>OY720408.1:12141348-13391348 GCA_963082905.1 Oligia fasciuncula
TCCTTTGATCAGTTACCTACCATTAGAACGTCATTGTGCAGTCTTTGTTTTTAATTCGTTACGAGTATCGTAATAAGTTCTGTGCCATTGACCGACCAATGATCGACCATTATGAATTTAGCAGATTACGAACTTTTAGCAAAATGACAATGGGATCGTCTTGGAATGACGAATTAATAAAAATAGCAGACTTGGGCCCCAGGTTTTGCCCGCGATGGCAGCTATATCGTCCGCATTTCTTGGACGCCACTCTGGCACAGCCTTACTCCACCTGTCATCACTGCGCCTTGCCACATATCCTGCACATCTCCATTCGAGTTCCATGTTATGTTTTCTAATATCGAAGACCTTCGTACGTCTTCGATTAGCTGTTTATAATTCAACATTCAACCAATCGCTGCAGATAACGGGCACTTGAATCTTTTTTGGCAAATTTTTGTGTTGCTATTCGTACCAGAAACCGGTGGGGTAATTGCGTAACACACTAACAGTAGCAATCATTTTTGACAGTTCAACAACATTCATTGCGTTGTTTACGTTGTTCAGCAGACAAACTTTTCGGACATATGAAGCAATGGATTAGCAATATCCTTCAAAATTATTCAGATTGTTGTTGATAGTGTGTTATGCAATTAGGGTGCGGGCGTTAGTGATTAGAAGGGAAGGAATATATATGTACATCACAAGCCGCCAAGTACATAAGCCAGCACATCAAGCTATCCGAAACTGTCAAATTTTCCCAATCAACTTTGAACCTTACGCTTTAGCAATAAAGGAGAAAACCTATTAAATAAATTTGACAGATTGTAGAAGCTTGATGTGCTGGCGTCTGTACATACAACCTTTTTTGTTTCAGTTATTTGCTGGGTCCTCATGCTGCATCATTCTGAACTTTTGCAGCCATCGAGTTCCGCAACAGACTTCCTGACACACAAGCATCTCAGTTCTAAAAATTGCGTAGATCTCTGCCGAGAAGTAAATCTAAGAAAACGCAGCCCAGTCTTGTCTAATATTCTCCAAAATATGCCGCCTGACTTTAGGAGGTTTAATAATGACGTTTTGCCTGGTTACAACTTTAATTCTGTTCAGGATGTAGTTATGAATTTTATATGTGATTGTGATGCTTTTATTTTGCAAATATAATTTTTTAAATTTATTTTTGAGAATAAATTGCTAATGGCATTAACTACACTGTGATTTTATTATGATTTTCATGAAACAATTAACGTGCACAACACTATTTCAAAACACTTTTCTGAATATTCAAATTCAAAAACTTTAATTCGAGCTCTTCGCTCATATAGGGTTAGTAACAATGTTCTTATAACTAAGTGTTAGTAGACAACACGATACGATGGCACATGTAACTGACAGCAGTGAGTTATATACGGACAGTCCACTCTGTCAGCAATCATTTTCAGAACCCTGTTGGGGCTGGCCATGACTCGAGCCACCATCGATGCTGCGCGTTTGCGCATTATTGTGTAAAAACAATCTACACGCGCCGCCGCAAACATCCCTGACGCACTGCAACGCCATGGCAACCCCATCAGTTTTCTGAACGCATTATTAAATTGGACCCGAAGGGCTCCATACGATGCCCGCGAATATCCCTCCCACAAGCTACACGTGTAGAAGGTGCAACAGAATGCTCTAAAGAGCGTCACCTTTACGTCTGCTGTACAACGTGCAAACCTGCGGGCTATCATATTCGCACGCACGGAAAGAGCCCTCCGTTCCCTTTCAATGTCAGCATTGTCCCTAAGGTCAGAGGTGACCAAGTGACCTAGGTATTTAAATTGTTCCACTCGCTCAAGAGGAACACCGTTTAACCGTATGGGAGGCACATCAAGATGGTACTTGGTCCCCGCCTCAAAAACAATGTACTGACTTTTCTTAACGTTATACAATAACCCATGTTCAGTTGCGTAACGTTCACATATGGCCAATGTGTCCTGATACCTCCGAGTGACGCGCTCAGCAGCACCATGTCGTCCGCGTAACTTAAATTATTGACACAGACACTGTCAATATAACAACCGACATGATGGCTGCTAAGCGCCTCAATTAGAGCATTCATATACAAATTGAAGAGGACAGGGGAGGTCAAACCCCCCTGTCTCACTCCACACTCCAATTGATATGGCTCAGATAGCACACCTGCCCACCGAACATTATTGACCTGGTTTCCATACCAATGCTTGAAGATACTTATAAGCTCGATAGGCAAGCTTATAGCCTCAAGTTTCTTCCATAATATATCGTAGGAAACCAGATCAAAAGCCCTGGACAGATCGAGGAAGCAAGCGAAAACGGGTGTTCTTCTGTTTGTGTAATACCTGACGGTGTGCTTGAGACACAGAATTGCACTTTCTGTAGATAGTCCTGGCCGAAACCCGAACTGATTGTCGTGCAGCACAAGACGTTCGTTTAGTTGTCTCAAGCAGACCATCAAGTACCTTAGCGACTGTGGTGGCTAGAGAAATAGGTCTATAGTTCTCCTTACCCGAAAGATCACCCGTTTTACTTTTAACAATAGGAACCACGACCGTCCTCATTAGGTCGGAAGGCAAGTACGAATGACCAATACATAAATTGTACAGTAGTGCCAAAACCCTCGGTAAGTGAGGACCGGCATACTGTAAATGCTCAATACTAAGCCCGTCATGGCCAGGGGACTTACCTCTAGTCGTAGACCTGATGATCTACACTTGATATTGTATCTTGCTTAGGAGGCTTGTGGCTAACCCCACGCGAACATCGCCGAAATTATACATTGGGCGCAAATCAGGAAATGGACGGCCGCCAGAAATGGACATTGAAGAAACTGTGACAGCAAGCACGTTCAACCCCTCAGTATTTTATTTTTTGTAATTTTGTGTATGGGAGTATTGCTTGTGTTCCAGGTTCTTTAGTCGAGGATCGATCACGCTTCCGTCCGTATACTAAAACAGTTAGGTAGCTACTACTATAAGCTGCTAATCATTAAACAAATAGAAAATATTATTTTTTCATAATTAATGTCATGTCTGTTTTTCAATAATATAATCCGGTATTTCTTAGTTTGCTAAGACCGTAGCCGTACTGGTAAATGTGTCCGTGGGCAACTAAAATAGAGCAACTGTTGGCAACTGTAATAATAATAATCCTCCCCGAAATTCGGCTATTAGAAGAGACGAGAAAATAAAAAGTAATTTAAAAAAATTAAACCGACTTCAAAAAGAAATTAACTCAAAATTATGAAATAACTTTAATTTCGGAAGTCGGTGTCTTGGGATCTGTATTTTAGTTTTATGCCACCGACTTCCGAAATTAAAGTTATTTCATAATTTTGAGTTAATTTCTTTTTGAAGTCGGTTTAATTTTTTTAAATTACTTTTTATTTCGTAATTTTTAGTTTTTGCACTAGTATTTGACCAAGGTTTTGAGATGTTTTCCCTTTGACACTACACCCGTAGCTCTTATCAATAAGCCAGGCCGTCACACTTACACGTATTAGTCCATATCTTGAAAATTACTGAATCGATCTTGATGAAACTTGCACTGTTCCCTAAGTTGAAGAAAATGTAAGCCAATAAAAAAAAAATGGTCACGATCCGATTAATAGTTCCGGAGATATGCGTGGACAAACATACATACATACATACATACATACATACATACATACATACATACATACATACGTCTATGAAATTTTGTATATTTGTTTGGAAGCCCTAATAGATCATCATATGTGAATATAATGCAAATCCAATAATATTACATACATACGTATCGAATTGATAACCTCCTTTTTTTGAAGTCGGTAAAAATATAGAATAATTAGTAATTATTAATATTTTGTTGTCATATAATTTTTTCCTCAACAGAGATAAGCTATCGACGTGGGAGATATAATATAGTGCACAAGTATGTGGGCACACAAAGGTGCACCTCTCTACCCTCACTAGTCCAGTCATTTGGTAGATTGGCTGAAAATTGGTGATTTTATTGATTGTGACATAATCTTGATTTTTCACATTGCCACCTCGTATAAATACAGCTTGCGCTGCCATCTCAAATGAGTCTGAAAGGAGATTGTCAAAAAACTTTTAGTTTTTAGGCACCATTTTTCCGCTATAACGGCGGCGGAGCGAGCGGCAAAGAACAGAGCTGGCTAAGGAAAAGAACACGTCGAATTCAATAGAATCTCCAATTTTCAAGACTCTCGGAAATCTTTGCAGGTTACCTTCTTTTTGAGCACCAAATGACTGTACAGTCAACAGCAAAAGTAGATGATCAAAATCAGAAATTCATTACTAATTAACGGAGTTCGCGTCAGAACTGTATGGCAGAGCTGTTGCTGCTGTTGTTGTTGTTGAGCTATGTGCAAAGACTGTGGCTGTGTGGCAGAGTTCTGACGCAAACTCCGTTCATTAGTAGGTATTGAATTTCTGATTTTGATCATCTACTTTTGTTGTTGACTGTACTACACTCTCATAGTCCGATGGGACGGCAATCTGACATGACCGAGAGAGATCAAGCGTAGGGCCAACAGCTTAATGTACAGACGGCAGCACATCAAGCTATCCGAAACTGTCAAATTTTCCCAATCATTTTTGAACCTTATGCTTTAGCGATAACGTTGAAAATCTATTAAAGAAATTTGACAGGTTGTAACAGCTTGATGTGCTGGCGTCTGTACTTACCGACGCACGGATTATCACACCGCCAACTTTCAAACTGCGGGCTGCTACTGACAAAGCTTTTTTTTTTTATTTACTTCTTAGGGTCAGTTCACACCGAGACGCGACGCGACGCGCAGTTTTCAAGATAGAAATACAATTACAGACCTTATCTACTACACTAAAAGGTACACAATTCAGTGTCTACCTACTACGTCGAGCTACGCAGCGCGGCGCCGCCGCCGCGCGGCGTAGCTAACTGAATCGTGTACCTTTTTGTGTAGTAGATAAGGTCTGTAATTGTATTTCTATCTTGAAAACTGCGCGTCGCGTCGCGTCTCGGTATGTACTGACCCTTACTTCAACTTTGCACCATATTGCGCTACATACAGATTAAGTATTAAGTTGCTCCATATCGCTCCACTAACCAGGAATCGGCAGTCCTCCTTACCTAATTTCAATCCATGGGTAATCGGTGCCTAGTAATCCATTCTCATCTGTTAAAATATTGTTTTAATTAAAATTAATTATTTCCGCTTATTGTTATCCGTCATTCGTGGCTAATACTTTATCTTAATCCTAGCTGAACAAATAATGAAAAGAGACAGAATTTAAATTGAATAATTAATAATAAGAAATCTTTCATAATTTGCTATTTTTTTTTTCAATTATAATCTACGGGTCTATTACATTTCTTGAGCTGTATCTCAGTTCACCTAGTGCCAAGCCGTCTGTCACATGTCGGTCGGTGCGAAATGACAACTGTAAAAAGAAAAGAACCGTGCTACTATGTATCTGATACCATGTAAGATATATATATTTTAAATTTTAAACTTTGTAGTCGTTCCCTTCATTTACCACAACTGCTGTTAATCTGACCATAGATCTACGATGGGGTCAGTGGCTAGTGGCTAAGTTACAACAGCCACACGAGTCGATCAATCAGGTTTCGGCCCGTTCACGACCTTGCCGCTGTGAGCGGCGGCGGCTAAGCGCGGGGCGGCGAGCGGTAAGAACAAAAGTATAAAAATGTTTGAAGCACGCCACGAGACGCCGCTCATAGCGAAAACGCGCGCGGTTTTATCCGAGCGAATCGCAACAGCGGCGCGCGGTGCGGCGAGCGGCAGGAACAAAAGTACAAGCGAATGAGTGCGACGCCACGAAACAGAGCGGCAAACAGAGCGGCGTGGACAGCGGTGTAGGAGTGACGTACTCAGCGGCGTAGCTAAAAACAAAAAAATGTTGACGATTTTGTGGCGGTAATGGATACCGAGGCCTTTATCACCGAAATTTTAAATCGACCGCCTCTACGGATGTCAAAACATCCCCAACATAAATAAAAAAACATTATAAAAATGTTATGGGAAGAAATTAAACAATATTTTCCGGAATATGATGGTAAGTTTAATTTAAATTGATAACACAAAAACATAGTACCTAGGTAACCTACCAAACGAAGCTACTAATATATTGACGAAACTACTACCTAAATACGTCCACCGCGGCCGCTGCAACTAACCGCTACTGAGTACGTGGTGTGCAAAAGCAAAACGCACCGCTCACCGACGCCGCCCCACACGCCGCGCCGCGCGCGCGCTTGCCTCGGTTGGTCCGTGAACAAAGAGTAAAGTAACTATTCCGTGAACTGGTGACCATCTCTATACAATACGATTCAAATAAGAATAGGAACGTGATGTTATTTGTTGTTTGTTTGTTGTTGTTGTTGTTTGTTTGGTTGTTGGTGTCTTGGGATCTGTATTTTAGTTTTATGCCACCGACTTCCGAAATTAAAGTTATTTCATAATTTTGAGTTAATTTCTTTTTGAAGTCGGTTTAATTTTTTTTTATTACTTTTTATTTCGTAATTTTTAGTTTTTGCACTGGTATTTGACCAAGGTTTTGAGGTATTTTCCCTTTGACACTACACCCGTAGCTCTTATCAATAAGCCAGGCCGTCACATTTACACGTATTAGTCCATATTTTGAAAATTACTGAATCGATCTTGATGAAACTTGCACTGTTCCCTAAGTTGAAGTAAATATAAGCCAATAAAAAAAATGGTCACGATCCGATTAATAGTTCCTGAGATAAGCGTGGACAAACATACATACATACATCCATACGTCAATGAAAATTTGTATATTTGTTTGGAAGCCCTAATCAATATAAATAATATAAAAAATAAATTGGAATTGCATTATAATCATATGTGAATATAATGCAATTCCAATAATATTACATACATACGTGTCGAATTGACAACCTCCTTTTTTTTGAAGTCGGTAAAAAAAAAACGATTTGAATAGCTTACCCCCGAATTATAAAAGGTAATAATGTCTATAACGTCATACTGACCTATAATTTCTCCTCTGTTACAGATATTTGCTGGTTGCTTTTACTACATCTTCCTATATATTCACAAGCATCAAACCATGCAGAAAGCTCTTTTAGGTTCGGACCAGATTACGAGTACAAGTACGGAACAGTTCTGAAAAGAATAATCAACCGTATCTATCATGTTAGAGAATTTGTTACTCACCCGCCAAAATGGAAATTGGACGAAAGAAACTACAAAAGAACTAATTTTGCTTTCCTCGACATAAACAAAAAAGGAAATTCAATGTATAAATATTTAGCAAATCGACATTGTATTTACAACAAATCTGATATACCTTCGGAACACACACCAGGAACCTCACACGAGTTTAATAATACTAGAAAAATAACACCTACAGGGAAACAAAAATACATTTGTTCACTAATGGCTTCTTTAGCTACGGAACCTCCTAGTGAACAAAATAACACAACTACTTATTATGAAGAAAATACTGCCAAATACGACTCAAATGAATTCAGGACTACAATTGTACCAGACGAAAGCGACACACATCGACCAATCCATACAAATACTGAACCTAGTACAACTAAATCAACAACTACTCCACGTAAATCAACAACTACTACACGTAAAGTAACAACAACTACTACACGTAAATCAACAACTACTACTAGACGTAAACCAACAACTACTACACGTAAACTAACAACAACTACTACACGTAAATCAACAACTACTCGTAAACCAACAACTACTATTAGACGTAAACCAACAACTACTACACGTAAACTAACAACAACTACTACACGTAAATCAACAACTACTCGTAAACCAACAACTACTATTAGACGTAAACCAACAACTACTATTAGACGTAAATCAACAACTACTACACGTAAACTAACAACAACTACTACACGTAAATCAACAACTACTCGTAAACCAACAACTACTATTAGACGTAAATCAACAGCTACTCGTAAACCAACAACTACTATTAGAGGTAAATCAACAACTACTACTAGACGCAAAGCAACCAAAAAAACAAAAACTAGAAAGACAACTAAGAAAAGGGCTAAGAAGACAACTAAGAAAAAAACTATGAAGACAACTAAGAAAAAAACTAAGAAGACAACTAAGAAAAAGGCTAAGAAGACAACTAAGAAAAAAACTAAGAAGACAACTAAGAAGTCAACTAAGACAAAACTAACAAGTCAAGTAAGACAAAAACTCATCTATCTAATTGATAAATTCATCTCGTGGTGGGTAAAATGATTTCATTCAGTCAATAATATGTTGTATGTACCTAATAAATGTGAAAATTCGTCAACCTGAAGTGGTAAAATGTGTCCCCCCCCCCTGTAACTTCTAAAATAAGAGAATGATAAAACTAAAAAAAAATATATGAAGTACATTATCATGTAAACTTCCACTGAAAATTGGTTTGAACGAGATCTAGTAAGCAGCTCGCCGGTGAAAATTTAAAAACATATGATGGTACGGAACCCTCGGTGCGCGAGTCCGAATTGCTCTTGCCCGGTTTTTTTTTATAGAATTAAGTCACACGGAGCTAATGTTTGTTTACGCACAGGAACACCCTCTATTCTAATGTTTGTTTACGCACAGGAACACCCTCTATTCTAATGTTTGTTTACGCACAGGAACACCCTCTATTCTAACCTTTCTCATACTAAGACAGCAAAATCTGGAGTTTTTTTTTTATTTTTTTTTTTTTATAAAGGTACACCAACAGCTTCTGTATACAAAATATCAAATAATAGTTTATCAGTTATGTGCTTATACAGTTGCCAATAACAGGTGAATAATTCTCAAATACAGTGTGAAAAACGAAATATATAAAAATTAAGTGAAAAATCCAACTAATGAAATGAAATGATTTTATTTGTAAGTAGGTTTGTACAAACACTTTTACACGTCAGTCATGTTTTTTATAACTAGATGAAGTCGGCGTTTCCTATCTGACTACTCTGAGAAGAAAGGCCGAAACAAACTCAGAGGTCACAGTCTCTTTTAAAGTCCAGACATAATCTTGGTCAGGTTATATGAAGACCATGTAGATCGATGTCTGAGGTGGTCTTTTGAGGAAAGAACCACACAGATTGAGAGGACCTGTCCAGTCAGTGCACGCATTTGTCAAAAATCGTGCAGCTCAACTCAAGACTTAAGGAGCTCAACAACTAGAAAACTAACTAAAAAACTAACTATGTAAACAGAAATATAAAATAGGAGTTGTAGGTTACAGAGGTTGCAAGAAAAACCTACATACTAATACAATAAATCTTTATAGATCTTTAGAAGGGAGTTCCACATCAATCAAATTTTTATAGTTATAGTTTTATGTTTTTTATAATTTTTCTTCTATTTTTTTCTTTTGTTTTTGTATTTAACTAACCATATCTACTGCTTGCTCCGTCAATCGCTAGTGACACTAATCACTATGTAACTCCGAATCTTGTTTATATTATCTTGGTAACTCCGAATCTTGTTTATATTATCTTGGTAACTCCGAATCTTGTTTATATTATCTTGGTAACTCCGAATCTTGTTTATATTATCTTGGTAACTCCGAATCTTGTTTATATTATCTTGGTAACTCCGAATCTTGTTTATATTATCTTGGTTAACGATTAAAGAGAGAGCCCTGACACCCATAACACAAGTTTAATCTTAACTTGGGTGTCAGAGGTCTAAACTCAGTGCTATTCTTAAAATTTTTAGGTTTATATAGTCTGTTCTGCATAGTGTTTTTCTGCTAAATTGTAAACTTGGAAATAAAGCATTATTATTATTTAAAAAAAAAATCTCGAAATTTCTCAACGAACCGGATTAAGACTACCTACTTGATTTGATGCCTTAAGTAATCCACGCTGTGGGTTGCTGGAAGGAATACGTCAAATTATAAGTCTTGATAATGACATCTCCCGCCGACAGAACACACGGGTTTTCAAACAGTCTTCCTTTTCATGTGCTAGGAAATGTTTTTTTCGGTATGTTGTCAAGTGCCCCTCGAGACGTGATGAGCAATTGCTTAATTTGCTTAGAGGCTAATCCGGAACTGCAACGAACCTTACACTTTGTAATTGGAACGAAGTTCCTTATCGCACGTCATACTCTGCGCACTTGGCGAATGACAACTAGAAGGAAAAAAGTTTAAACACTTTGACCGTCAAAACACAAGTTCACAACACTTTTGTTACACAACAAAAGTTTAATAGCAGCTCTCATTCGCCAAGCGTGCAAAAACGAAAAGGACTTCATTCGAACCGCGTGTCCCACGACACCTCTCGTTTTTAGGGTTCCGTACCCAAAGGGCAAAAACGGGACCTTATTACTAAGACTCCACTGTCCGTCTGTCTGTCTGTCTGTATCTCATGAATCGTGACAGCAGACAGTTGAAATTTTCACAGATGATGTATTTCTGTTGCCGCTATAACAACAAATACTAAAAACGGAATAAAATAAATATTTAAGGGGGGCTCCCATACAACAAATGTGTTTTTTTCGGCGTTTTTGCCTTGTGGTACGGAACCCTTCGTGTGCGAGTCCGACTCGCACTTGGCCAGTTTTATTTTTCACCATTTTCACAATGAATATCTAAAACATAAATGAGTACCTATAAATAAAAAAAAATGGTTGCCTGTAAAGTCGGTTTTACGGGCGAAGATTTTACGTGACAACGACCGATCATCCGATCATAGTTGAGTGGGAGAGAGACGCAAGGCATTCGGCGGGCCTCTCTCTCGTTCGGTGACTCATCGTAACGTTACCGAGCGTTACACTTTTTCATAAGTGACTCCCAGTCGCAACCTAATTTAAGACGTTGTCACGTCAAAATAAATCTTTGTAATGCAAACTGCTTATTATACTCATTTCAGCCAAAAGACGTCCACTGTTGGACATAGGCCTCCCCCAAGCACTTCCACTTCGACCGGTTCTGTGCTTCTCGCATCCAACGGGTTCCTGCGGCCTTCACAAGGTCGTCGGTCCACCTTGTGGGAGGCCTTCCAACGCTACGTCTTCCGGTACGTGGTCGCCACTCCAGAACCTTTCGGCCCCATCGGCCATCTGTTCTGCGAGCAATGTGCCCTGCCCACTGCCACTTAAGTTTGGCAATTCTGCGGGCTATGTCGGTTACCTTGGTTCTCCTGCGGATCTCCTCATTCCTGATTCGATCACGCAGGGAAACTCCAAGCATAGCCCTCTCCATTGCCCTTTGGGTGACTTTTAGCCTTCTTATAAGGCCCATTGTGTGCTTATTATACGATGTTTTAATGTGAACTTTTATTGTGGTACATTGTTTGATGTCCAGTTTAACGGTTTACATCTCGCGAGGCGAGAACATTTTCTTCCTGGATTCGATCTTGCTACTTTTATTGCGCCTCGTTCTAATGCTGGTTGATATTTAGGCCATATAAGAGAATCAGTCCAGTGTTTAGACTGTTCAGGTGAAGTATCGTGCCTTTGCATCGCAATCACACAATAAATCCGTCAGATCCCGGACCACTTTGTAATCTAGTTGATCATGGTTAGACCTCCTTCGGTAAACCTTAAATTTCAACGGTAAGGCCTGTTGTAGAAGCATCGACAACGTAGGGCTGTTTTTCCTAACGTTTATATTTACATCTCTGCATAGAACTTCGCAATATTTTGGATTTTTATGCTTGGAGTTAGATCCGGAGGCACTATTTGCATAGTTTGAAGAATGCAACAGTGCCGGTTGATGGAGTATGAAGATCCAGCAAATAACTGTAATAAATAGTTATGTGTGAGTTTCTGCTTTTTTTTTCGGATGGGAAATCATCAAATGACCCCTCCCGGTCTGGGTGGAGCGGACGGGAGTGTCAGACTCTTACTGACTAAAACCCACCCGTGTTCCTTCCTTAGCCCTTTATGTTCCGGGCCAGCGGTAACCCTTTCGGACAATACCGCTGACCCGGCACAATCCTGCTGACCCGGCGTGAGTTTCTGCTTGAAGTAAGTTCTTTTAAATCGACAGCTGAAAATTGTTGACTAGGTGACTTTGTACCGCTTTGTTTGATGCAGAATGATTTATGAATATTATTATAATATAACTTAATAACTTAACTAGTGACGCGTCCAGCTTTGCACGATTTTTACGACTAAACAAAATATCGAGCTTTCTTTTATATAGCGGTATCTACAACGTCACATGCGAACAATGCGTCATACTGACGTCACGCAAAATCCCGCATCTCGCAAGCAGAGTTTACCGCGCAACTATCATAGATACAACGACCCGCTACCTAATTGCCAGCGTTGCCAGACCGTACCAAAAAGTACGGTTTTCCGTACTATTCATCACACAACCGTACCTCAGTGTAGACCGTACCTTTTTCGTACCTTTTCTATACTAGTGATTTATTTAAAACAATACTTTTTGTTCCTTTAAATATAGAGAAAAATATCGCTTCATATCTGAACTTCCTCATCACATTATTCCTATGATAAATTATTATCAAAAAAACTTTTTATTCATTGCATCATTAGCTAATTTAATTACTTTACTTCATTCTATGTATAATTGATTTACAAATGAATTTGTTCGATATTGGCAATCGGTAATAATGTTCTACTTTACCATATCCCTTTGATTATTCGATTCCCTATCGCTTTTTTTCCAACCTATGGTCGCAGACAGCCAACTCGAAGAAGAAAAAAACTGATCTAGTTCTTGCAGAAGTATCCCGAGCCAACCGTACCTTGAAGTTAAAAACCGTACCTTTTCAGAAAGCTAACCGTCCATTTTTGGGAAATCATACTGGCAACACTGCTAATTGCGTAACACATTATCGAGTAATGATGCAGACTAGTGGGCTTCGTTTTGATCCCAATTGGCTTCGTTTTAACCTTTTCGTATTGCGTAAACTCGTCTGAAGGGGAAGCCAACGGCTCTGTTTGAATCGCTATTAGAGTGAACGATACGTCATAAAAAACTGGGCAAAAGTCAATTTTTCGTATTGTGTAACATTTTTGACAAGCTAGATTTGGCTTCAAACGTCAAATTAAAACCAACTGCAGTTGGTTTGAAAGAGAAGGCAGGCTTCTCGTCGTAATCATTTTCCGATCTACATATTTTAAGATTTAAACGCGTAATCCCCATAATTATTTCGAAAAAATGTAAGTGGTAGCCTTCCTGATAAATTGTGAATGTGATTTAGTGTAAAACCTCAATGATAAAACCATATTAATAGTATTTTAAAAATTAAGGCAGTGAGGTGAATTTAGTAAAATAATTGTAAAAGTTTTCTTCTGATATAAGTGCTTACAACCTAAATTATGCTTATTATGATATTTCAGAAACGAGGTACCTATATTGGTGGCATTTAAACGAAAGACAAATTCGTATCTCGTACCATAACAAACGTTAACTTATTATGCCAGAAGCGCAACCCATTCGAGGTTTTACTTCATTGGAAAAGGAATAACTAAAGAGGAAGAACAAATATAAAGCACACTATGAAGCAATATAAATCGATGGATTAAATCTATCCAAGGACTTCGACGAAAATACACACCATACATAGACCTACTTTTAAACATCATTGTTCAAGGTAATGTCAGTATTATTTTCTTTATAAGTGTTGAACATTGAATGGGCCCACTATAGGTATACCCTAACCTAACCTAAATGTTGTATCTTCCTAAGACGACCCACTGACCATCTTCAAAGATGTTACAAACTGTATATTGTTTGTCAGGTAATACCTACATTGTATAATATACCTAGATACATAGGGCACCATCAAACATTGGTAATATAATGACTTCAACTACTAATGACAAGACACAATTACTTTTTCTATTGTTACTGACCATAGTACCTATAGCTTAGCTTCATAAAAGACGAGGGGATGAATATTTACAATTATAACAACAAACTAAATTAAAGAAAGTAGGTATGTAGGTAAGATAAGTAGGCAACTGAAAATATGTGTTTTCAATTATTGTTAAATATTATTAGTAAGAATATCTAAGTCAATTAATAAAAATGTATTCTGTCATAAACCTTAGGATGTCCGGTGTAAATCCTCAAAATCAATATCAGTCTCCTAGCACCACTATGGTAGGTAGTCTTGAAGGTTATTTTCTAAATATTCAACTATAATAATATGGAAGTACCATAATATTTATTTATAGTGTTTATTGTTACATTATTATGTGGAGCCCTTCAAAATACTCTAGCATTGTATTGGTTTTGTTTGATATCACAATTAGTAATGTGTGTAATATGTATCATAGGCCCATCCTCCTTTTTATCTATTACCTAATAAGTAAAAATACTTGCTGTATCTTTGTGTAGGTACTTTTTAGTCAAGTATGCTTCATCCATCAATAGAATTGTAGGCATCTAATTTGTGTTTATAGCAGTATATTACTGTTCTAATATGTACATAGATTTGAGCCTTTTAAATACTTTGTGGATGGTTGTAACATAATGAGGATTTACTTACTTAAATTCTTTTTTTATCTTTCAGGTGTCAGGCTCAACTACATCTTGCGCCACTGCTGGGCAAAGGCCTACTCTCCTTCCACCCCTCTCTGTCGAGAGCTGCCAAGGACCTATCTTTATTAAAGGAGTCCAGCTTATCCCGCCATCTCCGTCTGGGCCTGCCGCTATTATTCAGGAAAAACTAACTTGTTCTCACAGGAAGCATTAGCCAGCAGTACATGGGAAGACATTAGATGCCAAATTCCACCAATCTATAGAATATAAATATTTGTTCCAATTTATTCTTGCCTCATGACCAAATATTCTATGCTAAATGTGAATAAATGCTATTGTCAGATAGGTTGTAATAATATAAATAAAACCAGTTTTTTTTTGTTTACCATATTTTGTCTTTCTATTTACCTATAAGTACCTAATGAATGACAGTTAATTTAGCTAAACACCACTATTTTCTAATTAGTATCACTATAATAATCACTTGATGTCTTTATTAAAAAAAGGCTTAGTAAGTATTCAACTTTATATTAAAGCTTACACTGTTATCAATTACATAATAGGTACATATGTTTATGTTGTCATGCAAGACTGAAGATTCAACAGTTTTTGAACAATCTTGAGTTTGTACTTGAGAAGTTTAGTAGTTGCTGAGCAGCAGTAGCAGTGGCCGAAGCGAACAGTAATGTATGTAATATGCTGCGTTCATTCATGTCTTCGTAGGTGAAACACCCCGAGAATTCTCCTGCAGTTTTAAAAGTGAGACAGTAAGGACACTGTCCGAGTTGAAATGCTCTTTTATATACAAAATCATCCTCAACCAGTCCCATTTGTTGTAAGTCATAACTGAAAATTAAAAACATATTGAAATCTTCATTGAATTCTCAAAGATTGTGTGTTTCGTTCTTATAGCAATTATGTGTACCTAAGAGGGGAGAAGGTTATGTTATGTGAGTTGTTGATTAAGTGTACCGGCAGTCTACGACGAAAACCCATGTCCAGGGAGGTCGAAAGCTAATATAGTTCTATCCTTGATGATCATCGGTATCAAGGGTAAGTACTTAAACGAGCTACAATAATCTAATAATGAGATACGAACAACTTTTTCCTAGATATATTTGGTTACTTACTTTTATGATTATATTGACATATAACAGACTAAGGTGCTTTTCGCTATCGAGCAAAACAGCCTAAGTCTTAGTGCAGCCAGCTAAAACCTTGTCCTCTAATCTATCAGAGAACTTTACAAACGCATTCCTTCTACAAGAAACCACAACAAAAATGTTCCGAAACTATTTATCCCATGTTTCTGTATGAAAATAGTAAAAACAATTTAGTATGTTAAAAAACATAAAACAAGTATTAATTTAAACAACATTCAAGGTAAAACCAAACAAAGATTATTTGTATAATATGGTTTAAAAGTATCCTATTTTCATTATTTACTTTTATTACCACAGAGTAGTAGAGTACTTTTACCACAGAGTACTTTTACTAATTCCTCAGTGTCAGTGTTGCCAACTTTTCTCCCGATTCCACTAGAAGGCGCAATTTTTTTATATTATGTTTATTCTTATTAGCGACGTTCGATCGCCGTTATGGAGGTCCGTTTTAAGATTTGAGCATAACTTATTCACAGTACTTTTTTTTTAGCATCATCCTATTACAATATCATAAAATAATGAATTACTCAAGAAGTTAGTAGTATGTAATGTTGCCGTGGGATTTTTTTCGAAATTACTTACTTTCAAATCGGCAGTGGTTTCCGCATTTGAAAGAAATAAATCTTAAAACGTCAGTAGTTTGATGATTTATTTCTCACTTTCACAAGGTTTAAACAAAATATAAAACATGCCCATTATCGTGTTAATATAATATTTTCTCGAGGCAAAGTTAAAGTAGTTGATTGTATTGTTTTCTACAAATTAAATTAGTCTAACCACCAGCCACTGAAAGCAAAATTTTGTCCACCAGCACCCCACCCCTGTGTCCAAACCCCCAAGTTTAGTGGAACTCCCACTAAGTTGACAACACTGCTTTTTTTACGATTTTATCGTTGGCCACAGATAACTAAAACGTGAAAAATAAAACGTTTCCTTACGTATTTCAATTATGGTAGTTTTTGGTAGAAAGTGTATTATAAATTGGTTTTTCATTTTTCGGCAATCATTGTACATTTTTATTTATATGCAGTAGTAGACCATCAGTTGTAATCAAAACAAAATTTAATTATAGCAAAATTATTTGGAAGCGAATAGTTCTTATATGAAGAAACAACACGCTTTCACCAAACAAATTCTGCCCGACAGTCGGTACACCTCTATACAATTATAGTCAATTGGGATGATATAGATTTCCACAATTCCGTTTACTGATATCGATTCAAACTGTAGTTGGCATAGTTTCGGAATTGTAATCAGAAAGAAAATGTTTTACGCAATTAGGCTGCCGACATGAATCATCGGGCAGTTGCCCGCCAGACACAACACCCGTCTATGGAGGATAAGTGAACTTTACACCCTGTTCCTCATACCTCTATAATAACATAGCAAATAAAATAACTGAACTGACTAATACCCACACTTATACCTTAATTATGTTTAATATTAATGTTTTACACACTTAGATCAATCGAAATAAATAATAATAGACAACGCGGTCACACAGACGGACACGAAAAGCGGCTTTCATTTATAATATATAGATATACCTATATGAATGAAAAGTAGATATTGTACTGTGTGTACCTACTAAATTTTAACCGACTTCAAAAAAAAGGAGGAGGTTCTCAGTTCGTCGGAATCTTTTTTTTTTATGTATGCTCCCCGATTACTCAGAGACGGCTAGACTTGAAAAATTCTTGTTTTGTTTGAAAGGGTATAACTTTCCAGGTAGTCCCATTTCAAAAATTATAGCTATTCAAATATTATAGGCACACCTATAGCGATTTGGGTATTTTTTATAGTAACTCGTGCTTTTGCTCTCGGAAAGCACCATTTGGTGAAGTGGAACTGATGATGAAGACCACAGACGGCCACCGGATGTACTCGATAATAAGTATTTCACGGGGTGCGATTCTATTACTTTAATATGATTGCTAAGCAATTTATGCTCGTCACAATGCGAATAGTGAAATGGAGCTGATGGTGGAATACCAGGAGAACTCCTCAACCCTGCATCGGAAAAAGCAATATTTTGTAAAAGGCGATGAGCAAGTTGACATTAGGCTATTGTAACTTAGATAAATGATAAACAGACCCACTAAAACGCGATACTTACCTATACAAAAAAAATCACTACAAAGGGAAAAATAACTTCAACTTCGGAAGTCGGTGGCAAAAAACTAAAATACAGATCCAAAGACACCGACTTCCGAAATTAAAGTTATTATTCCCTTTGTAGTGTTTTTTTTTTTTTGAAGTCGTTTATTTGGTTATAAAATAAAATCTTACGGGAGAAAGAATCCGTCCTTAATATATCGAGAGTCGAAACGGCAGATTAACGCAACTCAGTGTGAAGACTAAAACAGGTAGGTAGCTCTGCTAATAAACTGCTAATTATTACAGAAATTAAAGTTTTACATTTATTAATTTATTCATAATTCCATGTCTGTCGTTCAATATTATGTTTCAGTAATTTTTAGTTTGATAAGGACGTGGCCATACTGGTAAAGAGAGAGCAGTGGTGGCCAAGTGGTAACGGCCGCGACTTACGAGTTGTAGGTCGTAGGTTCGAACCCAGTCAGGCGCTTTACTTTGTGTAAATTATTTCATCAGCACTGCTCTCAAAACGGTGAAGGAAAACATCATGAAGAAACCGGCATGTCCTGGAACCAAAAATTCAAAGACATGTGACATCATGTGAATCCGCATTGGGCCCGCGCGGTGGATTACGGCCCACTCCCTCTCACCGAGAGGAGGCCTGTGTCCCAGCAGTGGGAACATTATAGGCTGATTATGACGATGATGATACTGGTAAATGAGCGCGTACAAGGGAAACTAAAATCGAGCAACTCTTGCCAATTGATATAATAATTCCTCACCGAAATTCGGCCATGAGAACCAACCGCAACAGATACAAGCCATCGACGCGGGAGATATTATAGTGCACAAGTGTGTGGCAGACACAGACTGCATTCTGTCTTCCCTCCCTAGTAAAAAGGTTTTTGCGATGTCAAGATTGTAGCAATTTTTCAAATAGCAGACTTGGGCCCCAGGAATAGGAACTCCTCCTTACCTAATCTCGATCCATGGCCGCATGGGTACCTAATTACTTATCCATTCTTATTTAAAAAATGTTGTTTTAATTAAAATTAATTATTTCCGCTTATTGTTATCCGTCATCCGTGGCTAATACTTTATCTTAATCATAGCTTAACCAACAATTAAAAGAGACATAGAATTTAAATTGAATAATTAATAATATGAAATCTTTCATAATTTGCTATTTTCCAATTATAATCTACGGGTCTATTACATTTCTTGAGCTGTAACTCAGTTCACCTATTGCCAAGCCGTCTGTCGCATGTCGGTCAGTGCGAAATGATAACTGTGAAAAAAAAAGCACAGTGCTACTATGAATCTGATAACACGTAAGATAACATAATTATTTTTAATTTTAAACTTTGTATTCCCTTCCATTTACTTCTTTATTATTTTCGCAATAAACCCGGTCTGGAAGGCAGTCGCTCCCTATAAAATACTGGTATTCAGCTGCATCCGGTTTGACGATACAGACGGCAGATAATGAGATCTATGATAGGGTTCTAACTACATAAAGGGTGTCTTCTTCTTTTCAAGTCGATAGCAAATTATTAACTGAGTTGGACCTAGAAGGTGGCCACGCCAATCGCAGCATCAGTGGCGTTTAGGTCCTCAAAACAGCAGGTGTATGGACACTTTGGATATGCCAACATATGGGGTATGGTTTGGTCAGAACCAGGAGCACCGCATTCGCACTGCGTGTCGGTTGGGCAGTAATCCCCCATTTCGCGATGCGTTGTGCTTGCAGCGGCTTACTTGAGTTCGCAGTCGATTGATTGCTTTCCATATTGGCCACTGCAGGTCAGATCCGGTTGGCAAGTCCTCCTGGGGCTGAACGAAGTCGGATGGTAGCGGGTGCTGTTTTTTCCACAGGTCTCACCTTAGGCAGTTGGTCTTTGATAGCCTGTGTACAGTGGAGGAAGCTCTTCTGTCTGTTAAGTCTACCCGGGACTATTGTGTGTTCGTAGAGGGGGTGACGGGAAGCGCCGTATTACGTATATTTCACAAGTGTGCATGAGACCTCCCTTACTATGACAGGTGGAGCAATACAGGCCTACGGGTAGAGCTTGCTGAGCGGAGTTGGTTTTAGGCATCCCGATATAATTTGACACGTCTCGTTCAGGACATGTCGACTTACTTTGCGGGTGCCACACTAGGCACCCGAATTCGGCCGCGGAAAAGCATAAAGACACTATCGCTGTTACTTATTAAAATAAC
Source organism: Oligia fasciuncula (assembly GCA_963082905.1). Taxonomy (NCBI): domain Eukaryota; kingdom Metazoa; phylum Arthropoda; class Insecta; order Lepidoptera; family Noctuidae; genus Oligia; species Oligia fasciuncula. The sequence continues at coordinate 12,161,318 of OY720408.1, forward strand.
ACACTATTACTCTCAATTTGAAACATTTTGAAGCATATTTCTAATCCATTGCTCCATATGTTTGATAAATGTGTCTGCTCAACAACGCAAATAACGCAATGAATGTTGTCGAACTGTCAAAATGAAACCCATTGCTACTAATAGTGTGTTACGCAATTAGGGTGCTGTTCTATATAGCGGACTCCTGCGGCCTTTACAAGGTCATCGGTCCACCTTGTGGAAGGCCTTCCAACGCTACGTCTTCCGGTACGCGGTCGCCACTCCAGAATTACCACCCAGGTCTAATAACATAACCCACACACTTTTTTTTTTATCAATGGGTGCAGTGCATGAGCAGATAGAGACCAAGGAATCAATGGATTGTGTTAGGAATACAATATTAATGAAAATAGAGTGAATTATATAGTGACGGGTGATGGGACAAACGGTAAGGATATACAGATTACAGACGCCAGCACATAAGCTACCCGAAACTTTCCAATTTTCTTAATCAACTTTGAACCTTTATAGATTTAGCGATAAAGTTGAAAATCTAATAAAGAAATTTGACAGATTGTAGTAGCTTGATATGCTGGCGTCTGTACACCGACCACAAATTAGACGAGACGAGAGCAGACAGAAGAAAACTAAACCTTTAAAATTATTTAAAAAAATAAAAAAGGTTTATTGGAATCAACAAGTTTTCATATTACATCAGTGGTGATTGGAGCCTCCTTTTAAGCGTATAAAGCCGGATTCATACTACTGTGTTGTGTCGTGTCGTGACGCCTTCTGACGCAGTGTTAGCCAATCAAAACTCGTTGTAATTTGACGTAGTCCTGAACAGATTCGTTTGATTGGTGAATCCCGCGACACGACACAACATGACACAGTAATGTGTCTGTGGCTTTAAGCCGCCCTTCCATGCATTATTAGTACTTATAAATACTTGTTTATTCTATTTTACCATATTTATACAAATAAAATAACTTAAAACTATAGTGGGTTACATTTCAAAGTTAAGCAAAGTGTGCGTGTAAAACGGGAAACCTAATTCAATTACTTAGGTACCGATGTTATGTTTTCGATTTTTAAGGGGCATTAGAAAAGGTAATAATGTCTACAGCGTCAATCTGACCGGTATTTTCTCCTCTGTTACAGATATTTGCTGGTTCCTTTTACTACATCTTCCTGTATTCACAAGCATCAAACCATGCAGAAAGCTCTTTTAGGTTTGGACCAGATTACGAGTACAAGTACAGAACAGTTCCAAAAGGAAATGATAAGCATGTCTATCCTTTTAGAGCATATTATACTTACCCGCCAAAATGGAAGCCGAAAAATATCGATAAACCCAAATTTGTTTTCGTCAACCAAAATCTATAGGATATAAAATGGTAAACTGACTGACTGTTGATATATCAACACACAGCCCAAACCGCTGGTCCTAGAGACATGAAACTTGGAGGGTGTGCTCTTTGTGAAGAGTAGGTATCCACTAAGAAAGGGTTTTTAGAAATTCCACCCCTAAGAGGGTGAAATTTCACGCGGACGAAGTCGCGGGCAGAAGCTAGTCAAGGATATTATACTTACGACAAATCTGATATACATACATCTTATAAACTCGGATTGTATTGACACTAAAAGACCTAACGAACCTAATAGTAACCGTCAAATGCCATGTCAGACACCTCCAAAAAGACTTTGGAATAATCTAGGGTGGGCTTGGAAACTTAAAAATAAACTTAAGAAACAAATTTGGAGACCTACTAGACCTCCTAGGAAACCTAATAAGAAACCTCCTAGGAAACCTACTACGGTAACTACTAAGAAACCTACTACGGTAACTACTAAGAAACCTACTACGGTAACTACTAAGAAACCTACTACGGTAACTACTAAGAAACCTACTACGGTAACTACTAAGAAACCTACTACGGTAACTACTAAGAAACCTACTACGGTAACTACTAAGAAACCTACTACGGTAACTACTAAGGTAACTACTAAGAAACCTACTAAGGTAACTACTACGGTAACTACTAAGAAACCTACTACGGTAACTACTAAGGTAACTACTAAGAAACCTACTACGGTAACTACTACGGTAACTACTAAGAAACCTACTACGGTAACTACTAAGGTAACTACTAAGAAACCTACTAAGGTAACTACTACGGTAACTACTAAGAAACCTACTACGGTAACTACTAAGGTAACTACTAAGAAACCTACTACGGTAACTACTAAGGTAACTACTAAGAAACCTACTACGGTAACTACTAAGGTAACTACTAAGAAACCTACTAAGGTAACTACTAAGAAACCTACTAAGGTAACTACTAAGAAACGTACTAAGAAAACTACTAAGAAACCTCCTAAGAAAACTAAGCCTCGTGCTAGACGTACCACCTGCCGAATACGAATCATATACTGTTATGAAATCGACACATGAGAAGAAGAATAAATCCTAATTCCAACAACTACAACTACTTACTGAACCACATCGACCAAGTCATACAACGGGAACACCCAAATAATCCGAAATAGGTATTTTATTCCAAATTTCGATGTTCCGATTTTCAAAAGTCCGAATTTCATAATACTTACCTAAGAATTTTAATGTCTATTATTGTTAACGTTATAATATTTGTTCACTAGACCTAAAACAATTTGTATGAAAAGTTTACCTCATGGCTCGATAGATGGCGTTGGCCGATTTAAATTCGCGCTATGGTTTCGTTACCACGCCAGGTATAAGAGAACTCGATAATATAAAATAAATGTCTCCGTTCTGAGTACGTGGTGTAGTTTTATTGCTATAAAACACTCTTCCTACTCGTCGATAAAAGGGCGAAAAAGATCTTCGATGATCATAAGGTCCTACGATCCGGAACGGTTTTTGAGAAAAGCTAAAAACGCCCTCTGGTGTCCGAGTTGAGAGTTAAGAAGCAGCTAGTTAGTCAAATTGGTGCAAGTTTCGAGCGTGGTCTACGAAGCTGAGCGGAGCGTGGTGGTCGACGAAGCTGAGCGGAGCGAGTTCAACAAAGCTAAGTGTTTAAAGTGATCAAAGTGCAACGTAAAACTGTGAGTACATTTGTTTAATTAACAGTTCCAAGTGTCAGAGACTTGTAAAAATTAAAAGTTATTGCATGGACTTAGAAAAATTGGAAGAAACTTGGGACTTAGAATAATTCGTCAAAAATTGAAGAGACCCCGAATCTATGCCCGATTTCACCTAGAATAAAAGTACAGTTCAAACACTTAGAAAAATTACGACATTCAAACACTTAGAAAATTACGACATTCAAACACTTAGAAAAATTACAACATAGTGAAAATCCAAACTGACACTTAACAAATTAGACACATCGAATTATTTGCGTACACTGAAGTATCCATATTTGGAATCATGGAAGCTATGTTAAGGCTGTTGGAAGATCTTAAAGGTCGCATTCAGAAAGGACTTATTAACTTCAAAAAATCTCCAAAAGACAGAATAAATCAGGCGTATGTGGACTCACGTTTGGAAATGTTAGATAAACAGTTTGAAGATTTCACAAGAAGACATGAAGAGCTTTTGCTTAACTACACAGAAAGTGAATTGAGTGCAACCAGTTACATCAAAAATGATGTGTTTGAAGCGGTTACAGACACTTTTATAACGTATAAAGTAGAATTAAAAAATGCTTTACCAAAATCTCAGTCTTCTGAAATTAGTGATGTCTCACCAGACCATAGCCAACCGCAAATTAGGTCTATTGCTAAATTGCCCAAAATAACAATTCCCGTTTTTAGTGGTAAATATCAGGAATGGTCAACGTTTAGAGATTTGTTTTTGTCACTAATTGATAGTAATCAATCGCTGGATGATGTACAACGTTTACACTATTTAAGATCGCAGTTGTCAGGTGAAGCATCACAACTCATAAAGCACATACCGATCACACATGAAAATTATAAGAAATGTTGGACTCTGTTAAACAGTCGTTACAATAATAAGAGATTTTTAGCCAATTGTATTCTCAAGCGCTTACTTAACCAAAAACAAATGACGGCTGAGTCATCTATTGCTCTCAAAGAGCTTTTAGATACCACAACCGATTGCTTACATGAATTGTCAAATCTAGGGGTGCAAGTAGACGCTTGGGATATTATTATTATTTATTTGATTGGCTCCAAGTTGGACGTTGAGACTCGGAAGCAGTGGGAATTGCAGATAAGTCAATCTTGCGAGGAACTACCCACCTTCAAGGATTTTCGGGATTTTTTGGATAGGCGTTTTCGGGCCTTTGAATTTGTTGAACCTCAAAGTAGCAAATCTAAAGGTACTAAAGCATTTCACGTAGCTTCAAAAATAACCTGTCCACATTGTTCCGAGGAGCATCTCTTGTGTTATTGTAAAAAGTTTGCTCAGGAGACCGTCGATCAGCGTCGTCAAATAGTTAAATCTCATGGTTTGTGTTTTATTTGCTTTCGCTCAAGTCATCTTAGTATTAATTGTCGAGTCAATACCAAATGTAAAATATGCAACAAAAAGCATCATACTATCTTGCACCTAAAAACTGATTCAGAAGCACAGGCGAGCGGTTCTGTGTCTCCATTGGAAAAGGAAACGCCACAGAACGAGACCACGGCTGAACCTCATATTTCAACCCATTTTGCAAAAAGTATTCATAGTCAGGTCATACTGGCTACAGCCGTCATTAAGGCTAGATCGAAAAATGGGTATCCACAAGTTTTGAGAGCCCTGCTAGATCAGGGTTCACAAGCTTCCTTTATTACGGAATCTGCTGTTCAGTTATTGAAGTTAAAAAAGATAGCAGTTAAAACGTCTATCTCAGGTGTAGGGGGAGGTCAGAGCGATCTAACGTCAAAATTTATGGTTAGAGTTAATATTCAGTCGTTATGGGATCCTGACTTCACCCTGCAAATAAAAGCTTATGTGCTGAGTAAGGTGACTTCGATTTTACCTGAAAGGAAATTTACGTTGGTGGATTGGCCAGAGCTTAATAACATTAATCATTTGGCTGATCCAAATTTCAATAATCCTAACAAAATTGACATTTTGTTAGGGTCGGGAGTCTATACTAAAGTCTTAAAAGAAGGCTTAATCAAGGACCCTAAGGGTAAAACAATGGCTCAAGATACTTACCTTGGTTGGATCATATCAGGAGAAGTCAGCGATGAAGATGTAGCGATGTCTTGTCACAATGTAATTCTAAGCATGCACGCTAAGGTCGAAGAAAATGAAATCCTAAAAAAGTTTTGGGAATTAGAGGCAGAGCCAACGTGCTCTGAAAGGTCAATTCTTAGCCCTGAAGAGCAAGCATGTGAAGATTACTTTGCTGCTACCACATGTAGGGATGCAGATGGTCGCTACATTGTAAAACTGCCTTTTCGATCCAGTAAAACGCCCTGCAACACAAAGGAAATAGCGTTAAAAAGATTATACAGTCTTGAACGGAAGCTAGCAAAAAATAGCGAGCTTAAAGGACAATATACATCGGTAATAAAGGAATATTTATCACTAGGTCATATGGAAGAGATTTCTAATGAAAAAGACAAGAATAAAGTTGGCGCTGTTTACTTACCGCATCATGCTGTAATCCGCGAAGACAAGTCGACCACAAAAGTAAGAGTGGTATTTGATGCGTCATCAAAGGGATCCGATGGTGTTTCCTTGAATGACACCTTAATGGTAGGACCACTCTTACAGGCTGATTTACGTCATACAGTTATGCGATGGCGACAACATCCAGTATGCTTGGCAGCCGATATCATAAAAATGTATCGCCAAGTTAAAATAGCTGATGATCACGTGGACTTTCAAAGGATTTTATGGCGGGATGACGTTCATTCTGATATAAAGGAATACAGGCTTTTGAGAGTTACATTTGGAACATCTAGTGCACCTTACCTAGCAGTCAAGGCATTGCAGCAAACTGCTAGCGATGAAGGTCAATCGTATCCATGCGCTGCTAGTAGGGTTAGGGCAGATTTTTACATGGATGACCTAATGACAGGTTGCCAGACTGATGAAGAAGCTGTAAAAATCTATCATGAGTTTAATGAACTATTGAATAAAACGGGTTTCACTTTGCAAAAATGGACAAGTAACCGAGAAGAGTTGCTAAAACAAATAAGGCTGGATACTGGAAGAGATCTGGAAATAAAGGAAGATGAAATAACTAGAATTTTAGGACTTACCTGGAATCGCAATTCCGATGAATTTCATTATACTGTAAACTTACCCTTTTCAATACCGTCGCAGTTGCCGCCATCTGCATCTGAAACTAAAAGAACAGTCATATCGGAGATATCACGGTTGTATGATCCGCTAGGTTGGATTGCACCATGTATAATTACCGCTAAAATCTTTATCCAAAAACTATGGATCGCTGGTTTGGATTGGGATGACAAGCTGCCTGAGGATCTTTTAACGGAGTGGCAGTCTTATCGTAGTGGGTTGCACATACTCAACAACTTCAGAATTCCTAGGTGGCTGAAAAGAAAAAACGATGACCAAACGGTTGAACTGCATGGTTTTTCTGATGCGTCAAGCGTAGCATATGCCGCGGTTGTTTACATCAGAGTCATCGAGGCTGTAGGTCGAGTCCACTGTAATCTGGTAACTGCAAAAACGAAGGTGGCGCCAATTAAACAAATTTCTATACCGCGACTGGAACTATGTGGCGCAGTTTTAGTTACCAAATTACTTTTAGAAGTGGCTTGTGTCTTGAATGTCCAAAAATCCAACCTACATGCATGGACAGATTCAACGGTCGTACTGGCTTGGTTGAGCGATCACCCGAGTAGATGGAAAACCTTCGTCGCAAACCGGACGTCTGAAATCCTTAATGCTCTTGATTCTACTCAATGTCATTATGTCGATACGAAACACAATCCAGCTGACATTGCTTCGAGGGGTACAACATCCACATCTTTGTTAGACGACTCGCTTTGGAAACATGGACCGTCGTGGTTGCTCGCGGATACCATAGAATACTCCAGACCTAAGGCTATAATGACAAAACTGGAACTAAAATCTGTCAAGGTTCATGCAGCACAGATAGACGATCACCCGATTGAACTAATGTGGTCCAGATTTTCATCGTTCCGTAGGTTGATCAGGACTCTCACCTATTGCAGAAGATTCATGAAAATAAAGAGTGTCATAGAATCACGGACAAGGTTGCCACCTTACCTTGCAGCTTCTGAGATTGCAGACACCATACATTGCTGTCTCAAGCAAAGTCAAAAAGTTTGGTTTGAGACAGAAATAAAGGCATTACAAGCCGGAAGAGACGTCAGCAAAAGCAGCGGTTTATCTTCTTTGAATCCTTACTTGGATGATAAGGACTTGATGAGAGTAGGAGGTAGGATCCAAAATTCGCAGCTAAGTGATGATATGAAGCATCCCATCATAGTTCCTCATCAATCCCATTTCACAAGATTACTTATATCAGATGCTCATGAGCGTGTATTGCATGGCGGACCCCAATTAACACTTAATTTTCTTCGGTCAAAATATTGGGTTATTCGTGGAAAGAGTTTGATCAAGGCTCACATCCGCGAATGTGTGCCGTGTATTCGTCATGCAGCCGTAACAAAAACCCAATTGATGGGTCAGTTACCATCATGCAGAGTGACTCCAAGTAAGCCTTTTCTCCATTCAGGTGTCGACTACGCGGGACCGATTCAAATAAGAACAGCAAAGGGTCGTGGACATAAGTCCTACAAAGGCTACGTATGTCTGTTCGTATGCATGGCAACCCGTGCTGTGCATATAGATGCGGTCTCTGATCTGACCTCTCAAGGCTTTCTTGCTACATTTAAACGTTTTGTAGCTAGACGGGGTCATTGTAGTCACCTTTACAGCGACAATGGCACCAACTTTGTAGGGGCGTCAAAAGAGCTTAAAGCAATGTTTCGCGATGAATGCGCATCTCTTCCCCAAGAAATTGCGCCTATATTGGCTAATAATGGAACCGAATGGCATTTCATCCCGCCTCATTCTCCTAACTTTGGAGGTCTATGGGAGGCTGGGATTAAAAGCACCAAGCATCACCTCAAACGGGTGATTGGCGAATCGACACTGACTTTTGAGGAGCTGAGTACCGTCTTATCCCAAATTGAGGCGTGTTTGAATTCCAGACCTATATCACAGTCTAGTGTGAACTCGTCAGACCCAAATCCATTGACGCCAGGACATTTCCTGGTCGGTCAGCCACTGGTAACAGTACCAGATTATGATTATGAGCACGCGACAGTCAGTAGTTTGAGACGTTGGCAATTGACACAAAGAATGATTCAATCTTTCTGGAAACGTTGGTCTCAGGAGTATTTAACTATGTTTTTCCAACGACACAAGTGGGCTAAACGTACGCGCGATCCGAAGGTTGGTGATGTTGTCCTCATAAAAGAAGACAATTTACCACCTGCTAAGTGGTTATACGGAAAGATAGTCGAACTACACCCTGGCAAGGACAGTTTAGTGCGCGTAGTTACCCTTCAGTGTAAGGACTCCCGAGTCAAACGCCCAACTTCTAAGCTATGCATTTTGCCTGTCAACGATGAATGATAAACGTGTAATTTGATTGTTTTTGCTTTTTTTTCTAATTTTTAGTTTGTTAAGTTATATATATACAGTCCACTCAGATACAAATTTTAGAAATGTAAAATTAAGCACATGTAATTTGTTAAACTGTTAGAAACCTGAACAATTTTTTTACGGCATTTATATTAAGATAATAATTACGAACAATGTAGTCTCCTAACATCAAGGACTTTTGTACAACGCTGAAGTTTTCCATATATCTAGTCTCAATTATGTCATGGTGGGCGGCTTGAAAGGACTGGGTCCTTGGTGGGCGGAATGTTAACGTTATAATATTTGTTCACTAGACCTAAAACAATTTGTATGAAAAGTTTACCTCATGGCTCGATAGATGGCGTTGGCCGATTTAAATTCGCGCTATGGTTTCGTTACCACGCCAGGTATAAGAGAACTCGATAATATAAAATAAATGTCTCCGTTCTGAGTACGTGGTGTAGTTTTATTGCTATAAAACACTCTTCCTACTCGTCGATAAAAGGGCGAAAAAGATCTTCGATGATCAATTATTAAAAATCACGAAATTTATTTTACCGGAAGTCATAAATGCGATTTGTTTGTTTTCCGATTTTCATAAGTTCGAAGAATCAAATGCTCGATGGGTTCTCGGTCCGAAAAACGACATTCCGATTTTTAATTTTCCGAATAACCTTCTAAAATTAGGATTCTGATTCAATTCTACTATAATATTCAATTACGTATATAAATTTAAAAATTTTATTTATGTAACGTTCAATGTAGGTAATTTAAAAACGTCTACTATATTATTTTTTGTGTTTTCTTTTTCTCCATATATAAGATCCCATTAAAATAGATGGACAAACTTTTAGAAATCATTCAGACCACCAAAATAAGGACATTGTTGAAAAAATATATAAGAAAAACGCATCGACAATTCGACACTTACAAGAAAAATAATCAGGTAACGAAAATACACTAATGTGCCGGCAATTTATTATTTTAGGTCAAATTAAAATCACTTTAATCAGTGTTTTTTTTTTTTGCTTGGATACGATAAGTTTGATAAGTCAGTGACTTTTTGAGTAAACAATTTTTTTTTCGGTACATTATCGTTTTATTTTTCAATATAGTCTCATTTTAGGTCGATCTTCGATCAATAGTATTACTTGTATCTAAGTAATTTTCGAGATAATCGATGTTGAAGTTTGCGTAAAATAATACGGGTTCACACTGTCCTAAGTTTCGGAATGCCCGCTTAACATGTCAACCGTTTTGTGGCCTTATCAGGGACTAGGCCTGGAAAACCGCGGCAGAAACAATAATGTGGAATCTATGATCATTCATAAATTCATTCATTCCCCCTTTGTCATCAAAGGGGGAATACTTCGGGCCTGCGGGCGGCGAGCAATGGGTAACTCACCGTCCGATCATGACCAGCGGAGCTATTCTATAAAAATCTCACCGTGAAAACTTAGGTGAAGTGAGCGTGGAGTGAGCTGTCAATAGTGTCAATTCCTAGCAAAAACTAACTTCACCTAAGTTTTCACGGTGAGATTTTTACAGAATCGACCGGCAGGCCCGTGCCGGACGGCGCGAACGTGTTCCACACGCGCCTCAAAGAGATGTCAGCAACAGAGAACGGGCCCCTTAGGGCCGAAGCCTGCCTGGTCGGCGGGATTGTCCGAAAGGGTTACCGCTGGCCCGGAACATAAAGGGCTAAGGAAGGAACACGGGTGGGTTTTAGTCAGTAAAAGTCTGACACTCCGCTCTGGGTGGAGCGGAAGGGGTCATTACTCATTTGATGATTTAAAACAAAAAGGGAGATTACTTATTTTCCTTTACTGCTCAATACTGGCTATTTCCCGCACTGTAGATAATGCATGGGATGGGTATCAGGATCGTTATATCTTATTCTAATCTTTTATAGGCTTTTCATATTTAACTTTTTAACGAAAATGAGTAAACAAAGGCTTTTGTTTTTCTACAGAGTGTCTAATCTACATCGCCACATGCTATCTACGCTCCACGCTTACATCACGTAAAATCCTGCATCGCGCAAGTAAAGTTTACCGCACAACTAGCATCTACAACGTCCGTCCCGACATTAATCGTCGGGCAGTAGATACGACACCCGCCTGGTCGGAGGATCCTCCCTTTTCTTTAGAGTATGAGTGAACTATACACCTTGTTCCTCATTCCTCATGCCTCTATGTACTTATAACTTTATTAAATGCAACGCAATATTTCCAGCCTTACGAAGTCAAGATATAGAGGAAATATGTATAGAATTACATAAAATTACGGTGCGGTGATGAATGTGTGAACGTGAATGTTTGAAAAAACGGAGCATGAAAGTAGAATAAATGTTGTTGAAATGCGTTCCTAGCAAAGCATACGTGGTACTACAGACTAAAGTCGGAAAATATAGGATTGAGGTCAGTGGACAGGAAATGCACTATGTCGTCGAATATATCTAGCTGAGCCAGCTAGTTTACTTCCACAGCAGACAAGACAAAGAGATCGACCGAATAGTCGAAAATGCCTGAAGGGCGACCTTCCTATCTCACTAAAGTGCAAGCCAGTCGACATGTGTAATTGTGTATCCTGCCTATCCTAGGGCGCTCAGACTTTGTTTTTGACCGAGACTCAGAAGTCCAAACTGAAGGTTTGCCAAAGAGCGATGGAGTGTAGCATTTAAAAAATTAAACTCGCCGACTGCATTCACAATACCTTAATACGCTCCAAGACAGATACCGCCGATGTCAGCGATAAGTTTGCAAGGCTGAAGTGGGACCGGACGGGTCAATCTTCAACTTCTTTTCATCAAGACACATGGGCCACGATCGTCACATAGTGTGTACCTGAAGACGGGTGACGTCACCGAGGCAGGCCTACGAAACGAGGAACTGACTTTACTTTTGTAACTAAAAAAATGTAAATGAGAAGGTCTCGTATAAATATAAAATAATGCTATCTTAAATATTTACGAGCGAGGACTCATAAACTATCGCTTTCTTGAAGGCCACAACGTACCCTAATTTCCGCAAATGCATCACGTCTTACCACCTGTCCTCCTGTCACACCCTGTTCTCCTGGTACCCGTAGGCCCGCAGTTGCGTATTTGCATATAAATTAGTCCGTCAACCAAATAAATCCAAGAAGACCATGTCGAATTTTATAGCTCTACAAGGATCGTTTTGATCGTTTTCAATACATTTCACAATATAAATGCACTACTGTTTACCTACAGCACCCCCTTGTCAACGTCATTCTAGTGCCAAGAGATCCCTGTTAGCAGTGTACTTTCATCATTTCAGCCGAAAGACGTCCACTGCTGGACATAGGCCTCCCCCAAGCACTTCCACTTCGACCGGTTCTGTGCTTCTCTCATCCAACGGGTTCCTGCGGCCTTCACAAGGTCGTCGGTCCACCTTGTGGGAGGCCTTCCAACGCTACGTCTTCCGGTACGCGGTCGCCACTCCAGAACCTTTCGACCCCATCGGTCATCTGTTCTGCGAGCAATGTGCCCTGCCCACTGCCACTTAAGTTTGGCAATTCTTCGGGCTATGTCGGTTACCTTGGTCCTCGATTCGATCACGCAGGGAAACTCCAAGCATAGCCCTCTCCATTGCCCTTTGGGGCAGTGTACTTTACTACAATGTTATTTTCGAACAGACGAATGACGGTTATATTGAACTAGCTTCTGCACGGGACTTCGTCCGCGTGAAATTTCTTGTTCCTCCGACCGTCTCATCGCATCGCCTACATTCTGCATTCTACGGGACGTAATATTTCGCGGGCTACACAATACACAACAAATCGTAGGGGTAAGATTTAAGCATGAGAAGGCACTTTCACAGGGCTTGATTGAAAAAGTCCCTTCAGAGTCCATCCATCATCCAAGTATCGGCGTGGAGGATTTATTCAGCCGTTTTCTGTATTATTGATAAAGATAGTATCCCTTTTTAGGCCGTAAATAAAACCTTCGTTCTGATTGCAAGAAACGTTTTAGGCGCGAAAATATTGGGATCCATTTTTTATGCGATCTTTTTAGGGTTCCGTACCAAAATGGTAAAACGGAACCCTTATGGTGAAACTCAGTCTGTCTGTCTGTCTGTCACAGCTGGATATCTCAAGAACTACTAATGCTATCAACTTGAAATTTAGAATAGTTTTAGATGACGTTTACCCAACAATTTTGCAAATAAGAAAGATTTTTTTTTTGCAACAGGGACTGAGTGGGTCTGTAAAATTCGAAGTGACTGTGGGGTATCATATGAAAGAGCGCAGTTAGTACATTCTCAAACATTTTTCTTTTTTTTAGGCCGCATAGTTTTCGACTTTTGTTGAATAATGTAAAAATATTAATTTATAGCACACTTTTTCAGAAATCATCAACAAAAGTTACACTAGTTCCACTATCGGTCAAGAGATGGCGCTGACCTAAGACTGCAATCTTCTACACCGCAGCGTGCAGTGTTAAAATTTTCTGACGAATAATAGGCCTCGCCGATGAAAATTTAAAAACATACTATGATGGTACGGAACCCTCGGTGCGCGAGTCCGACTCGCTCTTACCCGGTTTTTTCTTTCTTTTATCCAATATTTTTCAACAAATTTTATTTGATATTGACTTCATAGTCCGTAATCTACAGGGTTATTGGTCATTAACAATTAAGCTCATAAGAGGTCATTTGATGATTTCCCATCCGCAAAAAAAAAAAAAAAAAAAAAAAAAAAAAAAAAAAAAAAAAAAAACAGGTCATTGTACTCATCATTATGAACACCTTTTACTATGGGACCAAACCTGAAATCGCAAAAAAAAATCAGCTGTTCCATACATTTTGACGAGTTTATACGAACATAACTGAATAAATGTAGGGAATCTAGGGAACAGCTGTTTTTTTTTCGCGACATATGCTGGGTACCTAATACTAGCGCAGGAGCCTGGGTATTATTTAATACTAGCAGTGCCCCGCGGTTTCACCCGCATTAGTATCGATCCCGTGAGATTATCGGGATAAAAAGTATCATATTATTTTATGAGTTATTCTGATAGACTTACTTATAAGCTGTGTTACTGATAAGTTTCATCAAAACCATTCAGTAGTTTTTGCCTGAAAAAGGAACAAACATCCATCCATCCATCCTCACAAACTTTCGCGTTTATAATACTACAGCGCCCCGCGGTTTCACCCGCATAAGCTTCGATCCCGTGGAAATATCGGGATAAAAAGTATCCTATAAGTTATTCCCGGTTCCATAAAAACTCTCTGTGTGCCAAATTTCATCCACATACGTTTTGTCGTTTTTGCGCGAAAGAGCAACAAACATCCATCCATCCTCACTAACTTTCGCGTGATAGGATACGAAAGTCGGATTTTTAGGATTGTAGGTAGGTATAGAAATCGTGTATCAATAAAATAACAACGAATTCTATGCCTATTTTCATATATAAACTCATCTATGTTGAGATTCCACAACTTTATTTACTTATACCTACCATATAGTATGTAAATGTATATTATTATTATTGTAGGTAAAACGCTACAAGGATATTTTGGCGCGTGGCTAAAATCGGAACTAACATCGCCATCTTGTTTTGTCCACCATACCGTTTTCCCGCTATACGTCCGCTCAATCAGAATCTCGATCCGCGGTCTTTGACGGCGGCTTGTAATTCGCGATTAGTTACCGACAAAGACCTAACAAACGTGTTTTATTTCATTTCTTACTAATTTACGTTCAATATTAGATACCTAATACATGAACGCAATCCTTACCCTGTAAAAAATGTACTCTGTGGCTTACCCATTGGAGGCCATTCACCGTAGACAGAGTAATCTATAGACTCATGGTATCCGTGTCACCGAAAGGGACAAAAAAATCCGGAAATCTTCATCATACTATCATTTTTACAGCATATTACACTGCACCTTACCATTTTCACAGTTGCGCAAAAGTACTATTATTGAATTATGCACGAAAAAGATCTTATTTTCCGTTTAATCGCAGTGTAGTTTTTATTAATTCATTCATAATTTTTATTATTTCATTCATAAACGTCAAACTTGTTGTGCACATTGATGTGCTTAGCCGACACGCAGTAAGGGACAGAAATATTCCTACTCTGTCTCTTGTCTTTGCTAGTGACGTTAATATATTTCTCTTTGTCTTGTGCGAATGAAAAAGAAGATATGCAGCAGTCTATAGTTTACTCTGTCTACGCCATTCACTGACCTATATGCCTCCTATATCATACAACTTGTATACAGGCAGGTCAGTGAGTTCATTGCATAATCTGCTCCTGGCGAAAGTAAAAAAAAACTGTGAATTCAGCACAGCAACAAAGTGTTTTGTCCTTTAGTCAATCTGATATCTGTTTACTTTAATTTACATAAATAATCTGTGGGTCAAAAATATCACTGTCTAAATCTGGCTGTCACTAGTCTGTCTTGGAGATTATTTTTAATAATTATTGTCTATGCTCTACAATACTAATAAAATAAAACTTTAAAGCAATTTATTTACGGAACAATAAAAATTAATAGCAATATAATGATAAAAATGTCTAGTATTTCTTTGATAGGAATTATCTTTTTTTTGAGGCTAGTTATTGAACATACCTGTAAACCATAACCAATTTAAAGGAAAATAACTTTTAACTAAAAGTAAATTTAAAGGCAAGAGTTAGTTTGTGCAGTAAATTAAATCAAACATATTTTATTAAATAAGAATTTAAAATCCATAATTATACAGCATGATAGCATATGGAACACATAAAAATAAGATAATGTTGACCGGAACGCACAGTTAAAAGATGCCAGTAGTGCCAACCTGACAGTTAAAATCATTATCTCTATTGTGACGTCGCATCCGTTGCACAGTTGCCTCCATTTTGTACGCTCGTCTCTTGTCTATAATTTCGAATAGTAGATCGTCTTTATGGGCATGGTCCGTAGATAATTTTTACTCTTTGGATACCTTAATATTGTATTGTGGTCTCTGATTACTAACTGTCAAAACAATGCATTTTTATAGTGTTTATATTAATTTTTCCAGGTGTTACTGGTTGGATAATAATGCGCGTCTATTGAAATGGATACGTGGTCCGATCTCTGCCGCTGCTGTTTGTCTGCCAATTCCGTAGTGTCACTCCTAGATTCGGAACAGAATGTAACTGAGAAGTTTCATGAAACAACTACAATCCAGGTACGTAAAATTTCCTATAATTGTATTTTGTTTCGAGATATATGATGTATATTCTGAATTATTATGTTATAATGTCATGTAAGTATGTCAGTTTGTTAATTATTGACATGGAACATAACCTCACTTTTCGTTTATATTCGCCGCGAAAATGCATTGATTGCATGCGATTTTCGACGTTATTGTATTTGCCTAACAGAGGTTGTAGGTCGATTTTGCTTTGAAGAATTCGAACAATAATTTTCTTATAAAGTAACGCTAGGGAATGTAATGAAGGCGGCAAAAGCGTCGCCGATAACGAAGCTAGTTATAATAAACAGCTTGTAATGATTGCTATAAATAAATACAAAGTGATCAACGAACATACTCTTTATTTATTAAACATAGGTGTAAAAAAATTGGTATTGTAAATAAAATAGGGTACAGAGATCTCTGTTTTGCCGGCATACAAAATATTAATAGGTATACAAAATTACTATATTTTAGTAATAGAAAATCTATTACTAAAATATAGTAATTTATTTAAACTTACATTTGTTTAATTACAGAAGTTATCAATGCATCCTAAAACAAAGATAGCAATATTGTAAACAAAATTTGTTTAGAAATTAGTTCATGTTTTTCTCTTCGAATTTGGGAGTAAATTATTATAAAAAAAACCAGCTGACATCATTTCAAATTCTACTATGCATATTATGAGCAATACAGCCTTGCTTCTAACGCAACTTACTGAAAACTGTGGATACCAGCCCGTATTCCCTTATTACAGAAGTGTTATGGATTGGATTGTAATTGGTAATGATTAATCCTATCTGATTAATCATTACTACTCAACAAATTAATAATAATAATTGTTTTATTTTGGAACAACATAGGAACCACTTTTGTGCAAATTAATGCTTCCAAACTTTGTTGTCCAATAATCTAGACAAAGTCAAACTCATTGCTAATTAAATTGTAAATTTTATTATTTTTATGACATTGATTTACAGTTTCATTAAGTAGGTACTTTAACTCACACACTGACAAACATTTTCAAAGAGTAACGTTGAAGTTTCTAGCCCATTCTTCTCCATACGAAACTACGTTTTGGAAGGGGCAACTAGAATCAATTCTATCTTCTTGTAAAATTTTACATTCAACGTTTATGTGTCTATTTGAAATAAATGCTTTGACTATTAAATAGCACCTAACTTCTTCCATGGTATGTGAATTGAGATTGTCACAAGATAGTTTAAAATGAAGTATAAAATTGTGTGTGCAATTGAAGAGTCCTTTGTCTAGCAGTATTAAAGGCTGATGATGATTTATCGTATTACACCATCATACGTATATAAACTCACACCACTGAAACTATAGAATGCCACCTGCTGTGCCGAGGCCGATAGTGAGGTCAAAAACAAAATCCAAGATTGCAGCGGCAATTTTTTTTTTTTTTTTTTTTTTCATGGGTATTGTTTTCATGGTTTTCGAGGGTGCTGAAGATAATGAGGTCAAAATGAAAATCCAAGATGGCGGATGCAAACAATTTTAAATTTTCACAGCCGCCATCTTGGATTTTCAAACTTCTTTCCTACCGAGTCGAGGGTCCCCCGACCCCAGACTTTTTTTTTTAATGATTTGTTTTTGTGGTTCTCCTTGAATCAGCCCTTATCAAAGCAATTGCAGGTAACTTAATTACCAACCTGTATTTGTTTTTTAGGGTTCTGTAGCCAAATGGCAAAAACGGAACCCTTATGGATTCGTCATGTCTGGTCTGGTCTGTCTGTCCGTCCGTCCGTATGTCACAGCCACTTTTTTCCGAAACTATAAGAACTATACTGTTGAAACTTGGTAAGTAGATTATTCTGTGAACCGCTTAACCGCATTAAGATTTTCACAAAAATATAGAAAAAAAACAATACATTTTGGGGGTTCATCAAACCCATACGTGTGGGGTATCTATGAATAGGTCTTCAAAAATGATATTGAGGTTTCTAATATAATTTTTTTCTAAACTGAATAGTGTGCGTGAGAGACACTTCCAAAGTGGTAAAATGTGTGTGTGTGTGTGTCCCTGTAACTTCTAAAATAAGAGAATGATAAAACTAAAAAAAATATATGATGTATATTACCATGTAAACTTCCATCGAAAATTGGTTTAAACGAGATATCTAGTAAGTAGCTCGCCGGTGAAAATTTAAAAACATGATGGTACGGAACCCTCGGTGCGCGAGTCCGACTCGCTCGCTCTTGCCCGGTTTTTGTTTATCTTTGCATTGTGGTATAAAGTGGGACTTCTGAGAATTCTTGTTTTGTGCAATGACATTGTTGCATTAATCAATAAGTCTATCAGTTGGCTGTAGTTAGTTGCATATTTAATCAAATTCTTAGGAACATTTTAAAATAATCAATATCGGCGACGTTACACTGTAAAGTCAGCCTTTAATACTGCTAGACAAAGGATTCCAGTTGCACACACAATTTTATACTTCACTAGCTTCCGCCCGCGACTTCGTCCGCGTGAAATTTCACCCTCCCCCCATTCACCCTCTTAGGGGTGGAATTTCGAAAAATCCTTTCTTAGCGGATGCCTACGTCATAACATCTACCTGCATGCCAAAGGGTTTAGCCGGATAGATATGGCGAGTCTGCCCCCAAATAGAAACCTGTATCGAAACTTATGTTTTAATATCGACTTGATGAATAAACACAATTTATGTAAGTTTTGCGATCGGCTTTCGCTTTGACTTTGAAAAAATAAACTCAAACTCAAACTCAAATCATTTATTTCAATTAAACCTTGTACAGGCACTTTTGAATTGTCAAAATTAAATAGTCTGTCAGTTAGTCAGAAAGTTGAAGCTAGTTGCCCATTCCAAAGCGTAGATCTCTATGGAGAAGAACGGGCAAGAAACTCCATGGACACTCTTTTAAATCAAGATATTACAAAATCCTGGGTACATTATTCTTGTTGCTTCTATATGTGAGAACAATGTAAAAAAAGACAGAAATGAAGAAACAATTCAAGACATAAAATTAAAAATAAGCCATGGCAGTTAAGAGATGACCAGTCTCAACCGACGGCGCCCGTTCACGAACATGACGCGTGGATCAGCACCATCCAGCTCAACCATTTTGTAGGGAACCGAATGATCCAACACACGCGCCACCATCGGTGAGACATTTAAGTGAGCATGACACGTTCTCAACTGCCATGCTCTTTCAAGTCAACATCAAAAAATCATAATAAACGGAAACATGGTTCTTACATTCACAAAATTAAAAAAAAAATGCTTCTAAATTATACAAAACTACAGTTTGCAATTTATATAAGAGGTAAATAGAATTTTATTACCTACCAAACAGGAAGAGATATTTAATATTGAAGTATTCAACACTTAAACTTGATTGAATAAATTAAGAAAAAAATAAATCGTAATGTCAGAAACACTTAAAAAGAAAAAGGGAAGCACCTCTTCCAAATATTGAAATTTTAACTAGTGAGTCCAAGTGTCTGTGGAGCAGGACCAGCATTAAGCCAAGCATTTTTATCTACAATATAATCATCCAACTTGTAATATGCTTGTCTACATAGTGTGCGTTTAATGTATGTTTTAAATTTCTTCTCATTTAATTGAAGAATATCGAGTGGTATTTTATTATAACATTTTACACAGTAACCCAAAAAAGAAGTTTTTACTTTAGACAATCTGAAACGCGGTTGATCTAATTTGTCCCTATTTCTAGTGTTAAAATTATGCCTGTCACTTATCTTACTAAAAAGGTGTAGATTTTTTCGAACGTACATAATGTTTTCATATATATATTGACAAGGAACCGTCATGATGTTAATTTTTTTAAACAGTTCCCGTAGAGATTCGCGTCTGCTGAGCTTGTAGATGGCTCTGACAGCCCTCTTTTGCAGAATGAAGATAGAATCAATATCTGCAGCCCGTCCCCACAACAAAATACCGTAAGACATGATGCTATGAAAGTAACTAAAATAGACCAGTCTCGCGGTCTCCACGTCTGTTAATTGGCGAATTTTCCAAACAGCGTAAGCGGCTGAACTTAGCCGCCCTGCCAGTGATGTTAAGTGCGGACCCCACTGCAGTTTGGAGTCAAGCGTGATCCCCAGGAAAACCGTATTTTCGACGAATTCAAGTATCTCCTTATTCAATACAACATGACATTCACTACTCCTAACATTCGGTAAAGCGAATCTAATGCATTTAGTTTTTTTCTCATTTAATACCAAATTATTTACAGTAAACCAATTATGAACCATAAGCATAGTGTTATTTACGTCGTCAAGATCCTGTGCACGTCTGCTTACTTTAAAAATCAGTGATGTGTCATCAGCAAATAACACCATTTGTGGTCGGTTTTTCAGTAAATGAGGTAAATCATTTATATATACTAAAAATAGGAATGGCCCCAATATTGAGCCCTGCGGTACCCCCATTTTGACTTTTAAGCCCGATGAATTCTCACCGTTTATTTGAACTTGCTGAAATCTATCATTTAAATACGATTTTATTAAGCTAAGAGCAAGTTTACCTAGTCCGTAATGCTCAAGTTTCAAGAGCAGTGTTTCGTAATTCACGCAATCAAATGCCTTGGATAGGTCGCAAAAAATGCCTATTGCATCTTGTGCCTCTTCCCATGCGTTAAAGATGTGTTTTAATAAGGTGACACCGGCGTCGGTTGTACAACGTCCTTTGGTGAAACCATACTGTTGATCGTGTAGGATGTTATTACGATTAAAATGATTAAGCATTTGATTTAACATTACTTTTTCAAACACTTTGCTAAAAACCGGCAAAACCGATACAGGTCTATAATTATTAGCGTCTTTGCTGTTCCCAGATTTGAAAAGTGGAATAACTTTACTGAACTTCATTAAATCCGGGAAAACCCCTTGATCTACACACAAATTAAATATTAAAGCTAAATAGGGTGCAACTGTCTCGATAATGGATTGACAAACTTTAGTAGACATGCCCCACAGATCTTCAGTAATTTTGATCTTAAGTTGCTTAAATGCCTTTATAATGACTATGGGGTTTATGTGTTTAAATTTAAATTCCACAGGACAGGCTGAGACATTCGCTCTTAATAATTCAATAGCTAGTGCGGGCGAGGAATTTAAAGTTTCTGTAGTTTTAATTGGGATATTGGTAAAGAAAGTTGCAAATTCCTGAGCAACATCGATGTTATCGCTAATGAGACCGCGGGAAGTGTCCAGTGCATAATCAGTATTATGTTTTTTGTTCCTGTTCGTTTCATTGTTTATAATTTTCCAAACTGTCTTTATTTTATTGTCTGCTGATTTAACCTTGTTACTAATGAAAGAAGCTTTAGCTGCTTTGCAGATATTTTTAAAAATTTTAGAATAAGTAGCAACATACTTATTAAAAGTATCCGTGTTAATATACGGCTTAAGGCCATACAGTTCAAATAACCTTTCCCTACTTTTCCTGATCCCTTTAGTTGCCCAGTCACTGAATAAAAACTTAGGGCAGATAGATTTAGATTTCTTCTTAAAGGAATTATTGAACTCTGTTTGCACTAATGAAAAGAATTCTTCATACAAAATATTACCATTAGTCATACTTAGACCCTGAGCATTTAGCTTGCTAATTAAAGTGTTATTAAACTTATTCAAATTACCCGATGTTATTGGTCTAGTTTGAATCTGCACTTTTTTTATCGGTGTGTTGGATTCAAAAGACACGGTTTGACCACTGTGATCCGAAGGGAGATAATTTACAATGGCTTTATCTAAATATTCACAGCAACAAAAAACATTATCAATACATGTAGCAGTAGCCGTAGTTATTCGCGTTGGTTCCAAAAACACATTTGACAGATTGAATGATTTAAAGAGGCTTAACAATCTACTGCTATTTGAATTATTTTCCAAAATATTTACATTAAAGTCACCACAAATAATTACTGATTTATTACCACTTGCAAGTTTTCCCAAGACATCTTCCATTACTGACTCAAATATAGAGTAGTTTTGATAGTTTGGAGGTCTGTAAACGCACACTATAAAATGCTTATCTAGCTCAACACAGGACAGTTCGATGCTATGTTCCACCGATAGTTCCACTATGTCTTTACGAGTCTTATATTTTACACAATTTTTAATTAAGATTAATGAACCACCCCGCAGCATGGATTTTCGGTTAAAGCAACAAAAAAAAAAAAGCAATAATCGTATGCATGACTATTTTTCAAAATAGTATATCTCAAAAACTAATTAAGCTGGCTGGAGGAATGAAACCAATGCGAGTCTTTAGGTTACATTACAGAGTATATCATATAATTGTTATAAATTTTAAAATAATTATTTATATTAAAAAAAATAAGTCATAATTTTTTTTTTGGTGTTCTCTGAAACTTACAATCACGAAAATAATATATGTTATGCTCCTTTATATGTACTATCGTACTATTACTCATAAAAATTGCGTAAGAAAAAAATTGGCGCAACACTTTGAAAAAAAATAAAATGTGATTCGCGCCTTAATAGTACGCCTTATTTTTATTTCTGATATTACCTACGAAGAAGGTAGTTGCGTACGTAACTACGCAAAGTTCCAATTCGTTGTTTCCAAGTGTCCCATTGCTGAGCAAACTCCCCGTCGTTTGGACGGGGAGTTACTGTCCTACGGTCATGTCCAGATTTTATACATCTACATACATTATAGGCTAATTATGCTAATCATCATCAATCATCTCTGTTATAGCAGTTCCATGTACCCATATTAAAGTAATGATCTACTGAATTCCAGGTCAAGGAAGACGATGGTCTACCGCAGAAGCTGTGCGCAGATTGTTATGCTATCATGAACTCCGCGTACCAGTTCCGAAAACAGTGCATCAAAATGGACAATGAACTACGTCTCCAGCTCAACACTGTATTAGATATATCTAAAAGTGATAATCTCTCTAAATATGACGCCAGCGGTGAAGACGACGATATTGGGAACGATCCCATGAAGCAACTTGAGGCTATCATCAAACAAGAGCCAACTGACAGTGACGATGATTACTATTACGTCTTGGTTATTGATGACCCTAAAGATAAGGATAAGGAAGAAAAAATAGAAGTACCGAACATTAAACAAGAAGAATATGAAGATATTGTCACAAATGCGGAGACCTCAACTACTTACACACAGGAACCAACTCAAAGTGCTCAGACTCAGTTCGAAGACTCAATTGAATCGTTCCTCATGTCCAACACCAAAGTCTCGGCTAATGTACCAGCTACTATCCTAGAAAATGAGGAAGAGAGCCAAGAAACTGACGATTTAGATGGAGCCATGAACATAGATGAAACCCAGGATAGTATGGGCCATGAACAAAATTTTGCTGAAATGGAAGAGTCCCAAGACGATGAAACCATTGAAACAATTACTTCTAGTGTTATCAATGAGATGCCTAGTACTAAAAACTTCATCAAAATATTGACTACAACTGACTCTGATGGCACTATTTTGTTGAAAGGTAATGACAGGATCCAATACTTGACTGATTCTCACCTAGTCGCAAACGAAGATGAAGACGGAGACGCATTGTCCCAAGAAGTGATATTCTGTGAAGGTGATGACTCTTCCCAGTTCCAAATACTGAAATATGATGGTTCAGAATTGGTTATAGAATATGCAGATGATAGCCAAATAGCTACGGTACTACAACAAGAAGATGGAACATTCTTATGTGATTGTGGAGAGCAGTTCGAAGACTTGGCCGATTATGAGAAGCACCAGTACAAACACAATCCTGCTGGGGAACATTTGTGTAACTTGTGTGGTAAAGGCTTTGAGTCCGCAGAAATTCTTACTGGACACATGCTACTTCATAGTAGTACCGGACTCTTAATCACTTGTCCGTTCTGCAACCAGCTTATCAGACGCAATGCTTTGACGCAACATATCAAATACGGTCACAACAACATCAAGCCTCGCTGCAATATTTGTTTCAAGACATTTGCTAATCCTAACAACTTGAAACGTCACATGATGATTCACAGCGGCATCAGAGAGTTTGAGTGTGACATCTGTTTCAAGAGATTCCACCAAAAAATCACAATGCAAACACACAGGTTAACACATATGAACCCGTTTTCATGCAACCAGTGTGACCAATCATTTGAGAATAAGGCTGCATTGACCAATCACAAAGAATCTGATGACTGCTCAAAGTCTAAAGTGATTAAGGTCAAAGAAGAATTAATGAAGACTGTCAAGCAAGAAATAACTACAAATCTTGGTAAACTGCTTGGTTATGCTTGCTCGCTATGCAAGAAGATGTTTTCAGTGGAGTCCGCATTAGAGCAACATATTGAAAGCACACACATCGTTGATCCAACAGAATTGTTATGTTCGGAGTGCGGTGAAGTACTACCATCTAAGAAAGACATGCAAACTCACATACTGACTCATAAAAACATGAAAGTGAAGAACGTAAAAAGGTTTGAATGCAGTATTTGTGGCAAGGGGTGTTCGAGCCAGGCTATGCTTTTGATGCATGAGCGAGTACATACAAATGAGAGGCCTTTCCCATGCCAACTATGTTCTTTACGATTTAAAACGAAAACACATTTACGGACGCATCAGCTTACTCACACACGGGAAAAGAAGTTTGGATGCTCAGTTTGTATGAAGTTTTTTGCCCTCAAAGGGAATTTGGTTGTTCATCTTCGAACACATACAGGAGAGCGCCCTTATGTGTGCTCGATATGCGGAGAAGCTTTCATAGACTCGAAATACTTGAAGAAACACAAACTAAAGAAGCATTCTATAGATAATGTGCCGTGGAATCAGTACTAAGAACTGTAGTCCTTGTATAAAATATAGGGATTTAGGTTCATAAATAGCTGTTTTTTTTTTTTTTTTTCATTTAAATTAGTCCAAATTGTCTTAAGTGTCGGTATCTATTTCATGACTAAGTTGAATAGAAATTTAAAATAATACTATGACCTACTTTTAGTTTGGAAGCAACTTGGGATTCGTGAATGAAATCTACTCATCATCATCTGCCTAGCCTTTTCCCAACTATGTTGGGGTCAGCTTCTAGTCTAACCGGATGCACCTGAATACCAGTATTTTACTTGGAGCGACTGCCTATCTGACCTCCACAACCCAGTTACTGGATAATACGATACCCCTTGGTAAGACTGGTTGTCAGACTTTCGGGCTTCTGACTACCCATAACGACTGTCAAAGATCCACGAATGACAGCCGGGGCCAACGGCTTAACGTGCTTTCCGAGGCACGGAGGGGTCACGGTATGTAAAGATGTCCATCAACCCATCCACAGACCAATTTAATATATTCAAAAATAAATTGTTACCTTTGCAACCGAGTTGTATTATAGAACTTTATAATCACGCAATCTTTCTCCCATACTATTGTTATGCTCTTGGCTACTTTGGCCCCATTTTACTATTATTTTTTTGGTTTTGCACAGTTTGTGCATTGATGTCAATGAAACCATTCAGTTTATTAGTATACTCATCACTATCAAATTACTTGACAACAAGTGTTTTACTATCAGTAGCTTTTAACTTATCTAGACCAGTATTTAGAGTAGTTATACATACTTCTACTAGAACTCATGATTATGAACAACTTTAAAATAATAGGCATCTGTTCCATTCAATTGCATTTTTTTTTTCATAAACAGCTGTTTTTTTATATGATACAAATTGACCCGACAGACGTCCTGACAACATTTCAATCTATAGGAAAAGAATATTTAGTTTTTCTTTTTTCCAAACTTTCCATAAAAACCTAATTCGGACTATTACGAACATTTTTTAAAACAAAAATAGCCAAATCGGTCCAGCCTTTCTCAAGTGATGCACTTACCAGCAAACAGCTTAATTATATTTTTTTTTTTTTATTTAGATAGGTATAGATTTCTAAGATAACATTGTAAAACTGATATAATATATTCTTGAGTAATACCACGCCCTTAGCTTGCCAATGCATTCAAAATAACTCTGTATTTTACGTCAATGCATCTTGAAAGACAATTTGGACTACGTTTATTTTTAGAAAGTCAATATTTAATAACGCCTTAGTAGATATAAATTCAAAGTGCAAGCCAAAATTCTATAATAATGATCGCCTTATAATAAATAGGCCAAAGTGGGTTCTGAGCTCTCTAATACAAATTTAGTGTACAATTTCAGGCTATATTATACAGGGTTATTTGTAAAACACCAGCAACCTCTTAAGAGGTCATTGTACTCATCATTATGAACAACTTTTACTATGGGACCAAACCTGAAATCGCGAAAAAAAAATCAGCTGTTCCCTACATTTATGTTCGTATAACTCGTCAAAATGTAGGGAACAGCTGATTTTTTTTTCGCGATTTCAGGTTTGGTCCCATAGTAAAAGTTGTTCATAATGATGAGTACAATGACCTCTTAAGAGGTTGCTGTTGTTTTACAAATAACCCTGTATTTTGATGTGCTGTCAAAATTAAAAGTAAGTAAATTACTTATAATATGTAATTGTGTTTGTTTTGTTTCGCTTTATCAATAAAAATAGTTTTTTGGTCGTTCAAGGACAGCACACCGATTTGGTTGATACCCAACTCGTATAACCCACTTAAATTGTTCTGGTAGTCTTAGATCTCCCATTGTTTGTAATTACTCAATAAATCCACACGGCAAACATGTAATCATGCAGTTTATTTAAACGTTGCAATATTGTGTTTTAGTTTATTTTCTGATCTTATGTAACTATAGTCCAAGGAAACTAGTTGGCCGCGCCTTAGGTATGTGAGCGGTGGGACGGAGGGGCGGGGGCGCTTTGTCTTTACTCAGTACGTGGGTTGCGAACACTAGGCAACCCCGCCGCCCTCACCCCCGTCCCCACCTAAGGCGCGGCCAACTAGTTCCGCGCGGACTACAGCCTGTAATGCGCCACTGCAGGGCAAAGGTCTCCCCTTTTCCACACAATTCTGTCTTTTGGTAGTCCTTACGGTAGGAGTCAAGCTCGTCCCGCCATCTTCGTCTTTGACTGCCGCGAAAGCGTCGCGTCGTACGTTATATCAAGACTTACATGCAGGATAATTTTGAAGTCTATTTCAAAATGTGTACAATAAAAGTTGAGATATTACAGACATTTGTCTGGAATAATCAAGTCTGATAATATGATCCTGAATTAAATCGGCCTTTGTATATTCCTGGATAGTAAGTTGAGAAACCAAGTAAAGAGTTTTTATGTTCAATTTTTTTTAAATACTTTTCTTGGCTCTTACATCTTAGCGATATTTTCACCAATAAAGTCTAGTGTTAAACATTAGGCGTCACTGTCGAATTGTAAATATTATATTTCGCATCGATTCGGTATTAATAATAAGTTACTTTAATTTATCACATGAACTTGTAAGTGTAATTATTTAATGTGTAAATAGTTTGTGCTATGATAATGAATTCTGTTGGTTTTAACATTGTAAAGGTTGGCGGTTACATTACCAAAACAACTGCAGTGTATTTTTCTCCGCCATATTTGATAAAGAAACGCGGTAGGTACGAGCTCAGAACGGTATAGCGATCTCCTCTTCGCCGATGGTTCGGTTCGGCGAAATCACTCTTTCAGTCGACGGTTGGTTCCACGAATAAATCCATCGCACTTCAGAGCCGCCTTAACGTTTGAATCGGGTTGTAACAGTCCTTTTATGTACAATATTGTATGTTTTATTCAACATTTTGTTTGTAAACGAAGCAAATGGAAGTATGTAAGGATCGTAGCAGGTGGAGATCTGTAGTGTTTGCCTTACCCCCATGGGAATAAGGCGTTAGTTTTTTATTTAAGTATGTATGTTATTTGGAAGAGAAAATTATGTAACTGTTTTGGTAACTCATAAATTATGTTGTATGGTGTTATATGCACGACGACATATCAAATTATGCCTTTCCAGTATAAGATGAGTTCTCATTGTACGAAAAGCCTATACAATGCAAGGTCAGCTAAAACTGGAAATGTATAATATATTGATTCGTCGCCGTGTGACTACTATTTTGTGTCTCAAACGAAGTCTAGAATGTGTTATTTATCATGTAAAAAGGACTTTCATTTATATGACTTGACTGTTCAAAAACGACAATAACCTTGAACATCACCCTAAGGTGATGTTCAAGGTTATTGTCGTCGCAATTAGTTGCGTAACACACTAGATATCAATCTCAATCTGAAGGATATTGCTAATCCATTGCTTCATAGGTTCGAAAAATTGGTCTGCTCAACAAGGTAAATAACGTAATGAATATTGCTGAACTGTCAAGAAGAATTATAAGCGATCGGTGATCAACGATATAATTACACTGCACCTTACCATTTTCACAGTTGCGCAAATGTAGTATTATATTGAATTATGCACGAAAAAGATCTTATTTTCCGTTTAATCGCGGTGTAGTTTTTATTATTTCGTTCATAAACGTCAAACTTGTTGTGCACATTGATGTGCTTACTTAGCCGACACGCAGTAAGGGACAGTTAATATTCTTACTCTGTCTCTTTTCTTTGCTCGTGACGTTAATATATTTCTCTTTTTCTTGTGCGAATGAAAAAGAAGATGTGCAGCAGTTTATAGTTTACTCTGTCTACGATCAGGAATGTTTATTCATTGCTTTGTTTACGTTGTTGAGCAGACACCCACCCATCACTATCAATCTCAACCTGAATCATTTCGAAGGATATTGCGAATCCACTTGGATTATCAATATCCTTCCTTAAATAACTGGAATTCTGTTTCTTTTAAAATCGGTCTAAGTTGGCTGTAACACTAATTTTCGAAAATGTTCTTAACTAACTTTGTATACCTTTGTGCATTGGCATTTCATACCACCTTTAAAACCCTTGTTTATCGAAATGAATGAACCGATTTTAATGAAACTTCATACGCTTAAGCAATCTGCTGCTGCTTAAATGCCTTACGTCGTAAACGCTCATAACACGTGTCAAATCTCATGTTTACAGCCGAGGGATGCTGTAAAAATCTCACCGTGAGAACTTGGTGAAGTGAGCTGTCAATAGTGTCAATTCCTATGTCATCCAATATAGCATCAAGTCGTAGACAGAGAATACTACATCAAGTGGAACGAATGACAGCTTACTTCCCCTACGTTTTCACGGTGAGATTTGTACAGAATTGATCGGCTGGACTGGCATTAGTTGATCGAAACAACAACATCCAATGAAATCACTTGACATGAGATTTGACAAGACTAGATACAATAGGTTGTCACTTCGAGATACAAAAATTCAGGGACGCCTGATACTGTAACCGCCGATCCTTTATAGAATATACAGCAATCGGCTTAGTTTTTTTTTTTTTTATACTTAGTATAATGTACAAAATGATTCTACAGTGAGTTAAAAGTGTTAATAGTGTGGTGTTTGTTAACTCGTGACCTGCTCTTGACTTTTTTGTTTGAATCTACGGAATTTTGACAGCGAATAAAAGAAATATCAATTTTGTGTTTGTTTTTATTCGTAGTAGGTAGTGAAAATAATAAGCGGAGAATAAAAAAAAAACATTGTTGAGATCTAGCTGGATTATTCACTGTGCAAGTTATAAATAAATCATCAAAATCGATTGTATGATGGCAAAAGCAAAAAGCCAACGTCACGCGGTGTTCCCAGGCGGTCACCCATCCAAGTACTGACCGCGCCCGATGTTGCTTAACTTCGGTGATCGGACGAGAACCGGTGTATTCAACGTAGTATGGACGTTGGCGAATGAACTTCTAAAATTATCAATGGCAATCCAACTAATCGGAAACAATGACATAATAAACATAAGATTACGCCTGTCTTACCCCAAGAGTTAGGCACTGGTGTAGCTATAGTATACCAACCACGGATATCTATGGGGACGAGCATCAACCGGGCAAAAATCTAGGCTCCGAGCTGCTAAAATAATAAAATAGATTCTTTGCCAAGGGAGCAGCAAACAACTATTTTATACTCTAGGAAGACCATTACACAAACAACAATGACAATTAGTCAGCGCCTGACGTAATTGACGTATTTTTAGTACTTAGCCAATTTTTTAATCATCATAAGGAGTATCTTAATTTGACAGGACTAAACTTATATTTTATCTTCTGTCCTTTTCTTATTGAAATAGAACGAAAAAGATGCACTGAACTTAAATTTAGTTTAGTTTGTGAACAAGGGAATTGGCGCCATTATCAAAATTTAAATCACGTTTAGTCCCTAGAGATTTAAGAGCTATTTTAGTCCCCGTTTACGAAGAATACACTAGCTCATTTTGAATTTTTTTTTAATTGAATTTTTATTACACAAATCCTTGAGATCTTTATAAGTTTGTACCTAATCTACTCATAAGCGAAGCGCGTGAACGACTATGCTGGGATTTTGCCCAAACACAGGATATAATGCAGTTTTTGCTGTATGCGAGATGAATACTATCGATAGATAACGATACTCCTGCTCCTTGTAGACGTAGAAATGCAGTTTACTATTTGAAGCGTAGACAGAGTTTAATGTGCGTGTGGATTGAGAGATCTTTTCGTTCGAAGAACTCTTCAAATTCAAATTCTTTATTGCGAACTAAGTGTACAGAATTTTGAGATGTTAACAATAGGTAGGTCCTTAGAACTTAGTTGCCTGTTAAGGCATTGCAATTTAAATGGTTAGAAATATTAAAAAAGTATAATACTCATTATTAAAGTTAAGTTTACATTATAATAATTATATTAATTATCAATATTCAAACATTTTATATCATATTCTTAGCATACTATTCATAAAATTTATATCACATTATAAGTAGATAGTGTCCGTGTAGTGCCGGACTGTCCGTGTAGTGCCGGACTTGTCCTCTTCCAATCCCAACCAAATTATAAGAGGATTTAGGAAATAATTGTGAAAACTTCATGGTAAGGTATAAATTATAGGAAGCAGTAGTTTCATGTTTTATTCGTCTTGCAATTCTGAAAAGACTAACGTGTCTCAAGAAAATTATAATCGTTGCTTTACTATACCGAATTTTGGCCATTACGGTCAATATCATCGGAGACTAGCCTTTGACTATTATAATGCAAAGTGTGTGACACAGATCTGAGATCACACAGATCATGCACTCTTTGTTCCATCACTCTCGTCGTACCGTGGAACGGCAATCCGTCACAAGGCGCGACACGTTGCTTTCTATTTATTTTAGGACTGAACGGATTTATGCGCTAGTGTCCTTCCTTCTATCAAGTAGGTACCTCGTAGCGACATCTACCGTTATCGTTAGATCGTCCACGCGTGGTTCAACTAACCCCGTCACAACTTTGTCAAGTACCAGGGACACATGACATCAAAGCTGCTTCGTAGGTACTTGTAATGCACAAAACTTGCTTCCCTACTTGAAACCAAATGACATTAGTTCGAATAACACTGCCCAAAAACGTTGCAGAAATCGATAAATTAAGATCCCGAAAGTGCACTGCTATAATTTTACTAACTATAAGCTCCAAACATCATTTCTCGAACGGCAACTAATCAAGCTGGCCATCATCGTATTTGGTGCTTGTTTCCTGTTTGTTTGTTTGGCAACGACTCAAAATTAGTATCCAATTAACATTCATCTAAGAACTTAAACAAAAATGTTTATTATTCACTTTTCGTTAGTTTAATTTTTTGTCACATCATTTTTGACTATATTATTCTGCTGGCGATCAAATTAACGGAGAAACGAATACCGAAGAACGGAATCGTATCGTATTGCTTTTATAGCATACCATCATTTTGTCTTGTTTCCTCACTCACCTAGTCGGAGGTCTGTATGGTCACGGTAATGTCATTACCGTGGTATGGTCTACTAATCTACTAGACTTTATACATAAATATTAGCAGCGCCCCGCGGTTTCACCTTTCACCCGCATAAGTGTCGATCCCGTAAGAATATCGGGATAAAAATTATCCTATGTCCTTTCCCGGTATGCAATCTATCTCTCTGCCAAATATCGAAATCCGTTCAGTGGTTGGTTTAGGCGTGAAAAGGTAACATACAGACAGACAGAGTTACTTTCAAAATAATATTAGTATGGATTAGTCGGTAGTGTCATCTATTGGTTCGAAATAAAAAGCTTGATCTGAGTAGCTCCGTTGGTCGTGATCATTCCGTTTTGCCCCGACATCTTTTCCACGAGTACCAGGGACACATGAATTTGCAGGACTTTCGTATACGTACGGCGATTGTCCGATCATCGTCCATTTTCATTTACCCCATCAAATGTTGTCCACAAACTGAACTAAAACCAGGCACGCATAAATTATCAGGAGGCGTGTTATATCATCAGTTTTCTATAAACTACGTTCACTGAAGGTAAGCAGAGGGGTCATTGAATTTATTATATCAATGAGAGGGGTGTATTGTAGTACAACCAACCCATAATA
This sequence comes from Oligia fasciuncula, assembly GCA_963082905.1. Lineage (NCBI taxonomy): Eukaryota > Metazoa > Arthropoda > Insecta > Lepidoptera > Noctuidae > Oligia > Oligia fasciuncula. The sequence continues at coordinate 12,193,514 of OY720408.1, forward strand.
TTATTAGTCGGCAGCTTCCATTGATTTATAAATATATCAATGGTAGCTTCATATATTAATTATACTGTGGTAGCGTGCAGCCATAGTAAAATATGTTTTTACTATGGTGCAGCTTCATCTATCTATTGGTTCGCAATAAAAAAGCTTGATCGGAGTTGCTCGTGATCGTTCCGTTTTGCCCCGACATCTTTTCCACAAGTACCAGGGACATATGAATTTGCAGAAGTTTCGTATACGACTAGCGATTGTCGGATCATCGTCCGTTTCCATTTACCCCGTCACATGTTGTCCACAAACTCAACTAAAACCAGGCCCGCATAAGTTATCAGGAGGCGTGTTATATCAACAGTTTTCTATTATTCTACGTTCACTGAAGGTAAGCAGAGGGGTGTCTTGTAAGTTTGTGACCCACATTTAGGAAACTCATTGAATTATCCCCTATAAAATCTGAGTCAAACAAAGCTACTATTGGCAAATTCCTGACGGAAAAACTGAATAGAACTTAAACTTAGCCCGACGGGAATCGAACCCGCGTTTAGCAATAATTGCGCTTGCGAGCTGCTACTTTGCGACCACTAGTCTGGATAGTACCCCGCAGTCTCGGTGGTCAATGGTCATCATCTGCCTAACCTTTTCCCGAGTATGTTGGGGTCGGCTTCCACTGCTTCCAGTCAGTTTGCAGCTGAATATCAGTATTTTACATGGAGCGACTGCCTATCTGACCATCACAACCCAGTTACTGGGTACCTAATACGATACCCCTTGGTAAGACTGCAACTGGTAGTCAGATTTTCGGGCTTCTGACTACCTGTAACGACTGTCAAAGATCCACGAATGACAGCCGGGACCCGTGCTTTCCGAGGCACGGCGGGGTCTCGGTATGTAAAGATCAACCCATCCACGGACCAACCGCGGCAAGTGTAGCTTAACCTGATGAATCGATCCGTGCGGCTGTTATTACTTGGCCACAAGAAGAGGTTATTTTGTGTTATTCATAGTTAGCGGTTTTGTAACGAAGTTGACTTCTCAGCCTTCTCACACCCGGGTCACTTTGACGTAATAAAACCATCTGTCAAGCTCGGCCCGCGGCGGCGATGAGATGATAGGTACAATGTTTATGAGCCCGCTTAGGGTCAGTTCAGACCAAGCCGCGACGCGGCGCGCAGTTGTCAAGATACCAATACAATTATAGACCTTATCTACTACATTAAAAGGTACGCAATTCAGTGAGGTGGTGTCACTACTTCGAGCTACTCCGCGCGGCGCTGCGTGGCCCACCTCACTGCATTGTGTACCTTTTTGTGTAGTAGATAAGGTCTATATTGTATTGCTATTTTGAAAAGTGCGCGCCGCGTCGCGTCGCGGTGTGTACTGACCCTTACAAACAATTTTCTACTTTATATACTTATTGTATATCTATAGATAATAATCTTGCAAACTGTATTAATGCCAGACAGCCTACAAAGCTGGAACTAAAACTGATCCCGGCAACTTCCGGCCTATTTCAGTATTGCCTGTAATTTCAAAAATATTTGAAAAGGTATTATTTGCACGCCTCTCTGATTACTTAAACGAAATAGACTTTATATATTATTAACATCAATACGGAGTCAGACCACATTCTAAATACACTCGCAGCAACAATAGATTTAGTAACTAAAATTAAAATATAATATTGATAAAAAGCAACTAGTTCTAGGTATTTTTATTGATCTTAAGAAAGCTTTTGATACTGAAGTCATTCTATACTATTAGAAAAGCTAAATAGCATTGAAATCACTGCCAAAGCCTACAAAATATTCGAATCTTATCTTGCAAACAGACGTCAGATAGTAAAAATTAACAACTTCGAAAGTACAGCTGCTGAAGTGGTATGCGGAGTTCCACAGGGATCGGTTTTATGACCACTGCTTTTCTTAATTTATATAAAAAAATGGTTGCCTGTAAAGTCGGTTTTACGGGCGAAGATTTTACGTGACAACGACCGATCATCCGATCATAGTTGAGTGGGAGAGAGACGCAAGGCATTCGGCGGGCCTCTCTCTCGTTCGGTGACTCATCGTAACGTTACCGAGCGTTACACTTTTTCATAAGTGACTCCCAGTCGCAACCTAATTTAAGACGTTGTCACGTCAATAATGTAAGTAATGTTGGGTTAGCGGGTCATATAGGTACGCAGATGACACGTGTCTTTTTATTTTGGTCACTCCATACTACTATTTATTACTGAAGCACAGCAGGACCTGCATGTCTTAAATACGTGGCTTAAGCAAAACTTACTGACTATTAATGTTAACAAAACCGCATATAATATTTTCTCCTAAAAACAAAAAGATTCCTGCTTTCCCTCCTCTTACGGTAGATGGCCAACAGTTGTTAAGATCAAACCATGAGAAGTACTTAGGCCTGATCTTGGACAGTAGATTGTCATTCAGATTCAGACCACACACTGATTACGTAAGAGGCAAATTAATCCCGTTGACTGGAGCTCTGTGAAATATCGCTAAATGTGTGCCATTTCAATTACGCTATGTACACAATTTATAATACTCTCATTAAACCGCATCTAGACTAGGTACCTAATACAAGTATGGGCACAGCCGTTATTACACATCTTCATGACCTACAAGTAACACAAAACAAAGCAATCAAAACTCTGTTTAATTACAATTACTTAACACCTACAAAAGAACTTTACACTAAAACTAAACTATTTAACCTAAAAACATTATACATCATATACATACCACACATGCATACTATTATAGAAAGTTCTAACTACCTAACAAAATACACTCACAAAACACTTTCAAACGCATAACTTACCACTACTACGCTAGGAAAAGGGATAGTATAGAACTGCCTTCAGTTAGAACTTTGTACGGAAGGAGAACCATACAGTTTGAGGGAGCGCAGCTTTTTAATAAGTTACCTAAAGAAATAAGAGACTTCTCATCAATGAACATTTTTAAAAATAGGTTAAAGTTGTATTTGGCCAACCATCAATAATACTTTAACGACTACCAATGTATCGATAGATCGAACGACAAGACAACTATGTTTGTATTACTCAAATTGTAGTTTTGTACGAGGAATGTTAAAAATAGGATCTCTGTTGATAATGAACAACGTAGATAATAACTCACACATAATAGGAACCTTTGTACCTTTCTACAAAACAGTTTTTGCCTAGAAGTACTAAATTCACCACAAGTCATGAAAATTAAGTGGTGGCGCTAGTGGACGAATCCGTGGGGTGGAGTGGTGTTATCTACGTTGTTAATTATCTTTTATTAATCGACATCCGAAATCCGAATGCGCGTTTTTTGACGTCGACTCATGCAAGTTTCATAAACAAAACCGGGCAAGAGCGTGTCGGACTCGCGCACCTAGGGTTCCGTACCATCATATCTTTTTAAATTTTCATCGGCGAGGCCTATATTTATCAGAGAATTTTAACACTGTGCACTGCGGTGTACTATAATTATTGCAGTTTTATGTCGGCGCCATCTCTTGACCGATAGTGGAGCTAATGTAAATTTTGTTGATGATTTCTGAAAAAGTGTGCTATTTAGAGACTTCGTTTTATTTTTCCTGTAATATTACATAAACTTCTATTACTTAGAATAATTTCTGATTTTTCTCTTTGCAAACTTCGGCGATAAGGGGGGAACGGTATTTTTTTTTTTTCATCATAAGTCGAAAACTATGTGGCCTAAAAAAAAGAAAAAATGTTTGAGAATGTGCAAACTGGGCTCTTTCTTAGGATACCCCACAATCCACACACCCTAGTTAGTAGCCCCACTTCGAATTTTTCAGACCCCCTTTCAGTCCCTGTTGCAAAAATATACATATATTTTTATTTCTTTCTCATTTGCAAAATAGTTGTGCAAACGTCATCTAAAACTATTCCAAATTTCAAGTTGATAGCATTAGTAGTTCTTGAGATATCCAGCTGTGACAGACAGACTTAGTCTCACCATAAGGGTTCCGTTTTTACCATTTTGGTACGGAACCCTAAAAACGAATCGTTTTGCTTACCAATCGCAGTAAATAGATTCGTAAGCCAATTTTACCTGTGACACCTACTTCCATAAGGGAGGTTTTACTATGGAAAGCTATGAGATATTTGCTTTATTATTGGTAAAGATACAAGAGTCTAATAACGGTCCATAAATTATAGGAATCTGCCATCAATGAGTCGGCGTTACTAGCTACGCTACGCTCAGTCGAGGGGACCAAATCACCCTCACACATTTCGTTTAAGCAACTTTGTGTACCAGGCACCCATAACAGTATAGAGAACAAAATATTGTCAGTACATTTATTACGTCACTCCTGCGTCCCAATTCACCCCGTCACGTTCGTCCATAGACTTTACAGATACTAGGCTCACATAAAGGCAAAGACGGTTGAAAAGAACATTCGTCAACAAAATGGAGAAAACATCTATTCCGTGGAGAAAACAATGGTTGCTTTTACACATGTGTACCACAAGCGGTACAAAGTACCAGCTCGTCCCTGAAGGACTGACAAAAAAAATATGCCTAATACTTATTACAATCATTAAGTAGGTACGTGGGACACTCAGAAAGTTTTGCGAAAATAAAAAAAATGTTCTATACATAAGTAAATATTTTTTTATTAAATCTTTTCAAAGTACTCTCCACTAGCCTCTATACAAAGTTACAATATGCGTCTGAACTTTTCGAAACACTTTTTCCGCCGCAGACACCTCGTTTACAGCCTGCTCGAACGCTGACAGCGCATCTTCCGGCGCAGGCGGCGACGAAAACTGTATCCCTTTGAGCTGATTTTTTATTTTCGGGAATAAAAAGAAGTCACACGGTGCTAGGTCAGGGCTGTAAGGAGGGTGACCCAGGAGTTTGACCGGCGTACCTACTGTCCAGGAAGTCCCTCGTTTTGAACGCGGTGTGCGAAGGCGCGTTGTCGTAGTCGTAGTAGCCCGCGGAGCCCTGTGTTTGATCCAGGGCTCGGAAAGCGGTTGAAATTCTTAACCGGTTACGGTCATTGACCCCAAACCGAAATCGATTTAGGTTAAGGATTGCACTTTACCGGTTTATGCGGGAAACCGTTTTTTCATGAATTTTGGTTTTGATAGTGGAAATTAACCGGTTAAAACCAAGTTTGAACCCCCTCCCCCCGCCCCCGCCACTCTCGCGAGCACGGTCTGGACGTTGCGATACCTATCATTTAGTTACAAAATTTTATTACGGAATTACGGAATTTGGGTGTCAAAACCTTTTGTGCTTAAGTAACCGGTAACCTTTATCATTTGGGTTTCATAAGAACAGTTCACTTGTTTAACCGGTTAATGAAGGAACGATATTTTTACCGGCACTTAATCGAAATTAACCGCTCTTTTTAAACCGGTTCAGAGCCCTGGTTTGATCGCTTGTTGCTCACAACAGAGAAAATTTCTGCGAAGCATTTGGTAGTATACCATTCAGCGTTGATGCTTCTTTGGTTCCGTAAAGGAATTGACACCAAGTCGTCCCCCCGCTTCTAGATCGCTTCACTTTGGTAGGCGTTGATTCGTTTTGAAACAACCAAACCGTCGACTGGCACTTCGTTTCTGGATAGTATTGATAAAGCCAAGACTCATCGCCTTTAATGATGTCGTAAACACGCCGAGACGACCCTGCTTCTTTGTTTATCATATCACGGCACCATACCACCCAGCCAGTGGCGTAACTATACCGTTTGGGGTCCGTGGCAAATTCAAGGGATGGGGCCCTCCCTCAATGTAAAGAAGCCCAACCAACGTTTAAATAGTTTTTTTTTAATAGCACTTTTCCGCGACTGAACTGAACCTGAATGATGTCCTTCGCTGCACAGTTTCAAAAAAAGTAATTTAAAAAAATTAAACCGACTTCAAAAAGAAATGAACTCAAAATTATGAAATAAGTAACTTTAATTTCGGACGGATTTGTTTGGAAGCCTTAGTAGATTGTCATATGTGAATATAATGCAATTCCAATAATATTACATACATACGTATCGAAGAACAACACAACAGAACAAGAACAACATAGAAGTCAACAAATCAAAATTAAAGGTGATTCAGATTGGAATATTAGGCTATTCGCAACAGTGGATTTCAATGCCAAGACTTTCGTACTAGCGTACCATTCAAACAGTTTTTCGAATCAGCGTGTTCGCGACAACGTCATTCGTTATAGCGGTTTTCGATTTTATGAGTTTTCGAACTGGCGTACCACTCTTAATTTTTTTCGAAATAGCGTGTGTCGCAATAACGTCATTCGAATCTTCATATCACTCCCTGCCACGGAATAGATAAATCTCCCTGCCACCCTATAGTTACGCCACTGCACCCAGCCTTGCTTCTGAGCATCGGTGAGGTTGTGCGGGACCCAGCGTGAAACTATCCTCCTTACGCGAAGATGCACATGTAGAATTTCGTGAAGTATAAATAATTATGGATATTGTGAGCCATCCTAATAGAACAATCTGTCACACAAGCACGTCAAGCTACTACAATCAGTCAAATTTCTTTAATAGATTTGCAACTTTATCGCTAAAGCATAAGGTTCAAAGTTGATTGGGCAAATTTGACAGTTTCGGGTAGCTTGATGTGTTGTCTGTAACTACCCCTTTACACCCGACAAAAAAAGTTGTAATTATTAAAAAAAAAAATTGTAGGGGTTTCTAGGAATCTAAGGAAGCTTGAAAAAATGCAAAAAAAAATCCTGAATTTTCAGTTTTCCTGAAAAGGTCCGCTTGACCGTGACACTTAGGCACAGATTACTGAATAGTTACTACGTAACAGATACTTCACTCAGTAGAAAATTTCCAATACCTATTACGATAATTGCCTACTCCCTCGCGTCAACAACCACTGTATGCTAAAATGCGCCTAAATGCTCAAGCGTACAGCAGTGATTGCTTCGCACCGCGCGATTCCACAGTAATCGCAGGGCTGCCTCTTCGATAAAATTAAATTAACATAACTTTTTATCTATGTTATTGAGAACTGTGAATATGTTCTGACTTTTATGTGGCAGTTAAAATTTTTATCATTTATAAAATATTTAACCAACTTAAAAAAAAGGAGGTGATCAGACATACCGGCCAAACAGATGTTTGACTTGTATGGATTGTAGGTATGTATGTTTGTGCGCGATAATCTCGCGTTTGGCTAAACCAATATCGATGCGGTTTTCAGAAAAGGATTTGTTACATTTAGGAGAACGTTTTAAAATAAGTATAATACTTCTTAGTTGATGATGATCTTCGGAGATGTTCACTAGAAATGAAAAAAAAAAGCCTTAAAAAAAGAGAACCGACTTCAAATAAAGCACTAAGCCGTAAGAAATAATTTGTTTTTTTTTTTTATGTTAGTGCTAACAGCTGGTAATTACGAATCGAAAAAAAAGGTGTTTATCCCTTCTTTTGCTTCCACCTATCTACAGCACATAAGGCACCACACGGCATCGTAATACGCGTACGAACGAACAGCACTATTAAAATTGAACGGCGCCGGCGTGCGCGCGCTTCGCTTGCGAAAACCGCACTGAATTTGATCCGCCGGCGGACCGAGACCGCTCGGCTGGGCGGTAGGCACTTATAGCGCGCAAGTACATGGAGTGACGGAGGCCTGACTTAGGTGTCATGTACGAGTACATGCAGTATAGTCATGTGGCTTATCGGTAAATGGAATATTCTTCGGTGTCTCCATCCATGATCATGTTTGCTGCAGATTTCGCCGAGTTGTACATTTAGTATTTTATCTATGGAGTCGCCGTAGTACGACTCGAGAACGTCCTCTGCTTGATTGCATTCGCTGCGAAGTGGTGCTGTTTTTTGCGATTAATCAGTCTCTCTGGACGGATTTGCCCCGTCACATTCGCCGCAGAAAAGGCAAGTACTAGGCGAACATGAGACGTTTAGAGGTGCAAGGCCAAGGTCGCAGTAATGGCGCGCTTGCAGATAAAAAATTAGGCCAACAATAAAAATTGTCAGAAACAAAATGATAAATATAATTATACTTTCATGGAAGATGGGTGTTGCTATTGTATACCTAAATTATAATGTATAGTAAACCCATTTTTTTAACAAGATTGTATATTTTTTACTAGCAACATCTATTGAAAAATAAGATAAACTTTTTGCTTTTGGATTTACCAGACGTGAAGCAACTTCGAGTTACATTTAATACAGTCTTACGTAACTAGAGGGCGCTTTGTAACGTTGATAGTGAGAATATCAAAATCAGAGGCAAAATCTGTGGAGTAAGAAAGCTAATGGACCACACAATACAACCCAATGTGACTCGCTAGCGCACCCCTGGCGCGACAGTCTGCCTCATTTCCATAGATACTGCAATAAGTGCACCTGAGGTACTTATCTTTTAATCATGCCATGTTATGATAAAAAAAAAATAGCTAGTACCAAAACGAGAGACGAAGTGACGTTTTTTAACGGTTCCCGAGTTGCAAGATGCAACTCCGATACTGTAAACGACATTTTAATACTTACCTCAAAGAAATGCAACTTTAGAGACCACCCAGCAACCCAGCTTTACCCAGCAACTGGGTTGTGAAGGTCAGATATGCAGTGACTCCGGTTAGACTGGAAGCCAACCCCAACTTAGTTGAGAAAAGGCTACCTACAGATTGAAAGAGGTGCAAACTGCAACTTAGTAATTAAAATTATGTCTCTGAATGTGAGAGCAATGGTGCCCCAGTAGTGGTGACGGCTCCGCGTTACGAGGTCGTGGGTTCGAACCCAGACAGGCGCTTTACTTTGTGTAAATCATTTCATCACCATTGCTCTCAAAATGGTGAAGGAAAACATCGTGAGGAAACCGGCATGGCATGTCCTACCAACCCGCACTGGGACCGTATGGTGGATTAGGTTCAGCCCACTCTTTCTCGAAGAGAGGAGACCTGCGTCCCAGCAGTGGGAACATTAAGTATAGGCTAATTATATGCTATTGTGTATCATGTAGGTTGATGCTTGATGTAGACATAACTATATGCAATTCATTATAAAAGTGCGAGCGTGCATCTGCATATTATGTTTCGTATGCATTCAGAGTTATAAACACACAATCACACATTTCGGTGTTTGCATGAACCATGTGATTGTGTGTGCACATTAAAATGTGTGTGTGTGTGTGTTGCGCGGTAATACAATATACGGGACGCTGTCGATGCGGCGCGCGGTGGCGGCCCGCCGCGCCTCCGGTGAATCATTGGGTAATGTACTGATAGAGCAATTGAATAATCTTGATAGTTGGTATTTAACTAAAACATAAGCGTGGGTTCGACTCGCGCAGTAAAGAAAGAAATCAAGAAAAATATTTTATTTGGGACACACACAGTAAAAAACTGGCCAAGTGCGAGTCGGACTCGCACACGAAGGGTTCCGTACCACAGGGCAAAAACGCCGAAAAAAACACGTTTGTTGTATGGGAGCCCCGCTTAAATATTTATTTTATTCTGTTTTAAGTATTTGTTGTTATAGCGACAACAGAAATACATCATCTGGGAAAATTTCAACTGTCTAGCTATCACGGTTCATGAGATTCAGCCTGGTGACATACAGACAGACGGGTAGTGGAGTCTTAGTAATAGGGTCCCGTTTTTAGGTTTTTACCCTTTGGGTACGGAACCCTAAAACGGAGCATTTAAAACTAACAAAGTTACATTAAAAACAACCAAAATATTAATAAACAAAAAAAAAACTATTTAAAAATAAATACCGCAGCGTTGGTATTCAGACAGGAGATCTATAAATTTCACTATGTAAAATAAGAAAACTAAAAACGGCAGTGGGTACGGTTTCCGTGACAGAACCCTGGAACCTTTACATTTAAGTAATCGGGTACCGTTGCCAACATTTGGCTGCAGAACCCTAGATGTTGAAGATTAATCACATCCAAAGACAAAGGAAATATGAGAATGGGCACAAGAAATCAGGCAGTTTTCCTAGCCCTTACTTGATAGTTGGTTATCTGAGTACTAAATAATAACTGTAAAGTATCAAGTAGGTGTAGTCGCAGTAGGCACAAGGTGAGTGGCACAGGCGCTCGCTGCTTTGTTCCCGAGCAGGGCCGCGCTCCGTATCGCATGTAAACTGTATACCAAATACAAAGTATGTATGTACTATAGTTTGTATTATTGACAACAGTCATATTATACTAAGTATCCGTGGCGATAAGATCCTGTAAGTGACTAACTAGCTTTTTTATCTGGAAAGGTGAAAGACAATTTCAAAGTCGAGACTTCATTCTTTTTCTGGAAAGAGAGACAGGCGCAAACAATGCAACAATATCTCATTTCTATAGTCATCATTCGTCTACATGAGAACACACAATACCCAGACAAAATAGCATACAGAATAGCTCCTGTTCATCCTTTCTAGCCTAATAGCCACGTAATATACCGCATCACATAAATGTCACCTTTAATGCAATTTATCGCTGGCTGAGTTTCATATTATTAAATCATGATCATCTACTGCTGCATCTACTACATCTACTGCTGGACATAGGTCTCTCTTTGTTTGTGCTAATTTCCATCGTATTTCTATCGTCATCGCGGCAACAATATCGTCCAAGTATCTCTCCGACTGTATTGTCCAAGGTGAACTTAGAAGGTACATACGAATTGCATTATTAAAAATTAATACCAAATATAAAATGTGAAGTATCAAGTCGGCGTGGTCGCAGTTCGCACGCGGTGAGTGGCGCTGGCGCGCGGCTGCTTTGTTCCCGGGCTGGCGGGCGACGCGCTCCGCCCCGCTACGCCGGTATCACAGGGCTGCTACGCACATGGTAGGTATTAAATAAAAAATATTTTAATTTAACACGGGCTCATCATCATCTGCGTAGCCTTTTCCCATGTTGGGATCGGCTTCCAGTCTAACCGGATGCAGCTGAATACCAGTATTTTACATGGAGCGACTGCCTATCTGACCTCCACAACCCAGTTACTAAGTAATACGATACCCCTTGGTAAGAATCGTTGTCAGACTTTCGGGCTTCTGACTACCCGTAACGACTGTCAAAGATCCACGAATGACAGCCGGGACCAGTGCTTTCCGAGGCACGGAGGGGTCACGTTATGTAAAGATAACCATCCACAGACCAACCGCGGCGTGCGTAGCTTAACCTGATCGATCGATTTTTTAAGCCTATAATGTTCCCACTGCTGGGACACGGGCCTCCTCTATGTGTGAGAGGGAGTGGGCCGTAATCCACCACGCGGCTTGGTAGATGTCACATGTCTTCGAATTTTTGGTTCTGAACGTTTCCTCACGATGTTTTTTTTCCTTCACCGTTTTGAGAGCAGTGGTGATGAAATAATTTACACAAAGTAAGCCTGTCTGGGTTCGAACACTTCGAACCTACGAGTCCTACGACCTACAACTCGTAAGTCGCAGCCGTTACCACTTGGCCACCACTGCTCTCGTTATTATTTAATACGGACTATTTTAGTTAAAAGTTAATTGTGAAAAAATAGTTTCATTGGTTATTTTATTTTAACTTTTAAAAAACATATTAATTTAAGTTTTCTTGGAGTTCTGAAGTGTTATTATGGTGTTCCCACAACACAATAACATTAACAACCATAGATACCTACCCCCATGGGAAGTAGCGTGAGTTTATGTTATGTATTTAAATTAAATAAAAGAACTATTAAAAACAAACATTTAATAAAAAAATAATAAAACTATTTCACAACTTGCCTGCCAGCCCTACCGCAACCGGGGCGGGCCGATAACAATATCGCTGAGTGCGCGCGTCGACTCGCGCCGAGCCGAGTGTCCGCCGCCGCCTAATTTACTCCTGCCGCGTTCTGCCACCCTGGTACTCGCGGCACGACAGCGCTCGCTTTCTTGCCTTCTCGGTGCGGAAAAACACAACTCGTATGATCCAAAAGTGCGACCGGCATCGACAGGCGCTTCGCTGCGGTTCGGGGTTCATGATTGATTATTTTGATAAATTATTAACGAATTTATTCATTATTATTGTTACGAGTTTGAAAATATGCATTGTTAAGAATAAGAAATGCTAATCCGTTGTTATGTAAGATTAACTTTTAAGCTAGGTCAGGAACTCAGGAGGCCTGTCTACAAGTACCAGATACTTAATAAAACAGAAAATGGTTTACAAAATCAAAACAGCCCGACAACGTTCTCATGAATTCCCAAAAAAAAAAATCTTTAGGTAAACCTATTATGTATAATTTTTTTAACCAAATGACATACCTACCCAATACTTACCTATAGTATACTTGGTACTTGCCTATAGTAATACAGTGTGAGTCTTCATAATGTGCACCTAACCAAATGAGGGAAACATAGCTTAATTTTATCGACGGAAAAAATATTTTAAATATTTTTTCCGTCGATAAAATTAAGCTTAGTTTCCCTCATTTCGATATGTGTACGTTATGAAGACTCACACTGTATTTACCTACACAGCAAGATTTTTTCCCGAACTACAAGCATCTACAAGGCAGTTTCGTTCGAATGCAGCATTACATTATTGAAAAGCGCACTGTAAAGGAACATGTATGTCAAACTACAACTCGAGTATCTATCCAATTTGCGATTTCTAACAATAGGTCTTCGATTCAATATCGGACCCGACTTCCCGTGTACCAACTCCTATTATATTAGGCAAAATAGTTACAGCAATATTTTGTTCTGGCTAGTTTGCGGTTGTCAAAATCCTACTAATATTATAAATTCGAAAGTAACTCTGTCTGTCTGTCTGAATGTTATCTATTCACGCCAAAAATATTATGTTAAGACATAAACTTAATATAATATTAAGTTTATGTCTCATAAACGATTGTTATGCTTCTGTTATAGCCGTTATTTATTTATAGGAAATAAATAAAAAAATTAAAAAAAAAACCACTGAACGGATTTCGATATTTGGCAGCTCACCTCGCGAACGAAGCCGCGGCCGGAAGCTAGTATTACCTATAGTATATCAAAAGTATTTGATTAAAATGTAAACAAATGCTTCGGGAAATGTTGACCTACCAGTGGATGCTAATTTGTAGTGTCATTTAAAAACCGTTTGTTTGATTCGATCATTTGAATAAATTAACTCGAAATTCTTATTGTGAATCACAATAAATAAAGATGTACTTATTGTTTGATAAATTCAATTTTCGTCAATGATTTTTCAATTACAATTTACTAATGTAATTGGAGCAGTGGTGGCTCAGTGGTAACGGACACGACTTACGAGTTGTAGTGTAGGTCGTAGGTTCGAACCCAGACAGGCCCTTTACTTTGTGTAAATTATTTCATCACCACTGCTCTCAAAACGGTGAAGGAAAACATCGTAAGGAAACCGGCATGTCAACCGGTGGATGTCACATGTCTTCGAATTTTAAAAAAAAAACAGAATAAAATAAATGTATAAGGGGGCTCCCATACAACAAAAGTGTTTTTTTCGGCGTTTTTGACTTGTGGTACGAAACCCTTCGTGTGCGAGTCCGACTCGCACTTGGCCAGTTTTTTTCATTAGCCTGCTTGCTTGCCTAGGTTTATCAAAGAAACATTTTTATCAGGAATTTCTCGTTGCGAGCCCTGATTTTCACAAAAGTAAAATTACTTCCTCTAAAGGCTGATTTTTCGCCAGATAACTTTTATCTGAAGAATACAAATGGCGGTTTGACATAAATTATTTTCTACTTGCTGCGTCCCGCGGTTTCACCCGCATAAGTGTCGATCCCGTGGGAATATCGGGATTAAATTAGCCTATGTCACCTACACATGTGTTAACCAGGGTGTCAGCTATCTCCATACCAAATTTTATCAAAATTGGTCAGCCGTTAAGTTAAACTTATCTGACGATTGAAAAAAAGTAATTTAAAAATTTAAACCGACTTCAAAAAGAAATTAACTCAAAATTATGAAATAACTTTAATTTCGGAAGTCGGTGTCTTGGGATCTGTATTTTAGTTTTAGTTTTTGGCCACCGACTTCCGAAATTAAAGTTATTTCATAATTTTGAGTTAATTTCTTTTTGAAGTCGGTTTAAATATTTAAATTACTTTTTTATTTCGTAATTTTTAATTTTAAGTACTTAAAAACTGGAATATTTGTTTATAATAAGTAAGTAGGTAATAGTTTTGTTGTAAATATTGCACTAGAATTTGACCGAGGTTTTGAGATGTTTTTCCTTTGACACTACACCCGTAGCTCGTATCAATAAGCCTGACCATCACACTTACACGTATTACTCCATATCTTGAAAATTACTGAATCGATTTTGATGAAACTTGCACTGTTACTGTTCCCTAAGTTGAAGTAAATATAAGCCAATAAAAAAAATGGTCACGATCCGATTAATAGTTGCGGAGAAATGCGTGGACAAACATACATAGGTACATACATACATCTATAAAATTTTGTATATTTGTTTGGAAGCCCTAATAGATTGTCATATTATGTGAATATCATGCAGTTCCAATAATATTACATACATAGGTACGTGTCGAATTGATAACCTCCCTTTTTTTGAAGTCGGTTAATATCAGCCCTAATTCCAGCATAGGGTAAGATAGGATGTGGCCTGCCGCAGTAACGGCTGCCGATTGAATGTAAGGAAATTATTCTGTACGGAAACGGTTTGGTGATAAATACATTTATGATACATGCATGACACTGGCGGCTGGCCCGTTTCTACCATTTTCTTCTTTTTACAGCAAAAGTAGAAGGAATTGTCTTTGCAAGCTTATTCGGTAAATAAGCTAGCTAGAAATTTTTATAGCTTAGCTGGATCCCAGCCTAGTTAAAACGCCAGTCTACCTACGTAAGCCATCTTACCCAACCTACTAAGATATCATGAAATATACAGAGTCAAAGTCCCACGGACAGGGCTACCATATCTCAGGATTTGTCATGAGATCTCAGGATTTTTAAACTATTTTCAGGATTGTGGCGGAGTTTCAGGATATCTCAGGATTTTCAGAATTTTCAATATAATAGATTTTTTTGTTTTGTAGCGCCTAACGTGTGGGTATGACCCCCGAGAATCGAGACCCTCAGTGCACAAAATTATTAAAAATATGACTTTTTAAATTGCACATTAGGTTTGAAAAAAAAAAAATGAAATTGCGACAAATTCTCAGGAATTTTTAAGGAAATCAGTCTTTTTCTCCGGACTTTTAATTTTTCATCTGGTAACCCTACACGAACACTAATTAGGTGAGTTTGTAGGCGTGAATTTTTTAATTAAACGCTTATAGTAAGCCGCAGGCTGCCTGTGGGAAGGGATTTAGGTCAAAGGATGTTGGACGGAATATTTTTTATTAGTCTGTCTGTATGTCTATGTCTGTAGGTATTATGTATGTTGGGCGTAGTTTTAAACAAATAGCCGCGAAATTCAATTTTGTTTACGTTTTTTGCAATTTGCAGAGCTACCTAATTACATAATACACTGTCAATCACAATTTGAATAATTTTGAAGGATATTGCTAATCCATTGCTCCATAAGTTCGAAAAACTTGTCTGTTCAACAACGTAAATAACGCAATGAATGTTGCTGAACTGTCAAAATGAAAGCCATTGCTACTGTTAGTGTGTTACGCAATTACCCCTCAGGTCAGTGTCAGGTTGTATGTGGATTAAAATATGATTCGCGAGCTTCGATCAATAATATTGATCGAAGTTCGCGAGCGTAACAAGTTACAGGATGAATGAAAAATAATCGTATTTTGTTCAACATACAGCGGGACAATAACCTGCAAATTGCAAAAAACCTAAAAACTGCACTGGGTTGGGTTCTGGTCGATTCTGTTAGAATCTCACCGTGAGAAGTTAGGCGAAGTGAGCTGTCATTCCATCTAAATAATGCTAGGGATTGACACTAATGACAGCTCACTTTAAGCTCACTTCACCCGAGTTATCACGGTGAGATTTGTACAAAACAGCACTACAGCCGGTCGATTCTGTAAAAATCTCACCGTGAAAACTTATGTGATGCGAGTTTGTTTTTGCTAGGAATTGACACTATTGACAGCTCACTCCACGCTCTCTTCACCTAAGTTTTCACGGTGAGATAGTTACAGAATCGACCAGAACCCAACCCAGTGCTAGGGGAACGTTAGACTTAGATAGAAGTATGTAGATACAAAACATAGGTACTTGTAGCCTACTACTTATCTCAAAAAGCAGGGCTCTGAACCGGTTTAAAAAGAGCGGTTAATTTCGATTAAGTACCGGTAAATTTATCGTTCCTTCATTAACCGGTTAAACAAGTGAACTGTTCTTATGAAACCCAAATGATAAAGGTTACCGGTTACTTAAGCACAAACGGTTTTGACACCCAAATTAACCGGTTAATGCCGTAATAAAATTTTGTAATTAAATGATATCGCAACGTCCAGACCGTGCTCGCGAGAGTGGCGGGGGCCGGGGGGGGGTTCAAACTTGGTTTTAACCGGTTAATTTCCACTATCAAAACCAAAATTCATGAAAAACCGGTTTCCCCTTAAACCGGTAAAACCCGGTAAAGTGCAAACCTTAACCTAAATCGATTTCGGTTTGGGGTCAATGACCGTAACCGGTTAAGGATTTCAACCGGTTTCCGAGCCCTGTCAAAAAGTGCTCTAATGACATAACAACGCTGAAATTGCCATCAGAGAAAATCAAAGTTCCAATAATGTCAAACACAACTCTACCTTATCCTAAAATTCAAACAGCTTCGAGGTATCCCGTGAGTTTGATGGACACCAACTTTGACAAGCAGACTTCTGTCTGTGTGTTTCTCTGACAACAAGACGTGATAAATTAATTCCTTGTACTTTATTATTGATCTCTACAATATCATTAAGTACCTACATATTTAAAAAAAACTGGCCAAGTGCCGAAGTGCGAGTCGGACTCGCACACGAAGGGTTCCGTACCACAAGGCAAAAACGCCGATAAAAACACGTTTGTCGTATATGGGAGCCCCCCTTAAATATTTATTTTATTTTAATTTTATTATTTATTATTAAAGTAAAAATACAATTGAGTATTTTGTGAATATTTCAAGTGCCTACCTGTTGCCATTATTGATATCGAGCAAAAAAGGGCAAAAAATCGCATTTGTTGTATGGGAGCCCCCCTTAAATATTTATTTTATTTTGTTTTTAGTATTTGTTGTTATAGCGGCAACAGATATAAGTACATAATTTGTGAAAGTTTCAACTGTCTAGCTATCGCGGTTCTTGAGATACAGCCTGGTGACATACAGCGAAGTCTTAGTAATAGGGTCCCGTTTTTACCCTTTGGGTACGGAACCCTAAAAACCGGCCACGAAGGGTTCCGTACCCCCTATAGATAGTGCCATCCATCCACGAAGACGCGCCCCACTCTTCTTACTAATCGCTAGTTAATTCCGCTAGGTAGTGTTTTAGTTTTTTTGATACATACAAATTATCCACTAATAAGTAATTACTATGTATCGACAAAACTAAAACACTAGCTGAATGTTGCACACTTGACTGTAAGCGATTATGGAGAAGAGTGGGCACGTCTTCGTGGACGGCGGCGGTATCAGTGTATTTTATTTTGTCCTTTGTTTAATTAAATAGGTACTTATTAAATGATATTTTTAAGTATCAGAATTTTATTTTTATTATTATTTGTTGATATAGCGGCAATAGACACACACTCAAAATTTCAACTGTCTACCTATTACGGTTCATGAGATTACAGCCTAGAGATACGCTGATAAACAGACAGACGAACGAACGAATGGACGGATAGACGGACGGACGGACAGTGGAGGCTTAGTAATAGGGTCCCGTTGGCACCCTTTGTATACGGAACCACACGGAACCCTAACAACACAACGATCGCGATATAACGATTAAAAGTAAGTAGCCGGTGCCTCCTGCCCTTTTGCTACAATTTCTGCTTTTTGACTGTCAGACAATACTATAATGGAGAAAAAAGTAACTATGTAGGTAGGAATTAAATTACTCTGAGGTCATAATGTATCATAACAGTGATAATATGGCCAATAGCTAGCGGCCTATCCTCGAGTCTTATTATATTATTTGTAAAGCGAAATCCATCTAAAATTGTTTGCATTTTTTTCACAAAAATATGTTTGTCCTCATGCAATGGCTAAAAAAAGCAATTACGGAATAACTCCAACTTTTACTTAACAAAATTATGATCAAATACCAGGCATCCAGACTGCGCCAGGAGTACTGAACTCAGTGGGCACAGAAAAACTGTCGAGTGGCGAGATGAAATATATCTGGTGGACGGGCTTCCGCGTCAGATAAGCCGCGGGCGTAGGGGGTAGGCGGTTGTCGGGAAGGGGAGGGAGAGTAGCGATCAAACCGCGGCACTGCCTGGCTCGGCCAGTTAAGTAGGTGTCAGTAGGGACGGGACTACTTTTTATGTAATAAACTGCAGGTTATCGATGTACGATATTCTGGAAGAAAGCTAAAGGGCTTACAGGACGTAAACCCAAAAATAGCAAGTTTTAGAAACAATAAAAGTCTAAGATCGACTACTGTAAACTAAATCAGAAAAATATATGATATTCTTCAGGATATATGCTAGGTAGGTAGTGTCTTGAAAACATAATACAACTAATTTCGTATGATAGAAAAAAATCATGAAGATACCTCTAAAAACTTTCTTTTTACAATAAAAACCATACTAATATACATACAATCAGTCTGATTTTTTGTCAGATTATTCTACAAGCAACACACTAAAATACTAGTTTTAATTTTTTCGTCCAAACAGTAGATTTTTTGTAAATTAATAATTACCTACTATAAAAAATACCCAAATCGCTATAGGTGTGCCTATAATAGTATTTGAGGAGTTCCCTCAATTCCTCATGGATCCAATCATCAGAACTGGATTTTGATAAAAATGGGACCAATCTGGAAGTACCCATTTAATTAAAAAAATATTTTTTTAATACAGTTGCTCAAAAAGTGGTGTATTGCAGGGACGTATAGCGTTCGGGATGTGGGCTATTACATACTAGAGCTTTTTTTTTACCTTTCCCGAACTCGTGCGTTCTCTTTCCCAACTGTCAAAAAATGTCTATTAAAAAGAAAAACCAACCATGAAGTTTTTACTAAAGAGTTTTTGTGATTCATACAAATACGTATATTTCTAAAAAGAAGCTACTAATTTATTTCAATATCAGATTTAATGATTTAATTGAATGAGTTAGGTTAGGTTTAATTTCATTTCATCTCATTAAATTTCATTTTCATTTCATATCAATAAAAAAAATATACTGAAGACTAAGCTGTATGGATAGTTCCCTTTGCCAAAATGGGTGAAGAAAAAAAAACTCTGCTTATATTCTACGGTTGGCGCCATTTTCCAGAAAAAATGATTAGTTAGTTGAGTTTATTGTGTTTTTATTATTTTATTAAATTGCTTAATTTTTTCGCAACTGTATTAAAAATAGTCGTTCAGTACACCTGCGGAACCGTCATTGCAACTTGTTCCGACTGTCAACCCTCGCCTTCGGCTGCGCCTCGGCTCGGGTAGACATTTGTCGGAACTCTTTGCAATGACAGCCTTTCCGCACTTGTAATGAAATATACTATTCCAAATCGGTTTATAAATAACTTCGTACTGAGGTAACGAATATAAAAAAAAGGACAACCGAATTGAACCAGTCCTCCATTTTTTTAAGTCGGTTAAAAATATACTTTGTTAACTTGGCTTGCTTAGAATACTATCCAGCCAAGGTCATTAATGTACGGAAACATATAAAAATAAAATACAACAAATTGACATCACGGATTCACGGGACATGCCTAATTACCTACGCGTCGTCGGCGAACTGTGGAAGCGTGTCGGCCGCGGCGGCGGCGCGGCGCGGCACTACGTCAAGGCCCGCGTTAGCATCGCCGCCGATTGTATCTTCTGTATGATGCTCATCTGTGTCCTGCCAACTCCTGCCATCCCGGTACTAATGTGATATCAGTCACAGTGCCTGCCACCCATATGTTGTCACAACATGGTTGTTCTAGTAAAATTTAGCCTACTTACTGAGTACGGCTGCACGTGTGCGTGTGGGAATGGGTTCGATCCTTCTTTCTATATTCTGTGGTTCAAAAAGTATTTTTAGTTTTCCCGCCAATAAATCCTCAGTAGCAGTCCCGTAGCACAATATAAATATTTTATACTCTCTGTGTCCGTTGTCAGAGTTTGTGCCCGGTTGATGACAGACAAGAGCTTCTTCACTTTTCCATGAGACTTAGCGAATTATATTATAGGTGGACTGAATGAAAGTACAGCATCCTAATTCGGTAACACACTTTCAATCACAATCTGAATCATTTTGAAGGATATTGCTGATCCCATGCTGATCCATTGCTTCATAAATGTTGGAAAAATTTGTCTGCTCAAAAACGTAAATAACGCAATGAATGTTGGTGTACTATCAAAATGAAAGTCATTGTTACTTTTAGTGTGTTACGCAAGTACCCCGCAGTACATCTCTGCTTATCGCTTCGGGGGTTACAAGCGTGATTTTCAACATTTGGCCGATCGAACCTCCATTTTACATCTAAAACCATAATATGAAACAAAGAGATTTAAGATAGATGCTATGAAAGAAGTTTTTTACATTTATATGTCTAATTACAGTGCAATGCCCACGGATATCTATGGGGCATTGCCTACTTAGATAAATCACCATAAGCCTGTCAAATATATTTTAGTGTGTGGTACCATGTTTTAAAGCAAATAAATATATTCTATTCATTTTCATTTCATTCTAAGGGATAAACTGCTTTTGAGGTGTAAGTATTTGAAGATTTTTTTTGATGCTTTTGTCTATGTTTAATTATGATTTGAGTTCCATCACTGTTAAAGTAAATTTAACATAAATATAATAATATACTTAATTTTATTTAGTAATTTTAGTTTAATTGTAATCGATAACAAAATCGTTTAAAGTTGCAACATTGTAATTGAATTTAACACCTTTTCATGGCTAGCAACACTCTCTCTCTGCATCCACGCTCAACCGGCAAGTCCATTTTTTTGTACCTTTACATTTTAAAACTAATAAATCCAATATTTCCTTCGCGTGAGTTTTAATTATACATGCGAAAGTGGTCCTTCGATTGGAAATACGAGGTCATCGTGTATTCACCGTGGTTTGGGATTTTGTTCGTGGAGCTGTAGTTCACGTGCACAACTCGGCCCGGGCAAGTCTACGTGCAGAACCTATATTTGCACTTGGGCTCATAAAGAAGCACGAAGAAACCATCGGCCCATATCCTCAAGCAAGATACAGTCCCAAGAAATTCCATCCATCCATCGTGTCTGTTCGTATTTCTATATGTACCTACGAACACGAAACTGGAAGGTGGTTCATCGATTCGAGAACATAGCATCATTTTGAGAAGTTTCATCAGTCATCGTGTTGGTTCGTATTTCTATAATTAATGCGAAGGTGGCTGTGAAAGTGAAAAAGTTCGAACATTACAAGTACCTACAAGTACAAAATATTTTTTCTTCAAACGTCAAACTAACGAAAAAGCGGGAACGCGCAGTCGACATTGACAGTGACAGGCAGTTGTCACTTTATTTCAAAACTGCAAGAAGCGGTGCTCGGCGGATCTAACTGATTTATTTCGACAACAACAACAACAAGAAATACAACTGTTTACTGGGCGTTTAAGACGGAGTGTTCCTAAAGTGCTGATAATCAACAAGATGGAAGAGGATCTTAAGGTTTTGCGTCTAAAGCGCGGTCAACTCAAAGGTACTGTAACTCGCATTGAAAACTTTATCAATGACCCAGTGAATATTTCTAGTGTTACTGCTTGATCTCATCAAAAACTCCTCTAATCTAAATAAATTACAAAGAGTTATAGCGTACATACTTAGATTTAAAAATAACTCTTTGATTTCAAATGAAAAACTTATAGGTGTACTAACTCCCAAGGAACTACAAAGGGCCTTATTAGTGATTATAAAATGTACCCAGAAAAAATATTTCTCTAAGGAAATAGCTTCAATTTTAAATAAAAAAGATTTGAAGTCTGGTATATCAAATCTGCATCCATTTTTGGACAAGGAAAACATACTACGGGTTGGTGGCCGCTTACAAAATGCAAATAATATTTCCTATAACAAGATGCACCCAATTATTATGCCAAAATCATGTCATGTCACAACATTGTTGATTGAAAGGGAACATTTGCGTCTCTTGCATGCGGGACCCAAGCTAATATTGAGTTCTCTATCTCAGAACTATTGGCTTATCAGTGGACATCGGGAGGTTAAGAAGGTAGTACACAAGTGTATGAAGTGCGCACGTTTGAAGGCTGCAACTGCTAAACAACTGATGGGCTCTCTGCCCAAAGAAAGGCTTACATCAAAAAGACCGTTTGAGGTTGTAGGGGTAGATTTCTGTGGTCCATTCAATATGAAGTCTGCAAGGATTAGAAGACCTCTGCAAACTAAATGCTATGTCGCGCTGTTTGTTTGTTTTGCTGTCAAGGCAGTTCATATAGAACTTGTTAGTGACCTCACTACTGAGACCTTTTTGGGATGTCTCAAAAGGTTTATTGCAAGGCGCGGTATGCCTACTCAGATTTTTTGTGACAATGCAAAAACTTTTAAAGGAGCCTCTAATCAATTGAAGGGTCTGTATGATTTGTTTTCGTCAAAGGCTCACAGGGATTCTGTAGATCAGTTTTGTAATACAAACATGATAAAATTTAACTTTATTCCGAGTTATTCTCCTGAATTCGGAGGGCTGTGGGAAGCAGGCGTCAAGAGCTTTAAGTATCACTTTAAAAGGGTCATAGGTAGTTTATGTTTAACGTTCGAAGGTCTATATACCATCATAACAGAGATTGAAGCTGTGCTAAACTCCCGGCCCCTGCTGCCTATGAGCTCGGACATTTCTGATGTTAGTTTTTTGACGCCTGGGCATTTTTTAATGGGCAGCTCCTTGACCTCCTTTCCAGAATTAGACTTTACAGGAACACCCATTAACAGGCTTAAGTTCTGGAACATATGTTCAAAAATAAAACAAGACTTTTGGAAGGCTTGGTCAAGGGACTATCTAACACAGTTACAAAACAGGCCCAAGTGGCATCAAACACATCCCAATTTAAATTTAGGGGATTTAGTAATTGTGAAACAAGATAATGTGCCTCCATTATCATGGCCTATGGCCAGAATTGTAAAAATTTACACCGGCCCTGATGATAAAGTCAGGGTAGCTGATTGTAAAATTGGTAATAAAATCTACACTCGCTCTTTAAGAAAGATTTGTCCATTGCCTTTATAAATAGAAGATAAATACTTAGTTTATTCATTAAGTTCACATTTCATTGCTTAAATGTATAAGTAACTTGCCGGCCCCAACTATGTTAAAGTAAATTTAACATAAATATAATAATATACTTAATTTTATTTAGTAATTTTAGTTTAATTGTAATCGATAACAAAATCGTTTAAAGTTGCAACATTGTAATTGAATTTAACACCTTTTCATGGCTAGCAACACTCTCTCTCTGCATCCACGCTCAACCGGCAAGTCCATTTTTTTGTACCTTTACATTTTAAAACTAATAAATCCAATATTTCCTTCGCGTGAGTTTTAATTATACAATCACTGTATTAAACTACTTATCACTTTACAAACATTTTTTGGTCAAAATTATTTACGGTCTATGAGATACACTGCTTTAAAAAAAAAACAACTTTTTGACCGTTTTCAAGAAAATAGCTTACTTGGGTCTGGCCCCAAGTCTGCTATTTTTATAAATTCGTCATTCCAACACAATCCCATTGTCATTTTGCTAAAAGTTCGTAATCTGCTAAATTCATAATGGTCGATCATTCGTAACGAAGCAATGACTGCAAAATGACGTTCTAAAGGTAGGTCACTGATCAAAGGAACTGTCAAAATTTTAGCAGATTCCCGCATGAGTCAGTCATTAACTGTCATTATCTACGAGATTACCATTCTATGCCATTTCTTTCAATGGAGTGTCAGTGGTTGACCATTGGAAAGTCATAATGACGCCATTATATTAGTAGATTACCAAACTTGTCAAAATCAACAATTATGAAATCAATGATGAACCATTCTGACACTATTGTTATAGCAGACTTGAGTTCGTTCAGTGGCAAGTCAGTGGCAAGCCAGTGGTGCTATCTAACAGAATGCCAATACTTTGTTCTTGGATTTGTTGCATCGCCTTTGTACTAGGATCGCATGAAATAAGAGACGTTAGATAATAACTACGGTAACGTGTTATTTTATAAAGCGAGAGCAAGCAGCGCCCTATTTCGCCTGGAGCATGCATGAGCCTTCAGCATTAATCGTTCCTTGCGTTTTCAGCGTGATATTTCATGTTAATGAAGCATTGAACAATAATAAGGTAAATAGAGAAGAGGCTGCGCGGCAAACATTGAATTGAATAACAAGTTCCTTATAATTTTCCTCGTTTTGAAACACCTACTGATAATTTATTTTCAGGCATTCCCACAAAGTTTCACTTTACTTTCAACGTAGAAACTGCATAGCTTCCTTCATATTTTGATGATTGTCCACGTAGTATTATTTTATCGCATTGTATCAGCAGGTCCATTGACAGGAGGTGGATTCTACAACTGCACTTACATGTTCTCCTAGTAAATCGGGCTACGAGTGAAGTCGCAATAAGTCACCGATACGCGGCATACCGAGCGAGGGAATAGCATGCTATTTTCAACATCTCTTTCATTCTGTTTACTGTTGAAAAGGGACAGAGTAAAATTAAATTGACCTATCAGAATTCAGCAGATGTTGAGGAAGTACGTATTGCAAGAAAGCTCTGCATTTCATGGAAACGCGCATACGCGTTTTCGAGTTTCTTTAGGAACAATTGTACTAGGAACACAAAGGCTACGCTGTAGTGCGGTACTATTTAAAGTGGCTGTAAACTGGTTGAGCCTACTATGCAGTCATATTATCTTAGTACTCGTTCAACGGGTCAAAACCACGTAACTCCATCCCGTTTGATTTTTAAACACAGTACAAAATGTTGGAGCCTCCTGATTAACCATGTTGTCTTAGTACTCATTCAATGAAGTAAAATCAAAACCGGGTAAGTCAGTCCAGCAAGTCACAAACTCAGACGCAGCACCTGTGGCAGTACAGCCCCTCTGTCTGTCACCTCTCCAGTCCCTGGCTGAACTTGGAGATCAGAAATGTAAGCCTTCTTGTTTATCATGTTATCTTAGTAATCATTTGGCGGAGCAAAATGAAAACCACGTAACTCCGTCCACTATTTTTTTCCGGTTACAATTTGTTTGAGCATACCACAAAGAACAATGGCGAAATCTTAGCTGAATTTAATTTGAGCGTCTAAAAGTGACTTATATACGATGGAAGTTCGATTATTTTTCTACGTTTTTTCAAAGTATCACATTAACGAGATAAGGCCGGATAAAAAAAATATTTTAAATGAAAAGTTATTTGATTTTTTCATTGACATTTAGTGTTGCCATTTTATATTTATTCTGCCAAGTGTACAGCATTATTGTATTGTATTCAGTTTTAGTTTGTTATTGTAATTAAACGGTGTTAATTAATTAACAATACTGTTTAGCTTTCTAAGAGGAAGTATTCCATGCAAGGAGGTAAAAATATTGTAGTGTAACAATAAATGAATTACTTTCAATTAATGACTGGCAAAAAGCACAGATTACTAAATAGAAAAGGCTATTTCCCAAATCTAAAAAAAAATATTTTTATTATTTTAAGGGCTGATTTTTCCAAAGTCAGATAATTTTATCAGTGGATTAGTTTTAATGAAAATAAGTTTAAATGAAAAATTAATTGATTATTTTTGTGAACTTTTATTAATTTAGTGTTGCCATTTAAGTTTTTTAAACACCACTTTAGAATAAATTAAATGCCGGAGTTTGTAAGTCGTGATAATGAAATCATTTTTAATTCTAGATATAAATGAAATGAAACAATTTCTTTTTCTTAAATAGGTATGCCTAATTTAGCACGGTGGTAATAATAATTGGCATGAAATAATAAAATTATTCTGAACTTTTTTTCACGATGGTTGCAGCAAAAAGACTTATGTCTAAAATAGCATAGCTTAAGTATAGTTTTAGGTTGGCAACACTAGTTTGGCTTGGTTGACATTGATGACACAGACGCTTGCGCTATGTTCTTGGCTGTTGTGTTTTGCTTTCGATTGTGTTTCCTTTTCTGTATTCTCCTTTGACCTGGACTGCTAACGGACTCTGATTTTGCCCTGTGTGACCCTGTGCTTGTTTATGGACATCGAGAATTGCTGTTGCGACATTGTGCTGTTTTTTACTGGACACCGATTTTGCCTCAACGTTACCGCTAAAATGGAAGGTCGTCGTCGTAGCGGAATAACACGAATCCTGTGTGTTAACTGTAACATTTGTGTTAATACACTACGTCGATATCGTGCTTTGGAACTAGATACCAGAGTTACCACCTTACTCTGTAACGGATAACCTATAAAAAAGTATAAGTTCATATTTGAATATCTATTTTTCTCGGCCTTTTATAATTAAAATTCTTGTATATATGGTGTCAGGGGCTGAAGCTGAGTCAAACAGAATATTTTTCAATTAAAGACAGAGTTTTAATCACAACTAAAACAATGTATGGGAACCTGCCATTGTTCTTTATGTTTTCCTAGTACTCATTCAACGGAGTTGGAATCAAAACCGGCTAAGTCCATCCCGATCGGGCGATTCTCACGCATTCGATTCATTATCGTATCTCTAAACCGTTATGATTCATAATGTTATCTTGTTATGATTCTGCCGAAGTGGCCTTTTTAAGCCCCCTGTTATTTCTTTGTTTTGAAATATCTATTAAGTACTTCTTTGTTTTTACCGACTTCAAAAAAAAAGGAGGTTATCAATTCGATACGTATGTATGTAATATTATTGGAATTGCATTATATTCACATAATGATGATCTATTAGGGCTTCCAAACAAATATACAAAATTTCATAGACGTATGTATGTTTGTATGTATGTATGTATGTTTGTCCACGCATATCTCCGGAACTATTAATCGGATCGTGACCATTTTTTTTATTGGCTTACATTTTCTTCAACTTAGGGAACAGTGCAAGTTTCATCAAGATCGATTCAGTAATTTTCAAGATATGGACTAATACGTGTAAGTGTGACGGCCTGGCTTATTGATAAGAGCTTCGGGTGTAGTGTCAAAGGGAAAACATCTCAAAACCTTGGTCAAATACTAGTGCAAAAACTAAAAATTACGAAATAAAAAGTAATTTAATTTTTTAATTTAATTTTTTAATTTAATTTTTTTAAATTACTTTTTTTCATGAATTAATTCCAAGTTATTGAGTAGAGCATTTTGAGCTAAAAATGGAAGGTCTGTAATTAAGTACCTTACCTTTCTCAATTAATTATAGAGACGACCCCAGTGGCAGTGACACAGAACGTATGAGTATGACGATGTGACGGACGCGTACCTAGCTGAGGTAAATATTTCGCTGTGTAGTGTGTACATAATTGTTGTATTGATACATTCCATCCAACGATGGTTATATTCTCTTTGATTCCATCAGATGAGTCAACTGAAGGTTTCATTTTTTATAAGGTTTCAGGATAGTCAAGCGTTTTGTTATAGTTTTTAGAAACTTTTTCATCACTCTTGAAAAAGTAACAACTTCCTACGCCATCTATTAGCGAATAGCTATACTACAATGATCTCGGATACCTTCTGGTAAAAAGAGACTCATCGTGTTATGCGAGCCTAGTACAAATTCGTTCAATGAAGCAACATCGATTCTTCTTACTCAATCTACGTGATCAATGTGATTTTAAATAGATTCTTAAAAAGCACCTGAGGTTATCATTGATTTTTTTTTTAAATAATAAATAGAAATAGTTACTACTTACAATATTAATGTTTTTAATTTATCTTATTTTTATGACAAGCTAGATATACAGATGGCTAGCTAGCTGTTGAAACCCAATTTTACCATTACTCTGAATCCGACTGTAGTAGTAATCGACCAATCAATCGATAAAAATCAATAAAAAAAAAAATGATCAAAAATCATGGCTAACGTGTTCATCAAGTTCACAGGGCAGCATAGAACCGAAGAATTTTTTCGTGAACCCAACCAAAATGCCAACTTTTGGCAACGAGGAAAAATTCTGAGACTGACGATGACGATAGCCTATTCAAAGTTATAACGTTTGCCTTTGACATAAAGATTATTTTCTGTTGCTCGAACATCAAAGGAGAAGGTTACAAAGACAAACTTGTAAGCGAGTGCCGCGGCAGGCGCGCGCGCAGCCGGTGGTCTTGGCGCGTCACAGCTCTTTTTATTTTATGTTCGCCTAGTAACATGCGCACATTTCGCGCAAGAGTGCGGGCTCGTGCGCACCAGATTGGGGCGCAATGCGCGCGCAGCCGGTCTACCCTACTTTTTTAAAACATCAGAAGTGTAATTTCAGGTTAAACCAATTTGATCTTTATTTAGTGTTGTTTAAAGTTTAATTTAGGTAACATTGCATGTATGAAATGTTTACAAAATGTCAGACTGGAAGTCGTCTCGATGCGCGTGCGCTTGGCCGCGCTTAGGAGTTGCGCGTCAGTTGACGTGGGCAACTGACAGGCGCGGGCGCGTGCGGTCCGCGAGCGAGCGACGCATAAAGCGCATGTCTTGCGGCCTGCGGGACATTTTTTTTTTATGGAAAGGTTAGGTATGCAATTTAATTTAATATATTATGCTAATATAAAGCTGAAGAGTTTGTATGTTTTTTTTTGTTGGAACGCGATAATTGCTGGAAACCAGTGGGATCTGAATAAATCTTTTTGCTTTTGATAGCCCAATTCTTGAGAAAGGCTTTAAATAGGCTATTATAATGTTGAAAATTTTGCCGTTTGGAAGCTAAGAGTCACACACACACACACATAAAACACACACAGACATAAAATGTCATACGTAAAATAAAAGAGAAAACAAGTTTTAAAAAAAATTAACCCTTTTTTGCCGTCGGGTCAAAATAACCTACATCATTGTCCTCCCTGCCGCGTGTAATTCTAATTTTCTATAAGTCCATATCAAACAATATTAACTTTAAAAATTAAAACCGACTTATAAAAATGGAGGTGGTGGTTATGATTTCGGCGAATTTTTTAATGGGATATAAGGTAGTTTTTGAATGGAAAATAAGGTACTACATGATAGATTACCGATGTTGGTAATTATTCGTGTGGTAGAATTAGACTTTCCATATAAAATCTATTTACTTACATATTTTATATACGAGTACATACTTTTATTTATTTAAACTCTCCCGCTACGTATTTATTTAAATTAAAACTGTTTTAGCTAATTAAGTCTCCTTCAAACAGGCGCGACATGCGATAAAATCGCTCACGACACAAAGGCACCGCAAGTCGCGCAACGGGCGGTGCGGTGCCTTTGTGTCGCGCGCGATTATATGGCGTGTCGCGCCTATTTGAAGGAGACTTTATGTACAATTATTAGGCTAGGCGCAAACGAGCCACCGGCCACAGCCTCCAGTAGACCAGCGACAAGCAGTTCACATGCTTTCTCATACGTTTTGTATGGATCCGTCGCGTCGCACTCGTGTGGCCGGTGGCGGCCACCCGCTAGAGCAGTGCTCAACACCGCAGCAAGAGGCGATAGCTACCGGTGGGTGGTTGTGGCCGGTGGCTTGTGCGCGCTTGCCCTTATAGACACAATTCAACTACCTATGTATTACCGAAACTATGGTATCAATGGGTTGTTGGAGTTACTTGCATGTTGGTTGACGATTGTGTGTGAGGGTCCATGATGTTTTATACATCATTGGCGAAGGTTCGGCTCCTACCTAGTTCTGGAATCCTGGTAAGAATAAAATGTTTGAAAAAAAGGTCAAAGATTAAGCCTGAAGTTTGGGATTATTATCCCTAATGTAGACACAATTAAATTTATATTAAATTACTTAACTCAGTTTTGCCAACATACCTACCTAGTTCTTAAGAGTTAACCAAGCCCACTAATCCGTTGTCCAGGTCAATAGTCACGCATACACCGCTCTGCAACAGTTCCCTATTTATTTTCAACTATTTACCTTAATCATATTGCATCGCACCAAACAATAAACATACTCCACGGCTCCACACTATACCTAGGTACATAATATAATTGGTAGGTACAGAGGACGGGCCGCGACGCGACGCGACTCGCGACGGGCCGTTTTATCGAGTTGAAGTTATCTATCGAACAATAGCCGCGCCGCGTTATCTCGAAGGCCGGGCAAGTGCGAGCATTATCGCGGGCGCCCCGCGGCCCACGATCGACGATTGTTTTGCGGGCAATTAGCGTCGGGCCCGTCTGCCCGCACGTGCCGCTCCCGGCGCCCGGCCCGCGCCGGCAGTACTCCGCGCGCGCTGTCCGCGAGCGGCCGCCACGGTGGGTCCTTGTCGCTCGGCTCCTCGCACGCTGCGAACTACGCACGGGACGCCTGCCCGACGCGACGGCACACATCCGCCACTTTTTTGGTTCGCCATTTTTTTCTTTGCAACTTCTGGACTGACACCTGTTGGATGGACTTAGTACTGTTTACTAAAAAAAGTTTGATTGGAAATTTCGGACTTTGGAATTTTTAATTTATTTGACCCAATAAATAAAAAAAAAAACAAAGTTTTGCATCTTGTAGAAGAGTTACACTTTGACAGCTTCCAGAAGACAGATCAACGAGAAAGAACACTGTTGTAATCAGCAATAGTAAAAGGTCGAGCGACATCCTTCAGTGGTCCGATCGCCGCCCGCCGCCGCCGGGAAAAGTTTTCCTCTATCTATACAAAGTCCTTATAGGTCGACGCGAACTTCGCAGTCAAAAGTTCGCGTTCGCAAAGTTTACGCACGAGTCTCGGGAACTTTTCAGTTCGACAACTTTCCACGAAAACAATTCCCGAACTGTTTCTCTGAACGCTTTATGTTGCGTACTTAACTGTCCTAATGGAAAACAGAAAAGAGTACAGCGACGATGTACAGTGAGTTTGTGATCAGTTCAAACATTAATTAAACTGTGATTTACTATGAGAAACATGAACTTTAAAGTGCAGTGCTAATTAGAACTTATTAAACATGGCGGCAGCAATGATAAGTGACCGCGGACTCCGTAAGAAGTTAACGCAAGAGGCTATTCCGGAGAAAACTCCGCGGAAACCCTCAAAGCGTAAATCAACAGCGAGCAGCTCGAAAACTGATAAGAAAAATGAGCAAAACAATAACAAGAGAGCGAAAGTGAATACGGGGGATCCGAAATTAGACTTATTTGCGACATATCAGCCATGGGTCATACAGACGTACGGGGATTCAGCTAAAACTAAGACGATCACTTTGAAGAAGTATGGCCGGATACTCCGTACGTTGCGAGGCGAGGAATGCAATAGTTCCGACAGTTCTAAATTCCGCTTCTGGGTAAAAGCGAAGGGTTTCCATGTTGGGAAGCCGCCTGGTTACGATGCGAAACCGGCCGACGGCATCGTGTGCAGATACAGCGTGGTCGACGCCGAAAGATGTACTGCAGGCGTTGAAGGTCAAGACGTTTTCAGTGGCTCCCAAAATGACCCGCCGCTGTACATTCCGACCCCGCCGGTTAAGGTAAGCGACACAGCATTATTTAAGGGTTAACTAACAATGTAGATACTTCTTCAATAATTCATACGTATCACTTTACTAAAAGATTCGGTTTACTATAAATTTTATTAATAGTTCACTGATGTTATCGGTGTTATTTATTTTGGGTATTTTATGTAAACTTTAATTGTGATAAATTAAGATACAACCCACTGGATTATTACCAACCCCATTGTATTGAAGTTCATAACTTAGTTATGGATAATATTGTTAATAATTAAAATATTATTATTTATTTTGTCGCGCGCAACTTTCTGAACATCTATTACATTTACAACGCTCTCCGGGGCGGCGGCTGCGCGGCGGTAGAACCATGTATCTCTCGTGCTGTTTGATTCATGAACAAGAACAGGTGATTTTAGTTTCTAATGTACCAAGGAAGCATAAATTACTAAGATACTTCATAAATTTTTGCGGCACTGCGTCCGAGTTCCGAACTTCCGACGGAATCAATTGTTATCAGTATTGTTTTGTTCCAAATTTTAAGTAAATTGCACTGTTTTAAGTTTGAAGCCCATTGAAAAGCACAGTTCATAATGTTTCTAATAGGTATGATTAATTTAATTGAGATAAGGACATGAGGATGATAATGATTTTATTAATTTGTACACAACCGGTACATTACCTAGTTCAAATTAGGTACTACCGCTGCGCGCTGTTTATAACTTGCATTTTGCATTACAAAACATGAGAACCTAAGCTTAAACTAGGGGTCTGATTGGAGCATAGGCCAATGCATAAACAATAGATAAAACTTTTTGCACTTATTTTTTCTAAATTACCTTCCCTAAACGTATTACCTTCCCTAAACGTGTAACTTTGTTTTGACTGACCGACCGACCTTCTTTGGGTTGTTGTTGCTGTTTGGTTCATAAACAAGAACAGGTGATTTTCGTTTCTAATATACCAAGGAAACATAACATACTAAGATACTTCATTGACAGTTGCGGCAATGCAAATCAAAGTGCTTATTTTGCAATGAACTTCAAAATTACTCGAGTACCTACGAATTATAGATTAGCTCCTATTTATTATGAATGAACCTTGAGGGGTCTTTGACCTATCATCATCATGATTGATAAGCACCAAAGAAGATGGGGATCGGGGATGATCGGATGGATGAACCTGGAGAAAAGTAGAACAAGCAAGATCAAAGAACAGGTGATCTGTGCCACCTCTGTACTAGGTTCGCATAACTTTGTAAGAGGTGTTATTATAATGTAATGCACGACTCATTGAATCGGATCATCAGGGTTTTCTTTGATAACGTGACGTGGCGGTCACGCCCCCAGGCAGGCCTATTTATGGGGGTTGCAGAAAGTTAATTTAATAAGTATATGCTTCGATCAATAATAGTACTAGATGAATGATTAGGAACAAAAATAAGTCGCTAAAGTGGCCACGTTTGCACACACATAAACATTTATATTTCTTTCTACGAACTATAGAAAAAAGTTAAATAATATTAACAACTTCAGATTATTATAAACCTTAACACACTATCATAAAGTTTAATTACGATTGCAAATGATTAATATTTAAGTCCTTCTGTCATCGAAGCAATAAATTTAAAATGTCACTTGAAAATAAAAAGTCATTTTTATAATAAGTACAAAAATATTTATTCTAAAATGAAACTTAACACCTAAGCAATAAGGTTAAAAACATTTTGTTGACAATTTCGTACTTGCTCGAATTTGGAACTAGACGTAGTTCCTGGAATTACATTTCAATGCTTCAATGTTTGTTAGAATAGTTGGCGGCCGCGTTGTCGCAAACATTGGCCAAACAATCATAATATTTGCTAATTGATTTTTTACTATTTAATTGTGTTACTATTTTATGAAAAACCTTTAATTATAAAAAGTTACCGAAAAAACGATATTCCTTCCAAAATCTGGGTGTTACGGTGGTTATTTACACAACTTTTGAACGCGCACTGAGGCATTTTGACGTCTTAACATTGGCTATGGTTGGACCATACCAATTTGAAATAAGAGCACAAAAGTATTCGTGCTCGTATTTTTCGGGCCGTTTTTGAAGCGCTTATCGGGCATCTAGTACTATTATTGATCGAAGAGTATATGAGAATAGTTGAGAATAGATGTAAAATACTGTTGATTATCTCTGGTTCACTCAAAATTATTTTAATAGTATTCAGTGCATTTTTGCCGTTTACCACAGGTGAGTAATGTTTTTTTGCTGTTCCAAGTTTAAATTCAGTTGGACAAATGGCGCAACCCTTCACCGGTGATTGCTAGGTCACGTGATTGGCATGCAACTTCGGCTGTAAAATTTTGTTGTTATTGGTCGTATAATTAATAGTGAGCTTTGGAGTAGATGACCGAATTGACCGATGGAGTACATAGTTGCTGTTGAGCTGTGACCGAATGGTTGGCAAGGTTAAACCAAAGAAACCAGCACCCGAATTGCGTAACACACCATTACTCTCAATTTGAATAAATTTGAAGCATATTGCTAATCCATTGCTCCTTATGTTCGAAAAGTGTGTCTGCTCAACAATGTAAATTACGCAATGAATGTTGTTGAACTGTCAAAATGAAACCCATTGCTACTGATAGCGTGTTACGCAATTACCCTGCAAGGCCGTCCAAAAGCGCGTTGGGTTGATGATATCGTCAAAGTCGCGGGAAACACCTGGATTAGGGGCGCACGGAAGCCAGAAGTATGGCAGAAAAAGGGGAGGCCCAACAATGGGTGATTTAAAGTTAAAAAGATGATGACTAGTTTTGAACCACATTGTAGGCTTTGCAGCATCGAGGTTAGGAAGAGGGATCTGGGGGGGGGGGGGGATTGATTTAGTTAAATCTAATTTAGTCAGTAATTTTTTTGTTTGACTAATCAATCGATTGAAAATTTTAGTGATTGAGCTCAACACTGCACTGCACAGCGGTTCGCTTTGTGATAACTTGATCCCTTATCAAGTAATCACAAAGCGAACCGCACATGGGGTTCGATTTCTCATGCGGAACAAACAAAATACTTCGATCTACAATTCTACATACTAACTAACCTGTATGTGGACCGAGTAATTATTTCTAGATTCTCGTGTAAAACTTAGTTTAGTATGGATCGATGTTTAAAGTTTTACATGAGTATCTTGAAATATAATTACTATAGTTGTTCATGTGTTGATGTATAGTAAATTAATGGTGTGCGTGTGTACAGTCACGAGCATAAGTATGTATACACTTGGCTTTATTCAAAGACGATTTTTTCCTTTATTTTTGAATGAAAAAAATTTCCTTTATATTATTAGTTTATGTAAAGTGCCGTATTTGAACAATTTTTTTCGTTATTTCGTGACAAAATCGCAATTTAAAGTTGCCAAGTGTTGACATATTATTGCTCGTGACTGTACTCCCCCAAAGGGTATCCCAAGTCATACATATTTAGGTATTATGCGCGAACCCATAGAAATGTACCTATCTATGGGCGAACCCGTGGGCGAACTTAATGCCATCAACCGGACACAAATCTAGATTCCAGGCTCCTGGTGGAAAATACAATTAACACTGATTGACCTGGGAATAGCAACCCAGAACCCCAGGCTTAGTTGTCGCATTTGCGGTTACTGGACCAACAAGGCAGTTCTATGCTTCACAGAAAAATTAAAAAGGTTGCCAACTGTTCCAACCACGGATATCTATGGTTCCAAAGCCCAAGCTTGTCTTTACTTGTGTTCTTTATGCATCACGTTTAGTGCAAATTCTTCTTTTTTAGGGTTCCGTACACAAAGTTACTAAGCCTTAAGCCTCCACTGTCCGTCCATCCGTCCGTCTTACTGTCAGCGGGCTGTATCTCATGAACCATAATAGTTAGTCATTTGAAATTTTCACAGTGTTTATTTCTATTGCCGAAATCCATACTAATATTATAAATGCGAAAGATTGTCTGTCTGTGAACTCTTCACGCTTAAACCGCTGAACCGATTTAGATGAAACTTGCTATAGAGATCGTTTGAGTCTCGGGAAAGGACATAGGATAGTTTTTATCCCGATATTTCCACGGGACCGACACTTACGAAAAAAAAGAAAACATTAAAAAGTCTGCATAGGTACAAGAAACGTGTTTTTTTCTGCGATTTTTGCCTTGTGGTACGGAACCTTTCGTGCGCGTGTCCGACTCGCACTTGGCCGCTTTTTTTTCTGCCACACTTCCCGGTTCCGTGCGTGCCTCATCCAGGTGTTTCCAGCGACTTTGACGATGTCATAAGCCCAACGCGCTTTTGAACGGCCCTGGTTTCTTTGGCCCAACCATGCCCACCATTCGGCCACAGCTTCACTCAACGGTTTTTTTATTTCTTTCATGATGAAAATGTTGTGAAATGAGGAACTTTCCTTAGTAGATATTGCATTTATATCTCAAGCTCTCAACATTGCCGGGTCAGCGGGATTGTGGTCAGCGGGATTAAAAAAAAAAAGGGCTAAGGAAGGAACACGGGTGGGTTTTAGTCAGTAAGAGTCTGACACTCACCCAGAGCGGGACTCATTTGATGATTTCCTATCCAGCAAAAAAAAAAACCCTTGTCATCGATCGTAAAGTGAACCTTGTGTGCGAGTCGATAATTTGCACGGACGTTGTTAATCAAGAAGCCAATCAGTGGCTTATCATGAACGAAACGCATGTACAATAGGGCTGCCGTAATAGAATGCCGTTTCCATACTGAATTGTAATTAAAACGAAGAATTTAATACTTACTTTCTTCTACAATTTCTGCCAAACTAAATCAATCAACTCTAGACTATTGCTGGACTTTTATTGCTCGACTATTCTTTTCCAAGTTGAGCCAAAACAATCAGAATCTGAAACATTTTGAAGGATATTGCTAATCCATTGCTTCACATGTTCGAAAAATTTGTCTGCTCAACAACGTAATAACGCAATGTATGTTGTTGAACTGTCAAAAGGAAAGCTACTGTTAGTGTGTTACGCAATTACCCTGCTGGTCCCGGCCACATTTTTAAGGTCGTCGGCCAAATTTCTTTGCTAAAGTATAAGGTTCGAAGTTGATTAGGAAAATTTTACACTTTCGGGTAGCTTGATGTGCTGGCGTATGTACCTAGTGAGAGTCTTACGTTTCGCTTGAAGATACAAGTTCTCCTCTCGAGGTTTCGTCTGCTCCAACGGCAAGAACTTCGAACCTGAGGTGTATCATTCTTGCACAGTAACCTATTGTACGGTGAAACCATACACTAATATGCGCGAATGCTTATTCGTGCATTTTTACCTCAATTCACTAATTAATATTAGTCGAGCATTCAGTACACGATTAACGGTCATCGCGTGTGCTCCCTCGCTCCTTTGTATTATCAAACCTTTGGTCCGGATATTATATTTAATTTGACTTTATAAGCAGCAGTATCATTTAGCCATCCTACTAGCTTCTACATGGTCCTGGTAATGCTAATCTTGAGTGTATGTACAGACGCCAGCACATCAAGTTACTACAATCTGTCAGATTTCTTTAATAGATTTTCGACTTTATTGCTAAAACATAAGGTTCAAGGTTGATTGGGAAAATCTGACAGTTTCGGGTAGGTTGACCTGCTGGCGTCCGTACATGCGGTGCACAGCTCACTGGGTAATACTTTTCACAGCATGGGCTAGTAAATTATTCTCTTAGGTGCATATAGCTCGCTTAGCTCGTGCCGAATTGCCGACATGAAAGACGGAGAATTAAAATTAAAGGCTCCTTCAAACAGGTGCGACACGCGATAAAATCGCGCGCGCAAGTCGCGCGACGAGCGGTGCCTTTGTGTCGCGCGATTATATCGCGTATCGCACCTGTTTGAAGGAGCCTTAAAGTCTTTTAGGTTGCTGACAAGCACATGAAACACTTTAGGTACTGGTGTTGCAGGTGACCGTAGGTGATGCGGTAACTAACCCTCTTCGATCAAAGAACGTTTACAGTCTGAACTCAGTCTCAATCTCTCAAAAATACCTCTAATTTCCCTATATTTTTGCCAAGTTTTTGACACTGATTGTCGCTGAGCTATTTAGATTAGTACAATATACGTTATGTATGTATTTATTGTATTATGTAAATGGTACACCACAGACTACCTACAGTATTTGTCTATCCTTCCCCTTTTTAATCCATCAAAAGGTTGTCTTTAAAAGATCGCTTTTAGCGATAAGACCGCCCATTGTGTCACCCTATGTACAGTTTCTATTTTTATGTCTGTAATTTATATGGTGTACATAATAAAGAGTATTTATATTCTATTCTATTCTGAGATGAGATCGCGACTAGATTTTGGACGTTTTTAATTACGGGAATTGGCTGGCTTTCAGGTGTGCCGCTTCGGTCAGACTATCAACCCTTATATATTACGTAAAGAAGGTGTCAGTGTCAGCTTATTATTACCTACATCGGAACGGAGTTGGTATGACAGCATTAAATGCATTTGGGGGTAAGAGGTGTGTATCTCTAGCCATTTCCCTCAGGACCAAATTCAACCAAATTTTCGTCACACTATGAAAAATGTTGCACTTCCCTCTGACTGACATTCGGACCACCTGATCCAAACAAGTGTACCGTGACTTCACACACCAGGGTTTCATCAAATCATAACGAGTGCCATCAGTTATAAGACGTAGCTCGTAGTTATAGCGCAGTTATACGCAACTCCTAGTTTCCCTTGCGCGCCGGGTGTTCAGACGTGCCGGGCGGGCCGTGCTCATTTATTATTAGCGGCCCAGCCTGCTGCCTCATGTTTATTAAAGAGTCAGCTATCCCGCGAGCCTGGTCTCACCTGAACTCACTGCGGCTCGGAGATCCGCTTATTATTAATATTTTGTTCGGATATCTTGTTATTACGAGTTTTAAACAGTTTAAAACTACACGAGGCGCGGCGGAGCGCAATTAAAAACTACTTAGGTACAGGTAGTACCTACAGAGAGTAAAAACTAAAAGTTTGTTAGATATTGTAGTGCTGTGGTAGTACTCTATCAAAACCATGATATGGAGCAAGTTGTAGAAAACAGTTCTGCTTTTAAGCTGAAGTATCCTCCCATAGATATTTTTATTTGGATAATCGTCTTTGCCAATTGTCAGTCTTTGGAAGCTCGATAATTACGCCCGGGTGGCGGGTACCGGTTCTATATGTACGTTATCCAAAGCTATTCTATCAAGTATGCGCAGTTTCAATAGGTAAGGCAGGCCTATGCAAAACCGGTGCGTTGTGGTACATTTCGCCGATATCCATGCGCACATGACAATGTGGACGCGGTGTGAAATTTTAAACAAACGTTCGCATTCAATTTATATTCGCCAGGCGCTTCGGGCGTACGTTTGAGCAAAAACGTGGAGAACAATGGCTGCGGCCGCGACCACACATAGAAGGCACCGGCCGATATGTAGGCGATAACGCCGATATCAGCGATCGATTCGTTTCTGCTTGTTCGACTTGATCGCATGAACCTCCTGTCACGTTATGTCGCCTTGATCATTCGTATCGGACGAATCGATCAATTGTCGCGATTGCGATGACATCTTTGTGTTGTTCAATGTCGTGTTCGGATTTTTTTATGAATAGATTATAATTATACTCAATCCGTAAAGAATTTCCACGACAAAATAACTAGTAACACCCTAGAATCTATAAAATAATGGAGTCAGAAAATTGCAGGCTTTTTCAAAAATCAAGCATGCACTCTTTCTTTGTACAGTTCATACACACGGTTAAAATGTTTTTTTTTATCATTGCCAAAGGATTCATGAATAAGGAATAAATGTACACTGAAAATACACGAGTGGGCATCAAGCTTCATCGCAATAAAAAAAAACGGTCAAGTGCGAGTCGGACTCGCGCACCGGGGGTTCCATACTTTGTAGGTATGTAAATAGTTTATCACGGGTTTTAAAAAAAATGTACAGTCAACAAAGGAGTTAAGTATACAGGAGCGTCGGATATAGTTGAAGTTTACTAAGAAACCGATGGATGTTCTGGACTGAAATTTAATTTAATAAATGAGCTGTTTGTTTTCTATTAATAAACTAAAATTTTCGATCGGTTTCTTAGTTAACTTCAACAATATCCGACGCTCCTGTATACTTAACTCCTTTGTTGACTGTACATACAAATTTACGGTTTTCGGATTTTTTCCTTTACTTGTGCTACATGATCTTGCTTCTTGTCAAATTTCATGATTATAGGTCAACGGGAAGTACCTTATAAATTTTGATTTCCTTGAGAGTGTCGAAATATACGTTTTTTGCGGCATAAACGGCCGTATCTTTTTTTTACGTTAACTTAGGTGTTTGATTTTTAACAGCTTCAAGGGACTGTAGAGCTGAGTATATGGTTTTAATTTCAACTCGATACCTCCACGCGTTCCCGATATAAACGGTCTTCTTGACAGACGGACGGACGGAAAACAAAGTGATCTTATAGGGGTTCCGTTTTTTCCTTTGAAGTACGGAACCCTAAAAAATGGCGCCTAACAGATTTCATTCTTTACAACATTAATGTTCACCGAGTTCTCCAAATTACGAACTTTTGTTGTCTCCATAACAAAGTAAGTAGGTAAGTAAGTACTGTAAGTAGGTACTTACCAGTTCTTTGTTTTTTGAAAACATTGCAGATTTGGTGGGCATTTTCTGCTGGACTTCAGACATTTTATTAAATTGAATTTTATAGGTCTACTAGAATCTCATGTCAAAAAAAAAATTTGATTTTCATATGGATTGACTGACATTGCCAATGTATGAAAAACACAATGTTTTTTTTTTTTGCCATGAGATTCTGGCAGACCTATAATTTTATAAAGACTCACCACATTAAGCGCACCGAAAAAGACTAAATTCAAATGCAGTTCCAAATTCTAAAACCAAAAAGTTTTTAGCCTGAAAATAAAAATGGCCGCGCCGCATTGCCAGCATTAATAAAACAAAGCTGCGGTAGTATAATTCATCAGGCAATCGGGGCTTGACACACTTGATTAAAATGAATGCTGGACCAACCATGAGCCAACCTCGTTTTTACCTGCGCGGAATTAAACGCTTATTAGTAAGCTGGAATGGGGACCTTTTAAATTCCTATAATTTATGGCTTTCCTAATCCTTTTGCTAATAAGATTAAGCCTATGTCTTCTGTGGCGGCTTTTGCTTGATTTGTGTTTAGGTTTGCACAAAAACGTCAGATATTTAATGACGTACTACGGCAATGTGGTTCTACATATCTGACAATGGATTCGATTTTTTTTAAAATATTATCTAACATTTTATTCACGATATTCCATTTTTAACATCCTCATCACAACACAGTCACGTAACACGTCGAAAAAAAAAAAAGTAAATGAAAAAAAATACACGTCAAGCAATGGCGGACGGAGTCGTCGTGGTGTGCAGCAATTAAATTATTCCGCATCATCACACCCGACGCGGCCGGGGGTTAGCTCGGGCACATGGTGCGAATCGCTTACCTTTGAATTACAAAAAAAAAAAAAACGAGAGCCTCCGATGAGTCGATGGCCTGCTGATGGATTTATGTTTGGAGGTTGTGTACACAATGGTGGGTGATGATGGCTGACATCTTTTTGCGTTAGAGTCTGAAAACAAAATTCTTTTGGCAATCAGTAATAATCTCTCAAGTTAACCGTAGTATATTTGAAATACTTCAAACTTTTATTAATCAAATCACTCCTTTAAAGATGCTATTATAGTTTCCTATTAAAAATATTTTCATATAAATATCTAAGTTATATTATAACTTAGCTATGACACTATAGGTAGCTGAGACAATAAAGGTTAACAAAAAAAAATAAGCCGCAGCTTCCAAATTCACATGGCGACTTGCAATGAAACCTCCTTGCAGGTGAGGCAGCAAGTCTGCATTTTGAAACAAATGCCGTCCGATCACGACTCAACGGGGAAATTGGCGGTTACTTTACCTTAGCAGCACCTCTGCACCTCTAGTACTTACTCCTTACGTAGGTACTCTGTTTCCTTCCCTAAGGACTAGTACACAATATCCACAGCCGTGCAAAAGTACCTAGCCTTCACACGCGAAAATTACGTAAGCGAAAACTAGTTTAGTTTTCTAGAAACTTCTGTAGCAACTGACCAACTCTAGTTTTGAGGTGATCATAGTACCTACAGAGTGGTGTCGGATGCGCCTGATGCTGCAATTTACGTTATAATTGGTGCACAGTGCACATGTGTGCATGGCAGTATGTGTAAAAGTTTTAAGCTGACGTAAAATGTGTTTGAAGTTGTTTGTATGTAGTTGGGCGGCAATGTATGTAGAGTATATAATAAATTAACATAGTAAAGTCGGGCAAGGCCCATTGCTCGCAGAACAGATGACCGATGGGGCTGAAAGGTTCTGGAGTGGCGACCGCGTACCGGAAGACGTAGCGTTGGAAGGCCTCCCACAAGGTGGACCGACGACCTTGTGAAGGCCGCAGGAACCCGTTGGATGCGAGAAGCACAGAACCGGTCGAAGTGGAGGTGCTTGGGAGAGGTCTATGCCCAGCAGTGGACGTCTTTCGGCTGAAATGATGAAGATGAGTAAAGTCGGGATTGGAGATTATCATAGTTAATTACGCGCATTAGACGTGGAGTTGCGGACACCAGCCCGTATATAGGCAAGTGGAAAACAAAAGGCTTCGCCCACCTGGAAATTATCCCGCGGGAACGTACTACCGGAATTGAAAGTATCCTATGTCCTAACCCAGCGAGGTAATTGCGTAACACACTATCAGTATCAACGGCTTAACTTTGACAGTTCAACAACATCCATCGCGTTTTTACGTTGTTGAGCAGACAAATGTTTCGAACGTATGTAGCAATGGATTCGCAATCCTCCTTCATTAGGGTGCCGACTGACGACCGACGAATGGTCTACCTGTGTGCCAATTTCATTTTCGTCGAAATCCATTCAGCCGTAAGGCGTGAAATCGCAACAGACAGACAGAGTTCATAATCAGCCAATAATGTTCCCACTGCTGGGACACAGGCCTCCTCTCAGTGAGAGGGAGTGGGCCGTAATCCACCACGCGGGCCCAGTGCGGGTTGGTGAATGTCACATGTCTTCGAATTTTTTGTTCTAGGACATGCCGGTTTCCTCACGATGTTTTCCTTCACCGTTTTGAGAGCAGTGGTGATGAAATAATTACAAAAAGTAAAGTGCCTGTCTGGGTTCGAACCTACGACCTACTACTCGTAAGTCGTGTCCGTTACCACTCGGCTACCACTGCTCCAAACAGACAGACAGAGTTACTTTCACAATTATGATACTTATGGATTATTTTATTCGTCAGTAAATTCACGAATAGTCGCAAATCGCAATCAGTACCAGGGACTTATCGAGCTAAGTGTCCCATTGCGCTACGCGTTGAACTACGGTAATTGGAGCTACGCTACGTAACGCTACGCTAGTTGGTGCTACGTTAGGCAGCGTAGCTCTCGCTTGCTACGCGTACGCCTACGAACGACCTGTAATCGCGTCAAATCGTTTATTTGTTGTCCTCATATTTGATTGGTGCTGGGATTTCAAATGAAACATTTAGTTTTGTTTTCAATCTCAATCTCACATTATCATCTGCCTAGCCTTTTCCCAACTATGTTGGGGTCGGCTTCCAGTCCAACCGGATACAGCTGAATACCAGTATTTTACACTGCTTCTATTCTTTCGAAATTTATCCCGGCCGGCCCCCTTTAAACTAATATTAACATAACACCACAAAACACCACCAATTACGGCCCGGACCGGATCGCACTCCGGCGCGTGGCCAACCCTTGACCCTACGAAGCGAACCCAAAGCGCGCTATAGGTTGAAGACCTTATTGACATTGTGCACTCTTTTTTAATAAGTTTACTTAAAGCACGAGCTGGATATCAAGAAAAAATACTACAAAAAATCACCCCATTTTAAGAATGCACCCCTCGGCAAAGCACTTTATCAATTGCTCCGCTGTAGTTCTGAACCACGGCGTCCGAAGCCGAATTGAAGAGAAAGACAAGCAAACAGATTTAGGTATAGACGCCAGCACATCAAGCTACCCGAAACTGTCAAATTTTCCCAATCATCTTTGAACCTTATGCTTTAGCGATAAGGTTGAAAATCTTTTAAAGAAATTTGACAGATTGTAGTAGTTTGATGTGCTGGCGACTGTACAATTTTAAATATGATCCAATATCCTGTACATCCACTGCAATCTGGTCATAGGCCTCCCCCAAGCGTCGCCAGTGCTAGAAATTCTATAATCCTAGATTCGCCGCAAGTATCATCATTTCAGCCGAAAGACGTCCACTGCTGGACATAGGCCTCCCCCAAGCACCTCCACTTAACGGGTTCCTGCGGCCTTCACAAGATCGTCGGACCACCTTGTGGGAGGCCTTCCAACGCTACGTCTTCCGGTACGCGATCGCCACTCCAGAACCTTTCGGCCCCATCGGTCATGTGTTCTGCGAGCAATGTGCCCTGCCCACTGCCACTTAAGTTTGGCAATTCTTCGGGCTATGTCGGTTACCTTGGTTCTCCTGCGCAAGTATATAGGTATGTATATTCCGTCTATTCTAAACAACACGGTTCGGGATGTAAAAGTTCCACCCCGAAATTAATCTCACTGATTCAAGACCTGTTAAAACGCCACTTCTTGTTACACCGTCTCAATATGTGACAACGAAGAAGCAAGAACGCCAACTCCTACCCACACAATCTCAATATATTTCGGACACCACTGCACAAAACTGTAACCCTGATCAAGAACCGAGAACTGTATAATCCGACCGACCCGGACCATTGTAAAAATTACGCCATAAATCCGGCCCGAGCGCGCCGTCGACGGCCCGCCGCGACTCGCCTCGTAAATTATACACAGGGTTACCCCGTACTGTAGATATGGAATATCCTATACTATGGTTAGGTACTAGGTTTTGTATCTCGGCCTGTAGATATGGAGTACCTACTATATGGGCTAGATGAAGCAGCTATTGCGAAATCGAACGTTTTTTTGTTTCGCTTTTCAACTGTTTCGAGATCGGGAGTTTTGGGAGGTTGTGATTTTCGACTGTTTGTTTAAATCGGGGATTGAATGCTGGTGGATAGTTCGAACTGTAGACAGAAGGGTGATCCATGTTACGTCAGAGCAAGCTTTGGTTTCCTAAGAAAGCAGTTCTGTCATATTATAACGGCCGTCATGGCAATCTGTCATTTTCACCAGTGTTTGACATTAAGGTGTCAAAAAACGCTCTGTATTTGGACATCCGTTATTGCGTTCACCGATTTCTTGCTTTAGGGTCGTGGTTCCAG
Organism: Oligia fasciuncula; assembly: GCA_963082905.1. Classification (NCBI taxonomy): domain Eukaryota; kingdom Metazoa; phylum Arthropoda; class Insecta; order Lepidoptera; family Noctuidae; genus Oligia; species Oligia fasciuncula. The sequence continues at coordinate 12,238,511 of OY720408.1, forward strand.
ATTTTGATTTGAGCTAATTAATTATTTAGCGAGGTTATCAAATTAATTTTGACTTCTTGTTTCTTTCTCTTCTGTCTTCAACCTTTCACCACAACCTTAACTTTGTATCATTCCATCTGTTTTAATAATTTACTTGTTGATCCCCACAAATCCACTAACGCACTCATATCTAACTACACAAGTCACAGAATCCCATCACCCTTCCCGGGACTTTACGTAATCTAAACATATTGTTACCTCTGCGAAACTGCGGATAAATCAATTTGTCGGATGTAACAGCCCTAGAAGGAGGCGCGAAGCGGCGCGGCGGCGGGTGCGACTTCATAAAGGCGCGCCGAAATATATGTATAGATACGATGGATAGTGCTGTACCTGGTGCTATGTGTGGTGTATCTCTTACGGGGTAGGCAGAGAGCCTGGTGGAGAGGCATGAGGCTTGTTAGACGCCTTCTATTGCACTCTTTAAGGACGAAATCCGTAGTTTCGGTTGTTGTATACTCCGTAATACCTACGGGCAAAGATTACTTCGGGGTCCGAAGTAAGAATGAATGACGACACTGTTTGACAGTTGACCTTACTCCCGATGTGTTCTTGCCCGTCCGACAAAGTTAATTAATCGGGAGTAGGATTCATTCCAATGTATCGTACGACTTTCAGACGGGTCCGTATCTTCCTTGGCCGGAATTAGAGAGTGGCCGCCACACAGGGAAATACGAGAAACGTTATAAAGGGATTTTGATACAATATAAGAAGGTAAATACTTTCGTGACTGACAATGTATTTGAGAGCAGTGGTGGCCAAGTGGTAACGGCCGCGACTTACGAGTTGTAGGTCGTAGGTTCGAACCCCAGTCAGGCGCTTTACTTTGTGTAAATTATTTCATCAACACTGCTCTCAAAACGGTGAAGGAAAACATCGTGAGGAAACCGGCATGTCCTAGAACCAAAAATTCGAAGACATGTGACATCTGCCAATCCGCACTGGGCCCGCGCGGTGGATTACGGCCCACTCCCTCTCACCGAGAGGAGGCCTGTGTCCCAGCAGTGGGAACATTATAGGCTGATTATGAATGAATGAATGAATGTATTTGGACGATATGTTCATTCCTTGTTATGTACTTCTTTTACACCGAGTCCGTTTTACCGATTTGAATCTCGAAACAAAAACAGAATGACAAAGAAAGAGTGTCATACTAATCTAAACTTAGCGGTTCATACCCACACCCTGTGCCCTTAATGCGTAACACACTATTACTCTCAATTTGAATCATTTTGAAGCATATTGCTAATCTATTGCTCCCTAAGTTCGAAAAAATGTGTCTGCTCAACAACGTAAATAACGCAATGAATGTTGTTCAACTGTCAAAATGAAACCCATTGCTACTGATAGTGTGTTACGCAATTACCGCGTAGTTGTAAAATGTCGAACGAGAATTTATAAAACCTTGCCTGCTGGGATGTAAACCTACCTGAACTTACCCGAAGGTGTCAAAACGAACCAAGTACATTTTCGCAGAATATAATCCATTCTTATGACATACGAGATGCTCATCCTGTACCAGGAAAACAGAAATAGCTAGGATAATATCACTCCCTCGACCTCTCGTAAAGCAAAAAGACTTGAAACTCCTGAAAGTAAGAAATAGTTTTCAGCTCATAACGCGGGCTAAATGTAACTTATTTGTGTTTGCTTTTAGTACTACGCAGGTCATTTTCCGACCACACTTTATAAGCTTTTCACACTGTATTAAGGTTTTGAAAATTTGAAGAGAGTTTTATAAAGATGTGGATTTTTTTATACTTTGCTAGTTTTGCCACACTAAAATAGTTTTTTTCTCTTATTTCGTCGGTACATTGTAATGTCACAGGAAATAATCACACTTATTAAAGTTCTTAGAAATTACAAATGAACATTAGATTTAAAGTAACGTTTTTATAAAAAAAAAGTAACAGTTTAAAATAACTGATTTGCATTCCGAGGCATGAGGGGTCTTGATCCGTGGTGTTACCATACCTTTTTTTTTTTTTTTACCATACCTTTTTTGTTACCATTATTAGATATTTATGGTGACCCACCCATCCACGGACCGACTACGGCAAGCCGTCGACCCGTGCGGATGTTATTATTTATCCACAAGCCTAGTATTTTCAAAACATAATAGTCCTAATTTTGGGGGAAATATGTGTAACATCCTAACTACAAACTTTACAAACGCGCGCTCATTATAATTCTCGTGGTACGTTAACTACGGCAGGCACGTTTTCATTATCGCCCCTCGACATTATCGCGACCATACTTATCCTTTTACACTTTAACTATACCAGTGATAATTTATATTCTCTCCTATCTATTGTCCGCTCATAAATAGGGCTGCGACATACGAGATCCGATTTTTTATCGATATCGAAGTTCAAACGCGGATCCAATATCCGCCTTTTGAACTTTCATATTTTGGATTCACAAATCCAACAAAATGGTTTTGGATAATTACACAGGGTGTAAAATAAAGGAGTAGGTAGCCCGTATTTAAATGAGGCTCATACAGCGTTTATTTAAATTAAACACCAAACAAACAGATATCGTGAAAATATCCTTTTAATTATTCAAACGGCAACTCCATGATATTTCAGTTCTCTATCAGCGGCCCGCACGCAACAGTCGCACGACATATTTTTACCTTTTTTTGTTCCGCAAAATGCAAAAAAGGACACGCATGACGCATGGCCGCGCGACAAAAAGTTGCGGCGCATTCGCATTGCGGGCGTACGTCTGGCGGCAGAGTACCAGGATCGCAGCGGCGCGAGGAGATAAGTAATTCTGTGCTCGGTCGGGGGCCGAGCGGGTGGTCGGGGGGAGGGGGTAAATGCCCGCGCGGCGGCGGCGGGTAATTGGTTCGCGCCGCCCGAGGCGAGCCCGTAGTATCGCGCTTTAGCGACGGGCGCCCTCCGGTGTCGGGCGCGCATTATACGCCGGTAGAGTCGAATTAGGTGTAGATTTTTTTGGTTGTTTTATTTTTGTGAGCCGGTTCAGGTTGTAGGATATTTAAATTAGGTTGGGTGTTGGATTTTGTGTTTTATGTTGTAACGTGTCTATATGATATCAAATATTGTAGCGTTATGAAACTTGCAAAGAGCTGAGTACTTATCTACTAGCTTATCGCTGTAGTTTAGCATCATTTCATCAATCATGCGGCAGCCTGCCAAACAACTTAGTGAAACATTACAAATTTATACAGAATTATAAAACCGGGCAATATTAGTATGGTAAATTGGTGGCCGCCTCTCCATTAATAACTAAACTCAACACCAAATTAACTTACATTGTATGAATATTATTAAGAATTAAAAATCACAGACGCTGAGATTTTTAACATTTGCTAATAGGCACAACGTGTCTAATCAAATGTCACCTCCAGCAAAAGAAATGCACCTACTACAAAAAAAAAATCTTCGTAACAAAACTTGTCGACTCCACACCATTCCGGGCGGCTGTTTGTCATGCTACCGCGGAGTTATAGCTATGTCATGTGGCCACCGGCGCGCCACTTTATACATCCGACCGACGGCGCTACCGCCCGCCACGAGCGCGCACACCTCCTGCCAACACATGTATACCTAGTACTTTAGCTATCGAGTGCTATGTCGGCACCTACTCTCTCCACTGAAAAGTTAACGTTTTGCGCCAAAGTTCCCTTTATTACACTGTTAGAGGTTCTCACGTCGTATATTTTATTACGATTGAGATATAACTTGAATATTGAATGAGATTGACGTAAATGTGGTAACGGCGTCAGGATTTCAGCAACCGAAACGTCTCAAACTGAATTTGGAATTAAAGCTTTGGGAAGGAGGAAGGGTCTTAAGCAATGATGGAATCGGATAATTACATACAAAAGGTGCGGAAAGTGATAAATTCAATATATCCAGACAATTCACAACACATAATGCCTATAACAGCCACGGGACGAATGGTAGAGAGAAAGGGGAAACGGTGGAAACAGTATCTTAAGTAGTTTGAAAAGTTTTCGACTCCGATCCGGCTGAATAAAGTTGAATCTTTTAGCTAATCTTTAACACGCTTGTGCTATAATCCGGGATTAAAAGCGGATAAGAAGGCGGTATCAGCTGGTTATCATTGATATTTTAATGAAGGGTTGTAATTAGTAATCTTGGGGGTTGAGGTAGTGGGGCTGCACGGCTGCGTGTAAAAACATTCAGACAAGGCTTGCCTTGCCTCCTTTGCGTGTGTGCTGGTCAAGCTTCTCGTTCAGGTGTACGTTCAGGTTTTACCGGAATTTTAATTAAAACCGGATGCATAGGCCCTCAAATCTAGGACAAACCGCGGTAATCCGGCCAGAGAGAAATATGCAGGTGCCTACACGTAACATTCATATTGTTCTAATTTTGTGAATTTAGGTTCCCAGACTTTTCTAGATTAGAAGTACTCACAGACTCCTTCCAATCTCGGAAAGCCTGGGAATCCGGTAGGACCCAGCCGTATGTGACAATAGGTTTACTATAGAAACAAAACCATAATTACGCTCCAATATTTACTTTCCAAGCTACAAGGAAGTTCTGCGATTTCCCATGAAAATAACAAATTAAATGTTCCTGTAACATCACGGAAACGCACATGAGTCCCATATGAGAGTTGCTACTTCCTCACGTACCGACCGGTCAGAACGAGCTACTGACGGATTTACTGTTTCTGGGATTTCTATAAATCTTTAAAATGCTAACACCGACTACGGCACTGAAACCAAAGATGATAATTATTTCCTGGTCATTGGTTAAGCTTTTGGTCCTTCCTGCTTTATATCGTTAAGAGATTAGTAGAATTTTTTGAGGAGTTTGTACGGCAGCACGAATTTTTTTTCCAACATGCAGCATTGATGTCAACTCCTTTAAGTTGATGGAGTGTTGCTTCGAGGAATCGCTGGCCCTTAAGATTTTTCCATTCAAGATAATTGAAACAGAGAGCGTCATGCATAAGCCCGTATCCGTCAAACTCCCGGACGTACTCGTAGGAACATCCGGGTGGGCCCTTGTAAAAAGCCATAGTACTCCTACGCACCCTTGACCCGCACTTAAACGGGAGAAAATAAACCCGCGTTTTTCCTACCAGAACTCCATAAGTCTCCGGAGTTTTCGAATTCACACATCACACCACATATAGATTAATCTCATGGCGTTAGCAGACTTCAGATTGAAAAGCTACACTATATTTATCTTGTAACCGGCGCACCATAAACTATGGGAAGCAATGGTGGCTACGGTATAAACATAAACCATGTTATGATGCCGTAAATCAGAGCAGTATGTGTGCAGAGCACCTTAGTTTTTAATACTACCATCAAAGGCATAGGAGTTATAGTTCGCTTAAATCAAGCGGAAGGCTGGAAGTATAAAGTCTATAAAGCGGTTTTATTTCTGGAGTGTTTTTGTTTTGTTGGGAAATGGAATATTATGAGTGCATGACTGTTGACCTCGCCCCTACGTCATGGTAATGTGTGTTGTTAAGTTTCAGCCTTTGGATCCAGAAAGGACCAAATCTTTATCTATAATAAACTAATAATAAAGTGGCCAAAGAATCAGCATTGCCATACAACGTGGCAATGCTGCCAGTCTTTTGGGCACGTTTCCTGTTGACAGCGATGCGGAAGAATTTTTTGATGCCCTTTGATTCTTTCCTTTCCTTTTTATATACTTGTACATATTCTTATTATTATTATAATAAAGTTGAAGAGTTTTTTTTTTTGAACGCTCTCATCTCTGGAACTACCAGTCGGATATGAAAATCTCTACTACATAGTACTTACTTTATCTTTGGTGAAGGACTTTTAGTTACTTAATGCATTAACAATGAAATCGACGATCGCTTAAGAAAGGAAACAAAAAATCAGCGACCAAAAGAAAAACTCGATATTTACAAGGTGTTCATATTTTTTCTCTTTATCTATTTACGCTTTGACGCCTCGTCACTTCGAAAAGCCATCTATCTATATTTGAACACCAATTAACAGTTTTTAGAACGAACACAATCATTCTTATTATAATTCGTAGGGAAGGTCCTTTTGGTCATTAGTCGCCGGTCGCCACCCGGTTGCCGCCCGGTTCGCACGGGCTCGGCGCGGTTAAAGTAGGGTTGCCAGTTTTTATGGCACTGTTTCTTTTTATGTATTTATGTGTTTTAGCCCATACTGACTCAATGTTGGGATCAGGGGGTCTGTGTCAACGATGATACGAACTTGTACTATTTATTCTGTGATACAGGTTTGTCCGAAATTAGTTGATTCGTCAAAACAAGTCATCATCATCTGCCTAGTCTTTTCCCAACTATGTTGGGGTCGACTTCCAGTCTAACCGAATGCAGCTGAGTAGCAGTATTTTATGGAGCGATTGCCTATCTGACCTCCACAACCCAGTTACTGGGTAATACAAAACCCCTTGGTATGACTGGTAGTCAGACTTTCGGGCTTCTGGCGACCCGTAACGACTGTCAAAGATCCACATGCTTTCCGAGGAAACAAGTGTCAAATTTAATTTTTCGGACCTGGAGGTGTACCTACTTCGACGCTTAACGGCAAATTCCACCAAACTTTTATATCTAGAATGAGTTTTATACTGAGAATAAATTTTGAATTTTTGAAAATTTTATTCCGCGGATAAAAGATCTGAGAGACTGGTAAAATCAGCCCTATGTGTCCTTTTGCCTTTGTATTTATTTATATTGTTAGTTACTTAGTCATATGAATAGTACCTACCTAGCATAAATAGGTAGTTATTTACTTGTATAATTACTGTATAGGAGAACTTATTTTAACGTTAATAACAATAAAAAAACCTTAACATGTGAAAAACTTTCACACATAATTATAAAATTGCACAACTGCGTGAATGTTTCCAAAGTATTCTTTCCCTTTCAGTCAGCCCTTTACAACACTTTTTTGTTGCGCGCTAAGGCGCGGCGGGACACATAAATTCAACGCGATATCATAAATACTTCACTTTCAGACAAGATCAATCATTCTATTATTCTCTAAACACTTTTCTGTTTAAGAAAACAAAAGAACTCTCAAAGAAAAATTAAATAGCATGCATAGTGTTCTAAAATGAATAAATTTAAAATTATCTGGTGGTGGTAACCCTTCGGGGACGGTCGGGCGCTGTCGGGAGCGGTCGTGGCCGCGCGACGGGGCGCATAAAATACGCCGCGCGATGTCGTCGGCTACACTACACGATGTGTCACGGATACACGACCCGAGTAGAGATGTGGCTAACGATGGATATTATCGATATCGATGAAAATGTTTATTAGATTTTTCTATTGCTTTTTTTTCGGATATTTATGTATGTGTGGTTGAATCTCCACTTATTCAAAATCAATGAATACTTATGAAAAAAACAATATCTAAGTACATAACGCCAACAAAATTTTCAAATATTTTGTTCCACTTCGTGAAATACTTGACCATCGTTGCTAAGAAATATCATTGTTTCAGTCGAACTGCCAAGTCATCATCTATATAGACATTTACATACATCACACCCAAAAATGAAACTCAACATTTTTTTTTTTTAAACATTGCCCCACACTACTTAGGAATTTCTCCTGTATTGTGTGGGTGCGTTTACAAACATTTAAACTCACATACACAAACAGCCAGACCCGGAACAACTACTTGTAGGTCATACAAATATTTGTTCCGTGCGGGAATCGAACCCGCGACACGCAGCGCAGCAGTCAATCGCTTAGCCACTGCGCCAACCGTGCCGTCAACATCGACAAAAAAGAAACTTGGCACAAGCCCTATACACGCGGTGCCCTCGCCTCGCATGCAATCAGTCGGGGCGAGCCGCGGCGACGCCACTCAGCGCGCCTCGTAAACGTTATCGGGTACATCGTAAAAACGCTACGTAAAATGGCGAACGTGCCGCCAACCGGCCCGCACACGTTCTATATTTGAATTCGAAGTTGGAACTATAGAATGTGTTTGAAAATTGAAGCGAATTTTTAAGATAAGCCAGACGAAGTGATATTGCACATAAAGATTTAGGAATTTTAAAAAGAAATGTGTAATTGTCTCTTGTTATTGAGCAAATTACAATACAGAGCCAAACATCACACAACATTATTTATTAGGTATTTAGAAAAAGAGATAAAAGAGAGATACTACGTTTTGAAATGGGCAACTAACTTCAACTGTCAGACTAACTGACCGATTATTTCACAATTAAAAAGTGCCTATAAATGCTTTGAGTTTGAGACTATATCACATCGTAGCATACTACACTGACACAGTAATTAACCATTGCAGTGCTGGTTTATAGGCAGGACTTAAATAAACCTGAAGTTGCTATTCCATTGTTTCATATGTTCGAAAAATTTGTCTGCTCAGCAACGGAAATACCGCAATGAATGTTGTTGAACTGTCAAAATTAAAGTCATTGCTACTGATAGTGTGTTACGCAATTACCCCGCAGTAGTGCCATACTCCCATTTGGTCAAGACAGCAGACAGTAAATCCCTTTAACTCAAAAACCAAAATTCGTCAAACCATTCAGCCCAAGAAATAACGTTTTAAAATTTCAAACTTAGAACGTTCCCTTCGAATGAAGCCTCCCTCTGCAAGACGAAATACAGCACTAAATCATGCGACTTTTAGAGATCCCTCGGATCCGAGACGTGCTGGAGGGGCCCGCAGGCAAATTCACACCCCAATTAGTGTCTGATCGAACTTGCGCGAGTGGGCTACGCTTGGACCCTCGTTACAAGATGTAGAGATGACTGGAAGTGGCCTTTTTGACGTGACAACGTCTTAAATTAGGTTGCGACTGGGAGTCACTTATGAAAAAGTGTAACGCTCGGTAACGTTACGATGAGTCACCGAACGAGAGAGAGGCCCGCCGAATGCCTTGCGTCTCTCTCCCACTCAACTATGATCGGATGATCGGTCGTTGTCACGTAAAATCTTCGCCCGTAAAACCGACTTTACAGGCAACCATTTTTTTTTTAAAAAAGAACTCTTTTCTCAAGTTGGTCTGTCGGAAAATGTGGAATTGATCCACCATTGTTTCAGTTCACATTATTCTTATATAAGCTTACCTACGGTATCTTACTACTCAGTCCATAAATCTTGGATATGGTGGCCAAATGAAACAGATACTAAAATACTGGGATAAATAGTTTATTAGCTCAGTGCCTTTTCCATGTTTAATAATTTGGCAAATGAAATCAAAATCTTTTCGGCAAAACAAGGGAGCTACCCATGTAATCCATACTAATATTATAAATTCGAAAGTAACTCTGCCCGTATATAACCTTTTCACGCCTAAACCACTGAACGGATTTCGATAAAATTAGATAGATTACATCCTGGGGACATAGGCTACTTTTTGTCCCTGTAGCAAGTTCCCGTGGGATATCCATGTGGGCGAAGCCGCGGGCAGTAGCTAGTATAACATACATAACAACTTCAACAACAACAACACAACATAACAACTTCAACTTCATAACTTCTTCAACTTTGTCTTACTATTAACCTTTTGACCGCCACAGTCATGTATAGATGACAAACCAAAATGTGCCCAGCACGCCACGGTTCGACTACATGACAGACTTTGACTTTTTTTGACGTGTGGCGGTCAAAAGGTTAATATTAGCGCATTGAAAATTTCAATTTTGAAGCTTGTCAGATCCAGCATTCAGAAACAGACTTCTCTTTGGGTGCTGCATTTGAAAGCTGCCACACCCACACAAAATCCAAATGTCCAAACCATCTTACGGTGTTAAATCTTTCCATGAAGACCCTAAATGGCCCATTGTTGTCTCCAAACCATAAGTTGAGACATCGAGTGTGCAATGAAACGATCTCGATTTCAACTCGGTATCCGTTGCGGTGAATGGCGAAATAACTGTACAACTGCAGTTTCAGTCACAGTTTCTTAGCCTCCTTTAGCCGTTTAAAAGCTTTTTTATTAGCAGAACCTGTATTTTTAGACCTTCCAGTCGGGTTGGTTATAGGACATCAAGTATAACGGTTCGTCTGAGATTACTATTAAGCTTTGATTTTTAATTTCCAAGACCAAAATTATAGCATGAACAATTAATTAACTACCGGAAACCCTATATATTTGTTACCGGCCAAACCCGATTTTAGGATGAACTGGTTTCACCTAGACCAAACCAGTTCTCCCTACATGGGTTGCATGGTTGCGGTGGACGTAGGATGCAAGCAAGAGCGAGCGAAGGGCACCCCGAGGTCAGGTTTGGTTAGGTTACTTTAAACCCTTTACACAGAAATAGGAGCCCGCCAAGCGGGGCTCCGTCGACATAGGATGCAAGAGCGAGCGTGACCTAGGCGAAACTAGTTCATCCTAAAATCGGGTTTGGCCGGTAACATATTTTATTAAATATTTAAATTAAATAATGTCATGTCCGCTTGATGCGTGAAGCACAGAACCGGTCGAAGTGGAAGTGCTTGGGGGAGGCCTATGTCCAGCAGTGGACGTCTTTTGGCTGAAATGATGATGATGATGATGTCAGCTTGGGTGGATTGAATTTCCCACTCCTACTCAAAATACGCGCATTGACGTGGAGTTGCGGACACCAACCCATATTACCTTATTACCTATGACATTTTGACAAAAAAGTTCGATCGCTGTCATTTTAGTGTAGCAAATTAAAAATCAGAGCTTCGTTGCTTTATTTTAATCAGCATTAAAAAAAAAACATAATTTTATAAAAAAAATAACAGTAATAAAAATGTCAGTACAATGTCACATCTAGCATTTCTACAATCGGTATCTAACAATCCCGGGGCGCCTATTCCCGGGACGGGGCGGTCCCGGCGGCGTTTAATTCCATTCCCGATCCCCTTCCCGGGTCGCCGCTATCGCTAGCTTAATGAGATATTACAACTGTAAAATGATGTCCTCACCTGATCAGCTGTACTCCTGGTACAATTTGTTCGTCAAATCAATAGGTTTAAGGGGTCTAATCTAGGTTATATACCAAAATAAGCTATAGACTGAACCCGAATGGAATCATTTTATAGCTGGCTAAGTAGGATTCAAACGAAAGGTTTTCTAGACCATATTTTAACAATTCATCATTTAATTACCGATCTTATATGCCATTGGATCTTTATCGGTAATGATGTTACTCCATGTATTATAGAAATGTTAAAATACCGACATCGATAACACTTTACCAAGAATTATCCTCTAAAATCAAATAAACATCTAATCTTGGCATCTAAAATGCCACTTAAGTGCAAGAACTTAAGAAGAAGTAGTCAGCATCCCAAAGACGATATTACCTAAAAGTTGCTGAAAAACATTTGTTGGAAACTACTTAGCTAACTGTTGAACTGGCAACTTTAGTTTAGAGGAAGTTTTTACACTGTGTCTTGTTCAGACATAGCTTTGAACAAAACAGGTGTAAAAAAACTAAAATCTTGCCTGTTACTTCGAATTAGAATGAATACACAGTTAGTATAATGCTATTTCATTGTTTCTTAAAGCGGTTATTGAGATACCCAAATACAGCTGGAAATATTTACAGGTTGTTGATTGATAAGCGTAATACAGGGTGGCAGCTCACCGTCCGATCAGCACCCTAATTGCGTAACACACCATTGCTCTCAATTTGAATCATATTGCTAATCCATTGATCCTTATGTACGAAAAGTGTGTCTGCTCAACAACGTAAATAACGCAATGAATGTTGTTGAACTGTCAAAATGAAACCCATTGCTGCTGATAGCGTGTTACGCAATTACCCTGCAGGACCAGGCCCGTACGTGTTCCACGCGCGCTTCAAAGAGATGTCAGCATCAGAGGGCCTGTTAGGGCCGAAGCCTGCCGGAACAGCGGGATTGTCCGAAAGGGTTACCCCTGCCCCGGAACATAAAGGGCTGAGGAAGGAACACGGGTAGGTTTTAGTCAGTAAGAGTCTGACACTCCCTTCTGCTCCACCCAGAGCGGGAGGGGGTCATTTGATGATTCGGCTGTTTCATAGAAAAGTGCAATACCTACGCAACAGATATTTTTTTGATAACCGACGAAACATTTTTGGGTGAAAAAATCATGTTCTGAATCCATCGTAACCGGTTGCGCTTGCGCGTCGATACCGATACCCTGCCACTCTGTATGTACAGCTCAGCACGAGCTTAGAATATCTCATGAAGTCTTCGGGAGGGTCTTTTAATGACGATGAAAGGGTTTCCGTAGAGCCCCGTCTGAAAAATACATCCACCCAAAAAGTTATTTATGTGCGCTCAACACTTACTAGGGAAGCATACGTGTTCCGCATGTTATCATTCCATCCAGATGAATTACGATTTTACATAAAAATAATAAACAGGCGGCCATGCCCGCACTAAAAAGCATATCTTTTTCTTCCCCGGATAAGCCCCGGGCCGGGATTTCGGGTTCCCGGGTCGCGGGATTGCGGGATCCCGGGTGTTATCAAGTTATCAATTTGGCCCGCCCCGCCATATGTCGAGATCGGAGTGCGGGACGGCCCATCCTTTGTGTCTGCCCGTTTTATCAGTATGTGGGTGGGTGAACCGATATAAAATAAAATGCTGTAACTTACATGTGTGCTTTTTAAGTGATGGAATTTTTATTTTGATCTTTAGAATTAAAAGGAGATGGGTCGGCTACCTGTCAATCTTACCTAGTGGTTATTAAGATTTTAATAATCTCGATAAGACATCTTTCTCTTTGCGGTAATAACCAAACCGAGATGAGGTGAGATGAGAAATTGTATAGCGATAGAATGGCGAGTGAGGAGAGGTCACTGATTCGATACCGCTTTTTTCGACCTTAAGTTTGGTAGTAAATACTTACAAGTAATTTGCCTGTTATCTTAGGCCTTAGGCATTTTAAGGGGAGGGGGAGACGTACTATCTTGATAATAAATTACCAACAGATTCATGGGTTTTAAATTTCCAACTTATGAGGTGGTCATCTTTTTATGGAAGCGCCAGCGTAGCCCGCGATTTTTTGCAATTTGCAGGTGAGTATCAGGTTGTACCTATATTGAACAAAATATGATTCGCGAGCGTAACACTAAAACCGACCAATCAACAAGGATATGAAACAACAATAGGTTTAAATAGGTAACATTATTGGCCTCAAAAATCAGTCTCACTTTAAATAGGTACAACACAAAAACTCGCCTCTCATTTACCAGCGGGATAGCGGACTATAAATGCTATAATACCTCGGCTCCGCGCGCCATTCCTGTCGTAATCCACTTTTAATTTTGATTAATGTCATCCCTGACCGCGTCGTGTTTCCCTAGTCCCGCAGTGCCCCCGCATTCTGGATGTTTGCGGTCCTAATACTAAATTACACAGCCTGTGCACATGACAACGATATGGTACTTTTTCAGGAGTGCTGTAGGTAGGTATTTGTGAATTTTGGTACATAACGAATTTTTGTCGATTCTTGTTAGGCTGTTGAAACTTTTATGAAGTAAGGAATTTAGGACTCAAAGGACCATCAAGGACTAAACATAAAATCATGTAATGAGGACACCTCATTATTGTGGGTTACCTATAAATTCTAATAAGTAATTGTATTTTTTACTTTTCAGGTAAGACATCATTCACAACTTTGCAAGTGTAAGTAAAAGTATCAAATAAGAATAAATACAAGTTTCTTTACTCAAGTAAATGCAGCGGAATAACTTAGAGACTAGGCTACCATGACCGTATCAAAATCTAGTGCAGGCACCAGGCGATCATAACTCAGTAGCAGCCGAAGTAACTTAGCGACAGGCGGGGCGGACGCGGCGCGGCTTCCGGGCGCGCTTCCTTCCGGAAATAGGGCCCGTTCCGCCACCGCCCGGCGTTCGTCTAATGGCGCGTGCCTCTATAATGTCGTGCCTCCCTGGTACCTACTGCTCGTTAGCCCCTGCTCTCCGAGTGACGATTTTTTCTTTTTCACGGATTTTTTTGTACATTATTATTTTCAGTCTTGTGAAGGTCTTGTTAGACGCGTGTTTTGCTGTTTTGTTATTGTTAACCTGAAAGCTTTTCAGAAACAGTTTGTAGTAGAGTACACTAATAATGTCAACTTGGCAAGATATTTTATACCTAGTGAGTTTTCTTTGGTTTGGAAAGTTCGATACAATACAAATAGCTTGCGTACTTGTTGCTTATCAATTAAAAATACAGTGTTTACTTTTACTGGTCGAAACTTTTCAATGTTTGGAATTCAAGGTAGTTATTGCACTTAGTCATTGCTCCCAATTGGCTCAATAAATCTACTAAATATTCAATCCCATTGCACCTGTACCTAATCCTGTGCAATCTCCGAACCAAGGAATTCGAAAACTGCAAATCTTCATATGGAACAAAAATTACAAAAATAATGATACATGAACAGTATCATTATTTTTGCACCCTATAAATTCTGTTAATGTAAGTGCCTAGCGCCGCTATCCGTGGATGACAATCATACGTGAATGAATTAACTTACTGTAAGATCATCAACAAATACTAACTCCATGAGACTTCAAAAGCGGACCACGTTCGCCGTTCGTCGATCGACACCTTATTTCTTAGGGTCGCCGCATACAATAACTAGGATTTAAGGTACAATTCCGAGATGGGTTGCAGACTGCAACCGCAGGCGAAAAAGCGGCTAGCGGCTGCGGTTGACCGCAGTTTTCATAGAGATACATAGAAACCAAAAGTGTCGCTTGAACCTGCAGTTGCAGTTTGCGGCCTGCAGTCCATCTTGGAATTGCACCTTTAGGACCACCATAGCAAAAATACAGTACCTAAGTCGCTCGAACAACTCTAGACCCTAGATTTCGATACTCTGACGTCAGTGTTCTATAACATAGGTTCATAATGTAAAGGACCAGTCCAGACCAGGAGTGGCGGCCCAGTGGTAATTGACTTACTAGTTGAAGGTCGTAAGTTCGAACCTAGACAGGCGCTTCACTTTCTGTAAATTATTTCATCTTCTCTGCTCTCAAAACGGTTATGGAAAACATCGTGAGGATGTCCTAGAACCAAAAAATTAAAAGGCATGTGACGTCTACCGACCCGCGGGATAATTGCGTAACACACAATCAGTAGCAATAAGTTTAATTTGACAGCTCAACACATATTTACGTTGTTGAGCAGACACATTTTTCGAAAATATGAAGCAATGGATTAGCAGTAGGTATCCTTAAAAATTATTCAGATTCTGATTGATAGTGTGTTACGCAATTAGGGTGCCGCACTGGACAAGCGTGGTGGATTACTGCCCACTCCGTCTCACCGATAGGAGGCCTGTGTCCCAGCAGTGGGAACATTATAGGCTGATTATTAGACCACTAACCACGAATAAACCGACCTCAACCAAAAGTTGCGTTACGTTTAGACTTCTAAAATAAAGCTATAAATTTCGTTTCACACAAAATGTCATCATCATCTGCCTTTTCCAACTAAGTAGGTATGTATTTTGGGGTCGGCTTCCAGTCTAACCGGATGCAGTTGACTACTATTTCACATGGAGCGACTGCCTATCTGAATTCCATAAGACCACATATGTTACTGGGTAGTACAATTCCCCTTGATAAGTCTGGTTGTCAGACTTTTAGGCTTCTGACTACCCGCAACGACTGTCAAAGATTTACAAATGACAGCGCGATATGTATAGCATATAGGTTCCATATCGCTGCGTGTGTATCGCTATCGCTAGCGTGTCGCGGTAGGTATAGCGCCGGCTCCGCGCCCCGGGCCGCGCCTCGCTGTCGACTGTGCCTGCCCGCGCTGACGGGCTATAGCGCGGCAAGAACGGTCTTGATACTTGGTATTTAATTATAGGTATTTTTTTTATTGTGGATTTACCTTTTGGTGTGGGAATTAACATATTAATTATTGTTCATTGCTTGTCCGTAATTCGTGTCATAGCACAATTTTTATTAACAGATTTGAAAATGGGATCATTTGCTGAACTGACCTTCTCAGATTTTGTTTAGAGTTAGGTGGTTGGGTTGTTAATAATGTAAAAAAATACGATTTCTCGTTAAATTTGCATGTCGTAAAGATGAACTACTGCAAAAAAAATCAAGCAATACATTTGCAGTATAATATTTTTATTTATAGAAATTGTTTCTGAACAGAAACCTCATTTACAACAGGCGAATATTCCGATTACATTTGGAAATCATCTTTGTGAGTCTCTGTCACATCTAGCTCATTATTGAGTTTATATGTTTGTAAACGCACCCACAATACAGGAGAAATTCCTAGTGTGGTGTGGGGCAACGTTTAAAATATATATATATATATGATTCGCGACCGTAACAAATACGACTTTATAGAATTATAAACATTAAAATCATCAATACAACCCTCAGTTCATAATCCTATTGATTGATATTATTTTCATGAATTAGTCATTCAATAGGATTTCGGCTACCCTGACGCATCCCCCATAAGACTTCGCTATAATAAATAAAATCTGTAAACTGTACAGCGATAAAGAGTTTTGAGTTTGACACTTCGTGAAACATTAACGAAAGATTTCCTGCGTAATTGTATCAATTGGGCAGTTACAATGAAGGGTCACGTAGTAGAAATAGTGATTAATTATGAAATAGCACCCAATGAAGATAACGAGAGCGGAGTCGAAGCAATTTGAATGCAGGTCTGTGACAGTCTCCCCAGGGATGTGCCTTTCAGGCGTTGCACGGGGGGGTTCCGGAATTGATCTTTTAAGAGGAACCGGGACCACCCCTATGTGCTGATGGTGATCACCGGGGTGGTTTTAGTGAGGTAAAAATCCCACACTCCCCGGAGGTCTGGGTGCCTTTTGAAGGTTTCCCCCGAAACAAAAAAAAAAGATCTGTGCAGCACCAAGAGATTAAAACACTTGTTTGAACAGTTGTGACGGAAATTTAATGGTTTTGCTGAGGGCTTTGGGAGTAAACTGATTAATACAAAATTTTCGTAACTTCTATTATAATATTATCATTATTATCCTTATGTACGAAAAGTGTGTCTGCTCAACAACGTAAATAACGCAATGAATGTTGTTGAACTGTCAAAATGAAACCCATTGCTACTGATAGCGTGTTACGCAATTACCCTGCAGGACCAGGCCCGTACGTGTTCCACGCGCGCTTCAAAGAGATGTCAGCATCAGAGGGCCTGTTAGGGCCGAAGCCTGCCGGAACAGCGGGATTGTCCGAAAGGGTTACCGCTGGCCCCGGAACATAAAGGGCTGAGGAAGGAACACGGGTAGGTTTTAGTCAGTAAGAGTCTGACACTCCCTTCTGCTCCACCCAGAGCGGGAGGGGGTCATTTGATGATTCGGCTGTTTCATAGAAAAGTGCAATACCTACGCAACAGATTTTTTTTCGATAACCGACGAAAAATTTTAGGGTGAAAAAATCATGTTCTGAATCCATCGTAACCGGTTGCGCTTGCGCGTCGCGTCGATACCCTGCCACTCTGTATGTACAGCTCAGCACGAGCTTAGAATATCTCATGAAGTCTTCGGGAGGGTCTTTTAATGACGATGAAAGGGTTTCCGTAGAGCCCCGTCTGAAAAATACATCCACCCAAAAAGTTATTTATGTGCGCTCAACACTTACTAGGGAAGCATACGTGTTCCGCATGTTATCATTCCATCCAGATGAATTACGATTTTACATAAAAATAATAAACAGGCGGCCATGCCCGCACTAAAAAGCATATCTTTTTCTTCCCCGGATAAGCCCCGGGCCGGGATTTCGGGTTCCCGGGTCGCGGGATTGCGGGATCCCGGGTGTTATCAAGTTATCAATTTGGCCCGCCCCGCCATAAGTCGAGATCGGAGTGCGGGACGGCCCATCCTTTGTGTCTGCCCGTTTTATCAGTATGTGGGTGGGTGAACCGATATAAAATAAAATGCTGTAACTTACATGTGTGCTTTTTAAGTGATGGAATTTTTATTTTGATCTTTAGAATTAAAAGGAGATGGGTCGGCTACCTGTCAATCTTACCTAGTGGTTATTAAGATTTTAATAATCTCGATAAGACATCTTTCTCTTTGCGGTAATAACCAAACCGAGATGAGGTGAGATGAGAAATTGTATAGCGATAGAATGGCGAGTGAGGAGAGGTCACTGATTCGATACCGCTTTTTTCGACCTTAAGTTTGGTAGTAAATACTTACAAGTAATTTGCCTGTTATCTTAGGCCTTAGGCATTTTAAGGGGAGGGGGAGACGTACTATCTTGATAATAAATTACCAACAGATTCATGGGTTTTAAATTTCCAACTTATGAGGTGGTCATCTTTTTATGGAAGCGCCAGCGTAGCCCGCGATTTTTTGCAATTTGCAGGTGAGTATCAGGTTGTACCTATATTGAACAAAATATGATTCGCGAGCGTAACACTAAAACCGACCAATCAACAAGGATATGAAACAACAATAGGTTTAAATAGGTAACATTATTGGCCTCAAAAATCAGTCTCACTTTAAATAGGTACAACAGAAAAACTCGCCTCTCATTTACCAGCGGGATAGCGGACTATAAATGCTATAATACCTCGGCTCCGCGCGCCATTCCTGTCGTAATCCACTTTTAATTTTGATTAATGTCATCCCTGACCGCGTCGTGTTTCCCTAGTCCCGCAGTGCCCCCGCATTCTGGATGTTTGCGGTCCTAATACTAAATTACACAGCCTGTGCACATGACAACGATATGGTACTTTTTCAGGAGTGCTGTAGGTAGGTATTTGTGAATTTTGGTACATAACGAATTTTTGTCGATTCTTGTTAGGCTGTTGAAACTTTTATGAAGTAAGGAATTTAGGACTCAAAGGACCATCAAGGACTAAACATAAAATCATGTAATGAGGACACCTCATTATTGTGGGTTACCTATAAATTCTAATAAGTAATTGTATTTTTTACTTTTCAGGTAAGACATCATTCACAACTTTGCAAGTGTAAGTAAAAGTATCAAATAAGAATAAATACAAGTTTCTTTACTCAAGTAAATGCAGCGGAATAACTTAGAGACTAGGCTACCATGACCGTATCAAAATCTAGTGCAGGCACCAGGCGATCATAACTCAGTAGCAGCCGAAGTAACTTAGCGACAGGCGGGGCGGACGCGGCGCGGCTTCCGGGCGCGCTTCCTTCCGGAAATAGGGCCCGTTCCGCCACCGCCCGGCGTTCGTCTAATGGCGCGTGCCTCTATAATGTCGTGCCTCCCTGGTACCTACTGCTCGTTAGCCCCTGCTCTCCGAGTGACGATTTTTTCTTTTTCACGGATTTTTTTGTACATTATTATTTTCAGTCTTGTGAAGGTCTTGTTAGACGCGTGTTTTGCTGTTTTGTTATTGTTAACCTGAAAGCTTTTCAGAAACAGTTTGTAGTAGAGTACACTAATAATGTCAACTTGGCAAGATATTTTATACCTAGTGAGTTTTCTTTGGTTTGGAAAGTTCGATACAATACAAATAGCTTGCGTACTTGTTGCTTATCAATTAAAAATACAGTGTTTACTTTTACTGGTCGAAACTTTTCAATGTTTGGAATTCAAGGTAGTTATTGCACTTAGTCATTGCTCCCAATTGGCTCAATAAATCTACTAAATATTCAATCCCATTGCACCTGTACCTAATCCTGTGCAATCTCCGAACCAAGGAATTCGAAAACTGCAAATCTTCATATGGAACAAAAATTACAAAAATAATGATACATGAACAGTATCATTATTTTTGCACCCTATAAATTCTGTTAATGTAAGTGCCTAGCGCCGCTATCCGTGGATGACAATCATACGTGAATGAATTAACTTACTGTAAGATCATCAACAAATACTAACTCCATGAGACTTCAAAAGCGGACCACGTTCGCCGTTCGTCGATCGACACCTTATTTCTTAGGGTCGCCGCATACAATAACTAGGATTTAAGGTACAATTCCGAGATGGGTTGCAGACTGCAACCGCAGGCGAAAAAGCGGCTAGCGGCTGCGGTTGACCGCAGTTTTCATAGAGATACATAGAAACCAAAAGTGTCGCTTGAACCTGCAGTTGCAGTTTGCGGCCTGCAGTCCATCTTGGAATTGCACCTTTAGGACCACCATAGCAAAAATACAGTACCTAAGTCGCTCGAACAACTCTAGACCCTAGATTTCGATACTCTGACGTCAGTGTTCTATAACATAGGTTCATAATGTAAAGGACCAGTCCAGACCAGGAGTGGCGGCCCAGTGGTAATTGACTTACTAGTTGAAGGTCGTAAGTTCGAACCTAGACAGGCGCTTCACTTTCTGTAAATTATTTCATCTTCTCTGCTCTCAAAACGGTTATGGAAAACATCGTGAGGATGTCCTAGAACCAAAAAATTAAAAGGCATGTGACGTCTACCGACCCGCGGGATAATTGCGTAACACACAATCAGTAGCAATAAGTTTAATTTGACAGCTCAACACATATTTACGTTGTTGAGCAGACACATTTTTCGAAAATATGAAGCAATGGATTAGCAGTAGGTATCCTTAAAAATTATTCAGATTCTGATTGATAGTGTGTTACGCAATTAGGGTGCCGCACTGGACAAGCGTGGTGGATTACTGCCCACTCCGTCTCACCGATAGGAGGCCTGTGTCCCAGCAGTGGGAACATTATAGGCTGATTATTAGACCACTAACCACGAATAAACCGACCTCAACCAAAAGTTGCGTTACGTTTAGACTTCTAAAATAAAGCTATAAATTTCGTTTCACACAAAATGTCATCATCATCTGCCTTTTCCAACTAAGTAGGTATGTATTTTGGGGTCGGCTTCCAGTCTAACCGGATGCAGTTGACTACTATTTCACATGGAGCGACTGCCTATCTGAATTCCATAAGACCACATATGTTACTGGGTAGTACAATTCCCCTTGATAAGTCTGGTTGTCAGACTTTTAGGCTTCTGACTACCCGCAACGACTGTCAAAGATTTACAAATGACAGCGCGATATGTATAGCATATAGGTTCCATATCGCTGCGTGTGTATCGCTATCGCTAGCGTGTCGCGGTAGGTATAGCGCCGGCTCCGCGCCCCGGGCCGCGCCTCGCTGTCGACTGTGCCTGCCCGCGCTGACGGGCTATAGCGCGGCAAGAACGGTCTTGATACTTGGTATTTAATTATAGGTATTTTTTTTATTGTGGATTTACCTTTTGGTGTGGGAATTAACATATTAATTATTGTTCATTGCTTGTCCGTAATTCGTGTCATAGCACAATTTTTATTAACAGATTTGAAAATGGGATCATTTGCTGAACTGACCTTCTCAGATTTTGTTTAGAGTTAGGTGGTTGGGTTGTTAATAATGTAAAAAAATACGATTTCTCGTTAAATTTGCATGTCGTAAAGATGAACTACTGCAAAAAAAATCAAGCAATACATTTGCAGTATAATATTTTTATTTATAGAAATTGTTTCTGAACAGAAACCTCATTTACAACAGGCGAATATTCCGATTACATTTGGAAATCATCTTTGTGAGTCTCTGTCACATCTAGCTCATTATTCATCAAATTATGCACATTACGCCTTATTCATCAACATTTCTGAGTCTGCACTCAACAAAAAAGTACGAAGAAATATTTCACCGTGCCACTAACGACCAAGCCCATTCCGGCGCGGCGGCGGCGGTCGGTAGCTCGTCAAAGGGCCAGGGGGCTCGCGCCTCGCAGGCTGTTTCCTCCCACGCCGCTGTCACCCTCATTATGTTACCGCGTGAGGATACATTTTGCAAAATGGCGCTTGGCCCCGTGGTAATGCGACGTAGACTTGTCAATTTACAACACTGTTCATTTGTAGCGTTTTATCCCAAGGGTTTTATGTAACTTTGTGAAATTATAGAGTATAGGTTGGCTATCGTAAATAGAAGTTAGGGTTTCGGTTTACGTTTTTCGAGATGGTTAACCGGCTGCCGGTGTGGGTAATGGCAGTGATTTCTGAGCTCCTTACTTTCATTGCTTATAGCTTTCTATAGCACAACTTGTGGCAAAGATTTCGCTCTTTACTATCCTCACATCTCTCTATTCGCTACTATAGCTACGTGTAACTTTCCAGGTAAATCTGAGCTGGTAATAGTTGTTACATATAACTTCAGTTCCCAACATTACCACAGAATGTTTGGTAATGACAGTCTTAACACAATATGTACCAGTAAGCAATCACTTTATTATGTTTGTTAATAACGATTTGACTTCCCAGAATTTTGGTTATTCGTGAAGTGCCACTGGCGATCCTCCTAGTTACCTACGTAGTAAACTATTCTGGAGATCTAGAAATAATGGCAGCTCTTTTGACGTATCGCGTAAGCAATAAAGATATGGACGTTGAACCGACGGATCCTGTTACTGTAATGTCACGGCTATTACCGTGGTAATGTCTACTCATCCACTGTTTGCTCTGTCGCTGATAAATACGCCTTTCAATATTGACGTTATATTACCTTCCCTGGCTATGATTCTATTGAAACTAGCAATACTAAATATTGTACTATTCATTAATAAACGGAAACTTGATGTTTTCTCTTCTTATTCATGTTTATTATCTGAATAAATTTCCTTGTGCTTATTGGTATTGCTGATTAATAAAAGAGTTACGGCTATTAAAATAACTTTACAGTCGAAACTATCGCTATACAAGTTTCTCACAGAGAAACCAACTGCAACATAAAACCATGTAACTTCTCGCTTGAACAAACGTTGAAAAACTTTCCATATGCTTAATAAGAGCCTACAAACAAAAGCAACAACAATAATAATCGTAAAAGCCGTCGCCAGGAACGCGTTAGTATATCACCGTGATAAATATACACGAGACTGCTAACGCCACGGCAGTGAGAGCGAGAAAATTACTGACCGCACGGGTTCAAAGCGATGCGATGAGTATAAAGCGATATTTATCTGTCTCTTGGCCTCGCCGGCACCGGCACCTATCAAGTCGAGTGCCGCACTCACTGATTTACCATCACTATAGTCTTTATTTTTAGGACCTAAGGTATATTTTCCATCATCAGGTTTGCTAGTTGGAGTATGTGAAACTATAGCGCCGTAGATAGATGTGCTCGCGTGCAGTGACGCAACGCGGGACCGCTTGACATCTATATATAATGATGTTTTGTATATTATGCGTGTTGAATGTGTGTGGTATACTCACTTCAATTTAACATTGTCAGCTGCCCTTTATTATACGCAGAGGTTGATAATTGACGGTAGTTTGTTACTGATAGTTCCACGTGTCCCTCATTGTTAGAGAAAGTGCTGAAACTTTAAATTGGAATTCAAACAACACTCTCCACAAGAGTTTTAATTTTGTAAAATAGGTTTTACATTTTTTTTTTTGCAACAATTCAAAACCAACAACCACAAAAACTGAAACCACCACTGCAATATGACAACACTCCTTTCCATTCTGATCTCATAACGCGAGAACCGGAGCAATATTTAAGCGTAGTGCTAGTGCGCCACACATTTCCCGGACATATTTCACGGGCTCACATCGCATCGCCGAGATTTCCCCGTCCCGTCTCGCTCGGTATCTTATCGTCGCTCGAGAGGCCGTGTCGTTTCCATCTTCTGACGCGCAATGTCAGACGCGTCGACGTACGAATATTGCCACTTTGGTTTTATTATAGCAAGCGAGCAATTGTTCTGATAATAGTTTTCTTAATTAAAAATAAGGACACAGCTGGTAGAATGGTTTGGGTATTGGTCATATTTAGAGATGGTATAAGTAATTTGACCAAGACTTGTCTGGTTGGTTTGGTTTGTTTGTGGTCAAGGTTAGGCAAAAGAAATCAGGGCCGTTCAAAAGCGCGCTGAGTTCACGATATCGTCAAAGTTGTGGGAAACACCTGCACCCTACGTGCTTTAATTATGTAACACACGGTCATGCACAATCTGAATTATTTTGAAGGATATTGCTAATCCATTGCTTATGTTTTAGCAAGGATTGGGAGTTTAAAGGACAAGAGAAAAAGATATGGTCTAGAGTACCGTCATCAATTCTTAAATTGAAACTAGTTGAAAACTTGGAAGCAAAATAGACGTTTGCTAAATGTCAAACAAACTAAATAGTCCATCGATGATTAGCACAAAATGTTCAATGCTTGACATTTGAATATGATTAGCGCTAGAAATCATGATTATATATTTAGTAGGTACCTTCCTGTCAAAATCAAATATTAGTACAACAAGTTAGTTATCTACATCTCGATTTTGTACGAACAAAATATTACACGAATTTCGTAAAGGAATTTGATTTCACCCCGAAGCATGCTCAACTTAGGACTGATGAGCAGGAATGCTAATTGAGCAGAATTATTTATTAACAGAGTTTAGGCTCAAGCTCAACATTATTAATATTTAGAATTAAATTAAACACAGTAAGTATTAAAATTCTTGAAATTAATTCACATTTATATTACTTTTAGGATGAATGTTTGCTTGTATTTTTGTGATTGTCCAAATTCGTGTTTCGATGCAAATAATTTCTTAAATGTACACAGTCGTATTTGTACTCCATTTATTATTCTATTAGACAAATAGTGGCGAAGAACAATAGTTATTGTGTTTATTGTTGAAATGACTGCATTTTAGACTTTTAATAATTGTAGAAATGTATTTACCATTTACAATGATCCCCTTTATTTATTAAAAAAAAGTGATTAGTGACTGTTTAACCATACATTTTTGACGTTTAAACGTCACTTAACTTTAATAATCGTTTACAAATAATCACTGCGTTGCAAACCAGTGGCAGAAGAAAATGTTGGTTTTAAACCGTGTAGCAGGCATCTCGCAACGACAACAACTTCAAGGTCACCTTGGTTTGTAGACTGGTTTCAAACCGTGTAGATCGTGTTTAAGGACAGCGTTTTTTTTTTTTACCTAATGATAATATTATAATAGAAGTTACGAAAATTTTGTATTAATCAGTTTACTCCCAAAGCCCTCAGCAAAACCATTAAATTTCCGTCACAACTGTTCAAACAAGTGTTTTAATCTCTTGGTGCTGCACAGATCTTTTTTTTTTGTTTCGGGGGAAACCTTCAAAAGGCACCCAGACCTCCGGGGAGTGTGGGATTTTTACCTCACTAAAACCACCCCGGTGATCACCATCAGCACATAGGGGTGGTCCCGGTTCCTCTTAAAAGATCAATTCCGGAACCCCCCCGTGCAACGCCTGAAAGGCACATCCCTGGGGAGACTGTCACAGACCTGCATTCAAATTGCTTCGACTCCGCTCTCGTTATCTTCATTGGGTGCTATTTCATAATTAATCACTATTTCTACTACGTGACCCTTCATTGTAACTGCCCAATTGATACAATTACGCAGGAAATCTTTCGTTAATGTTTCACGAAGTGTCAAACTCAAAACTCTTTATCGCTGTACAGTTTACAGATTTTATTTATTATAGCGAAGTCTTATGGGGGATGCGTCAGGGTAGCCGAAATCCTATTGAATGACTAATTCATGAAAATAATATCAATCAATAGGATTATGAACTGAGGGTTGTATTGATGATTTTAATGTTTATAATTCTATAAAGTCGTATTTGTTACGGTCGCGAATCATATATATATTTTTTTTTTAAACGTTGCCCCACACCACACTAGGAATTTCTCCTGTATTGTGGGTGCGTTTACAAACATATAAACTCACATACACAAACAGCATTTTAGTCAATATACCACCTGACACTGACCTGCAATTGCAAAAAAGGGGAGAAAATTTGAATTTCGCGGGCTATTAAGTTTTACTGAAGTTACTCTCGAATCAATGAACAAACATCTTACTTTATAATATTGTTGTTAGCATTATAATTCAATTACCTAGTTAAGTGAACTGAAAGAAACCGTCTGTAGTTTATTAACTACTAGCTTAGGCCCGCGACTTCGCCCGCGTGAAATTTCTTGTTCCCCCCGTCGCGGTCGCCGTGTCGTAACGCATCGCCTGCCCGCGCTATTACTTCGTTTCGACTTGTTTTTCTTTTTGCTCAGCTCCTTAAAGTCGTAGTGTTAAGAACCCTTCCTTCCTCAAGAATAGGGCTATCAAATGCAAAAAAAAAAAACAAATCCGGCTTACCAGCCGGATTTGTTTGTTCCGTTCCAGAGATTAGCGCGATCATACAAACAAACTCTTCAGCTATAAGTAGTATAAGTACGAACTTTTTTCTTCATAACTACTCAATAGCAGCCACCTCCACTGTACCGAACATAAAAAGGTTCAATTAAAAGCCCTATCTATTTCGAAAAAATGTACCTACCCAATTTTGCAAATTGCTCCCACAATTATGCGCAGGGTCACAACGAGGTTATCGGCTGCTCGGTAAACATGTGCAGACGTTAGGGCGGCGGCAAGCGAGTGGCGCGAGCAAATGGCCCGCGCCGCACCTCCCCGACAAGTCCGATGGCGATGGCGCGCGGGCCGAGCGAGGATCACGGACGTTCGAGTACTGTACATATTTTGCGTACTTAGTATGGTCACCAATGATTTCAAAAGTAAGGATACGCCCGTCTGAACATTTTACATAGAAGTTCTTCGTTCGAAGTTCGAAGTTCGCGCGCACCACTGTCAACTGAGTCGCGTTGGCCCTAAAACCGTCATTTTAGGGCCAGCGCGTTGGTGCCATTTAGTCGCGCCGTTAGCCCGGTCCTTTACGCTAGTAATATGATGTCAATGATGGTCACATTTTAATTACTTACTTACTAAAATAAAAAAATAAACTTAATGCTTTTGACAAAGCCATTTTTACAATGTTTTCATACGAGATACCTTTTATGTAGTTTCTCACAGTACTTATTGCAAATATGTATAAAACTTTTTATTTTTTACTTACGTCTTTTTTGGAAGTCTGTTGTTTTTTTTTTTGTAAAAAAGTTTTAATGCTTCACTTTTAAGTTGTTCTACCCACACAAATTCGTATAACACTACTTGCTATGTAAATATCAGTGACAGGAAGTTATTATAACCTCCTGAATTGAGAACCTCCTCCTTTTTGAAAACAGTAAAAAAAAAATTTTCGCATGAAAAGTTTACGGTAGCCTGAAAATTACTAGTAAAGTTTTTATTTAATCATAAACAAGGACGACGATGCGACGCTTGACTATAAAAATATTCCTTGGGTGGTCTTTATTAGACACTTAAATCGCCTTGTATGCTTACTTCATACTTCGTTATAATTTATAATTCAATTAAACAATCTTGATACTTACAAAAAGTTTTATTTCCAAGTTTCTCTAGAAATAAACCGCACAAAACTAAAATAATAAATGGCACGATGCGTCTCAATAAATACTGCGTGTCTTCCACTATTACAAGTCTTCTCTGCGATAAAAAATCTAAAATTCAATATCGCCAAAGGTCCTAAGTGCTTCGATTGAAATATGACAATTGGCGGGCGGTCGCCGTTCTAAGTACGAACAGTCGCCCGTCCGGCGGCCACAAATCTTCCGTTTCACTCGGTGCCCAGCCTCCGAGCGGTGAGAAGAGGAAACAGCACGCTCCAAAGCACGCGACTGCGTGATGCCGGCTACTCCCGAAATAGACCCCCCGCGCGGGGTGCCGGCCCATCGACGTGCTTTTAGTATGCTGCGCGCATGCGAACCGCCCGCACCCTTCTGCGCTCCTGGTACTAACAAAAGCTAAACTCGCGAAATTAAATAACTAAATAAAAAATATTAACTGTGCGCAATAGCATGCTTTAAAAACAAAATGGTCGCTATCCTGGCCAACCCCAAGTGGAGCGAGGATCTCACCATCCAGATGATAATCGAGTACGAAAAGCGCGAATACCTCTGGAACCCGGTCTCGGAACACTACAAGAATAAGAAAATAAGAGAGCAAGGATACATAGAGATAATAAATGCACTGAATTTGGTCGACGTCACAGTTAAAGAATTGAAAAATAAAATAAAAAACATACGTTCGTCATACAGCGTCGAGTTGAAGAAGATTCGCGCGGCGAGGAAGGCTGGCGCGCATGCGTACCGACCGAGCGTCACGTGGTTCGAACATGCAGACAGGTTTCTGCGGGCGATCGTCACACCGAGCTCTGTGAGTCTTTTTTTTTGTTGTTTACGACGCTTACTCATGTTTACACATGCGCTCTGACGTTAAGCGGCTGTACGTTTGTTGATAGGTGGACAACAGTTTGCTGGAGATCCCGGCGAGCGACGACAGCGACGTGGTTCAAGACCTCAGCGAACGCAAATCGCCGGAAAAGAAAAGTCCGCGAAAGCGTCGCAGCTCGACGCGTTCGTCGACACCGTACGTGTTGAACACGCCGTCCCCTCGCCCCGGCACTCCGTTCGGCTTGAGTCAAGGGACTTTCGGAATCCTCCCGCCGGTTACGTCCGCGCCTTTTCTCAATCCACCCGTAGGGATCGCTACACCGTTGACTACCTCACTCGCAACTATCTACCCGGTGCCGACAAAACAAAAGAAAAGTAATTCAGACAGCGGCGATCACACGGACTTGCCGCAAGATCTGAGTCAACATTCCGAGAATGGTAATGAGAACGAGTTCGAGATGTTTGGGAAGTTAATTGCGAGTCAGTTGCGGAAGCTGCCGCTCAGTTTGGCGCTGGACACGCAGTTGAAAATACAGACGTTGGTAAACGCGGCGAGGATACAAGCTGTTTATCAGCAGTACAGTTATGCGGGCCCGTCTCAGGAAGCCTTGTCGGTGCAGGCTTTGTCCAACGGTATTCTAGCGGGCATGGCGACACAGAGCTCTTTCGCATCTCGTACTTTAGGCATGGAAAACGATGATCCCGATGAAATGAACAGGGATTTGAAGACTATCGAATATTCTTTAGGTTCCGAAAACGAAGATTAAGATTCCAGGAGCCATTTAAAGCCTGTTTTTGCTCACACAACCTATAAGTACCTCATAATTCTCTGTTGAGATAAATTTGAGAATTTTGCTCATTATATACCTTTGTATAGCGTACGACGCACAATGACATCACTCAGAATCTGATCTGGTGATTTGGGTAAAATATTAACTGTCATTATTTATATATGTATGTGTTTTAGATGGAATATTGATGTGGTTGATGTATTCGTAGTAGAAAAAATCTGTAAAGATTTTATAAGTGGAGAAAAATCAAAAAGTAGTATTTTTCAAAAACTAGTCATTGATATTTCGGTGTAATGTAGATCTCGATGTTTCGGCTGTGTTATATTATTTTACAAGAAAAAAAATGTTACCATATTATATTTTTTGCGTTAACGATAGCAACTCCCGAATTGAAAAAGTTGCCAACAATAACGAATTTATTTTAATGGTGATAGGTTTTCTAAATGTAGATATATGTGTTATATATTATAAATGTGATTAATATAGAAAAAAGTGGGATTCTTCGTCCACTCCCGATATTATCCGGACATTACCCGGGTTTTTTCGGAGTTGCCCTGTTAGAATAATTGCAGCATGCATTTCATGATAATATGAAATTAAATACCTCAAAATAGTGTCAGTACATATTAGTAGTGTACGGTTCTGGAATATTATATATTATCTGTTGTTCTATGTGCCACAATTAGATTGTATACAGATTGTGATTTATTGAGAAATAAATATTTTATAAATGTCATAATAACTGTGAGTTTATTTACCTTTAACGACGGTTAAATATATTTTTTGTAAGTTTATTTCAAAGTAGAAAAGTAAGAATTATTAACACCGTTTTGAGAGCAATGTTTATTTGCTCTCAAAACGGTGAAGGAAAACATCG
The DNA here is from genome assembly GCA_963082905.1 of Oligia fasciuncula. NCBI lineage: Eukaryota > Metazoa > Arthropoda > Insecta > Lepidoptera > Noctuidae > Oligia > Oligia fasciuncula. Next base: position 12,268,277 of record OY720408.1, read on the forward strand.
TAAGGAAACCGGCATGTCCTAGAACCAAAAATTCGTAAACATGTGTGATATCTACCAAACCGCACTGGCCCTGCGTGGTGGATCACGGCCCACTCCCTCTTACAGACAAGAGGCCTGTGCCCCAGCAGTGGGAACATTACAGATTGATTATGTAATAAAAATTATAGAAGAATAAAATATTTTCACGTTTTCTTGCTTTTTCTACGATAAAACTATTTCAAGCAATGAGTTCAAGTATCAATCAATGTTCATCACTCTACTTCCTCAATATTCGAAACTCAAAAAAGTAACAGTACCTATTATTACATTCCATATTCAAAATAAACTCAACTGCTCGTATCATCCAACTCCAAATTAGAACGAAAAGTATTTAAATAAATACAGATTGTGTACCGCCCATACTGCCCGGTTTAATTCCCGCGTAATCCCGTCGACATTCGTTATTGATTGCCTGTTGTTGGTTTGGCATGCGAAGCATTGCCGTGCTAGGCTGCCAGCCGTCAACCTGGCAATGAGCGTTTGTTGGTAAAAAGTATCAAGAATTTACACCTGACTATTTTTTACTATTTTGTGTTTGCAGTTTTGTATGTGTGGGGAGATTGGGAGTAGGAAATAGAATGAATAAAAAACAATTCAAATGTGGATTGGGTTTGCAAAGAAACAGTTGAAACCCGAAAAATATAAATGTAGGGTAGTCTAAAAAAGTAACTTTCAAAGTCTTTAAAATCTTAGACCTAGTTCAGTCTTGACCAATTATGAGAGCAGATTTCCTTCCGTCTATAATTTACAACCAATAATAAATGCAAAACGTATGCAAAAATTCAAACAATAAGTCCAAAATTAATGAATTTAGCGCTATTCGAAACCAAATTCGCATCTCACTCGAAGCGCGACGCGCGAACGGTGCGTTTGACAGCGCGCGTCATTTGACAGCCCAAAATGGCGCGAACGGTTCAAATGGTCCGAAGGCGAGGTGGGAAGACGAAATAGTGATGCGAAATCGTAAGTTTACGAACGATTAATTTTGTCAAAGAACTGAGAGCATATTTGGAAAGTTCCAAGCAGACGAGTTTTTCTTTTTACCCGACTGCGTCAGAAGGAGGGTTATTTATCGTGTAAGTATAGTCTAATTTTTAATGTAAAAATTGTTGCCTTGGTTGTAATGCAGTTCCACGCTAATCGCATGGCTACTTTTAAGTCCATACTAATATTATAAATTCGAAAGTAACTCTGTCTGTCTGTCTGATACCTTTTCACGCCTAAACCACTGAACAGATTTCGATAAAATTTGGCAGAGAGATAGATTGCATCCCGGGGAAGGACATAGGATAGTTTTTATCGACATACCTCGCCGGCGAAGCCGCGGGCGGAAGCGAAGCTAGTACAATAAAGGCAGGCCATGACACGATTCCCATTCGCGTACTACCTACAGAGTTAAATATTGATCCAGCAACAAACCTACTGTCCAACAGTAAATAACTAATGTATTTTACCTGTGCGGCAGAAATTCAGTGGTGTATTACGTCGTCATCATCATCATCAAGAAATTGCCTCAGCTAGAAAATTTTAATGTAGGTCTGGCGCACCCTAGGCAGTGAGCCCTGCAACCTTGACGACTGGCTTTAAGAGGGTTTATTTATAAACGAATGACGTTTAAACGTCAAAATGTATGGTTAAACAGTCGCTAATCATTACGTTTACCTACGAATAAAGGGGTAAATTCCGAGAAAAAAAAACAGGTGAAATAAATGACATTAATTGAGAAAAAAATACTGGTACCTACTTATTCAGTTGCATTCGGTTAGACTGGAAGCCGACCCCAACATAGTTGGAAAAAGGCTAGGCAGATTATGAATTGAAAAAAAAAAAAAAAAAAAACTGGCACTCCGGGAGTGCCGACAGAAGTGAAAACTTGAACAATTACGTGTGTATTTTTTTAATCGTCTTATAAACGTAACAGTGGCGCGAGTTCAAGAAATTTTTCCCCATCTCAAAAACTGCCCAACGCACCTAAAGAAGTTTTCACTTCAAAGTGTTGTGATCACTTTTTCGGTCTAGCTCTCATTCTTCACACGTCATCACACGTGCGACATGGGACTACATTGCAAAAAAAATCTAACACTCCGTTACAAACCCCTGCTGGTCATCGGACCTTCCAAAAACCGTTATAACAAGGGGACATCCTAATATCATCTAATACACAACAAATTCTCCATACACTCGATTACTCGATTCATTCTCGTCCTTTGGGAATCGAATCAGGCAAAGCAAGGGTAGTAACACACAGATTGCAGTCGCGTCTCGCCCCATTACGGTTTATTATTATTCAGCGCGATCAACGCCGCGTGAGCATGTTATTATGATAATATGCGGTAGGTATGTGTCGTGTCGTGCCGAATGTACCTTGCGAGGGAGGCATTATTTGCGACTTGCGAACTCTCGCAAGTGTGTAGATGTGGCTTTATTTGAGTTTTGAAGTCAGTACTCTCAGGGAATATGTGGGACAGCTGCTTCTACTTTGCCTTTCAGTTCAGTGAATGTAAAAAGAAAAGAGGAAAAGTTGAAAATGATTATGAAAAGGAAGAAAGTTAACTATTAAAAAAAAAATTGAAACGCTCGAGCGTTTACGTCTTACGGCATTTAATACAAACTTTCAAGCCCTTTTTTTTCGAAATGAATGAACCGATTTTAATGAAACTTCATACGCATAAGCAGGATGCAAAGGTCTAAAAAGTTAGTTGAGAACATTTTGTGTGTTGTGTTTAATAATATTATAATATCTCCGTTGATTGGCCACCGGGACCGAAATCTGTGGAGAGGCTATTAGTAGAAAAAAAATTACGCACTGCAGTGCTTTAGTTTTGCCAACTTCCTACCAATTAACAGAAGCACTTTATGCACAAGCTTTACAAGAAAGTGTTACTGTTACTTTGCCAAAATATGATGGAAACTGATTCCCTGCAGCGTACTTTACGCAACTACTTTTGAAGAAATCTGCTCTTCCACTATTGTTCTTTCGTATCGGCGCGAATTAGAAAATCCATACTTACTTATTTTATCGCCCCTGTTACTGGCGAAACATGGGTTTGCTAAGTTTTTTTTTAAAGTGTAAACTTCTTTGGCGCGTTGGGCATTTTTTTTACAGGAAAAAACTATTGAACTCGTGCCACTGTTACCGTAAGCGACACAGCGCTTGTTTTGTTTATAAGACGATTAAAGAAATACCCGCTTCGGATGTGTTTGGCTGTCCTCGAGTACACCCGTACTCGGTTTTAATGTATATCCGATATGTCAGTGAGTGATGGCATAGTATTCTGTTTGTGTTTTGTTTTTACTTCTGTCGGCACGGCACTCCCGGAGTGCCACTGTTTTTTTTTCATTGTTGAATGGGGCCGCTCTTGACCGCGATTCACGCCGATTCACACCTGATGGAAAGCCATGGATGAGGTCGATGATGGAACGAGCGTGCCCAGAAGATGCCTAAGGCACTGGAACTTCCACGCATCGATGAAACACAGCAGGCTGCTTGACGCCGGACTCCGGTCGGAGGGTGGTCGCAAACCAGGCGGGTGTTAGCCCTACCACCGCAAGGGAAGAATTGGCCAGTCAAATAAGGTGTCGAGTGTGACTGTCCAGGATGCGCCGACCGCTCGGTTCAGTTGAGTAACTGGCGGAAAAACTGCGCTACACGAGGAGGCTTCTTCATGCATCCCATAACACACTTCAGGGTTACCGCTGGCCCGGAACATAAAGGGATAAGGAAGGAACACGGGTGGGTTTTAGTCAGTAAGAGTCTAACAATCCCTTCCGCTCCACCCAGAGCGGGAGGGGTCATTTGATGATTTCCCATCCTGAAAAAAAAAAAGGCAACTCTTCGGAGATTACAGGCGTGATGTTTAAGTATGTATAATGATAAATGCGAATGTAACTTTCACTTTCTGTCTGTCTGTTACCTTTTCACGCCTATTGGCTGAACGGATTTCGATTAAATGTTGCAGACAGGTAGACTGGGTAAAACATAGTGATTGGGATCTTGAAGGAACCTTTAGTAATTGATTTAAAAAAAAAACGTTGCCCCACACTAGGAATTTGTCCTGTATACAAACATTACAAACATGGTGCGTTTACAAACATTTAAACTCACATACTCAAACAGTCAGACCCGGAACAACTAAGTACTTGTAGGTCATACAAATATTTGTTCCGTGCGGGAATCGAACCCGCGACACGCAGCGCAGCAGTCCACTGCGCCAACCATGTCGTCATTATTTATTCGGGAGAAACGGATATAGTTGAAGTTTATAGTAAGAAACCGATGGATGTTGTCGACTGAAATTTAATTTGATAAATGAGCTGTTTGTTTTATATTAATACAATTAGATTTTATTCGAAAACATCCATCGGTTTCTTATTAAACTTCAACTATATCCGACGATTCTGCATACTCTCTTTTGTTGACTGTACACACGACCACAGAGCATCTAACCTTCACACGACGAGTCGACACAATCATCAAGCTATAAATTTCCAGTCTTAGCAGACCTCGCATTGGCTTTTCAAACTGTCAAATTTTCCCAATCAACCTTGAACCTTATGCTGTAGCGATAAAGTTGAAAATCTATTCAAGAAATTTGACAGATTGTAGTAGCTTGATGTGCTGGCGTCTGTACAATCAATGAGAAGTCAGCTTATAGGCAGGGCTCGGAAACCGGTTGAAATTCTTAACCGGTTACGGTCATTGACCCCAAACCGAAATCGATTTAGGTTAAGGTTTGCACTTTAAGTACCGGTTTTTACCGGTTTATGCGGGAAACCGGTTTTGCATGAATTTTGGTTTTGATAGTGGAAATTAACCGGTTAAAACCAAGTTTGAACCTCCCCCCGGCCCCCACCACTCTCGCGAGCACGGTCTGGACGTTGCGATATCATTTAGTTACAAAATGTTAATTACGGAATTAACCGGTTAATTTGGGTGTCAAAACCGTTTGTGCTAAAGTAACCGGTAACCTTTATCATTTGGGTTTCATACGAACAGTTCACTTGTTTAACCGGTTAATGAAGGAACGATATATTTACCGGTACTTAATCGAAATTAACCGTTCTTTTTAAACCGGTTCAGAGTCCTGCTTAGAAGTACTGGAAATGTATAGCTTGATATGTCGTCGAGAGTTACCTACATTTAAGTAGGGATCGACACTTAAATCAGCTTCACTAGTCAAAGATACAGCGTCAAAAAAACATACATCTACAACGCCAAATTCTCGCTAAAAGAAATCATGTTACGAATTCAAGCAATCGAGATTTCGAGACCGAAACCTTACAAAAGCCAGAAAAATAAGAAAAAAAGCGTAACAACTTCGCTCCTAATATACTCCCAAGTACCTCCGACCTTCATTAAGTCGTCGTGTATTTGACCAACGCGGCAACGCTTGTAATTTCATAGATTTGACGCTACGAGCTAGTTACGGAGCGTCAAAGTTACGGAGCACGGAGTGTTTATTAAATTCTTATAGCGCGTTCGACGGGCGGTGAAATTCGGTGTGTTCGGGCAAGCTACGTGGTGTGGTGAGGGATGGGTGAGAACTTGTCTATGTGTTCGGTGGTTTTGGAAGCCGAAAACCAAAATTAGATAGGGGGAAATTGAGTTACGTATTCTTTCTGCGATTTTGACTGAACTTTCTAGGCTCATGTACACACATCAAAAGTGTCTAGGGATCAAGCATTTTTATGCGGATTTCTTGAGATTGAGATGTGGCTTTGTAATAAATTTATGATTTTATAAATTTATATGGATCCTTTTTGGTGCATTTCATAATTTGAATCAGGAACTGTGAATCAAATTCGAGTAAAAGATGAAAATCAGCTGTCAATATTTTCCCTATAAAAACATACAACGCATTGAAGACATTATTAGTGCTACTGTTTCCCTACTACTGATTAAAACCAACGTTATTATGGAGCGGTGACGTCATTTAAGCAGGGAAGAAATGCTCAGAGCCGTGGGAATGATAGAAGCTGGTTCCCGGCAACGTACTGTGGCTTTAGCTCTGAATACAAGTCAGAGTGTTATCAGTCGACTTTGGACACGTTACCGAAGCACTGGTACCGTGGCTGAGCGCCATGGAGGACGGTATCGCTGCACCACACGGAGACAAGACCGATACATTCAAATCTTAACTCGAAGAGCTCCAACAATAACCGCCATGATGTTAGCCGTGAGGCTTCATCACTCTTCAGGGAACTTAATTAGCGACCAAACAGTCAGAAACCGCTTGCATGAAGTGAACCTTCATTCCCGAAGACCGCTACGGGTACCACCTATAGCAATGCACAATCGTAGGATTCGATATCAATGGGCTCTTGAACACAGAAATTGGGCAGAAGAACAATGGCGTTTCGTGTGCTTTTCTGATGAGTCTCGTTTTGGTATGAGACCGGATACAAGACGTATACGACACTGGAGAACCCCTGGACGCCAACAGCGATTAAAATCCTGCCAGGAAGTCCATCCTTATAGTGGTGGAACCATCATGGTATGGGCGGGTATTTGGATCGGCGGAAGAACTGAGTTGATTTGGATCAGAGGCAACCTCAACGCTCAAATTTATGCTGAGACGATTGTATCAGACGTCATCGTTCCTCTACAAGTGCAAATCGGTCCCTTATTTCAGTTAATGCATGATAATGCACGACCGCACACCGCAAGAGTTGTAAGACAGACTCTCGCCGCAGCTAACATCAATGTCCTGCCCTGGCCTGCTCAGTCGCCAGACTTGAACCCGATTGAGCATGCATGGGATATGCTACAGAGAAGAGCTCTGCCGAATATGGAGGGTATCCAGTCGCAAGAAGACCTTTTTTTGTTGTTGCAACGAACATGGGCGGCCATTCCACAGCGTGATTTGGATGAACTCATTTTGAGTATGCCAAACCGATGTTCTTGTGTTGTTAGTGTTCGCGGTAGAAACACGGATTATTAATTGTTTAAGTTACCCAATAAAATTTTAAAGAAAACTGTTATTTCAGTCTTTTTTTCGAACTTTTGTGTTAGTGGTTCAAATGTCAAAAATCCCTTTATTAGGAAAATGGCAAATTTCTTTATTAATGCAAAGGTGACTTGGTTTATCGTTACTGTGACAAACGAAAACACTTTATTTGATGAATCCTTAAAGAAAATTTTAATTAATATCAATCAGGAGAAAAGTTATTGCAAAAATATATGTTGATCCCTAGACACTTTTGATGTGTGTATTTAGGTAGTTTATACTTTTCTTGCCATCAAATTCGGTAGGTATCCCAAAAATGTTGGCCATATATTACTTCATGACATGTGTAAAGTATATTCTCATTCAAAAGAAATAACAAAATCAAAATGGTATTTCGAAATACTTCAATTCTTTAATCATATTTAGTTTAGGTAAGTAATTAGAAAAGTAGCATTGTATTCAAGAACGACCTAAAGGACATCAAGTTAAGTAGGTAGGTACTGTAAATCTATCCGATAATAAAGCTGCGCCTTAGAAAATTACACACAAGTACCTACAAGACTTCGCCCATTCGCCCTCCATCACAAACAGCCCGACCACAACTGCTTGCCACCGTTCACCGACATTACAAATCCAGACACGCGATCTCGGCCTCGGCTAAAACAAATCCGATTATTTTCCCGAAGTTTTCGGCAAGGCGTGATTCCTTCCCTAGCGTGGGAGCGAGAGGCGTGAGAGAAAGAGAGGGCGATAGTATTGTGGGACCGTGGCCGACGGCCCGTGCGGTAGCCGGTAGCTTACGACTGTGGTGTCGAGTACTAAGTGCGAACGGTTTTGATACTTGATATTATTTTATGCGTGGAGAAACTTGAGCTGCATTTTTTTCTGTCTGCGCTGGAATTTTAGATCTTTACTTTTAATGCAGATATACATTTCAAGGAAATGTTATACTTTGAGGCGCTGCGCTGATAAGAGAATAAAGATAATTATAACACAGAAAAAGTTAGAAGGTACTTTTAATAGTTAAGTCATCATTACAAAACAAAGAAAAAAAATCTTTGCTGCAACAGATGAGAAAATAATATTGTTAATCTGACATTACAACGCACAAACTACATGTTTCTTGTAGGAAATATCAATATGTAAAAAGGATTGCGGAAAGATCTTTCCTAAGAATAGATTCTAACAAAAAAAAATTAACAACTGTCACAACTCACAAATGTGACTAACACATTTCATAAATCAGACCCTCCTATTCACGGCTCACACCGTACGTACTTACACTAGTTTACATCGGGCTCTTTATAATAATTGTCGATGCGCGGTCGGCGGCCGCGATAAGGGATTACGGGCTCCCCTTGCCAACACCACCCACCCCCCACTTTGTTCCCCCCTCGTTTGCCCTGCTGGCTTTTTTCCCGCGCGCTTGCACTTTGCCACAGAAAGTGGAGCGGAGTGAATATTGAATTATGAATTAAGATATGAGCTAGTTCGCTTTAAGAAGGCGTTTTACGCTTCTCTTAGATGCTCTGCGGAAGAGAGGCTCGCTTACAAAGTTTGTTGTTACGACAGTTTGTGTTACACGATACACGTTACGCTGCGGATAAAGTGTTTTGTACATAACGTTAAAAAACTGTGATGAGACGCGTTAAATAATGTTTTGGAGAGGAAGTCTGAGTCGGCCCTAGCATGTAGTCTTTTTTTGTTGTATTCGTATAACGTAGTAAAGTAAGTTGATGACAAAGTTTTGGCAGGCCTATAAGAAGTGGCAACTGTTTGGCAAGTTTCAGGTTCAGGTATTCTTGTTATCTTGTACAACCTTTTTCAATATTCAGATTAAAGTTTGGACCCAAGAGATACAAAATCGCAACAGAACGTTTGACCCTTCAATGGCTTAAATATTCCATGAGACAACAAACTTTTCTATTGTTTTGTTTCCTACGAATATTCTTGAGTAAAGTTCCCCGAAGTTCGTGACCGGGATTACATTTTTCGGCTTACGTACTTGTCACCCTTCACAATATCTCAAGATAAGACCGAAAAACCAAAAATCCTTGCTTAGGTATTTGTGTTCGAAAATGAGTCTTTGATCGCGACTCTCCCAAGTAGCAATATTTTATTTAATAAACCGAGAACAGCACAACGTTTGAGTATTTTATTGGCGTCGACAAAACGCCGGGAACTATTCGCTAAAACATAAATTCCCGGCTCCGTATTCAGAGCGCCCACTCGCCAATAAAGTAGCGATTCCTCATCAGGCAGCCCTACAGTGCGGAGCGATAGAGCCATAACGAAACACAAAGCGTAGCGGCCGGCGGCGCGCGGCACGGCACTCGGACAGAAACCAGTCCGGGCAAATTAAATATGTAGGAGGCAACTCGCACCCACGCCACCAGGGCTGACGACGACTCGATTTTAATTTGTGCACGTTTATTACTTATTTATGAGCATTTGTGGAAATTCTTTTTGAAATATAATTTCGTAAATTGAGAGATTGTTTGAGTGCGATGGTGAAGTTTATCAATATTTCAGTTTTATTTGCATGGGACGATATTAATAACACTGTGCATGTTGTATATGTATAACTGAACTGACCATTTATTTTTTAACTCAAAACGGGACGTGATTATAAACGACAGTTAGGTAGTAGGTTACATGAAAATAAACGACTTTCTAATTTTCTTTATTAGAAAATGTAGGTACAATTAGTGTTCTTCACTGTACTATAATTCAGATTAATTATAATTATTTAGCAATTCAGCGTGAAAATTGAAAATAAATAGTAAAGGTTTCATTACAATTAGAAATGTTTTAAATAAATTCGAACAATTTGTGAAAAATAAAAATTAACCATCGGTTCACCATTCGTATTAAATTTCCTCTGACATATAATGTTTTTTAAAACTGGACTAATTTAGCGTCCCGAAGCTTTGTTTGGGGACAAAGGTACAGGTGACTGAGATAAGGGACAGTCCCGTTCAAAACGGGAAGTATGGTCAGTTTATGTATAACTGGCTTCTGCCCGCGACTTGGTCCGCGTGAAATTTCTTGTACCCCCACCCCGTATTCGCTTAGCGTTCATTCTGACTTTTTTTTCTTTTTGCTTGGCTCCTAAGGGTCATGGCGTGATATTAAATAGCCTATAGCCTTCCTCAAGAATTGGGCTATCAAATGCAAAAGTTTGCTGCTGGGATGCCATATTATATGTATGCCTCTCCCGCGTTAAATTGAAAGTACGGTATCCAATCAACTTCAATTTCAATAATTTCAATCAACGGTATCTAACCCGACCCATAATAATGCCAATGAAATATGTAGATGACAGAGCGTATGAAATGTGACTCATCAACATAATATCATGCACATAAAAAAAAATATAATGTTCAAACAAATGCTTTTCAGTTTTCCTTCTTGTCTCGCCTCGCCAGAAACAGACTTACCCTCAGTACTGAATAAATAAAAACAAAAAAGTATATCAACAAAAATAATATAATGCATTTAATAAAAGCGTCTCGCAGCCCTACTCACAAAGCGAGCGAGTCGGGCGCGCCGTCATTAGAGCCGGCGTTAGCGACCCGCCGCCGCTCGCCGCCAGCCAGACATTTTTTATGCAATCCACAACGCCGACGTTTTTTTCGACACGAACATGTTGCCGACTTGCCGCCAACTGATATAGATGCAAGATTTAAACCATTCGAGCGCCATACCTCTTTCAGTACAAGTTTTTTTGGTTACAAGCAAACACGGATACCGAGAATGCAAAAAATGTGCTAAGTTTGGGCATGGCGATCAAATACCTATTTGGGTAGCGGCGGCGTTAGATGTAACCGAAGTGGTCATGTCGGAGGAGAACGTTGATAGCGCAGAAAATATTATACAGAAACAAGTAGTGTCTGCATCTGTGCGGAAACTTACCACCGAGATATATGTATATATATATACCTTTGAAAACAAAATAGTCAGAACATTTATCCTAATTGTCAAATTGAAGGGATATTTAGATTACAAATACGTCTATATAGTGAAATATATTCGCCACCTTGGGGAGTTAATGTTCGAATACATTAGCGAGTAATAATGCAGCGCCGTTACTAATTACCGGTATGATGGGTGGTCTCAGGTCTGCTCTAGTCATCAGTTTCATTAGAGTGCGAATATATTTAAGTGTCATAGAAGTGACTGAGATACTTCAATCTGGCGTTATTATCCAAGCTCGAGAGCTTTTTATTGAGTTACTCGTAGAATTCTCAGTTACTGGTATACCATTTCCACGTCAAAATGACTTTATTTTCTTGACTCATGTTAAGTTTCCACTTTAGGTGCATTACTCGTACTCCGAGCATCGTCCTGTATTTCCAAGGAATAAAAAAAGAAGTGCAAGCATAAGTTATCGTCTTGCGTGGTACAAGTGGCCTAAAAAAACAAAGAGTGTCGCTCGCACACCCCGTATGGAAGCCGTGTCGGGTCGCAGCGGTGGGCACGGTGGCCGGTGGGTGCGGCCCACTATGGCGGCAGCCGGCGACGCGGCGTGCGCTCGCCGCCGGCCATAAGCTTAACTGTACGTTGCTATGCTACCCACGTACATCGCTCCTACAGAACATGCATTTCACGCTTTGAAGAATTATATTTTAACTGTTTTAAAACGATGTTCCATTTTATCCGATGTTTCTAAACTGTTGGAGGATAAATTTTGCGTTAGACGAGTAGATTTGGAACATTCAACAATAATAAATAAAAAACTTTTTCACTCATATGAACTAATAGTAATAACAAATCCTATGCTTACTTAGAAGTATAATTTTAATGCTGACTTGCTCATCATAATATCAGCAATTTCATTAACAAAAGCATAACAACTAGGTACTGCATGACGTGACCTCGTTTCGGCCCCTTATAAATAATTACAAACTAATAAACACATTTATCACGGTACACATACATAGCTACTAGAGGCTCATAAATCAAAGCATCAAGCTGGAGCAGGCGGCGTACACGGCAGCCCATTAAACCGGCTCGGTGACAAGGTGACGTGCGCCCGCCGCGGGGGCGCGATAACGCGGCCCGTATCCTGTGTCGTGCCGAGTAGGGCTGCCAACGGACCGGGCTAAAGAAACCTCTTATTGGCAATTTTATTGCTGCTACTGCGTGCTTTATTGTCTGCGTATAAACCTAGAATTGTTTCGTGTTAGTTTACGGAGTGCGAGAATCAGGTTTACTGAAAAAAAAAAGTTTTGTTTGTAGTGAGTTTATTAATAGCGTAAATAAATTCTTACCAAAATTGTTAGACCTTGAAAATGAGTATTTGATGCATCCCAATTCAACAAGCAGATAATGCTGAAGTTTGTATGCTGTTCAAATCCATACTTAATTTAATGAAATATTCCATTTATGAATTCGACTGGGGGAGGCAATCCTCTCGGTAATATCGATAACTTTCGATGTCGTGGAATCTTGGCAGCCCTGCTCGTGATGCTCGCCCGCCTGCCTCGTTCAATATTTGAGTATCTATACGTGTTATGGATGCCTGGTATGGTACTTTCGGTGGATTACCGCACGGCTGGCTACGCTTCGCCTTTATTGTACCTGCGAGTTTTATACTCTCGTGCCTCTCGTCTCGTGTTTACGATGATGACAAATCGGGAGGTATAGGTATTTAAAAAGATTTAATTTTGCACCTCTTTGAAGGCTTAGATTATGAGCTGGCAGCTTACACTGGCTTCGGGTTTTATCGTCCGCCACTTTCTACATAGCATGCAAACTAAAATAATCTAGTGAATACCCAGTAAAATCGCAATAAGTCATCTATGTACCTACATTGAGGTGTGTTAAAAAAACCTTTAAAAGCTGCCACTGCCATCCCCAGACTCGCCATTTCCACCGCGTTTATTACAGCACTTCTATCAAGCTTTATCAGGACGCCACCTCACTCTCACCTTTAATAACGCTACATACTTCTGCGTATATTACAGCAGCCGTTATTACTATGAGGCACATTATTTATATGACGTATAAAATGAAGCGATTGTGATTCAGCATCACGTTCTGACGCCACTTTTATAAAGATCCTGACGTTAAAGAGTACTTTGAGAGGTGCACAGCGTGAGACGTGCGACTTGCAGAGAATAATCTAGTTTGAAGTTTACTGCTCGTATTTTCTGTTGCCGTGCAGTTAATGACGTGGATTTAATGGTGAGAGAGGCTAACGATATTATTCAGGTATTATAATAAAGAGCAGCCTCGTAAAAATAAAATCTTAAGTTATAAAACCTTATATTGTTTATCGTTTGTGAACTGCCATTGCCATACATGTCAGTACATAATTCTCCGTAAAAAGTTATGCAACACAACCCGAAACCCGACGCATAGAAAGCCAATCACTTACTTAGCCATTGCGCCGATTGAGCTGTCAAAAATTCTTACGGAACAAGAAAGTAGTCAAATGAATTAACTGTAATCTATCTATATTAAACAATATATGTATCGATATCTCTACTTTAATTAAAAAAAAAATATATATTTAATGCCAAGTATCAAAACGAATTAGTCGCGGTAGGCCCGCAACGCGCCCCGGGCCAAAATAAAGCCGCATTTGCGAGCGTGCCACTGATCACTGCCGCTAAAATGATTGCTCCTGTCTGGTGACAAGACTTCGTTATATTACTTATACCAGCTGTACTCGCGAATTTGCTTGGTAAGTATTAGTCAGTAGTTTTTAATGATTCCAGTTTAGTTTACTATTCCACCTTTACCTAGTTGTGTTTTATCTAGATCTGCAAAGAAACACTAAGTGCCGGTTTTTGATCCGTGGTTCGACCGAACTCGACCAATTGTTAAAAATAGTAACTAATGGTCAACTGGGTCAACTAATAGTTAATTATTTGATAATTCAAAGACAAACAATTGATCAAAAAACACATTTTGCCAAAATTTAACCTTTATTTACTATTTTAAACAATTGGTTGAGGTAACCACGGATCAAAAAACCGGCCCTGCCGACTGATTGACTTACTGACAGATTGTCAACGCTTACGATTATAAAAACATGATATACCTAATGCTCTCTGGCGGTGGACTAAAAACAGTTTCATCGAAAATACCCCTGATTAGATCAAACGGGGGGTTAAAGTTTGTATACGAAGGTCGTGGACAACATTTGATATCAATAGGTGTAGCCTACGCACGGCTACACATCAAGCTTACGTAACCAGTATAAGATGACTTCTGATTGTACGAAAAACCTATACAATGAGAGCTCAGCTAACCTAACCTATAAATTCTTCTCTATGTCATCTCTAATAATCATTAACCACTCAAATTCTATTCACTTTTAATTTTGTTTCGTTAGTTATTAAAATTAAAAACATCAATTAAAAAAAAACAGTGGCACTCCGGGAGTGCCGACAGAAGTGAAAACAAATCACAAACAGAATACTTTGCCATCACTCACTGACATATCGGATATACACATTAAAACCGAGGGCAGCCGAACACATCCGAAGCGGGTATTTTTTTTAATCGTCTTATAAACAAAACACGCGCGGTGTCGCTTACGTTAATAGTGGCGCGAGTTCAATGGTTTTTTTTCCATCTCAAAAAATACAAAACGCGCCTAAAGAGAAGTTCTTACTTCAAAAATGCATTTTAACGGCCATGATTGATACAAACACCGAACCTAGATTCTAGCTACGAAAATCTGAAAAAAACAAAACAGTGTCCATACCTCAGAGGTACGAGGAACAGGGTGTAAAGTACACTCATACTCTATAGAAAAGGGAGGATCCTCCGACCAGACGAGTGTTGTGTCCGGTGGGCAACTGCCCAATGACTTATGTCTTTGCCGTTGTATCTATGCTAATTGCGCGGTAAACTCTGCTTGCGCGATGTAGGATTTGCGTGACGTAGTATGACGCGTTGTTTGCATGTGGCGTTGTAGATACCGCTACATACCCAGTAACGTAATACCAATACCCTACCCAACATTGATAAAACGTCTGCCTTTGAGCACTAGCCGTTGACGGCAAATATTGACAGTAGCTACTGCTCCAAAGCTGAATATTTACTCAATAAATATGTGTCTATTGTAGCGCGGGCGAGCATTCTGATAAGTTGTACTTCATATATCGGGCTCGTTACGGAACGCGCCGCACAGTGGTCTGAAAATCGAGCTCCATACTCATAGAAACTTACAAGTCAGGAATTAAAAAAAAAAAATTGTAATGTCTCTGGTATACCTCCCTATATGTGATATTAACGTATGGATGGTAGTAGCAGCTCCACGCGTGAGAAAAAAAAGTTTTGGTTTTTTTTTGTATGGGAGAAAACACAAAAAGTACATTTTTTTGAAATTGAATGGAACTGAAGGGCTGGTGCTCACACGACTTATTATACCATACAAGGCGATCAAGATGACATCCAATTCATACACCTTTGGGTGCCGCTTTGCGCGTAGCAAAGTTTTGAAATTTTGAATTTTCGACATGTTATTTTTCAAATATTTGACGTGTTTAAATGAAGTTGCTGATCGATTTACTTATAATATCGTTAGTTTATAGCTTAATAATGACTTTTAAGATGAGAATAATTAAAAAATAATATTGATTAAATGCTATTTTTTTACAAAAGTGCATTCCAAGAAATAAGTAACTCATTTGCTATCACCGTTGAGTTATATTTAGATACTAATGACAAGAAAATTAGCATCTAGTGAGGTCAAATGGGGCTCTAGTGACAATAAAATTAATTGTCTGTAATTTATGTACCTAATTAGAGAATAGCGAACGTTAATGAGGGTTGTACAATTTTACGTTTAGGTTGATACGTTTAACGATTTTAGTTCCTAATGTCTCGATAGATGGCGTTGTTCATTTAGCACTCTCCGCTGAATCGCAGTGTCAAGATTCTCCGTAAAAAAATGACCTCAGCGTGTACCTACATTAAAATAAATTGTCTTCGTATAAGTAAACATTGGCTTTTTATTCACAAATAGAACGTAAAAAGTTGGCGCGCACAAGTGCTGAGAGCTACTAATAAAATTAAGCTTAAACGTCCTGTTTTTATCCAACTACCCTCAACTTAACGTTCGCTATTCTCTAATTAGGTACATCAATTACAGACAATTAATTTTATTGTCACTAGAGCCCCATTTGACCCCACTAGAGCTTAACTCTGACGGCACGGTTGGCGCAGTGGTTAAGCGATTGACTGCTGCGCTGCGTGTCGCGGGTTCGATTCCCGCACGGAACAAATATTTGTATGACCTACAAGTAGTTGTTCCGGGTCTGGCTGTTTGTGTATGTGTCTTTAAATGTTTGTAAACGCACCCACAATACAGGAGAAATTCCTAGTGTGGGGCAAGGTCTTAAAAAAAAAAAAAAAAACTGGTTAATGCTCATGTCATAAGTATCTAATTATAACTCAACGGTGATTAACAAATGAGTTACTTAGTTCTTGGAATGCACTTCTGTAAAAAAAATATTATTTAATCAATATTATTTTTTAATTATTCTCATCATAAAAGTCATTAGTAGGCTATAAACTAATAATATTATAAGTAAATCGATCAGCAACTTCATTTAAACACGTCAAATATTTGAAAAATAACATGTCGAAAATTCAAAATTTCAAAACTTTGCTACGCGCAAAGCGGCACCCAAAGGTGTATGAATTGGATGTCATCTTGATCGCCTTGTATGGTATAATAAGTCGTGTGAGCACCAGCCCTTCAGTTCCATTCAATTTCAAAAAAATGTACTTTTTGTGTTTTCTCCCATACAAAAAAAAACCAAAACTTTTTTTTCTCACGCGTGGAGCTGCTACTACCATCCATACGTTAATATCACATATAGGGAGGTATACCAGAGACATTACAATTTTTTTTTTTTAATTCCTGACTTGTAAGTTTCTATGAGTATGGAGCTCGATTTTCAGACCACTGTGCGCCGGTCGGGAAAGCTCGGCGAATCGCATTATATCTTTGCTGTATGCAGTTGGGAGTTGAATATGTTAACTTATAATTAAGTAGGTAGAGGTATGTAGTTTTAAAACTTTAAGCACGATCTACACGGTTTAAAACGGTGGTTTCAAACCTAAGTTTAAAACAGTGTAGACGGTGGTTTTAAACCAATTTCGTATGACCTTTAAACGTCCATGGTAGAAAGGCCTGCGTTGCTAACCAGTGGCAGAAGAAAATGTTGGTTTTAAACCGTGTAGCAGGCATCTCGCAACAACAACAACTTCAAGGTCACCTTGGTTTGTAGACAGGTTTCAAACCGTGTATATCGTGTCTCCGTTATTTATTTAAGTTTATTTCTTACTAGCTTCTGCCCGCGACGTGAAATTTCTTGTTCCCCGAACCCATCCCGTCGCGTCGCATCGCTTGCCCGCACTATTAGGTAGGTACTTTGTTTTTGCTTAGCGTTATTTCTGACTTTTTTTCTTTCTTCGGCTCCTAGGGGTCCTAGCATGATGTTAAATAGACTAATAGCCTTCCTTAATGATCATGCAATTTAAAATTTATGAAAGTCGGGTTCGGATTTATAATAATTACATATAATTTTGATTGCATGTGGCTTGGTGACACACGACGCTGTTGGTACCAGGGACTTAAAATACCTTCATAAAGGTTACAGAATTATAAGTGTTACATATTGAATGAAAAACCGACCACAAATGGTGTTATTTGCTGATGACACATCACTGATTTTTAAAGTAAGCAGACGTGCACAGGATCTTGACGACGTAAATAACACTATGCTTATGGTTCATAATTGGTTTACTGTAAATAATTTGGTATTAAATGAGAAAAAAACTAAATGCATTAGATTCGCTTTACCGAATGTTAGGAGTAGTGAATGTCATGTTGTATTGAATAAGGAGATACTTGAATTCGTCGAAAATACGGTTTTCCTGGGGATCACGCTTGACTCAAAGCTGCAGTGGGGTCCGCACTTAACATCACTGGCAGGGCGGCTAAGTTCAGCCGCTTACGCTGTTTGGAAAATTCGCCAATTAACAGACGTGGAGACCGCGAGACTGGTCTATTTTAGTTACTTTCATAGCATCATGTCTTACGGTATTTTGTTGTGGGGACGGGCTGCAGATATTGATTCTATCTTCATTCTGCAAAAGAGGGCTGTCAGAGCCATCTACAAGCTCAGCAGACGCGAATCTCTACGGGAACTGTTTAAAAAAATTAACATCATGACGGTTCCTTGTCAATATATATATGAAAACATTATGTACGTTCGAAAAAATCTACACCTTTTTAGTAAGATAAGTGACAGGCATAATTTTAACACTAGAAATAGGGACAAATTAGATCAACCGCGTTTCAGATTGTCTAAAGTAAAAACTTCTTTTTTGGGTTACTGTGTAAAATGTTATAATAAAATACCACTCGATATTCTTCAATTAAATGAGAAGAAATTTAAAACATGCATTAAACGCACACTATGTAGACAAGCATATTACAAGTTGGATGATTATATTGTAGATAAAAATGCTTGGCTTAATGCTGGTCCTGCTCCACAGACACTTGGACTCACTAGTTAAAATTTCAATATTTGGAAGAGGTGCTTCCCTTTTTCTTTTTAAGTGTTTCTGACATTACGATCATAACTTTTTTTTTTTTTTCTTAATTTATTCAATCAAGTTTTAAGTGTTGAATACTTCAATATTAAATATCTCTTCCTGTTTGGTAGGTAATAAAATTCTATTTACCTCTTATATAAATTGCAAACTGTAGTTTTGTATAATTTAGAAGCATTTTTTTTTTTAATTTTGTGAATGTAAGAACCATGTTTCCGTTTATTATGATTTTTTGATGTTGACTTGAAAGAGCATGGCAGTTGAGAACGTGTCATGCTCACTTAAATGTCTCACCGATGGTGGCGCGTGTGTTGGATCATTCGGTTCCCTACAAAATGGTTGAGCTGGATGGTGCTGATCCACGCGTCATGTTCGTGAACGGGCGCCGTCGGTTGAGACTGGTCATCTCTTAACTGCCATGGCTTATTTTTAATCTTATGTCTTGAATTGTTTCTTCATTTCTGTCTTTTTTTACATTGTTCTCACATATAGAAGCAACAAGAATAATGTACCCAGGATTTTGTAATATCTTGATTTAAAAGAGTGTCCATGGAGTTTCTTGCCCGTTCTTCTCCATAGAGATCTACGCTTTGGAATGGGCAACTAGCTTCAACTTTCTGACTAACTGACAGACTATTTAATTTCGACAATTCAAAAGTGCCTGTACAAGGTTTAATTGAAATAAATGATTTGAGTTTGAGTTTGAATTGATAACAGAATCAAATATGTAACCCTTATAAATGTGGTTTTCAATCAAAACGCTTTTAAAAGTGTAACAGTAATATATCTCTCCGGTAAACGCGGCGTTGCCAAAATAGCCGCAATCCCGACTGGATTGACGCTATTTTGCCATCGCCGCTTCTGTCTGTCCGCCGCGCGTTTTGGCGGTACGGTGCAATTATACCCACAAATGCTTATTTCTGTTACCTACACATATTAACACTTATTACCACATTATAAAAGGTTACACTTTGATTCTGTAACATTATTGTGCCCGTTACATTTAGAAGTGTTTTTCTTTTAAAACAGTTTAAAAAAAACAGTGTTAATAACACTTAGTACGGTTACAGTCTGAGTCCCTGGTTGCTACAAAGTCAAATTATGGGAAAATAAGTTTTTTTCTTTTTATCATGTTAGATATCCATACCCTTCACGTCTGTGGAGTTTCGCTAACAAATATAATTTGACCCTGTATAATACTATAATAAATTGCTAAAGTATCAACTCCACATACGCGCGGTATACCCCGCGACGTCCCGCACCGAAGTGATCCCGTGTCACGCTCAACACGCCGACGACGCGGCGCGTTGCTGGCGCAGCGCCAACGTTTGATCAAACTGTCTGCGACCAATGATTACTGACGAAAAATTATTGGCCGTGTGACGGTGACTTATGTTTGGAGTTAAGCGAAGTAGATAGGTAGTGTTATACGACGTAACAATATGAAGGAACCGCTTTCTTAGGACACCAAAGTTTTAACCCAAGCTATTAGGAAACGGATGGAATCAAATTTTAATGCGGAATGCGTTCTGTAGATTGAATCACTCAATCTACAGAACGCACTCGCAATATTTGCGGATATCGTCACGATTGCCAGTTGTCTTATTATCTTGGTCGACTAGTATCCCAATTCCTATAGGTACTACTGTGGTCTTTAAAAGTGAAGTGCCTCTTGGATTCTTGGAAAGTGTGACAGGTCACTGTTTAGAGAAATACTGGGAGGAAGAATACAACTCCTTGGAATGCTTATCTCTTTGTCCTTCTCATGGCGATCACTCTCGCAGTGACATGGTTATCCATCAATGGCTTAAGTTAGTTCACGATAAAAGGTTGTCGGTCACTGCCGTTGCCATCTGTTGGTCAGATGTAGAACTACTTTAATTAAATATGTCAAGGAAATTGATGATGATTGATGACTTTTTATTTCATGTGGATTTAACAGGTTTTACTGATCAGATACCAGGAATTCAGCACAGTGAGTACCTATCTATCCCTTTCAGTAATTTTCAAGAGTATTGCTAAACCAAACTTGGTCAATGTCACAAAATGTGTCCAAAACAGTTATGTACGATAAATCTTGTATTTGTAGGAAGTTAGTAACCCTAGCGAATACGACAAAAACTCCTGTTCCGAGCTCCGAGTCAATCTTTGTGCGTTTGAGAACGTTCTAACGTTCGTTCGAGCCCGATAAATCTCATATTTATCTGTAGAACCTTACCTACGCTACGGTGGATTTGATTTGCAGATAATATATTGCTACGAAGAACGAACGCATGCGAGCTTTGATCTCCTGGTACTTGTTGTAAATTTCCAGTGTAAAAAGGCGTATCTGCATGCAAGCCATGCGGTGTGATGGGCTGGGGGAGTAGTAAAGTTTGCTGTTGTATTTCTGCTTATTTTGCGAAAATTCGGATAGAATTAAATTATAAAAAAAAACAATGATCAGAACTGATGACTTTTATTACCCATTTTTTTTAAACCGGTTTCAAAAAAGTTGAAGGTTAAATTGTTTCAGTAGTTTTAAATGAAGTAACAACAACAACTATCTATTAGAATCGATTTTATTATTTATTTGAATGAATTAATTTAATTTGTGGTAGTAAACAGCCACCAGGGAAGAGTTCAAATAATGAATTGAAACTGTAACCAAAATTCCGCACAATTAGGAGAGGAAAACCGCGGATATTTATGCTGCGACGCGGCAATAATGCCTGCCAGTCATGATGGCCTAGTATTTGTTGTAAATTGCTAGACTAAAAAGACGTAAATGCGAATAGTTATGAATTAATTTATATGAAATTTAGATGGCGTTATCGACAATTTTTGTGGTTACCAATGTTACCATAATTATTTGTTTTAGCGAAGTGTCTTTGCCTTAATTTATCAATTTCATGATTTTATCTACCTATCGTTTCATTTAATTTATTTATTCTTAAAACAATTCGCGTTGTGTTTTAAACATAACATAATATTATTATTATTGCGTCATTATCATTTTCGTAATAATTTAGTGCAGTTGTTTGGTAGGTCCTCATTCTTTTGTTGTTTCTGAATGAAAGAAAATGTTGAAGAAATTAAAGAATTGCGCATCATAATGACGATAAATTATTTTTAATCACGGAATACGAAAACAGTTCATAATTAGGTAATCTAATAGACACCGGAAAAAGTAAGTGATCTTAAATTAATTATGTAGTTGATACTAAATGGGCAGGTATACATTCAGATAATTAAAAGTACCGACCAAAATTCCTCACAAATAGTGCAACGGGGCAAAGTAACCTCCATTCCGAATGTGACTGAAATACCAGGGGCGCAGAAACAAAGAGCAGTGGCCGGCGCGCCGAGCTGTGTCGCATTAGCAAGGCGGCACCTACATAATTTAGTTATAATGACGGCTCGTCGTTACCTCCCGGGCCATTAGGTGCCGACTACCTACGTCGGCGTCGCGTCGCGCCTCGTGTGAATCCGCGCGATATAACTTTGGCACGTTGCTACATACCTAGTAACTATATGTACGTTGCGTCGAAATATATATTAATAACGTACTTGGTTTCAGGTTTACTATGTATTTGTACTTACAACACGTTGTTTGGGTGTCGAGTGTGTTGACTGACGATGGCTGGCGCGACGACGCGAAACGCGTTCAGTGAATTTAAACGATTGATGATAGGAATTTGAACGAAGCTGCTGCTGCTGTATTTCAAGGAGAAACGGGGCGAGTCCTACATACCATACGGTTGGTTACCCACAGAAATAAGTCCTTTCTTGTAATCATGTAAGAAAGACAAATTGTTCGAATGTAGGAAGCAATGGTTTAGCAGTATTCTTCAAAATAATTCAGATTGGAATTGATAGTGTGTTACGCAATTAGGGTGCACATATTAAAAAGTAGAATCACAAAGTAGGAAGACACCGCTACTTTATGTAAGTGTACATTGTGACATTACTCTTTCATGTTCCACCACAAGATTATGCCGATAAACATCCAAGGCACATCAGAACAGGCTGTTCTTATCTCCCCCGCAATTTACTAAGAAAAAAGCTTTCGAAATATCCACAGTCTCGTACAGACGTGCTTAAGTAGACATCTGTCAGATGATCACGGCACGACACCCGCCAGGCGTGACAAAGTCACGGCTTTCCGTAAAAATGCGCGGAGCGAGGTTCTGCAATATTTGAAGCGCGGACGCCTCGGGAAAGGCGGCAATCAGCCGCGGGCGGAAACTGGCAGAAGTTGGTAAGCGGAATAATAATTACTTGACAGCAGTGGGTTTCAATTGATTGATTCGAACCCACGCTTTTGTTGGAATGTTGGTAGCAAATAGGTACCTACGCGGCGCAAAAATGAAGCATCAAAAAAATAAATATCCGAAAAAAATTTGATCCCATAAATTCAAACGTCGCATTCTATTTTTGAATTAGAAAATGGTGATGTCCAATATGAGTAAATTCCAGCCTACTCCTGTCGATGTCGTAGTAGGTAACTCACAAAATCGAGTAATACTTTTATCGATTGTAGCACAGAACTGGGACATAACAAGTGGTACGTAGACGTACTCCTAAACAGTTTAATCGCCGACATCGCTCCGTGATACCTCCCCTCTGTATTTTTCCGGCCACTTGCTCCCCCTGTTCATCCCTCGCTGAACGGACACTCAACATGACTTAGGTACTTTTGTTTTGGATCTCTGTACTTAAATATTTCGAGCTTAGAGCGCAGTAAGGGAGGTTGAAGGATTAACTAGTTTTTCACGGAAAGTTGTTTCGCTACAATTAGTAGTAAGTAGGTATATAAGTATTAGTCATGCAAAAAACTTCAAACGATTCTGAAACGTGTATATAAAGATGGTAATGGCGCGTAGAATGTTAGGAATATGTACAGACGCCAGCACATCAAGTTACTACAATCTGTCAGATTTCTTTAATAGATTTTCGACTTTATTGCTAAAGCATAAGGTTCAAGGTTGATTGGGAAAATCTGACAGTTTCGGGTAGGTTGACCTGCTGGTGTCTGTACAATACGACCGACGACGTAACTTGGCGGGCCTGAACTTTGCGCAGAAGGCTGCGCAGTAAGATTTTTTAGGAACCAAATGGTGACATGAGGCGAGTGCGAGTGAGAGAACATGCGCGGAAGTTCTTAGTGCCTATGTTCAGGCCAGCCAAGTTACGGTCGGTCCGTCGCCAGGGTAGCCCGCGAAATTCAATTTTTTTTAAGTTTTTTGCAATTTGCTGGTCTGCTGGTCAGTATTAAGTTGGACGTTGATTAAAATATGATTCGCGACCGTAACACATATGTATTTACAGAATTATAATCATTAAATTCATCAACACAACTCTCTAAGACCAAGTACTTAATCCCACTGAATGACTATTTCATGAAATCTTGACATTTGGGGATTATACTTACTAATTTAACGAGTTGTATTACTGATTATTTGAAAGTACCTACGATCTACAATTTGAGCTAAAAATCACAAAAAGACACCAAATTCAAATCACAATAAAAAAGTACTTAATTTAAATAAAAAAATTAAACCGACTTCAAAAATAAATTAACTCAAAATTATGAAATAACTTTAATTTCGGAAGTCGGTGGCAAAAAACTAAAATTATTAAATACCTACAGATACCAAAGACACCGACTTCCGAAATTAAAGTTTTGTATTTCATAATATTTTGAATTTATTTTTGAAGTCTGTTTATTTTTTTTTTTATTATTTTGAAGTCGGTAAAAATTAAATTAAAAATTTAAAAAACCCCCAACAACTATTATGAGGTCCCCCGACTTCCATAAGATTTTTTAAAATTTATTTTTTTATTTCATGCTTTTTGTAGGGATTCCTTAATTTTATTTTTGTCGGGGGTTTTTTAAATTTTTAATTTAATTTTTATTTCATGCTTTTTGTAGGGACTCCTTAATTTTTGTATTTCATTTCTTTTATTTTCTTCCGTTTTATGATTCTGGTAATTTGGTGTTTAATCAGGTTTTTTATCCGTCAAAAAATATTGATTAATTTATAGTTGAAGAATAATTTTTAAGACTAAACAGATTTTTTTGTTTTAAGTATTATATTTTTCAAGTTTTTAGTTTTCATTTCGTTAGGTAGTTAATATTCCTCATTCCCTTTCAATATAGTGTAAATTATTCTACTTGTCAAGCCCTTGCATTTGATACCTATATTGAAGGAGTTGTGAAAAAAAAATGTAATTCGCCATTTTGTGGTGGCGGCCATCTTGGATTTGAAATTTTTAATAGTGTATAGTATTCTACTAGTCAAGCCCTTTCATTTGATACCCATACTGAGGGAATTGTGAAAAAATATGTTATCCGCCATTTTGTAGCGGCGGCCATCTTGGACCGATTTTCATCAAACATAGCTAAGAACACTCCCGACTAATACACCTTTCAAACAAAAAAAACTAAATCAAAATCGGTTCATCCGTTCGGGAGCTACGATGCCACAGACAGACACACACACACAGACACGTCAAACTTATAACACCCCGTCGTTTTTGCGTCGGGGGTTAAAAACTAAACAAAATAGGGTATCACGTTGACAGATATTATTAATACGGCGACACAGGAAGAGACGAAGCGTAGGTATAATGTTTTTAAAATTTCACGCTATTTGCTGCCGGGAGGTGGGCGAAGAAATTATAATGCTTTGTCGAGACACTCGGCGGATTTCCGCCTTTTCGGCCGTCGGACTGGCTGGGGCGAGGACATGGTGGTTAGCGAAGCGGGGATAGGGAGCCGGAATATTTATGACGACAGAATTATAGGTTAATTAGGTAACTAAATAATTTGGAGGGAAAGATGCCAATAAGATTTATGCGTCCTCGCTGCTGTGCAGTGCAGCTAAATGCAAAATTAAATCAAAAAAGTAAAGGCTGGCTCAGAAAGGCGCAACGCGAAAGCGCGACGCGGCGACGCCGACGACGCGACTCTAGTATAACAGTTTCTATGAAAACTTCATAGAAATTGTTCTACCAGAATCGCGTCGCACTATCGTGTCGCTTTCTTTTTTATTGGCTCTGAATGTTCCTATTCTCGAAATCGTAATAGCTCAATCTTCGGTCGAAGCGACCACGTGCTATTTTGCATAGCATATTTTATCAATTTCTAAAATGTTCTCTTTCATTCGAATTCTCAAGAGAATTTCACATAAAACTACACAAATTGGCACAAGACAGGAAGCGCCTAGAGAGCCCCCTTCCTACTAAGACTTCAGCAAAATACCTATAAACATTAACTGCATTCCCCGCCTCGCCTATCCACCATACCATAAACCTCACGCCGCACAGTGGTCCGGATTTGAAAAATGGTGGACTTAGGAACAAAAGTCATTATTTTGATTTGAAAAAAATTGTATTCGATAGGAAACCTGATTTACATTAACAAACGTCATATTCAATTTTTCGATATATTGACTCTAACATGTTGAAAAAAAATTATTACAAAAAAAATGTATGGGGCAAGATTGATTTTATTTTTTTTCTCGGTGTGTTCAAAAGTGTTAGCTGTGAAACCTTTTATATATTGTTTTATTCATTTTGTACTTTACCCCTATAATTAAATTATTCGCAAATACTTGCAATCTTGGAGTGAAATCGCTGTTGAAATTCCAAAATTTTAACTTTATTTTTCTAAGGCTGTGAACGTTTTTAAGTGCATTTGTCCACATCAGTGTTGTGGTTTCTCAATACTTTTTTAATATATTGCGCCCACAAATGATGATTTTAGCTCTAGGAGTGTATTCCGTGAATTAATGAAATATTAAATAAAATTTCAAAAAAGCATTACGAAAGCTATATCTCGGATGCCCCTTATTAGTATTGGGTTTATGTTATTGGTGAATCTTCTATCAACTGTACTTAAGCTTTAAACTTACCCTTGCATCTCTACTTTAAACTAAAATCAAAGTTCATAATTCGACGGGTGATAGCCGTCACCCGTCGATATTAATGTGCTTATTTTTAATTACAAGCGTACTTAATCTCTTTCTCTCAGAAACTTGAAACATATGTTAGCCCTGAAAAGGGCTGTTGTGTTGTTGCTCTAAAAGAGCGTGTAGATAAGACAGTCCCAAAAGAACTTGAGTGTGACCAAAGCCATCACTCCAAAGGATCTGGCACGTTTTTTGAAGCTTCCAAGACGTCCATTTCTTCTTCTTCGATCTCTTCGGCTGCTAAGAGCTGCAAAGCTTCGGGAAAAAAACTCAATTTCTTGTATTTGTCCAACTTCGGCTTGATGTGCGATATGTAAGGATCTGAAGTAATTAGAAAATTATGTAAAATATCTTCATTCGTAAGTGTCCTCCCCATCTTCCTTGTGTGATGCTCTCTTGCATTTAGGAAGTCCTTGTTCCTTGCTTCAGCTGCCTCTTCGGATAAAATCCGGATAGGAAGGCAAGAAAAGTGCTTGCAAATATCAGCACCATGAATCAACATCTTATACACACTGGCTGGCATGTGGTACCAGGGATAGTGATGCACAAAAATCATCGTCATGTGCATGACGATGATTGATGGCAAAGTGGCCACGATTATCACAGAGACACCACACAAGGAAGATGGGGAGGACACTTACGAATGAAGATATTTTACATAATTTTCTAATTACTTCAGATCCTTACATATCGCACATCAAGCCGAAGTTGGACAAATACAAGAAATTGAGTTTTTTTCCCGAAGCTTTGCAGCTCTTAAATCGAAGAAGAAGAAATGGACGTCTTGGAAGCTTCAGAAAACGTGCCAGATCCTTTGGAGTGATGGCTTTGGTCACACTCAAGTTCTTTTGGGACTGTCTTATCTACACGCTCTTTTAGAGCAACAACACAACAGCCCTTTTCAGGGCTAACATATGTTTCAAGTTTCTGAGAGAAAGAGATTAAGTACGCTTGTAATTAAAAATAAGCACATTAATATTGACGGGTGATATATGAACTTTGTTTTTGGTTTAAAGTAGAGATGCAAGGGTAAGTTTAAAACTTAAGTACAGTTGATAGAAGATTCACCAATAACATAAACCCAATACTAATAAGGGGCATCCCGATATAGCTTTCTTAATGCTTTTTTGACATTTTATTTAATATTTCATTAATTCACGGAATACACTCCTAGAGCTAAAATCATCATTTGTGGGCGCAATATATTAAAAAAGTATTGAGAAACCACAACACTGATGTGGACAAATGCAACTAAAAACGTTCACAGCCTTAGAAAAATAAAGTTAAAATTTTGGAATTTCAACAGCGATTTCACTCCAAGATTGCAAGTATTTGCGAATAATTTAATTATAGGGGTAAAGTACAAAATGAATACAACAATATATAAAAGGTTTCACAGCTAACACTTTTGAACACACCGAGAAAAAAAATAAAATCAATCTTGCCCCATACATTTTTTTCGTAATAATTTTTTTTCAACATGTTAGAGTCAATATATCGAAAAATTGAATATGACGTTTGTTAATGTAAATCAGGTTTCCTATCGAATACAATTTTTTTCAAATCAAAATAATGACTTTTGTTCCTAAGTCCACCATTTTTCAAATCCGGACCACTGTGCGCCGTAATGGCGCTTCGGGCACGCCATCTCGCGGCGCCTCCCGCCCGCTCATTATCCGCGCCACTTTCCCTCCACCGCGTTGATTGATTGATTCATTCGCACGGCCCGTAACGATAAGTGTTCAGTTTAGCTTGTTATCAACTCTGCGACCCTAGTAATTTGGCGTCGATTGTGTGACGTTACCGGTAGTTCTGATACGATACGGGTGTTGATTAGTATCAACCAACACCCGTATCAGAACTACCGGCGACTTGTTCTACTTATCTAGGTACTACATACATAATTGCTGTAAACAAAGAGGAAAGTGTTAAGTAAGATCGATTAATAAAATAATAAAACAAAATTCAAATAAGTAACTGAAGTCTCTAATTCGATTATGGATTCAATCAATTCACTTAAAAATTGGAGTAACCGATTAGGTACCTACAAAGTTAATAAAAGTCGATTGACCTGTTTTCTGTTTTGCTGAAAACAGGTCAATTATGTACTCAACGGAGTTTATTGCACATTCCGTTAATCCTTACATGAAGAGTCAATAGCGCAGATTTTTCAAACGTGTGAAACATTTTGTGCTTTCGCAAAAAACACCACTTACCTTATCGGAATCGCCATTAAAAGTCAACCAACCCCCTAAAAATTCTACAGTCCTAGTACAAAGATGGAAAACGCGACCTTTGTTTACGGACGACCAAAAAATCCATCTGTTGAAAACATCTTTACGCCTGTTATTTATGAGGGTCTGGTACTATGGTGATGTGGTTGGTTTACGATGGTGAATTGTTACCGCTTTATGGCTGATACCGTGGTCTGCCAACGCCATGGTATCTTATGGCGCTGTTAAAGTGCGCCGTTATTGGTCTGACGATTTTATGAATATGTTTTCGTAAATGATAAGGGTGGAAGAAGTGATTGTGGAAGTCATTGTTTTAAGTGGAACACGAAGGCTCTTAATTTTATGAGAAAGCCTCCGATCCGAAATTACATAGGTAGGTACATTCGTTTATAACGTTTTTTATTTTTTTTTCTCTATTCTTATTCATAGAAATGCAGAACAGTAGCAAGCAGAGAAAAACCCAAAATAGTCTGTCTAACCTTTCGTCGAAATAGGCGTGATGTTTGTTACGTATATCGTATGTTACTATGTGTCATACTGTATACTCTTATTTGACGACGATATCCGAAATAGCCCCATCTACCTATAAGGCAATCAAGATAGTTACGTGTCCATGGATCGCAAGACGAATCAGCCCTGAGGCTACCGTACCGACCGTACCCCCGTAGGCACGTTACGGATCGCTCGCGCGATAATTAGAGGTGGCTGATAATTAAGTGACGATGAGACTTGCCTTGCCCGAATAACGAATGTGTGTGGGCGAGATTGCGGCTGACGCGGGGTCGTGAGTAGGATACTACTTATTTATATATGCATACAGAGCATAGCATATCGGGGTGTATACAGTATACTGTTTATGGGACGATAGCGATACTTACAAAATTCGTAACCTAGGCCACAGCAACAAATCAAAAGAAAAAAAACCATGTTTAAACTTGGAATTTCGAAGAGATTCTTTTGAGAGTAACCCAGCTGTCATTATGATAATAGTTCGAATCAATTTGCAAAAAACAAATACCTACCTACCTATCCATTGATATACTTACTTATTAAAAGGTTATCAATGTACGTCTATCTAAAGAAATCAACGAGAAAAAACACATCGTAAATACGTTTCCAAGACAATCGAAATCCGATTCAATATGTGACGACGGCACTTGATTCCGTCCGAAATTCGATAGTTTCCAGAATCCCTCCGTGTTCTAATTACGCGTCATCAGCGTCGCCGCGCCTGCATGCGCCGCGCCGGCCGAGGCTGGCCCGTAGTCTTTGACACGCCAGTTTATTGACGTTAACAACTTAACACTCTTGGCGCGATACAAATAAGGTTCAGTTTAGCTCGTGTCAACTGCAGCATAAGTTTGCGGCATCGTAATTACCGACCGACCGCTAGTGCAATGCCGCTAGCTTGTAATTTATGATAGCCTGGTAACGCCGCGCCGGTAAATGTCGTCACCGGTTGGAGTGGTCAGTTTTTTTAATACAGGAAAACGTTTTTCTCGATTAGATTAACTTTTTATGTGAAAAATGGATGGCTTCGTGTTTTACTACAGCTGTTTCCTGACTGGCGTGCAAAATTCAAGTATTCAGTTGGCTGAATCCTCTGTTTGGTTGATGCACCATTTTTTCTTTATTTACAACAAAGTTGCTTGGAAAAAAGGAGTACCTACCACCTCAAAGTAAAGAAGGCAGGTAGGTACATAAATCCTAACCACTTAATCCCCATTAAATACGCCCCCGTATTTAATGGGGATTAAGTTAGTTGGATAACTCAGCCTGTCATTTTATGTGACTTAAGAAACGCAACTTCAAGTTAGATCCTAAAGACGCGACTCGGGCCAACATCTCAACAAGTACAAGTAGCAACAAGAGCTAGCGCAATAAATACAGCACGAATTAAATAAAGCGTCTTTGGCAAAAATAAATAAAAATGAAGTCGGCGGGTGTTCCGCTGGCGCGCGACTCCGCTTCAGACGCATTGTTCTTGTGGCGCCGCGCCGAGCGAAGAGGCGGACTGGCTGGATGTGACCGCAATGCAAGGCGCGAAATTATTTTGTGAATAAACTTGTTTGAATTAGGAATAAATTGATGCTTTTGTATTGTTATTTATCTGCGTTTTCACATAAGGGTTCGAACAAACGATCAGTCACGAGACTGAGACATCCATAACTGACATTTGCGACATCAGTTTGCAGCATTGGTTGGCAGTAAAGTTGTCGTGTCCAATTTTGGTCATGTTTGTGACTTTTATTACTGATAGTTTTTACGTGTACCTAGGTGTAGTTATTGGTCTTAGATCATAATAACTCACTAAGGAGTAGAGAGAGAAGCTTCGGCAAGATATTTTATTTGGAGCTTGGTGGGACCCAGCATAACAATATAGGTAATGTTACATTCGAGTTCACACAATAGCTATCAGGTGGGTTACGCCAGGCGTCTTCACCCATCCATAGATTTATTAATTTATTTGTACAACGCATCCGCCCGTTTGGTAAACTGTATGCATCGCCAACGTCAAGGAAGGGTAATTATTTCGGCACTTTATGTTCTCAGAATTTATAATTATTTAGAATACGAGACGAAAACACAGGAAAGCGCTGTGGCGCCCGCAACGCACATGATGATAAATGGTATGTGTTCTGCAGAGTTCCGCTAAGCAATATGGAACAGCCGGTTGCATCGCCATCGCTACTCATGGTATACAACAGAATTAGGTACCAGATATAGCCATTAAATAAAAGGTACTAGTACGTAACTACATAACGGGATGCTTCCACTGTTATTGCAGGATGGCTTCTGCAGGTCCAAAATTTAAAAAAATCGCAATGCAAGAACTCGCCTCGCCAGCACCCTAATTACGTAACACACTATTAACCACAATCTAAATCGTTTTGAAGGATATTGCTAATCCATTGCTGTATAAGTTCGAAAAAATTGTGTGCTCAACAACGTAAATAGGTAACGCGATGAATGTTGTTGAACTGTCAAAATAAAAACCATTGCTACTGATAGTGTGTTACGCAATTACCCTGCAGTTTTGCGTTGCCACTTTGGTTATAGGTACTTTTAGGCCCGGTTGCATTACTCATCACTAAATATATTTAGCGCTAAACGTACTTAAAATATCGTGTTGTTTTTGCCAATCGTTTGAAGATGACAGAGACAGAATGATGTTTTAAATACATTTAGCGTTAAATGCATTTAGTAATCAGTGGTGCAAGCGGGCCTTAGCATTTGTTTGAAAATTGGAACCGATAATTTTCGAGTTTCATTGGATAGTTGGACGCCGATAAAATGCAAAGGAGCTCATTAGAGCTGTAGGCCTTTTCTAAGCCATCAATAAATTGTCCTTATCATCGAAGGTGCGCCTAAGCTCGAATTTAATTAATAATTCAAAGGTTTATTAGTGTGCCAGTGCCGCTAGTGGGATCTTTTGAATTGAAAAAAAGACAATTATGCGGACCTACACGTGTCATGTATGCCTACTTACTGATGAGTTTGACCATTCCTGTAATGATAGTGATGTCGAGTTAATAAATAAATAAATAAATAAATAAATAAATTTTGATCATATTATTCAAATCAAATCAAATCAAATTATTTATTTGCTAGAATGTAGGTAAGATACAAATAAGGTCGTGAAGAATTAAAGTTGAGCCATACATTCTGCCCAAGATTAGACATGCAAAATTTAAATGAATGAATATGATGCTATAACTAGTAAAAGAATAAGAACATTTAAACACAATTATCGGATAGAAATTAACAGTTCAATACAATTAATAAATACTAGTCAAAATAAGATCAAAATGTCAAAATACGATTAAAATGTCAAAATACAATTCAAATGTCAAAATACAACTCCAATGTCAAAATACAATTAAAATGTCAAACAAAATACAATAAAAAGTAGTTAGTCATTTAATTTAGTATTAAAAAATAAAAAAGTCACTTTAGTCAAAACTTTCAAAATATTCTAAATTCAATTTATATAATTAACAGAATTTCAAAGTCTATAATAATCGGTAATTTAGAAAATCATTAATGGAGTAATAACATTTTTTACTGCCATTAACAAAGACTGCTAGAAGCTGTACACCTTTGCCTAAAGGACTTGGCTTTTTTTTTAATAAAGGGTAGGTAGTTTAAAGGTCATTAGACTTCAAAATGATGATGGGACTTTCGTTCAAGGTCCATGAGGACCCTATTCATGAATATTTCTGAGCTCCTGCTGCCGCCCTATATCTGTAAAAGGCCAATTTCTCACCCCCAGGTCCTATCGCTATCACTCATGGGAGTGATATGAAGATTCGAATGACGTTATTGCGACGCACGCTATTTCGAAAAAAATTAAGAGTGGTACGCCAGTTCGAAAACTCATAAAATCGAAAACCGCTATATCGAATGACGTTGTCGCGAACACGCTGATTCGAAAAACTGTTTGAATGGTACGCTATCGCTAGTACGAAAGTCTTGGCATTGAAATCCACTGTTGCGAATAGCCATTATTTTAAGTTAACTTTTGGTACTTAATGAGTATTATATACCACCTATAATTTTGATTTGTTGACTTCTGTGTTGATTACTACACTTACTGGAAATTAAAAAGTTAACTTTTTAATTTCCAGTAGGTACCTAAGTCGGGGGTCGCGAGTTCGATCCTCAGACAAATTCAGATTGGAATATTAGGCTATTCGCAACAGTGGATTTCAATGCCAAGACTTTCGTACTAGCGTACCATTCAAACAGTTTTTCGAATCAGCGTGTTCGCGACAACGTCATTCGATATAGCGGTTTTCGATTTTATGAGTTTTCGAACTGGCGTACCACTCTTAATTTTTTTTCGAAATAGCGTGCGTCGCAATAACGTCATTCGAATCTTCATATCACTCCCATCACTCATAATATGACTCGCCAAATTTGTAGGTATGTAAGTATACTTATTGATTGTGTAAATGTGTAGGTATGTAGATGTACCGCGGCACTCGGTGGCACCTCTGCCAATCTCTCGGGGTTAGGCGCGACGCCGGTTATGCAATGTACTAAATTGAATTTGCCCCAAAACACGCCACGCGCTTCTAGCGAAATTGCACCCACGAACACCGGTGGCGCGGGCAATTGCGAGAAAGCGCGGGCAACGGGCTGACGAGAAGGGGCGAGCACGAGTACGCGGGCGGCAGAGGCGGGAACAAGTGCGTCATTAGCGTCGAGTGCTACTTGTAACGCGACGCCTGCCGGGCGCGCCGATGAAATTTATCGGGAGTTATATAACTCCTGCAGGCTATGTACGCTTGGTATCCGCCAGTAATTATCAATTAATATAGTGGAATATCTTCACATCATTAATTTAATGAGAAGCGAAGGATACGGTGGTTTTATAATTGTTGGTTAAGGCATGAGATGAGGGTAGTTATACCACCCTAGCACAGGCAACTGAAGGATCATGGGTGGGTTTTAGTCAGGCATGAGGGTAGTTTGACAGTTTTAACTAAACCCGCGCCGAACTGCTCTCTTTTAAAAACTGTCAAAAAGGAAACGGTCATGTCATCAGTCGTCATACTAGAAAAATTTGTGACAGATTCAAATAAAGGGAATCCTAGGTTGAATCATGAGAAAATGGTTTTAAACTAAGGGAGGGCCTCAAATCTTCACATATAAACAAGCCAAGCAGGTTTTAGTCAGACTTAATGTCTAAAACCAAATAAAAACCTTTGTTGTACTATTTTCATAGACTCCAGTCAGCCAATCCAATATTAACGTTAATATAAGTACCTGCACTTATTTTTTGCAGCACAAAACTGCTAATTACCAAAATTGTTCGGACCTTCGCTTTATAACTAAGTTTTGACGTTGCAACTGGCATGGCGATGGCGGCCTGGCGGGCCGGGCATTCAGTTACCGAAGAACATATCGCTTCATACACAAATGTATATTGTCGTACATAGGTAGGTATTGTCTGTCTGCGTACCTTTACCGCCTGGTCTGCCTGTAGCCCGTATCATACAAAGCAAATTGTACGTAAAATGGGAGGTTGGGACTTGGAGGATTATTTACCCCGAGGAGGGGTAAATGCGTCTGACACCGGACCGGCCACGTTTTTCACAGAGGACGATTAATTATTTCGAATTCAACGTTTATTTGGATTTAAAAAAATCTTTTTAGAGACAGCTAGGTACTTGCGAAATCGGCTCACCAACGCTGCGCCTTACTTAAAAAACCAGAAAGTTTTTCTACTTGACGCATGAAAACTGTCAGTCTTGTAAAACTGATAGTTTTTTAGTACGTCAATCAAAATCTTTTCGACTTCATCAGTCGTCCGTTCTGCGAAGAATATGTATAATAATACTAGCTGCGCCCCGCGGTTTTACCCGCGTAAATGTCGATCCCTTGGGAATATCGGGATAAAAAGTAGCCTATATGTTAATCCAGAGTGTCAGCTACCTCCATACAAAATTTCATCAAAATTGGTGCAGCCGTTTGAGCGTGAAGAAGTAACAAACATATAAACACACACACACACACACACTCACAAACTTTCGCCTTTATAATATTAGTGTGATGGAAGAAAAACACACTATCAATCACAGTCTGAAACATTTTGAAGGATATATCGAATTCATTGCTGCATATGTTCGAAAAATTTGTCTGCTCAACAACGTAAATACCGCAATGAATGTTGTTGAACTGTCAAAATGAAAGCCAAATCCTACTGTCAGTGTGTTATTCAATTACCTCGCTGTTTAATCTGTCCTGGCTATATATTATTAAGAAAATACAATACCGAACCTGTAATCAATAAACGTATTGCAATTTCACCCAAAATGCGGCTTCTATTCAAATGCTCCCACTATTATGTTTGTGTGTGTGTGCTCAACCTGTTAATACCAATATTATGTATGCAAGCTACAACTGACAGGCAGTGAACAGGTGATGTGTGAGAACATGTATTGCGGGGAATACACAGGTATAGCTATGTATAGTATGCTATATGTGCCACTGCATAGCGTATCACACGTAGGTAGTTGGTGCGGGCCGCGTTTGGAAGCCACCAAGGAGATGGGATACAGAAGTTCTAGCTTAGGTTTATTGATCACGTAAATTCATTGAGGCCATTGCTATACAAAATAATATATTACCAGTGCGCAAAATGTAACCATGAATTCAGCATTATGTTATGGTCCTAGACCCCCGCTAGAGCAGACATTTTTCGTCGAAAATATAGAAAATGGTTTCAATACCTACGCGATCAAAATGTATGGGAAAGCTAATATTTTTGTGTTAGTTTTCTAACTTGTATGAGGCAGAAAGACACAAAGTAAGAACAATTTCTAGTACTATTTCACTTACTTACCTATAAGGTTTGACAAGACAATCTTTAAAACTGATAGAAGACTGAAGCGAGCTAAACATTTGTAGTCAAACTGTCAGTTTTAACTGTTCAGTTAAGTTGAACTGACAATTTTACAAAACAGATAATAATCGATATTGCTTGTGGAACTAGAACTGTCAAATAATAATAGTTGAATAAGGATTTTTGGCGCGTGGTCAAAGTCGGAACTAATGCCGCCATCTTGTTTTATTAAATATAATTTCACAAATGTTTACCAACAGCAACGCAGTGTCAATGTCACTCAAGTGCCAGAAGATCCTTGTACTGCAGTTTTCAGTTACGCTATTTGACAGTGACATTTCTATTTCACTTCAGCAATTTTCGAGAGTTGGGAGCAGTGGTACTTCTGTATTAACATTGTGTGGGACAGTGTCCCGTGCGGTAGGTACTGGCCGGTAGGTAGGTACGGTCGCGCGGTCACCTGAGTTTGCGCCAGTTTGCGACTTGTCGCGCGCCCGTAAATCGCCCTCGGCCTGCGATAGGGATGTGCTTATGTGGCCGATTATCGATAATTACATCCTAAGTAAGTTGTTTTTTTTTTTTTTAAGTTTTTTATTTTACAGACTTCCGCATTGGTGGCTAAGCACACAACGGATTGAGATAAGAAACCATTTTCAAGTCCTTAGGTAACAAACTTTAGCTATATTTATAGATGAGATGGGCCGTAATATTCCATTCACACAAACTTCAATACTTAATAGTTAGAAGAAAAAAAAAGTTTCAGTAAATATACAGAATAAAACATACGATAAAAATACTGGCCAAGTGCGAGTCGGATTCGCACACGAAGGGTTCCGTACCACAAGGCAAAAACGCCGAAAAAAACACGTTTGTTGTATGGGAGCCCCCCCTTAAATGTTTAATTAATTTTAATAAATACAACTGAGTATTTTGTGAATATTTCAAGTGGCTACCTGTTGCCATTATTGATATCGAGCAAAAAAAATCGCGTTTGTTGTATGGGAGCCCCCCTTAAATATTTATTTTATTTTTAGTATTTGTTGTTAAAGCCGCAACAGAAATACATAATTTGTGAAAATTTCAAATGTCTAGCTATTGCGGTTCTTGAGATACAGCCTGGTGACAGACAGACGGACGGACGGACGAACGGACGGACAGACAGCGAAGTCTTAGTAATAGGGTCCCGTTTTTACCCTTTGGGTATGGAACCCTAAAAACTAACTTATAAGTTGGTATCAAATTCTTTTACCCGTACAAACTTAGTCGGTTGGTGAAGTTGAGTGATATCGGGGTCTAGTTTCAGTTTATATATAAAGTCGGTAAAAAGCTACTGGAATCGATTTCCCTTACACGTGTAGTTTTTCCGCAGTCTCGTTTCTAAGTATTTCTATAGTTTTGCGACCATTTA
This sequence comes from Oligia fasciuncula, assembly GCA_963082905.1. Taxonomy (NCBI): domain Eukaryota; kingdom Metazoa; phylum Arthropoda; class Insecta; order Lepidoptera; family Noctuidae; genus Oligia; species Oligia fasciuncula. The sequence continues at coordinate 12,305,797 of OY720408.1, forward strand.
TGCCTGAAATACTTTATGGCCTTATTCCAGTTATTATTATTACATATTGTAAGTATTGTTTATTTTAAGTGTCAATAGCATTCACACAGTTTCCTACATAGGACCCACTCCACAAATGCTAAAATTCTATTTGTAAAATTTCTGATGTGTTAACTTTTTTTTTTAAACCTTGCCCCACACTAGGATTTACTCCTGTATCGTGGGTGCGTTTACAAACTCTCATACACAAACAGCCAGACCCGGAACAACTATAACCTGTAGGCAATACAAATATTTGTTAATGTAGGCTAATGCTGCACTATATTCAAGTACACGGTTACACACGACGACTGTCAATCGTGGATCTTTGACAGTCGTTACGGATAGTCAGAAGCCCCGAAAGTCTGTCCAAGGGGTATCGTATTACCCAGTAACTGGGGTGTGGAGATCAGACGCCAGCACCCCAAGCTACTCGAAACTGTCAAATTGTCCCAATCAACTTTGAACCGTATACTTTAGCGGTAAAGTTAAAAATGTAATAAAGAAATTTGACAGATTGTAGTAGCTTGATGTGCTGGCGTCTGTACATCGTCGTGGGTACATCACAAATCATATAAGTACCTACATATAAAAAAATATTTTTCGTGCAAAAATACAAATTAAGTATCATCACTAAAGGACGGCTTATTCCCAGGAGCTCCAAATCTACTGTTCTCCAAACAATTTCACTCCATACATTGATTCCCAAGAGCTCCATAATTTTATTACTTAAAATAATATAATAACTAATAATATAATACTAAAATTGTTCCCATTGCTTTTTTAATGGAGTCGCCGGGAATAAGCCTAAAGGACATGCGAATCACGCTATGGTCATGATACCATACAAAAAAAAACTGGCCAAGTGCGAGTCGGACTCGCACACAAAGGGTTCCGTACCACAAGGCAAAAACACAAAAAAAAATACGTTTGTTGTATGGGAGCCCCCCTTAAATGTTTATTCTATTTTGTGTTTAGTATTTGTTGTAGCGGCAACAGAAATACATAATTTGTGAAAATTTCAACTGTCTAGCTATCGCGGTTCTTGAGATACCTACAGCCTGGTGACAGACAGACGGACGGACGGACGGACAGACAGCCAAGTCTTAGTAATAGAGTCTCGTTTTTACCCTTTGGGTTCGGAACCCTAAAAACATGCAATAAATTGAATATCTGAATAAATAAAATAAAGACTTCAATAATGTCAGAAGACTTTTAGAGCCAAACGCTACATAACTCCAAAAGTCCGAACACGAGTCCAACAAATCCGGAATCCTTCCTTGTATCGTCGAACTGTGAACATATTATGCACACAACTTCATTGTGGATTTCAAGGGGATTGTCGCTGTCACTATCAACAAAGCCTCGGTTTTCGATGAGATATGTCCTTTATGTGGACAGGGACCTTCCAAATGCGAGGACTGACATCTGGAAACCCACAGGAGTGCTATGATGTGTGAAGACGAAGATCTTCATAGATCATTGTGGTGTTTTGTGTGTAATTAATGGTTTAGGTTAAGCAGGCGGTAGTGGCTATGTTGCGTAACATACTATTAAGGGGCTTACATGACCTAAACGCAAAAAAACGCAGGTTTTAGAAACAATAAAAGTATATGATCGACTACAGTAAACGAAATCAGAAAACTATATGATATTCTTCAAGATATATGCTAGGTAGATAGTGTGTTGAAAACACCCAACTTGATACGATAGTAAAAAGTCATGAAGATTCCTCTAAAAACTTTCTTTTACAATAAAAACCATACTGATATACATACAATCATTATGATTTTTTGTCAGATTATTCTACAAGCGACATACTAAAGCACTAGTGTTTAAATTTTTTAGTCCAAACAATAGATTTTTTGTGAATAGATAATTGCTTCATATTTTGCAATAAGTTACCAGCGTTGTGTGACGTTGTGTCATCGCGCTTCCCTTTCTTTTCTATGCAGTCCGACAGTGACCGCGCTTTAGGTCATGTAGTCGACTTAATCTGAATCATTTTGAAGTCAAAGTCAAATCATTTATTTCAAATAGGCACATTAAAGGCACTTTTGAACGTCAAAAAAAAAAAAACTAAATAGAAATGATTCTAGTCGCCCATTCGAAAAGGTAGTTTTCGTATGGAGAAGAATGGGCAAGAAACTCCACCGTTACTCTTTTAAAAATGTTTTACAAGGTCTTGTATACATAAAAATTATATGTGAACACGATGCACCCATAATAAAATTAGTCTACCACAAAAGGTAAAAAGAATTAAAAATTAAGCAATGACAGGTAAATCAAATAAGTGATAGATACATGGTGCTCACATATTTACAAGTTATTTAAAAAAAAAAAAAATGCAAAAGTAGTTGAACTTTAACAAGTGTGTGAGCCACTGTAGTCGCAGATTGTAAAAATAAATTTGAATAAGATAAGAAGAAGTTCAACAACATTCATTGCGTTAAACATCAATCCAATTGTTATTTATGTTGTTGAGCAAACACCTTTTTAGAACATATGAAGCAACGGATTAGCAATATCTTTCAAAATGTTTCAGTGATAGTAATACCATTTCAAAGCCAGCAGCACGAGTAAGCAATCAGAAGGATAATTATGTGTCAATGACATATAAGAAAATTCAAGTGGAATGCTGATAGAGAGAACGTTCAATAATTCAGTCTCCTAATGAAAGCCAACACAAGATGAACACATCAATATCAAAACCAAAATACAAGATTCGCAGCTACTGCGAAGATTCTGTTAACCTCATTAGGGATTGTAAGCGTAACGCTGTGTAAGTACATACAGCGTCTGTCAGAATTCTGTATATACGTATGGCAGATGTTATGTATACTTGATGTAATATTAAATATCTGGTACAACACAAGTTTGTAGCGCCGTCGCACGTACCGCACGTAAGTATGGGACGGGATACTGTGCTCAGTTGTGCAGGGCTGTGCCAAGATAGTAATGTATTCCAAGTCATTTTTAATAAAATATCAAGCTATCTACCCCTGGGAGAGGACGTCTGACCTGCGAAGTAACTGCATAACACAGTAATAGTAGGAATGGCTTTCATTTTGACAGTTCAACAACATTCATTGCGTTACTTGTGTTGTTGAGCAGGCAACTTTTTCGAATCTATGAAGCAGTGGATTAGCAATATCCTTCCAAAAACGCGATTACGGTGCTGACTAGCGGTCTTCGATCAGTAAAGCAAGTCTAAACAACCAAAATGTTTATATCACATGTCCAAAAGTCAAACAGAAAAAAAATATAAGTGTTATATATAACGTTTTTACGTGCCATTATTAAGTATTGTTTTAAAGAACTTTAAGGTGACTTCCCCTAACCAAGAGCGTATGTTGTACCAGAGATCGGTTCATCGAATTATAGCAACAGGTGGAATTCGGACTCTCGACCTCTCGATCGTCTTCTCCAGGCTTAAGCCGTCGCGTTTAGAGTCATTTGTTACTGTTGCTTATTTATTTATTTATAGGTACATCAGTTACTCCTACCTTTATAATTCTAGAATTAACCCTATAACAATAACGTACTAGTATAAATGACTTAAAAATAACTAGCGAAATGTGGGTGTACTTATAGGTAGGTACAATCGAGGAAACTTACATCTATCCGTAAGGGCTATTCTTGCTTGCAGCGCTCGGCCGCTATAGTAAGGCTTGCTAACAGATGTGGTCATCGTCTGCACAAGATTTTGTTTTTTTTAAATTGGGCAGATGTAAGATTCTTCGATGGTACACCTCTACCCAACCCTTCGAGGAAACAAGGCTTAATTTTATGTTATCAGCGGTGCTATTCTGTAAAAATCTCACCGTGAAAACTTAGGTGAAGTGAGCGTGGAGTGAGCCGTCAATAGTATCAATTCCTAGCAAAAACAAACTCACTTCACCTAAGTTCCTAAGTTTTCACGGTGAGATTTTTACAGAATCGACCGGCAGATGATGATGTCTGTATTGTAGTATGGTTTTCTCATTGCTGCATCTGTACTGGACCAAACCAGGGTTAATCTTAGTCTCGTATCCCATCCTACCTTAATTTTCGTAGTACAGAAATAAATAAATCCTATTAAGGGGCTTACATGACCTAAAGCGCTGTCACTGTCGGACTGCATAGAAAAGAAGGAGAAGCGCGATGACACAACCCTGGTAATTTATTGCAAAATATGAAGCAATTATTTCATTACAAAAAATCTATTGTTTGGACAAAAAAATTAAAACACTAGTGTTTTAGTATGTTGCTTGTAGAATAATCTGACAAAAATCAGAATGATTGTATGTATATTAGTATGGTTTTTATTGTAAAAAAAAAGTTTTTAGAGGTATCTTGATGATTTTTTTCTATCGTATCAAATTGGTGGTATTATGTTTTCAACACACTATCTAACTAGCATATATCATATATTTTTCTGATTTTGTTTACTGTAGTCGATCATATGCTTTTATAGTTTCTAAAACTTGCGTTTTTTGTGTTTCAGGTCCTTTAAGCCCCTTAAGAAAAAAAAAAACGATTATTTCGTAATTAGTCAACAACCCTCAGCGCCTCGTCAGCCCTAACTCAGTACATAGCGGAGCTTTCGTACCTATATGTATATAAGTATGGCGCTGCTGGTATATTCACCTGCTCGCTCAATTTCACGAACCGCTCGCTAGTGTAAACTTGAGCAAATACAGCACAACATCATCATACGTAGGTTTTCAATGAGAAGGTACCTTTTCATCTAATGCGTGCACACAAGGTACCTATACAGGGTTATTTGTAAAACACCAGCAACCTCTTAAGAGGTCATTGTACTCATCATTATGAACACCTTTTACTATGGGACCAAACCTGAAATCGCGAAAAAAAAATCAGCTGTTCCCTACATTTATGTTCGTTTAGCTCGTCAAAATGTAGGGAACAGCTGATTTTTTTTTCGCGATTTCAGGTTTGGTCCCATAGTAAAAGTTGTTCATAATGATGAGTACAATGACCTCTTAAGAGGTTGCTGGTGTTTTACAAATAACCCTATATAAATCTTTTTATCAGGAGGATTTACTGTATCGGGGTATAGGTAAAACATACCTACTGCTTGTATAATAATTATTAAAAAATATATGTGACTATTTGTGTCAAAAACTCAATACTATAAATTGCATAAAATGACTAATAGACTGCGGTGAATAATTTTAACTGAAGAAGGCATACTAAATCATAGCAAAAGCATAATTTAATCAGCCTATGATGTTCCCACTGCTGGGACTCAGGCCTCCTCTCTGTGAAAGGGAGTGGGCCGTAATCCACCATGCGAGCAAAGTCACAGGTGTTCGAATTTTTGGTTCTAGGACATAACGGTTTCCTCAGATGTTTTCCTTGACCATTTTGAGAGTTAAAACGCTAAATCAGTCATATTCAATTTCAATTTTAGGTTCAAATTTATTAGGATTTTCCTAGACATCTTGATGTCACCATAGTCCAATCATATAGCAAAATAAAAAGTACCCTGTCGCCTGTCAGTCAGCCAACAGTCTTTCATCTCCCAATTTGACATAAAACCAGTAATTAAAACCTTCATGAAATAAAAAAATACTACATTTAATAATACAGTGTTCAGCCAACCCTGCGCTAAGTACATAGTGTCGGGTGTATGTACTTATGTAGGTGTAACGCCGCCGACAGAATCACCTGGTCTCGCAATTTTACGAGCAGCCCGTCGCTTCCACCGCCTTTCACGAGCGTAGAGCTGTGGTGACGTTTATTCGATATCCGGGATTGGGAATTGCAGTTTAATATTTTGTAGGGATACACTTTTTACACACATTTTGAAGAAGTAACAAATTACTGCTATGTGGGATAATCAAATTGCAATTGCAAAAATACATAAAAAAATCAGTATCTATTCAGCTGGAAAACATGTAGGTACCATAATTATTTGAATTTGCAGTAGGAACAAGCAAAATTAGCCTATAATGTTCCCACTGCTGGGACACAGGCCACAACGCGGGCCCAGTGCGGGTTGGTAGATGTCACAGGTCTTGAATTTTTGCAAACAATATTTTGCCCAAAACCTGTTCATGTAGTCTAATAATAAAACTTGCATCAGTTAAACTAAGATCAACAAAAACTTTAACGAAAATCCTAGTTGAACATCTAAAATCAATTCTATTGACTATCGATAACACCAATACATAATTACGATCCCATCTCTAAACTTCAAGTGTGCTCGGGCCTGTGTCCCGGGCGCGCGGCGGCGGCGATGGAATTAAATCGCACGCACGACACTTCCGCCCCCCCGTCGCGTCGCCACCCCCCTCATGGCGCTGTTGCTCCCGTCGCGGCTAGGGTTGGCACTTGGGAATAATTTATTTTTTGTACTAAGAATATTTAAGATAGGTTAAGAATTGGTGGTTTGGTTACGAAAATGCGAATCGTGTAACGGGAATATCAAAACTGAGATAGTAAAAACTGTTTTTGAGGAGACAGCCGAAAAGTGCGTGTTGCTGGCATTAGATTAATTAGATTAGAGATAACAACCGCATGAAGTTATGGATCCTTACTTTGTAATACAGTTGTGTCGTAATCGTAAAACGGGAAACGAAGCCAAAATTCCCAGTGCGTTTTTATTGAATTTGTATGTAAAAAAACCGGTCGAGTGCGAGTCGGACTCGCGCACCGAGGGCTCCGTATGTAGGTATATAAATAGTCTTAAAATTATTTTTTTGTAATGTAACTACAAATTCATGGTTTTGGGATTTTTCCTTTACTTGTGCTGCATTTCATTGCTTTTTGTAAAATTTCATGATTCTAGGTCAATGACAAGTACCCTATAGGTTTTGATTTCGGAACATAATACCCGTATCTTTTGAATGCGTTGACATAGAAGGTTGATTTTTCATTGTTTCAAGGGATTGCATCCCTGAGTATTTGATATTAATTTTAACTTGATAACTCCACGCGTTCCTGAGAAAAAGGGACTTGACTGTCGGACAGACAGACGGACAACGAAGTGATCTTATAAGGGTTCCGTTTTTCCTCTTGAGGTACGGAACCCTAAAAATCACGCGCCGGGCGCGTTATCTGCGCCCTGTCGCGTCAGTCGCGTGGCTCGTTGTAGTTTCACAGTTTGTGATCCGCCTAATGCGGGTCATACACGATCAAGTTCACCGTCAAGTTTGCAGCGGACTTGAAGTAAACTTGACGGCGTATGGATGGCTATGGGTATGCATGATAAGTAGCCATACGTATTTACCAACAGATTTACAGGAGTTTAACAGGAACCTGCTGAAACAAACATGTACCTGTATTCATGCATATTTGAACTATACAATAAAATAAAGTAATAAATATATACTTAATAATAATAATAATTTTCAAAACTTATTTTGAACTTGAACAACCCTGTCCGTCGCTCGCCGCCGGGGGCAAACCACGCGGGGACTCAAGTCGAGGTGACTGATGCTCGAGGCACATGTGTACACGGCCGCGTCACTTAGCTTCCGTCATCTTCTTACCTACACACCGCCTTAGTTTTTCCTAATACATAAACTCTTTTCAAGTTCTGCACGCCTGGTACTTTTGATTAGAAACTGTATAGTATATTGGCATTAGAAAAAAATAACGATGTTTTGGGTTAGAAATAGCGTGTGGTTTAGTGATGCGTAAGTGTATACCTAAACACTTATCTCATTTATAAATCTCTCTCTTTTCTCTCTTCCCGTTTGAGGTTGAAACTGTGGTGGTGGTTCTATTGATTCAACATTATTATGATGATGATGGTGATAATGATGATGACGTCTACGTTGAAGACGATTATTACGATATTAAAGCACTAGGGAGGATATCGCAAAGAGATTGGTCGACATTTGAAGTGATCGAGGCGTTGTTGGCCCTATATTTAGGACTAAGTATGAACCATCACTGCCATTCAACGTGGCATGTAGCAATGCTGTCAGCCTTTCGAAAACTTTTCCCAATGAAGTGGATGAATGAACTTTGATGCCCATTCAATAAGCTTTAACTTTTTTTTTAATCGATTTAGGTACTTCCTAATTCACTAACTCATTCTTTATCCACACATTACCATACCACCACTCAGCCCTTATTACTCCCTAGTCTTCGATTCGTTCGATCGTTCCATGCATTGGGTTCATCCAAATCAAAACTTCTGCGTTTAGGTTTTGTTCTATTAGTCAATACTTTTTCTGAACAAAATTGGCCTAGATTTGCTCATGGACCGATTTTTCTGTATCAGGTTGTATGTCGACGTACAGACGCCAGCACATCAAGCTACCCGAAGCTGTCAAATTTTCCCAATCAACTTCAAACCTTATACTTAGGCGATAAAGTTGAAATTCGATTAAAGAAATTTGACAGATTGTAGTAGCTTGATGCGCTGGCGTCTATACATACGAGTCCCAGCATTGTTCAGAAACCGTAGTTTAAACGTAGCTTGCTTACAGGATCATTTATTCAATAGTCTATGAGCAGCGCGGGACGTGCCTTATCGATAGTATCGACACATGTCAATGTTCGTGACACAACACTGGTTCGAACCTTATTATTAGTGATTGTTAGTGCTCTGATGCAGGTACACTTACTTTAAAGAAGCAGGCACTGCTCTCAAAACGGTGAAGGAAAACATCGTGAGGAAACAGGCATGTCTTAGAACCAAAAATTGAAGACATGTGACGTGACATACACCTACCCTCACTGGGCCCAAGTGGTGGATTACGGCCCACTCCCGCTCAAAGAAAGCCTGTGTCCCAGGATAAAATCCTTTTCGAGGCTTCAGCTGAAAAAGAGGTGTGATTATTTAAATCGGGAATCGGCCTGGATCCGATTTTGATTTATAATTCATCCATTTTCCAAATGTCTGTGGTACTACAATGTACTTTTTGTTTTACTAAGGGCCCATTAACACGTACCACAACCACAACACATCTCAGCGACAAAATGTGGTCAAGTTGTGGTTACGTGTGAATAGTGTTGCTGCGGCTTCTTGTGGATGCGTTGTGGTACCTACCTACAAAATGTGGATGTTTTTGCGATGTGGCCGGCCGCTAGTTTGCGGTGTCGCTGGTGGTTGCGTTGTGGTTGCGATGTGGTCGATATCACACACGCGGTCGATAATGACGGCAAAATGTGGTCCGTGTGAATTTGACTATTAATTTTCATACAAATTAGCCCCCGCCCACGTGTTGTGGTTGTGGTACGTGTGGAACAAGGCTTAGTTTGCCCGTCTGTCACTGCCCCACTGCTGAGCAAAGGCCTCCCTCGAATCCTTCCAGGCATACTTTTCAGGAGCCACCTCGATCCAACCCTTGCAGTACGCGTCTAGGTCGTCTCGCCACCTCTTCCTCTTCGGTGCTATTCTGTATAAATCTCACCGTGAAAACTTAGGTGAAGTGAGCGTGGAGTGAGCTGTCAATAGTGTCAATTCCTAGCAAAAACAAACTCACTTCACCTAAGTTTTCACGGTGAAATTTTTACAGAAACGACCGGCTGGGCCGTTTTCGGCGGCACCGTCCATCCTCAGGCGCCCACCACGTGGGGACCGTTGCCCAGCGGTCACTGTGCATGTGGCTGACGTGACCCTCCCAATCTCATTTCAGCTTGGCAGCCTTTATGCCTTACGTCTAGGATCTTCGTTTTGGAATAATGTAGAAAAACGAAGGTAAATCACGACTGTCTGATTTTCTCCATTTACCAAAATGGAATAGCGATTGAAAACCATTAAAATTGCTTCACTTTTAGTGGCACAGTGAATATAAACCGTTAAACCTACTGGAGTGTGTATATCTGACGTTTTGCCGCGCTGTTAAACGTTAGAGTATCGGGGCGGTGGACCATTGTCTGTCCCTGGTCAGGGGTGCCGCAGTTCGATATCGAAAAAAAAAACTTTTTTTGTTTATGGGTGATATCATGATCTATAGTTACTGTATGTTTGTGGGTGATATCATGATCTATGGTTACTGTATGTTTGTTTATGGGTGATATCATGATCTATGGTTACTGTATGTTTGACGTCGTTCATTCGGAATTTGTTAGGAGATTGAAGTGCTGAACGAAAATTGAGAAAAGCTCAATCGGAAAGTGGAGTTCCATTGCAATGCAATAAGAATAGATAGGTAAGTAAGGCCCGTGGCTAAATAATAACAGCAGCACAGGTCGATATATCAGGTTAAGTACTCTTGCCGTGGTTGGTCTGTGGATGGGTGACCATCTTTACATACCGTGACCCCTCCGTGCCAAAGCAAGCTGTTGGTCCCGGCTGTCATTCGTGGATCTTTGACAGTCGTTACGGGTAGTCAGAAGCCCGAATGTCTGACAACCAGTCATACCAAGGGGTATCTTATTACCCAGTAACTGGGTTGTGGAGGTCAGATAGGCAGTCGCTCCATGTAAAGTACTGGTATTCCGCTGCATCCGAGTAGACTGGAAGCCGATCCCAACATAGTTGGGAAAAGGCTAGGCAGATGATGATCATCTACAATGATCATCATATTTAAGACAATTTACACAAAACTTTATTGATTTATACACCTAAAACTATCCTCATCTCCGTCTATTGGTGAAAATCGTATGAAAATCTGTTCGTGGTTTTTGAGTTTATCGCGTTCAGACAGACAGACGCGGTGCCCCCTTTGTTTTATAATATTTAGTGATTATTTGTGGAAATTTAACCGTCATCTGTGTATAATGTAATAAGGTCCAGCAGACTTTCCGTTAGTCTCATAATCACACTATCATTTCCTGTCGCCACTAATTTGGTTAAAACTTCTCGACTACCCGCCATTGCCGATATCGCGCTAACCCTAGGGATGCTTCACCCGCCGGATGGTCCCGGCTGTTTACGCCCCGAGCGTCCAACCCCCTCCCATCTTTGGTCCCCTGGTAGTTTTTATGTTCTTTTATTACGTCACGTTCTCGTTTGCTCCCGCTTACCAGTTTTCCCGTCTTTGTTAATTGTGGCTGTCTTCGTCTTTAGTGTTTTTCCTCCTTAGTAGGGGGTTTTTTTTTTCGGGGAATTGTAATACTTACAGCCTTTTTGTTAGTTAATGTTGCTTGTCGGTGTTTGAATATTAATTGATAAAAAAAAGTGTTAATATTTTATTAAATTATTTTTGTCTGGCCAATTTCTGTTTTCTTAGTCCGAATTTATTCTTCACTCACTTTCTGCATCATAAGTATTTCCTATTATTTTTTTAACCTCAAGCCTGGTAGTAGTTTTTCGGCGGAAGCTATTGGTTTATTATGCAATCCTAGTAATAATATTATAAATTAAAAAGTTTTGATGTTTGTTTCTCAATCACGCAAAAACTACTGAAGGAACGGATTTGAATGGAATTTGGCACTAAGTATTATACTAATTTCCCGTGGGATAATTTCCAACATCCACACGGGCGAACTCGTGGGCAAAAGCTAGTATCAAATATTTTCCATAGTTCATAAAAAGTAACAACAGTTCCAGGATACTAGATACTAGTTTAGTGTGCGACGCAACATGTACAGTCGCCACATCAAGCTACTACAATGTCAAATTTCTTTAAGTACTTAATAGATTTTCAACTTTATCGCTAAAATATAAGGTTCATGTTTTGTTTAATGTTATGTACTCACAGATAAACCTTCCCGAAGGTAAAAATTTTCGGAACTTTTAGCAGACTTTTTCCGAGAGGTAGCCTCAACTAAGTTCCCATAAAAATACAAAGCACGAAACACAGTAACACCGGGACACCATAAACGCAACCGCAATATATCCCACAGCCCACAATATGTCGGTTATATTTTTACGGCTGCGAACTTGCCTCGGGCATGCGGTCGGCGTGATGCGGGAGCTTCATGTATATATCCTGTATAGGCGAACGGCTCCCTTTGTATGAAAGCCTGGTACCCATGCGTATTATTATTAGGAGAGAGGTAGGAAATTCTAAATGGTGGTGCTAGTTTTCACGTAATGTATGGGCGCCTGGTATTGTCGTCGGTGTTTATTAGTGGCGGAGAGTGTTTAATTAGTAGGCTGCCTTCATAATAATTTTGGAATTCTGCATGAAATCTCTGAAGCTGTCCAGTCAGCTCCGTGTTTGATCAGACTATGTTCATAGCACAAATTGATAAAAATAATTAAATGTACATTTGTAGCACTACTATTGAAACTGTTAAGACTTAGTCGTAGTAGTCTTATATATCGTAACGTAATTGACTTACGGTAAGGAATGTTTTAATTTTAATTGAAACAACGCTTTTCTTGGTTTGACGATAGCTAGCGCCATTTTTGACGTTTTACGCGTGCGTCAAGTTTACGTGAAACAACCCGCCCTAACAGCATGGTGCCCTCGAATATTATTCATCTTTTGACTAATTCTGGCAACTTTAATATCTTTCGCTCTTCCAAGATTCAATTTGTTATTCTTCGCCTCCCAATTCGGGCGAAACCCAACAAAGATTTATAATTTAACCGTATCTAGGCATCAAGTTCTCAAGCCGGGTCCCACTCATTCAACCCTCCACTGCTAATCCGGGTCACAGTGACTCTTGACAGGTAAAAATCGTCCCTCAACAATGGAAGGGACCCGATACTTTATGAGGGTTACTTATGAGTGCTTTCTGCCCGATTTCATTGCAACCTAAGATTTTGAATGTGGCTTCGACTTCACTTTTTTTTTTTTATAAGTAGGTATGGCTGTCTGAAGAAGTGCATGGGTAGGACGCTGAGATTTTTGAAGTAGTCATAGAAAGTTTCAAGCGACCCATGCTGGCCTGGTACATAAAGATATTATTACTTGAACGAACATATTTATGAGAATTTCTTTGAACTTAAAATAATAATATTGCATTGAATTTTCAATAATACCCTAACCTGATATCATATTAGATGTGAAAGTGAGTCTGTTTGTACACTTACACGTCTTAAATACTTACCCGATCATCATGAAATTTTGTTTAAATTTAATTAAACTGCTAAGTAACTATAAAAGTAAGAAATTGTTCAATAACTTTTTGCTTATTCACGATGTTAAATGCTGCACTGACACACATTTCATTTTCATCACCAAAATCCTCTTACAATTCCTCAGTTCCATTGTCTACAATTCTCCACTGCATGTTTTAAGCTCATTCAGTAAGATTTCGTCTCCGGCGGGCTCCTCGAGACGCTAGCACGAACAATTTGACAAAAGCAAGTTTTAATATTTCAGATCGGACATACGTTCCGGGCGTGTGATATGTCGGGTACCGTCGGGCACTGTCGGGTACAATAGCATCTAGCGGACGTGTTGGGACGTCGTCTGGATATGTGTGGGCCCGGTTAGGGATAGAACGGATACAGCCACCCCATCACTTATCTTAGGGCTCGTAAAATACGGCGAGCGGCGGCGGCGGACCGATAATAGGGATTTGTAGTACCCGTTTACCCCTCATCGGGTCTCGGTCTTGGAGATATTAAAGTTTAGGGAGCGGGGCTTCAGATTAATTGTCTTACACACGCATAGGCACAAGAATTGATGTCGTCAGTTTTTAGTCGAAGTTTCTGAGTAATTTTTCAGCTTCAGTGACTAAATCCGTACGTGTGTCAGTCATGTTATTATCTAACTACGGCAAAGCCAAAGGACACACGTCATTACCAAGTCATGCAAATCGTACAGGTTTGCATGACTGATCATGATGATGATGATTTGCCTATAAGAAAACCGAAAAAAATTCGACATTGATGTCTTTTTTAGGGTTCCGTACCCAAAGGGTAAAACGGGACCCCATTACTAAGACTTCGCTGTCTGTCCGTCTGTCTGTCACCAGGCTGTATCTCAAGAACCGCGATAGCTAGACAGTTGAAATTTTCACAAATTATGTATTTCTGTTGCCGCTATAACAACAAACACTAAAAAACAAAATAAAATAAATATTTAAGGGGGGCTCCCATACAACAAATGTGTTTTTTTCGGTGTTTTTGCCTGGTGGTCGCACTCGCACACGAAGGGTTCCGCCCTTCGTATGCGAGTCCGACTCGCACTTGGCCAGTTTTTTTTTTAGAGATTTTGAGACCTCTCGTTATTTCCTTACATAATTCTACGTAGTAGCACAATTTCGTAACCCTCAACAACGCCTAAAAAAGCCAACAAAAAAACCCACACTTAGCAAACCTTCCGCGGAACACCGCCCGACTTGAACGGAGTCGTCATAAAGCCATCTGAGCGGTGGCTGCAAAACATTGCTCTGTATTAGAAGGACGACGACCAAAGAGCAAGCTACTAATAATATTCTCTCTTTCAAACTCCGTTAATATACAGGGTTATTGGTAAAACATTAACAACCTCTTAAGAGATCATTGTACTCATCATTATGAACTACTTTTACTATGGGACCAAACCCGAAATCGCGAAAAAAAAAGCAGCAAGCAGCTAGTATCATAATATTTTTCTGATTTTGTTTACTGTAGTCGATCATATACTTTTATTGTTTCTAAAACTTGCGTTTTTTTGCGTTTAGGACCTGTAAGCCCCTTAACAACAGTTGTCAATTACTGCTAATCCAACTAAGCATGCTTTGTCATTACGTTCGTCCGCTGTCCGTCAGGCGGCCGATCGCCGGACATTTTCGGCACACGTACGCAAACCGGCGGCAGGCGAGGGGTTGGCCCGGTCCGCCGCAAATAGTGGTGTCCTGATTTTAATGGGGCGTTAGTGATGTTACTATTTTCAGCGTCCCGGTCCCGTAATATAGAGATTGTGGGGTTAACGGGAATAGGGTTCCGTACCTCAAAAGGAAACGGAACCCTTATAGGATCACTTTTTTTTTTTTATTACTAAATGGGCCCGCTCTTGACCCCGATCACGCCTGATGGTAAGCGATAGATGAGGTCTATGATGGAACGAGCGTGCCCAGAAGATGCCTGTTCACTCTTGCTTTGAAGGCAGACGGGTTAAATGTGGGCGGGAACACAGATGCCGGCAGAGAGTTCCACACTTTGGCTGTGCGCATAATAAAAGTGGAGGAGAAGCGCTGAGTACGACTCGTGGGGATATCAACCAAGTGCGGATGGTACGCTGCAGTACGTCTTGTTGTCCGGTGGTAGAAGGGCGATGGTGGGATCTTGATCTTGTTGTCCGTAAACAGCACTAGTAATTTAAAAAGCACTGGTCAAAAATAAACACCATTTCATCAAACAATCCCAACTACTAATGAATTATTGTGGCGCCCCGACTGTGTCTGCAAACTAGATGAAAGTGTCCCAGCGCAAACAAACTGGGGCCCGGCGACGATCGAGAGCTGCGGGTCGCTAACAGTTAAGAGGTCTTTTAGGACCCTCACTTTGAAAACATACGAGCACACTGCGGTTGAGACGGGGCTGACTTATGCTCAGGGGTGCAAGGGTTTGAGAATGAGTTCGTGTTGGATTTCAGTATCAATTTAGGGGCTATTTTGTTCTTACATCATCATCTGCCTAGCCTTTTCCCAACTATGTTGGGGTCGGCTTCCAGTCTAACCGGATGCAGCTGAATACCAGTACTTTACATGGAGCGACTGCCTATCTGACCTCCACAACCCAGTTACTGGGTAATACGTTACACCTTGGTAAGACTGGTTGTCAGACTTTCGGGCTTCTGACTACCCGTAACGACTGTCAAAGATCCACGAATGGCAGCCGGAACCAACGGCTTAACATGCTTTCCGAGGCACGGAGGGGTCACGGTATGTAAAGATAGTCACCTATCCACAGACCAACGGCAAGCGTAGCTTAACCTGATCGATCGACCTGTGCGGCTGGTATTATTTAGCCACGGGCCCCTCTATTTTGGGCTATTTTGTTATTACATAACCTTAAATATTTGCTCCCGAAGCGTGTTAGTATTGGTCTTCAACCAGTGCGTCCTGCCCGTTGTAACATACGGTGCCAAAACGTGGACACTGATAGTCAGGCTAGTCCACAAAAAGGTCGCTCAGCACGCTATGGAACGGGCTATGCTCAGAGATTCTTTAAAGGATAAAATCAGAAACGAAGTTATCCGACAAAGAACAGCACCCTTATTGTGTAACACACCATTACTCACAATTTGAATCATTTTGAAGCTTATTGCTAATCCATTACTCCTTATGTTCGAAAAATGTGTAGGCTCAACAACGTAAATAACGCAATGAATGTTGTTGAACTGTCAAAATGAAACCCATTTCTACTGATAGTGTGTTACGTAATTACCCTGCCGGTGTGTGAGAAGTGGATAGTGGGCTGGCCATGTTTGTCGAAGGACCCATGGCCGATGGAGCAGACGAGTCCTGGAGTGGAGACCGCGTTTCCGCAAGCGCGAGCGTAGTGTGGGTTGCCCCCCATCTAGATGGTCCAGGACCGACGACCCCAAAACGGTGGCTGGGACAGACTGGATGCGGAAGACGGAGGACAGGGTGTTGTGGCACAGCCTGGGAGAGGCCTATGTCCAGCAAGGGACTGGCGAGTCGATAGGCTGAGTTGATTGATTGAATTAGTATATTTGCGTTTTAGCAATGAAAGCTGACGCAAGGAATCTTATGTATCACACCATTTTTAGGGTTCCGTACCCAAAGGGTAAAAACGGGACCCTATTACTAAGACTCCACTGTCCGTCTATCCGTCTGTCACCAGGCTGTATCTCAAGAACCGTGATAGCTAGACTGTTGAAATTTTCACAGATGATGTATTTCTGTTGCCGCTATAACAACAAATACTAAAAACAGAATAAAATAAATATTTAAGGGTGGCTCCCATACAACAAACGTGTTTTTTTCGGCGTTTTTGCGTTGTGGTACGGAACCCTTCGTGTGCGAGTCCGACTCGCACTTGGCCAGTCTTTTAGATCCTCTATGAAAGTTAAATGATATATTAGGTATAATATATATGAAATTTAGAGTAGTCACACTCATAGTCGTCACTGTCAACAGAGAGGCAAAAACGGGTCAAAATTAAACATCCATGAACGCACAAAATATTTGAACCGTAAGTCTCCCAGTCTTGGTTACCATTCTGCATTATACAGGGTACGGAGGGATAGTATAATACGCGTATCCCCTAACACCAAACGTCGACTATGATCGAGTGGATGGCAATCGGTAAGACTTTTATTTAATTTTGGGCCCCTCCTTGCATCGGCTAACGTCAACGAAATATGTTCGTGCTTCATTACTTTATTTTGCCATGTGGCACGGGAGTCACCAGTCTTGAATGACACTAAGGAGGTATAAGTATTCCTTAGCATAGTTCTAGGGGTAATAACGTAATTCAAGCTCATTCATTTTGTGGAACAGTGGTGACCCAGTGGTAACGGCCGCGACTTACGAGTTTTAGGTCGTATTTCAAACAGACGAAGCTATGGATTAGTAATCCTTCGGATTGTTGGACTGGTTCAAAGCTACGTATTGCAAACTGAGCCCAAAACACTTACAAAAAGCCTAAATCATGACAACCCCACATCAGTGGAGCACGCGTCACGCTCAATAGCCCGTTATAGCCCGGCTTTACACCGACATAGCCCGGCGGCTACGTAATTACTATTCGTTTGCCGGCGCGGGCTATTTACTGAAGGCGCTCGTTCACCGCCCCACGCGCTGTGCAGGCCCGGTTCGGATCGTCGATCGACGGCTGTATATACCTATGTATATGTTTTATGTATAGATATAGTGTTTTGGCGTCGTCGGTAGCGCTGCTGTGGATCATGGATCAAGTGTCGGCGGGAATCTTAGGGTGTGTTAGGGCTGGCGATGTGTTTAAGAGGGATAATATTTTTGTTTTTATTATTTTTCTCGCAGTCAATGCTGCAGAAGGATCCATTTTAACTGGTAGTTACCGGTAAATGTGCAATGTATCCGTAAAACAGAGAGACAGTGTACACTTTTCTTTTGTTTTTTAATGTGCGAAATCATCAAATGACCCCTCCCGCTCTGGGTGGAGCGGAAGGGAGTGTCAGACTCTTACTGACTAAAACCGACCCGAGTTCCTTCCTTAGCCTTTTATGTTCCGGGGCAGCGGTAACCCTTTCGGAAAATCCCGCTGACCCGGCAGGCTTCGGCCCTTCACTGATGCTGACATCTCTTTGAGGCGCGCGTGGAACACGTACGCGCCGTCCGGCAAGACTGTGTACACTTGGAATTTAGAAAGATTTCATCATCTTTTTTCATAAAGGGATGAGTTTTATGTAATTATAATATGTAGTCAAACATGTGAGCTTTGAGTACCTACCCTAAAACATTTCCTCTACTTGGCAGACGTTTCAATGGTTTTCATTTTACATTTCATTTACATCTCAATCCTACCAGTTTTTACGCTTTTCTCACGGTCTATTTCAAACCAACGTTTTACGCAGTAAGAGATACTTTACTTTCTGATATTAATTACTTAGCTTTAACCTTTTGAATATTTTCATAATATGCTAATATTTAAAATAATAATAATATGTACATTTATATAAAAAATAAGCAAAATAATCATAGGGCATCAAAAAATTCGTCCGCATCGCTGTAAACAGGAACAGTGCCCAAAAGGCTGGCAGCATTGCCACATTGTATGGCAATGCTAATTCTTTGGCCAGGAAATAGGCCAGCCCCACTTTCTGATTAAAATAAACACAACCAAATGTCTGCCAACCCTACGTTATCTGGAATCTAGCGGGTCGAAGCGACCGGCGACGGTCGCGACTAACGATCATAGATCAATTGCTGCGCGCATCTGATGCGGCGCGACCATGTCTGATCGCTTCTTAATCACCTACTGATGGATTTTAGCGTTGGACGATTGTTAAAACTGGGCAGTGTGAATGTGAGATGTACTGATTTTTAGGGTTCCGTACCCAAAGGGTAAAAACGTGACCCTATTACTAAGACTTCGCTGTCTGTCCGTCTGTCTGTCACCAGGCTGTATCTCAAGAACCGCGATAGCTAGACAGTTGACATTTTCACAAATTATGCATATCTATTGCCGCTTTAACAACAAATACTAAAAACAAAATAAAATAAATATTTAAGGGAGGCTCCCATACAACAAACGTGTTTTTTTTTTTTTACGGTGTTTTTGCCTTGCGGTACGGAACCCTTCGTGTGCGAGTCCGACTCGCCCTTGGCCAGTTTTTTAAATAAGATATTTCGAAAATGTTCGTAAGTAACTTTATAGAACTTTGTATCCTGCTTATGCGTATGAAGTTTCATTAAAATCGGTTCATTCATTTCGAAAAACAAGGGCTTGAAATTTTGTATGAAATGCCTTACGTCGTAAACGCTCCAAACCACAGATAAATAAAACTGTGATCAACAAAATCATAACTACAATATCGCATATTTTCATGAAAAGTTTAGTGGTACGAAACGGTATCAATAAGTAAGCAGGATAAAGAGAAAACCCAGTCCGATCATGCCTGGAAATGTGGAAAACGGGTGATTGATCAGGCTTTGTGGCGCAACTTGGGAGTGGCACATGGACTTGAGTGCTACCACATAAAGCTGTAGAAGGCTCTTTTGGCGCATGGGCAAAATCGTAACTAACGCGCCATCTTGTTTTTAGGGTTCCGTACCCAAAGGGTAAAAACGGGACCCTATTACTAAGACTCTACTGTCCGTCTGTCTGTCTGTCACCAGGCTGTATCTCGTGAATCGTGATAGCTAGACAGTTGAAATTTTCACAGATGATGTATTTCTGTTGCCGCTATAACAACAAATAATAAAAATAAAATAAAGTTAAAATTTAAGGGGGTATAAAAGAAATGTTTTTTTTTCGGCGTTTCATGCCTTGTGGTACGGAACACTTCGTGTGCGAGTCCGACTTGCACTTACAAGTTATACGGCCCAGCGGGCTACTATAGCAACTATCAGTAGCAATGTGTTTAATTTTGACAGTTCAACAACATTCATTGCGTTATTTACGATGTTGAGTATACAATTTTTTATACGTACTATGAAGCAATGGATTAGCAGTATCCTTCAAAATTGTTATTAAGTATATTGTTACGCAACTATGGTGCGCTTGCTAAAATATACCTTAGTACTGGACATTTTCCTATACGATCAATTTTAGTTTGTGTTTTTCTTATTACGTGGGCCTTCTGCACTTTCCTTGGTATCAAGAAACTTGGATCGCTCTCTGAGTGGTATCGAACGCGCAGGTGTACCGTGTTCGCAATGAGGCATTGCTCACACCGTCACACCACCACCTGTTGCTGCGCGCCCGGTACTCGCAGTGTGCAGAATTTATTTGTTTCTTGTAT
Organism: Oligia fasciuncula; assembly: GCA_963082905.1. NCBI lineage: Eukaryota > Metazoa > Arthropoda > Insecta > Lepidoptera > Noctuidae > Oligia > Oligia fasciuncula. The sequence goes on from OY720408.1 coordinate 12,326,019, forward strand.
ATTGAGAGGATTCTTTAGAGCAAGTAGTTCAGTTTATTTATTTAGTTAGTTCGTTTTAAATTGAAAAGATTTCTGGAAGCGGTGAATTGGTAATATTCATACACACACTATTCATGAAGTAGGTAACGGTAGTTGAGAGCAGTGGTGGCCCAGTGGTAACGACCGCGACTTACAAGTTATAAGGCCGTAGGTTCGAACCCAGCCCGGCGCTTCTTTACTTTGTGTAAATTATTTCATCACCACTGCTCTCAAAACGGTGAAAGAAAACATCGCGAGGAAACCGGCATGTCCTAGAACCAAAAATTCGAAGACATTGTGACATCTACCAACCCGCACTGGGCCGGCGTGGTGGATTACGGCCCACTACCTCTCACCGAGAGGAGGCCTGTGTCCCAGCCTGCAGTGGTAGGTACCATTATAGGCTGAATATGCTATCTATATAGGTAACTTGTGAGTTGAGGGTTGCAATACCAGCACGACTGTGCTAAAACGTGCATTTGCGTCAAATACAGAACTAATCCCACAAAGCTAATTCCTCTCTGTCTACATTATGTTTAACACTGACTACGAAACTTTTCAGGGTAGTTAGATTAGACTCGTGAGCAGTGAGATATCCTAATAATCAACATCTTTTAATTCACTACTTTCTGGAACAACCATCCTGATGTAGCTAAAATTGTTAGCAAAAGCATAATCAGCCTATAATGTTCCCATTGCTGGGACACAGGCCTCCCCTCTGTGAGAGGGAGTGGGCCGTAATCCACCACGCGGGCCCAGTGCGGGTTGTTAGATGTCACGTCTTCGAATTTTTGGTTCTAGGACATGCCAGTTTTCTCACGATGTTTTCCTTCACCGTTTTGAGAGCAGTGGTGATGAAACAATTTACACAAAGTAAAGCGCCTGCCTAGGTTCGAACCTACGACCTACAACTCGTAAGTCGCGGCCGTTACCATTGGCCACCACTGCTCTCTAGGACCTACCATACGAAAATAGCTGTAGGACTAAAAACAAAGTCACTAGGATATGCGTGAAAAGTTCAGTTTTACCTTAGATCAAGTTGATCTATGAGTTTTACATGTTTCCAAAATTGACAAACTAATATCCATATTCTCAAACTTCACTGCAAAACACGTGAGCCCCTGAAAAACATCATCTTCAAAAGTCTAATACATCCACAAACATTTCTATCTGTAGCTAACTGATACAATTTCGCCCAAGTTCAGCATTTTATAAACTTGCAGGGTGGCGCGATGGCGCGGTGGCGCGATGGGCGCGTTCGGCGATATTTTGTACAATTTATTTTTATTTGGCGGCAGAATTGTCTCGGCGCGAATGGCGCGGGCGGCTTTCTGCTAATTGGCGCGCTCGGCGAAATAGTGATGTGAACACTTTCTTTATACCTACTTTTCGATTTAGACATGTACCTATGAAAAAAAAGGAATATGGTTGAGGCTAATACCTACAAAGAACATAGTTATAAGAATTTACTTACTCAAGCTCATTGATAATTATATTATTTTCGTAAATACGTGTCGTGCTAACATCGATCGCAACCACTAAACCTGGGCTCGGACTGAAATTATTGAGCTGTGTGATGAACGATGTTCCGTGCGCGACTGAGTGCCTACTGGGTGCAATCACCCACTTTAGTGGGAACAGGCGCTGTGACTGAGTAACGTATCTACCTTTATTTAATATATCAATGCTCAAGCTTCTACAAGTATCCACGTACTTTCAAAAGATCTTGATAGGTACTTCTAAAGAGTAGGTAAGAAGGTGGGTAGGTACTTACTGTTAACTTTTGATCCCACAGTGAACTGTGTAGGCGGTTCATTGTACTACATAATTGTAAACTGTAATTGCCTCGACTTCTATTTGACTTACCACAATAAAGCAGTCTCCAAACCAGCACCCTTATTGCGTAACACACTATTACTCTCAATTTGAATCATTTCCAAGCATATTTCTAATCCATTGCTCCATATGTTCGAAAAATGTGTATGCCTAACAACGCAAATAACGCAATGAATGTTGTTGAACTGTCAAAATGAAACCCATTGCTACTGCAGATAGTGTGTTACGCAATTACCGGCAGGTACAATAAATACGTTGCCAGACATTGCAGACATTCTACCTGCAGCCTAATTGCGTAACACACTAGCAATGACAATCTGAAACATTTTGAAGATTATTATTGTTAATCCATTGCTTCATAATGTTCGAAAAATTTGTCTGCTCAACAACGTTAATAACGCAATAAATGTTGTTGAACTGTCAAAATGAAAGTCATTCCTACTGTTAGCGTGTTATACAATTACCCCCAAATACTGTACTTCCAAATATCTCGAAACCTCTAAGCTTCAAAAAACCAATACGGCCATGTTATTAGGAGTCATCTCGATAGTGTCGATAAGTTTTGTACCTCACTAATTTTATTTGCACAGCTAGGCTCTCTAAATAGCTTAATATTAATAAATAAATAAACTTCCCGAAGTGGAAAAGAGTAAGTAAGTAAATGTATCACTTACTCTTGTCCACTTCGAGAAGTTTGTTTATTTATTTATTTAATAAGGCTTACCAACTAAACATAATTATAGGAAAGCACGGCACTATCAATTATTGTTAGCGTAGTAGTTCGAGACACTTTAGTTAGAAGTTAAACTTTTTAGCCTGATTTTAATCAAAAACACTTTCATAGACTCATTCGACTTAAACACATCTATTTGATGTACTGGTATCCTGGTACCTTTGCCTAGCCCTTCGGGGATTACAGGCGTGATGTTGTTGTCATATTGTGTCAAATAAAAAAATACTTACCCGATACCGGTACGAACGCCGACGTCCCAAAATATCTCGATTATCCGCAAAAACATGGTCCCCACACTAGCTGTCGCGGCTGGCGCGCCTCGCCGTGTAATTGCCGCGCCCATTAGTCCTGCCCGGGGCCACTTCCAGACCGCAGCAGGGATAAGGATCTGTGATGATACCGCTGTTTCGTCGCGCAAGCGAGCGCTCCACGCGGCCGTTATGTTTTTTTTAGCCACAGATAAAATTTAGAAGCGGTTTTTTTTTGTAAATATATAATCGGTACGGGAGCGAGTGTTTTTGGTGGTCATAAAAATGTTTGTTTTGGGTATTGAAAATTACTGATGTTCCCTTAGATTATGGTTTTGTTATGAGTAGGTACTGAAAACTGCATGTGTAACATCCACGGAATAGAAAAAACAGTGGAAGTGCCACGCAGCTATCGCGCGTGTGTCTATTGTATCTTGTTTTTTCTATTCCGTGGTAACACCCAATCATTTCGGTACTCACATATCGATAATGTCGATAATCAAGTTTGTGAATTACGATAGGTAGGTTATCTAAGTATATTAGGTACTTTTTGCAGTTCCGATTTTCGTAGGTTGATTATGTAGAAAGGTACCTACTTATCGTATTTTTTTTTCAGTTCCGTATCATGTAAATTAAGCTTCATTTTTTTTATTTGTACAAGATGCACCTACGTTACTCGTAACATGGGGAATAGCAAAAAGTTACCAGATTACAGAGATTTTTACATAAAATATGCTTCAGTGCTTCACAAACGAGGATGCAACACTGAACACGCTATTTATTTAGCAAAGTTGGAATCCGCAAACATAGTGCGGCGCTTCGCAACGGATCCCGTAATTACGGTAGTCCCGGGGCCCGTCGTCCGGCTAATTACAGAGGTCCCGGGCGCCCGGGACGGGCTAATTACGACCGACCTGCGATCGCGGGACTAATTGCCCTCCGCGGGTACCTAATTTATGAAACAAATTACGTACATGATTCAAATTTACTTTGGATGGACAGCTCTGTATTTTGTCATGGAGCGATGCGTGCGTGAGACATGCATTTTTGGGAAAAAAAAAAAACATGAAACTGAGGTTTTTAGGTACAAATTCAATTATATATATTAGTATCTAGTTAAATAATAAGACTTAATAACTACAACCACTACTACTTAACTTTATCGAAACAGAAAGAACACGAATTGGCGGGAACAATGCAGCGCCATCTATACTCTCTTCACAACATACAATCACCAAAACTTTTTGAAACATTATTGTGACGCCATCTACCGGGGAATAGCAAAACAGTACATGAGTTGTAGTTCAGGAACTTCACACTAGATGGCGCAGTTTTAAATGAATCTATAGTTCTGACAGAAATAAAATATGCTAACGATTTTCATGTTTCTTGTTACAGAACGCGCTAAACCAAGATCCAGTATACAGAAAGGTAGCCGTGGTAGAAAATTTCTTCGATATCATATACACCGTGCATGTGGAACTAGAAGGAAGGCCTGGAAAACATGCAGGGCAAAAACGAACATATAGAACCGTGAGTGTTATTTTTTAATGTTTAAGTTATCTTGAAATGTCTGTCATTCATTTTGCAGAGTATATGTGCTCAATAATAAGTGTAATTTTTGAGTAGTGCCTTGAGAAAATATATTTTAGTCAGTTTAATATTTTATGTCAGCGCCTACCACCTATAACCTAGCCACATACTATTGAACCACTGGGTGAATGGTGGCCAACTCACAAAACTGCCACTGGCTGTGCTATGTTCGCTGTTTGAGCTATTGGTCGTCGCCAATAGATGGCGCTAGGTACCAGTTTTTATTTTTTAAACTCCTTGTCGATGATGAAATCTAGTCATGTATTTATTATACAGTACATTAAGGATCTTTCCTGCATTGCTAGTTTTTTTTAATCCTTGTAAGTTGTATTAATACAATGTATGAATGGCAAATGCATCATGATGTCATGCTGTGCCCATTTGGTCATTTTACGGGTAATAATAGGTTGATGATAAACAAATCCATTGCAATGGGAAAAATATTAAGGACCTACATAATTTCAATCTCAGGTTAAACTTGGTAGACTTTAGAGAAAATATTTTCAAGATCTTGACAAGTTGTCTAAGACCCCAATAACGCAGTGGTTGACTGGTTGGTTCTCCGCGCTAAGTCCCAGGTTTCACAGGTTTGCCGAGACGTTTGATCCATGAACAGAATAAGAATATTATCATGACCTGAGTACCTGTCTGCACCTCTAATCCCCCCCGCACACGGGCCACCGGCCACAACTGTTATAATAATATTGGAATATAAACATAACCCTCCTTCTGGCGCAGTTGCGTAAAACTATGGGAAATAGGCATATTTTTCTATTCTACTATTCCGAAGTTAACAAACCCAAAATCAAAGTTTCTAAACCGTTCAATAAACTAATGTTCATTTGTTTCCCACCAAACAGCCAACGAATTCACCCGTAATTTTATCACTCGAACACAAAACATCACAAAAGAATATATTCTCTCCTTTCCCTTAATCACGGATGTTTTTGCCAACAGATTACCGAGACGTACGCGTTCCTGCCGCGGGAGGCAGTCACGCGCTTCCTCACCGGATGCGCCGAGTGCGCGCGGCGCCCGCGCAGTGCATCCCCCCCGCCCCTCCCCACACCATCACCCTCGCCCACCAGACACCCCACTTACCTCCCCTTTCTACCCCACTGCGCGCCTGATTACACGCGCAACTGGGAATCTGAGATAGACGCCGCACATTCTAATTACTACGAACCGAAATTCGAGTATACGGAACTTCAGCCGGTGAAGAAAGTTGAAAGCCCAAAACCTGATGTTGAGGATCCCGAACCTACGTATATTGAGCTCACGTCGAAGAAACTTAACGGTTTCGAAGCAACGCCACTTTTGAATAGAACTTCGCCTGTAGAACCCGCCTTTCAAGAAGATGAACCGGTTAGAACTGACCCAGAAATAGACAAAGATGACAATAGTCTAATAGACGTGGAAGACGTCATACCTGACAGTCCAGTACCTTCAAGATCACATCATAAAGATGATGATACTCGGCAGTCAGAAGGTGAAAGTACCAAGAGGGCAGAAAGCAGAGGATCTAACGATAAGACTGAACCCAAAAAAGAGAAGAAGTACAATCCGCTTGACGTAGCTAATTTAACGTCGAAAGACCCCCCAAAATCTAGATCTCCTCCCAGAAAGAAGTTGTTGACTTCAAGTATTGACTATTCCTCTAATTCTTTTGGATCTGGGAGGATTCCAAAGCCTTGGAGACCAGATGGTGGAGCGTTTTATGGTGGTGAAGAAATGGACTACAACGTGCCTATAACGACGGCGTATCTGAAGCATATGAGGAGTATGGCGTACCAGGACCGCAGGGATTCAGAGAACAAGGTCAGTGAAGATGTTAAACCTTTATAATATTTTTTGCCATACCTATTATCAACTGTCTTTTCAAAAGTTACATGAAAACTAGCATAATGTTACTTTTTTTCCAAGCTTTATTTGCTTAAAACTATTTTCCGCGAAAAGTATCAAACATTAGGGTTTCTCAAAACTGTTTTGAATTCCTCATTCTCTAACACAAAGTATGAAACCACACCAAAACCTGATAAATAATTTCGTCCAAACAAATGTAAAATAAACATATGATTTTGCGGGCCGGTCCGCATTTAACCCTGCTTTAAACTTCTGCTAACAAACGGGTAAAGCGGCGGTCAGTCGGATCCGCAGCAAACCTTTGTATGGGATCCTTTCTAACCCTTGTTATGATTTTGAAGACTGCTATCCGACGTTGAAGTTAAAATTATTGGAGTACCTACCTATTTTATTTACTGAACGTTTTTGTTAACGTGGTCTTCAATAGGTTGCTTGGTTTCGGCGTTTTCAGTTGTTATGCTTACTCTTTTATACATAGGAGGTTATTGTGTACTTGATAGGTACTTAATGTTTGTAGAAAAAACTTTTACAAAAAAAAACAACCGACTTCCAAAAAACACTATAAAGTTAAAAATAACTTTAATTTCGGAAGTCGGTGTCTTTGGATTTGTATTTTAGTTTTTTGCCACCGACTTCCGAAATTAAAGTTATTTTTAACTTTATAGTGTTTTTTGGAAGTCGGTTGTTTTTTTTTGTAAAAGTTTTTATTTTTCACTTTTTAGTGGGTCAGTTTGTAATTTATTTAAGTTACAATAGCCTAATATCAACGGATCATCACCTATTACAAAATATTGCTTTTCCCGATGCAGGGACGTTCATTGTTGAGGAGTTCTCCTAGTAAGAACCAGGAGAACTGGAGCTGATTGAGAAGTCACCATCAGCTCCACTTCACCATACGCATTGTAACGAGCATAAATTGCTTAGCAACCATATTAAAGTAATCGAATCGCAACCCGTGAAATATTTGTCATTGAGTAGTTCCGATGGCCATCTGTGGTCTTCATCATCAGCTCCACTTTACCAAATGATGATTTCCGAGAGCAAATGCTCAAGTTACTTCAATTATTGAGTAGGCCACACGACGAAAAATGACGCGATTACGCAACTTAAATTCGGTTTCAAATTGACGCATCAGCATGACTAGTAGGTAGTGGTCGTCCTATGTAAAACTACAATCTTAATTAGGTAGGTATTATTTTTGTACGACCTGAACATTTTGGCGTATTGAACCGTATGAAGTAAGCCCAACAAAAGGTAACTGCTGTAAATCGTTGAGGAATTCCCTCGACTGTCTATGGTCTCCATCATCAGACCTGTAATGGCACTTATAACCCATATGGGTGCAAAGTTTTTCCTTTGCCATTACAGTTCTCATAAATATAAATTAATTAATTCCAAACACAAGGTAGCTACTGTAAACTGTTGAGGAGTTCCCTTAACGGTCCTTCGTCTTCATCATCAGACCCCTAATGACAGTCACAACCCATCTAGGTGTAAAGTTCACATCAATACAAATTAATCAAGCCCAAACACAAGGTAACTGCTGTAAATCGTTGAGGAGTCCCCTCGACTGTCTTTCGGCTCCATCATCAGATCGACTCCAGGCCTTCATTAAATTGTAGTGCTTTAAAATACTTAACGAAAAAATTAACAAACGCACTAGTCGCTCCTACGATTTTCGAATGTTCCCCTCGGTTTCACTGGGATGCCATCATCAGATCCTGGTTTCCTTATCATGGTACCACCCTTGGCATATCTCCTTTCCAACAAAAAAAGAATAATCAAAATTGGTTCATAAACGACGAAGTTATCCGCGAACACACATAAAAAAAAAAAAAAAAATATACGGTCGAATTGAGAAACCTCCTCCTTTTTTTGAAGTCGGTTAAAAATGCTGTAGTAAGATTAGGTCAAAAAGTTTCGAGTTCGTTTCGACTTGAAAGTTTCGTTTTAAAGAATCATAGTTTGCTGGGAACAAAAATTTTGAGAGTATATGCCTAGTCTATTCCTTTGGGAATACAGGTGTGCTGTTTTATTATATTCTCAAAATTAAAGCATTTCTTTATCATTTCAATTACCTATATTTTGTGGAGAGTAGGTACCTACTACTTCTTTTCATCGTAGTAAAAAAACATCTTAGACACATATGCGAATGAGTACTTCTGATATCTTAGCTAGACAAACGGTTTGAAGCAGCAGCTTTCTCTCTTATAAGTAGATGTTGAGTTAATCAAGCATATAAAAGTAATGTTCTCATCTAACGCATGGAGGGACCCGGACTTTTAGAGGGCTTACAAGGAGACATGGGTCCAACATCCAGAGGTCCTTCAGAGAATTTCATGTTACCTAATTGTAGTTACTTTAGTTAGGATACAGAATAATAATAATATATTATTTTGACGTTTGAAAAGTGTTGATTCTCTTTCTCAGCCTAATTTGATTAAATGAGTTTGATTTTGAATAAATAAATCATCTTATTTTTTTAAAACACACAAACTTTTTATCAAAATCATGTTACAAACGTACCAGGCACTCAGAATTTATAGGCGTTAGCGCGTACCTGACGTAACCCCGTAATGCTCGCGGCGTCCCACACGACCCGCGATTGATTCAGACGAATGTCCCTCACAAAGGACCACGGGGCGTCACGCTATAATCGGGCGCCGCATCTTTTCTAACTCATTTTTCTCGCTTGGGGCACGGGCGGGGGTGGTGGGTGGAAGGCACGAGGTTTCATCAGCCTGAGGGGGCGTCACGGTATTAGACAAGACACAAAAACGATGCCCGGCGGAGAAGTGCGCTAGTAAGTTTTCTGATGACGGTTATACAATGTATCTAAACTATGTATGTGTAATCGCGGCTATGATAAAGGTTTTTCAATGTGGAAATATGTTACACGCTCGGGAGATTGTTGTTTAAATTTTGTTTTTTGTGTCCTAGAAAGTATTGACTTTCTAGGACACAAAAAACAAAATTGTTTTTTGTGTCCTAGAAAGAAACAAAATTGTGTTTGTTTTAGTTGTTGTTTTTTGAGTATAATAGTAGAAGTGTTTATTTAACACATAATGTTTACTGATGAACTATTGTTTTGTTAGTACTTAGGTATATTTTGAATGCGGTAATTTTTTGTAGGCACATAAACGAGGGATGTGGGTTTCATTAAAGTTAAACATCAATTACAACACAAATGGAGATAAAAAAAAATGTATACCTACTTATACCAACAAACCCGACATTAATTGCAATAAACGCCAAAAGCTTGTAATATGATGGGACCTAACGCAGAAAATATCCTACTAACAAAAAGTTTATGTTAGACCTTTTTCGTGTGGAGCCTCCCGAAGGGTCAGTCGAGCCCGAGCCGTCCATAAGAGGGTATCGTCCCTTCGACCTCCCAAAAGTGCCTTATCCCCCCCTCGGCCCCCGCATCGCACTGCGACTTGTAAGATTGATTGGGGCTCCTTCAGTCCATTGCCAACCACCCTTGTGGGATATTCGACCCTCCTCCCTTTTTTCTCGGGTACTTGCGACCGGGATATAGATTAGATGGAACGGGTCTGTTTTAGATGGAGGCCTTCTTAAGGTATTAGGGTGTTTTAGCGTTTTTTTTTCTTTACATCTCTTTGTGTCTTCGCAAGATGTGTCGATTGGTGTGTTTTTTTTTTGAAACATACCTATCAAATCAAGATAGGAAACTCTACATGAATATAAAAGTTTTCTACTAGGTACTCATAAATAAACAAGAAAGTTTTTGGACAAGTGTATATTATCCCGATTTCACTTTTGTTACTAGAAATTTAGAAATATTCAGGGTGGTGGAGACATCAACGCGCAAACTGTAAAGAAAAAGTATTTATTGCGACTCGAACAGGAAGATTACAAACTAAACTAAACACAGTAAAATAAAAATCCATGTTATATAAAAAAAGTAACAAAAGGAAAATGAAACAGAAAGTCCTATACGAGGCCAAAAGGCTCCTACCTCAGCATGATGCTGCGATATTTAAAAAATAAATGTCGCAGCGCTGGTTTTCTGATAGTGTGTTGTTCATCTAATGTAATTCTAATCTATTTATATAAATTCAGGTTCCGGTTAGACTGGAGGCCGACCCCAACACGTTGGGAAAAGGCTAGCAGATGATATATAAAATTCACAGTCGCTGACTGACTGATATATCAACGCACAGCCTAAACCGCTGGTCCTAGAGACATGAAATTTGGAGGGTGTGTTCTTTGTGAAGAGTAGGTATCCACTAAGAATGGGTTTTTCGAAATTCCACCCCTAAGAGGCTGAATGGGGGGAGGGGGAAATTTCATGCGGACGAAGTCGCAGGCAGAAACTAACGACTTGAGTAATATTATATTTTAAACGTTGCAAGACAAGTATTACGAGTAATTAATGGCATTTACAAAAAAAAACCCCATGGACAACTACTATTAAAAAGTTCTATTACATTACCGCATCAGTACCACAAGTAAAACCCTAATTGCGTAACACACTATCAATCACAATATGAATCATTTTGACGGATATTGCTAACCTATTGCTGCATATGTTCGAAAAATGTGTTTGCTCACCAACGTAAATGACGCAATGAATGTTGTTGAACTGTCAAAATGACAGCTAAAGCTACTGTTAGTATGTTACGCAATTACCCTTACTTCAAAACACACGTAAAATCCCTCAACATGTCTCAATGTCTCATCCAGCGTCTCTAACACGCATCCACCCCCTTTTTTCTCAGCGGGCGCTGTTAATAACACAACAGGCTATTTTATTCGTCCAGCGCCACTTGCGGCGCTTGCGGCGCTTGCGGCCGTGTGACTGCTTTGATGTCAGAGATTACAAGTTTGTTAAGCTATGTTGTTGTGGCCAACCTCTATGTTTGATATGTGGAGCGTGTTTTGAATGTTTGATTTTTGGGGATTTGTTGTCGTTTGCAAAGTAATATTTTTTTGTAATGTGCTGAATTTTCTGATGTTCTCGGCATTGATCTGTTTGATATTATCATCATTTTACATAGGCCTCCAGCCAGCCAGTGTCATCATCTCATCTGCCTAGCCTTTTCCCAATTATGTTGGGGTCGGCTTCCAGTCTAACCAGGTGCAGCTGATACCAGTATTTGAATACCAGTTGTTAGAATACCAGTTTGAATACCAGTATTTTACATGGAGCGACTGCCTATCTGACCTCCACAACCCAGTTACTGGGTAATACGATACCCCTTGGTAAGACTGGTTGTCAGACTTTCGGACTTCTGACTACCCGTAACGACTGTCAAAGATCCACGAATGACAGAGGCCTCAGCCATAGTAATACACAATACAATTACCACAGAAAAGGTTTTAACCCTTACTAACCTCCATGTGCTTTAGAAAGGACAAATGAATAAAAAATAACTTAATGTAACTGGCGAAATGTGGGTGTACCTACTATAGGTACAGACGCCAAGCACATCAAGCTTCTACAATCTGTTAAATTCTTTAATAGATTTTCAACTTTATCGCTAAAAAATAAGGTTCAAAGTTGATTGGGATTTCTCAGTTTCGGGTAGCTTGATGTGGTGGCGTCTGTACAACTCTGCCTAACCTTTCGGGGATTACCTATAGAAAAAGAAAAATTCTTTCAAAACCGTATTTTTTTTGTAAAATATCATTTCAATTCAATTTTATCTAAAGTAAAAATTTAACTTTTCACCGTTATACTTACTTCGTTGCCCAAACACTAATAGTAGGAATATGGCTTTCGTCTTGACAGTTCAGCAACATTCATTGCGTTATTTACGTTGTTGAGCAGACAAATTTTTCGAACTTATGCAGCAGTGGATTAGCAACATTCCAAATTATTCAAATTGAGATTGATAGTGTTACGTTCAGGGCAATGTTTGCGTCCAAATTGTTAATTTACTTTAACTTCTGTTGCACAAGCGTAAGCGCCTACATCAATCCTGTTACGTTTTGATACAAGCTATTGTTCGCGGCTTCGCTTGTGTAGGGTGTTTCGTAGTCGGCAAACTTTTACTTAGTGAGTTAGGTGGACAATTTAGAATTGTGTAAGCTATAACTTGTTCACTTGTCTTGAATACTTACTTAATTAAATATAACTTATAAGTTTTTTAACTTAACTGACGAGCGAAATGTAGGTGTACTATAAGCGTAACTTTGCCCGGCCTTTGGGGAAAAGCGGGCGTGAAGTTATGTTATGTAGGTAGTAAGTTCATAGATATGTGAACATAAAAGTATATACCTATGCACAAAGAACACATAATCCTATCTTTGCTGTCGCGCAGTCGGGTAATAAGAACCGGCATGAATGACGATTCTTACGCTAAAAGCTTTTTTGGCAGATTTTTCTTTGTTCTTCCAAAAACATAGTTCAGTTATAACTATACTAGCTTCCACCCGCGGCTTAGCCCACGAGGTATGTCGATAAAAACTATCCTATGTCCTTCCCCGGGATGCAATCTATCTCTCTGCCAAATTATATCGAAATCCGTTCAGTCGTTTAGGCGTGAAAAGGTAACATACAGACAGAGTTACTTTCAAATTTATAATATTATTATGGATATAAGTCATTCAAATATCCGTCGAATTTCATAACAGCAATAATAATATTAACTAATAATTCGCAATTACATTTCTAAATTGTTGTATAATCGTATTGACGCCATTTTAATGGCTTCCAAAACTCCTCAAGATTGCAATTACGAACTTATTCAAAAGCAATTCATCTAAAACTGAATTTATGAGCGAATGCGTGTGCATCGCGACCTTGAGCGGTGACATAATTAGGTTTGGTCCCCCAGCGATCGATTCTGCTTTTCATTACCATGAGGGTCCGCTAGACACCCGACGGCATCTGTAGGGTTGCTTTTAATAAAACAGAATGACGTAAAAACCGGGCGCGTGCAACAAATTTTAATATTTATCGATATGTAAATATAGTTTACATTGGTTTGATCCTAGTTCCTAGTTTTGCGATTTTGATCTGAAATGCTTTGTTTAATACGCGTGCTATGGTAAGCACTGAGATTGTGACGTGTATTAGTTAGTAGGTCAGTCAGGCCAGCCATAGTTCATGTATAGAAACGACGTAAAAAACGCATTACCTTTCTTTTTATACTGCTGCAGTAGGTAAGTAAAAAGCTGGATTTACTGTTATTCTGGCAGTACGTTTAAATCAACCAAGTTGAATTTACCCTCACACCGTGCCAAGTCGGGCTGAAGAGCTAGTCGCAAATAAACGCGAGCTAAAGCCCTTGCGCCACGGGGGCGGGTGCCAGCCAACTGGCAACCACCCCGTTGTCATTTACCCTACTTACCGTAGCTACCAGGCGAGCATAACACCAACGGAGAATTTTAACGGAATTAGTCGCGAGGCTGCTTGCCGCCTGCAGGGCGCCGTAGTAAATTCACACATGTACCTAGTAAGGCGAAGGGTAGGAGTTCCACCCACCTCCACGCCTAGTTTTAGCGCCTAGTAACTCGCTGGCACGAGTTGTCTACACGCAATGCCGCAAAAACATTAACTGAAGGAAAATAATTTTTAACTCTGTTTACTAACCTACATAGCGGCTACAGATTGACAGACTGTCTTGTTATTAAGTTCTAGATTTAGCTTTCCTGAAAAAACGCTCGCTAGCTCGCTCTTCTTTGCTTGATTTTTCATTGAAACGCAAACAGTTTTAGCGCCGCGTATTTTCTCTGAAAAGGGACTTCGGTAGTGTGATTACGGCAGTTATGATGAGTAATCACACTAATATTATAAAGGCGAAAGTTTGTGAGTGTGTGTGGGGGTGAGTGGGGGTGTGTTTATATGTTTGTTACTTCTTCACGCTCAAACGGCTGACCCAATTTTGATAAAATTTTGTATGGAGGTAGCTGACACCCTGGATTAATACATAGGCTACTTTTTATCCCGATATTCCCACGGGATCGACACTTACGCGGGTGAAACCGCGGGACGCAGCTAGTTGTTTTATTAAAATGTCGGAACAACTACTAAAACCTTTTTTGAAATTCGCGTGATTTTCTGTTCTAGGACTGACACACTGCTAATCTAGTCAAAGTGTCGAAAAGGGGGAGAAGTGCAGTTGGGCATAATTTCACAACTTCTTTTCGAAAATTACGAATAAGAGGGGATAAATTGGACTTACGCTTTGTCTACTCATGTGCTTACGCCTCGAGGGGAATTTTGCAACTATACAGGCTGACTTGTAATTTGACGTATTCCAGCCGGTCGATTCTGTAAAAATCTCACCGTGAAAATGTAGGTGATGTGAGTTTGTTTTTGCTAGGAATTGACACTATTGACAGCTCACTCCACGCTCACTTCACCTAAGTTTTCACGGTGAGATTGTTACAGAATCGCACTGCAGGACGTGATAGTGTGATCTATTAGCTGTAAGTGATCAGTGATTAGTTAATCGATTGCGAGTAATACTATCTACTCAAAAGTGGCGTCTCAACATGCTATGTGATCGCGAGTGTCGCGACGACCTGGCTACATAACGTAGGAAGAGTTGCTGGGTGGTAAGAAGGTAAAAAGATAACATAAACCAGTTAATAAATTCGATTATCACTCAATTTTTAAATATTTCAACAATTTGCAAATTCAACACTTGTCAGCATTATCGACTGTTTCATCAGCATCTCACAAATGGGTCACATTATCACGTCCTGGAAGAAATACGTCAAATTACAAGTCACCCTGTATAATGAAAAAGGGACGAATAAATAAAAAATTTAATCATGCAAACAAAATGTAACATCTTTTTTTATTATAACCTCCTTTTTTAGATTTTATTTTAGTAAATTCTCAGGTGTGAAGACCTTTAGCACTAACTACACTATAAACACCTTTATCTTGAAGCACATAATCTTCAAAATATCGTTACAATTTATGATTAAACTGAAAGCAACTTTGTCTTCTTACTTACTATGTAAACTTAATACACTCTATTATATGTTTTACTACAAAATCTCCTGAGCTCCCAGTGAGTGGCTTTTAGTAGCCTATATAGATTCTATGTAGGATATGACGTAAATAAACCATTACAAGCAGACCAAAAAACAATAATAATAAATTAGACTTTCAGTTAATTTAAATAATTCCCAAAATCAATGCAGAGATCGCAGTCGCAATATATTTTATTTATTTATTTAGGAAACGGGTGAACTAAAAAACCAGGCGTGCATAAGTTATCTGGAAGTCCCAATAAATGTTTAAGGGGTGCGTAAATCATTACTAAACCCGCTACCCGGAATAGGCAAAGGACGAGTCCGCGAGGGTCGAAGGAATGGACAAGGTAGTTTTTATGGATTTATATTTATGTTAAAGTGTTTATATTTTTTTCCGTAGAGAAAATTTTGTAAATGTTCTTTATAGAGGATATTCGAAATAAATAACGTCCTATAAAAAGGACAACCGTAGTAGTCGCATCGTGCATCGCCATCAGTGATTACAGGTTAAAAAAATAATACGCTTTACAAAACCGGGTTTTGTTTGTTGTGTAACAAAACCGGGGTTATTCATATAACATGGTGTTGTCAAGACATGAAGCCTAACAAAAAAAGTTACTGAAAGTCATTCAATTTGTTCTTCGAACGCATTTAGTTATTTCTGGCGCAATAGGTCGGTTACTTCCAGACCTTTTTCTGTTACTAATGGCAAATAAACTAATGCTATATTTGAAATTTTGTATTCAAGAAACAAAATCAAACTTCATATGTACTTATCAAACGTTGTCTAACAAAGAACACGAAAAACCGGGTACATATGTACTTGTTGTGCCAGAAAATACCAAGCTATATAGTCATAAACTTAAAGTAATATGTAGTTATAATTTATGACATCCTGGTCTCCGGCTGTGTCGAGCCCAGGGCATCGTCACCCCCGGGAGCCCTTGCGACGCAAAACCCTATGTACCCTACTACCTATCTATCTGCACTGACAGCGGCAGCGTCTCCCTTTTTGTGCTATACACATTATCTTCATGTATTTTATGATTGCCTGGTAATTTATACGGAAAAACAATTTTCCTGTCGGTATTAGAGTCGATAATAAAATTAATATAATCGTTGATGTGTATTTTGACTACCATGGATTTTGAAATTGTGTGGATATTTTGATAGAAAACGTAAAATAATCTGTGCTATTGAAATTTTATGGATTCATGATAGGTGCTAAAATAAACCCATAGCCACAGCACAGTACCCTAGTTGCGTACCTCACTATCAACCTCAATCTGAATAATTTTGCAAGATATTAGTAATGCATTGCTTCATATGTTCCAAAAATGTGTCTCTCAACCTCGTAAATAACGCAATGAATGTTGTTGAACTGTCAAAATGAAACCTATTGTTACTGATAGTGTGTTACGCAAATACCCCGCTGGATCCAAGCAGAAAGAATTCCAAATCAGTTCAATCAGTTTTTCTTTTTTGTGTACTTTCTCTGCGCGATATTTACCGCAAATATACGAATTTTCTTTCTTTTTTTTTCTTCAGTACAACTAAACAAGACCCAAATTATCTTCCACCAACAAAAAATACCATCTACAAAATGCTCTGAAAAATTATAACAGAACAACCACATCAGATCTCCATCGTTCTTCGATACTATCCTCCGTTGTTTGCAATATTTTAATTTACATAATATTATACATACATAGGCCACACCGAGAGCACCTCAAATTCACATAATCGTTTGTTGTAACTTGTTATAATAAACCGCATACGACTCCTATTAGTTTTGGGCTCATAGAATATGTGGACAGAGGTGGCATAGAGTTGAGTTGGTCGGTTTTTCTTACTGTTATGAGATAGTGGGGTTTCAACTGTTTTCAGAAAAAAGGGTTGGTCCTTTTTGATGACATTTTATCTATACGATAACAAAATAAGGTGCATTAATATAACCTCAACAAGTGGCGATACTAAAATTTTCGTCCGTACTGTGGACTAAAATTTTTTATAGCACTGCGTGATCTAAACCCGCGCTCTCACAGAAAAACATGACGTATGTGCGGGTTACACGAGCTACAAAATAGTATACGATACGTGTGACTTAAGTAGCCTATTATGCACTACCTACTTAAGTCACATGTATCGTAATGTACTATTTACGGCATGGGCTATTCTGAAATACATAGTTCTTGCCAATATGTATCTAAAGGTATGTACGCTTAAAATAAAGAAGAATAAACTAAGAAACTGAATCCATGCAAGACACAAATCAAGAATGTATGCATTACCTGAAAGATTTCAGAGCTTCGTAAAATTTTAAAATCATTTTTACAAGAAAGTAAGCTCTATTCTAATTGTAATACACTTGAAGCAATTTCCTTTGAAATTCAAAAGAGATTTCCTGATAGATTCTCTGTTACCAAGAAATGCAATCAGTAAAATCTAGTTTACAAACGCGGTCACTTGTTCTCAGCGATTGGACTCAAATCTGTCAGCTAAGAAAGAAACTGAAGATAATCTTTCTTTACTGACCATTTATTTTAGTAAGTAACAAAAAAATTGTCAGCTCCACAGTTTTCTGTACCCATTCCCTCAGTTTGATAGACGTGGCAGCAAAACTTTTTCTAGGGTCTCGGTCCCCCCTCGGACCGTGGGGGGCTTTCTATTAAATAATCATTTCGGACCCCGTCGCGTAGGTGCGCCGCTATTAACTCTGCGAATTAGTGCTCCTCATGTTTTATGAGAGCTTGGTAGTGGTGGTAGTTATGATGGTCAAATTGCTGAACATCACGCTTTGCTGGGCTTGTATGAGACAGAGCTTACAATGTGAGTTGATAAAATTATAATGTTGAGTTTCCTTTTCATAGTTCGTAAGTTTTCGTACATATTTTCAGACTAACGGCCCTCTCAGAAAGGTGGTCCTTCGATATTTTTTCCTTCAATATTTCAATGTTCGAGAATTTCAATTGGCTTAAAGTAGCATCTTTAACAATATAATTAATTATGTTTAAAGGGTATTTTACAATAGAAAATATATCCACTTAAAAGTTTAACAAATGTTTTTTGATTACCCTTTATTTCGAAAACCTAAACCTGAAAATTTACAGAAATCTTTCAATCGATGTTTATCTAAAACCTAATTCTCATCTCGAACAATGACTACATTTAGCGTTAGACTCGGAGAGTTTTTACTAAAAATAATCTTAAATACGGAATCCAATCCACCTACTTCGGATGGCCGGGTAGGGACGGGTACCTATCGAGTCATACGGGGTTCCGAATCCCCCTCACCCCATGCCTCCTAGCCCCAGAAGGGAGTGGGAGGGACGAAACCTCTTAATTATTGTCACATATGAATTATTTTGATATTGACGCGTGTCTCGACCTCCTCGTTAGCGTCCCTTCGGGCTTCTTTTGAAATAGTGCGCTAGCTCTGCGAATGGTATGTTTGCCTGGTAGCTCTGGGAATTTGCCGTGATTTTTGTTTCAAGAATCTCTTTAGCAAATAAGATCTAGATGTAAAACGTGCTCGTCTAGTTTGTTTTTCCACGGAAAGCTGAAAAACGTATCCTGAAACACGAGTAGTTTTTATAACTTGGCAACTGAAATGTCCAGAATTTCATTAAGTTGTATTTTAATAACGTGACTGATTTTATACATTTACATAAGTACTAGTTACCAGTAAGTACCAGTACCAGATAAGTACCAGCTACCAGTTACCAGTAATGTTTGGTCAGTTTCAGCTTTGAAACGCAGAATGTTTGTGAAGTTCATAGCAGTTAAAACAAATACCGCGAACGTTGGAAGTCCTTTCAACATCAAGGCAATGTTCTTATTTGAAAAATAAACGGATATTATATAATAATAATACCAGGATTTAAAACAATATCAGGTTTTTCTCAACAAGGAAAATAAATTTCATGAAAACTGGACTATTTGTAGTATTTTTTACACAATTGTCGTGACAAAACTGCGCCCACTAGCACACCAATAAATTGGAGTCTACATATCTTAATTGTATTCAAAAGTGCCTGTCGTGTCGCATCCACAATTAAGCCAAGCCTTGGTCCGCCAAAGTGCTACCACCTAATAGGAACTTTAATTTTCCAAATTCACCTGGCGTTTATGTAATTCACCCCATACATGCGCCCCCTGGCCGCGGGGAGTCTAATGTAGACCAAGGGGGGTACAGGCGACGCTCACGAAAAGGAAAAGGGTGGTTCTAGCAATTTTTTTCTGATTTTTCCCTCCCTTTTTGCCCGATAATACCCTAATGGTCGCTTGCTTCCTTTTTGGTGAATTTTTTTCGCCGTCGAAGAACGAGACGTATTTTTTACTCGCTTGTAATTTCCCCGCTTCCCGCCGAAATGAAAAATAAACGGTCAGGACTTTTTTGTATTGATGCGTGATTTCTGGGGTCGTGCGGTTTGCCGACGCTGCCTGGAGGTGTGAGTTGTGAGTGCTTGCGATACGATTTTTGTCTCGTCTTATTGTGCGTTGTCGTAACAATTGTGAAAATACATAATAATGTAATTATGTTTTAGAAACTTTATATCCGGCTTTTTCTTACTATCCCGGATACTTGTTGACAGCAATATAAGTATGTATTTACTTTTGTCGCTGACTAACAGAATCGACGGTTTAATTTACAATTTACAAAGTTCTGAATAAGTATGTGAGTGTAAAATGCGTCAACAGGTCCTTTTGTACTAAGTTTAAGTTTTAATACTTCCAGAGGGATAATTGCATAACACACTAACAGTAGAAATGGCTTTAAGTTTGACAGTTCAGCAACATTCATTGCGTTATTTACGTTGTTGTTCAGACGAATTTTTCGAACATATGCAGCAGTGGATTAGCAATACCATTCAAAATTAATCACTTTGTGATTGATAGTGTACTCGTATTTACGCAATGAGTTAAAAATGAAATACCTATTATTTAATTTTTCCAATCCCACATAATTCCTTTCACCAATTAAACCCAATGCCGGTTGCAGAAGGAATTTCTCAGAGAACCTCGCATGCGAGTAGGAACACATTACTTTTATTTTGGCATCGATAAATTTTCGTACCGGGTACCACCCTGCATAATGCATGCAGCGAAAAAGTAGGGAAAATAGAGAAAAATCGGGGAAAAATTTCGCCCCCTCGCCGGGTTCCTTGGGCACCACCTACTAGGCAAGCAGGGGCGCGTAGGAGGTTACCGTCCGCCAAGATTAATACGGTACAGTACGACCGCCCGACGCCGCAGCTTTCATTAAAAATACTGGGACCCTGATGGGTTAGCTGGCAGACTTGTGCCGACTATGTGCCACCCCGTGGCGCCGTCTGTGGTTTTGCTGAACGTGTACAACTAAAATGAATTTCGAGATATTTATTTTTTCTTTCACATATTTGCAAAGCAGACATAAAACGAGAAAAATATTTTTAAAAGAAAAAGCAATGGTACTAACACACATCTTAACATTATTTCTTATTATTTCATATTAAACCCTTGTGGGCAGGGGAGACTTAAGAATCGCATGACTGTAAAGTATGTTTGTGCGTTTCTAACTTTCTTTTGTATAGCTACGAGTCAGATGATTAGTTGATTATTGCTACGCGGCGCCGTAGCAAGCTCTACGGATTTGAAAGGAGGGTGCTGCTACGGCGTAGTACGGCTACGAGTACGTTCTCGTAGCGTAATGATTGTTACGTCATCTTTTCTATGGTTGAGTAAATTGGTTGTGTTACAGTTTCTGGTATAGTTATAAAAGTAAATATGATAGTAGATACATGAAAATGTTTATGAAAGTTTTTCTGAGCGCGTCTTGTAGAATTCATTGTCATTGTAAACAATAATAAATGTTTTTGACGCTTTCATAATTGATTGTTTGTTTATTTTCAAGCTAATAGACTTGAAGGTTTCCAATATATGTATTTGTTTTTATCTACTAAACAAGTTGTTACTATCAAACAATACCAATGCTCGGCAAATAGCATACGAGTAAAGCAACAAAATTATTATTTGCCCACACACCCCGAAAACCAATGTAAAATAAACACAGCGAGTCATTAGGATTCCATCAGTCACAAAAACTATGTCCAGTCGCCCCTCTTGCATGCTCCACCGTTATTATTTCTTAGCTCTGCACACCCTATGTCCCCCTAGTCGAGCTAAGTACTAAGCGGGCTGTTTGTAGGCAAAAAGTAGAACTACCCTCGCCCGAGAGGGGGGGCCGCTCACGCTTTTAAACCTCAAGCGTCCAAGTGCGGGGAATATGAAATTTTCGAAATGATAAAGCCGGTAAATAATAACTAGTAGTACGGGCACGGCCGTCTAATGTACTGGCCGCAGAAAAACTTGTACTTAATGTGTTTTTTTGTTTTTGTTTGGGTGTTTTGGATTAGTTTTTTCATTTCGTTTATATTTGGTCTTTGGAAGCTTAAAAAAGTTGGAGAGACATGGTGCTTTACTGTTGTAGTAAATGATTGCGTGTGGTGAGCTTTTCAGAAAATATCATCATGTTGTATCAAGTCATATACACTAATGTTGAAGAATTTGGTATGTACCTTCGTTGCTCACACTTATAATAACTTTCGTTATGATATGTTACTTACCTGCAAGTTAAAGTAACCCCTCATTAGAATTAGCGACGCCGCGTAAGGCTGTTCTAATGATGATAAAAAACTGGGGGTAGGCCCCCAGTTTTTTCTTCAATCATAATATGGCGAAGACAATCCGTGTCTACTTTTTTTCGCTGCACTACGTAGGTATAATATATATATATATATCAAAGAGATTGGGATTGAATTTGGATTCATTGGTATTTTAGCACAGATAAAAAAAAAAACAACTGAAAATCCTTCACCAATGGTATTTGATACGATTAACTTAACAGTTAACTGTCCATTATAATTCATAATGTTGTCCTTTTATGATTCTGCCAAAGTGGCCTTTTTAGGCCCCAGCACTGGAATGTCTAAAACATTCAGCATAACAGCTTGTGGTAGACAACTTATCAGTTAGGTTTTTGCGGTTCTTTCTTATGAGGAACTCAGAAAATTATTAATATGGAACAAGAATGAAAAAGGACCAATATTCTGTGATATTTCATATTTGGTCCTTCGGTACACTTCTATGGAAAATAATGAAAAACACCAATATTTAATTTTGATTATAATTTTATTCATCTAAGAGTTTTTCTGCATTCAGTACCGGGCAGCAGCGGGGTTCGTGTGTCTGCTTTCACATTTCCCACTCGCAACGTAAGGCGGGGTACGGTACACCCCCACCGCCCGCTGTGCTCCTGGTACCTACACCCTGCTTTTTATACCTTCCTGCCCGTCGAAAGTAATCAATTTGCGACTTAATTAATTAAGAAAAAAGCTTTGTCGGACGTTTAGTAACATCAAATGACTTGTGTTATTTTTCCTCTGTTTTTTGTTTATTAAATTATGCCTAGATCATTGCTGTTCTTTATTTAGCAAAGCTATTATTAAGTTATTTGCAGAGATGTAATGAAATCGTTTTTAATTTGATCGGGAAAACTGACGAGTCGAAAGTGGGTGAAGTCTGAAGTGGCGGCATCCGTTTGCGAGTGTATAAGGGTGTAGTGGGCGTTTAGAGCCTGGATTTCGATCTGTTCATGATTTGAATTTTTTCTCAGTATTTTGATAACTCTTTATGACTTTCCTTCATTCATATTTATTTCAAATTACCCGGTTTGAAATCGTAAGAATAGTCAATCAGTTTTTAACCTGAACAAAAATACACGCCGAACATTCCGAATTTATCATAAATTCGTGATTGTCAAACAAACCGCTAGGTCTGTGAAGTAAAATGCTTATAAAACTCACTATAACTTTGAAAGGGCCCAGTCAGCGTGCAAACATGTTAATTTACCACTGGATAACGCGACCCAATTCCCCCATCCTAATTCCGTACAGTTTCCACACTAGCAGAGCTACAAATACTTTTCCTTTAGTTTCGTTTCACCCGATATCGTCGTTATCTAGTTAGCCCGGGTCGACGAGGGTCCGAAGGGTCCGGGACTAAGTACCAGGACCACATAGGTAGGTAGGAGGCTCGCGTGATGCCTGCCCCACACCCGCCAACACTATTTATAAACGTTCGCGATACGCAATGCTAGTGAGGGATTGTGTTCTCGCACGCTGAAACCAATTAGGGCTTATATGATCCTGGTAATAGTACTTTTTCTTCATATTTACTCTTCAATTAATATTTTTCTTTTGTATTTTGTTGCCTAGTTGCGGACAATCCTGTCTTCTCCGAATACAATAAAAGTAATTTACTGCTGTGACCTATAAAGCCATAGCCTCGTAGCAAATAGGACGCATTTCTATGTATTTTTGATACAGTTACCGACAAATAGTTCCTTCGTTATATTAAACTTCAAATCCCTTACTTACTTTGAGAAAAAATCTAAATTGTAGGAATTTTTATATGAGAAAAAGCGTGTTATCAATTTAACAGTATCAACTCCCACGTTACGTTACTCGTGTGAATATTAATACGCTTCCATGACAGCTATATTCTTTTGAAACGGATATTGAAGAATTTATTAATTTAATTAACATACAAAAATGACTTGGCCCTCGTTTACCGTCGAATTACTGGAGACTTCATTACGCCCAAAATGTATGAAGATCACAGTTTAATCGGGCAACCGACGTTTAAACTTAAAAATATAATGCTGGCATCCTCCACATTTCATACGCCCGCCACCCCTATATAAATTTTACCTTAAAAATCCGCAAATTCGGGGCTCCGGCACGGTCGCCAGACCTTTTCGAAAAGGGTCCTCCGTACCCACCGAACCTACCAAAAGGGATTTGCCTTGGGATCGAGGCATTCGGCCCTACACTTATACAAAATGTCCAATACGAGCCCGCCCCGCGACCCTCGGGGCCCTGGAGGTAGCTGGCCTGTGAGCGTAAACATACAAGTTTGTTGCCTAACCGATGGGGTATTATGTAAGTGGTTGTCAGTTGCTGGACCGCAATCACGACACAATCTTACCAATTCGTTCTGTGTAACGTCTTTTTGCAATTTGATTGCGACCTTCTCAGAACTTGATTGATAAGTTTGATTTTATTTTGTTATTGTTCTTTTTTTTCCTTATACCAAAGTTGTAATCATCAACGTATTAGCACTACAGTTCATGAAAACATAACCTCCAAATAGATAGCTACAATGAACAGTTACGAGGATTCAAAGAAAATTTAGTCCTATGGTCCGCACTACTCGAAACTGGTATGGTTATAAACAGTTGGTAGTGATGTAAAATTACACAATAAGGTATCTCCACACACTTATGCCACCCTAAACACCTATTCGACTGAAGTTATGTTCATAGCTTTTCGGCTTATAAACCTAGGACCATCGTATCTCCGCTTAAATCCTTAGGTAGAAGGTATAAATTACCTTTAGAGCTGAGGAAACTGAAAATTGAGTACAAAGGACCAAATGAAATATATTAGTTCCACATATTATCCAAAAAGTGTACTGTTATCATAATAATACGAAATAATACAGCATTCAGTGTAAGAGTCAAAGTTAACTAAAGTCAAATTCGGTAAATGTCTCAAAAAACTAAAAATTGAGTACAAAAGACGAAATGAAATACAAGTTCGGCATTTTGTGCAAAAAGTGAACATTATCATAATAATACGAATTAATAGAGCATTCAGTGTAAGTTACAAAGTCAAGGTACCGACCTTGACTTTGTAACTTACACTGAATGCTCTATTAATTCGTATTATTCGTCTTTTAACCCTTCAAAAAGTACTTAATACTCAATATACTTAATTATTTATTGTTTCCACATGTGAACCTAGGTGGTATGTTTTACAGAATACTTACGGATCATTGTGGACCCTGTCGGGCACAGCAAAAGTAGGAGAGAGGAAAGGAGCTTTTATTTGACTACTTAGTGGTTATAATAAGTATTGTAATTATTTTTAAAAACATATAATTTAAAATTTGTCATTAAAATATTCATTGGATATTATAAATAGCATTTAATATTAGAAATTGTTCTAATTTATTTATGAATGTATTAATTTTTTGTTCTTCATTAATGATTTCTGGTAATATAATCTATATATATAAAAGAAGAAACTGACTGACTGAATGAATGACTGACTGACTGACTGACTGACTGACATATCAACGTACAGCCGAAACTACTGGGTCTAGGAATGTGAAATTTTGCACACGGCTTCCTTTTATAATGTAGGGGAGCACTAAGAAGGGGTTTTTGGAAATTCAACCTTTAAGGGGGTGAAAAGGGGGGATTTCGTTTGTATGAAAAATCTTATTCCTTGAGTTAATAAACTTGAAACTTGGCACGAATACTTATCTAAGTAAATTATTAAGTTTGGCATTTTTTGTTTTTCTTAACTACCCCCTAAAGGGGGATTAGGGGGTGTCAAAGTTTGTATGGAAGAATTTTAACGGGCTGTCCGATTAACTCGAAACTCAGTATTTATACTTAAGACCAAAAATAGAGAATAACGTATATCAGGGTTTTTCGAAAATGTACCCCTAACGGGGTGAAAAGGGGTAGTTAATTTTACAGGGGAGGATTTTACTGCGTGACTTGATTTACTCGAAAATTGGTATAAATAATCTTTGAGTCAAGTAATGAACACAACACAAACTTTTTTTCGAAATTCCACCCCTGTGGGGGTGAAAAGCGGGGACACAGTTTATATGAAAAATCTTATTCATTTGGTTAATAAACTTGAAACTTGGCACGAATACTTATCTAAGTAAATTATGAAGATTGGCACTTTTTGTTTTTCTTAACTACCCCCTAAAGGGGGATTAGGGGGTGTCAAAGTTTGTATGGAAGAATTTTAACGGGCTGTCCGATTTACTCGAAACTCAGTATTTATACTTAAGACCAAAAATAGAGAATAAAAAAGGAGAAACTGACTGACTGACTGACTGAATGAATGACTGACTGACTGACTGACTGACATATCAACGTACAGCCGAAACTACTGGGTCTAGGAATGTGAAATTTTGCACACGGCTTCCTTTTATAATGTAGGGGAGCACTAAGAAGGGGTTTTTGGAAATTCAACCTTTAAGGGGGTGAAAAGGGGGGATTTCGTTTGTATGAAAAATCTTATTCCTTTAGTTAATAAACTTGAAACTTGGCACGAATACTTATCTAAGTAAATATTAAGTTTGGCATTTTTTGTTTTTCTTAACTACCCCCTAAAGGGGGATTGGGGGGTTTCAAAGTTGGTATGGAAGAATTTTAACGGGCTGTCCGATTTACTCGAAACTCAGTATTTATACTTAAGACCAAAAATAGAGAATAAAGTGTATCAGGGTTTTTCGAAAATGTACCCCTAACGGGGTGAAAAGGGGTAGTTAATTTTACAGGTGAGGATTTTACTGCGTGACTTGATTTACTCGAAAATTGGTATAAATAATCTTTGAGTCAAGTAATGAACACATCACAAACTATTTTTCGAAATTCCACCCCTGTGGGGGTGAAAAGCGGGGATACAGTTTATATGAAAAATCTTATTCATTTGGTTAATAAAATTGAAACTTGGCACGAAAGTAAACTATGAAGATTGACACTTTTTGTTTTTCTAAACTACCCCTTAAAAGGGGATTGGGGGTGTCAAAATTTGTATGGATGAATTTTAACGCGCGGTCCGATTAACTCGAAACTCGGTATTTATACTTAAGACCAAAAATAAAGAATAACACGTATCAGGGTTTTTCGAAAATCTACCCCTAACGGGGTGAAAAGGTGTACTTAATTTTACAGGGGAGGATTTTACTGCGTGGCTTGATTAAGTCGAAAATTGGTATAAATAATCTTTGAGTCAAGTAATGAACACATCACAAACTATTTTTCGAAATTCCACCCCCGTGGGGGTGAAAAGCGGGGATACAGTTTATATGAAAAATCTTATTCATTTGGTTAATAAAATTGAAACTTGGCACGAAAGTAAATTATGAAGCTTGACACTTTTTGTTTTTCTAAACTACCCCCTAAAAGGGGATTGGGGGGTGTTAAAATTTGTATGGAAGAATTTTAACGGGCGGTCCGATTAACTCGAAACTCGGTATTTATAAGACCAAAAATAACATGTATCAGGGTTTTTCGAAAATGTACCCCTAACGGGGTGAAAAGGTGTAGTTAGTTTTAGGGTTTTTCAAAACTCTACTCCTACCAAGGTGGAAAAGGGTAATAAAGTTTAAGGGGTGGATTGCTGGGAAATATAGTAGGAAATGCTGTATCCATTAGCACATAGCGCCACCAGTGGTTCGCAGAGCACTGGCTCCAGCGAAAGAGCCAAAATGGTCTCCGACATATGACCCTTTGCACGACAACATCCTTGTGCCACAAAGGCTGAAAAGCCGAAACAGTTTTTTAAAGTGTGTCGTCAACTCACTGGTGAACCATGACAAGAAAGACTGAAGCTGTGGCGAGACAGTCCTTCCTTACCCAAACCGTTCGTCCCACCCGCTGAAGACCTCCCACCTGGACATGAGTAACCTTGGGTAACCTGGAAGTCTATAAACAGACTTCGGACCCAGGTTAGCTGAAGTAAGGAAAACCTGTTCAGGTGGAGATTCATAGACGACTCCGCCTTGGAGTGTAAATGTGGTGCTGTTCCGCAAACGATGGGACACTTAATATCGTGTCCTGCATGTCCTGTCAGCTGCACGTTATAGGAACTGGTGGACGCTGGTAATGGCGCCAAACAAGTAGCCGAATTCTGGGCCGAGTCCATTTAGATTGCTATCGACACGCTAAGAAGAAGAAGGGGTGGATTTTACTGCTTGCTTCCATTAACTCGAAAATGAGTAGGTATCGGTCTTTGAGTCAAGTTATGGACGCGTCATCCCAAACGATTTTTCAAAAATCCACCCTTGTTGGGGTGAAAAGCGAGGATCCTGTTTATTTGAAAAATCTGATTCCTTTGATCTACAAACTTAAAAATTGGCCCGAATACTTATTAATCTAAATAAATGATAAAGAACATAAACATACATATTTGAAATTTTTAGAGGAAAGTACGAAATACACGCGGACGAAGTCGCGGGCAAAGTGCTAGTATAATATATTTTTCAACACACTTGCTCGTAAAGTGGCTCTTATTGAACCGCTTTTACGTCCATAATGGAGTGTATTACGAACGCGTGCTTTTTCTTTACTTTAATCCACATGTTCTGTAATACCACAGATAACTATTTACTAGTCGGAGACGCGCGCTTTTTTAATCTCATCAAACCCTGCGTTCCGAATTGGGAAATAATTGATGTGTTCCGAATTGGGAAATAACCGAATTAGCGTGAGCGCGATAACGATAACGATGTCCCGTGAATCGTCATAGATGACGTCATGACATTCGCCATCTTGCGATAATGCCGACCATGCCCTAGAATAATATCACCGTGAGCGCTGTCAAAAATGACAGTGTGTGTATGAGGTTGTGTCAGTGTGTGTTTTGTTTTGAGTTGCATCATCTTTAAATTAAACTAACGTAGCATTTTTGAAATTGTGCTTCTGGCTGACAGTCGCCACCTAACCAAAGAAGAAGAACTGAAGAAGAAATGTGGTGTTTATACAAAGAAATACAGTAATAATATCGTTTTTACATTGTGTAAGCCACAGATATAGATAGACCTAGATAACGCAAGTATCACGAACTGTATGAAAACCAAGCGTGCCATTTTTTGACTACCTACTATGACGTCAAAAGCTCGCGCTCTCGCTCACGCTTACCCAGCCAGCAGTACACAGGACTGAGCGCGAAAGTGGCGGCTTATGATTTTTTATCGTAAGCTAGTGCGATTTTTGGCACGCGAAGTAGTTGCTCTTGCGTTATCTAGGTGTATCTATATCTATGGTGTAAGCACTGTGAGCGCATTCACGAGAGTTCCGAATTGTTGCCAGCTCTCAGCAGTCATAATCGTAATATCTAAATCGGAACGCATGTGAGATGATGTAAGCGCTGTGATGTGAGCGATTATAGCTAATTCATGGCTAATTCGGAAAGCGCCCAAAGAGACTTCATGCCAAAAGAAAAAAATCCGCGGGCTATATTTAATTTTTTTTTAAATAGTTTGTATTGTCCTTGGTCGCAAAATGAACTCGCAGGGGACCACAGACAATTTAAGGTGAATGCGCAGTGGTAGACCGCGAAATTCTTAGGTTTTTTGGAATTTTTAGGTTTGTGTTTATTATATTTTTTCTATAGGCTGTTAAGCGGTTTTGTCTGTGCCATAGATTAATATATTTAAAATGAGTCAATGTTGCGCGCGCATCGCTAGTGCTGGCTGGCACGGCGCGCGGGAAAACAAAACCAGCGCGCCATTTTCCATACAAGTTAATATTTAACAATACAAGTCTGTTTTTTTTCCTCGCAAGT
This sequence comes from Oligia fasciuncula, assembly GCA_963082905.1. Taxonomy (NCBI): domain Eukaryota; kingdom Metazoa; phylum Arthropoda; class Insecta; order Lepidoptera; family Noctuidae; genus Oligia; species Oligia fasciuncula. The sequence goes on from OY720408.1 coordinate 12,355,688, forward strand.
GTGTTGAAAAACGTCGTATGAAACGCGTGTGCATTAATCAATATAGCACACATGTATCATAATGTACTATTAATTGACATGACTAAAGTCTATTGAAATTTATGTTGTTGTAGCGTAAACTGCACTTTATTGTGTAGGAATTAAAGTTATTGTCCATAAACTCATATTTGCTTATATTTTTGGCAAATAAGTCGGGAATGCAGATTAGTGTACTTGTTGAGAGCATTTTTTTTTAAGTCAAGTCAAACCTACTAAAAACTCAACTCAACTTGACTGATAATAGAAACGAACGGTTTGTTTATAGATATCTTAGATTTTGCTGTAGAATCATCATCATCATTGGCAGCCTTGTTCCACCCACAACTGAGTAATAGGCCTCCTCCCTCGTTGTCATGCTTGCCTGGTCTGTGCGAGTCTCATCCAGGATAATTTCTAAAGAATATTAAAACTTTAATAACCTTCTTCTTCTTCCTTTTTCTTCTTCTGCTGTGACTTTGATAATGCGGGGTGTATAATTCATAGGAGTTCTATCAAATCGCAAGTACGAGGTAAAGTGACTTTTATTAAAAGAACTCCTGTCTATGTAAAAAAATTCTTAACAAATCTATTCGATCCGAAATCTTGACTTTGTAATTAAATTCCAAGATAACTTGATTTAGAGGTTCAGTGGTTTTGTCCTTTTTCTTAGTAAATAGATGTTACATGATTGTATATTTTTTGCTTACATACTTAGATTGAGATATTTTCATTAATCATTATTTTAGTACTACATAATTGTTTCTTATTTTCAGGTAAGAAAAATCATGGGCCTACACGTCATGATGTTACCAATGCAGGTAAGATTATAATTTGGAAACTCTTACGACCAAAAAAGAATTCTCACAAATTTTCAACCACTAAGAAAATGACAGAAGTTCAATTCGCTAATAGCGATTGACTCGAAATCGCTACAGCTTTTAACTTGGTGCTGAAAAAATGTTTTAAAGTCGGTCTACATTTCCCACGGAATGAATATTGTTGATCTGTCAAAACAAAATGCTTTAGAGTTATATTGTGATTTTCAATCTGCCTATTAATGCTTCTGTTTTCTGTGTATTTGATAACATGTGCACTTTCTACAACTTATTGCTAGGGTTCGCGATACAGAATAAAATATTTTAATTACAAAGGATCTATACAAAACCTAATTTTCTCTTTCATTTTCTCAAAATTATTTTCTCTCTAGAATTTCATTATTTTATAATATAGTCACAGCGATAGCAAGTAATTCAAAACATTCAGGAAAATACTAGGCTGTCATAAATAAACAAGAGAGTATCACTAATCTTCAAAATGAAAGTACATCCACAAAAACTGCAGTACTTACCTAAGTAAAAACTGTGAGCAGTATTCGCACGAGCGCCAAGGCGTGCACAGGATGCGTTCTACGTATATACAGGGGTGTCGAGAAAAAGTTATAATAACATTAATGTAGGTTCTTTTGACAGCTCGCCGGTCGTCGTTAGCAGCCCTGTGCTCTGTATCTTGTCATAATCTTTTAGGGTTGTGGGTGCGTCGATAGTGTTTTCGTTTGTCGATAAAAACCACGCGATATCTTTAACTTAGACTGAAATGTCTATATTAATGATTTAGCGAAATACTCGAATAGCAGATTAGTTATTGTAGTAAAATCTAATAAAGTTACTGCCTCAGAATAAGCAATATATTCGAATCTGCAATTCATAATTCATTGGAAATTGGAATAACTCACCGCAGTTTATGACAAAAGGCTCAATAAACTATGTATTAGCTTTCGCACTTTCACATCCTATTATGCACACACTATTGCTTTTCAATAATTTCAGTTATTGTCTCGACTCATGGAAATTATCATCATATTCTGAAGATATGATACTTCATATCTTCAGAATAAGATGATAATTTAAATCTAAGGTCAACTCAGTAATATGTCATACAAGATATATTATTTCATAAAATATCTGAACAAATAATTCTAAAAAGTTGCTTTAATTTATTTAAAATTCAGCGTCACATCTACTTTAGTACAATAACTTCACAAAAAATATCGACTCTTTATTATCGACACAGCACCAGCCCGAGTCACGCCGCATCACTAATTACGGGCGCAGACGGCGGCGCCGGGTCGAGCCAAGGGTACACGGTCCTCTCGACAGAATTTTTTCCCCAACGCACCCCCTACCCCACCGGATGGGGAGGGGGCTTCCTGTCCCACCCGGACCCTTCTTAACATTTCCCTGGCTCGGAGGCACAGAAGGAAGATGCCTCGCTTATATGGAACCCTGGTACCTACCGCTCGGGTTATATACTTTTTTAGGGTCGGTCAGACCCTTTGAGGCCTTTCTCACGAGTTAGGGACCTACATATTCCCTTTTCAGGCCCTTGTTGACCTTTGTAGGTTTAGGCCGCGTTGTTTCATCGTTATACGAGTATTATATAAAAGTTTCAGATTTCTCTTAGTGGGGACGCTGCTGGTGACGGTCGTGTGAATTTTCAAATTCAAATTCAAATTTATTTATTTGTACACATAGGTGAAATGTAGTTACATGATGGATAAAATAATATGTTGTGTCACTATGTGCAGCCTTGCAAGGCGTACAAATATTGCTTACACAGTAGGTAATGGATGTATAGGTAGGCCTATAATATATAATTATAGATTACTGCTGAGTAACAATCTTCGTAACAAGTCTTATAAAATTATAGATTACTGCTAAATAATAGTATTAAATCTCTAGCAATAACATAAACAAAGAAAATAGTACAAATTAAGGTAACTAAGTAATAAACTAAACTTATTAACTAAAGTAAGAAAGTAGGTAATTAATAAATATGAGAAAATGGTATCACTGATTTTATATTTCTTCTAAATATTCATTTATGGTGTAATATGCTTTTTGTATCAGGAACGTATGGAGTATTTTTTTGAAAGTATTTAAGTCTTTTGAAGCTTTTATTGATTTAGGTAGTTTGTTGAATATTTTTGGAGCCATTCCTAGGAAACTTTTTGAGAATAGGGCGGTTTGATGGGTTTTGGACTTAAGAGCACCTGGATGTCGTTTAGTGGATAGGGTTTCAAATAGGTTATGGTTATTTTTAATAAACATGACAACTTCATAAATATATAAGGACGGAAGTGTTAGTAATTTTAAATTTATAAAAAAAGGTTTGCAACTGTCAGTGCTTTGGATCATGCATACTGCACGAAGACACTTTTTTTGGGCTTTAAAGGCCATTTCCCTATCCGTAGAATTACCCCAAAATATTACGCCGTACCGTAGTGTGGTGGAGACGTATGCGTGGTATGCGGTAAGAACGGTGCTACGATTGGCGACTTTGCTTAGATTGTGTAAAGCATAGCAATATTGATTTAGTTTTTTTATTATATGATCAATGTGCTTTTTCCATGTCATGTGCTGATCTAACCAAAGCCCTAGAAATTTTGTGTTGTCTACTTTAGCAATCTTATTATCATCATATGTAATATTTGTAATTATAGAGTTGGTTCGTTGATTAAAATTCATGATGTGGGTTTTTCCAAAATTAATTTTTAGGTTGTTATTAGTTAGCCATTGAATAATTAAGCCTAAACTATTATTTATTTCATTTTCATATTTTTCTAAGTTTTTTCCTATAAATATTGTAGTACAATCGTCGGCAAATAGGGTCATAGGGTGTTCTATGGTTCTAGGAATATCGTTTATATAACATAAGAATAATAATGGACCAAGTACACTCCCCTGGGGTACGCCGTAATTTATACATTTTTGTTGCGATAGATAGGTTATTTCTGTTTTAGTTCTATGGCATAATTTTACTATTTTAGTTATTTGTTTTCTACTAACTAGGTACGACTTAATTAATTCCAGGACATTGCCCCTAATTCCAAGGCTATTTAATTTTATGAGTAGTATTTTGTGATCTACAAAATCAAACGCCTTCGTCATATCCATAAATAATGCGGTAACTGGGACTTTTTTGTCCATATTAGAAATAATTTCATTTACTAATTCATAGATAGCCATATTAATATTTTTCTGCTTCCTAAAGCCGTACTGTTCCTTAGTTAGGATATGGTTTTTCTCTAAGAATGAGTAAAGGCTGTTATAAATAACTTTTTCGATGATTTTGGAAAAAACTGGAACGAGTGCAATAGGCCTATAATTTTTCATATGTTGAGGATCATCCTTTTTATGGAGAGGTTTTATAACAGATAGTTTTAAGTCATCAGGGAATTTACCGTTTTCTATACAAAGGTTAACTATATAACTAAGAACTGGTGAAATTTCAGTAACTACGTTTTTGATTGCATGTGTAACAATATCATCATAGCCGGAACTATTTGTATTTTTTAGAGCAATAATAATTTTATGTATGTCATATGGAATGGTGGGTGCTAAGAACATGGATTTGGGGTTGGAATCAATTAATGTCGGTTTATAATCTGTTTTGTTTTTATAATTGTTTATTGGTTGAACTTGATCAATGAAATAGTTATTAAATAATTCGGCAATCTCACTTGGTACTGTAGTACATTTATTATTTTCTGTAAATATTTTAGATGGGTTTTCTTTAGGGTAATTTGATTTACTGGAGTTTATTACTCTCCAAGTTGCTTTAACCTTGTTGTCAGCATTATTAATGAAGTAGTTGTTTTGCGTTTTTTGAGTCAATTTAATAATTAGTTTTAGACGTTTAGTGTAGGTGCTAAATATTTTTTTATTTGTTTTATTTGGTTGTCGTCTTAGTTGCCATAGCATTTCACGCTTCCGTTTACAACATAGTTTTAGACCTTTAGTTATCCATTTCGGCGTTTTGGAGCATAGATTTTTAATTCTCACTATCGGGAAGCAAAGATCGTAGAATAACTTAAACAAACTATTAAATTCACGGAATGCATTATCTGGGTCCGCACAGTTGTATACATTATTGAAACTAAGACTTTGAAGAGCATTCTTAAATTTAAGCATATTTTCTTGACAAAAATCGCGATTGAAAGTATACCAATGTGTAATGGTACAAGTTTTTTGAACTGGACATCTTATGATTTGAGCTGTATGATCGGAAATCGCCAATTCTATCACCTCGCTAGTGCTGCCTCGTATATTGTGGATTATGTTGTCGATACAGGTGCCACTATCTAATCGGGTTGGTTGACGAATACTCAGTTTCATACGGTAGTTATGAAGAAGATTTTCAAGCATGGTAGAAAATTTCGTACTTTTTAAAATATCGATATTAAAGTCTCCACATATCAAGACTTTCTTTTTGTTATTATAACATATCTTCTTCAGTATATCATCAAATTGGTAGAAAAAGGAGTTTATGGTATCAATTTTGGATTTGGGCGATCTATAAATACATACAACAGTTATATGATGATCAATTAATTCGATAGCACAACATTCTAAAACATTAGGACAGCAGTATTCTTTTAAAGTGAGTATTTTATACTTGTGTTTATTATTTACCAGAATACATGAACCTCCTCTACGATTGTTTCTAGCGTAATGGGTTGCAAGTGTATAATTTGGAATATGTAAATGGATGTCATCGCCTTCTTTCATGTTGTGTTCTGTTACACAAAGCACATCTCTACTAACTACTATGGAGTTAGGTTTAATTTCGTTCGTAAGTATCCTCTTTTGAGGTCAGCATACATACTTAGAATCCGACATTGTATTGGAAATTGTACGTGAAACGACTATTTCTCCATTGAAATCATTGTGTCAGCAAAAGACAACATCTCTATTTATATTTAAACACATCGAAACCAAAGCCAACCTGTTGAGCTTTTAAAAGAAACTTCAATTCATTTAAATCTCGGTCTGTTAACAAAGGAAAGTTTTTTGCCTCTATTAATCCATTAAACATCACATCAGCCATACAAAAAAAAGTACAAGTTTGAGATTTCTCAAAACGTGTTTTTTTCATTCCGATTTTTCAGTTTTTCTCTATGCAAGTCACCGGGTTCCATATCTTTAAAGATACCAATATTTTTACCTAACGGTACTAGGCGCACAGTAAACCAAGGCAGTGTGCAGTCATTGCTTAATAATTCCTTCAATTGTTTGACAAACGAACACGCTATGGGGGTTCTCGCTTCATTGATGTGAATTGTGACGTGTCATTGGAAATTGCCGCGAGGGTGCAGTGGCAGTGTCTTCTTCGCTTACGGGTTCGATTCCCGCGTCAAAATGTGGGTATAAGCTACGAGACAGGAAACTCTTAATGTTGTTATGAATGTGGAGTTTCTATAATTAAAGTAATTAGTTTTGTTTCCTTATCTTGTGTTGTCGTTGTTTTGTTTATTATAAAGGCTCTCGGATCCTCGGCATTTTCTCATTCAAGAAATTACCATGCCTTTCGATCGCCTAATATATTATTGGTATTGCTTAACTAACTCTTATTATAGGACTAGGAATTTACGTAACTTTTTACGCATCGGAATCGATTTAAGGTTCTATCGGTCGCCAGTTTTTGTGTTAACTGTTAACAAATTATAATACTTCATGATTTCAAAACGTCTATTTTTTTTATTGTTGTTGAACTATTGTCCTTTAAATTCGCATAGAATGTATGACAATTCATAGATTCTAAGGGAATTTTAAGCGACAATACGGCGACTTGATGTATAGGCGTCGATTCTCGTTCGATTAGATTTATATTATAGACAATTTGAATAAGGCAGAGTTGTACCTTAGTACAGTCTCATGTAATTGGGGGGTGCTAAAATTACACCACAATTTTTTTTTTGTATCACATCTATTCAAAAAGAACCAGTCTTGGTAAACAGGGACTAAAATAGCTCGTTAATCCCTAGGGACTAAAAGTGATTTGAATTTGGAATGTGGATATTGTTAGTAAAAGTTCCAATCACCAAAGAGATTAATCACGAACATTGTATGAATAAATAATTAGCAGGCTGTACGAAAAGCATTCTGCCGTTCGTAATTGTTTACTCATATTAGGATTTTACTTAGTTTTATAAAAAAAATTGTAGTTAAGTCTTCCTCAAGTAATTGTATGTAAATAAATAAACGTACTATTCTTATTCATAAGTTGCACTTACTTATTGCCTTCGCTGCGCTCTGGATTCAAAGAAACACTCTCGCCTTCAAAATAGTTGTTTGCTCCCTTGGCAAACAATCTACTATTAATCATACACTTAGGGGCTAATATTAGTGAATAACCAGCGTTGTACATTAGTTAGGGAATAACCCATAAAACCTTCTCCAAAACAATATAAATAAAGGTACAAATATCACCCTTTACGCCCATTATTTTTTATGTTTTAATTTTAACGCAACTGTCTACACCTTAATAACGTATCGATGTTTATGTTACAACACTAATGATTTGATGACATCATAGGGATGCCCTTTGCTCAGCTTTGAATTATCACAATGGTAACAACAGTAACTTTTAAAGGAGGGTTATGTTTTTGGAAACTAATTTTCGGAATAAAAAAGAATTGATTTGGAAAAAGATTATTGAGAAAATGATTACTCTAGAGTGCTGTTCTAGTATCGATTTATTCGTGTCAGTTTTTTCAAATTAAAATGAAAATTAATTTATTTGCTAATGGTACACAATATAGGGTTTATTTATAAACGTTGCCTCAAGTTCAGAGACGTTTAAACGTCAACCAGGTTAATCAGTAGCCAATCATTAGTAGTTTATTATTGTATAAGATTATTTTGTGTATTTTATCTAAGGTCTTAGTTGTCTGATAATAAAATGATTATTATTATTTTATTACTAGCTGCGTCCCGCGGTTTTACCCGCATAAGTGTTGATCCCGTGGGAATATCGGGATAAAAAGTAGCCTGTATGTTAATCCAGGGTGTCAGCTACCTCCATACAAAATTTTATCAAAATTGGTCCAGCCGTTTGAGCGTGAAGAAGTAACAAACATCTAAACACACACACACACACAAACTCTCAAACTTTCGCCTTTATAATATTAGTGTGATAATTATTTAACTTTAAGCAACGTTTGTAAATAAAGGGGTGGATGTCGTATTTGTAATTGTGTAAGATTTAAGATACGTATGTGAAATATTATGTGTTATTATTTTGGAAGTATGTGTAGACTCTGGTACCTACGACTAAAAAGTATTCCGCACTTACAGTCATATTTTTTCGTCAGGGTGACTTTGCAATCGGGTGCGGGCGACCTTAGTTGTTTTCAACGGAGAAAGTGTTCAAGTTTAGCCACTAACATTACCAAAATGGCCTCGGTATTTGATATAATTTGTGACACATAGTAACGCTGTCCATAATAATCCATACCCAACGTATGAATAATGTACCCAGGATTTTGTAATATCTTGATTTAAAAGAGTGTCCATGGAGTTTCTTGCCCGTTCTTCTCCATAGAGATCTGCGTTTTGGAAAGGGCAACTAGCTTCAACTTTCTGACTGACAGACTATTTAATTTTGACAATTCAAAAGTACAAGGTTTGATTGAAATAAATGCTTTGAGTTTGATAATTTTTTCATCACCACTGCTCTCAAAACGGTGAAGGAAAACATCTGGAGGAAACCGGCATGTCCAGAAGCAAAAAAAATCGAAGACTTGTGACGTCTATCAACCAGCTAAGGGCTGGAGTGGAGGCCTGTGTCCCAGCAGTGGGAACATTATGGTTACGCAACGTATAATGTGTCACTCATCAAGTAATTATATATTTTGTAACTTGAGGAACCACATTGTTCTAAATTCAACTCAAAAGCAAGCGTAAGCAATAACAGTCTACGCATTCATAATCACGTTGATTTAGTTACCAAGAGACGAAGCAATGAATCACCGTATTCCACAGAACTAATCACACTAATATTATAAAGGCGAAAGTTTGTTAGTGTGTGTGTGGGGGGGTGTGTTTATATGTTTGTTACTTCTTCACGCTCAAACAGCTGCACCAATATTGATAAAATTTGGTATGGAGGTAGCCGACACCCTGGATTAACATATAGACGATTTATCCCGATATTCCCACGGGATCGAAACGTATGCGGGTGAAACCGCGAGGCGCAGCTAGTCAACCATAAACCAGCACCCTAATTGCGTAACACACTATCAATCGGCATCTGAATCATTTTGAAGCAAATTGCTAATCCATTGCTTCATAAGTTCGAAAAAATTGTCTGCTCAACACGTAAATAACGCAATGAATGTTGTTGAACTGTCAAAATGAAACCGATTCCGACTGACAATGTGTTACGCAATTGCCCCGCTGCTTTTAGTAAATAATAGAATCTAACCGACAACCTTATTACGCAACGGTTGAACCGTCAAAATGAAAGCCATCGCAATTGTGAGCGCGTTATGGCATTAGGATGCGATTCCTTTCTGGAAAGTGGATTAAAGCGGGAAAATTGTAAATTCAGGAAGACAAGTGAGCATACGTTTAGTTTGCGTAACTTTTGAACGTTTTCATATTATACAGGGTTATTGGTAAAACATTAACAACCTCTTAAGAGGTCATTGTACTCATCATTATGAACAACTTTTACTATGGGACCAAACCTGAAATCGCGAAAAAAAATCAGCTGTTCCATACATTTTGACGAGTTATACGGACATAAATGTAGAGAACAGCTGATTTTTTAGTAATTTTGGTTGTTGGTAGTATTCAAAAATATTCTATATTAGAGCCAGGTATTTGAGACAATTTCCAAGATATGGAACACGAAACTGAATGCCATACATAACAAAGTACAAATTCCATTGCAACCAAAAACTTATTAGGACCTTTTTGTTACAAATGGTCACTCAAAAATAAACTTAGAATACATTTCTATAAAGTAGATAACTGATTAAGTGGCGATGGAATGTAAATTATCTGAGATTATGAACACTGCTTTAGATAAAATATTCGGTTTAGTAATGTTTAAGAATTACGAGTAACTATGTACTTGGTACCGAATAAAGCAAACACATCTCCTTGGCATGCTGTAACCAATTGTGTCATGTCGATACCAGGCAAACACGACAGGATCAATTTAATTTGGCGGCCTGATATTATCTACGTTTGTCATTTCGACTCTGAGATTACAAACGAACTTTGCCAAGTCAGTAAGCGCGCCACCAACTTACTAAGGATTATACTACTTTAATATAGCGCTGCGACCGTGTGTAGCTCCCTTAAGTGCCACTGTCACGAGCCAAAAGGCGAACAAAGTAGCAGAGGCAGTTCCCTCCACACGAAGTATAGCCTCCGCGCGCCACGGGGGTAAACTTTGATACCCCAAAACCTCCACCCTGCTATGCCACCCTAGTACCCAGCCCACCCACAGCGGGGCTTTGAGGACGTCTTTGAGCCGAACTTTAGCGGGAAAACCCCAAAATTCAAGTTGGCCCACGTCCCCGATTACGAGTTAGCGATATCTTTGAAAATTTTCTGGTCTCCTGGTACGTTGGGAGGCTTGTTTTCGATTTTTTTCAGAAGCGGGTAGATTGGAAAAGCAGATTTTTTTATAAATTCCTACGTGGTCGTAATTCTTTTTCTGGGAAAAATATTTTACCTGTAATTCTTCTATCATTTATTTGTAGAGTGGTGGCTGCCTACACAATACACGTGCCGTCTTTTTTGCATTGCCCGTAATCGGTTAATAATAATATTATTACGTTTTAAAAACCCATACGTACCTATGTATTTATTTACAATCTATGTATGAATTAAATCAAGAGAAACTTCATAAAAAATTTCGACCAAATGAAAATGCAAACTACACGTGCTTTTGGATTAACAAAAACGGAAACGGATTTTCTCAAGAGTGTCAAATAAAAGACATCAACGTGAGTCATACATATTTAAAAAAAAATTGTTTTTGAATTAAAAGCTGTTGTCATTCAATACTTTTAACATTTTGATGAATTTTGTTTTTTAATTAATATCCAGAAGTTTCTAAAAAGGCCGCAATTTATTCATCTCGGACTCAAGGACCATAAACTTATTTCCACAGTTTTCAGCCATCTTCTGAGAATTACTATTACTTAATTTGGAATCAGCGTACATTCGCTGTATATGTATATAAAGGAAGTATAATATATAGTAAGTATATATAGGAAGGGTTGAACTAAACAACTAATAAAATTTACTAAGTGGATTCATCATTTATATAAAAAAAAACTATTTATCATGTAGTATTTTGTTGCCTGCGTTTTTATATCTATGGCAGTACAAATGCTATTAGTATTATTAATTCTCTCTAATTTTCACTTATCAGGAGTTATTTTCAATTACTACTACTATACCAGAATAACAGAATAAAAAGGAGGTGTAATTAAAACATGCAGGCTACCAGGCGTAAGACTGTATATAAATTACCAGGCGCAAAGGACCACGAATTACCAGGGTAGCAGGAGCGATAGCAGGTATAAACAAGGATAGTATTGCGTGATCGCCGGGTACTAGGCGTAACGTTTATTTCTGGCCGTGATTTTCGGTAGGTGCGGAGTTGAACGTAATGTTTTGTTTTAAAGGGCGCTTTCAGTAATTTAGTTTTCGTAGTTTTAATACTGGGGGCCTTAAAAGGTCACTTTTGCAGAATCATAAAAGAATAACATAATGGACAGTTAACCGTTAAGTTAATCGTATCAAATCCCATTGGTGAAGCGTTTTTCAGTTATTTTTTTTTATCTGTGCTAAAATACCAATCAATCCGATCCAAATCCAATCCCAATCTCTTTGATTATACCTACGTACTGCAGCGAAAAAATAAAAACACGGACTGTCTTCGCCATATTACGATTCATAATGTTATCCTTTATGATTCTCCAAAGTGGCCTTTTTAGGCCCCCAGTTCCATGTTCCATGGTTTCAAGATTAATGCATATATAAAATTATATATAAAGAGATACATGCCATATTATTCTAGTCATGACATCGGAATCTTTAATTTAGTTTCATGCATAAGAATTAATTATAAGAAAACCTTATCTCAATCAGCAAGGTTCTTAATTAACTTAATTGTACATAATAAAAAGATATGTTACTTAATTGTAAACTAGTTTCATTCCACGTTTTTTGTTGTAAAATATTACTTAATTGAAGACAGTTTTAATTGAATATAGAAATGCCCAAGATTAAGAGAGGTATAAAAATATTTTATATGTTGGAAATAGTACCTACAGGAAAGATAATAATTGCTATGTGCTTCTAATGTTCGTTCTTCATACTATAATGCCCATGAAAACTCGATAAAAAACTGTTTTTGTTTAAATTCGAAATCCAAAATTCATAAGATATCGAAAATTAAGGACCGTTTATAAGGGTGTCTTTTTTTTTCTTTTTTTTTTTAAAACGTTGCCCCACACTAGGAATTTCTAAACTGATTCCGTCTCGAGTAGAACTAAGATTCGAACTTTGGTCCTTACGCCCGTAACCGTTCTCGCTCGCACCGACACCCTAATTGCCTAACACACTATTAATGTTAATCTAAATAATTTTGAAGGATATTGCTAATTCATTGCTTCATACGTTCGAAAAATTTGTCTACTCAACCACGTAAATAACGCAATGAATGTTGTTGAACTGTCAAAATTAAAGCCATTGCTACTGTTAGTGTGTTACGCCAAACTTATTACCCAATCAAATCTAATTTTTCCGTCTATTCAAGCTCCATTTTTTTCGTGCAAATTCAAAACAATTCTTGACTAGACTACTTAAAACAACAAAGTATTCTTTGATAGTTTGTACAACACTAAAACTTAGTTTGTAAACTTCATCTTAACATTGCTGTAGGCTCAAACCGAGTTAAGAGTCGTGGTTTTAGTACTAAACGCTAGGTTACTTTACATAATTTATAATGAGATATTAAAGGAGTTTTATGGGTGGCCGTAAACGGCAGCTGAAAGGGAAAGGGTTTTTTATTATTTTGGAAATATCTGGGGGCGCGAAAGCAAAGCTATCTTCAGTTTATGATCCCCCGAGCTTAAGATTGGCTTTACACTTAATGAATATTGGTAATTTTAATTTTGAATATCATGGAGCACTTGCGCTTAAAGATATCTTTTAGATTATTGCAAAAACTGGTCTTTATCGTTGTTAGTTCTAAAATATCGGACCGGACCTTAGGACCAATACTTTCACACGATCGAGTGTGCACAAACAAACATAAAGTTTTCTTTTTATATCCGGTACTTAATTTTCTTTGTTTACTTGATCAGAATATCTTGAGGTTACCAGGCTTCCAGCGACCCGCGGGAGGTGCGATTAACTACTTCGTAAATAAGCAAAGTAATACTGGAAGAAGAATTACCGGCTGCTCGCCACTGGCCGGGTAAGGCAACCGGATATTTCTTTTAGCTGTCCAAAGAACCCCCCGGTCATAATGCCCTAGTGGGGGCCGCAGGGGGGCAGATATAAAGATACAGGCCCCCCACTTATCCCGGGACCATACCCGGTCCTTTTGCTTTTATAGGGGGTGTGTATAAAACCGAATCGCCCGGTTTTAGCTGTGCTGGAGTGTTACGAGCGGGGCCGGCGGCGGCGGTCGCATTATGCCGACGGAACGAGACTATATCTGATGTGGCTATGGTGCCTCGGTACTTATATACAATGTTTAGACGATGGCTTCGTTCATTTATTAGTCTGGCGTTTCGAACGGTCAATAAAACGTTGAAGGCTCTCCGTAATAAACGGAAATTAGCCGAGAAAAAATGCGCAGGAAATGTAACCTTTTTGTTACATTTGTTGCCTTGTTTATTATCACGGGATAGAACTAATTCGTTCTCATTCCACTTTAATTTCAGTAGGTACTGGATACAAAAGGGAAAGATCCTCCATGTAACTGGTTCACTCATTCAATTCAATCGTTCTTCAGATGTTTCGCAGAAGCGAGGAATGGTTTCAGCAACAGCCTGTATGTTAGGTGTTCCCGAAAATGATTTAATTGATTCGTTTTGAAAATTTATTGGACGGTTTTACGTGATTAAGATTCTTAATAGGTATGGTGGAAACCGCACCCGAATTATTGTACCTAAAGGATATGACCAGTTATGAACCGAATCTAACATAATTCATTCCTTCAGCAACAGTTTCATACCTTTCTCTTTGCTGTTAAAATTGCGATGTATCCAAGCCTCTTTCGCTTGTTGTTGTCCTGGTTTGTCCAGCACTCGGACCGAAACGTGGGGGAGGCAAGATCCTAGCCTCAAGATATTAATTTCTCTTTATTACCGGGGCGACATGTGCTTATAAGATGAAGGTAACTATGTTGTTTCATTATTCGAATGTCGGAGGGCCCGGGTGGTGGAGTAAGGGGGGTGGAAGCCGTATAAAAACGACAATTTCCTCTAAACGCGCCGCGCCCGCGCCCGCGCCTGTCGCGCCGCGCCCTCCGGTACTAATTAACTGCCACAGCGGTTATGTCACCCTAGTACCCCTGTTTGTAGGGCGGTGTTCAATTTTTTTTGTCTGGAGGTTGACAGCTTGACCTTTCCATATAAAATCGAGAATAACAATAATAATGTTGAACCAGGGAGGGTCTTCGCCAAATATGTTTACATTTCAGAGAATGTCATGCTTTGTAATGTTATTTAATAATGTTCTTCTCTACTATTCCTAGAGCAATTATCTGCAGTACTCTGTTTTCTTTTGGGTTTATATTTATCTTTTATCTTGGCGCCCACCCCTACCAATGCGGTTCTTTGGTCCGCGTAGTCCAGTGGTTCCTAACCTTTTCAATATTGTTACCCCTGGACCTATTAAGAAAACTGATTCTACCCCGAAATGTTATCAATACAACCAAATACAAATACCTTTATTAATCACAAATTGCACAAATCTTAAAATTTTAACGTATTTTATTTAAATAAACAATGAATTAAGTAAAACTAGTTAGTGTTTTTATGTTATGTTGTTTTTTTTATTAGATTAGGTCTTTATTACGTTCTTTGTTACCCCCAAAGAATAGCTGATTTACCCCCGCGGGGCTAATTACCCCCAGGTTCGGAACCACTGGCGTAGTTTAATGAAAGAATTTGGCCAGTTGCTAGTTGCAGGGCGACCCCTGTAAGAACAGCCGTTGTGCCCATGTGAGTACTTGTCAAAGTTGACTAAGGGACTTCTCTAGCAAAGTCATCATCTGCCTAGCCTTTTACCAACTATGTTGGGGTCGGCTTCCAGTCTAACTGGATGCAGCTGAATACCAGTATTTTACATGGAGCGACTGCCTATCTGACCTCCACAACTCAGTTACTGGGTAATACGATACCCCTTGGTAAGACTGATTGTCAGACTTTCGGGCTTCTGACTACCCGTAACGACTGTCAAAGATCCGGGAATGACAGCCGGGACCAACGGCTTAACGTGCTTTCCGAGGCACGGAGGGGTCTCGGTATGTAAAGATGGTCACCCATCCACAGACCAATCGCGGCAAGCGTAGCTTAACCTGATCGATCGACCTGTGCGGCTATCATTATTTAGCCACGGACCCCTCTAGCAAGTGTCATCTGAAAATTATGAATTTACTGCGAACCGCAAGTCGTTTATTGAAACGATGAGCTAGTGTAGAATGCATATTCTGAAGTGCATTTACGAAGATAAGTTAAGATGACTTTTACCCGTTTTCACTAGCACTTAACTAGTCGACACCAAAAGCGAGCTGTTGGATTTTCAAGTTCTGGCGCTGAGCCGCGCGATGAAAAAATAGCACCCTTTTATTCAGGCTTTCATTGAAGACTTGAAGTATCATCTTATGTAAGTGAAAACGGACATTACTGTTAAAATGGACCTGCAGAAAGAAACAACAATAAAAGTAACTTTACTTGCACATTTGCAAGTTACTGAACTGTCAGTAGAAGAGTAAAAACACCAGGGTAGCAAGAAATCGGGGAAATCGCTACAACCTATGGTAGTGTGAGGTCGGGAAGGGGACTAGCGGATAAAAATACCGCAGCCTTTGCGCTTTTGGTTTGCTTTTCGACTAGTGTTCTTCACTTTGTTTGATTCTGTTCATCCTCCCCTGTTAATCTGTTGCATAGGTTTTGGATTGATCGGTGTTTGACACCTATATTTTTCCCTTTCTTTTTTACTGTTATTCCTGTTGTCTCATGCTGCAATTAAAATTGTTTCCTGTTTTGCTTTTGTACCACTGCACTGCTAACTACCGTGGTAAATGAAATGAAATGTTGATTTTTGTAAGTAGATCTTCTAAAACATTTTTACACGTCAATATTTTAAAAACTAGATGGCATTTCCTAGCTGACTGATCCCTGAGAAGTAATGCCGAAACAAACTCAGAGGCCATGGTCTTTTTTAAAGTCCAAAGGTTTGATTCGGTAATCTACGCCAAGCATGACACGTTACTCATGTTTCGTACAAATAAACTAATGATATTGTATGCAAGCAAAGTAAGGGTTACTAGGCTCGCACAAGCAAAAGGAGGTCTAAGCTCTATTTAGAAAAAATTGATGATGATGATAACATTCTATGGGAAGTTATAAAGCCGTGGACACTAGGCCTGGCAAATGACTCGAGACCTTCATACATTCGCATGTCTTCGTCCCGCTATACCTAATCGCTACTGTGGTACCTACATTATAACAAACGACCACTCCAAACTAGACCTTAATGTCCTCACTTAAGGGCGTATAATAGGTTGAACAGCGCAAACCTTAGCAGTCCTTATATGTACCTGTTTAGTAGTTAATTATTATGATCGGTTAGCTATGTGTGCGTTGTGGGTAAACTGCAAATTAGGTCACTTGCAAACATTATGATATTGCTTTGTCCTAATTTTGACGTGACAACGTCTTAAATTAGGTTGCGACTGGGAGTCACTTATGAAAAAGTGTAACGCTCGGTAACGTTACGATGAGTCACCGAACGAGAGAGAGGCCCGCCGAATGCCTTGCGTCTCTCTCCCACTCAACTATGATCGGATGATCGGTCGTTGTCACGTAAAATCTTCGCCCGTAAAACCGACTTTACAGGCAACCATTTTTTTTAGATAAGTTTGGATATTGAAAACTTATAAAATCTCGTGTTCTATGATGTAATGTGAAGTAGTCGCGTTTGTTTTTGTGAAGATTTTATTCATTTAAAAGACAGTTGTAACTTTGTAAGTCTAAAATATAGTATTTACATAGTCTACTTACGTATAGGCAAGCATGCAATAAAGTAGAATCGTATCCAAAAATCAAATAATAGATTAATCAAATAAGAAATGAGATAAAATAATAGATTAAGGCTCCTTCTGATTTTCATTGTTTCAATATTTCTTTATTTGTATTCAAGTTTACAATTATTTCATTTTCCCAATGACGTCAGTCAATAAGACCATCCGATGCATACCTGCTTCAGCATAGATCAACAACTATACATCTCGTCTTGGCTATGTGTAGCACAGATGTATAACTGTGAAATGTCTATTCCTGAATTTAGGCTTGAGATTGAGACCAGTGCCGCAGACAGTCGCCGGCCGTCTCCCAAATTTAGCTACGGCACGCTAACTAAGCTATGCTGTCTTGGTAACGCTTAAGTGACGATTTAGTTAGATGTTTGTGCAACAGGCAAGCAGGAATCCATAGGAAGTTATTTTTACCCGACTACAGCTCAGGAGAGCAGTGTGGTGGCCCAGTGGTAACGGCCCCGACTTACCGAGTCCTATGTCGTGGGTTCGAACCTAGGCAGGCGCTATACTTTGTGCAAATAATTGTATCACCACTGCTCTCAAAACGGTGAAGGAAAACATCTAGAGGAAACCGGGATGTCCTAGAACCAAAAAATCAAAGAAATGTTGTGACATCTACCAACCCGCACTGGACCCGTGTGGTGGATTACAGCCGGTTCCCTCTCACAGAGAGGAGGCCTGTGGCCCAGCAGTGGAAACATGGCTGATTATACTATACTACTACGACTCAATCAAAGGACGGTTATGATTTTAACAGGCTATAAATGTCTGTTCCCTCATAACTCCTAAACTACTCGTCTTATTTTGACAAAGGAGGTGTAATGGAAAGCCTCTTGTTGTTCCGCAGGTTATAGGCTATGTGACGTCACAAAATATGCTGCCCTGGTAACGCTTAAGTGTCGATCTAGATATTTGAGCAACGGGCAGGCAAGAATACATAGGAAGTTACTTTTATAGCAGTGGATATCAGCAAGAATATAGTGACCATTATCATTGACAATCTTTGAAATCCTTGATAACCACTGCAACAACGAGTTTCCTGTCTTTTATAACAAATATACTTGATGTTGGTCAGTGGAATCTCTAAATAATCAAATGTGTTCCTCCGATTTTGAAATGCATTTGCTAACTTTATAGAGGACATAAGGAAACAGCCAATAGATAAGTAATTGAATGAGAAAACGGCGAAAGATACAGGAATGTGCATGTGTGTAAGCCTATAGCAGAAAACCTGCCTCTCCATTTATTTCCTCAGGTATCCACCGCTTAATCGGAACAGACTAAAAAGGAATAAGGATCAAATTACATGAGATGCAATATAAAAGGGCCACGAAAAGAGGTAAGTTACCCGTGTCGTCGGATATAGTTGAAGTTTTGTAAGAAACCGATGGTTGTTTTCGAATGAAATTTAATTTGATAAATTAACTGTTTGTTTTCTATTAATTAAATTAAATTTTGTTATAAAACATCCATCGGTTTCTTGTTAAACTTCAACTATATCCGACGATCCTGGTTACTCATCTCCTTTAGTGACCGTACTATCACTATGAATATACACCACAACAAAAACTGGTATTTGAATAAACAAACAGAACTTCTCTATTCCTAATATTACTAGGATAACAGTATACACGTAGCTCTAAAAGGTGAAGACATGTATACTAAGACCCCTGTTTAGAGTGTGTGATACGGAGGGTGCGTGGGACGAAATTTTACGAGTTTCCAGACCCGTGCATGAATTACAGATTTTAACTGACCCTTGGTTCCTTTGTGTCGATTTTACTTGGAGTTTGAAGGCGCCATTGTAGTGTAGCGGTATCTACAGCGCCACATGCGAACAACGCGTCATACTGACGCTGACGTCACGCAAATCCTGCATCACGCAAGCAGAGTTTACCGCGCAACTAGCATAGATACAACGGCCCGACATGAGTCATTGGGCAGTTGCCCGCTAGACACAACACCCGTCTTGTCGGAGGATCCTTCCTTTTCTATAGAGTATGAGTGAACTTTACACCCTGTTCCTCATACCTCTATACTGGTGACCCCGACGTGATCGTCAGCGCAGCCTTCGTGCAAATACTTCAGCGTGACGTCATCATCATTACTCCCGCAAGCTTTAGAGCGGCGAGTCACCCAGCCAGCCAGCATCCACGGCTTCAACGGGTATACCTCTCTAATAGATTGCGTGCGCTGTTAGAGCAGTGGTGACCCAGTAGTAATAGCTCCGACTTACGAGTTGTAGGGCGTGGGCTCGAACCCAGACAGGCGCTTCACTTGGTGTAAATAATTTCATCACCACTGCTCTCAAAAAACGGTGAAGGAAAACATCGTGAGGAAACGTGTCCTAGAACCAAAAATGAGAATATATGTGACATCTACCAACCCATACTGGGCCCGCGTGGTAGATTACAGCACATTCTCTCGAAGAGAGGAGGCCTGTGTCCCAGTAGGTAATGTTCCCTATTATAGGCTGATTATGTACGATTGCGGAAGTTTTCCACCATTCCGCGGGCTACTGATAAAGTTATCTATTGGTATGTGTGATATCTTCTTTTTTGAGCTCCTTAAGTTCTGAGTTGAGCTGCACGATTACTGACAAATGCGTGCACTGATTGTCCAGGTCCACTCAATTTTGTGGTTCTTTCCCCAATCTACATGGCCTTTTCATGAACTGACCATGATTATGCCTGGACTTTAAAAGATGCTGTGACCTCTGAGTTTGTTTCGGCCTTTCTTCTCAGAGTAGTCAGAATAGGAAACGCCGAGCTCATATAATTTTTAAAATGTGATTGACGTGTAAAAGGGTTTGTACAAACCGACTTACAGAAAAAAAAAACATTATTTTATCATTTTTATTTTTCATCAGTAAGGCCTTTTTTGCGGACATCCATTTTGTTAAACTCCCCTTTGTTATTTCCAGCTCTGTATTACTTTGGGTGCGAACATTGTTCTATCCGTAGCTCATCATCATCATCATCATCATTTCAGCCGAAAGACGTCCACTGCTGGACATAGGCCTCCCCCAAGCACTTCCACTTCGACCGGTTCTGTGCTTCTCGCATCCGTAGCTCAATTACTAACAAAAAAATGGCGAAAACCTCCTCTTCAAGACTTCACATAAAAACACTGTCCTAAAAAATATGTTCGCCAATTGTAGTCATAGCAGTATCCGTGACATTTTCGGTAGTCTACAGACTTATGAAATGAAATGAAATGATTTTATTTTTTGTAAGTAGGTTTGTACAAACACACGTCAATCATGTTTTTTTTTTTTGAACTAGATGAAGTCGGCGTTTCCTATCTGACTACTCTGAGAAGAAAGGCCGAAACAAACTCAGAGGTCACAGTCTCTTTTAAAGTGCAGACATAATCTTGGTCAGGTTATATGAAGACCATGTAGATCGATGTCTGAGGTGGTCTTTTGAGGAAAGAACCACACAGATTGAGAGGACCTGTCCAGTCAGTGCACGCATTTGTCAAAAATCGTGCAGCTCAACTCAAGACTTAAGGAGCTCAACGATTCGACGAACAATACCAAAGAAAGGACATTTGGGTAGGCCACATAAATTACTCAAACTGCCAGACCATGAAAAAAAAAATGATATGATATACCTACATAGTTTAATTTCATTTATCATTTGCAAAAGTCTCCAAAATATTCGTTTTCCTAAATAATTCCAAAAGGACCAATTTTATCTCTGCATTTAGCTGTTTCGCAAATTGTCGAAATTCCCTGAGGTATCTGCGACCGAATACAGCTGTGCTCGACATACGTATCTATACAGGATGCGTCTTGCCCTACACACCGACTTGCCCGGGTCATACTATCACGCTAGTTATTGCTATATGTATAATGTTTCATATAGCCTCAAAGTATAGAGGAGTATTAATATCTAGATCTTTTCTTGAAATATAATTCTGAGAAAAAGTAGTGAGTATCTGCAATCTCTTTTGAAATAGAATATTGTGAGTTCTCTCGGGATTTTAACTTAACGTTCGACCTTTATTAGTCGAGAAGACTTTGAAGAACGCCATTGAAATCAAAGTTCTTATGAAATGTGTGGGTGACGGGTAGATAAGATACATGACTGAATTCAATAAATGTACTAAGGTCATAGAAGCAGACAGGTAGAAAAGAATACAACAAAGAATTCGGTAGATCCAATTCCTCTATAAATGCAAAGTACTTATTAGCAGAACACTGGGTCAGTACTCTGCAAATTCTGCAATCCTTTTCCGCCATTTAAATGCCCGCATATTATAACATATACACGTATCGCTTCGTGTTTCATGAGTGCCTGGTGCCTCATTCCCATATATACGTAATATACACACATGCAGCCTTTATTTGCATGTATGTATATAATCGATTCTGTAGTATATACGCGAGTGTCATTGTGCATGTGTGCGAATTGATTGTATAATTACATCATCATTATCAGTTTATAGTCATGCAACATTGGTTAAATTGATTTCCCTAATTAAGATGAAGCTTGAGGTTAGGATCAAATAAGATCGTGTAACTACAGTCGGCGATGTTGTTTCTGTTAAGTTCATAATAAGTGATTCTATGTTCGTGAGATCTATTTTGTAGTAAAATAGTACTTTGGGTTCTTGTTTATAAGCTTTATCAAATTGATATTCTACACTAACTTGACTTATCTATCACAGTTTAAATGGCCACTTCTTGGCATGTCTAAGAACTAAAAGTTTGCCTGAAAGTTTGGATGAAGTAAAAGGGAAAATTAATGAAAATTTTGGGAAACTTTTAACACGATTTTTATATGTAGCTTTTTTATAAGTATCATTAAATCATGGTTAGTTATGACAAAGACAAAAAATGGTCCGTTCGGTAAATAACTTCAGAACATCATGAGTGAACTTGCGATGATGGATTGATGTGTCCATCATAGAGTTACCATGACTTAGGGCACACTAACAAAAATTGAAAAACATTTTTTACCTATCGATTGTCCCCACTGCGTTCAGAATGTGCGTGTGTTTCGAGTGTCATTGATGCATTTCGGTATGGGGGACAGGGGGCGATGGGGGCCGGCCGGACACGGAGCGAACGCACCTCGTCCACGAACTGACGGACCAGTGTGCGTTGTAACTCCGAGGGGCGAACACGCGCGCCGCGCCCGCACACAACTTACTCGCGAAACACGAACTCCAACTCTCAAATATCACAGTTTCGAATCATAAAAAATTACTGCCGTGCAACAAATAGGTTGGTAACCTATTGTGCTTCCTTTGCGTTACAATTTTTCCATAAAAAAAGTTGCAATCAGACGTTCAGCGCGCGAAGTTTTATCATCTTGACATACTAGTTTTTGCACGAATGCAGGTTTGCATAGACCGTCAGGAATGGACATAGGAACTTGATGAGTAAGTAAGCCTTGGCATTAGTACATGGTGACAGCAAAAAATGCAATTAGTCCATCGTTGGTTCGTGTCGCTAAGTTTCCTTTGTCACGCCAGTTTGAAAAGACAAGGCATTGTTTTAGTGAATTTATTAGCCTAACTAACACTTATGTACCGATTCTTAGATTGTTCTTAGTAGTTTCCTACTAGAGGTTTTTTTTTATCCGACGCAGTTAGTTTTTATCATCTTTATTTAGTACTTAGTTTTACTATTTATGTTGTTGTAAATATAAAACAGGATTGCTTCTTATCAACTTCATGCAGATCTAAGGAGTCTGTGTTAAACACTTTCAGCTGCATCTCCAATACACTTGAGAAGTTAGTTTGTATACCAAACTCTCATTATGTATTCTCTATTACATACTAGGGTTATCTGATCTCATATAATTTTACCTAACGATACCAGGCTTGCAGACTTGTACAAAATGTACAGAAGTTCTCAATGTGTAGAACGCAGCGAAGTTTGAAAGTAATTTTGGAGTGCAAGCGCGCGTCGAACTAATCAAATCGTTCACGGTCCTTACTTCGCTGATAACACGACCCACCGTGTTATGTTGCTCTAGTAACTGTGCAACTTTTTTATTGCCTTTTCGTATATTTTCTTACTTCACTTAGGAAAAACAATGGAGTTTTCACGCAGCTACGCCTACTTTTCAGGTTTTGCATCTTTACTGCTTATTTTATAGCAGAAGTAGAGTCACTTTCATATTGTTACTATCTAATATTACAGTCGATTTATAGTACTTCACATTGCAATAGTTTGACGATCACCAAGGACAATCCTTTACTACTTTTATACTCAAGCTACTACCTACCATCCATAAAGAATCCCCCGATACTCATTGATACAAGATTAAAGTTACCCAAAGAGCATCTACGTGTAAAACCGGATTTTTCCATCCAAGGAATTGTATACCCCGTGAATGAAGTAACAACAATCGCAATATTCATAACAGTCGTATCAAAGGACCAGGTTCGCATTCCACGGCAACGCACCGCATTGCTAAGCACAATACCTATTAAGCCCTACATCGCCGGCTAAACTAGCGTAAACACAGCCATCATCTCTTTCCGCGTACCCTTTATACCGCAAACCTCCACAGGCATGTAATTAGTATATTTATGAAAAAGGAACGAACCGATGGGTAGGACAATGAGCGTGGGGACCGTTACTCGGGTAATGAGCCCCTCACATTCGACTAGCCGGGATAACGTGTAAGGGCCGGTCGGCCGCCTCTCACACCAACGCGTAACCTAACCGTAACCTCTCAAGCAATTAAGATATAGAAACCGAATATAAAACTATTGATACAAAATGTAGTAACGGTATGTGCGTAACCAAAGACCACAAATAAATATATTTGGAATTGGTAAGACTTGAAGAGCTTAGGCGAAGCCACTGTTGTTGTGTGTTCTAGTTGAAGCGTATATATTTTATTATTAAAGCAATCATTGACACTACAAAGAAGATCATTGTTAGGCATGTAATTTGGTCGATCTGAAGTAAACGCATGAAAAAACAGAAGAAAAATAGTTTCATTTTTCAATTATGATCCTTACACTTACACATGCCTTTGATGTGAAACCTCTAGCTGTAAACATAACAAAAATATTTTATTTCGTTAAGAGCGTTTACGCCGTACGGCATTTCATACAAACTTTCAAGCCCTTGTTTTCCGAAATGAATGAACCGATTTTAATGAAACTTCATACGCATAAGCAGCATACAAAGGTCTAAAAAGTTAGTAGAAAACATTTTCGAAATGTCTTATTTAAAAAAAGATAACTGGAAATCTCTGTTTCTATGAAAAGTTTAAAATCGGTCTAATTTGGCTGTAACACTATTTTTCGAAAATGTTCTCTACTAACTTTTTAGACCTTTGTATCCGAAGTTTCATTAAAATCGGTTCATTCATTTCGGAAAACAAGGGCTTGAAAGTTTGTATGAAATGACGCTCGGCGTAAACGCTCTTAATAATTCTACAAATTATATAACCTTCACACCTCTGTTAGCTTATGGTGAGCAAGTCAACGATCGCTGTAACTACTTGACATTTAAGACACCCTCGCACCTGTACTTCTTGCAAGTTTTTTAAAGGACATGCATACGATAATTTAATGACACGCTTATGATCTGGGATATTATGCGTAGAACTTTAAGTGCCGAAAGATTCGGTACCTACTTTGCAGCGCCTTATTGTTTTGAATGGAATATATCTTCTGTTATTTAAATTGGTCTTTCGGTACGCGCACGTCTTCGAATTTACTTGAGTGGTGGAGTTGTATTTTTAATTCATCTGGGGATTGTACTGCGCCTGATATAATCCGGTAGGCTATAAATACATGAAAGCCTTACAGGTGTGTACTGATGGTTAACAAAAGTTTTTACCTTTTCGTACCTAAACCCTCAAGGATAGAGTCGCGACCATAAAAATGTATTTTCTATCCAATCTAAGTTACATGCCTGTGTGAATGTGGAACCTAATTCGGAAACTAGGCAGTTAATAAAAAAACGTCACGGACTACCGTACCCAAAGCTATTAAAGTGGCCTTGTCGTTATCGCTAAAAAGAAAATAGCTGGCAGTGCACTGACCGCGCATTAAACGCGTATGGCGTGCGCTTTCCACCTACCGTTGTGTGTCACACGGTGTTACAATGTTGCGGAATGGTGTGAATTTTAGTACTGAGTGTTGCCTTTTTCGATTTTTATGCGTTAACTCCTACGCTATATGAGAACCTGGTATTGATATTGGTGTTCGTCCTTTTTTGATGATGTTAATTCCGATTAAATGAAATACATTGATAAGTTAGTGGTAGTACTTTGCTTTGTAATAATGAAATTAACAGCCTACCCCAATGGTCTAGCCATTATTGTCATTCGATCAGACTTGCTAAAGAGAGAATGCTTAAATTACTTCAATATCAATGTCATCATGCTTCATAAAAGCACTTTAAAACTATAAAATATAAGACTATGATTGGATCATAGGCACTCAATATTTTGCCTGGCATAGCCTGACTATACCTTATTTGTTCAAACAGTTTAAAGTTAGAAATAATATTATAATTACGGTGCAAGACGTGGGTGTGTAAGCTTCGAACAAAATTGCTCACTTAATAAAACATCGAAGCTTTAAAAGGATTTGAAATATTTAGCTATGCTTATATAATTATGGAAGATTAATCCTAAATAATAAGAATTGGATGTATTTATTTTGCAATAACTATCCATAACCAAATCGATAGAATAAGGGAAATCGATCTTGCCAACGCTGAACCCAGTAATTGTCAGGACTAAACGATTAATCGGTAAACTAAATCGATTGAAATATTACTCGATGCGGATTAAACGTCAGGTTGAAGAATTTCATTCTGAGATATGGATCGCTGCATAAAGCACGTAGAGCCGGTGTCTGCAGATGGAAAATGGCCTATGTTGTTATCGCGAGCAGCATGAGAATGAGACCCCTTTGCGATTTAATCTGCTCAAAGCTCTCCGGTAGTTCTGTACTCCTAATACTTTTTTCTGAAAATTTTGTTTGTGCATTCATTCTTGTTTAGTTAATTAATGAATGGAGATACTTTGTTTTGCACATCAGTTGTGGTTTTGTGTTGTTTCTTATTAGAATTTATTTCCAATATGTTGAATTCTTTTTTAGTGGCTACTTAGGCAATAGTTTCACTAACATCTTCATTATTATCATCTTTAGCAGACAATCTACCAACCCGCATTGGTCCTGCGTAGCCCACTCCCTCTCGAAGAGAGGAGGCCTGTGTCCCAGCAGTGGGAACATTATACGCTGATTATGCTCCTTTCCCGTCAAAATAAGCTACATCTACGTTTCTATCTGGATCATCAAAAAGTTAAGCAGATGGAAACATATAAATCTCTCTCCTCACAAATAGTTTATTTTGTAGTAAATCTAGTCAACGTTAAAGTTAGGAAGCTGTCGGGTCCAATCCTTGTCCGTTTTTAATTCAAAGCCAAATAAAATGTGGGGCAGATCTTGGTCCACTTTCATAGACTTTTCTAGATATCTGATGGAATAATAAATCAATCGACCTGCAGCCTAGAATCGTGATAGAGAATCATTTAATGATTCACTGTTCGTAGTTTTAGAGACGATTCAATCTCAAACGTCTTTTCTTCAGACTGTGCTTTTCATCATCATCACCAGCCTAGCCTTTTACCAACTATATTGACGTCTGCTTCCAGTCTAACCAGATTCAGCTGAATACCAATATTTTACATGGAGCGACTGCCTATCTGACCTCCACAACCCTGTTACTTGGTAACACGATACACTTTGGTAAGACTTGTTGTCAGATTTTTGGGTTTCTGACTACTGATGAAATAATAAATACAAGAAGTATATACAAATTTAAGAGAAAGAAAAAGTATGGCATTTGTAAACTAACCAGTAGCTATGTGAGATAGAATGTTTTTTTTTTTTTTTTTTGCGGATGGGAAATCATCAAACGACCCCCCGCTCTGGGTGGAGCGGAAGGGAGTGTCAGACTCTTACTGACTAAAACCCACCCGTCCTTCCTTAGCTCTTTATGTTCCAGGCCAGCGGTAACCCTTTCGGACAATCCCGCTGACCCGGCAGGCTTCGGCCCTAAGGGGCCCCTTCTCTGCTGCTGACATCTCTGGGTTTCTGACTACTGATGAAATAATAAATACAAGAAGTATATACAAATTTGAGTTAAAGAAAAAGTAGGTATGGCATTTGTAAACTAACAAGTAGCTGTATGAGATAGAACGCTTGAAGGACGTATTCCACATTGGGCACCCGCTTAAATGGCACCTGAGTGAATGCACCTGACACACAGCGGCACATTCACTCAGGTGATATTTAAGCGGGTGCCCAATGTGGAATACGTCGTTTGAGTTGCTTAATTTGCCGATGTCAATATCACGCTTCCTCTTCGGCATTTATGAAAACACTTTGAAAGAAATTTGACAGATGGTAGTAGCTGAATGTGCTGGCGTATGTACCTCATTAACTTGTGAGAATAGAAATGAAAGAAAAACTTTCTGTAAAGGGTTTATATTTTTCTCAGATCTGGGTATAGTTTTAAATCTTCTTTGAAAACTACAGTTTTCTATGTTAAGAAAGCATTAAAAGAAACCGGAAGGTTTGAAAAGTACTTCACTACTTTGAGTTACATTTTTATAAATAGTGTGGGAATATTAGCAACTGTTTACACCGACATGCAACACTGTTTTGTAGAATTTTCTGTATAATAACTGGGTTGAATTGAAAGCTACTAGCTGTTGAGTGCATAAAGCTACACTTTTTATTAGCACTTTTCCTACATAAGGAGCAATGGAATAGCAATATGCTTCAAAATGATCCAAATTGAGAGTAATAGTGTGTTACGCTATTAAGGTGCTGCACATTGCAAAAAACTTTTAATTTCACGGGTTACCTTGGCGGTTCCCCCTTAAATATGACCACACTTTTTGATACAGGCAGTATATGTTTCAATATACCCTTTTCTAATAATACAACTATCCTATATAATAACGATTATTATAGCGATCAAAATGACAGTCCGTTACAAATACTAATTGTCCACCTACCACATTTCTCACTCAAAACAATTAGAACAATTTCCTTTCCAAGAATTCAAATTTAATTTTCCAGCTGTCATTGATACTGTCATTAGCCAGCGTGTAATAGTTCTATTTAATCTTACAATCGATAATATTATTTGATTTGATGATGACTGACAAATGGTGCACATAGTATATTTAGCATATAATGATCACATTGCCGGGTCACAGGGCTCCTCTCTTCGAGAGGGAGTAGGCTATAATCTACCACGCGAGCCAAGTGTGGGTTGGAAGATGTCACATGTCTTGGACTCCGGTTTCCTCCCGATGGTGCACGTAACGTCCCTCGCATGACTAAAAGTCTTATCACATTTTTTAGCTGATTTAAGTTGGGGCAGCTACATTATTCTATTCATGATTCTTTAAATTTTGTTGCCTTTCAAAATGGTTATATTTTGAGATCCAAATAACATAGAGGTAAGACGGTTATTGAAAAATGTAAAGAATCACGAAAGGAGGAGTGTGGTTACTGGTTGTCCTGACTCAGATCTGCAAAAAAAAAATTAAAAATGAGATAGGACTTTTAGTCATGCAAGCGCCGATTTTTAATGATAAATTGACACCACCAGATGCATATTACTAGGTTCTGAAATAATGATCTTGAAAAGAAAATAGGGCTGATTTACCTTGAAAAAGTTTCTCTCACAGAGACGATGCCTGTGTCCCAGCTGTGGTCACATTATAGGCCGATTATCCTCTTACCTAGCTTTGGATACTTAAACATTGTTTTTAAATTTCTAACTCATTTACGTTCTCCGTTTCCAAATAATAGGTCTCATAAGTTGAAGAGTCTGCAGAAACTGATATAAAATAAAATTGAAATGAAAGTGAAACGAAACGAAATAATTGTTTATTCTGTAAATAGGATATCAGAATCACTTTTACACGTCACATGATGAAATTAAAATGGTTGACATTTTTTGTCAGT
This sequence comes from Oligia fasciuncula, assembly GCA_963082905.1. Taxonomy (NCBI): domain Eukaryota; kingdom Metazoa; phylum Arthropoda; class Insecta; order Lepidoptera; family Noctuidae; genus Oligia; species Oligia fasciuncula. Next base: position 12,384,824 of record OY720408.1, read on the forward strand.
GTTACCAAAAGGGGTATCCCATTACCAAAGGGGTATATATTACCCAGTAACTGGGTTGTGGAGGTCAGATAGGCAGTCGTTCCATGTAAAATACTGGTATTCAGCTGCATCCGGTTAGACTGGTAGCCGGCCCCAACATAGTTGGGAAAAGGCAGGCAGATGATGAGTTGACTACCTGAGAAGAAATGGCGAAACAAACTCAAGGGTCAGAAGCCTCCATAGAGACTCTTTACAAGTAGACCTTGTCGTGGATTTGAATAGAAAAGCCAGTCTAAGCGCATTGGCGTATCCAATTTGCGACAGCACGTCACCGTCGGTAGTGCTATGCTCATAGTGCACTTACCTCAGTATCCTGACACCTTAGCATTGTTCCGAATTATTGTTCTATATGGTTTCATTTCAAACTCGAGCGCAATGTAATGCGTAATAGCTGTTTTTAATACAATAACTTTCAATGTGTGACTTGGGTAGGCATTAGGCGTGTATGGATCTGAAATTGGGAATTCTTTTCATACTCTACTAGCTGTTGCATGGTCAGATTTCCTCCAAATCTTAAGCCGTTTTACTGTGAAAGCGTAACAAACAATCAAACATACTTTCGCATTTATAATAATTATTTAGGAAGTTAGATTTGTTTTTAATGTTTACTTTATGGCATACAAAAACATGCATAATCAAAGATGCAAAGCACGTTTTTGCGCTAAATTGGGCTGACGCCGTAGACATTACAATATATTTTTACGAAGCCAATCAATCACTCATCATTAATCATCATAATTTCAAATGAATAATAATTTCTGCTATTCCCATATCGTCGGTAGCAATATGTAGGTCTACATAATAGTCTACTGCACCGTTAAATAATATATTATTCCCTGTTCCAATCCTATTTAGATCTGTACCCTAATAGCGTAACATACTTTTGAGCACAATATTCTGAATCATTTTGAAGGATATTGCTAATACATTGCTTCATTTATGTTCGAACAATTTGTCTGCTCAACAACGTAAATAACGCAATGAATTTTGCTGAACTGCCAAGCCATTGCTACTGTTAGTGTGTTACGCAATTACCCCCCTGGTCCACAAATAGGATTGTAATGAAACTGGTTTCGTTTCAAATGGTCATTCTCATTTCATTTCAAAAGCGCCCTTTTCACCCTATTTGTATCGGAACAAAATACTGACAGCTTGGAGGAGCAAACAATGAGAGTTCATTGTTAAAGTATTGTGCAAATAAGGAAGGGATGCACCCTCAGCAAAATAGCCTCTTCTCCAAAATGCCTGTTTCAAATGCAGCACTGACCTTACTCAACGTGTGTGTTCACCTTCAGTTCCCGTTTTATCTTGTTCTATAAACGGGATTGTAATTTTATATTATGGTTTAAATTTTTCGTTAGTAGCTATTGTGATATCTTTTTTGTGTGTTAGTTTTGTCATGACGTAAATTATTGGCTATTTCTAACAAAATAACTAGTGGCTTTTGACCTATTTCTGAACAATGACCGTCGTTGAATACAAAATTATCTACGATACAAACGCGAATTGGGGAGTATATTTGTAGTCAACTTTAGTTGAATCATTGTGTTAGTTGGCAGTCGCTAGATTTAACTTATTAATAATTTACGAAGCTGTAATGAGTATTTTTACATAAAAAAATAATAAGCTGTCCCTTTACCTGTTTCGCAACAATAATAAATTAATTTTAAAATAGTTCTATTTGCTACAAGTCGTAGCTATTATATCGATTGCAATGTGAAGTAACAATAATTGTCCTTCTTCAGGCGCGTCAGCTGACCGTAATTGCAACTTTGAAATATTGCTCCTTTGATACTTTCAAACAGTTAAGTAGACAGGTGACCTTTTCATATTAAAAAATACATTTATCATAATGATAATAGGTACTACTTTTCTTTAGCAAAATAGCTACCTGTCGTCTAATTGCAACTTTTATCGAAACATGTGGAAAACTTGCTGAACGCATCCGAAGCATTCTGAAATTTTGTTTCTAGTCAGATTGAGATGGAGTCCATGAACTGATTAAAAGAAGAAATATTAAAACGAAACCAAAGACAAAAGTGCTGTGCGTGACCCGCCAAAAAAACAAGATGGCTGCCAAAAGGAAAGCTGGTGCACTCCTTCAACATGTCCTGCCAAAGGTAACTTTTTAATTATTTTAATAGGATCCCTTACAACGGCCATTACAACAAGACCCCTCCTCTCGTAATGTATGCAAAGGGCACGAGGTCTGTTTGAAACGGTCAAGATAAACATGCCAAGGCTGAGAACAGCGATGGCACTTATAAAACGGCGAGTTCCCGCCATAAGTTTGCAGGCTACTATAAAGCGCAGTAAAAATGGTATAATTAAAGGAATTTATAATGACACCCGTGGCGATGTTAACCGACCGATTTGCGGTGTTCGCGGCTTGTGAGGGCTTCTGTTGAGTGGCTGATCATCCGGATGCGGTCGAATAGCAGACGTGGCCGTATCGAAATTGGCGCCAAAGACAGTTTTCCCGCCGCGGGCGGTTCGCCTTGCAAAATGGCGGAGTTTCAAGTGACACGCGGCAGGCGTTGATGGCATTAGAATGGACATACCCAGCTATTAACAGATTATATTAACATTTAATAGAACATTCCACCGTTGCATGTTTTTTCTTGGAAATATATAAGTAATAATTATGGAATTCGAATAAGCGAGTTTTTATCCAGCAATTGTTTAAGTACTTACTGTTTTTTATAGTAATTTCTTCTTGTTGTTTTACGCAATAGAAACAGAAATGATAACTGGATTGCTAAAGTAAATACATATTATGCAGTAAGCAGAACAATTTGTGCCATAATCCAAGAAGTAAAGATTTTCTCAATAAAAATCAGAGTTTATAACTATTTTTTCATTATGAAAAAACCACATCAAAATCATAATTAATTCTTATGAAAATGTAAAATTAGTTAAAAAAAGGAATATAAAAAATTGGTCCTTTTTTGGAACTCTCTAATTAGCAGTCACTGCATTTTGCTTTTATATGTAACACTAAAAATATCGTTGTTGTGTATAAAAATAACTAAATAACATATTCTATTGTGACACCAACAATTGATGACAAAAAAAAAGATAAACCTTTCATACATATTAACGAAAACCTCAAAAAAAAAAAATTAAAAAAAAATGCTTCTAAAATCTCTCGCTCAACAGTATCAAACGCATTAGACAGATCCACGCTATGATGTCTCCTTGATCATCGAGGCGCCGGTCGGCCTTGCATGCTGCCCGTATCTGCCCACCCTGCTATACAGCTATAGAGTGTAGCTAGATCGGTCCTAGCTCATGTAAGTACTTGTAAAGATGCAAGTTGGTTATCACAGTGTTGCTTTTTTAGGAAACATTAATTTAGCGGCGCCTATGTGACTGTCTGTAATTGTGTTGTCTTTTGTTCTAGCTGTAGGTAAAGTGGAATTTGAATCTGCGTGTGAACCTTCACCATCTGTTACTAATATAACTTTATATTCTTCGAAAATCTATATCTATCTGTCTAATAATAAAGCTAAAGAGTTTGTTTGTTTGAAAGTGCTCATCTCTGAAACTACCTGTTGGCTTTGCATTTGATGGTCAATTCTTGAGGAATCTTATAGGCTATTTAACGTCACGCTAGGACTCATAAGAGACAAAATTTTACGCGGACCTAGTCGCGGGCAGAAGCTAGTTAAATAGGTAGGTAGGTAAGGTACGAGCCAATTGGTCACTTGCATAAAGTGTGTACAAAAAGTTTTGTAAGACATGAAATAGATATGCTTGAGAACAATGTTCAAACTGTGATGATGGTCAGTTAATGAATAGAATAGAATCGTTTATTTCTGAGTACATGGTACATAAAGATCTTAATATTAGACGGAATCACATATACTACCATTGCTGGTGTAGAAATATAAAATGAGTATCTAATTTACAAAGTCACTAGTTATAAATCATGCTATATTAAATAAAATTTTAAATCAATCAAACAAACATAAAAAAATCATAATAATAATAATAGTAATAATAATATGTGTACTTTATGGACCACATTATTTCTAAGAGTCACTAAGCCATGATGATCGTCCTAAATCTGAATGACAGCAATTATTGAAGTGGATACAGCTGTTTTGAGGTAACAACAAGTTGTTTTACTGAGGAGATCTTTTTTTTTTTAATCATAATTATTGCTCTATTTCGTCTTATATGTATTTAAGAGCCATTTGGGAAATGAAGCATGAAATACCATTGATAACTTAAGTTTTTAACCAGAAAATTACTTTCTATAAAGTTTTTTTTTGACACAAAAACATATTAGAGGTCCTTATTCAAGGTGAACTTGGCAAGGATCAAAACATTTCGAGTTCAAGTCTTAACGAATACTCATAGCTGACAGGCAATCATTAGGTTCTTAGTGTCGCGTAATAGACTACATTTTGTTGGCCTTGGCTTCAAAAACTGCCGGTGCATACTTAGATACCGTTACATCCGATTCATAAATTATGATTGTCTCTAAAGATATGTTTGGATATTTTGGACATAATTATCATACAAATTATTGTCACGACCATCTATGTGATCTTAGTAGATATTGCCAAAAGATTGCACATGTTTAATGTAAAAGACTGCTGCTTGCTTTGAGAATTCCTCATATTCAAGAGAATCAAATAGAATTATTCTAAAGATTATAATTAGTCAAGTGGAACAATGGATGATGAAGTTAATAATGATCAACCAAATGTTCTGTTTTCTGCTTCCAAACAGAAAGAGTCCAAAGTGAATATTATTAGCAAATTCTCATTGATACCGAAAATTATTTATTCTGATTCCTTTAACTACATATGGAACGTCGTCAATGAACGCAGAACGTGTAACGGGTCCAAAGAGTATAAGTGAATACAATCAAGGAACTAAGCCTTAAGGACCATTTTCTGAAATGGGAGAAAATCAATGGGACTTGGCAAGCCCTCGGAGCCTGTTACTCGATCAGCCAAGATTCATGCAGCCAGGATTAGACCATTAACTGTCAAGATGTAGATACCGCTGCACAAACAGTAGCTTTGGTACAAAACCATGCAGTTTTAGACAATTTAGAGAAACTGGTTATTGTTATGTCCAGTTAGACATTGACAACTTAGGTACGCACAATTGTATTGTTACATCCAATTAAGGAAACTGCATTTTAAACATTTCGAATGACTGAAATTGCGAAATTAGGGATCGCTGTGTAACTTATACTCAAAATGTGTTGTTATTTCTGCAAGAGGTTTTAAGATGTGGTTTGGTATCGTCTGCTAGAAGGCATTCGTTTGATCAAAATATAGGATGAAATTCTAATATTGTTAGAATGTTAAAACCCATCCAATTTAAACTCACTGCTTTAAATATTGCTCTGAAGAAAACACCTGCAACCTTTCATATTAAAAAGACGGAAGGAGAATCCTACTTTATTTTATAGTAGCAGGACTTACCCTTATAAATTTCACAGATCCTTTATTTTACGGACCCGAGGATCCCACAAAACCAATTAAAAGATGGCCTTTCTTAAATATTTAAACTCCTTTAAGACATCGTTGGTACCAAGGCGTCATAAGACCGAGGCGCTGTCCGTTGAGACGGCGCGTACATTATTCAACGCGCGCTCCCGCGTTCGCCTGCATTCCGTATAGCTAGCCGCATTGTTTGCATGTCCACCTGATATCCATGCAAGACTTGCTGCCTAAACTTTGCACATGAATTCAAGAATAACCGGACATAGTAGTATACTTCGTAGGTATATGACGCATAATTTAATTGATAACTAAGGTAAACACGGTGTTGCACGTCGTCGTGTGTCACTTTATCGTATTGTAAGTGCATATAACAGTAGTGGGCTATCGGGTTACCAATAATAATGTTGCTTGTACAGAACGTGTATGGAAAACAGGTCGAATAGTATGGGAGGACGTAGACTAGTAATTGTTTGGAGCGAAGTAATGATTTTGAAAAAGTCAAGGCACAGCAAGGCTGCCATCTAAAGCCAGAAACTAGAACAGAACATAATAATAATAATTGTAGTGCTACGACGAATCTTGCGCAGTGGAAGAACTACATATTTTGGCAAAGGATAGAAGAAAAACATTCTAATAACATTGACCGACAAAAAAATGGTCCTTTTGGTAAAATTTTGTTGACTCATAAAAATGACCCTTGGTATTATTACCGAATGTAGTTACCCTAGTTTTGTTTTCAAACCTATGCGTCATTATGATTTGTAACTAATATTTGTTATGAATATTCTTTGTTGAGTTTACTCAATTGTCTGTTTTCTGTGTGCAAATGTAAAGTAATCAAAATATTTTCTTCGGTATTTAGGTAATTGCTTTATTAGCATTTTTATTTGTTATCCGAGTAAGCCGATGTGAAATTGAGTTCTCATTAAATTGATAGTTTGTATTTAAATTATGTTTCTGTAGGAGTTAAATTTTTTATAATGTGGAATTTAAGATGATGCTACAATTGTGCACTAACTTTTCTGGCTTCTAAAGTTAAATACCTGGTTTGTTTTGGAAGTTGTACCAAAGGACCAAATCAAGTTTTCCATAATCAATTACGTGTTAGATGTTATTCGAGTTGCACAATGTAGTGACACAGTGCTAGGTCATGTCCAAACCGCTAGTAAACCTAATTATAAGCCTTGAACGTATGAACACTAAGGAGTAGCTGAGTATTATTTCATTTATCTCAGAACAAAGGGAAAGCAACTCCATAATAAACCGCAAAAATTGCCAAAATAAGCAGCTTAGTCCAACAGATCACACTAACAATAAAAAGTCGCCTCAGACATCAAGGAAGCCGCCACTAATTTCATTTTCACCCTCAATTTATATCTGTCACTTTTGGTACCGTGGACTGTGCGCGTAAAAATATTGTTTTTACTTATCCCCGAAGGGAGGGATGGGGTGTAAGGGGGCGTAATTACTTGAGCAGCCAGACGCTACGAGACGGTCCGTGGGGGTTGGAATTACTACGGAGCTGCGGAGGTTTGCCCGCAAGCCGCCTCTTTTTGTAGGTGACGCCGAGAATTTTTCTTAATCCGCTATGTATGGCTGACTAGGGGATCTTTGTGTGTTTTTTCTGCTTTTGCTTTTACATACAACTTTATTGATTCAGCAGAAAGCGAATAAAACTATGCGCTGAATATGCGTATTGAATAAATTATACCAGAGTGATAAGGTTTAGAAAAGTTTGTTTTATCACTTCTCTTCACAAGGTGATGTTGGATAGAATGGTCCGTAGGAGGTAATTTGTCACTAGTTGTTAAACTGCGTCTAACGGTGATTGCATACAGGACCACAAAGCCGGCGATACATCTCCCAATCTATTGTTAGCGAGATCGTGAGATGAATCAGAATATGAAAGTCCGAAAGGACGTTTTGATGCACACAAACGTAAAGCTATTTGATGATTTTGATACCGTCAGTATATGTGCCTTTATGCGTGTAGCCGTTAGTGATTGTTTTTATGCAACTGTTAAAGATTTTTATTACGTTTGGATCAAAGGACCAAATATTAAATACCAGCCCTAAAACATATTATCCTTAACATATTAAGTTAAACCTTAACCACTCAAGTAGAGGTAACCTGCAAGGTTACTTTGTGGTTAACTTGAATCAAAAGCCTAGTCTAAGATGAGAATATCTTAAGCTAATATACCGTTTGTATTCTTGGGGCGTATAGAACATTTCCTTGACATGCTCTTTGCTAGCTTCTAAAACACTTGCAACTGTTGTAACTTTATCACTAGGTAGACACACTGGATACATAAACATAGTTATTGTGGCACTATTAGCTAAAATTAGAACGGCATTGGTAAGGCTGTGATCCGTACCGAATGACCACTTAGTGTCAAAACTATGGTAAGAGTCATTTGAAATGCGCTCGTGACCTTCATAATTATCACCATCTAAGGTCTTTTCGTCTATTACAACCATTATTATATAACTGATAGCCAAAGGGCAATCAAAGAGAGAAGCATAATTATGGCTTTCGTTTTTGGCAGTTCAGTGTATATTTGTTGAATTTGTCCTGAATCATTCGCGCCTTTTTAGTCTCAAAGCTGTCATTCTCATCTTTGACGGTCGTTACGGGTACTCAGAATCCCGAAAATCGGACCACCAGTTTTACCAAGGGGTATCGTCTTACCTTGTAATTGGGTTGTGGAGGTCAGATAGGCAGTCATGCTTCATTTAAAAAAAACTAGTATTGGGCTGCATCTGGTTAGATTGGAAGACGATACGGATATAAATCTAGACATAATGATTGTTTGATAGGCACGTATCTCACATGCACAAACCATGTTGACTAGGCATATTTGTTTATTGCGGTGACGCTATGTTGACTAGGACAACAGTTATCTTTGACCAACAATCACTGATCAGTTTATTAAAACTTTCTGTACCTACAGAAAGTTTTAATAAACTGATCAGTAAGTTTCAAAATTAGATAAAAAAAACAGTGTGCCGTCAGGGGACCCCCGTCCGGAACAACAGGAGAAAAAGTGTGAAAACTTTAATACGCGTTTTTAATACAGAGCCATCTAGGATAAGTTTTTAGAAGGTCTCATGAAGTTACTGTTGTACTACTATAGGGGAGCTTAATTGATAATGATATTGGCTTCAGCATTCTCGAAAACCATGAAAACGACATTGATGATGAAAAAATTTCTTTGATCTTTTGATCTCACTATTGGCTGCAACACCTTCGAAAACCATGAAAACTATCTCTCTCTCTCTCAGATTGAAATTAGCATGGAGGGGACATAACGCTTTTTCGTTACGTGACGAGTTCTAACAGCTTACTCCTACCACAAGCCGCAGTAAAAAAACTTCGTTTCAATGACACAGTACGTGCAAATTTCAACGGATTATGTAAAGGTCACGTTATTATAGGAAATCCAGCTGCTTTTCTAGATCAATAAAAAAAATTAATATCTTTGAACTCTCTCTTTTCATGGCAACAAACAAGTATCCATCTAAAGGTTAGATAGAAATATTTGCTGGACTAAAGTGACTCTTTTTTTGTTTGTCTATTTGAAAGGTTTTACATTCCAACTCATTTAAATGCTTGACAGAAAGGCATCTTGGTATCTGAAGAAGGAACTTTATCCCAATTCATTTGGGGTCTGCGCAACATATCTACCTCTTCCGTACATTTTCTATCTACCGTGATCTCGGTATTCACCCCTTTTCTAGCCATATCATCTTGCCCAGTATGAATAGAATCTTTGGTCTCCCCCTGATCTATAAAGTCATCACAATCATGCTGAAAATGGTCATCAGACACCTGAATGCTAAATTAAGCGTACCTAATTGAGATGTATACGGCTGCAGTATAGTCCTCTCGATTCGGACCTCAATCGATATAGTAAAAATAGTTGCAGTGAATGTTGGCGCCGGTCTATCTGGCACCGCCATTTTATGTGATAATCCGTTTATAAATTGACAGGGCAATATTTTATAAGTGTCTTTTTTCTTTGGATGGGGAAAATATAAAACCGCTATGCTTGTGACTTGCGAGGTTCTGATGATATCTTACGATTCAGTCGTAACATTAAGGCCTATTTGGTTAGTGGCATACGTCTGAAAAGACAATCGACTATCGTGTGTCAAAAAGCCTACTTCTAAAAGGAAGTAATGGTGATTTTTGGGGGTCCTTTTGTTCGGGGAGTGGAAGGGAGTTGAAGTGTGACATCTTCAGCTAAGAGACTAGATTTCAGATACAGCTTGATGCTACCCTTATCATTGATTTGTAAATAACATTACTTGTCAGGGTAGTTATTTTTCGGTTATTGTGTCTCCGATATAATCTCCTGCATACGTTGAGATGTAACCAAAACTGCTATTTACATTATAGCAAGATACAACAGTAAATTTAACCGCGTTTATAAATCTCGGAGAGCACCCCAGCAGCACGCGGTGGCGGCACGCACTCCGACGTAGGTATCCATATTTAGTGCCTTCGCTCGCTCAGTTTATCACACTTCAAAGAGCACGGGTAAGCGTCGACTTGTAACCGCGTCTCCCCAGTGATACCCCTGTAACTAGGAAGCCGCTTTGTGAAATTCGCGATGCTTTTCGACGGAGACGCGACCCCCATTCGGTTTTTCGAGGTCGGCCCGCTTCCCCCTCACATAATGCGAGTATCTGCGTCTACCTCCACAGCCCCTTTGCTACTCTGGTACTTATCACGCGGTAACTACGCGGTTTCTGCACCTAGTTTCTCACTAAACTCTGAGTGAATGTGGGTGTTTAATTATTTATTCAATCTGTTAGAGGATTTTTCACGTGCCAGTTTCCCCCATTTTAGTTTTAATCGCATTAGCGTGTGGTAATGGTATTTTGATGTGTACTTAGTAACTGCCTACTTATGTTGCTTGTTGTGTTAGTCATCGAGGAATTTGATGATAAATTATTTATTGCCTGTGAATTGTAATGAAACATACTTTCGATTTAAAACTTTGTTTCGATTATGAAATTTTATCGTCGTAAGCAGTTTTAACTTTGGCCGCATTTTGTTTTAAGCATCTACAGTAAAATTGCACGTACATCCTAATAACTGAGAAAATGTGTTTCATGCACTTCAATCTTTGTTTATCAAACTACATTGAGGGGTTGCATCCAGATTTGGAATGGCCCGCGGCTACACCACACCCCATCTAAAGAGCTTTACTGAGAAACGCACCCCTATGCTCTGTAGCATGAAAAATATTCCCAAAGTTTCCTTTAGAATCGCTTCAACATATAATTTTTGCTTGAACTGCACTCATACAAAAATAATTGTTTGTCTATGTTTTTCGTTTTTATTCTGTAACACAAAGGGCTTTACACTGTTGTAGAACAAATAACAAAGTTACACTGTACTTTTGTATGCTAACTAGGAATATAGTCTGCTGTTTATTTCGGAGTACGAAACGCGACTCTCGTTACGACTACGAATGACTGAAAAAAATAATTGTGTGAGTACATCCATTCCATCAATCCAAAATTAAAGCACTTTTCGGTGTAACATTTTCTATAAGTTTCAATTGGTCTATGTACTTCCGACGATAAAGGGCGCTGAAACAAGACTTAATATTTTGTGTTGGATTTGACATTTTTTGTGGCTCTAATGCCAAACAGAAAAAATGCAACCCTGCTTCCTGCATGGCAATCTGTTTGTCTATCTGTCCATCCATATGTCCGAAGTCGAAACCCTTTGACTGGCATCTCCAACTTTTCAACTATCAATCTAAAAAATCTGACACTAGACAAGCGCTTTCAATCAATCCGGCTTGAAGGACCAAAAACGAAGGGACTAGCAATTAGTTGTTGGTCCTTCGAGCCGGATTGATTTACAGTCAAGAGTGCATCATCACCTATCAAACATTTCGTAGCTGTCAAAAATTGCATTTAATTTTGTTGAAATAGAAAGAAAACTATTCAACAGGTTAATAAGTATTCACAGTGAATGTGATATTGCTTCACTTGCGTATCTCTGTTCAATATTCTTTCGCAATCTTTCGTATACCGTTCGTAAGTACCTACCCTTATGTTACATGTACGCACTATGTACTCATATTGAGCAGCTAAATTGATGACTAGGGCATTTTGCTTGTATTTCTTTTCGCTTACGAGTCGTTTCATTTACTAATCGTTATTATCGGATTGGTGTTTTGGAAAGAATCAAAGTGGTTTGTTGTTAATGTTAAGCTAAGTAGAATTTAGTGGAAGATAGACAGAGATAAGTGCTAGTTTCAACTAGCACGGAGTCTGTAGGACATACAAAAATGTAAAAACATAATATAATTAATATTATAAAGAGAAGAAAAAAAAAATTTTGTTTGTTTGTTGGTCACGCTAAAACGGCTAAAGGACTTGGATGTGGCACATGGGTAGACCATGTATTTATCCCGATATTCTCACGGGATCGAGACTTGTGCGGGTAACATCGCGGGGCGTAGCTAATAATATAATATTGTAAAGACAGGGCAATGTGTCAAGCCAAGTTACAGATACAGCGCAGGCCTTCCCTAACTTAAACGATGGAAACTTCTTTTACATATTTATTTAAAAAAAACTTCTACTGGGCCTGTATGGGTTTGTATCATTTTGATATTTAGCCAGAAAAAAATCAGCATGTTGATTTTCCTCAAAGGTTTGGATTTGAAATAAAATATCTTATCCAAAATCATTCCTGGCCCGAGAGGGTATAGTATTCTGGTAATTTCATCAAGACTTTTTGCCAAAGACTCATGAAATCAAATAGATCATGAAGAGACTAGGTCTCATGAATCTCCTGTGAGATTCAGACGTAAATCCCTTCATCTGGACAAGCCGTAAGCCATTGTGTGTCTACCTAAACGTACTGCTAGCTATAGCACGTCTGTATATCAGCATCTAGCTAGGGAGATTAAATCACGATATGCTGCATTTTTGCAGCTAAACTGTCATGGCATCTTTGAAACGGCATCTCTAGTTTATAGAGCGAATTGTAGTGACTCCATGTCACTGAAATACTTTTCCAAAGTAGTTCTCTTCATTCTGCTGCTATGACCTGGTAAAAAATACCAGGGCCGCAAGGTAGAAGTCGAGCTGACAACCCAGTGAGCGCCGCGCGTATTGCAATCAGAGTTGTCACTCTTGGCTAGGCTATTTTAATGCACACCCTATCCGATACAAGTCCCCTTGTATCAAGCGGCGAATCGTACTGCCTCGGGCAATCTTTTCCAATTTATGATTTTGCTCCGGTTCGATTCACGTTCATTTTTTAAATCACTTAGTACGAGTAACAGCATTGCTCGAATAAAATCACTTTGCGTTGTTTTATCATCAAATCACTGAATATCATTGCGTCGTCTATGAAAAATCTTCTAAAGATTGGACTTTCTTTCAGTTTACCATGAGAGGTGGTTATAGGCACATCCATATCCACCGTTTATTCAACAGTAATACAAATATGGTACGGAATTACGGACGGATATTGAGGACGTCATACAGCTTTGGACTAGATATTATATATACGATCACCAACCCGTCTGCCAATAGTATTGTTTACCATCACTTCTTTGTTGTGGTCTATTTGGATGACTGTCTTTTGCAGTGAACCTCAAGTGGATATGAAATAGGTAAGGAACAAAGAACGCTTTCTTTTAGGGAGTGGAAGAAGTAAGAAGTTTTCAACACCGACCAACGCATTACAGTTGTAGTACAACAGAACTTTACGGAATAGCGTCGACAGAGGCAATTGGTGTATACTTTGTGCTACGTGTTCACTGTTCGCGATGATAAATTATAAATGATGGGAACTCAAATGACTGTGACAGTCCCTCTACAATTACCTATAATGTGTTCCTCCATTGTTTTGGGTGTTCAGTCCAGTTCGTTGTTCGCCTGAATTTTTGCCACCGCCCCATGTAATCGTCATTGTGTCCGATGACAGGTAGCGTCCGGCCCGGTAAATCAATGCCCGTTATGTACAACAGTCATCGCTTATGTGCTTATGTATTCCTGGTATATAGGCAACGTATGTATTGGTATAGTGGATACGCGTGTACGTAGATAATCTCGTCATAGCTCGCACCCGTTATGGTATTACTGTGTGTGGGCGATGGGGGGTCCAGGGTGTGAGAGGGGGTGCGCGAGCCCGCGAGTGCCGCAGGGGGCGCTGTCCGCTTTAAAAATACTAGGGCGCAAGCGGCGGGCGAAACTACCGAGCAAGCAGAATGCTAAAGGAAGCCGTTTATTTTGAAAGACCGAAGACTTTCAACTCGCCTCTGCGCTCCTGGCAGAGACGGGTAAAAAGTTGTAAGGATGGCGAATAAAAAAAAGCGGACCCCGTTGTAGCTATTAGCTGCGCTTGCAGAAATGTTTTTGGCTCATGAAACCGGCTGTTTAAAGAAGTGTTTGCGCATGAAAAGTTAATCCTTTAAGTAATCTCCAGAATTGGTAAACTTGCTCGTCTCTGAGGGTAACTGGCTAACAATTTTGTTTGCGCAAACTTTTGTCACAAGTAAAATTTCACTTAAAGCAAACCCAAGTTCGGCCGTATCTCAAAACTTTTTTGTTCTCAAACTTGTTGGAGTCACAGCCCACAGGTCAAATCAGCCATAACTTACCTAAATCACAATCAATACACGTCCAACAAAAATATGGTAGTGGAACCACGGTAAGTAAGGATGTGGTCGGCTCATTATCGATAATCACGGCATGGTGTTTAACGGCCTTTGACGTTCGAAAAGCTCGGAATTTGTATTTTGTTCGTATTTTCATAATTGGGCGGGTGGGGGGAGGGGTGCGTGGTGGCGCCGCGGGCGTCATCGGCCCCCTTCGCGTGGGTATTTAATGATTATACGCTGACTGCCACCTGATTGCTGGCACTCTGACGCGCTATCGATGATTACTTGTTATCGATGAATTGATAGCTAGTGGACTCGAAGTGATTCTGATGTTTGGTGATAGATAATGACTGGGTGAAGAAATGGATTACCTTTTGGGGTTTGTTGGGGGTTTTGGTAAAAGGAAAGTAAACATTACAGAAACAATTCTCTTCCGATACGCCGAAGGGTGTTAGCTGTTACGATTTAACGTCTTTTTATCTGGCTGCTTGTCTATTATGCTTTGAAACCAATTCTAAAAGAATAATTTGCTTTCTTGTAAAATGTTTACATTGTTCAAAGTTTGAGATATCATTATATTATATCATTAACTTAGCCTATCTAAAGCAGTTATAACGTCTCCTACAACTCCATGAACCTTACCGTTACCAAAACTTTTCTTCTCTAGTCTCTACAAAACAATGTTCTAGGATAGTTTCTATCGACTATCGATAACCGCGATGGTGTCGCAGCAGTGTCGCAGCGCGATCACTCGCGGGGTGGCAAGCACTACACGGTAACACGCGGAGTGCGAGCGGGGGCTGGGGCCGAGGGGGGCATACCGCAGTACATAGCCCATGTATCAGTACATACCAGGCCCTCAGCATATAACCGCTGCTGGATTCCCGAAATTTTGCAGTTATTTTGTATGGAAAACTAGGTTATTCCGCGATTTATTCGTCTATCGGCAGATGACCGGCCTCCCCTCCGCTGTTTATTTCATGGATATTTATTATGGATCTATGACCAGCTTTGTTGTTCAAATCAAAGCTCCAATGAAAAGCATCACGCCTAAATTGTGTTCAAGAAAGATTTTTTACTTTTCTAAAAACTCTTTGGTCAACTTTTCTTTTGATAATGCACCAGAAAAGTTTACAAGTTAACCGCTGTCAAAGTTTATGGTCACTTAAATAAATTAAGGCACGGGTGCCTCCTACATGCCGCCTCAAGAGGTAAATAAACGTATTCCTTAGATGCCTAACAAAGCCACCATTAAGAATCAGTTAGGATGCTCGTTAAATGATCTAACTACACAAGTTAACCTTTAGCTTAATGACATGTTTGCACTAACTACGTAACTGTACTTAGATATGTATGTACGCACCACTGCACCTTATCTGTCATTGAGGTGTAATTAATTACAGACTAAATTGCAATGGTATCAACCTAACTATACTAGGCACACATAACGCGAAGGGTCAACGGATATTTAGTGTCCGCATAGCAGATGCGGTCCTTGGCCACCGCCCTGAAGACGGTCGATATCTAGCTTGTCACCCCACCTAACTCCAAACTGCCTATGTACACCTGGTACTTAGACGACTTAAGTACTTGTTGTAGTGGTTTCTGCCGCGCTATAATTGTCATTGAATACATAATTTCAAAGTTTAAAACCCAAAGTGCGACTCGAGAAACAATTAAACATAATTATATTCAGGTGTCACTCAGTTATACAATCAAAATACTTAAAATGTGGGTTAGCAATTTATGATTTGAATAAATTATGTTATAAACAGTCCAATTGTGCGAATTCCGCAGACAGAATAATAAACATGAAGCAAACGGCATTCGAGTTTAATGCGCAAATCATTATAAATGCAAATCAAAGAAACAACTGTCAAATTAAATCATCGTTAAATCCTGAACCCCTCTAATCTACAACACATTAATAAAAGTGGGAAGGAAACACTCCGACAACGTACAATTTCCAAGCAAACATCATAACATAACACATTCAATATTTTCAAGTTAACTTTTCCGCGCGAAAACTTAGTACAAGTGTGGCTGTGAATTGATGACGCTTTGCATGGGATAGCTACCACTTGTTGAATGAAAATCTTCGTGTGTTTTCGTAAGTTTACGCCGACGTCATCTGTTACAAAAGCGGAAAAATGCTGCTGCGCGCCATTCAAAGGCATTTTTTGTGAAGTTTTATTCGAGTTCGCGAGTGGTCATGATTCATTTGAAGTATTTGTTGTTATGAATTGAATCTGAGTGGTTCCTAGGTAGTTTTGTATTGTGGTCGAAAATTAGATAAGTACTAAAATTATATCTATGAAAACATCAAGTTGACTTATTTTTGTTCGTATGTTTTCAATTTTTCATGCCATGCAATACAAACCATTAACGATGCATATTCGTGTCGGTTCGCGCAACGTCACGTCCATTTCCAAACAAAATGTTAGCATATTCAAAAGTTACGACTAAACTAAAATTTTAACCCGATCTAAACATTCACCGACATTTTAGCGGCCAGTTACACGCCCCTATGCTATGTGTGCGTTAGAACGGCAGGACTATTTACAAAGGTTTCGGTACTCGGGCATTTTGTCATAATTTACAGCAAACTGTTGCAATTCTTTTGAGTATTTATGGAATACTTCTTCAAACTGTTTGTCGCCCTGGTATTTTAATTTCTTTGTGACATATGCATTCTTTATTTAATTATTGTTTTCGCGGCGGGGATGAATAATGAAGGATTAAGTACCATTATTAATTATCTTATAGCAAACGGGTTTTGCCTAAGAAATGGAACTTGCGATATAAGTATAGCAAGTTTGATTTCTCTAATAAACTTAATGATTCTGGATAATATTAATAGGAAAACTATGTTACTTAATAAATAAATAATTATGTCCCCTGTGAAGATATTTTTACTATGGTGTGTAAAATAACGCAGGAAACCTATAATTAAGTCTTGCACCTGGACACTTATATGTTGAATAACATGTGCATAGAAGAGATAAACAGTGGTCTATTTTAATTCGAAAATCGTATTTGCATTAAACGGTTCAGTAATTGCAACAACAGAATTTGCGCAAAGCACTTTTTTTGCGTTTTAACAGATTCGAGAATCAAAAACTAAAGTAAGGTGTTATGTTTATCATTTAATTAAAACTCTCTGACTATTTGTTTAGACCTCGGCTTCCAAAAGTGTTCATTTGTTCCGTCCGTTGCCAACTTCGAACCGGGGCAACTGCTTTGAAAACCTGCCCGCATTGACCAGGGACCTAGCACACATATGGTGGTACATCCAGCTATATTTAGTGGCTTGTCCATTTGAAGCACTATCGATTTGCGTCCGCGGTTCAGAGCGTTGACCCGCCCAGCACTGCACAGCCGCCAGCCGTTTCGCTAATTTATTAATTATTTAAACTTACGAACGCGTATGATGTCCTGGTAGCGGGCATGCGTGAGCCTGCTCCCCGGTTCGTGGAAAATGGGGGGAAATCATCCCCGTTTGTGAGGCCGACATGAAAACATTTTCATACCTACCACTCATAAACAGATAAACTGTGATTTAACATTTTAACAAAGGGAAAAAGAAATTGCTGAATAACTTCAGTGACTTTAAAAAAAAAAAAATGTTAAACAATATAATATAATTTATACATGTATGTAGTATTTTATCCCCTTTCGAAACCTGATCCTATGAAAAATAATTTTGACATTTCTTGCCAATAACTATCGGATAAAGGCACATGGAAGGCAAACCAATCTACGCAGTATGAGAAATCAAGTTATTAATCTGGACCTTTTTGTTGTTACAGGATAATTTAACACCCGAACCAGCGGACATGAACGACGATGATAATTTTTCTAGTAAGTACCAAGAAACAACCAGTTCCAATCATCCAAATAATGCACCAGCCACTTGCATCACATCAACTTAAAACAACCTGCATTTTATGCAAACATCACAAATTAACCGATAAATTGCATAAAATGCTCCCAAATTGGCTATTTTTGAACCAAAATGTGTGAAAATTGATCAAAATTTTGAGAATTCAATTGGCTATGTGATCTGGTGCAGGTCAGGCCCTCGCGAAAGATGCTGAGAAGTTGAAAATGATGTTGCTAGCATGGAATTACCACAGCCAGGCACAAGGTAAAACATTTGTTTTGTTTATTTACAGGGTTATCTAAGTAAGGTAAAAAAGTACCGAAGGACCAACTCTTAGTAAATCTTGCAAAAAGATCTCTTCTACCTAAAGCGATCTTCACTATAGTCCTATAATGAAGTCATTATGATTCGACCCTAGCTAGTACATTCAACAGTCTAAGTATAGACAAATTAAAATTGAATCAAAAACAATCTTAAATTACCTGGCAAAATATAAGAGGGTACTGTACCTCCTCACTACCCCTGCCTTGCCCTTCGGGCAATAAACAGGAGCATTTTCCTAATGCATGATAAAATAAAATACACAAGTTAGCTACAAATGAGACTTTAATTAAACCCAAAGGGGATGTCTTATATTGCGAAAGTAATCCAGTATAGTAAAAGCAAGAGAATAATACAGGAAATGAACTAGGTAATTATGATAAAAGAAATCTTCCGAGTCGATAAATATGATATCGTTGGCGAAGTATTTATGACGTTTACGCGGAAATACAATAATTTTATCTCTCAATATTGAAAAGTTGTCTATTACTTTTCCTGTTTTAATAAATCTGTAGATAATCCACCCACTTACTGTTTGCTTTTCATGGTTTCATCTTGTTAAATAAAAGCTTTTATTTTAGTTTCAAGTGATTGTATGGTGTATAACTTTTACAAGATAATTTTGGTCAGCTTGGTCCAGCACCCTAATAGAGTAACACACTTTCAATCACAATGAGGGAGTTCCAAAGGATATTCTTAATCCATTGCTTCATAGATTTGAAAAATTCGTCTGCTCAACAACGTAAATATCGCAATGAACGTGAGTGAACTGTCAAAATGAAACCCACTGCGATCAATTGACATTTTATGTGTGTTATGCAATCACCGCGCTGGCATATTATAAAGTCGTAACTTTATTTAGGTACTCGTTCCGTTCTGATGATCATCATCAAGTTTAGCATTTGGAGCATAATGTTTCCACTCCTGGGACACAGGCCTCCTCTCTGTTAGAGGGAGTTGGCCGTAATCTACCACACAGGCCCAGTGCGGGTTGGTACATTAGAGATTGTTTCATTTGGAGCATTTGTAGTTAAATATCAAAAAGTCCTCTTGTAAAAGAGTTAGTTTGGGGTAGGCACTGATACCATACTGCAATTTTCTGACAAGCGAGAATGCTGTGCTTCCGTTTCAAAGGTTTTGGTGCTGGTAAAATTACAGGCCCTTTAGTCCCGTAGTAGTTTAGATGGATGGGAGGTAGAGACCCGATTTTTGAAAACGAGTCTAAACCTTGCGAGTACCAATGTTTCCATAAGGGCCAAGAAAAATATCGTAAAGAAACCAGGATCATTGCTCTTTTAAGAGAACTCTTTTTGCCAGAAGTGAGACAATTTCTGATCGTAATTTTTACAACTTTCTTATTTTGGTGGGTTTTGGTCCTACAATAATATTTATATAAGGGGTTTGTGGCTAAGTAATAACAGCCCCACAGGCCTATTGCCGCGGTAGTCAGAAACCTAAAAGTCTGAGAACCATGTATTTCCAAGGGGTATCGTATAATTACCCAGTAACTGGGCTGTGGAGGTCATATAGGCAGTCGCTAGACTGGACGACGACCCCAACATAGTTGGGAAAAATTGGCGAGGCAGATTTATTGCATCGTAATAATATTTCCTAAAATAATATCGATATGACACTAAATTACTCAGGCTTAAATACATAATCAAGCTTAGCCTCAGCTTCTAGTTAACCAGATGTGTTTCAGTATCAGCATTTAGTAATATATCCCTAGATTTACATACTACCTCTGATTAATTGTGATAGTGACAGATCAATTGCGTGCTGCCATCTATATTAGTTGTATTAAGTGTCTCTCCGACGAGAGATAACTTGGGGCTATGTAGATTATTATTGATTACGTGATTAATGTCAGTCGGTGAATGTCCCCTGCTAAATATAGGGTTCTCAATCACGGCTTCATTAAGGTTATAAGGCGTATTGTAATCGCTACCACGCTTGATATTTACAAAATTGGATTTGCGTACCCCAAGATCCGCGACTAGCGATCACAATCTGAATCAATTTGAAGGAATTTGCTTCATATGTTCGAAAAATTTGTCTGCTCAACAACGTAAATAACACAATGTTGTTGAACTGGCAAAATGAAAGCCGTTGCCAAAGTCACTGTGTTATGAAATTACCTCGCCGTTTGGATCTCTTGACTACGTTTTAATGTCTCTTCAATATGTAGTCTGTCTTTTTGTGTTTTTAATGCCAGCAGCATTTTTATGGCACGGACGGTAAGACCCAGTCATAAGTACCGTTGGCCTGTTTAATTCCACATCGTCCAATATGTCCACTAAGTATAAAGTGCCACTCATAAATATTTGACATTAAACCTTAACCCGCTGCAACTACTCTTCAAAGCCACTTTTCTTGTCAACCGAATACTTTATTGACTGCATAATGTTCACGTCGACTGGAACGCATAGGCTATTTTTACTACACGAAGCCATATCGAGAGTACTAGGGGCGCAAGCGATGCAAGCACCTTCTCAAATTATTTATAGGCAAGGGGTTTGTTCGGGTTGACATTTAGAGGCAGATGCACCGGTCCCTTGCGTTCTGTAGGCGCTCATTAATTTCTGCCGCCTTGGTAACTAACTGTGCGAATACTAAATAATATAACGAAATTATCGTTTTTTTGTATGTATGTGGGAATTAAACGAGTTGTTTGTGGTACAAAATGAATTCAACAGCACTAGTACCCACTTATTATACTTTTATACGAATCAAAGAGGCAATTGTTTGAATAGTTCGGTTCGTAAATGAATAACAACGTGTACTGGATAAGTAATTGTCTCTGTATATTTTTTTCTATATCGTTATTTCCCTTGAGAATGAGGTACGTGCTCGCACCTGTCACCCTGTCACGTTAGGTGTGACCTGTCGAATGCCGTGCATTCATCACGATGACAGATAATCAAGCGTGTCTAGGCGTGTAGGCAACTCCTTTTATACATAATTTATGTCCTATAAGTGGTTCGACCACCACATCGCACATTATAAAGTTTAGATTGTCATAATATTATTATGGCAAACTTACTTTCTATTGGAATTGAATAAGAAGACTGAAACAGTGACTGACTGGGAGCAGTGCACAGTGGTATAACGACCCCAATTTACGAGTTGTAGGTCGTGGATTCGAACCCAGACAGGTGCTTCACTTTGTGTAAATTATTTCATCACCACTGCTCTCAAAACGGTGAAGGAAAACATCGTGAGGAAACTGGCATGTCCTAGAACCAAAAAATCGAAGACAAGTGACATCTACCAACCCGTACTCGGACCACGTGGTGGATAATGACCTATTCCCTCTCACCGAGAAAAGGGCTGTGTCTCAGCAATGGGAACAATACAAGCTGATTATGCACCTGGCAATCGATGACCTGAAAGTATTTAGATGATTCTTTTTTAATTGTTTTGAAAATTCAATTAAATACATTTGAATAGCATCCCATTGGAATGGTTTTGGTCCTTTTTTCCGATTTCCTTTTCATTGGGACGAATGAACTGAACATGTAGTTAAGAATAGACATAAATGTATCCAGCCCCTAAAGGGTTAACAGACCTAACTGTTTATTAAAATAAAATAAGCACGTGGAAAAGCCATAAAATAAACATTCTTTTTAATGGCCCTTTTACAGAAGGTCCCATCTTTAACATAATTCAATGACCATTTATTAGTGCAAAATATGAAATTAAAGGTATAACTGAATTTATTATGGACACCCCATAGAGCGTTCAATAGTAATACAAATGTCATTAAATAAAAAATAAATCGGGTGTCTTTTGATAGGCTTGGCACACGAGGGTGACCGTCAAGATGGAGGGACCAAGTCTTGGATATCAAATCAGCGTACATTAAAGTTTAATACTATAAATCTACTATTTGCTACCTTTGCAATAACTTTAGCTATCAAAGTCAAAGTCAAAGTCAAAGCATTTATTTCAAATAGGCACATTAAAGGCACTTTTGAACGTCAAAAATTACGAAAAATAAAATAGAATTGATTCTAGTCGCCCATTCGAAAGGGTAGTTTTCGTATGGAGAAGAACGGGCAAGAAACTCCACCGTTACTCTTTTAAAAAGTTTTACAATATTTTGCATACATTCATTATATAATAATAATATGTGAAGACGATGCACCTACAATAAAATTACTATACCACAATAGGTAAAAGAATTAAAAATGAAACCATGATATATAAATTAATTAATTATCTGATAGATACATGGTGCTCACATATTTACAAACATGGTAAAAGTAAATGATTTTCATTTAAAATAATAAACAAAAAAAAAAAAAAATATTCAAGTTGTCAGGGTCAATGTCAGGGTGTGAGTTAAAGAAAAATAATTACAGAATGTAATGAATGTCAAAAAATAAATAAATTATGCAGTTAAATTAGCAACCAGTTTGATTTGTCTAGACTCTAGATTGTCCTATGGAGCAGGACCAAGCATTCTTATCTTGGATATAATCTTCTAATTTATAGTATGCTTGTTTACAAAGTGTACGTTTAATGTGAGTTTTAAATTTTTTTTCATTTAATTGCAATATATCACAAGGTATTTTATTGTAACATTTAACACAGTACCCCATAAAAGATGTATGTACTTTGGCTAATCTGAAAAATGGTTGATATATTTTATCTTTATTTCTAGTGTTAAAATTATGTCTATCGCTTATTTTATTAAAAAGATGTAGATTTTTTCTTATATACATAATATTTTCATAGATGAATTGACAAGGTACCGTCATAATATTAATCCTTTTAAAAAATTCCCTGAGAGATTCGCGGCGACGTAGATTATAAATGGCTCTGACAGCTCTCTTTTGCAAAATAAAGATGGATTCAATGTCAGCAGCTCGACCCCATAGTAAAATGCCGTACGACATAATGCTGTGAAAGTAGCTAAAATAGACTAAACGCGCGGTTTCTACATCAGTTAACTGTCTTATCTTTCGAACAGCATAAGCGGCCGAGCTAAGCCGCCCCGCAAGAGATGTTATGTGAGGTCCCCATTGCAATTTCTCGTCTAGCGTGATTCCCAGAAAAACCGTCTGATCAACAAATTCCAGTTTTTCTCCATTCAGTATGATGTCACATTCGCTACTTCTAACATTAGGTAATTTGAATCTAATGCATTTGGTTTTCTTTTCATTTAGTACCAAATTATTTACCGAAAACCAATCTTGGACCTGAAGAATAGCGTTATTCACGTCGTCAAGTTTTTGTGCCCGTCTGTCTATCTTAAGGGCCCCTTTTCCGAAATTTACGTTTCTAGATCGAGTTGTTTTCAGAGAAATCACCATATTTAAATTCGCAAAAAAATATATAGTACAGATACATGTTTAATCTAGTGACTTTTTTGGTTAAAAACACAATATTTAACATTTTGCTCGACAAAAAAAAAATCAGAAGTAAAGTCGATTTTGAAAGGATTTTGAGTTGTATGAGACTTGGGGGAACGCAATTTTTATGAAAATTTTACATTTCATTTACTAATCAGGTTTAACAGGGATATTATTGGATAGATTTATAATATGGCACTTATTTTTTTCCCTAAAAAATAAATGCGTGAAAAACGACTCGCGCGCACCGCGCCAGTGTCCACCAGTGTCCTGCCGGACGTCATCGAGGGAGGACCTATGCAATTTTTCTCGCAACCACATTATCGTCTTCGCGCGCGTAATAGTGCCTACTTACCTGCGTAAAAACGTGTTGTATTAGAAGTAATTAAAATGGCAAATAAAAAAAAACAAAATTAAGAAAAAAAGGGCATCTGAAGTGAAGAAAACTTGTGGTTCTCTACACAGACTAGCGAAGTCAGTATGACTAGAGTTTTAAATCTTTAATATTTTTAATGGAAACATTCACCTTTACATATTTTTACATAAACTGACGATCCGAATGGCGCAGCGGTAGTGAGGCCGCCTTACGATCTTAGGGTCCGGGTTCGAATCTCGGTAGGGGCAAATGTTTGTGTGATGAGCATGGACATTATTTTGTTTCTGAGTCATGGATGTTTGTACATAAGAAGTACCTATGTATTTACAAAAAAAGTATATATTTATTATATCAACTACCTGGTGTCCACGACAAAAGCCAACGATATTTATTTATTTACTAGCTGTTGCCCGCGACTTCGTTCGCGTGGAAATTTGAAAGTGTATGAAAAAAAACATGTGTGCAATTCACACGTGGTAGAAGTGAAACCTTCAAAAAGAGCACAAAGAGAACCACGAACTTAAGAAACACTATGCTTCCCATCTAATTTTTAACCCCCGACGCAAAAACGACGGGGTGTTCTAAGTTTGACGTGTGTGTGTGTGTGTGATTTTTTTATTTCGTGCTTTTTGTAGGGATTCCTTAATTTTATTTTTGTCGGGGGTTTTTTAAATTTTTAATTTAATGTTTTATCTCCCACGTTAAATCTTATGAATTTATGTGTCTGTCGCCAACGCCAATAACACTAGTTTACAGCGTTTTTGTTCATGAGATGAAAACCATGTGTTTGCATAGAGGATAAAATGCTTAATGAGATTCTGAAGTGGAAAAAATTTAGATAGTCTAGTTTTCAAAATTTTTACTTTTTTTTTTTGTTAATTTTAAGATTACCATTTAGTGAAAGTATTACATATTGCAAATTTTACTCTGTTTTAATTCAGATTTGTATCAGTATCTCTTAAATTAGACCAACAGTAATCTGCTAACTTTTTTTTATACCAGAAATCTTGACTTTGACTTTGCCATCCTTCAATTCAGATCCTTCGAAATCAAAATCATACATCTGGCTCGAAATGGGGTCTTAGGTTCTGTCTCCAATTCTGTGGGTTTTGCTTCGTTTTATTGACTGAAACTACTAGGCAACATCGGGTAAGGCATTCTTTTCGAATGTAGCATAGGATTTGACCCACGGCGTGGAACCTAAGATAGAAACACGCTTGTACGATACGACTACATACAGATAGCACAGCTAATAGAAATCTCTATTCCTAGACAGCACGTTTCGCCGAAAACTTTGTTGATAGACAACATTGTCCGTAGATATCACGGTTCATAGGAAGGACTGTTGACAGAGATCTCTGTTCATAGATAGCACTTCTTGCCGTAAACTTTGTTCATAGAAACCACTGTTTCCCTTGGTTAAAAAAGCGCAACATAGGATGCAAGAGCGAGCGAAGGGCACCCCGAGGTTCGGTTTGGTTACTTTAAACCCTTTACACAGAAATAGGAGCCCCGCCAAGCGGGGCTCCGTCGACATAGGATGCAAGAGCGAGTGAATAGGAATACAGCTTACTTAAAAAATAATGATCTAATTGGTTTCCGTGAACCAAAGGTGCTGTCTGTGAACCAAGGTGAAACAGTGGTTTCTATGAACAAAGTTTCCGACAAGAAATGCTATCTATGAACAGAGATCTCTGTCAAAAGTGCTTCTTATGAACCGAGATATTCTTATACCGAGATATCGAGAACAATGTTTTCTATCAACAAAGTTTTCGGCGAAACGAGCTGTCTAGGAATAGAGATTTCTATTAGCCATGCTTTCTGTATGTAGTTGTATCATACAAACGTGTTTCTATCTTAAGTACCACACTCTTTGACCCATGGGTCATCATTATATTGTATGTAACACCACTTGTTCTGGTTTTTAAAGGCTACATATTTAGTTAGGCAAAAATAACAGCTAGTTTCGTGATTTGTTAGGTCTTGCCACAAAATTGACAATCTAAATTGCACGTATTTTTTATTTCTTGCTACCGAATTTGTTAGTACTTTTCATCTACTACTTGAAAAACCCTTTTTATTAAAATTTGCTACCGAAAGTATAGCTTCTGTAACCGATCTGTTTTTTTTTACTACATATTTTTCTTGTAAATACAACAAAAAATGTTATGATCTAATTTGCACTGTCTGAAAAAAATTTTCAACAAAAAACACTAAAAACTGAAAAATTACTTTAATTTCGGAAGTCGGTGTCTTAGGGATCAGTATTTTAGTTTTTGCCACCGACTTCCGAAATTAAAGTTATTTTTCAGTTTGTAGTGTTTTTTTTGGAAGTCGGTTTTTTTTTTTGTTAAAAAGTTGTTATTTCTCGCTTTTTAGTGGGTCTATTTATAATTTATCTAAGTTACAATAGAATAATGTCAACTTGCCCATCGCCTTTTTATAAAATATTCCTTTTCTCGATGCAGGGACGTTATATAATTGTTGAGGAGTTCTCCTTTTATTAGTTTTTAGACTAGATGCTGATAATCCTGGCTGCAGCATCAGGCCAGACTTATGTCAACATTGCATTGAACTTAAAATTAGTCCTGTTTAAAATGAGCCCAAATACGAGTACGGTGCTGTAATTTCAAGGTTTGTACTTTTTCTGATGCTCCTGGCTTCAGCATCAGGTCTTCGGTGTTTCTCAGTAACAGTACGTTTATCCACACATCGAGCCCTTTTCAATGAGCCTAAACACGATATATCTGCTGTTACTTGTCGAGAAGTTAGGTACTCTGCAGACTATCCTGACTGCAGCATCAGGTCATGACTTGATGATCATGAGACCAAATGTGGCAAATGCCCTAACAAACATCAAAACAATTTACTAAAACAGTCCTTGCCTGTTCGAGTAACTTCTTACTGTTAAGGAGTTGTAGCTTCCATCATCAGCCCAGCTACCTGAGATGGTGACAACCATACACAAATACACAAGATACTTCATAAAATATGCGAAAAACAATAAGTCAGCCTATAAAATTTGAGGGTTGCCCTCGATTTCTATAAGATCCCATCATCAGATCCTAACTTGGTGACAATGGGACCACCTCAGAACTATCTACTTTCGAACAAAAAAAGAATTTTGAAAATCCGTCGACAATTGGCGGAGTATTCGATGAACAAACATACAAAAAAAAAAAAAAACATAAAATCACCCGAACATAGTACCTCCTCCTTTTTGTGAAGTCGGTAAAAATAGAATTTCATTAAATGTTTCCTTTTTGAGTTTAAGACAATTAATTGATCACTACGTAACCAGATTAAGCCAAAACTTCTTGTGAGTGTTATAAAAAAAACAGACTTGATAAAAACATTTGACATTTATTTTTACTGATTAGAAGGTAGTCACAAAACATATCCAACGGTTTTGTCCTGTGAACGAAAAAAAATAAAAATTTGTAAACTAGTGTAATATTTGTACTACTGATTTATTTGTACTGTGGCGTGCTCGTCCGCCGCCATAGGTCACCGGAGTTCATACCGCGACGGCTCCTGTGCAACGCGGGCGCAAGCCGACTCAGCGCGTAAAATGCCTAAAGTTTCGGGAAAAGGGGCCCTTAAAGATCAATGAGGTGTCATCTGCAAATAACACCATCTTCGGTTGATTTTGAAGTAATTGGGGTAAATCATTAATGTAAACTAAAAAGAGGAATGGACCCAATATTGAACCTTGAGGAACGCCCATTGCTATTTCAGACCCCAATGAGTTTACGCCGTTTACTTGAACTTTGAGCTTTCTATCTTTTAGGTATGACCTTAGTAAATCAAGAGCTAAGTTCCTAATCCCATAGTGATCAAGTCTGTCTGTCTGATCAAGCTATCTCAATGTATACGTTTATTTATCAAAATCCTTGGTCTCTCCATTTTAACGGTCACCACACGAGGTTGTCGAATAAATGCAGGATATGGACTCAACGATCATTCTGCCAATAGTTGGAGCATCCAATGGACTACTAGCCAAGAGTCTCAACCATCGTCGCCTGAAAAGACTGTTGTTAGGCAGTTGGTTGGTGCGGAATGTGGAACTCTTGGTACCGTCAAACGGGGTGAATAGGGATGCAGGGGTGAATCGGGACGAAACTTTAAAAGCGATTTTAGGGTTCAAATAATACAGTTTGTTGCCAAAAAGGTGTCTAATGTGTTTATTGTATTATAATTAACGATTAACTGCCACACTCAGAGACGTTTAATGGTTACTTAAGTTGCTCCTTAGTATAGATTTAAAAAAGTTCGCTCTCAGAGACAGTTAATGGTCCGTTACCGTCCCTTAATGACAATTAAAGTTAAGTACGGCAAAACCTTCACTTAACTTTCTAATGATTGATTTTGACATTTACGTTTGAGGTTATATTTTACTTATATTTAAAGAATTCACAGGAATAAGTGTTTTAACAATAGTAAAGATGAGTGATCTGCTAGACTTCATTGATTTTGTAGACTATACCAGAAGGTATAGAGTAGTGGGGCCGAGGCGGTATTTACGTGATTATTCTGATCCCTTTTCAAAATACTCGGTTCAAGAATTTCATGCACGCTATAGATTTACGCCAGAAACCGTAAAAAGTGTAATATTGCCTTTGCTGGCACCCGACCTAAGTTTAAACACAAACTTTAAACATAACCTTAACACTGACAGTTTACAACATTGACAGTTAGTGATACCAGAAAAAAAAGGGTCTGTGTACTTTATTTTATTTACATGAAAATAGCTGTTTCGTTTTGTTTTTTATGTAAAAACGATCGGGAAATGAACGAATTCTTATTTATATTGTGAATATAAAAGGTTTTAATGTATTTAAATAAAGTTTTTTGCTACTTAATAATGTCACATTTTCAAGTGTGGCTACACCAATCGTTTATCGATAAGCAATCTCAAAGACAATTTGACGTTACTCTGCCCTACGGATACTTAAAGTTGTCATTAACTAATGAACCCTTAAATATTGTCTCTGGGATGTATCGTTCATTAACAGATTTAATGATAATTAGTTAAGTACTAATTAGGACTAATTTAATGAACCTTTCTGAGTGTGGCTGTAAGTGTCCTTTTCGGCAACAACCTGTATTATTTGAAAGCTAAAATCCATTTTAAAGTTTTGTCCCAATTTACCCCTGCATCCTTATTCACCCCGTTTGGTGGTACTGCTCGTATTGTTAGGAGGTTACCCTCTCTGGAGCTGTGATCTCCGGGTAGCTTAGGTTGGAACCTGCCATTTGGAAAATGTGTTTTAACAAGTGAATCAGTTGTAAGGCAGTTGGTTGGTGCGGAATGTGGAACTATTGGATACTGCTCGTATTGTTAGGAGGTTACTCTCTCTGGAGCTGTGATCTCCGGGTAGCTTAGGCTGGGACCTGCCATTTGGAAAATGTGTTTTAACAAGTGAATCGGTTGTAAGGCAGTTGGTTGATCTAGAGTGTGGATCTGTTGGATACTGCTCGTATTGTTAGGAGGTTACTCTCTCTGGAGCTTTGATCTCCGGGTAGCTTAGGCTGGGACCTGCCATTTGAAAAATGTGTTTGTTTATAAGTAAATACAAATATCTAAACCAATTTGTCCGACTGTCTTCCTCTTCTGACTATAATAAAGTAATTCTATCTGTTTTACACGCTCTGTAGTCACCCTATTCATAAAAAGGCGACTAAGGGAAATCAAATGATGGGCAGTAGCGACCTCCCTTTTGCTGAACAAGATGCCGCGATCAGCAATTTTCCAAGTGTGGTCGTTATAACTTTTGCAGTTTTTACACCTAGCCGTCTACCTTTTTTTAGAGTTCCGTACCTAAAGGGAGAGAGATGTCGTGCGGTGTCCCGCAGGGATCGGTCGTGGGGCCGTTCCTGTGGGACATCGGCTACGACTGGGTGCTGCGGGCCGACCTCCCTGAGGGCGTCAGCGTGGTTTGCTACGCTGACGACACGCTGGTCCTGGCGCAGGGGAGGTCGCATCAGGCGGCGGCCGACGCGATGACACGCGGGGTTGCGATAGTCGTGGAGAGGATCCGGCAGTTGGGTCTCGAGGTGGCATTGCACAAGTCCGAGGCCATGTCGTTTCATGGGCCCCGGAACGCGCCACCATCGGGATCCCAACTAACGGTAGGAGGGGTTCACATCGGCGTCGAGACAACGATGAGGTACCTGGGTCTCGTCCTCGACAGCCGGTGGAACTTCGTCGAGCATTTCCGACGTTTGGCCCCCAAACTGGAACGGGCCGGGGCCGCCTTCAAGCGGCTCTTGCCCAACCTGAGGGGGCCAAACGCCTCCTGCCGGAGGCTTTACGCGGGGGTCGTGCGGTCCATGGCCCTATACGGGGCCCCGGTGTGGGCGCGTTCACTGCGGCGGCGAGCCGCCCACTACCTGAACGCGCCCCAGAAGGTGGTAGCCATAAGGCTTATCCGGGGCTACCGCACGATCTCTGGCGAGGCGGCAAGCCTCATTGCCGGACTGCCGCCATGGGATCTGGAGGCGATAGTCCTCGCGCGCGTCTATGAGTGGCGCGCGGAGGCACTAAGCCGGGGGGAAGTTCCGCTTCCGCGGCAAATCGCTGCGGAGCGGACTGAGCTCCGGCGCGATCTCATGGCGACATGGAAGGAACGACTGTCGCAACCCAGCGCAGGGCACGCCGCGATAGCGGCGATAAGACCCCTCTTTGAGGAGTGGCTAGGGAGGCGCCACGGCGCCCTCACCTACCGCCTGACGCAGGTCCTCACCGGACACGGAAGTTTCGGGAGGTTCCTGCACATCATCAGGCGGGAGGAAACGCCCGGGTGTCACCATTGCCAGGATCGCCCAGAGGACACGGTGGAGCACACGGTGGAGGTCTGCCCCGCTTGGGCGGAGCACCGCCGTGTCCTCGTAGAGGCGATCGGCGGCGGCGGCGACCTCTCGCGCCCGGCCCTGGTGCAAGCCATGGTCCGGGGCGAGAGGGAGTGGGAGGCAGTCACCTCCTTCTGCGAAGCAGTCATGCTAGCGAAGGAGGTGGCGGGACGGCTCAGGGAGAGAGCCTCCCGTCCCAGCCGCCGCGGGAGACGCTCCGGGCGTCGGGAGCCGCGCGACGACTCCCGGCCACCGTAGGCGCGGGCCTGCGGGCGGAGAGTAATGGGTAGCTCACCGTCCGATCAGGACCAGGCCCGTGCCGGACGGCGCGTACGTGTTCCACGCGCGCCTCAAAGAGATGTCAGCATCGAGGAGGGGCCCCATAGGGCCGAAGCCTGCCGGGTCAGCGGGATTGTCCGAAAGGGTTACCGCTGGCCCGGAACATAAAGGGCTAAGGAAGGAACACGGGTGGGTTTTAGTCAGTAAGAGTCTGACACTCCCTTCCGCTCCACCCAGAGCGGGAGGGGTCATTTGATGATTTCCCATCCGCAAAAAAAAAAAAAAAAAAAAAAAAAAGGGCACCAACAACGGGCCCCTTTTACTAAGCGTTCGTTGTCCGTCCATCCCTCCGCCCGTCCGTCTGTCCGTCTGTCTGTCAGCGAGCTGTATAATTAAAAATTAAAGGAGGAGGTTGTATGGAACAAGGAGTTCGGCGTTTTTTGCCTTATGGTACGGAACCGCCAGAACTGGAACTTGCACTTGACCGTTTTTTTTATTATTATTGATAGGCTCCTGTTTGACCACTATCTCACCAAATGATGTGGTCGACAATGAGGACACTTGCCTGGAAGTAACCGATCTAATTATAGACTCACTAGGTTTAGACAATGAATGTTGTTTTTATTTTGCTATTTTACACTTTAATTCTTTTTCTTTTTTTAAGTATCTATTTACTTAAATAATGACATGTACATTTACTGTATAAATTATTATATTATTTTAATTATTGTGAATGAGAGGACTATGTGGGTAATTTTTTCCGTTTTAATCATGGTCTGGCAGTTTGAGTAGTTTATGCGGCCTACCCAAATGTCCTGTCTTTGGTATTGTTCGTCGAATCGTTGAGCTCCTTAAGTTCTGAGTTGAGCTGCACGGTTACTGACAAATGCGTGCACTGACTGGACAGGTCCACTCAATCTGTGTGGTTCTTTCCTCAAAAGACCATTTCAGACACTAATCTACATGGTCCTCAAAGATTATGTCCGGATTTTTTTTTATATACACATTGACATTGATGAATTCTATTTAGACAATGACATGAATATTTACTTTGTAAGTAATTTATTTTTTATTTAATTATTGTGAATGTGAGGACTATGTGGGTCATTTCTTTTTTTCCTTCTTAGTTTTAGTCATGATCTGGCAGTTTGAGTAGTTTATGCGGCCTACCCAAATGTCCTTTCTTTGGTATTGTTCGTCGAATCGTTGAGCTCCTTAAGTCTTGAGTTGAGCTGCACGATTTTTGACAAATGCGTGCACTGACTGACTGGACAGGTCCTCTCAATCTGTGTGGTTCTTTCCTCAAAAGACTACCTCAGACAGCGATCTACATGGTCTTCATATAACCTGACCAAGATTATGTCTGGACTTTAAAAGAGACTGTGACCTCTGAGTTTGTTTCGGCCTTTCTTCTCAGAGTAGTCAGATAGGAAACGCCAACTTCATCTAGTTTAAAAAAAACATGATTGACGTGTAAAAGTGTTTGTACAAACCTACTTACAAAAAATAAAATCATATCATTATTTCATTTCATTTCATCACTTTATCCTTATGTAAACGGCAGAGAAAATGGAATTTGGACACTCAGCTGTAAGCTATAAGTCCTATTCTGGAATTTTTATTTCAAACCTCACACGGCGCACTATACTCATTTGTTTTTAAATAATCGCGGATTCACATCTTGACCAAGAACCTCGAAGTTATGTTTAAACAGTCCACACAAATCAGTGATTTTTTGGTGAGTTTTAACAGAATAGTCGTGGCTGGTCCAGACAAGACAATTAACAACTATGTATAACGTATAATCAACAGTCTGAAAAGTGATCCGTCTAAGATGAAATTTAGGACACCATAAATCCTAAACAGTAATGTGTACTCACTACTCACATAGTTTTAATGAGCTGCGAAAAGAGGTTGTAGGGTTGTCATGCACATAGTTTTTGAGGACCGGACCTTAGGACCAGATTAGTGGACGTAGGACCAAAAGTTGTGCAACAGTCATTGGATAGCATCATGTCAGGCAGAATATGGGAAGCATAATAAACCTAAAACTGGTGATACTTTTGCTAACAATAAAATACTGTAGAGTCGGTCTCTCTTAATCAAGATTTATGACTCCGCCGCAAGCCTGTAGCGCCGCGTCTGTGGGACTTCTTTCGTGAAACGGACTCTACATTAGTTGATCAGAACTGTTTATGAATAAGTAGATAGAATACTCCTTTTTACCCGACTATTTTTATTATCCCTTGAAGCAGTGAAAAAATGAAACTTCTAAGTCAACGCAATCAAAAGATACGGGAGTTTATGTTTCGAAATCAAAACCTATAGGGTACTTCCTGTTGACCTAAAATCATGAAATAGTAAAGGAAAAACGCCGAAAACCATAAATTTGTAGTTACACTATTACATTACACTATTTACATACCTACAAATTTGTACGGAACCCTCGGTACGCGAGTTCGACTCGCACTTGATCGGTTTTTCTTTCTTCCATACTTTGTCGTTATCTCGGTAGTCACTCTCCTTCTAGCCAATTATCATCAAGTTATTCTGCATTCTAAACTGAAACCACCATACTTCTAATTCTAGCTATCTTTTTCTTCGTTTCTATGGTATGTACGCCCAAAATTTCGCCACTTTTACAGTATTGTCTCATTAAGTTTTAGGTTATAGAGAGACTTTTATTTGCTAATAAAATGATTCAACACAAGAATTAAAGTATAATTTCTGCAAAGGTTTTGTTGTGGGATGTACAAAAAATACTTGTACGGAATATTAATTAGCTCCTACTGTGCTCTGAGTGCCTGGTAGTCGATTCGAGTTGCACAGGATTATGTCGGAAGTTTATTTACCTTTTGTCATGTTCCATCACTACTAAAACAGCGCTACAGATGACTACGAAGCGAATCCGCGTATTTATGACCTTGGAAACATAATTGGATGCACTAAAGGTTAGCTAACATTGTGCCTGAAAACTAGATAGGGCCGCTTCAGTTTTAACTCCACGTATGTCAAAATTAGCAACTTTACAGGAGAGTTAGCAGCCTGCAAAATTTTATATAGGTGTATCCCGTGTTGTTACTTGTTACTTCATTTTATGGGTTTGTTTTGGACGTTGGTTGTTTCTGATTGGCTAAAACAACGCGTCTTCCGGTTCTCTTGCAAATGGCATCAAAATTGACTTACCTAGGTGGTGTTAGAATTTAAACGACGATAACTATTTTACATATATTATGCAAACAGCTTTGTTGTACCAATTAGACTAAGCTAGGGTAAATAACTAAGCACATAAGACTTTATAATTTCGCCTTTCAAAAGAGTTTGTAAATTGTAGACTGTTTACTTCTTAAGTGACAATGTCGATGTCATCTCCCGACCGGAAGACAACGCGTTCGTCTATCAAAACGAATGGGACGAATGCAAAGTTTACAATTTCCAATATTTTCTAGTTTCCCCAACCTCCTGTTACAATCTAATCTCCTGGTACTTTCAGGCCGCAACGGCGACATTACGGAGAGCGGTGGCGACAGTATGGCGGATCTTTGGGCTTCATACCATAGCGCTTTGGGTCTTGGCAGCAAGCCTCCGAAGCCACCAACTCCATTGGCCACTGGCCACTCGGTGAGTTTTAAGGTTGAGCAGCGTTTCATCTACTAAAACTATTTATTATTTTACCTTTATCTACAACTACAGTCTTCGGGAATTTTGGGACAAAATCTTAAGCTACTATAAAAACGATGTTTTAATAAAAAGCCTAGAATTTATACCTACAAATATGTATATTTATTACAAGTTGAAACAAATTGTTGGTTTGCCGACAGAACATTATTTTTACAACCACTTCAAACTTGGTTTAATTCGAGGTTTCGTAGGTACCTAAGAACCATAAGATAAATTCCCATTCTAACCATAATCATACCCTACAGAGTCCAATCCACGTGGGCTCAGTGACACCAGGCGTGGAACCAGCATCAACACACGATGAGACCTCATCATCGGACCGTACCAAGGATGATGACGACGGCGGGGCTTCGGACGATGACTCTGATGATAGGGTGGATCCGCAGCACCATGATCCGGAGCGGCTGAAGGCTTTTAACGTGAGTATTACTAAGTAGAAGAACTCCTTGTGAGATGGTTTGTCGCGTCGGGAGAAATACTAGCACCATCTCGTATTGCCACGCGAGAAGGGCTTATTTCGTGGTGAAAACATTCGCTAGTCAGCAAGGTGGGAGCGGGCTGACTGCCCTTGGTCACTTGGTGCACCTGACGTAGTCTTTTCTTCATTCATTTATCACTGATTATGCATCACTATCAAAATCAGTGATTTTTATTCCCGTTACGACAGGGTTGTGACAAGTGGCACTTAAAAGTCTGTCAAAACCACAGTGATCTTTATTCCCGTTACAATAAAGTTGCTGTTGGGTTGCTGCTACTGAAAAATCTGTCAAAATCGCAGTGGTTTTTATTCTCGTCACGATAAAGTTGCTTTATTAATAATAATTTATATTAGGCACAGATCACATCAAGCATTGTTATTTCCAAAAATAGCTCATATTTTAAAAACTATTAAAAATTTTCAACAAAAAATTTCCTTATTATTTTTAGAAAACTTACCCACAACGCTAATGCTATAATAAATAGTTTACATAAAAATGGAACTTGTTATAAAAACAACATTTTCTTTCGGTACTCATTTTATAATCCAAAAGCAAAGCGAATTAGCGACGAACTAACTATCGGATATCGGTATCGGGCTGTAATTGGATTGCGGCGTCGCTCAGTGCGAAATACTTCGGTCTCGTCTAGTTAGACTGGAGACTGACCCCAAAACTCAAAAGCTAGGCCGACGGTAATGACTTGAAAGACAGTTTTGCGTCTGTTTTGGTTGACTTCCGACTGTGTGATCAGCATTTGGCATTACCCTAACTAAGTAACACACTTTCAATCACAACCCGAATCAGTTTGAAGATTATTGCTAATACAGTGCTTCATATGTTTGAAAAAAAAAATCTATTCAACAACGTAAACAACGCAATGAATGTTGTTGAACTATCAAAATGAAAACCATTGCTACTGTTACTGTGTCACGCAATTACTCCCGCTGGGTGGGTTCTGTTTTGGTACGACTGAAAACCAACCGATAGATTTTGCGTGAAAACTTA
Organism: Oligia fasciuncula; assembly: GCA_963082905.1. NCBI lineage: Eukaryota > Metazoa > Arthropoda > Insecta > Lepidoptera > Noctuidae > Oligia > Oligia fasciuncula. Next base: position 12,421,206 of record OY720408.1, read on the forward strand.
GCTATCAATAGTGTCGATCGATCCCTGTAGCATCCACTCTAAAGTCCATTCGCAAATATTTTACAACTGTCAAGTCTGTCAACATCACAATGATCTTTGTTGTTGTTGTAATAAGGTTGCTGGTGCATTGCAGCTGTCGGAGGTAAAATAACTATAAAAGGCCTGTAGCATCAGGTGGCATTCCATGCCTTTTAGAGTTAGTGAGCTGTCATTACAGCTCACGAGTGATTTTTTAGAGAATACGGTCTATTCAGCAAGCCTCAAAAATTGCAAGTTTTAAACCATACAGCCTTGAGACAATGCTATTTAGCCTTTTTGGTAAATATTCATAACTGTGTACCTGTGACCCTTCTATAGAAAGATCAATAAATTCCTTCACAGATGTTCGTTCGCCTCTTCGTAGACGAAAACTTGGATAGGATAGTGCCCATATCCAAGCAGCCTAAAGAGAAGATCCAGGCTATCATCGATTCGTGCACGCGGCAGTTTCCGGAATTTGCCGAGCGCGCCCGAAAAAGGATTCGGACTTATTTGAAGAGCTGCAGACGGAATAAGAAGGTCCGAGGAGAAATTCCGACGACTGGCAACGGAGGGAGTACACCGGGGTCTGGCAACGCCTGGGACACTGCGGTGAGGGTCCGATCTCCTTTTTGTTCATATAGCCTTGGTATTTTACACGTAGTGCAAGTCAAGGTAAAACTTTACTTTTGTTAATGATTTGATGAAAACAGCTGGGTCATAATTTTATGGAGTGGGTCTGTTTTCTTATTTTTATCTTTATGGTCATTAATTAACGAATCTTTACTTGATTGAACTCTCTTGTATTTGGCTCACCTTTAGGTGCCCCTAAAAACGATTGACGTTCCTCAAATTGTTTAAGTATATTTAGGTATTTTTGAACAAAAGAAAAAATTCACTCCCGAATCTGACCTATTCCAAAAAGTACAAAACCAGGTTTTTGCCAGAGTCTTCTTTTGCCCCCAATTTTATTCACGACTAATAATGACCTCTTTGTTCAGGTGCGGCCCACTCCAGCACATCTGACGTCAGTGCAGGCCGAGCACATTCTGGCCCAAGCTTGCGAGAACGAAAGCCTAAACGCTAAGCGCATGCGTCTCGGACTTGACCCCGTGAGCCAGCCTATGCCGACCGTGCCCACTCCTATGGTGAGTTCTAGAATAGAAGATTAGGATTATAATAAGTATTCTTCGGGTATAAGCTAAGATTCACGCCCTGTTGTGCTCTTTGAAGTACCAACAACCACTTTATGAAACCCCGATTTGTTTAAACTCATCATCTTCCTGCCCTTATCCCATGTTACTTGGGGTCGGCGCAACACGTTTTCTTCTTCCATTCTCCCCTGTCAACCGTCACGCTATCATTCACTCCCTTCTCTTTCATATCATTCCTAACACAATCCATCCATCTTTTCTTCGGCCTTCCTCTCCCTCTCCATCCATCAACATGTATATCCATCACTCTTTTAGTCACATGCGTTTCGTCCCTTCTCATCCTCTTCCTCTCAACTTTTCTGTCACTGGCGTCACTTTCAAACTTCCTCATATATACTCATTTCTTACTTTATCCATTCTCGTCACTCCACACATCCATCACAACATTCTCATTTCCGCTGCATGCAATCTTTTTTCATCCGTCTTCTTTACGGCCCAGCATTCAGACCCATACAGTACGACAGGCCTTATCACGGACTTATAATTTTTCCCCTTTAACTTGAGGGGCATCCGTGGGTCGCAAGTTGTTCCTGTGACCTGTCGCCATTTCATCCATTCTGAGTTGATCCGGTGCGTTTTGTTTAAACTGGCGAATTTTAATAATTGTTGTCTTGACAACATCATCATCGGCGTTCCAAATTCATTCTTGAAATTATGTAGTGTTATTGCCGTGTAGATGATTTAGTTTAAAAAAAGTATCGAAATGGTCCGAAAAAGAAGAAAAATATCCTTTTGTTTACTTACATTTCAGCTTTCCCGCAACATTTTCTTTCAAACTTTCCAAATGTTGCGTTACTTACATAAAGTGTATGGGTTCTTTTAAAAATATCCTTCCTATTTTTTCTAACTAGGGTGAGTTGTATTGTTATGTGGCTTCATTTCCTCCAGTTAATTTCTTTATATCGTTCTTGCACAGGCCATTGACACCACAGCCACTTCAGCAGTAGCTTCTTCATTCCTGAGCCTGTACAGTGGTGCTATAAGCAGCCCAGCATCTACACCCGCCACTACCACGTCGACAACGTCATTGGCTACTGCTGGCCACAGCAAGGCAGCTGCAGACACTACCAGGCCATCAGCGAGCCCCACAATGGACAATCCGCTGCTGAACAACAATAACTTGAAGCTGGATAACGCTAATGGAAACGCTGGCAGTAAGACTGCTAGGTAAGTCATGATGCCCTGGTACTTTTAAAGGACTGGTCTGTTAAGTTTTACTGAAGAATGATTGTGGACACTTCATGATAAGGAACATACTGCAGTGCTCACTGCGATTTGTGTTCGACTGCGAAAAGGGCTTTATTTACCCTTTCTGTTGTTTTCTTGGGCTGGTTTTAATTGATTGCTGTTTACTTTGCAGCCCAGCGTCATCGCCGGCGCCTCTATTCAGACCATCATTCCCAAACACGTTTGGCACTCCGCAGACTTTCGGACGACAAAAGTAAGTAGCAAAGACAATAGCAACAAGATCACCAACATGTCATGCTACCAGGATAACATAACTGACATGTACCATTTTATAACGTTTCAGTTCCAACCCGAACCCTGCATCATCAGCGCTGACCAGCAGCGCTCTACTTTCTACTCTCACTGCGCTGCCTCCTACTGGTGAGCAGAACAACTTTACCTTTGGACTTTATAGGAGAATTCAGATAACGTGAAAAAAAGCCTAATTTACAATGGTTTCTTGTATGAAGATGCCTTTTTTCCTGTAAATACAAAACATCATCATTATGAAACAATTCACATTCTAAGACAGGGTTTCAACTTTATTTTGCCCACTTTGAGTTTGTTTTTTCTAGAGCCCCCAATTTTTTTTTACCTACCGTCTGTCGCGAATCTGAAACAACTATTGCCACGCTTATGTTTAAACAAGTAATATTATATAGTCGTAAGATAGGATATATAATTATTTATGGATCTTCTACTGCCTTTCTAAAAGTCTCAAACACCTATGAGGGGGGCGTTTTCGCCCACGTTGAGAACGTATGTTCTAAAGTTCTAAGATGTCCTTTTCTGGTTATATTTTTCTGCCAACGTTTATTGTACTGCAGATGATACATTAGTAATAATATAAATAATATAACTTCCGTATTCTCCGAAGGGAAGGGCAGAGCTGCATATTACATTTCGCCAGTTAGTAGTTGATTAGTAGCGTCTTGTGTAAAACCGTATCTACATTAAGGTGTTTCTCTAGGAGCAGGCGTGAACGCAGCGATGGCAGCATATCAAAGCGCGCTACTGTCGGCTATGGCTGCGCACACGCACACATTCCCCACCAGCCTCACAGGTTAGTAGCATCAAACTCAAACTCAAAGCATTTATTTCAATTAAACCATTTACAGGCACTTTTGAATCGTCAAAGAGTCGGTTAGTCAGAAAGTTGAAGTTGCCCATTCCAAAACGTAGATCTCTATGGAGAAGAACGGGCAAGAACCTCCAAAGGCACTCTTTTAAATCAAGATGATACAAAACCCTGGGTACATTATTTTTGTTTGAGTCTATTTAGTTTGAGCTACACTTAAACTAGACTCAACTCTGGAACGAAAGAAAACGCCGCGCATCAATAAGCCCTTGTCAATTACAAGATTTAAAAATCAGACAAGTACCTTTATTTTGTGCACCAATGGTATGGTACGTCACTGCGTAGGTATAAGTTTAGAAAGTGGATTGTCGACAAGATGTATTCTGTTAGTCTGTTCCCAGATAACTACCATTCATAATATTTTTATTCTCGTTGTTAATAAATTGTCTTATCAATAAATATGTAATTACAGCACCAACCGATCTATCACTGAAGAGCTCAACCCCGACATCTCTCCACGGGACATCCACAGCGTCACCCCTTGCAGCCTCCACGGCCTCCAGCCAACCCAAGCCACAGCTACTATCACACAAGCTGTCAGGAGCCGAAGTAGGTGCCGTTCGACAGCTCATCACCGGCTATCGTGAGTCCGCAGCCTTTCTGCTCCGCTCCGCCGATGAACTCGAAGCTTTACTCCTGAACCAACCCTAGGATACGGCCAAACCCTTAACAGACGTATTCGGGTTTAAATTTGGATATTTTTAATCTGTGCTCGTGAGAAAAAACAGTGATTTCGAACTAAATTGAGTGGCTTTCTGAGTGTTAAAAACTGTTTCGGGATTTAAATTGATGTCAAATTATTGTATGAATTAAATTATTATAAATGCACAGAGATGAAAATCGAAAGTTTTCGAAATGGACTCGGTAGGAAATGGTTTGCGAATTGCGAATCTCAAATTTGAAATTTTTGACTGAATTATGCCAATTTTACTAACGACGATTTTTAATTGTTTCTACATGTTACATTGAAATAGATATCCGGAATTTTTGCCAATAGTTACAGCTAATGGGGTGAGGTGGCCAGTTACTGATACAAAACGGGCCAATTTTGACAAGGTGGCTTTGGCCAGTAACTGAGCTTTGCATCTCACCATAGATTAATTAAATTTTTTCAATAGATATTTCACACATCGCTTACATATACCCGAAATAAGTAGAATACACAATTACAAACATAGTTTATGTTACAAAACATTTGTATATATTATTGGCAACATTATTGATCGCATAATAAGGTGCTTGTTATACTATACCTACTTATTTTTAGTGTTGCCAACATACCACATTTGACGAAATTATTAAGTAGAATTACGAGTCTATTCACTGATAATACATACATCTAAGAATGTGCGCACACTTGCGGACAGTGGACGTCAACCTGGTTGTTTACATGTTTATCTGTTTCTCGGTGCGCCTACTTACACTCCTGAGTGAGTCGGTAAGCGTGTGCGCAATCTTAGACGACTCCGTCGACATTCACAAAACGAATAATTAAAAATTTAGATCTATTTTGTCAATGTCGACGGTGTTGCCAACTTAGAAGTCTATTTCGGCGATCGTACAAAGCTGCCATAATTATTATTGTAAAAAAATCTAAATGTTGCCATTTGAAACTCGTTGGAAGAGTACAAAATTATTTTTGTGTATATTTAGATTATAAGAGAAAAAAATCAGGGAGTCTCTAGCGTTAGGATAATAAAAAAAAAACGATTTCTTGCCTGGTGCGATTTATAGATTAGTATATCGATTATCTCATTGAAATTGCTTGAAAAAAGGCGGCTAAATACAACTTTTCTTGATCGGGTGACTTCGAAACGTGGTCGATAAATCGATAAAAGTCTCGATTGACTCGGTTACAAATTTCATTCATGAATAGTAAACTGATGATCTATTCTGTAAAAATCTTACCGTGAAAATGAGGTGAAGTGAGCTTGAGGTGAGCCGTCTTACATTCATGCTAGGGTTTTACTCTATTCAGAGCTCACTTCACCTAAGTTTTCACGGTGAAATTTTGACAGAATATATCGGCTGTTGTCATCTATTCGAGATCCTTGTTGATTCAACGTAGATTACGTTTTAGTGATTTGGAGTAGGTATTGAGAGCGGTTTATTCATATGAGACTTAACACAATGTTGATGAACTTTTTCGTGAGGACACATAAAAGTTTTTTGACAAAATCGTATGTCGGAGCTTCGAAGTCAACCTAGAGTTAATAATTTAGGTTGAAGTGGCATTTTAGTAGTAAGAGGCACGAATTTATTTGTTGTTTTGTAAAATAGCGCTCTAGCTTTACAATGATTAATATATTTATAATTTTAAACTTTTCATTATTTAAATAAAAATATTCTATAGCTCTTTATATATCGTGATCGGCTCCATCCAAAATATTTTTGCTAAGTTTTTTCTAAATAGTTTTTAGTTTTTATTCATTATTCGCTTTGCTCAGTACAATGGAACGATTTACTGTATCTGTTTGTTACCATAGACGTATGGCCAAGTACTGTAGGTAAGGTGTAATATAAGTTATTTGCTTACGGTGTACAAAATATTCCACTTCTATATGAAAAACAAAAACTGTTCAAATTAAAAACCTATTTTTTTATTATTAAAGTTTCTATTTTGGCCTAAAATAATTCGTTGAGCTAAAAGTGGATTTGGGTAATTTACCTCGTAATGTTATTTCTGTTGTTACTATAGTTTAGTTTTACATTTTGGCCAGTTTTATTCGATTTTTGTAATCTATAATGTAATTTCGTTGATAAGATTAAACAAAATAATTACAATAGAATAATTAAAGTCACATAAACGCTTATTATGTTGCTACTGATTTCATAACTTCAAATGTTTCGACCATTGTAGAACGTTCCTTGACGGTCTGTTTGACCAATAGCGCGCCAGAATTCTCTATCGTCATCGCTTATCGTCCTATAAGAGATTGATGTTTCTCTACAATGGTGGCATCTGTTTGAATTCTGCAAATAATGTATAATATTTTCTCAACTTTGCCAGTTTTTCTCAATAGTGTTAAAGCTTAACGCCAGTTTTAAATAAAATTGTAAATTCACTTTTGAATATAAAAATTGCCAAAGAAACGAATTGATTTTTCGTAATTGAATTATGTATGGTACGTGGAATTGCAGATTAATTTTAATTATTATAATTACAATATTTTGAAGTTAAGATTAATTTTAGGGTTAGTTTATTTTTGTTTTTGAAAAAGTCATTCCAATATTTTTCTAAAATGGACACTCGGTGCGACAAAGGAAAGCTGTAGTAATTGTATATGGGAAAAAAATGTAAAAAGTATGTTTAGAATTATAAAAAAGTTGATTAGAATACGTGCAAGTTGATGTTGGGATAACGATAAAAAACGAAAATGGTGGTAATACGTTGAGAAAATGAATTTGTTAGACATTAAAATATATTATTATTAGAGATGTATAAATGGTTTACAATTATTATTATCTATTAGTTCGAGAGAAATACAAAATGGTGAAAAAAAAACTACAAAATGGCGATTGTTACTATTAACGATATGAGAATTTAGTTATAATTTTGCAATTTCAAAATGTGAGTTTTACAATTTTGAAAAAGAAAATATTAAATATGCTCATATACTGAACTATTTGTTTTATTTCATCATAACATACCAAAGGATTTCTATTATTCAAAACAAAAAAAATACATGTACTTAAATCGAATATGGTGAAGCGTCAATGCCTTTTTCAATATAAAAAAAAGTAATTTAAAAAAATTAAACCGACTTCAAAAAGAAATCAACTCAAAATTATGAAATAACTTTAATTTCGGAAGTCGGTGTCTTGGGATTTGTATTTTATTAGTTTTTTGCCACCGACTTCCGAAATTAAAGTTATTTCATAATTTTGAGTTGATTTCTTTTTGAAGTCGGTTTAATTTTTTTAAATTACTTTTTATTTCGTAATTTTTAGTTTTTGCACTAGAATTTGACCAAGGTTTTGAGATGTTTTCCCTTTGACACTACACCCGTAGCTCGTATCAATACGCCAGGCCGTCACACTTACACGTATTAGTCTATATCTTGAAAATTACTGAATCGATCTTGATGAAACTTGCACTGTTCCCTAAGTTGAAGAAAATGTAAGCCAATAAAAAAAAAATGGTCACGATCCGATTAATAGTTCCGGAGATATGCGTGGACAAACATACATACATACATACATACATACATACATACATACATACATACATACGTCTATGAAATTTTGTATATTTGTTTGGAAGCCCTAATAGATCATCATATGTGAATATAATGCAATTCCAATAATATTACATACATACGTATCGAATTGATAACCTCCTTTTTTTGAAGTCGGTAAAAATAAAATAATAATATTTTAGGGGTTTTTCATATAAAATAATACGAGTATGTTAGTAGGTATTTAAAATTAAATATTTTAACTTCTCAATTGATGAATCCTCGCACCAATATTTGTTGCCGCAGCGTCCAAGAATCGAAACTTTCTTGAGTTTTCTCGCTATATGGCCGATAGATGGCATTAGCGGCAGTTGTGCTTCCCGCGACCGTTCGGAGACATTATTGCGGGTGCTCATCACTACGCCTTTTGAAAATTCCTTTTTGGTGAAACCTTGATAATACTCGTAAAATAAATGGACCTGCATCTGTGCTTCATTGAGAACTTATAGTGCAGTGTTGATTTTTGGAGTTTTTAACCATTCCACCGGTGGATTTAAGAGCGTTTACGCCGTACGGCATTTCATACAAACTTTCAAGCCCTTATTTTTCGAAATGAATGAACCGATTTTAATGAAACTTCATACACATAAGCAGGATACAAAGGTCTAAAAAGTTAGTTGAGAACATTTTTGAAATGTCTTATTTAAAAAAAGATAACTGGAAATCTCTGTTTGTATGGAAAATTTAAAATCGGTCTAATTTGGCTGTAACACTATTTTTCGAAAATGTTCTCTACTAACTTTTTAGACCTTTGTATCCTGCTTATGCATGTAAAGTTTCATTAAAATCGGTTCATTCATTTCGAAAAATAAGGGCTTGAAAGTTTGTATGAAATGCCGTACGGCGTAAACGCTCTCAGCCTATACCTACAAGCCATCACGCGCGCATGAACGAGATATCTTCCCATCTCCCTAGGTCTGAGTGGGATCTCTGGATTGCCAAGGTACGTGGGCATGTTTTGCTGCTAATAATAAAATTCTTTGGTTGGGTTTGGGTTTCTCGAGGATTCATCAATAGGGAAATTGGTTTTATTCTTGGGGTCCGCCAATACACTTTTAACTTAAGTTCTTAATTCAAATTTTTCTCACAACCTTCCTAAAGGTGCAGGCTATTTACACGCCTCACCAGATTACTTGCACGTTTGAGTAAGTCTGTAAGGACCGGGCGCATATTTGGTAAGGCTGGTTTTTACGTACCTAAGTACCTAACCTGGGCTTTAGGTAACTAAGGATACATAAATGACAAGAAAAACATAAGTAAATAAGAGTTTATTATTTCCGACTTATCAAGTTTTTAGGGTATCGGTCTGCGAACGGATACTGCCTCTTGTCGGACATTAGCAAGCGCGTCGCATTCATTATGAATTCCATGTTGGAGTGAGAAGCCAGGTACGAGAACACCGCAGGGAAACGTTCAGTACCGCATCTGAAATAGTGCAATCATATTATGTTACTAGCTTCTGCCCACGACTTCGTCCGCGTGAAATTTCTTGTACCCCCACCCTCGCAACACTTTGTATTCGCTTAGCGTTCATTCTGACTTTTTTTCTTTTTGCTAAGCTCCTAAGGGTCATAGCGTGATATTAAATATCCTATAGCCTTACTCAAGAATTCGGCTATCAAATGCAACAAGATTTTTTCAAATCTAACCGGCAGTTCCAGATATTATCGCGTTAAAACAAACTCTTCAGCTTTATTATTAGTATATAGATATAGATTATTATTAGTATATAGATTTATCGAGCAGTCGTGGCCCTGTGGTAATGCCTCCGACTTATATGTCGTTGGTCATCCCCTTCGTGTTAGGCAGCAAACAGTGGCAACATCATCCACTGAAGCAGAGTACATGGCTCTATATGAAGCAGTATAAGAAACTTTGTGGTTAAAGTCACTTGTCGTAATGGGAGATGGCTTATGCAGTTTTCATTGTCAGGCCGACAGGGATCAGGTTGTCAAGGAAGACACTTGTGTAGGCGAAAGTAACACGCACCAGTAAAATGGACGCCAGCTAAAATTCAGAGGAGTTTTATAAACTGTACAAGATTACTTACAGTTTCCTAAGCCCCCATGATGCGAGGCCCCACAGAATACCGTCACTGACTGCTGGGGCCCCGGTATCCCGCTGAAATTACAAACATAACATGTCAATGGTTAAAAATTCAAGCCTATCATATTTTGACATGTCAATGGTTAAAAAGTAAAGCCTATCATATCTGAATCTTCAGGTTTTGCTGCCGCTTTGTTTTCTTTTCGCACTCTATAAGAAAAAGTACTAGGATACTAAAAAATGCAAGATGTCCTGCCAATTTACACGGGTCTACTCAAATCCTCTGTGACCATGGCGTTATCCTCGACGACTCGAGCTATTTGTAGTTACTACTAGACCTCTCCTCAAAATACAGCATCTTTCATACATCTATTTGGTATATTTCCGTAGGCCTCTCCATCATTGCAAGATAATCAGTTATCCGCCTTCCGTATCTACCTGGACATGAAACGCCAGCAAGGTTTACCACCTGTTTAAGGGATAGTACCAGGATACTAACAGTGCAAGGAGCTTGTCGTCCGCTCTGAGCGAGACAGATAAAGTTTTCTGTGACGACAACGCTGAACCTCATTGTAACGTTGTTGCATTTCTCCCGGTCTATTAGCCGTGCGTGGTACACTTGTAGCGACGTCGAATCATAGTTGTCGTAGACGCCATCGCGCTGTTAAAGAAATCGAACGTTATAAAACAAAGATTTGTGTTTATTTTTCACTTTAGTTCTCTTCCTTTCCTTGCAGTGTGCTCATGTTACGAAAGTTTCGACCACAAGTCAGTTTCTCTGTAACTTCAGCGTTGCTTTTTGTTGGGACTCTCAAAACAGCATCAATAAGAATATTCTCTCTCATTATGCTCCAAATAAATTTTTTTGAACTGAAAAAGTGGACCTTTTTGGAAAGAGACGTCCAGCAATGTCCACTTATATATGGATATAGGAGCTGCGATGCCTCTGATATTGCAGATGTTCATGCGTACATATTTTTCAGCTTTGTCTCTCGGAAGACAATCCCAGAGAAAAACGGAAACGTTGCAAGTAGGTACAGAAGCCAGCAAAGCACATCAAGCTACCCGAAACTGTCAAATATTTCCATTCTACTTAAATTTGAACCTTGTAATTGAGCTTTAAAGTTGAAAATGTATTAAAGAAATTTGACAGATTTTAGTAGCTTGATGTGCTGGCGTCTGTACTTCCCGAGACGAGCTCCTTTACATAGATCTACATCTAATCAACAAAGCCCACGTTTCTCACTTGTCAACTTCTATCTTCGATCATTGTTCATACGTTTTGATGATACTCTGCAACAAGGATCTTTTAGTGCTCAAATTGACGTTGGGCGCTGTTGGTAAGCATTTGTTTATTATTGTTTGTTGAAAAAACAAGATGGCGGCGTTAGTTCAGATTTCTGAAACGTGTGGACGTTTCAGAAATCCGAACTAGATCTAGATCATACATACCCTCTCGGATCCCCAGCTGGTGATCCAAGCGTCATCGAACGCTGGCATCATCACTCTGTTCGGAAGATCTACAGCATGGACTGAATCTGAAAACCTGTATAACAGAAATCTCAATTATATTTTTTCATGGTTATTGGAAGGAATCCGCTGGATGCGGGAAGCACAGAACCGCACCCTAATTGCGTAACACACTATTACTCTCAATTTGAATAATTTTGAAGCATATTTCTAATCCATTGCTCCATATGTTCGAAAAATGTGTCTGCTCAACAACGCAAATAACGCAATGAATGTTCTTGAACTGTCAAAATGAAACCCATTGCTACTGATAGTGTTACGCAATTACCCTGCCGGTCGCAGTGACGGTCCTTGAGGGAGGCCTATGTCCAGCAGTAGATGTTTTTTTTTATCTTTATTTATTTTATAGATAAAGATAAAAAAAAAACATCAGTAGATGTCTTTTGGCGGAAATTATGGTTATTATCAAACATAAGCAGATACATTGTTCGACCATAGAATTATTATGATTGTTCCCTAAATTAACACTTCTGTGTTTTTTTCTCTAGGCGATAAGACGTATAGCTAATGGGAGTTCAATTCTTTTAATTAAAAGTTTAAACAGTCTCCCGGCTGCAACTAAGAGCTGAGTCTCATGCAGTTGATGATAGTTATTTTAGTTCAATATCTGATTTGATGCCAACTGCATCCTTGTTTTGAACATTTTTGTTGCAGTCGGTTTTTTATATTTTTATTTGCAACCTTTTTAGTTTGTTATATTTTTGGATGATACTCCACATGGTCATGGTACTTTTTTTTTACAAGACTTGTGTTCATTCAAAATCCATCATTTTGATTTTATAAAATAAAGACAAAAATCTAGCCTGTAAACCATCTCACAAAATAGGCGAGTCAGTCTGTAGACACCTCATGGTACAGCCCGTTTTAGACAGACAAACGGAAGGACAGACCATTGACCACCACCACCACCACCCACCATTGAGCTAAATAACTAGAGAAGCAAACCTCATTAAAATGTGTCAAAAAAATGTAACCACCGTAGACAAAGTAATCTATAGACTCATGGTATCCGTGTCACCGAAAGGGACAAAAAATTCCGGCAATCTTCATCATACTATCATTTTTACAGCTTATTACACTGCACCTAACCATTTTCATAGTTGCGCAAATGTACTATTATTTAATTATGCACAAAAAGATCTTATTTTCCGTTTAATCGCGATGTAGTTTTTACTAATTCATTCATAATTTTTATTATTTCATTCATAAACGTCAAACTTGTTGTGCACATTGATGTGCTTAGCCGACACGCAGTAAGGGACAGAAATATTCTTACTCTGTCTCTTTTCTTTGCTAGTCACGTTAATATTTTTCTCTTTTTCTTGTGCGAATGAAAAAGAAGATATACAGCAGTCTATAGTTTACTCTGTCTACGGTAACCACTATTTAAACGCGACGACGCGACGTAGCTTTGAAACCACTACACATTTAAAAGTAAACATCTGTCTCACTTACACAAGTCGCAAGAATAATACCGTCGCTTAGATTAGACAAAGACCGCAATATAAACATGCAATGGCGGGATGGGGTTGCCTAGCCATGCGAAATTTTACCCAACTTTTTAACCCATAAAAAACGCAAAAAAAAAGTTAAAACTTAGTAACGTTATTTTTGAATTATGTATTTAAATATTTAAAAACAATTATTTTTATGTTACAATGTTATTTTTGTGTTACACATTGTCACACATTTAGTTTTACAAAATACATATTTTAAATCACTTATTCCATAAATTAAAAACTCCCACATATGTGGGAAACTAAAACTAAGTTTTTAGTGGTAACACTGAACCTAATTTAGAAAATTCTACATTTTATTTATTTTCATTGCGTTTTTACGTTGTTACAAACTCAGAAACAATAAACTTACGTGTGAAAAGTAATTCCGGTTAATTTATTGTGTTTTTGTGACCTCGAATCGCACTCTTTCACTACGCATTTTCCCATTTTGGCGCTAATTTTTTGTCGCGTGTCACTCGGCTAACTTCGGTTGGCGTCACACAGAGCACTGAACTGACGTTAGCTACGCATGTGACTGTGGACCTATGTCCAGTGGCAACGCCTTGGCGCGGTAATTACTAATCTAGTGTAACATATAATAATAATAATAATCATTTTATTTTCAGGCAACTAAGGCCCATAGATAAAATACACAAAATAATCTTATAAAAATAATAAACTAATACATAATTAAAAACCTTAAAACTATGAACTATACACGTAACATCGGCGTCGTGTTTCGCTGCGTGGTGTCGCGTAACCGTCCACGGAAACGTCGATATACGACACCTTTCGGCCAAAAGTCCTCTTTCAGACAGGTCTGTAGATGTTGGGTTGGAACTCGTACCACAAAAGACTTGAAGTTGATGTTGTGGCGCGATTCCAACCTTTCGACCCTCAGAGTCCAATTGGTCTTCACCTTCAAATACTGCACGACTTCCTCAATTGTCGTTGAGTGATGCAGACGTGAAAGGTACAGCTGCGTCGTAGGCACAGCAGGGCGCAGCAGCATGTTGGGTCCACTCAGTGCGGTGCCACGCAGGTTACGAGAACAGGGCTTCTTCTTCTTCCTTTCCACTTTCGTGAAACCCTCCTCATCAACCTGGCCGGCTCTTGGCAAAGAGCAACGGACCGCAGTCAGGGCAGGTTGAGCACCCTTTACCAGTTTTTCCCCTTTTCTGGTTTGTCGCTTAGGCTGCGACGCATCTGATTTGCCGCTGGTGACAATAGCAGCGTAGGCACGTTTAGGGGTCGACGTACCTACTCGTGACGTTTCCGCAGCCGGTGTTGTGGCGCGGGCGACGGCGACGGCGGCGGCGGGCGGCGCTTGCTCAGCGTTATCGGCAGCTGGTGACGCACTTGTGTTCGCCGATTCAAAACTGCCGACGGATGCATTTTGCGCGCCTCGTCGTGTGTTCACCTTTGAGGCCTCAGGTGACCCAATTACCGAACCAATGTTGCGCAATGATGCTATTTCTGCACGTAGTTCAGTATTGTTTTTTTCCGATACCTCCATTCTGGACTGCATCTTGGTCATCTCCGCCTTCAAGGAAGTGATGTCCTTTAGCAGCCGCGTAACGTCGACGTGATCGAACGTGACGGGGGGCAGTTTACTTAGCTGCTTCGCCACGAAATCTGGCACGTCGTCCGGGTCAGTCTTCTTCAACATATCGATGATATCTTGAATACTCTTCTCGGTTCCATCTCTGCGGCGAGACGGCATCTGGTCGAGTTTCCCAAGTGACTGGAACAGTAACAGTTTTCCGCTGCTGATCTCGTCCTCCTTGTAATTCGACCGGCATATCTGCAAGATGCTCACCTCGTCCATGTAGTCGATAGCATGGACCAGGAATGCCAGCAATTCATTGACTATGAGTTGTTTGGAACTCATAGTGTTTACGGGCAGCGGCTATTGCCGCGCAACACGCGAATAAAATTCGTGCCGTGCACAGTGAAAACACGTCCGTGTTCGAGCGCGCATCGCACTGCATTGATTGACATATACATCAATGGCCTGGACCCTGTTTTTATTGCCGCCGGGACCCTCTTAACTAATTACTGGGTCCCGTTGGCATTCGAATAATATTCTTTTCAGCAGTTTTAATAATACAGTCGAGTCCTATTATGTATGTAGGGGTGCAGATCGAAATGATACTTGAAAAAACGTTTAACTTCTTTTACTAAAATATAAATAAAAAAATACACTTCTTAGCTCGTTGCTTCATCTTTCTCTCTCTCAAATCGTTTCAATTTCGAACTCACTCCTGTTTTATGTTTTTTTAAAGATAGCTACAGACAATACAGCCAGTATCAATATGTAGTGTAGCTGCATCATTATTCACAAAAAAAAAAACCGACCAAGAGCGAGTCGGGGTCACACAATTGGAGGTTACCAACCAAATTACACCGAGCTGTCTGTGAAACGGTCGCTCGCCTGCCGTAATTACTGTATTGCGCGTAATTAAAAATACACCGTAAAGGGAATGCTAAAAAATCACTAGATTACCAAATGTTAGTGCATTATTCTACACTACATCGAATCATAATGCTGGTGAAACCGCGGGGCGCTGCTAGTTCAACAATATATAATCGGTGTAGGCAAAGACAGTCGAGAGGTGTCGGAGTACACCCGATTGGAAAGAAGTTCCTTTCGCTTCTGTTACGAAACAAAAGTGTCTTGACTCAAAATTTTATACTTTTTTCGGTCTAGCTCTCATTCGCCAAGTCTGCAGAGTATAACGTGCGATAATAAACTACGTTCCAATAAACATTCGAGCTGTGCCTTTGAAGAAAGGCCAAGGACTTACTTGATAAATGTGTCAAGTAGCAAAAGTGCTACGTCATAGTCAGGGTTCTTCCGCAGCCCCCAGCCGGGGTGCTTGAGGACCTCCTGTATGCTAGCCATCTGACCTCCACGGTTCGTGTAACGAGAACCCGCCCTCACCTCCATCCGAGAGACGTGGTTAGCTCTAGAAGTTAAAAGACCATAAAAGATTTTGAAGAGCAATTCCTTTTCTTGAACAGCTTTGAGCATTTGATGCGATGTCACAGAGAATGGACACATGTCGGCGGCCGCTGTTAGAGGCAGGATTGGTAACACTTTCCATACAAACCAAGCGTGCTACCGTTTACTCGCACTACGACATACATGATTGTATAGAAACTGACGGCTCTGAAGGCGGACCGTGACAGAAGTTGCGCGCTCAACATACTTTCGGCGCCACGAAGTTTATTAGTACTGCCGACTCTATAAGCTGCGAGCGCGTTCGATTCCATGCCCTGCGTGCAACCTATTTACGACCTGCTTCTGTGCTAAATAAGATTTATTATTCTATGGTTGGCAAAAACGCTTAAGAAGAGAGATTTTAGGCAACTGCATTCAAAATTAACCTAGCTCATCATATAAATAAATGCTACCAATACATGCGACTTACAGCCCAGCTCATACATGATAACGCGCTTACTTATAAAGTTATAAGATTGCCAGGCTTAGGATTAACAGGCCTATGACTGGTTGACCAGTTGCAGAATCTAGGGTTGCTTTGCAAACCGAAGTTGTTCGTTTTTAGATGTGTACAAGTATAGTTACTCACTTCCAAAGACAATTGGCTGTGGTTATCACCATGCGTTCGTTCAGCAGTGCCCCAGAGCACCAGTGCTGATCGTCCTTCTGTATGGAGACCACATAAGGATAGTCTTCAATGAGGGCCTCTCTCGCGCTAATCAGCCGACGCGTGTCTAAGAAGGAAGGAAGGGAAATAAGTCAAAATAAAAAAGAAAATTTCATTCAACACTTTATTCGTAATAACTTATTATTTTGGGTTCTTTTTCTTATTGGTTGGCTGAACTGGTTTACCTTTTGGAGTCTTCCCTGCGCGTGCCTTATTGGGATTGGCTTTTTGTTTCTGTTTTTTTTGCGTATTTCCTTTGGGCTTTTTAACTGATTTATTTTGTTTGCCTTTCGGTTTCGCTCTACCGACTGCGGCACCCTTGCCTTTAGGTTTGGACTTTTTCAGCGCTGCCTTGGATTTGGGCTGACTCTTTCCTTTGCGTACCGGATTATTCTTTTTCGGCGCTGCCTTGGATTTGGGCCGACTCTTACCTTTGCGTACCGGATTATTCTTTTTCAGCGCTGCCTTGGATTTGGGCTGACTCTTTCCTTTGCGTACCGGATTATTCTTTTTCGGCGCTGCCTTGGATTTGGGCCGACTCTTACCTTTGCGTACCGGATTATTCTTTTTCAGCGCTGCCTTGGATTTGGGCTGACTCTTGTTTGCACCCATTCGTTCAATATTTGTAATATTATGAGCCTTTGCTTTCGTGGTGCTTGTTCCTGTGGTGCTTGTTTCTGTAGTGCTTTTAGATTCTTCTTGAACTTCTTTAGGTGAACTTGATTTCATTGTAGTCGTTTCTGCTGCAGCCGCTGTGGGCATCGGCGTGGTTTCTTTCACCTTCTCTACTTCCATTGGTTTTGCTTCTACCTTATTGTCATCCTTTTCAGCTGAAGATACGTTCAGCACGGCGGATCTTTTATTTCTTAAAATTGACCAAGGGTATTCCAAGGGCAATACTTTCTTCACCCTGGCCTTTTGGTCATAACCTTGTTCTACGGGGAAGTAAGGGCTGTCGGGGACATCAGCCAGGACCAACTTTGGGTTGGACCCCACCATTTGGAACGCGGTGTATGATCTAGCCACTGGTGGATTATTACCTTTGTCATATTTCGCGGCGTTTATTAAAATCTTGCCGTTACTGTAGGACCTATATTTCTTGGGATAGACCTTCACTTGCGTAGTCCCCTCGCCTAGAGTGTAGTTTATACAAATAGCAAATATTACGAGCAGAACCTTCATGATCGAGGCTTGCCTCCGACGCTAAAGAAATCACTGTTACAGAGTTTTTTATGATACTTTTATTATTTTCCGATGGTGTTGTGAAATTGCATTAAAAGATTTCGATTGTTATTTTTATTGATTATAAAAATGGTGGTTTTGTTGTTGGGTTATCGTTATTCATACTAAATAATGGCATACTTTTCAATGATTTTTTTTTTCTTTTTTTTGTTAGGAACCTTTTCCGGCGCGCAAACAACTTACCAAAGTTTCATCACAATCGGCCGAGCCATTTTCGAGTTTTTGCTAGATTAACGAACGGCAATTTATTATTATACCTATTTATGAAGAAGAAGATTAGGTACTGAATTGGTTAGCCGATCATTTGGGGAAAATTTTGGGTTGTTTAGGAGAAAAATACAGTCACAGTTTTTCAAATGTTTATTATATAACATGACATATTAACATACAGGGTGTTTGGTGCATCGTTTGCCAAATTGAAATGGTCGACTGAAGGGGTCATCTGCTAGCCTTTCAGACCCCTTAACACCCCTCATGCCCTGTGGATTTTTTTTTATCGACTTTTTATTGTTTTACTAAAAAAAAGACCCAAATTTTACATTAAAATACAATTAAAAAAAATATATAAGGCGTAGACTCTGAATTTTAATTTTATTTCGATGTGTATTGTTTAGGAGTACTTTTAAATACAAAATTAGTGACATTAGTCACCTAGTTTTTTTTTAATTCACTCGCAAAGGTAAAACTTAAATTAAAGCTGTAGATGTTATAGCTGTTTATATGGCTACAAAAAAAAAACCAAAAGCGACCGGGATCTTCCAACTCCCTCATTAATTCTCCAGTCTATCCTCTTGCTAATGATGTGCCACATGCCATAAAAATCTTTTAACAACTTTGTGAATTCGCTAGAATTGTGAATCAAGTCACATAAGACCACATTCCAAATTCTAATGATTTTTTTTTATTGCGTAACTGTTACTTGAGAAAGAGGTAAAATTTGTTTTCTCACTCTTGCGCAGTAAAATCTATCTTCTATCTGTTTCTTGCATACCTTAAATCGGTTTGAACAAATCAAGCACTGCCGCCGATCCGTAATTTTTTTAGTCGAGACATCACTGCCTCTGCTACCTAACGTGTGTGCTAGTTCACCGTACTCCGCGATTCTTTCATTTTGTTACTATCATTGAGTTTTGTTGGTTCTTGTTACGTTTTTTTTAACTTTTGTTGTTATTGTTAAACTTTGTTGAGTTTTTGTTATTGCAATGGCGACATTCTCTAACGAAGAATATGCGGACATCATGATGGCTTACGTAGCCGCCAATGGTGTCGCTCGTGCAGCGCAACGACTTTACCAGGAACACTTTCCTGGTAGACGATTACCTGGCTGCAGAGTCTTTCAAGACACATACCGACGCATACGCGAGACTGGCAGTGTCACTTTTAATGAACCAAGGGGCCATATTGTGCGACATAATACGACTTCGAAATACGACTTCGTACAACAACTGTCGAAATACGAAACAGATGTCGGGCCTGCATTCGCAACAGAGGCCAACAATTTGAGCAGAATTTGTAACAATTATGAAATAATTGTTAAAAATGCAATTTTGTTTTTAAGTAAATCCCACGAAAAGATAGAGATACGAGAAATGTGATAACAGATTTATAGGTTTGTCAGGTATCATTTAAGCAAAAATATTTGCAGGGCCGTCTTAACCATATTGGTGCGAAAATCAGCCTGCGCCCCCTTACAACAAAAGAAAAAAACAGATTTTTGTGTTAAGGTAAAAAATTCACCCGCTTGTCGCCAACGAACTGTCAGCAAGACGACCGTTTGCTGCTGGCACGCCAACGGTGAGGGAACAACTTGTTGTTCAGATGCCGCTTTAATAGTTGGTAGCTCAAACGGTTGGATTTTTTCCGAAGCGATACCGGGCCGTTACTGCGCTGGAGCAGTGCGGTTATAATGAGTGATGACCTGACCGGCTTGCGCCCCCTAAGACCCTGCGCCAGGGTGCCTCGCACCCCTTGCACCCTCGGGTAAACACGGCCCTGAATATTTGTTTAAATTATAGTTTTGAATATTAGCCTTAGGTGACTGGATTCACAATTCTAGTGAATTTACAAAGTTATTAAAAGATTTTTATGGCATGTGGCACATCATTAGCAAGAGGATAGACTGGAGAATTAATGAGGGAGTTGGAAGATCCCGGTCGCTTTTGGTTTTTTTTTTGTAGCCATATAAACAGCTGTAACATCTACAGCTTTAATTTAAGTTTTACCTTTGCGAGTGAATTAAAAAAAAACTAGGTGACTAATGTCACTAATTTTGTATTTAAAAGTACTCCTAAACAATACACATCGAAATAAAATTAAAATTCAGAGTCTACGCCTTATATATTTCTTTTAATTTGTATTTGAATGTAAAATTTGGGTCTTTTTTTAGTAAAACAATAAAAAATCGATAAAAAAAAATCCACAGGGCATCAGGGGTGTTAAGGGGCTAGCAGATGACCCCTTCAGTCGACCATTTCAATTTGGCAAACGATGCACCAAACACCCTGTATAACTTATTACTAGGTTTTAATAGGACATATTCGTTCGCCTAAAATTCTAAGTCATAAATTGATTATGTAACTGTAGATACTTGTCGTTTGCACCGATTTACTAATTTTATAAATAAGAAGAAAAATGTTGATGAAAAATGAATGGTGTTTGGCGAAGGTGTGATCGCCGAATATTAGTAGTTCTGATTCATCATAATTGAAACAATCAGAGGTGCACCCACATTGCGAAAGTTTTTTTATAATGTCCAGTCCAGTTTTCGGGCTACATAATGAGAATTTTCTCCTGGAAACACTCAATAACAACTTTCCCAAAATGGGGATTGAACCCAGAACCACCAAGAAACAGTTGCGCTTGCGACCACTAGACTATGTAACTTGGCAATCAAATTCAAAACGTATCTTCCACATTACGACTTTCTATCTTCAGTTGTTTATTTAGTATGTTAGTCGGTTGTGGAACTGTTTTAGAGGTGTGCCTACGTAGAGTAGTGTAGTAGTGAGTAGTGTACTAGTAACCGACCGTAAATTGGCATATCGAGTTTAACAAAAAGTTCTGACTTGTAGAGCTTCGCAGCGTCTCTTTCTGCTGCTTCGCTCAATCTTTACTAATAATATAGCTGAAGAGTGCGCGCTAATCTCTGGAACTACCGGTCGGATTTGAAGAATTCTTTTTGTATTTGATAGTCCAATTGTTGAGGAAGGTTATACTGACATCATAAAGAAAAAGGGCACAACTAAAATTTTTTCCAAAATTGAGTTAAGTATGTACATATTTGGAATCAGAAAAAAAAAGCGCATCAGCGTGAAATTGAATACATGCGACAAACAGTGGCGGTACCTTCATAGAAGCAGAAAAGCCCGGCTTGCCCTAATAAAATCATAATTCACAACAACAAAATCAATAAAAAATATATTAAAAAAATTCCAGTCAATTAACTCGAACTCAAACATTCATGACATATAATACAATTTCGAAATCCGAACTAGCGCTAACTTTGGGATAGGTTCGCGCCAAATTCGGAATTCGGCTCTAAACGCTATACAATGCGTTCAAATGCGCCATCTCGCTCACACTTAGTCTGGCTTTTTACCTGGCTTGCCTTTCCTTTCTCTGTCTCGCAGTTTTCGCATACAAATTGCTATAGAAACGTTTACATTTGTTGATATATTGGTAAGTACTTATACACAGAGTTCTATGAAATGAAAAGCCAGGCTTTTGAGAGGCATGAAGTTCGCGCAAATGCACTATCCGCGCGTTGCGTTGACCCGCGTAAAGTTAGTTGCGAAAGCACGTGTGGCGGGCGCGATGAGTCGATGACACGACGCGACTCAAACAAATTGTTATTGTTTTGAAGTTTTGAATACTTACTTTGAGAATTAGTTTTATTATTTGAAAAAAATATTGATTGTGGTGATCGGTGATGTCATTCCCTATGATTTTGTAAATATAGTGTTCTTTTATCATTATGTGTTCGGAATCTGTCATCGAAAAGGTACGTAAATACATTGAGTTTTCTGCAATTTTCTGCCAATAAATAACTCTTTACTTCACCGTAGCCAATCTTAAATGACTGTCGGACTGTCGGTACTTCTCGGAAATAAAAACAAGTATTTTTGTCAGTCAAGAAGACAGAATAAATAAAATAGGTACCTACTCATTCGATCGTTTATTAGGTATGAATATGATATGACAAACCTATGTAGTGGCTCATGTTAAAATTATCAATTGACTTTAAAAATGTAAGTACCTAATTCATAAAATAATGCGTACGAGAAAATAACAATAAATCGATAATATTTGGAGGCCATCTAGTGCATTTTGATTGAACAAATTTTGCAAGTGACAAGCAAAATGAAAAAAGGTCCGGCTAAGCGTTGTGGTTCATTTATTTTACGCATTCATTAGTATAGATGGCGCTTATGACAATTACGTACTGATGCTTGAAATAAGTTTTTCTTACCAAAATTATAATAATGATGTTAGTACTACTAACAACCATTAACAACAAGAAAATCAGCCAATCCCTCAGTTGGGCGTTTTTTTTATACCTTGAAAATCTGTGGGCTTGCCCTAATTTTGACCCCTAGGCACGCCACTGGCGACAAACCGAAATGGGAGATTTTACTCATCATTATCAGCTGTTCCCTACATTTTGACGAGTTAGGCGAACATAAAATGGAGGGAACAGCTGGTGTTTTTTTCACGATTGCAGCGTTGGTCCCTTAGTAAAAGTTGTTCATAATGATGAGTACAATCTCCCATTTCGGTTTGTCGCATGTATTAAATTTTACTCTTTATGTGCCAGTTTTTTACTCAATTTTGGAAAAAAATGTTAGTTGTGCCCTTTTCTTTACGACGGCAGTATATGCTATTTAACATCACGCTACGACACTTAGGAGCCGAGTACAAACAATAAGAATCAGAAAACGAAGTAATAGCGCGAGCAGGCGATGGATCGAGGGCCGAAATTTAACGCAGTGTTGGAATGCCAACACTAAACATTACTAAATACCTAAACTATTATATTATGGACATCACTAGCGTGCACTCTCGGTAGCGATATTCCTTTGAGTGTCTCGTTCACTTTCCTCTGGGGTCGGGCCGCGACAAGTCGACAACGTGCTCCTGCCTGTCCACGATTGATATATTGGTGAGAATAATAAACTTCATTACTTAGAAGAACTGGCTGTCATTTACTGCGAGTACCTACATCTCCACACACACACATCCCTACACGCAGGCAGAAGATAGTGTGTCATATTTACTTTCAGGGGGCCTAAAAAGAACACAGTGGCAGAATCATAAAAGGATAACATTATGAATCATAATGGACAGTTGACTGTTAAGTTAATCGTATCAAATCCCATTGGTGAAGGATTTTTCAGTTATTTTTTTTTTGTCTGTGCTAATATACCAAACAATCCAATCTCTTTGATTATACCTACGTAGTGCAGCGAAAAAAGAAAAACACGGACTGTCTTCGCCATATTATGATTCATAATATTATCCTTTAATGATTCTGCCAAAGTGGCATTTTTAGGCTCCCAGGTCCTGTAATTACTATTATAAATTCAGCCGCATCTACACCATAATTGAGTAACACACTATCAGTCGGAATCTGAATCATTTTGAAGCAAATTGCTAATCCATTGCTTCATAAGTTCGAAAAAAAAATGTCTGCTCAACACGTAAATAACGCAATGAATGTTGTTGAACTGTCAAAATGAAACCGATTCCGATTGATAATGAGTTCCGCAATTGCCCCGCTGGTTACCATAGAGATCGTGGAAGTCGTCCGCAACCTACTCAGATGGCTAGTCTCTCGGTGCTATTTTCTTGTAAGTAGCGAGTTGGACAGCCAGTTGGTGCAGTATAAGCTTCCCCGCGGGTCCTTCGTCAGTGGGTATGGCTTTAGACAACCTGACCACTCGGCCACATTCGCGCACGAAGTATTCTAGTTCGTTCTCAAGTTGACGCCCGTCGCCTGGAAGAATAAGTAGAAAGTTCAAAGGGGTTGCTTGCTAAAGGATTTAGGACCAGCAGGGTAGTGCGTAACACAACAAGTAGCAATGGGTTTCATGTTGACAGTTCAACAACATTCATTGCGTTATTTAGGTATGTACGTTGTTGAGGAGACAAATTTTTCTAATCCATTGCTTCTGTTCGAAAAATCTAAATCATCTTGACGGATATTTCCGTCAAGATGATTTAGATTGAGATTGATAGTGTGTTACGCAATAGGCTATTTGACAATGTAAAAAATAAGGTCATAATTATTGACACTCGTATAGATTATCGCTTTTAAAATCGATTTGCATTAATTTTACTACAAAACAATGTATTATTATAATTAAAAAACATCCCGAAAAAACTTCATCTTTTTAAATCTGGCGCCACGTAATCGAAAACGGTCTGGATTGGCTGAACTTAAGATGACGTCATGATTTAGTAAATTTCTGTCTATCGTTGACAGAACAGATGACGACGATGATGATGACGACGCCATATTGTTAAAGATAGCGTTTTGGCGGCTTATTTAAACAGTACATTTTTATTTACTATTTTTTAAAAGAAATACATTATGCAATTTGAAGTAATAGGTTTTTGTGGGCTCGTTAGACACCATTAAATAATCTGAGATGTTTATCAGAAACCAGTCAAATAGCCTATTAGGGTGCTGTACCAAAATGTAGCGTAAGATTCATCATCATCATTTCAACTGAAAGACGTCCACTGCTGGACATAGGCCTCCCCCAAGCACCTCCACTTCGACCGGTTCTGCGCTACTCGCATCCAACGGGTTCCTGCGGCCTTCACAAGGTCGTCGGACCACCTTGTGGGAGGCCTTCCAGCGCTACGTCTTCTCTCTAACTAAATTAACTCACCTTGTCCAAGTTTAGAAGACGGTGGCTGTAGACATTTGTTCGCAAGCCTGGCCAGTTGTGACCTTTCAGAACTGAACGCTTCGTCCAAGTCGAAGAGCTCCAAAGGCGGTGGAGGCGGCTCTCTGAATGTTGGAGCAAATACCTAGAATATAGGACATATCCTTATATAACTATATAATTATATAAAATTCAAAGTCCTGACTGATATATCAACGCACAGTCTAAACCGCTGGTCCTAGAGACATGAAATGTGGAGGACGTGTTCTTTATGAAGAGTAGGTATCCACTAAGAAAGGGTTTTTCGAAATTCCACCCCTAAGAGGGTGAATGGGGAGAGGATGAAATTTCACGGGGACGAAGTCGCGGGCAGAAGCTAGTACATTATATTTTTCGTTTCTCCATTCTCGAAATCCTCTCGGAATCTCACAGTCTACCCTTTACAAAACTTCTTAGTGCTTAGTGCGTTTATTCCAAGGGTCGTGAATAGTCGTGATGCCTTTGAATGGTCGGTACTTACCGCTAGCTGTAGTGGCGGGAAGGGTGTCTCGAACTGTGGCGCAATCAACCGAAGAGGTTCATGTTTAACTCCTATTGCGTCATACAGACCTAGTACTTCTGGCACTGAAATATTAGAAAGATTTATTCTTTGAGACTGCTCCTGCAGGTTTGCTAAGAAAATTGTGATATAAAAATCCTTGTATTGGCACTTATTAAGGATTTATAAGACCCCAGGGTCTCGAAAAATGTCAAAGACGACACACACACATACACACCCCCGCCTCACACACATCACATAACACACACACACACATGATACAGCATAGTGGTGGTGGTATGGATACAGCATGGTATATTAAGATGGGGCATGACCGGCAACGCCCCATCTCAATCTCAGAGAGGAGGCCTGTGACAGTGTTCCAGCAGTGGAAACATTATAGGCTGATTATGTATGTATGTATGAACGGCAACAGTACCGTAACCGTTACTCACACTGAGCTAAGTTCAAAGAGAACAGGCGCCACGTGAAAAGCGCGTGTGGGTGCAGGGGGGTGAGGCGCGGCGGGGGCGCGGTGGCGGGCTCCGGGAGAGGGATGCTGCTCAGCCACATCATATCGCCTAGTGTGCGGTATTCATTTATCTGGAAACAAATATTTCCAAATTATTATTGGGTAAACAGGTAGGTACCATCTGACTAGGCTTTTCCCTCTATGTTGGGGTCAGCTTCCAGTCTAATTCAAATTCGGCAGAATTTTACACTGCCATCAGACCTCTCAAACCAAATTGAACAATGCTAAATTACTAATTAAAATATTGAATGGTGGATCTTGAAGTATTCGGGCTTCTTACTACCCCTATTGACTGCCATTCAATGATATATCATTGCTGCCATTATATACTCATATCGAGTAAGTATTAAAACTGTGCTCGATCGTTTCATGTGCTCTCTGAAGCACGGCTCCTCCGTGCTTTACTCTGTAAAATTTACAGATTGAAGCACGAAGGGACCGTGCTTGGTAGTGTAGATACTCACTCTGTAGATAAAGAAAAATGTTAACAAACTACAGACAACATCTCACAGACTTCGATAGTCCATAATTATGAACTACGTAAACGTACCACGTAAACGTATAACGTAAACGTATCACGTATACGTATCACGTAATTGTGTCACGTAAAAAGTATCACGTAAACGTATCACGTAGATATTAACACGTAAACATTATCACGTAAAAAATATCACGTAAACGTATCACGTAAATGTATCAGGTAAACATATCACGTAAACATTATCACGTAAACGTATCACGTAAATGTATTAAGTAAACATATCACGTAAACATTATCACGTAAATGTATCAGGTTAACATATCACGTAAACATTATCACGTAAACGTATCACGTAAACATAAATTATGTGGTAGATTTAATTATGATCATTAAATATTGATAGTAGGTTTTCTTACATCAGGATCCTCAACATCAACTGGGTTCAAGTGCAGGTCGGTGATGCCTCCGAGGTAGTTGAATATCATCTCTCTGATGAGGTCATTGCACTCGCTCTCAAGGTACTGGTCTGCGAAGAAGTGGCCTGAGCCTATGACGAAGAGTTTACCTGGAGAACAAATAATTATTTATATTTGATTTAGGCGTAATAATTATGTCGAATTAACCCTTTAACCGCCATCGCCGTAATATTACGTGTTGTAAGAATAATACCTCAGTCGCCACGTCGGAATATTACGTAAAAGTCCTGTCATTTAAAAAATGTTCAATAGATATTGAATTTGCTTACTAAATCTTAGTATATTTCGTGTTAATACTTTATTTTAAACAGTACTAGATACATATTTTAGCTAATTAAATAAAATAATTAATAGTTCTCAATTCGTGATACGTCTAAATATCAACCTACTTCGCCGAACCCGTGATTTCACGTAGACTAGTGTTGTACCACATATGAAACTCCTGATGCTAAATTAGTAAAAAACATCCTGTTTTTTATCAAACTATCAACTAAACATTCATTCAAATTTCATAGTTTATTAACGATTTAATTATTTATTCAAAACCAAATAAGTTTAAGTAAAAAATCGTAATAAAAAAGTGTAGAAATCAACAAAGAAATATAAATTACCGACTTATGCCAGTAACGTCACTAGTGCAGACGATCCGCGAACGCCGTCGCCGTAATTTTACGTGCGGCTCAAGGTCAACTAAAGTCATATTTTGAATAAACGTCAGTTGCGCTAGCGCCATCGCCGTGATAACACGTGCTCTCTTTATTATTATTTCTAAACTAGTGTCGAAAGTTGTCGATAATGTTATACGACGACGAAGAACTATTAAATATATTGCAGCAATCAATTAATGATATTAGTAGTAGTGGCAGTTCAACGGATAGTGATAATGAATCGGTAAATCACTCTTTTGTTTTTCTAGTCTGTTTATTTATCCTACAGTCAAAAAGACAGCTAGATAATAATAATATGTGTATTTACCTATTTATTTTGTTTTAAAGAAAAAATAAAGTTGATTTAGTTATTTTATTTGTTGTTAATATTATGTGTCCCAATATTTTAACACTTTATACATTAATCAACAAACAACAAACAAACAAAAACAAAAATGTTTATTTGTTAGAATATGGTAAAATATGTAGATGTTACAATATTGGTTCCAGCATATCCTGCCATACTATGGCGTACAAATATTCCTATAAAAAAAAGTCACATCATATATTTCTAGCCTAATAATAATGATTAAAATAAAATATGAATCTTAGTAAAATAATAATAGTCAATGAATAAAGATTTAAATTGTTTAAGATAATTAATTATTAATAAATTGTATTGTTGTAATAATAATAATGAATTATGTAAGTAAATGTTGCATGTGGTAGAATAAAGGCTATTTTAATTTTATTGTGTTATTAACGACTTATCCTCTAAATATTCTTGAACACTGTAATAATTTTTTCCTAATAACAGTCTGAACAATGACTTTTTGAAAAACGGCAATGGCAGATCTTGAGTATTATTTGGCAAATGATTATATATAATAATTGCCATACAGTATGTATTTCTTTTAAATAACTTTAATTTTATTTGGGGTAATTTCAATCTGTCTTGGTGTCGTATTCTACTATTTATTTTGTAGCTGCTTTTTTCGAATAAATTATAATTCTTTTTAACAAAAATGCATGTTTCAAAAATATAAAGACATGGTAGAGATAGTATTTTAAGTTTTTGAAATAAAGGCTTACAGCTATCTAAAAAGTGGGCTCCACACATTGCCCGGATACATTTTTTTTGTCCTTTAAAGACTCTTTGCACGTTTACTGAGTTTCCCCAAATTATAAGACCATATCTGAGTACTGATGCTACATAAGCATGGTAAGCAGCCATTGCGGTGTTTAGATCAACCGTTTGTCTTATTCTTTTCAGGACATACACAAAGCGATCTATTTTTTTAAGTATTTTATCTATGTGTGGTTTCCAACTGCAGTTTTTGTCCACGGTTATACCTAAAAATTCACATTCATTAACCGTGTTTAAGAAGGAATTGTTATACTGAATGTCTAGACTATTTGTGTTTGTGTTGAGTGCTTGGAATTGTACTATATTTGTTTTTGCCATGTTTATTTTTAAGTTATTTGTTTCTAACCATTTGATTGCCTTGTCTAATGCTTTAATTATTCGTTTTTCCAAGTCCTTGTTATCGTCACTTTTAATAATCAATGTTGTGTCATCAGCAAATAGTACGCACTCTTCATTAATCGCCTCGGGTAGGTCGTTGATGTATACTAGAAAGAAAAGAGGGGATACAATTCCCCCTTGAGGTGTACCGAAGCTGTTTTGTCTATATTTTGATCTAAATTTTTTTTGTTCATTTTGACATTTTCTTGTTATTTCTACACATTGCAGTCGGTCAGTAAGAAAGCTTTCGATCCAATCGTTGGCCTTCCCGCGGATTCCATAGTGAGAAAGTTTTGAGAGTAATGTTTTATGGCAGACAAAGTCAAAGGCTTTTGTCATGTCTAGAAAGACACAGCCTATTTTGGATTTTTGGTTTAGACCTTCTGTTATTTGTTTGATTAAGGAGAAACATGCTGAAGCCGTAGAGCTCCCCTTCCTAAATCCAAACTGTTCTTTTTTTAGGATGTCACATGATGTCAAAAAGTTCTCTATTTTATTACACATAACCTTCTCGAATATTTTCGATAATATGGGGATTAACGTGATTGGTCGATAGTTACTCATATCCGTCTTTAAGCCTTTCTTGTATAGAGGTTTGACAACAGACATTTTCAGTCGTTCTGGGAAAACTCCTTCACTTAGGGATAAATTTATTATGTAACTTAAAGGCGATACTAGACACGATGCACATATTTTTAATACTTTAGTATTTAAGTCGTCGTAACCAGTTGCGTTCGTATTTTTTAAACTATGAATTATTTTATACACATCTGTTTCATCAATTGGTGTTAGGAAAATGCTTTTAGGATTCTGAGGAATTATTAACTTGGTATTCTGATTATTTTCTCGTGGATTTTGGGTCGTATTGGTTAGGGATATGTAATAGTTATTGAATAGGTCACAGATATGGTTAGGGTTGTCATAAATTTCACTATTGATTTGTATTGTGTCAATGTCCGAGTGACTTGTCGTATTATTAACATCTGCTTTAATTAATTCCCATGCTGCTTTACTTGAATTTTTTGCTTTGTTGATGTATTGTAAACTATTAATTTGTTGTGCATTTTTTATACATCTTTTTAATATTCGAGAATAGTCGTCATATTTTTTTTTGTTTTGCTTTTTGTTATCTTTACAAAGGTTATATTTTAGGTATAGGGTGCGTTTTTTTATACAACATCGTTTTAAATGTTTTGTTAGGCGTCGGTTTTTCACTTGCTTGTTACTATTTTTAACTTTAATAATGGGGAAGCATAAATTGTAAAAAAGAATAATTGTATCGTGAAAGCAATTGAAGGCGTTGTTTGTTGAGAGGCATTCGTATACCTCAGAGAAAGATAAGCTTGACAAACAGTCTCTAAATTTGGTTATATTTTCGTCATTGAGCTCCCTTATAGTTTTAAACCAGAAACTGCGAAAGTCCTTAGCTTTATTATTAGTTTCTAAGTTAACTGTTAGTGATTGTGCTGTTTCGTGGTCTGATAGTGCTAAATAGTGCAGCATGGACTTAGCGTCGTGTATATTACTTACAATTAAATCCAAACAAGAGGTTTTCCTCGTCGATAGTGTAATATGGTTTTTCAGGTTGTTATTGTTAAGTATGGCATTTAAGTCATTGGATATTTTATTTCTTTTTAGGATGTCTATATTCCAGTCCCCGCATATGATGACTTTTTTCTTAACCTTTTTACAAAGTTTATTTGCAAGGAGTTCTAAACTATTCAGAAATGTTGTAGCGTCATGTGTCGGTGTTCTATAAATGCATACGACTATTAGGTTATGTTTAAGAATTTCAATGGCACAGTATTCGAACTGGAGGGGAATCGGGGGGATAATGTTGACGATTTCTTTATATTGTATGTTCTTTTTTATTAGGATGCATGAACCACCCCGGCGCTGGTTTGATCGAGAGAAGAATGATGCCATTTTGTAGTTCTCAATTCTAAGGTTTGATTCACAACCACTTTTAAGAAAGGTTTCCGTAAGGCATATAATATCAATGGAACCCAATTCATGTTGTAAGTCTATTAAGGCTACTTCTATTAGTTCTTGTTTATTCAATACTCCGGCAATATTTTGGTGAATTAACGTAATTGGTGTGGTTTTATTTTGTTCCCCGAAAAAACGTATTATTTGTGTTTGTTTTGTTTGTTGTTGTTTTAAAATAGGTTGTAATTTTTGTTTGTGTTGTTTTTATTGTTTCTAAGGGTGTTGTTTGTGTCTTAGATTCAGGGTGCTGTGTAAGTGTGTTCGTTGATTTTGTTCTGACTTGTTTATTCTTATATTGGTTGAGGAACTCTGTTTGGTATTTCTTATAATCAATTCTCGTATTCAACCCAAAACACAAATACTCCAGATATTCTTGTTGGTAACTTTTCATATGACTAGCATTAATGTTACGTTTGTATGCCGATTTTTGTATTTTTACGTATTTACAATTCTTGTAGTTTTGTATAATCAATTCTAAATTATAATTGATTGTATCTTCTTTTAAGTACGGGTTATATTGCACATTAGTGATGAATACAGTATGGTTGCGTAGTCTAAACAATACATTACATAATTCAGCTATAAATGAATAAGGGCTTTTATCGTTAGAACCTAAAACTAAAATTATAATATCGTCCGGGGTTAGTATCTTTATGAAATCGTCATTGCAGCTATTAAGTACTTGCGCACTCGTAGCCGCTGGCTTGATAAAAGAACTTATTTTGTAGTTATCATTCCATTTGTTGGACCTGGTGGTCGTCAAGGTTTTATTTAGACCGTGGGCTTGTTGATCTCCGAAGATGTATATATTATGCTTATTGGTACCTTCTAATAGTTCAGCCTTGTCTTCATTACTACAGTGGGGCTGTGATTCATTTTTCTTATCCGCAGTTAGCTGATGTAATGTACCAGTAGCGACATCTATCGGTTGAGAGGTACTAGTATCTTCCTGGTCATTGTTGTCGGTACTGGCCGCGATGGTCTCATCGAATAGAGCACAACTGCTTTTGGATTTTGTTTTTCGAACAGAGTTTTTGTAAGCTGGAGATCCATGGTAAACTTCTTTAAACTGTGCTATTTTTCGCTCTTGTTCAATTGTTTTTTGTTTTAGTTGATTATTATTTAATTATTTGATTATTTAATCGTAATAAACAGATCAAATTTTTACATAAATGTCATTTTTAAATGTCATGCTGTCATTTTTGTCCGCAGGATAATAGACTAGATAACGTATGTTTGAAAAAAGAAAAGAAATAAACCTTTGATTAAAAATAAGTAAGTTTTATTTATTTCATTAGTTTGTTTATCGATAACTATATTTTACAACACTATGCAAAATTGTACCTAAAGGTTGCTGGCGCTAGATGCACTCCACGCGAATTATGACATGGCGGTTAAAGGGTTAATGTGATGAGAAGGGACGAAACGCATGTGACTAAAAGAGTGATGGATATATACATGTTGATATGCATGGAGAGGGAGAGGAAGGCCGAAGAAAAAATGGATGGATTGCGTGAGGAATGATATGAAAGAGAAGGGAGTGAATGATAGCGTGACGGTTGACAGGGGAGAATGGAAGAAGAAAACGTGTTGCGCCGACCCCAAGTAACATGGGATAAGGGCAGGAAGATGATGATGAATTTTGTCGAATTAATGTGTGAGCAGTTTTGAAAATATTAGCCTGGAGCACAAGTGACAGACCTTCACGAATAAAATAATGCAAGGTGGTTTAGCGATCGCTTGCTGTAGACACAGCACTTTTTTTAATTTCGGAAATCTGCTTGGGACTTACAACCCGCAAGAGTAACTCGGGAGGGCCTCCCGACCCCCGCGCTGTAAAGGTTCTCGCCATCGACGCTCTTGAACCGCGCGCTTACGCCATCTGAGCGAAGCCTCAAGTTAACTCTTGTAGGTTGTGATGGTGTTGTTCTCTTTTAGTCCACGGTAAAGAACTGGGATATGGGTGAGGGATGACAAGTCTCTTCTAGTAAACAAAACATTAAGATTCAATGGCATTTCACTAGATATCTACTGGTGAACGATGACCAGGCAAGAGTACAGTAAGTGCACAATAGATTCAAACTTCCTGCAAAAAAACAGGAAGATGACTTACCTCCACTTTTCTCTGACGTGTACAAAGCTGCGACTGGTCTTTTCACCGGGTAGCAAACGTCACTGCTCGATAGAATAGCTGCTGCGGGCTTCTTCACTGTCATTGTGGCTCCGTACGGGTACACAAAGTTTGGAGTTGCTGGTTCTTCACTGCAACGTATAAGTTGCTTTTCATTTTAGTTTCGTAGGTATTTGAAAGTTCTTATCTGGGAACGGTTCTTTCAATTAAGCAAATATAAGAGGCTGAAAGTCACCCAAGGGGAATGGAGAGGGCTATGCTTGGAGGTTCCCTACGTGATCGAATCAGAAATAAAGAGATCCGTAGGAGAACCAAGGTAACCAACAAAGCCTGAAGAATTGCCAAATTTAAGTGGC
This sequence comes from Oligia fasciuncula, assembly GCA_963082905.1. Lineage (NCBI taxonomy): Eukaryota > Metazoa > Arthropoda > Insecta > Lepidoptera > Noctuidae > Oligia > Oligia fasciuncula. The sequence goes on from OY720408.1 coordinate 12,454,594, forward strand.
AGTGGGCAGGATACATTGCTCGAAGAACTAATGGCCGATGGGGCCGAAATGTTCTGGAGTGGCGACCGCGTACCGGCAGACGTAACGTTGGAAGGCCTCCCATAAGGTGGACTAATGACCTGGTGAAGGCCGCAGGAATCAGCTGGATGCAAAAATCGCAGAACTGGTTTAACTAACGGTGCTTGGGGAGGCCTATGCCCCCGTCGCATCTCATCGCCTGCCCGCGCCATTACTTCGTTTTTGCTTAGCGTTCTTTCTGACTTTTATTTCAGTTTACTCGTCTCCTAAGGGGCATAGCGTGATGGTTAGGTTAGGTTAGCCTATAGCCTTCCTCAAGAATTGGGTTATCAAATACAAAAAGATTTTTTCAAATCCGACTGGTAGTTCCAGAGATTACCCCCTACATACAAACTTACAAACTTTACGTCTTTATAATATTAGTATACAAGGTGTAACAGAATAAACGCAAGTCCTGAAAGTAGTTCGTTCATAATTGATTACTGAATCAATTTCGGTAACATTTAAGATAGGTATTTTTTTTTAAATTATGTATTTTGCCATACTGATCGCCGACTGAGCCAAAGAAAATTAAATCTTATGTCAAGGCAATAAGACTCAATTTTGAATGCATAAAGTAATGATAGGGTCAACACAATTTACTTAATAAAAATAGCTTTAGAAAAAAATTGTTTTGATCATTGTATTATGCTTTTAACTCAATACTCTAATTGGGGTGTATGAGGTCTTGCGTTCATTATGTTACGCATTGTAGATTTGTTAGTCTGCGTAGTCGAAACTAGAAATGTATTGAAATGTTTTAAAACCTCACAGAAAATCATCAGATTCACTGCTATAGTTGGGCATCTTCATCAGGTACTTAGTGACGGCTCGGTTCAGTATGCCGTTGGATACGTGACACTCCTTGGGGTGGTAGAATTTGTGGTACTTGGCTCTCACCACGCAGTCTGGAAGAGAGGAGTAGATTTAGGAATCACTTATTTTTGAGTAAACAACAGCATCATACTTGCGTAACATGTTATCAATCATAATCTGAATGATTTTGAAGGAATAACGCTGTTATAGGTGTGTTACGCAAGTACCCCACAGGGTATGATTGGCCTAGAATGAGCATCATCATCCATAGTCCGGCTTCAGCCATTTGGGCATATGATATGCCAGTTTTCACGCCAGTAATAATCCAAGCTCGACCCGCGATGGCAACAATGTGGTCCACCCATGTCACGTGGCAAGAATAAGGGTCACCAGCAAAATATATAGTAGCTACCAAGCTGTTTTCCTAATACTTATTAAGGGTTGGCTTTATGCTGGAGATTTATCCTTCTTACCTTTGCAACCAACCTAGTTTTCACTCACCATTATTAACGACAATCCCGAACTCTTCCAAAAAGAAGTTAATATTAGTATTGGTCCGTTCCTCCCCGCCATCCGACATTGCAACCAGCACGGAGTCGCCTCTCTCCACCATGTGCTTGAGACAAGACAGCTCATCGTCAGTGAACGCGTTCTGAGGACCTGCCACTACGAGGATCTTCACGTCTTCCAGGACATTTGTTGTTAACTCCTCGCGGTTTCTGCAATCCCAGTACTTACTTTTAGTGCCTTTCGGTCTTTTATGTCGGTGCTACTAATTTACCAACTGTTTGTTTATCTTTCCGGTTAGGAATACGGATAATAACAATCGTTTAACTGAATAGATAGCAGTGGTGGCCCAGTGGTAACGGCCGCGACTTACGTGTAGGTCGGAGGTTCGAACCCAGGCAGGAACTTTACATTGTGTAAGTTATTACGTCACCACTGCTCTCAAAACGGTGAATGAAAACATCGTGAGGAAACCGGCATGTCCTAGAACCAAACATTCGAAGACATGCGATATCTACCAACACGCACTGGGCCCGCGTGATGCACTCCCTCTCACAGAGAGGAGGCCTGTGTCTCAGTAGTTCCGAACATTAAAGGCTATTTATTATGAAACTGAATAAAATCGAATATTGTTTATAAAGTTAGTCAAAATTAAAAAGTATCTCTAAAACCGACTACATCGTACTCACGCTAGGGTCATCATCATCTGCCTAGCCTTTTTCTCAACTATGTTTGGGTTGGCTTCCAGTCTAACCAGATGCAGCTGAATACCAGTATTTTACATGGAGCGACTGCCTATCTGACCTCCACAACCCAGTTACTGGGTAAAACGATACCCCTTGGTAAGACTGGTTGTCAGACTTTCTTTGGTTGTACTCTCGGTAGGGTGTAAACAGCGAAGGTACGTTCACTGGACGGGGAGCAGTCATCTGCTCAGTAGCTGCAATCACCGATTTATCCATGTCGTGATTGTGAATTGCTTGACCGTTCTGTAGAAGGCCGGAGTGACGACTATTACGGATAGTTACTGAGCCCACTGAACCTATTAATGTACCTAATCTAAAATGCAGGAACAAAAAACTTACATCATGACTTTCCATGTGGTCTTCAGTTTCCTGTGCATCAATTTATAGTTCTCGTTGAACTTGAACAGCTCATTCTTAGACACATCGAATAATATCGTGTCGACAGCCTTCATTTTGTTTGAAAAACTTACTTTTTGCTGAATATTCTTTTGCTTTGTTTACAAAACTTGTGTTGTCTGTTGCTTAGCAACGGAGTGTCAAGATCACAGAACACTATTACTCATAGGTCAAGATCGTGACGTGACAATTGGGAGATAGGGTTGCCAGAAAAGAAAAATATTGTTGTTTTTTCTTGTGATGAAGACTCTTTTGCGTTTGTAGTAAATACTTTTTAGACTTTTGAGTCTTGCTGTAATGCTAATAGGCCTGAGGATGGGCCAAAGGACTGCAATCTAAGGTTTCTTCATTGGCACTGATTCTGCTAACATCATCTACCAACCCGCATTGGGCCCGCGGATTAAGGCCCACTCCCTCTCACCGAGAGGAGGCCTGTGCGACTGTATCCCAGCAGTGCGAATATTATAGGCTGATTATGCATATGCTACTTTTTTTTTAAATTATTTTGAATGTGAGGACTATGTGGGTCATTTCTTTTTTTCCTTCTTAGTTTTAATCATGATCTGGCAGTTTGAGTAGTTTATGCGGTCTACCCAAATGTCCTGTCTTTGGTATTGTTCGTCGAATCGTTGAGCTCCTCAAGTTCTGAGTTGAGCTGCACGATTTTTGACAAATGCGTGCACTGATTGGACAGGTCCGCTCAATCTGTGTGGTTCTTTCCTCAAAAGACCATTTCAAACACCAATCTACATGGTCTTCACACGATCTGACCAAGTTTTTGTCTGGACTTTAAAAGAGACTGTGACTTCTGAGTTTGTTTCGGCCTTTCTTCTCAGAATAGTCAGTTAGGAAACGCCGACCTCATCTAGTTTAAAAAAAAATATGATTGACGTGTAAAAGTGTTTGTACAAACCTACTTACAGAAATAAAATCATTTATCATTTACTGAATATTTTGGGGGGATGGTATATGGAGAACAGCTCGGCCAAGTAAAACAACACAATAAATTGTCAAATAATATAATTTTATTTACAAATCGAATAATAATAACTTTCGAACTAGAATAATAAGCTATGTCTAATCTAAAATTTAGATTTTTATTTACAATTTCGTCTATTTTCAATAACATTTAAATATTGCTACGTTTCGTAAAATGAAAAGTCTTCGCGTACACTTGTACATAGTTTTCGGAAACATACACAGAAAGATGTGGTCATATTAGAAGATATAAAAATAGTTGTGCTTATAGTAACAGGAACAATTTTTGTTAGACAAACTGGTGAAGGAAGGACGTCTTTTCTTGAAAAAATAAAAGATAACAAATGGGATCTAAGAGTTTTCTATGGAGCCTGGAATACCTCCCTGTCCGCCATTTTGATTTTTTTCAAAATGGTGGCCATGCATGAAACTTAAGTATATAAATCGATAGCTGACATCAAAGCAAACTGAAATCATCGTCATCATCATTACAGCCGAAAAACGTCCACTGCTGGACATAGGCCTCTCCCAAGCACCTCCACTTCGACCGGTTCTGTGCTTCTCGCATCTAACGGGTTCCTGCGGCCTTCGCAAGGTCGGCAGTCATAATAGGACCAAAACCCGTAAAGCTTAACGTTCAAAGTTGATCACGTGAAATCCATATTTTTTTAACTTGCTCACATCTTGTCGCATAAAAAAATAGCGGACAAGTAGGAATGTCACGCACCTTCAAACCCCATTTCATAAAGAATTTAAAATAATTTTCATACAATTTAAGATCGTCCTGAATACAAACAGAAAATATTAAGAACAAATATTTGCTATACATTGTCGTAATAATTCCTCCAATTCTGTACATAGTAAAGATTATATAAAACTTATAGTAGGAATGGACTTACAAAACACTATGCCGCTACTATTTTCAGTAAATATTTACAAAAAAAAAAACATATTATTTCTTTTAGTTTCATTAGATTTTGAGCTGACTTTGAGCTTTTATAAACTAAAATAATTAATATATTTAAATAGCTGAGGCTCCGAAACTAATGTTTGTATGAAAAATGTACTTTTATGGAGCCGAGAAGAGAATAAGGACCAATTTATTGACGCGATACATTCGAGGAATCATCAGGCCTTGTTTCCCAAAGGGTTGGAGAGGTACTATAGTACCCTCACATTTCGCCATTCATGTTTAAGTCCCATGTAATAGGAGGCGAGCCTATCGCTATTAACCGGACACAAATCCAGACTCCGAGTTTGACTCCGGCCAGTCCTTTCGGTAGAATGGACTCGAAAAAGACAGATTTGTGTGGAAAAGGGAGGCCTTTGCCCAGCCGTGGGACAATATAGACTTGTTAATATGGATAGATTAGAACAGTGCCTATTGTTTTTATAAGACATCCCTTTGAAATATCGCGGCAATATCTTAGTCCCTAGAACTTGACTCGAGCACAATATACCTTTTAGGCCACGCTGAAAATATACCGATTCTCGACCCAGCGATTGACGCAGACGAAATTAGGCGGCTGATCTTACGGCGTATACGCATGCTCCGACAGAATATGAAGCGGGGTCGGCATCCAGTCTAACCGGATGCAGCTGATTATCAGTATTTTACATGGAGCGACTGACCTCCACAACCCAGTTACTGGGTATCACTATACCCCTTGGTAAGACCGGTTGTCAGACTTTCGGGCTTCTGACTACCCGTAACGATTGCCAAAGATCCACGAATGACAGCCGGGACCAGCGGCTTTGCGTGCCACCCGAGGCTCGTATGCTACGACAGGAAAAGTTATACAAAAGGCCATTTCAAAGTTTATTTGAACTCGAGTCCATACAATAATATACTGAGCTAAAAATAATATTATCAACCTGTATAATAAATAAAAATAGTTTTTTTTTATATAAGCTATGTTAATTCTTCTAACTACTGTATTTTACGTACAAGACTCTTTTATAGTCATCTATCTCCATAACTCGAACATAAAAATGTTCTATCTGATTTTATAAATTCTATCTTTCTCTATTCTCTTAGGACATTATTTTTGTCTTTTTATACAGAAGTTTCATAAAAGTATCAAAATTTTGGCTTTAGATATAAGGAAGCTCATGAATTCAAGTATTCTGGTAAATAGATTCAATCTTAAGAGCCTAATACTACCTCAAATGGCTTAGCATGATCCTCCGCTATGTCGAAAATTCCGCAGCATTAATTTTGAAATAAATATATGCTAAAGTTGAGGATTAATGTAAGGTCTTATGTTAGACGAAAACACGATTCCATAAAATTTTCTCGATAGAAAAAAATTCCAAAGTTACCTCCAAACCGAACAATAAACCGCTGGTATTCAAAAAATACTTCAATTTAGATCATGAAACTTTGCATACTAACTGAACTAACTATAAAGCAGGTCTTATGTTAGTTAGTTTTTTTTTATTACCTTTATTTTCACCGTAAAAAGCAAATACCTAAACTATTGGCGCTGCCTCCCGCCCAGCACCGCACTCTGTCTCGCTTTCACACAGGCCGCGAGCAGTATCAGTATCGTGCGAGCGAGATAAAGAGTGAATTTTAGCTGAGGTAGTATAGGCTCTTAAGCAACAAAGTAAATTTTTTTAGATTTCTGACTTCTGACTGATTCTGACATTACGTCAATATGGTATCCAATGAAACATCTTTTTAATTCCTTCTTTCTATCTTTTCCAAATTGTCTTTCGTATTTATGAAACGCTATGAAACATTTCTGTCAAGTACCAGGAAACCAGCAGATCATAAGAGACTCGCAACTGTCTGAACGGCTGAACATGTCTTTCCTGTAAGAAACACTATGAGAAACTCTCCATAAAACAAACCTTTCTCTCTGTAATATAGATCGAGTACTAGGATACCAGTAGATCATAAGAAGCCCATGTCTAGCGCGTTGTACAGGGCAGCAATGTCTGAATGGCTGGATATCCTCCAGAAGGGGTAGTTCTTCGCTTTGGCTGCCGCTTCTTCGTCTTGTCCGTCACCGATGACCACGTATGTGCATCGCTCGCCGAAGCGCTGTTTTATTTTCTCAAAGCAGGTTTCTTTGCCTGTGAAAATAAAAGGGAATATTAATATTGGTCCTAAGGTACGGAAACGTTTTTGCTCTTTTAGAATAGGCGGAGTCAGAAGTTTACTTCCTATTTCTAGAACAGAGGTTTTTTTTTAATCGACTTCAAAAAGGACTGATCCATCGGTTTCTTAATAAACTTCAACTATATCCGACGATCGTGCATACTTATATCTTTTGTTGACTGTACATTGTAGGTGTATAAGTATCCCCTTGAGCAAGTGACCTGCGGGGTAATTACGTAACAAACTAACAGTAGTAATGGCTATCATTTTGGCAGTTCAACAACATTCATTGCGTTATTTATGTTGTTGAGCAGACAAATTTTTCGAACATATGAAGCAATGGATTAGCAATATCTTTCAAAATGATTCAGTTTGATATTGTGTTACGCAATTAGGGAGCTGCTTCGTAGGAGGAATACTTTTTTCTGTCAACCGACCGCACGTGGTCTTAAGAGCGGCCAACCCGTCGTACTTTTCATACAAACGCTCGTGCGTGATTATGTCGTTATAAGACATCTTTGATTTTTTTTGAATTAATAGATATCTTGTGCAGCATATCTAGGATTCTATCGAAGCAAAAATAAAAAAAATTCAAGAAACAAATTCAGTATGAGCCTCCAAAAATCAGCTTTTTTGCACAAATTTTACCTGAACTTTGGGGCCGTTCATAATGTACTCATAAATTGTAAAAAAAAAAGAAATCATTTCGATAGAAGCCTTGCACATGTAATGGAAATTCTAAATGAAATTTTTTTTTTTCAAAAACATGTAAGGCTTATTCAAAAACACGTATTTCCTGGAACAATTTGTAGGAAATTTTCGAACACTATTTTTCGTTGAAATGTTATCGCGTTCTCACTACTCGTAGTCAACAACCGAATGACAACCGAGCGTTCAGGCGCTAACCTTTTCTTTTCGCTTTGCCTCTTTTTAAAACATTGCGTTGGATGAAACAACAAGCTTTTCGACCGTGCTCGCGTTGACGATAGACGCGCCGGGAAGGGCCCTCTTAAAGAGCACGCTCCAATCTTATTGTTTGCAGAAACCTTAATTATAAGCTGTAACGTACAGGCCCCTCTTTTCCATTGGGCACTCTGGGCAAGTGCCCAGGGCCCCGCGATCTTCGGGGGCCCCGGCCTGCTCTCATAAAAAACATATTTGCAGCCGCCGTTCCATTCTACGCATTATTATTACCCGATTCTATGACAAAATAAGTGATTTGTAGTGCGATTTCCAATAAATCTCAAGCCCAAGTTAAGAAAGTTATGAAATATTAGTATGTTTCTCTTATTGTCTCTTATGTACACAGGTGACCCGTGATCCTTATGTGCCCAGGGCCAGGGCAGGGTAACGTACCGGTCTTGGTGGCGGAGTATATGTTCTCGATGGGGAAGACTCCGCCCAGCCCGAACAACAGCACCTTCGCGAGCGCGGGCACCAGCTGCGTCGTCGTCACTAACACATTGACGCAGTTTTCTCTGGAAAGACAAACAAATAAATATTCGTAAATAACACATCAAGTAAACAGTACTTATTAGACGCAATAAATAGGTATACAAAAATATATAGGTAAAATATAAATTTACAATCACACTAATATTATAAAGGCGAAAGTTTGTGAGTGTGTGTGTGTTTATATGTTTGTTACTTCTTCACGCTCAAACGGCTGGACCAATTTTGATAAAATTTTGTATGGAGGTAGCTGACACCCTGGATTAACATATAGGCTACTTTTTATCCCGATATTCCCACGGGATCGACATTTACGCGGGTGAAACCGCGGGGCGCAGCTAGTATATTATTAAACTAACAAAATGATTTGTCAGATTATTCTACAGGTACATACTAAAGTACTAGTGTATAAATTTTTTAGTCCAAACAATAGATTTTTTGTAAATTGATAAATTCTTCATAGTACCTCTCAGTGAGAGGGAGTGGGCTGTAATCGACCACGCGGGCCCAGTGCGGGTAGGTAGATGTCACATGTCTTCGATTGTTTTATTCTAGAACATTCCGGTTCCTTCACAATGTTTTTCTTCGCCGTTTCGAGAGCAGTGGTGATGCAATAATTTACACAAAGTAAAGAGCCTGTCTGGGATTAAACTTAAGACCTTGTGGTACGGAACCCTTCGTGTGCGAGTCCGACTCGCACTTGGCCAGTTTTTTGATTTTGTTTCTTCTCTGCATCATGTTTACCACAAATAAATGTATTTTCTCTTTCTTTTCATTTTTTATCTTACCAGTCACGTAATAAGGGTGGAATTTAAACTTACCTCGAGTTGATCATGTTGAGACACTTGCAGGCTAGAGTGAGCCAGTTGTCTGTCGCTTGTTCGAGTTCAGCTCGCAGTTGTAACCATTGTTCTCTCTTAGCTGGACCGAGCAGACCACCGACACTGCAGGGAAAATTACCAGATTTAGCACCACAATACGGGATTGGATTTCCACTAGGCAACATTTGGCGCGCGACACGTGACGCTCAACATGTACGACAACGCTGCACAACAGCGCGCGATGTTGCCAGCTAGCGCGCAACATGACGCGCGGCTTGTTGTTTGTTTAAAGAGCATCGTTAAGCCTCGTATCCACTAGGCCACATTTGGCGCGCGACACGTGAATCTCAACATGTACGGCAACGCTGCACAACAGCGCGCAACAACATGACGCGCGGCTTGTTGTTTGTTTAAAGTGCATCGTTAGTTGAGCATCAATTGTTGTCGAGTGGAGACGTGACGCACAACAATGATTTCGATAAAATTATAACCACTGCCGCTGAAATCAACACAAAGTTCCTCTGGCAACATGTTGTCGACGACTGAGAATGTGTGGACAGACAACGTTGTTAAACAAATGTTCCGCGTCAACATTCAACAAGTTGCGAAACATGTTGAGCAACATGTCGCGCGTCAAATGTTGCCTAGTGGATACGAGGCTTCAGTTAAGCATCAATTGTTGTCGAGTGGAGACGTGACGCGCAACAATGTCCGTAGTGCCACTACCGCTACCGCTCGTAGTCCACTGCCGCTGAAATCAACACAAGTTCCTCTGGCGACATGTTGTCGACGACTGACGTAAAGTAGTAGATGCGTAGACAGACAACGTGGTTCAACGACTTTCAACATGTTGGGCAACTTGTTGTGCAACATGTTGCGCGTCAATTGTTGCCTAGTGGAAACGCGGCTTTAAGATACTGTCGATTTTAAAGGTTTTTTGCTGTCAGGAATAGAGTTGTTGACATTTAAGGAACCAAGGACCAAAATTACTGTTCGTTCACAGTTATTTTTACCTCTGACAGCAGCAACCTTATTGTAATGAGAATAATTATCACAATGATTTTGACAGACTTGTCAGTGGCAGCAACCGAACAGCAACCTTATAAGAATGAGAATAAAGGTCACTGTGATTTGGAAAGTGATGCAAACTCAGAGGTAAAATAACTGTAAACGGACTGTAGAATAAAACTTTTTAATTTCAGAGTTACTAGTGTATAAAGGCGCCAATTCTGTTGTTCACAAACTATTTATCTTCTGTCCTTTTCTTATTGAAATAGAAAGAAAAAGATGCATGAACTTAAATTTAGTTTAGTTTGTGAACAGCAGAATCGGCGCCATTGTCTATCATCATAGTACTATTTTTAATTTCGATAAAAACGTTACAATAATATGAGTGTAGATAAAAAAAAACTACAGGAGTGGAATCAGATTTCGACAACAATTATTTCAACAAACTCACCTATTCCTATAATTATTATAAGTATCCTTGATCTTTCTGTATCTAAAAGCCAGTTTCCGCATCCAGTCGACGCCGCCTCTGACACCAGGCGCGCATAGCCCCGTGTTAGGTGCCGCGCCCGCGTGGAACCCGTCAGCTGCGAAGTTGTACGCGGAGAGGTCTTGTCCGTTGTCGTCTGCCGCCACCGCATCTATGTGCTCCTGGTCACAATCCTGATGAGTGAGGAGGTGGTTTTGAGATTTTTAAAGGAAAAGTTTATATGAAAATGATTGTTAGAATAAATAAGTAGACAAAAATACAAAAAAAGAAAACCCAAAATATATATTATTACGAATTTCTACAATTTTATTATGTGTAATTTTTATGCTGTACTAGGGTACTCATATTTCTCGCCATTATGCAGAGTTAGGAATCTAGTTAGGGAACTTCAGTAGGTTACCACATGGTCCCAGTTAAAAGCTAATAAGTTATAATACTACCGTGCATTCGCGATTTATTTACCAAAAATGTAAACAAATATGAATTAATAGAAAAATAACTTTAATTCCTACACAATAAAGTTCAGTTTACACTACAACTTCAAACATTTTTATAACTTTGTCAATAGTGCTAGTCACTCTGAAATCAACTCATTGAAATAAAGTTGATATTTGTTTAACTTGATATAGGTGTGTGCAGCACTACGCACTTTTACTTTAGATAGTTTGTAGTATTGCAGTGGTTATAACATTGATATGTCTTACCTCAACATCATTGAAGAAGAAATGTGTGTCAGCTAGGCTGAATATCATCTCTTCCATTCTAAAACCCAACTGAACTATTTGCTGTGTATCCTGGAAAAGAAAGATTTCAGATCAGCGTTGAAATGTTTGTAAGGTCACCATATTGTTTTTGTCTCTAGGATCAGTAGGAAAAGGTTTGGTCTAAAGTTAGATCTTCTTTAGACTAAGTAATAGGAAAGCACAAAGAAACTAAGCAAGGGTTTTAAGGCTGTTGTCTAAAGTCCCCGTCACGAGAAGCTATAAATTTTGTAAACACACATTCAGGGGTTCACAACATTTGGATCAAATAAAAAAAATGTCTTGTAATGATTTTTATTTTTATACAGGGTTATTGGTAAAACATTAACAACCTCTTAAGAGGTCATTATACTCATCATTATGAACAACTTTTACTATCGTATCAAACCTGAAATCGCGAAAAAAAAAACAGCTACATTTTGACGAGTTATACGAATATAAATGTAGGGAACAGCTGATTTTTTTTACAAGTAAATGCAATGAGCAAACTCTCCAATAAGATGGTAACCGAATCACATTTGAATTCTTTACTCAAACAATAAGTTTCCATATTCTTACCTTATTGTACTTGGTAGCATATGTGCCGGTGAGCAACGAGTGGAAGATTATGATAGTTTCATCCAGGTCCCATATGAACACCCTGTCTGTCGCCGGTTCAGGCACGTGCTGGGCCGGTGATGACGACGTGTTGCGCCGACCCCGACCTCGGGAGCGGGAGGCTGTGCTTTCACTGGGGATAATAACGATTATAATTAGTTGCAGATTTTATGCTAGTTTTTTACTGCATTTGAATAACGATGTGACCACCTTATTCAACGGTTATTTGGTGCCAATATGTACTGATTATTATTAGGAACATTCTAATCTTTAAACTAGTAAAGACGGGAAGTTTGTTAGCGTAGCCTAAGAAAGGGCAAAATAATGTTTTGGAGTTTTTTTTTTTTCTGGATGGGAAATCAGTTTAGTATTTATATTAGGTGCTTTAAAAATAATACACCCGTGGTACATGAAAGGTAATTAGATCCTTACCCCGAGTTCTCTCTACATCTCCGACTGGCTGCATGTACTTCTGTTTTGATAGGAGACAGGGGACTTGTGTCATTTATTGAGGGCAGCATTGAGGATGGAGATTCTGTAATCAAATAAAGTAGGTACAGTTCGCGTCAAATAACTTTGCCGCTCTGAAGCTAGGCTCTTTCCTAGCCACGCCAATCCGCGCCATGCGCACTGCTGTTGTATTCATAGGATTAACTACTGCGCAGTGACTTGTTGCCTACTTCAGAGCGGCAAAGTTATTTGCCGCGAACTGTATATTGTTGTTGCGCATATGTGAATTATATAAAGGCTGATTTTTCAATTTTCCAGCAGTGGACGTCTTTCGGCTGAAATGATAATGATGATGATTTTTCAATCATCTGATAACTTTTATTTCTTCAAAGAAAGTAACTGTTAAAATTTCAAAATGATTCTTCACTAGTTTTGAAATTTTGACAGTTATTTCATACAAAAAGTGTCAAACATCAATTTTATTCCTCGAATAAAAGTATTCCGGAGTTGAAAAAATCAGTCCTTAGCGTGTTTCTATGGAACTTTCGATGTATGAATGTCACATAGCTACATTCCGTAACTCTTTAAATATTGCATTTATCACATAGCTGTTTTTACAGTATGTGTGTATTGAAATAACGATTAAAACTGCCTGTAGAACCGAAAATAATAAATAATACATGGCTACTTTTGCACGCGCAACAACAATATTTGGATCATCTTTGCTTGTTACATGCATGCTACAGTATGAACCTTCTTTTCAAAGTTATCAGACTTCGATAGATTATGACTAATATTGACAATTTATCACATACTGGGGGCCTAAAAAGGCCACTTTGGCAGAATCATAAAAGGATAACATAATGGACAGTTAACCGTTAAGTTAATCATATGAAATCCCATTGGTGAAGCATTTTTCAGTTATTTTTTTTGTCTGTGCTAAAATACCAATCATTCCGATCCAAATCCAATCCCAATCTCTTTGATTATACCTACGTAGTGCAGCGAAAAAAGAATAACACGGAGGGTCTTCGCCATTTTACGATTCATAATGTTATCCTTTTATGATTCTCCAAAGTGGCCTTTTTAGGCTCCCTGGCCTTAATGTGTTAAACTTTTCAATGTCACGGTAAAGGAAGTACGAAATGACTACCAATTAGATTTGAAACTTTTTACGATTGAACTAATTCTAAGTTTAAAAGTTTAAAAACTCCTACCATCGTCGCTGTCTGTGTCCGGCCAGTAATCTGAATCATCATAGTGAGTTTCTGAGGCATCTTCGTCTAGTTTCCTTCGCTTATTGTCGTGAAAACTTTCGTTTTCTTTATTCATCGTTTGAGCACCAAAATCTTATTAATTGTTTACGGAATGGAACTTCAGTCTTGTAAATCGACGGATTGATATGAACACATGAGATTGTTTACTCTATTTTGTTATAAATTAAGGCATTTGTTTTAAAAACACTACTTTGTAAACATTACAACAGAGGCAACAAGTATCACTATTATAAACGTCAAATTGAATTTGACATTGTCAAGCTGGGTTGCCAGCTCTTTGATTTAATAGTCCCATATTATCAACGTGACATTTCCCACTGCTCCGAACAAAAACCGCGGGGTCGTTAATGCAGAATGTCTCAATGTATAAAGAAACTTTTATAATAAAAATGATGATGTTATTGCAACTTACGAGCTGCATTTTAAGTTTTTTCATTAAGTTTTATCAATAACAGATAAAAGCCTTTTTATAAATTGGTAGTTATAAAATTGCGCACATTTAATAAAAAACAATAAACATTAATAAATATAAAACTCTCATCATTAAAGGTATTATTTCAACTTGGCAACATTTTATTTCAGTACGTTTTAATTTACCGTTGACATGACAGTGACATAGGTTTGTTCTCATTGCACTTAGATTATTTGTTATGGGTGCGTTCATACTTCACAAAAAAAAATTTAAATAAAATTATAAAAAAAAAAACACGTTATCTTTAGTTACCTGATAAAGCACCTCCTAAATGATATGAAGTATGTCCAGCACTGCCGCTGCTGCTCGGCGAGCTGACATAGGGAGAATAACTAGGTGTAGCGTAGTATCCGCTGTATTGAGCTACGTTGTGGTCCGCGTAGCCTGCTGCATAGCTGCTGTAGTCCTAAAGATTAAAACGTGTTAATGACGCCAGGGAATCGTACTAGATTATTAGACTTTTTGATCACTGATTGGTCATGGTCGGTGGTTGGTTTAGTCTTTGAATATTTTTTTTGTCAATCTCACCTGTTGTGCAGTCGGAAACGACTGTGCCAGCCCTCCGTTGTACGAAGAGTAGGCGTAAGGCGAGGGTTGCGTCCCGAACCCGGTACTGGGCACTCCGCTCACACCGCTGACACCGTACGCAGATAAGTACGTCGGCGTCGCTTTACATGACGATCTGTTGGGTGATAAAATTATTGTAGTTAGACTATTTGGTGAAGGCAGGTAGGTTGAGGAACAAAAGACTTCAGTAATTTATTGAAGAAATGTCCATCAGGCCATCTCGGGTTTCTTCAATAGAAGGGGTCGCTGCAGTGCGTGCTCTTTTTGCAAGTGGCCTAATAATTCCCTGGTCAAGTGACATACTTCAGCGTAACTCTCTCTCCTTGGGGTGGAAACTGAGATTATAGATGTGAAGATTTCTAGCTGGGTTAAAATCTAATTTGGACGAAATGTTCTGTACCTACATACAATAAGTTTTTACCTGTTGGTAGTGTTATGCTGTGGCGGGTATGCGCCGTACGGCTGGTTGTACAGCGAAGAGCTGACGTACGACGAAGCCGCGCTGCCGCTACCATATTGCTGCATGCTGTATCAAAGAAATTACTATGTGTTAGATTACACATGCAAAAAACATTGTGACCCCTCTTCTGACGTTAGTAAATGTTACATTAAAGGAATCAATGTGCAAAATATGCTAAAAGAGAAGTAGTGGCATCTAGCGGCCAAATAAGAAAATTATCTGCGGTTTATACAGCGCCTCTGTCGGTTGATAGTGGAACTAATGAAGGTCTAATCTTTAGTTCCACTACTCCTCAACAGATGGCGTAACATGTAGGTTCGAGGCTTTTTGGGATGAAGAAAAATGCTACGATGCAAACGATCTTATGATTCTTAGGTTAGGTACTTTCATACAAGATGTTGAGACTAAAGACTCGTTTATTTTATGAGGAGGGTTTTTCGACCGGCCAGAGTTGAGAATATGCATGCGAGACTTGTAGACAAGAACTGCCAGGCGTTCTTGTTTAAGCATCGTTTAAGTACCTGTTCGATAATTTAACCATTACCGTTGCATTAAACTTTAATTAAAACATCTTACATAAGTACCGAGCTGTATAAAAAAACAAGATTATAGATTTACGCAGGGAGGAACGTCAATGTACGCTTACGTGAGAAGTTTATGAACTTCAGACATTTTTAGGGCTTCACAAAATCCTCCAGAGTTCGTTAACCTATTATTAGATGTTGGGGGTAGCTTTGAGGTAGATGGTGACGTCATTGTGACCGATTATAGAGACTAAAGGTGTAACTCTGCCTAAAAAATACTCAGTTAGTTAGATTTTTTTAAGGGATCGTAATGTTGTCACAGAACTTTGCTGTCCCGTTTCTCTAGGTTACCTTGTAGGTACCAATAGGTAGGTACTATACAGGATGTACCCGAAAGGACCATGCGTCATTTTGGGCCCACTTTTTCAACATTGTTCAACAGTGATAAATTATATGTCACATGAAAGCTCTTAAAGTGTACGTTATTTCATTCTATGGCAGCTAAGTTCAAATCCAGCGCAAAAACGGTTTTTTTATGCGTTTTTTAAAAATGTTCAACATTGTGCAACAGTAATGAAACCTATGTCATATGAAAGCTCTTAAAGTGTACTTTATTTCATTCTATGGCAGCTAAGTTCAAATCCAGCGCGAAAACGGTCATATATGCGTTTTTTAAATGCGTCATTTTGGGTTCATTTTTTCAACATTGTTCAACAGTGATGAGTTATATGTCATATGAAAGCTCTTGGCGTGTACTTTATTTCATTCTATGACAGCTAAGTTCAAATCCAGCGCGAAAATGGTTTTTTTGTGCGTTTGTTTTTTAAAGTTCAACATTGTGCAACAGTGATGAAACCTGTCATATGAAAGCTCTTAAAGTATACTTTATTTCATTCTATGGCAGCTAAGTTCAAATCCAGCGCGAAAACGGTTTTAAATGCGTTTTTTTTTTTTGCGTTTTTTAAAAATGTTTAACATTGTGCAACAGTGATGAAACCTATGTCATATGAAAGCTCTTAAAGTGTACTTTATTTCATTCTATGGCAGCTCAGTTCAAATCCAGCGCGAAAACGGTTTTTTAAGCGTTTTTTAAATGCGTCATTTGGTTCATTTTTTCGACATTGTTCAACAGTGATGAGTTAATGTCATATGAAAGCTCTTGGCGTGTACTTTATTTCATTCTATGGCAGCTAAGTTCAAATCCAGCGCGAAAATGGTTTTTTTATGCGTTTTTTAAAAATGTTCAACATTGTGCAACAGTGATGAAACCTATGTCATATGAAAGCTCTTAAAGTGTACTTTATTTCATTCTATGTCAGCTAAGTTCAAATCCAGAGCGAAAACGGTTTTAAATGCGTCATTTTGGGCTCACTTTTTCAACATTGTTCAACAGTGACGAGTTATATGTCATATGAAAGCTCCTAAAGTGTACTTTATTTCATTATATGGCAGCTAAGTTGAAATTCAGCGCAAAAACGGTTTCTTTATGCGTTTTTTAAAATCTGTTTTGTTTTGATATTAAATTATAATTAGCTGTCAGTCAGTAGCTAGGATTATAAATAGCTCTTGTTTGACTAAAAATACACTAAAAATATCATCATAGGCCGTATATTGCCGTATTTTTTAGGGCTGATTTGAACTTAGCTGCCATAGAATGAAATAAAGTACACTTCTAGAGCTTTCATTATGACATATAATTCATCACTATAATTTTTTTTATCATAGTTCAACTATGATAAAAAAAAAAAAAAAAAAACGCAAAAAAAACCATTTTCGCGCTGGATTTGAACTTAGCTGCCATAGAATGAAATAAAGTACACGCAACGAGTTGTCATATGACATAGGTTTCATCACTGTTGCACAATGTTGAACTTTAAAAAACAAACGCACAAAAAAATCGTTTTCGCGCTGGATTTGAACTTAGCTGCCATAGAATGAAATAAATTACACTTCAAGAGCTTTCATATGACACATAATTCATCACTGTTGAACAATGTTGAACATTTTTAAAAAACGCAAAAAAAAAACATTTTCGCGCTGGATTTGAACTTAGCTGCCATAGAATGAAATAAAGTACACGCAAAGAGCTGTCATATAACATAGGTTTCATCACTGTTGCACAATGTTGAACGTTGTTAAAAAACGCAAAAAAAACCATTTTCGCGCTGGATTTGAACTTAGCTGCCATAGAATGAAATAAAGTACACGCAACGAGTTGTCATATGACATAGGTTTCATCACTGTTGCACAATGTTGAACTTTAAAAAACAAACGCACAAAAAAATCGTTTTCGCGCTGGATTTGAACTTAGCTGCCATAGAATGAAATAAAGTACACTTCAAGAGCTTTCATATGACACATAATTCATCACTGTTGAACAATGTTGAACATTTTTAAAAAACGCAAAAAATAAACATTTTCGCGCTGGATTTGAACTTAGCTGCCATAGAATGAAATAAAGTACACGCAAAGAGCTGTCATATAACATAGGTTTCATCACTGTTGCACAATGTTGAACGTTTTTAAAAAACGCAAAAAAAACCATTTTCGCGCTGGATTTGAACTTAGCTGCCATAGAATGAAATAAAGTACACGCAACGAGTTGTCATATGACATAGGTTTCATCACTGTTGCACAATGTTGAACTTTAAAAAACAAACGCACAAAAAAATCGTTTTCGCGCTGGATTTGAACTTAGCTGCCATAGAATGAAATAAAGTACACTTCAAGAGCTTTCATATGACACATAATTCATCACTGTTGAACAATGTTGAACATTTTTAAAAAACGCAAAAAAAAAACATTTTTGCGCTGGATTTGAACTTAGCTGCCATAGAATGAAATAAAGTACACGCAAAGAGCTGTCATATAACATAGGTTTCATCACTGTTGCACAATGTTGAACGTTTTAAAAAACGCATAAAAAAACCATTTTCGCGCTGGATTTGAACTTAGCTGCCATAGAACGAAATAAAGTACACGCCAAGAGCTGTCATATGACATAGGTTTCATCACTGTTGCACAACTTTGAAAAGTGGGCCCAGTGTTCATTCAAAAGTGCCCATGGTCCTTTGTGGTCAAATTTACTGTTGTGGTACAGACCGACAAACTGAACAACTATTGCCATGGGGACCAACACCGTTATCGCGAAAAAATTATCAACGTGTTGTCATAGACAAAACTTCAACCATTTCGACCACATCTTTCTGGTACACCTTCTATACGAGTATAGCAGTTAGTGCATGATTTTAATGGTCGTTCCTGCTATGATCGGAGAGGTTCATTTCTTTGTGCGGTTACAGGCTAAAATTGGCCTCAGCATAGAAAATTTAATAGCATCATCAGTCTATAATGTTCCCACTCCTGGGACACAGGCCTCCTCTCGGTGAGGGTGAGTAGGCCGCAATCCACCGCGCGGGCCCAGTGCGGGTTGATAGATGTCACTACGTCTTCGAATTTTTGAAAATTGGCCTAATTGCCATAAATATTGTAGTAAGACTGTTATCTTACCTATTATAATACTGGTAGGGCAGCGCAGACTGGTCGTACGGCAACGTTTCGCCGTACAGCGCCACGTCTGCCTCGCACAGGCCCGGGCTACGGACCTCACTCTTTACACCACCTGGCACAAAATGAAGCTACATTAACACAGAGTAGAAATATCTTGAACTACAGCAGGGTAATTGCGTAACACACTAACAGTAGAAAAGGCTTTCATTTTGACAGTTCAACAACATTCATTGCGTTATTTACGCTGTTGAGCAGACAATTTTTTTAACATATGAAGCAATGGATTAGCAATAGCCTTCAAAATGATTCAGATTGTGTCATTGAAAGTGTGTTACACTGGTCAGCCTACAGCAGAACTGAAAAGAGAGCTAGTCTATGTAGTGGTCTGGAATTTATCGGTGCCATAGTCACCTATACTATACCTTCTCCTTCCTTTTTCTTGGATACCTATTTGGATGGTTATATCGCACTTTCGATGTTTGACATACATAAGTAACAACTGCGTAAGGCTGGGTCTACATATAAAAAATTGGTTTGACTCCGTATCTTGCATGTGTATTCACGATTTCGGCCCGATAATATACGGGAATCAAAGCTATGCCAAGGTTTCAAATGTTGTGCATCCATTTCACTTGAAAAATAGACCAAAAACAAGCAACTAAAATATCGTCCCGATAGGATACCCACCCGTGCTATCCTCATTCATTAACCAGGCGACCGCAGCCGAGGAGGAGGTTGAACACAGTCCCCCGGCCGACGTCAATGGCAGTGCCAACCCAAGCGACGAGCTCGTCGAGCATCCGTTCGCCAAACTACAGCTCTCCACCTCTGAGCTACCAGGCAAGCATAAGCTGTCAACAGCTGACAAACTCAGCGCTGTGTTGGTGGTCGTCGTTGTATTCTGGAACAGCGTGGATGCGCCGGATACTAGGAGAGCTGGCAACGTCGCATCCTGGAGGAGCGACGGCGGGGAGTTTGAAGTTGATTCTGATTCGCACGGGGATGTGTTGACTTCGCCTGATAGTCTGGAAGAAAAAAAAGGTCATTTAAGGCGACAATAAGTGACAGCGACCTTGAGCGAGTGGGAGGAGCGAGTGTCACGCCCCGCGACCCCGCACCTGCAGGTGCGGGGTCGCGTGGCGTGACGCTGCACGTAATTTCGTAGGGTAACCATACGTTTCAGATGGTGAGGATAATCCTGTCTGATTCCATCTGAATCCAGTCAAATACTAACAGTACTCGAAGAAACTGAGTAAGAAAGTCATTAACAATTTACTGTGTAATTTGAATATGAATAAAAAAATGCAGGGAAAAAGGCTGATGCATTCTAGATCCAACTTACTTTTATTCTAGCCTTGCTATGAACTCCTGTTTATTGCATCATAGTTAGTTATTTACATAGGTACCTACATACGTAAATTAACGCCTTCCCAAACGTAGGCAGCAGCAACAGAACGCCACCTGCTAGTCCTGCTACTATCCTTACATACTGCAGTTAAGGTATTTAATAGGGGCTAACTAAAGACCTGTAGCGGTATCTACAACGCCACATGCGAAGAACGCGTCTTAATGACGTTACGCAAAATCCTGCATCGCGCAAGCAGAGTTTACCGCGCAACTATCATAGATACAACGGTCCGACATGAATCATTGGGCAGTTGCCCGCCAGTCACAACACCTGTCTGGTCGGAAGATCCTCCCTTTTCTATAGAGTATGAGTGAACTTTACACCCTGTTCCTCATAACTTTATAGACCTAATATTTTATATCTAAGGACTATAAATAGTTGCCAAGTCCCGGTTTATTAAGGATGCCTAATGCCTAATAATATTTGAGTAGTTAAGTGTGGGTATAGGTAACACTTTCCAACTTGATTTCTTACGACCACGGACCAACGAATCTAAAAATGCAAACTCTCTGAACCCTCCTCTTCAGTTTGTTTATGAATTAAGCAGTTGCTGACAATAAAAACTCAGTTGTTTACAAGATAACAGCTTTTTAAACGGGTCTAAGGAAACACCCGCCGGTTATCAAAACATTCGGCGTAAAAAACCGTAAAAACTCCTTCCTCTTGGGCTTTTTGTAAACACTTGTGGAGTTGTGATGTCTTAATTTAAGGACGATAAAGAAGCCATTAATTTGATTGGTAAGCTGTGAGTTTACCATTAATACTTAATTGTTCCTTATTGAAAGTGTTTTCCCAAGTAACCATCACTTATAGTATTAATAGAATAGAATAGAATACTCTTTATTATGTACGGACGCCAGCAGGTCAACCTACCCGAAACTGTCAGATTTTCCCAATCAACCTTGAACCTTATGTGTTAGCAATAAAGTCGAAAATCTATTAAAGAAATCTGACAGATTGTAGTAACTTGATGTGCTGGCGTCTGTACATCATATAAATTACAAACATAATTATAGAAACTGTACAGAGGGTGAATTGGGTTTATAATGTGCCAAATGTTGAGGGGCCCGTGGCTAAATAATAACAGCAGCACAGGTCGACCAATCAGGTTAAGCTACGCTTACCGCGGTTGGTCTGTGGATGGCTGACCATCTTTACATACCGAGACCTCTCCGTGCCTCGGAATGGTCCCGGCTTTTATTCGTGGATCTTTGACAGTCGTTACGGGTAGTCAGAAGCCCGAAAGTCTGACAACCAGTCTTACCAAGGGGTATCCTATTACCCAGTCACTGGGGTCAGATAGGCAGTCACTCCATGTAAAATACTGGTATTCAGCTGCATCCGGTTAGACTGGAAGCCGACCCTTGCATAGCTGGGAAAAGGCTAGGCAGATGATGGAATATGCCACATGTTAACATGATGTGCCACACTCGGTGGGTAAATATTAAATGCCTAGTAGCTACTGTCCTGACAAGTTATGCACATTCCTGGGGCTTTATTCTCTATTAGCAGCGCCCCGCGGTTTCACCCGCATAAGTGTCGATCCCGTGGGAATATCGGGATAAAAAATATCCTAAGTCCTTCCCCGAGATGCAATCTATCTGTCTGCCATGTCTGTATGACAGAGGGATTACCTAAGGAAACCTCTGTCTAGGTAACTTCAAGATGTTCCGATTTATATTTCTGTAATATTTTGAGCCTTGGCCATCTCGCTTTACTTAACTGAATTGGGCTAAGGCTTTCATCCCGGGAATCTCGGTCTCGAAAATTTTGAGTCTCGACGATTTTTTGGTATTTTCGAGACTCGAGACTAACAATTTCGGTCTCGGGAATAACGAGACCTTTGAGACTTGAGACGCGGGTTACTTTTGTAATAAAATTAGGTTCTCTCTGTCTGAAATCACATTAAACGTCTATGTTTCTTACGTGCCCACTACAAAAATGAAAAAACTTCAACAAATATTTTTTTTAATTTGCGTTTGTTTAATAAAGTACTTGATTAAAATATCATGTTTTGATTGTCTAATTGCATAGCCTATAGGCTATGCAATTAGACAATCTAGTTTTGAAATAGTCTCAAAAGTCTCGTTTTCCCCTGGAATTTCGAGACCACATCGAGTCTCGATTTTTTTTCCCGGGACTCAGTAATGCATAGAGACTGAAAGCCGTAGTAGGTACTTAGTAAGTGCGAGTACCTTAGCCAATTCAGTAAGTATTTAATTCAATTCAGTTAGTTATTCAGTGGTAAGTCCCACTTACCTATTCATTGGGTTTGATGTAAACTAAGGAATTACTGGTGGAATTTGGTGGGAAAGTAATTAATTAGGTACCTAACTGGTTTTCCAAGAACTGTTTAATTTATACGAAGAATCAAGTACTTAATTTATTGTTTTTGGATGACTCCACTTTTAAACTCACGCGTCTCAAAATCCCGTGGTTAGGTTAGTGGACATCAAAATCTTTTTAGATCATTCATGTGGTCCGGCTTCTTGGTATGACTTGTGAAGTGGTTGCGTTTTCATTTACAAAACTCAAAGCTTTGTTATAACGATTCTTGAAATGAAAAGACATTAATTACCTATCAAGTAACGACATGTGATAAGACTAGCGGAATGGAATTTTCATTTCCCCCAGTTAAATGGACCGACGACCTTAAAGAGGTTGTTGGTACAGACAGGATGCGGATGGCGGAGGACAGGGTGTGTGGCGCAGTCTGGGAGAGGCATTTGTCCAGCACTGGATTGCGATAGGACGAGTTGATTATATCTTTCATCGTAAATTCAAAATAGATAAAGAAAAAATGGTTCATTCATTTCTAATATAAAAATTAAGCTGTGGTAGAATAATTTATTATAATATTTTCTAAACTCCACTATCACCGCTTGACAACGTACGGACGCCAGCAGGTCAACCTACCCGAAACTGTCAGATTTTCCCAATCAACCTTGAACCTTATGTTTTAGCAATAAAGTCGAAAATCTATTAAAGAAATCTGACAGATTGTAGTAACTTGATGTGCTGGCGTCTGTACATAATAATAATCATGACACGACGCATTAATAAACAGAACATATTGCCCCAATTAAGAGCGTGATAAACAAACGAAATCACACGCTGTTTATACTAAATTAGTATCATTAAAACAAATCACCAGAATCGTATAACAGATGCCACAGACTCGGGCCCCTATCTCACGGGACGATGGATTTATCAAACAAAATTATTACACGTGTTCCGATTAATAAGTCCCTTATCAACGCTCGTGAACGCAGCCCTTCCGTCCGCCATTATTTAATCAATTCCCGCGCTGTCAACGTGACAGCCGTGACGTCAACTGACTTTTTATTTATTTTTCGCGGTAAAAATCGGACGAGACCTCCCCCTAATTCAATAAAACGTAAATTATGTATATTAAAATTAATTTACCTGTTTCTCCGTACAAAAACATACTTACCAGCGCCGCGTCGTCATGCGCTCATTGATAATAATACCTACAATCTCCAATCTCCACGCCGAACGGTTAGATACCTAGGTATCTAACCGTTCGTCGTGGAGATTGGGTAACTTAGGTACTTAGTGTCGCTCGGTGTCCAACTTTTAACCTTTTTCAAATATTTTTGGGTCAAAATATAACATGGGGTAAAAATTATTGGAATCGATTCAGTTAGGTAGGTACTTATTCTGAACAAACTATATTCAGGTTTCGCATATACTAAAAATAACGTTGTCTAAACAACTTATTATAAAAATGAATAATTACCTAATATTTTTAAGCTAATTTGAATAATTTTTATGTAGATCATAAATCTCTATAAAAATTAAAGAACTTGTCATCAGAAAAGGCACGAATTTTAATTCTACTGTTACCTACCTACAGAAAATATGAGTATTATTTAATACCTTCGTACCTACTTGATAGGTACCCATCTTTTTAGGGTTCCGTACCCAAATGGTGAAAACGGGACCCTATTACTAAGACTTCGCTGTCTGTCCGTCCGTCCGTCTGTCTGTCACCAAGCTGTATCTCAAAAACCGCGCTAGACAGTTGAAATTTTCACAAATTGTGTATTTCTGTTGCCGCTATAACAACAAATACCTACTAAAAACAAAATAAAACAAATCTTTAATTTTAATATTTTACAACAAACGTGTTTTTTCGTTTTTGCCTTGTGGTAGGTACGGATTTACGGAACCGTGTGCGAGTCCGACTCGCACTTGGCCATTTTTTTTTTAAATAGTATGGTGTGGTGTAGTAGTATGGTTTTCATATTTTTTTTTCAAAATTATTTCTGCCTACCAAAGCGTTATTCGGTTGTTGTAGGTTCAAATTGTTCTAAAACTATGACGGAAAAAAAGAACATGCAGTTCCTTTAGTCTGCCATGCTGTAGCTCTAAAAAATACATTATTTATGTCAAGGTGGAAAAATACTGTCAGCTCTATGGTCTACACACAACATGCCTTCATACAAAACGTTAATTAATCATTAATCACTAACAATTGACCAATTGATTAATAAACCATAAACTAACAGCGAATCAAAGTACTATAAGCCACACCCAGCGCGCATCATCATCTGCATAGACTTTTCCCAACTATGTTGGGGTCGGCTTCCAGTCTAACCGAATGCAGCTGAATATCAGTATTTTACATGGAGCGACTACCTATCTGACCTCCACAACCCAGTTACTGGGTAATACGATACCCCTTGGTAAGACTGGTTGTCAGACTTTCGGGCTTCTGACTACTCGTAACGACTGTCAAAGATCCACGAATGGCAGCCGGGACCAACGGCTTAACGTGCTTTCCGAGGCACGGAGGGGTCACGGTATGGTAAAGATGGTCACCCATCCACAGGCCAACCGCGGCAAGCCACACCCAGCGCGCAATAAAATACTTTAAACACCAATAATATAGTCAAAACTTACTATGCTAATAGCAAGTTTAAGCATAACACCTGTTTTTTCATTTCTATATGAATATTTGCATATTAAAATCTAATTATGTCTATGATTCAATAATTTGTAATATTCATTTGGCATGGTCCATTACAATCATGCTCTGTGGCATGGTCAAGTTAAAAAACTAAGTTTTCGCCTGTAAGTTGGTGTAGCTTGACGGGGGGGCCAACATTCAAAAGAAAGGAATTTCTCTGGGTTAGCTCGTGCTCTTTCCTTGCCATAATGAAAAAAAAATGCTTTTTAATTGGTGTAATTACTACGCTTGCCGTAGGCATGCTAGACTTTTTAGCGTTGTTTCTGTTAATATGCATACATTTAAATTTCGTTTTAATTGATACCGAGCAGTAATTACACGTTTATGAACAATTACTTAAATTTTTAATGAGCGCACGCACAATACACGAAACTTTTGTTGTGCAATTTGCTTTCGATTTAATAACTAGTTTTTTGTTAGTGCTTTTTACGATTCCGTACTTAAAGGGTGCCAACCATAGATATGCAGTTCTATGGTGCCAACGGAACCCTATTCCTGCCTCCGCTATCTGTCCGTCTGTCTGTCAGTGGGCTGTGTCTCATAAACCGTAATAGGTAGACACTTGAAATTTTCTATTGACTGTGTACTTCTGTTGTGGCTATAATAATAAAAGTAAAAAAAGTAGATAAAAATTAAAGGGTTTCGGTGGCCAAGAAGCGTGTTTTTTTCGGCAACTCGCACTTGGTCGATTTTTTTCGTTATAACTGAAACCAATTTGTATCAATAAATTTTTCAAGTGACCTAAAAAGTCCAAACATTGATTATCAAAGTCTATCAATCTGATTTATTTCTATAACATAAATAAAACTACACCTAATGACCGGCAAATGTAAATAATGCAATTAAAAAATCAAGAGGCCGAACACCGGAGCCTCTGTCTAGAAAAAAAATGGCCCTTGTTTATATTAGTTCGCGCCTTTTTCAAGTGTCACTTTGCTTCACTTCGGCCATTAGAACAACACTATCATATATCAAACGCCGGAATTCTACAGTTAATGCTGGCATTGTCACTATATTTTTAATTGAAAGCTTTTTTTAATGTTTTCGGCTCTTTTTCAATGGATTCTTTTGACTTTTTACTCGCGGTAGTCATCGTAAAATGTCGTTAATTTCGTCTAACAAAAGACTTCAAACAGTTTAATAGACGACCACGCTTGACATTCCATATGGCGCGAAGTTGGTTGTCACATTTTTAGTTTTATGTTCCGGGTGAATTGGCGTTTGAAATATGCGGCCTCGGCGAGATATTCGTTTTGATATAATATTAAGTAGATGATTTCCATGTTGATTTCGGGAGTGGAAGTCAGCGGCTTGATATCTTAATGTTAGACGTATGAAATCGAGGAAAGAAGATAGATTTTTTTCTAACTTCTAAAAGGAAAATAATTTTCCTTTTCCTTTAGTAAAAAAAAAGAAAGAGAAGAAACAATATGACACAAAAACCAACAACAATGACAACTGAAACAATTCAATAAACAACAACTGAAAAACAACTAACAAACAACACACACAACTTTTTATACCTATGTAAAAAGGTGTCTATGGTGGTTTGTCCTTTAAATCTTCTATCTTTTCTTTCTTAAAAATATTGTTTTTCTGTGGCCTTTCTCTTTCTCTATGGCCTTTCTCCTGATGTCGCTCTAACTTAGTCTTCCCGTGCGCCTGATCTTTCACGATTTCGTTGGTAAGATCCTCGAAATTTAACATCTACACTTTACTTTCATCTAGCTAGCATTAGCTCAGGGAATTAAGGTCTGTTCCTCAGACTTCTACGATTTTTCAATCTTTATTATCCTCATTCACTAAAACACTACCTACCAATATAAAATCTCCATCTCACCTACGTGCTCAATTTACTATCGCTACACTTTATAATCAACATCCCAATTCCCAATCACAACAAATGACTCTTGTGCACAAACGGTTCGACACACGCCGAGGCACGTGCATATTTACTACAAGAACTAATGCCACAGTCTAAAGAGTATAAACTTGTGCTTTAAGAGCGAAACAATAAAGCCTCAGTGCCCTTTGACAGGGACAATATACGGCACACGTCGTGAAGGATCTCTTTGTTCTGTGAGAGGGTTCCGTAGCTGCGTGCGAGTTGATTGTGACAAGTTGGTGTAAATAAGAGTACTGTGGTCGACTGTGTAGTGTGTTATCGGGGATTTGTACAATGGTGTGTTGCGCAGTTTTTGAAATTGAATTTGGAAGTTGCTAGTTAAATGCGCAGTTTTTGAAATTGAATTTGGAAGTTGGTAGTTAAATGCGCAGTTTTTGAAATTTAATTTGGAAGTTGGTAGTTAAATGCGCAGTTATAAAAATTGAATTTGGAAGTTGGTAGTTAAATGTGCAGTTTTAAAAATTGAATTTGGAAGTTGGTAGTTAAATGCGCAGTTTTTAAAATTGAATTTGGAAGTTGTTTTTATTAGTTTAGTCATTGTGACTGAGACTGTGAGAGCAGTGATGGATCAGTGGTATCGGCCCCGACTTACGAGTTGTAGGTCGGGGGTTCGAACCTAGGCAGGCAATTTACTATGTGTATTTAATTTCATCACCACTGCTCTCAAAACGGTGAAGGAAACCATCGTGAGGAAACCGGCACGTCCTAGAACCAAAGATTCTAAGACATGTGACATATCCACCAACCCGCACTGGGCCCGCGTGGTGGATTACGGCTCACTCTCTCTCACAGAGAGGAGGCCTGTGTCCCAGCAGTGGGCAAATTACAAGCTGATTATGAATTGTGACTTCTAACTTAATTTTCCATGGTTTTCCATCGATGGTGATAGTATTTAGGTACCTATTCTACTGCTCTTGCCCAGGTATTATGTACCTATTACCTATTCCTATTTGTTGTTAAAAATACTGCGCACACGTAGCGCCATAAAAGCCAATCTCACGCAAACAGCACCAATTAAAATTAAACATAACTCTTCTGCGTTTAGTTTCCCGTACCTAAAGAGTACTGTATTTTGAGAAAATTAGTGCTGACTTATATGCGATAGTAGGTAGGTACTAATTATAACAAAACAATCCTCCAAAAGAATGAGGATCCCCAAAATTCGGTGGCCTTTCCCGCCATTTGGCCCCCACGTGTCAACTTAGCGTTAAAATCTATTAATTGCATTTTTTTGGCATCTGCCAAAATGTTTCGTTCATAAAAAAAGATAACAGATGTCTGGAATGACTAATGAAGGGTTAAAAATAAACTTCTAATATAATAAGCCACTAGAAATTAAGTTTGGAGTAGATTAAGTACTTGTTTTAGTTAGGTATGATGTTTCAAATATATCGATTGATGTTTTGCGTTTGAAAAGTGACGAAATGAATGTCTTTGCTTTTGTGAGATTATCAGATTTCGTTTACTTAGATGATTTTAAATTGGAATTATGATGAATTAAATTATTGTGAGTGTTCATAGAAGATTAACAAAAGTAGGTAAGTGCTTATGCTTCGAAAACGGAATTGGGGTTGGCCAAATAATTATCTACCTAAATCTTCTTTTTTTTTTGCTATCGTTAATCGAGGAAAAAAGCAGATTTAAGCTAAATAAGTACTTAATATGGTACAGTAAACCAAGCTTCTAAACTAAAATACCTAAATCCAAATTAAAAAAGGAAAACCAGAGACAAAAAATATGAAACGTAAAAAGCCACTTGCTTTTAAAAACATTTGAAGAAATAGAATGAGTTCCATTCATATTTTAACCTACGTGCACGGGAGGATATAAATAAAACAATAACAACAAAACATCAACAGACTCTGCAGTCAAGACATACGATACTTCAGATCCTGCTTGTCATAAGTAAAAAATATACCGTATAACGGAACGGAATCGCGTCAAAAAATTGATTTATATCGCTCAAAACATACTTCAGTTTCGCCCATTCATTATTTTAGCTACGAAAAATGCTCGACGTTTAAAAAATCACGGAATGTCATGTTAACTACTAATTAACCTAACTAATATGCTGCCTAAAACGGAATGCGGCCGTGGAACGCCAAACGTGGATATTATATTTTTTTTATTTTGTTCGCGAGGCGAAGGAATTTATGAAATGCAGTATTCCGTGTTTTTGGAATGATGAAATATTGTGGTGTGAATGGTTAAATTATTAATAAATGTAAATAAACAGTAAGCACTGGTGATATAAGATAGATTAC
The DNA here is from genome assembly GCA_963082905.1 of Oligia fasciuncula. Lineage (NCBI taxonomy): Eukaryota > Metazoa > Arthropoda > Insecta > Lepidoptera > Noctuidae > Oligia > Oligia fasciuncula. Next base: position 12,484,160 of record OY720408.1, read on the forward strand.
TTCTAATATCAGAATTAATTTGCGTAAACACTGGCCATGTTCTTTTTTTTTCTGAAAGCCGAATGCCTGTCATGTCTAACATGTCGACGACTTTGAAGTCAAACGACGTGTTTTCAATAAGTTATAGAAGATTTTTCCCGTTCAACAAGTACTTGGGTATATTCTTGGGAAAAGCAAAATGTAAAATCCTAACTTAATTTGCCAAGTTCCTAGGTGAAACAAAACCCAGTGCCATTTCTTTTCGTATAAAATTCAAAACCCATAGCTACTAACATAACGCAACCTCTAAACCCAAAATCACGCTCAAAAAACCTGTGCCTACCTCCAAAAAAAATAATAAGATCACAGAGATTGCAAAAACTGCTCTCCAAATCTATTGAAGTACCCAAATCGTCACGTAACTTAAAACCTCATTGTGTGCTTCATCTCCTTTGATCATCGCGTGATAATGGGGACTGGGGGCGTGTTCGTAGTTTTATTAAGTAGCTCTTTTCACGGCAATTGTGTACTTACAATATGGGGAGTACAGGATTAAAGAGGGATTAAGGACCCTTGGCATTGTGTTTTGTAGAGCATACACGGCCGTGAGCCGTATTTTGGTGTAAACTTTAATTTGGACGCAGATGAGTGGAAACGTTGAGTGTGTGTTGAGATTTTGAGAAGATGGTGTTTGTTTGATTAAAAGGAGAAGGGGAATGAAGTGTGAGGTTATGTCAAGCAGAGAGATTTTAGGCTACAGATGATGGTGATGTGAAAGATATCTTTGAATTTGTTGGTACAGGAAGGTAACTTAGGTGACTGAGATATAACAATAATTCCGTTTAGACATACTGTTTTCCTATGAACAATTTTGTAAGTCGGAAGACATCTATACCTATCTATACTAATAATAAGAGTTTGTTTACGGTACAAAGTGATATCGCGGGCAGGTGATGCGATGCGATGGGGTGGGTCGGGGGAACAAGAAATTTCACGTGGACGAAGTCGCGGGCAGAAGCTAGTTAGTAATATGGAAAGAAAGAGAAACGTCCATCCAACAATCTAAATAGACCTATAATGAGAAATCAATCGTCACTAGATCCATCATGGGTCTGACCAATAGATCTTCTGAGATTGAACGCCCTTTAGAGACAGATTCAAAAACATATGTATAATATATATCTGTCTTCGAATTTGTCTTTAATTCGCGGAGCCATCGGTATACTGTGGAGGTGACTTTCCCAACAAAAGACGAATTGATTAATCCTACTAATCCCTAATATTATAGATTCGAAAGTAACTGTCTGTCTGTCTCTCTGTATGTTACTTTTTCACGCCTAAACCACTGAACGGATTTCAATAAAATTTGGCAGAGAGATAGATTGCATCCCGGGGAAGGACGTAGGATAGTTTTTATTGCGATATTCTCACGGGATCGACGCTTATGCGGGTGAAACCGCGGGGCGCTGCTAGTATAATTAGTGATAATTGATTAATACTAAACATAATTATATCGCCCCCAAACACCGATAGGTTAAGCAGAGGCGGAGATTATTGTTAACCTACCAATCACAGGACGTGTCGAGTTTTAGGGGACGAACGAGATCAGTCCTACTAATATTATAAATGTGAAAGTTTGTGAAGATGTTTGTTACTCAATCACGCGTAAACCGTTGAACAGATTTGGATAAAAATTGGCACATAGATAGACCATTTCCTAGATAAATTATTGGAATCATTAATAGGTACATCTTTCTAAGTTAGATTTCATCCTTAGGAACAAATCTCTTATGGAAAAGTGCTTACGGAACAAATCTATCTTAAAGAGATATATTTATGACTCTAATGACTATAATTCTGTAAATACATATCTGTTACAGTCGCGAATCATATTTTGATCAAGATACAACCTGACACTGACCTGCAAATTGGAAAAAAACGTAAGAAAACTAGAATTTCGCGGTCTACCAGTGCGCATTCACCTTACGTGAGCCTTTTCCCTCCCAATGGGAGCTGCCAGATCCCACAACACATCCCGGTCAAATAAGTATCCATTCAAACTTGTCTAGCTTCATCATTTTAGGAAGTTACTTAACTTTATACTCTAATACTATAATCATAAGGTTACTTACCGATCTGATACATCGGTGCCTGTGTCAGGTCTTGGCCTTTTTGCCTGTAACAATACAGAATTAAATGAGGTTCCGGAATATTGTGGAGAACCCAGAGTAAGCAGAGGTAACATGCGAGGTGCAAGAGGCAATACTGTGGAAGGTCTAGTGACTAGGAATACATAAGTCTATTTCGTCAACTTCAGCGAACGAGCACGACTCGAGCAGACGAGTCCTGCCGCTCTGTTCAGGGTCCCAATTGTATATGGTGATTATTATTCCCCGCGTAATCTTACCACGTGCAAACCACGTATAATACTGTGGATGGTCTAGTGACTAGGAATACATAAGTCTATTTCGTCAACTTCAGCGAACGAGCACGACTCGAGCAGACGAGTCCTGCCGCTCTGTTCAGGGCCCCAATTGTATATGGTGATTATTATTCCGCGCGTAATCTTACCACGTGCAAACCACGTATAATACTGTGGAAGGTCTATTGACTAGGAATACATAAGTCTATTTCGTCAACTCCAGCGAACGAGCACGACTGGAGCAGACGAGTCCTGCCGCTCTGTTCAGGGCCCCAATTCTGTATGGTCATTATTATTACCCTCGTAATCTTACCACGTGCAAACCACGTACGGTTGTCAAGCGTGGTATTTTGACAGTTCAAACCACGGCAACTTCGAGTTTTTTCGAGCGGTTTCGTTCATTGTATCATAGAGAATATGTTATTAGCACAGTTGTATGGGAGCCCCCCTTAAATATTTATTTTATTTTGTTTTTAGTATTTGTTGTTATAGCGGCAATAGAAATACATAATTTGTGAAAATTTCAACTGTCTAGCTATCGTGGTTCTTGAGATACAGCCTGGTGACAGACAGACGGACGGACGAACAGACGGACGGACAGACAGCGAAGTCTTAGTAATAGGGTCCCGTTTTTACCCTTTGGGTACGGAATCCTTAAAGGAATAAAATTAATAAAATATGTCTATAGAAAGTGAACCGATAAAGGTTCTGCTTTCCTTTTAATGTAAGAACCCAAAAAGTTCGCTGTGTAGCATAGCATAGAGCATTCAGCTTAATAGAATATTAATGACAGTTTTATACAACGTGGCAATGCTGCCAGCCTTTGGGCACGTTTCCTGTTGACAGCGATGAGGACGAATTTTTTGATGCCAATAATTATTTCCTCTCTTTTTTCTAAACTTGTACATATTATTATATAAGACTGTTAGCTTTTTAAATTATGTAAACACTATAAATAAATAATTTTGTTTTTACGACAGCATGATTGCATTTAGCGACATTTTTCACAAACATCTTGCGCCCTTCTTGGAACTATTCATTGTGACTTGTGTGTAAACGGAATGAAGAATGGCGACTGTTGTTGAATGTGTGTTACGGGGATGTTGAACTAATTTAGAACGTCCACATTTAATGTATGATTTGTTGCACAAATATGTAAGTTTATTGCTAGATCATATACATTACGGGTGGCGTTTTAGTGACCGGGCGATTCTATACGTCATTCTAAACAACTTCCGTTATGAATCTCATACCCGAATAGTAAAAAAAAACTAAATTCATACATGCCTCGAAATAGCCTGTCTACTGTTTTACAGGAATTAGATTTTTTATTTCACGAATCGGGTTAGAGTTTTGTAGCGAAAGTTGTTTAAAATGACGGGTAGAATCCCCTGACGGATGCAGGTGGCTAAATTATCATACTGTAAGTATGCTGTTGATACAAATTCTTTGTGCTGCCTAAAATATATATATAAAAAAAAGTTAGGTCTGTCATTCTGCCAGCTGATGACAATAAAGTTGGCGGGAATGTCTAGAATTTGGATCGATTGAATTATTGTTAAACAATGCATATCTAATCTTTTTGTTGATATAATAATTTCAAACTTAACAAATTATTATATAATAAAAATGATTCCGTCAGGGTCTTTCAGATCACAATCTGATATAGGCTACTTCAACTTTTCATTATAATCAATAAGGAATAACATAGACAATGATTTCAAAAGTAAGGATACGCCCGTCTGAACATTTTACATAGAAGTTCTTCGTTCGAAGTTCGAAGTTCGCGCGCACCACTGTCAACTGAGTCGCGTTGGCCCTAAAACCGTCATTTTAGGGCCAGCGCGTTGGTGCCATTTAGTCGCGCCGTTAGCCCGGTCCTTACGCTAGTAATATATATGGCAATGAACATAGATTTAAACGAGAGATAAGGATCTAGTAGGTAGTCAGTTAGAGATTCGAGCAACAAATTAGGCATAATATCACTAAAGTATTTCTCTTTAATTATGTAGAGATATTGAATATTTGGCCTACACGAGGTCATTATTTCATTATGAAACTTTTGATTTATTTGTATGACGAGCGTCATAAAAAAATGTGATACAGGTGAATATCATGCATTTAAATATTACGTTATTATTTTGTTTAATTTTCTATAATTTAATGTAATTAAATAAGCTAATATCAGCCTTATTAGTGTCCCACTGGAAGACTGCACGGCAATGATTTCAAAAGTAAGGATACGCCCGTCTGAACATTTTACATAGAAGTTCTTCGTTCGAAGTTCGCGCGCACCACTGTCAACTGAGTCGTCGTTGGCCCTAAAACCGTCATTTTAGGGCCAGCGCGTTGGTGCCATTTAGTCGCGCCGTTAGCCCGGTCCTTACGCTAGTAATATATATGTCAATGCTGCACGGTAGTTCTTTTCTTTAACAGAAGATATGATGACTTGGCGATTTAACAATAAGAGCCTGTGCACACCACGTTTTTTAAACGCGCCGTTGACGCGCGATTTAGTAACGTGCGTCCACGGCGCGCTTTTATCCTATAGAAGGTCTACAGGCTGCGTCTGACTCGCGTGCGTATCGCTACAAACGCGCATTAACGGCGCGTTTAAAAAACGTGGTTTGCACAGGCCCTTAAGTCCAAGATTGCCTGTGAAGATTTTATTCCATTCGAGAAAAATAATGCGAGAATTATCATTGAATTCATACAAGATCTAATATATGTATTTCTTTGTAGTACTCGTATTTGAAAAATACAGGTTGTATTAAAATATTTATGCAATATTTTTTTTGCAAAAAAGTGGATGGTTTTCGACTTTTCGGTAATAGGTACTTACTAAATAGCAATTTTAGTATTCTTTAAGCTCGTGGAAATTTTATAAGTTTGTTTTTTTTTTTAAATATTGGTCTGTTTTGCCCTATGTCCCAAAGTTCGGCGGTTTCTTACAGCACAATTTCTATTGTTAGAGCCAGTCCACACGGCGCGTTGCGTCAGCGTTGCGTCGACGCAGCGCTGCCGTTGCGTTGTTTTACATACAAATAACCATAGTGTACACACGGAGCGCTGCGTCGTGTGGCCGGCAATGAGTTAAAATTTATGCGTTGCGACGACGCAACGCACCGTGTGGTCTGGCACTTATACAAATGTGTACCGTGGAAATTCAGCTCCCAGAAAGGCAGTGTCAAAAGCAGGCAACATCTTTGTAAGAAATGGCGCGAAAAAGTGACTTCTTTATCAAAACCTACCCTAATACCTAATGTATTGGCTCGCAAATAACAACAAGAATTAATTTGTTTGTTTCATTGCCAGTGCAGTCTATTAAAATGTAAATAAAACCTGACCTAGCCAGTATTTATATGCATTCTCGTTTATTATCATCAAAATCTTTGACATCTGACATTGACTTTTGTGCTGATAACATCTGTGGAAGCGTTTCCTCACAATAGGTAGAGCTATAAAAAGAATAATATTAAAGTTCTGTTGTCAATCGTAATTATTAAAAAACTGGCTACGCTCTGGCTGGCGGGCTACTGGCTAAGTGCGAGTCGGACTCGCACACGAAGGGTTCCGTAGGTACCACAAGGCAAAAACGCCAAAAAGAACACGTTTGTTGTATGGGAGACCCCCTTAAATATTTATTTTAATTTGTTTTTAGTATTTGTTGTTATAGCGGCAACAGAAATACATAATTTGTGAAAATTTGAACTGTCTAGCTATCGCGGTTCTTGAGATACAGCCTGGTGACAGACAGACGGACGGACAGACAGCGAAGTCTTAGTAATAGGGTCCCATTTTTACCCTTTGGGTACGGAACCCTAAAAATAACTTTTGAAATCGGTTAAAAAGAAAATAGCTGTTCCTTACATTTTGACCGCTTAGGTATTTACACTTTTGTATATAATTAGCAGATGTTTTGTTTGATAACTGTCGAAAAGTTTCTACGCTAAGGAGTCTCGAATTGTGTGCTGAAATTCATGGTTACAGTTGCGCGTCAATCCCTGTCACACTGTATTGTATACAGCCGGTCGATTCTGTAAAAATCTCACCGTGAAAACTTATGGTGATTTATTTTATTTATTGATTTATTTTACTGGTGATTTATTTTTTTTTTTTTTCGGATGCGAAATCATCAAATGACCCCTCCCGCTCTGGGTGGAGCAGAAGGGAGTGTCAGACTCTTACCGACTAAAACCCACCCGTGTTCCTTCCTTAGCCCTTTATGTTCCGGGCCAGCGGTAACCCTTTCGGACAATCCAAAAAACTTAGGTGATGTGAGTTTGTTTTTGCTAGGAATTGACACTATTGACAGCTCACTCCACGCTCACTTCACCTAAGTTTTTATGCTGAGATTTTTACAGAATAGCACCGCAGCACCCTTATTGCGTACCACACTATTAATCACAATCTGAATAATTTTGAAGGATAGTTATTGCTAATCCATTGCTTCATATGTTTGAAAAAATTGTTTGCTCAACAACGTAAAAATAACGCAATGAATGTTGTTGAACTGTCAAAATTAAAGCCATTGCTACTGATAGTGTGTTACGCAAATACCGATTGTTACCTACCTACTCCCATACATACATAACTCAGTCCTAACTACCAATCAAATGGTTAACGTAACGGTTAGTTTAACTAACCGAGATTCGAGATAAACTTTAAGTTATAAATAATACAACTCTTAAATGTCGCCTCTTGAATCAAGATTAACTTAACAACATTCATAAAAAAACTGAACCGAATTTTGGGTGACAGCAACAATTATGCGTGTCGTCGTTTATTTTTCGAAATTCTTACTTATTCTGTTTTTTGTTTTATTTTTAACATTAGTGCTTGAAGGTTAAGTAATTCTAGATAAGTTAGTAGTAGTGTTTTGTCCAAATTTTTTTTGGAGTTTTAGTATAATTTAAAGAAAGAAAAAAAGTGGTTGTGTCATGTGAGCTTATGACTACACGATATAAGTGAAAACTTACGACTGGAGCCGAGTGTACGCGATTCCGCGTCACCGAACGACCATAACAGCCGGTTGATTCTGTAAAAATCTCACCGTGAGAACTTAGGTGAAGTGAGTTTGTTTTTGCTAGGAATTGACACTATTGACAGCTCACTCCACGCTCACTTCACCTAAGTTTTCACGGTGAGATTTTTACAGAATAGCACCGCAGATTGTGCGACGACCAGCAGGGTTAATTGCGTAATACACTTTGAATAACAATCAGAATAATTTTGAAGGATATTGCTAATTCATTGCTTCATCATAATGTTCGAAAAATTTGTCTGCTCAACAATTTAAATAACGTACAGTCAACAAAAGGGATAACTATGCAGGATCGTCGCATATAGTTGAAGTTTAGTAAGAAACCGATGGATGTTCTCGAATAAAATTTAATTTTACTAATAGAAAACAAAGAGCTCATATAACAAATTAAATTTCAATCGACAACATCTATCGGTTTCTTACTAAACTTCAACTATATCCGACGGTCCTGCATACTAATCTCTTTTGTTGACTGTACCTAATAATCTTGTTGAACTGTCAAAATGAAAGCCATTGCTACTGTAAGTGTGTTACGCAACTACCCCGTCGGTTCAGTTTAATTCGTTGTTCAGAAAAAGCGAAAAGTGCGCCTGAATAAGCTTTCAGTAAAAAAAAATGCAAAATCCAAAGTTTCAGTTTCAATTTATGTAAATGATTAAATATCACATGAATCACCAAACTGAACTTACCCGTCTAATCTCTCGGAATGCAAATACCTAATACCAAACACAAGATTATTTGAAACCTGTTAAGCTAGTTAGCTACACACTAACATGGGATTTAATAAATACGGAAGATAATCGGTGATGTCACCCTACCCGAGTCTCGGGGCGCCATATTGTCTAAATGATATTATACGAACTTTTTGTTGGTGACAATTGAAATGCCTTCACGTTCTCTTACAATCTTATGAGTGCCTGGTAGTTTTAAAACAAGTCTTAACATTTAATTGGGGTGATTAACGGATGGAAACTTCTGAGATGTTAATTTTTAAGTGGTGTTCATTTATGTAAGTATAGGTAGGTGTAATTGAATATTATTTTTGTAATTCTTATTTCTGCTTTGGGCAGGCTCTTACTACAATTTGGACAAGAGTCACGATTTCTCGGTAAAGACAGACTAAAGAGAAAGCTCTGGACTCCGGCTGAGTAAATTCTCCAGAAAATGGCTTTTCACCATTTTCGCTCAAAGCAGAAATATTGATTTGTGTATATTTTCTTAGCCAGCGATGATTTTAGAAGCATAATGACTGAAAGGTTGGCTCACAGTCACACCTACCTTTGAACAATGCTCAAGCATGACTTTTTAAATGTAACATTTTAATTTAGAACTACAAAGAGTATAAAATTGTTCAGACGTATAATAGCACCTGAAATATTTTTCAAAGTTTTCTTCTAAGTACTCTGATTAATAAACCACCAACATTTTCCTAATGACCAGGCGATCCCTCAAGCTCGCTACCAGGACCACAGCGATGCCAAGGAGGTATCGTGTGAGAAAGGGCGTAAATCAGCGGGCGCATTCCTCTCGAGGTGTGAGGCCGCCCGATCTCCCGATAACTCTGGCTAATTTATACGTTTTACGCGGCGACAACGCGCCTGAACGGACGGCTGAATACAGGCTGTGTCTTTTTGAATTATTTTATTTTAAATGTTGGTTTGATTTAACGGTTGTGGTATGGAAAGTGTTGTTTCTTTTAACTTAATGTTTTCATTTGAATGGGCTTTTCAGGTTTCTCTGAAGCTGTTTGCAGATAACATTTTCTTAGTTATTATTTTTTATTTTATATATCATATTTCAAGATTAATCGAGATTTTTCTTAAATGTGTGTTTAGGCTAAGTTAGTAGGTATTTTCGAGGCTCTTAAGACGTTATTTACAAATTATACATTATTTATTGCTGTAGCTATGCACAATAGACTTTTACATAACAATCATATTTTTTTTAAAGATGTGGTCGGTGTTTCCTGTCTGACCTCTCTGAGACTTTTAAAGTCCAGACATAATCTTGGTCAGATCATATAAAGACTATGTAGATTGGTGTCCGAAATGGTCTTTTGAGGAAAGAACACATACACAGATTGTGTGGGAACGTCCAGTCAGTGCACGCATTTGTCGGTTTACAGATTTTTATTATCGTGATATTCTATATAGGGTTAATTATTCTTACCTTTATTGTGCATTAGTAATTAAGGTGCAGGTGCAGCAAATAACAATTATTGTCATCAATCAAATCAGCAAATGCGATAAGATCGTGTTTGAGATACCAGTAACATTAACTTTATTTATGTTAATTCTTATTTATGCGTTAACCTAAGAACTCTAATAGTAACTGTTAACATTATTTCATATAATAAGTACTTAGTTAACTCTTGAGGCAAGGACTTACGAATGCTTTATTAAATCGTTAGATTTTAGGAATAAATGTATGATTGAGAACAAATAATGATGTAAGTACCTATTAAAATGACAAAACTACTCGGCCCAAATTACACGCTTTGGTAAAATAAAAAAGAAATAAGTAAGTACGGTTTTTAAAAGGAGAACACGCTATATTCTAAACAAGCGTCAGAACAAAACGCTTCTTTATTTAAACGTAATTCGTTTATTGTTTTATCTCACTGCATATTTACGATCGGGGACGTATCATCCCGCACCCGCGTCGTAACGTATAAATTATAAAATTTATCGACCGACCAATTTTATGTTTTATCTTTGATAATAACATGTGATATTGGCGATTATTAATAAGATCTGTTAGTTTTTCGACTTACCGCGTGAACTGTCAATTTTAATAGTGATTTATTTTTTGTTGTCTCTGGTTTATTGTTCGAGATTGTCATTTGTTTGTGGTTCGAATTGAGAATGTGGAATGTTTTGACAGACGTCATTAATTGAATAGAGGACAATGTTTTGGAATGATCAATGTAGGTAATTATTTAATGTTAGTTACTTCAATTAAATTCCTATCATTGGTTAAAAGAGAAATGGTGTGTTTATAGGTAAGTATGTCGTTATTTACTCTACAATATTAATTCACCCTGCACATACTTGTCATTTAATTTTAAACTTCTTGGTCGATAGAGCTAAAGCTACACTTGGGTTTATATGTATCTTTTATGAATATTTATCAAAAACAAAAGCCAAACAATATAAAAACCGCCATCTTCCTCATTCCCGCCGAATTCCACGAATTTCTCGCACGTTCACAAAATAAGTCTGTTTTCGGTTACATAAACAAAATGGAGTTAAGCCCAATCGAGGCAATCGATATAATGCGCGGGAACTTACAAGTTGTATCGAGAAAGACATCTCGGTCGATAAATCGCGCCGTGTTCGACTATCAAGCTGGACAAATTTGTTTTTATTGGTGTTATCTCTGGGTGGCTTTAGTTTTCGTTGTCTTTGCCTTCCATTTTGTTTCTTTGTTATAGTATTTTATGTGAGGTTCGTGCGATAGGTTTAAAAATTGACCATTGAATTAAATTAATATCTCTATTATTTGTTTGTGGTCTTTTTATTGTAACTATTGTAAGTTCAATGGACGTACCTAGGTTTGTTCTGTGACCGATCACAGTTGATGAGTTATTGCTGTCTTTAAGCATCGGTACTTATACAAACTAGTCTTCGTTCTTTCAATGTCATCAGCCTGTTTGGTCAGTATTTTTTTATCTACTTATAAGAATGTAAGTACCTACCTGAAGCACCTAGCTAACTAGCTTTACCCTCCACAGAGACAATTATATTACCGCGAAATCATTCCACTCGCTCGTAGCCTAATCATCATCGCAATATGGCATTGTTACGCGCTAATCTTCATCGCATACCAAAATTAAACGATCAACCATCATGTAAGCCAATACCTCTTCGAAGTTATGAGAGCCTGGTATCAGGTGGCTAACGATCCTCTGTCCCGTAGGTACGTTACGACTTTTTAATGGTCACCATGAATGGGTAACATGAGATCTGACGCCTCACCATGCTATACACTTGGAAACATAAACAGTTTTGTACAATGAGACCAATAAAATTTGGTTTTAGTTACGCCTGGATGGACAGATAACGCTTCGAGTATATTAATCATGGCGGCTTGTACCATAAAGCTCGTCTTGTCACTTCGATTGTTTTAGGTTCATGTTGTGACATAGTTTTGGGAAGTTTAAATCACGTCTCGACAAAATCTTGAGATTTATCGTGATTTATGTTCTAGTAAATAATGTTCTACCTCAGACATCAGATAAATAATAATTAACAAGGTATCGTAGTACGGTACCTAGGTAATTCAATCAAATCAAATGAAAGTCCTCAGGAAATGACATAGACCCTTAGGTACATTTGAATGAAATTGCATTAACAAAGGTTTCAGTAAAAAGTACATTCTTATATTAAATCAAGAGGATCATGCAAGCATCGTATTAGGCCATTCCGTGCAAATAAAGTTAGAAGCTAGAACTAAACATTACAAACTAATATTCTGTGCAGTGCAGTGTTGTGCGCAATTATACAAAGTGCATTTCGTGGTTCATAATTATTTATCAAAACGTACGAACTATAACAAAATTGAGTTTAAAACATATGTATTAACATCTAAAGCACTCAATTTTCTACTAAATATTTATTTACAGTGAGGATTTCCAAGTTAAACTTTGCATTTTTTTTCTATTCGAAAGTTCGTAACCATAGACACAGGCGATTATCAAGACCTAAGGTCAAAGTGGCGCCATCTACAATGCGAAAATGGAAATCCTCACAGCTCGTACGTTTGCTTATCAGAATGCATCTGACCTTTGGCTCGGCGTGGTCCAAGCTGCAGCGTGGGGAGGCACCCCCTCCGAGGTAGCTACACGGCATCAGGGTCACCATTATTTACCCTCGTGGTAATGTCACACACAATGTCACTTTGACAGTTCTTTGGGCGGGAAATAGTTTTTGTGCTGTCATTTTGCGCTTATGGTTCCGTTTTTGAACGGTACACTTTGTCTTTGGTCGGTTGTGTGATTTTGGTTAGTTTTTCATAATCCATAGCTTGGATAACCTAGAGATGGAAATACATTATATAGAAATCAGATTTAAAAAATGACTACTTCAGCAGAAATTAATTAAATCGGCTCGTGAGATAAATAATTTGTGCTCTATTTATTCCTAAGTTGTGTGAGATCTTCTTATCGTATCGACGTGATAATAATACAAAAACGTTAGGTAGTCCTCACCATGATATCCCAAGATTCCCAAGGCCACACGCCAAAAAGTCATAACCAATTATAACGCTTCGCCGGTGGCTAGTTATCGAAAGCCACTTAGTCATCGCCCTACGGTGGTCGAAATAAAAATATATTTAGAAACAAAAATAAAAAAAATTACACGCATGCCGGACGGACCACCCACAGCGTTATGTCAAACGTTGAACGGCCATGTTCATCAAGTTGTCAAATTGAGTTTGACATAATTGTGAACGAGCCTTTTTTGTAGAACCTCATCTGTATTCGTTGATAATCTGTGGCTTCTGGTCATGTGAATAGATACTTGAGTACCTACTTGCAACAGTTTTTTGTTTGATTTATTTAGGAGTAGGTAGGAATTAGAACCGCTAGCTGTGTCTAACTATGGCTTCCGTGTGCAGTGCACTAGAAGTTTCGGCGGACTTTACAACTTTACTATCCATTGACGATCTTCCTATGATATAATATTAGAGGAAAGAGTTAGATAATAAAAGCATGCTAGTCGAATGAAAAATAATGACTATGGGCTGATTTTTCAATAGTCAAATAACTTTTATCAGAGGAATTAATATTTCGTTTTGACAGCTTTTGCATAAAAAATATGCCAAACTGACTTATTTATTCTTCAAAGTTATCGGACTATTGATAAAGCAGCCCTAAGGAGATTGGAAGTTGGACCATGTTTATGAAAAGAAATTATTATAAAAACACAATAAATTTTGAATTTGGTATTCTTGGGTCTACCTAACTAAAATGTGGTAGCTAATCCTCAAAAATGCGTAAACACAACAAAATATTAAATAACATTATTTGTTTAACTTAATAATATCTAAACATTTCTAAAAAAAACATAACTAAAAAAATAAATACTGGCTTAATCTAAAACCATAAACAAACCCCCATAAAGAGAAGAAAAAATTAAGAACCTTTTTTTCGAATTAATTACGTTCTATTCCACGCTACTAGATTTGGAATGGAACCTTTTTTGTGTAATATTATAAAATATACGGTGTCTGTCCGCCCGTCGTCCCTTTGCATTCAAGTAGAAAACAAGTGGTTTAATTTTAATGTTTTTTTCTATGTTATTACACCTGGATGACTTGTTGAGAGGTTGATATTTTTTGTAGTTTAAAGGTTTAGTGTGAAAATGCTTTCAACTCAAATGATCAATCAAAAGTCATTTTAAATTCAAACTAGACTACGAGTCAGTACTTTTTGAACGACAAAATTATTTATGACAGTCCCCCAACTGCCCGCCCGCGCCCGTCCCAACTTCCTAGTACTTTAGCTGGAAAGAAGAAGTGGCGCATCAAACTCCCCTGTCAGAAAAGTTGGAAAAACTGGTCAATTAATTTAATCAAAAGTAAATTTTGTAAAAATTTTAACAATTAATATAACCAATTTAAATGTTAAGTAGAATAAAAATGCTTCGGTACTCGAAAGAAAAATTACCATTTCTCTCAGCAATTCCAACAACCAACAACCTCGTTTTAACATAATTACCACTACCAATTTTTGAGTAAAGCTCTCATTTTCATCAAAAACACATAAATACATTAAGTAAACAGTTTAAACGCAGGCGGAGTCGCGGGCGGTCATTAGCGTAAAAATAAAATATTATGAGCCAAATGTGTTCCTATCAACAGGGGGTTGAACAGTAGCGTAACCTCACTGCGTGAAACGAAACGACAGGGTGGCCAACGTCACCATAAAATACAGACTGAATATCTGAGAGATTTCAAATTCGACTTCGAGTTGGTTCTGTTTTTGTCTCGGTGGTTTTAATTAGTTGTGTGTTGGTAAATACATTTTAAAGCTACGGGTTCGAAGAGCGGCATTGACATGTTTGACTTTACGGTGTCAAAAACGCTGTCTAGAAAAATACACCAAGTTACTTAATTCACGATTTATTTGGAAAAATTACTTCTGAACAATACAGTTCAGTTTACGCTACAACTTCAAGCATTTTTATAACTTTTGAAATCGTGCTAGTCACTCTGAAATCAACTTAATTGCCATTAAAATAAAGTTGATATTTGTTTTATTTGAAATAACATTCATTTGAAACATAAGTTTGAATAGACTTTACCTAAATAACGTTTCAGTGTCGTCATTTGTCAGTAAATTGCGGACGCTATTTGGCGGTCACCTCTCTTCTGGGAAACCGTAATTTTACCAATTTTACCTTTCGGAATACTGCCATATTACAGTTACAACGTGGAAACTGCAAATTTTAACCAAAGTTGCAGGAAATTTACTGCACAAACCAGACATTGGCGCCGATTCTGTTGTTCACAAACTAAACTAAATTTAAGTTCATGCATCTTTTTCTTTCTATTTCATTAAGAAAAGGACAGAAGATAAATATTAGTTTAGTCCTGTCAAATTAAGATACTCCATAGATAATTTAGACGAGATTAAAAAGTTGACTACTAAAAATACGTCAATTTACGTCAGGCGCTGACTAATTTGACAGGACTAAACTAATATTTATCTTCTGTCCTTTTCATAATGAAATAGAAAGAAAAAGATGCCTGAACTTAAATTTAGTTTAGTTTGTGAAAAACAGAATCGGCGCCATTGTAAGGGCTAACTAAATTACAAAGCAACCTCTTAAGTGAGTTAGGAAACTCAAAAAAAAAAAAAAAACATAGATTATGTATCTTTAAATGAAAGTAGAATCGAAACTGTTTGAAGTTCCCTCCGAATTCTTTCTGAACCGTTCGATCGTTTAGAAAAGATTGATCGACGACAAAATATACATAGTCGACAGCCAATCTCACCATAATTTACATTCTAATATTAATGTTATTGATTTAATCGATTATTAAATACTCTCTAACAGTGGAAAGAATCGTAATGTCCTACATTTTATGGACACCATGGTCAGCCCACTCTCGTGGCCTTTGCCTCTTCACAACAGGGGGTAAACGCTTCCACGGAAACGTCAAACTGCTTTTCCATTTGCTACAATCTTATATCTTGCGTACGTTTTTTTTTGATGACAAGAAAATAGAGCTGAAAATCCTCTGTTCTAACTACTTATATAGCATTGGTAAAATCTTATAATTTGGTACTCTAGAAAATATATGATGTTCCTTAGTTCAATGGGCTTAAGTCGAAATTGGAATGAGAATCGTTTACAAAGCAGCAAAAAAGATTTTGTTTTAACCAATTATAAGGATTTAAATAAGGAAGAGAATATTTTTATTGGCGATTAAAATAGTTTTTATTGTTGATATTATGACCCAAGAAGAGGTTAATTGGAAGCATAGACAATTCCTTCGCGCTATAAGCCCAGTGGGGTAGAGGACCGGTAGCTGAACCGTAAATTATAAAAATTATTTTATAAAAATAAATCGGCCCGTAACTGCAGGAAAAAAGCAAAGGTCCTAATAATACTAGAGAAAGAACAAGCAATGATCGCCCCGCTTACTCACTGAGTATTTTTTACCGACTTCAAAAAAGGAGGTTATCAATTCGACACGTCTAAGGAATTGCATTATATTCACAACAATCAATCAACAACAAACAACACAACAACACAATCACAATCTATTAGGGCTTCCAAACAAATATACCAAATTTTATAGACGTATCTATGTATGTAGGTATGTATGTCCACGCATTTCTCCGCAACTATTAATCTGATCGTGACCTTTTTTTTATTGGCTTACATTTACTTCAACTTAGGGAACAGTGCTAGTTTCATCATTATCGATTCAGTAATTCTCAAGATATGATCTAATACGTGTAAGTGTGACGGCCTGGCTTAGTGATACGAGCTACGGGTGTAGTGTCGAAAGGAAAACACCTCAAAACCTTGGTGAAAATCTAGTGCAAAAACTAAAAATTACGAAATAATATATGTGTCTTTGGGATCTGTATTTTATTAATAGTTTTAGTTTTCTGCCACCGACTTCCGAAATTAAAGTTATTTCAAAATTTTGAGTTAAATATTTCTTTTTGAAGTCGGTTTAATTTTTTTAAATTATATTTTTGTTAAATTCTGGATAATGTGATGGTACAGACGCCAGCACATCAAGTTACTACAATCTGTCAGATTTCTTTAATAGATTTTCGACTTTATTGCTAAAAGATAAGGTTCAAGGTTGATTGGGAAAATCTGACAGTTTCGGGTAGGTTGACCTGCTGGCGTCTGTACCATAAATATACGAATGAATGTATTTCTATGGATGGTACTTATTCATGTTAGTTGTGCGATTCGAATGTGTTAAAATAAATCTGAAGTGAATGGTTTAGGATCTGAACCACCAAGGACCGTAGTAACATAAAATAATTATATCAACGTTATTAATTAACTATTGCAAAGGAGTGGTTAATACTTAGGCTACGCCAACCGCGCAGTGGCGCCCTCATCGTTTGTTTGGTTATTTCATTTATTTTAGAATGAAAATAAGCACGATTAGTTGTGTTCCACAAGATTATACGTTAATATTATTATATACGGTAGTTTTACATTGTTTAGTTGTAATATAATCCTTTTTTTTTTTTTTTGCCGATGGGAAATCATCAAATGACCCCTCCCGCTTTGGGTGGAGCGGAAGGGAGTGTCAGACTCTTACTGACTAAAACCCACCCGTGTTCCTTCCTTAGCCCTTTATGTTCCGGGCCAGCGGTAACCCTTTCGGACAATCCCGCTGACCCGGCAGGCTTCGGCCCTATGGGGCCCCTCCTCGATGCTGACATCTCTTTGAGGCGCGACTATTTTCCGTTTTAAGGATTTCTAAGGTTGTTTTTTTCTGCATTTTCATTCTAAAATAAAAGAAATAACCAAACAAACGATGAGGGCGCCACTGCGCGGTCGGCGTAGCCTTAATTCAAGATAACGATACTCCAAGGAGAGAGAAAAAAAAGGTCGAATGCACATGTTCAAAATAGAACGCAGTTCAAATTAGGAACGACACGTAATTCGGCAACAATCGTAGGAACGTCCATCAAAACATTGTCTATTCGAATATTCAAATCAATACAACTATAAAAAAACTTTATGAATATTCATTTTATCGAATAAAACGGGCAAGAACACACTGACGGTCGGACTCTGTCAGACGAAGCACTCGAATCGATTATGTGATGGTGTTTACGATCGAATTAAAATCAATTGCTTGTATCGCAACCACGGAATGAAGTCCCGTTTAGGCAGATTTAGTGAGATTAGAATCGATTTGCTCTAATCGAGAATCGGTTGATTAAATCTTTTATTAAACAATGGAGGTTTATATTGATTGTTTGTTAAGCTTCGATGCAGGGTTGAATTAAATAGGAAATCATTTTGTCGGAACAGTAACTTAGAAGGAAATAACTGCAACTTATAAATTAATCAATATTTAAGCCGTTTACTTAGCATAAATTCGAAGCACCGAATATTCGAAGACATGTGACAATTGAGACATCTACCAACCCGCACTGGAGAGGAGGCCTGTATCCCAGCAGTGGAATACAATATGCTGAGTTGTTTGAAAAACGTAGGTATGGAAGCAAAAGACATTGCATCGACGCAATGGAAATAGGGATAACCGTTGATTGATTTATAAGTCAGATATTTACTAAAATATTAAAAGATATAAAACCAGCCGCCATTAAAAGCGTGCTTCTATCTCTAATGAGAATCTAGAATAATTTAATCGAGAGTTAGATTAAAATTAACATTATTAACACAAAATATTTTTTACAACCAACTACTTAGCAACTGCGAAAGAAAATATTGAAACACTAGCAGCGCCCCGCGGTTTCACCCGCATAAGTTTTGATCCCTCGGGAATATCGGGATATAATCTATCCTATGTCGTTTCCCGGGACTCAAACTATCTCTATACTTACAAAATTTCATTTAAAACGGTTCAGCGGTTTAAGCGTGAAGAGGTGACAGACAGACAGACACACTTTCGCATTTATAATATAAGTATGGATTTAAAACAACACGCATTATTTAACCAATAATATGCAAGTACAAGCCACAGTTTGCTATATTTTAAAACGACATTTTTATACCAAAACAGCCGTTATTGTTGTTCACGACATGTAAACATAAATACTTATAACAAACATACATAAGTACTATATGACATGCCATCTAACCGAGCCCTAAAGATCGGGTCGCTAACCGGTTTCACTCGATAACATCGACGACTCGAATATTAGGCATAAATTAATCGATTATAATCGGCTATATCGAGAAAGGGATTTTTAGTAATTTGGAATAACGATTGTATGTACGTTCGAATAACGCGAAATATTTCAAGGAAAGGTAAGACTATTATGAGTAGATGCAAATTTGGTATTTTGATGCTTTCTTCACTTGAGGTGGTATTTAAAATTAATTGATAGTATAGACTGAAGATCTTCGTTGATTAAATTCTTGAAAGGCCTTTGGTATTTGCGTACCTACTTTCCAGTTACCGGTAATTATTTATGTCAAACAATTTTAATATGTAGGTAAGTTAGGTTTGTTTTTATTAGTTGAGAATTACAAAACTGGCCAAGTGCGAGTCGGACTCGCACACGAAGGGTTCCGTACCACAAGGCAAAAACACCGAAAAAAAACACGTTTGTTGTATGGGAGGCCCCCTTAAATATTTATTTTATTTTGTTTTTAGTATTTGTTGTTATAGCGGCAACAGAAATACATAATTTGTGAAAGTTTCAACTGTCTAGCTATCGCGGTTCTTGAGATACATCCTAGTGACAGACAGACGGACGGACGGACAGACAGAGAAATCTTAGTAATAGGGTCCCCTTTTTACCCTTTGGTTACGAAACCCTAAAAAGTATCTACTATTCGTGGATCTTTGACAGTCGTTACGGGACGTCAGAAGCCCAAAAGTCTGAAAACCAGTCTTACCAAGGGGTATCCTACCTATTATCCAGTAACTGGGTTGTGGAGGTCATATTATAGGCGACTGCCTATATGATGGGGCCCATTATCTTTAAACATCATTTCTCGAACGACCATCTAATCGATTTACAGAATAGTTTTAAGGATTTTTATTTGAGTACAATTTAATGAAACAATGCCAATGATTTCAAAAGTAAGGATACGCCCATCTGAACATTTTACATAGACGTTCTTTATACAAGCAAAAGTAACGCCATCTGTCATAAATCCTTCGCGCGCACCACTGTCAACTGAGTCGCGTTGGCCCTAAAACCGTCATTTTAGGGCCAGCGCGTTGGTGCCATTTAGTCGCGCGGTTAGCCCAGTCCTTACGCTAGTAATATATATATATGTCAATGAACAATGCGTAGAAATATAAATCAACTATAATCATGTACAGACGCCAGCACATCAAGCTAAAGTTTGACAGATTGTAGTAGCTTGATGTGATGGCGTCTGTACAATAATAATAGGCTATTTGACAATGTAAAAAATAAGGTCATAATTATTGACACTCGTATAGATTATCGCTTTTAAAATCGATTTGCATTAATTTTACTACAAAACAATGTATTATTTATAAAAAAAAACCCGAAAAAACTTCATGTTTTTAAATCTGGCGCCACGTAATCGAAAACGGTCTGGATTGGCTGAACTTAAGATGACGTCATGATTTAGTAAATTTCTGTCTATCGTTGACAGAACAGATGACTTTTGTCTAGTATCTCGACCGTTTCAACGTTTGTTTACGTGAATCGTGACGTCACGACGCCATATTGTTTAAGATAGCGTTTTGGCGGCTTATTTAAACAGTACATTTTTATTTAAGTACTATTTTTTAAAAGAAATACATTATGCAATTTGAAGTAATAGGTTTTTGTGGGCTCGTTAGACACCATTAAATAATCTGAGATGTTTATCAGAAACCAGTCAAATAGCCTATTATGGTAAGTAATAAAATAACAGTATAAACAAATACTTCCAGTTATTTTACCAAATAGATAGGAAGTGAACTTATCTTTATACGAAACTAAGGAATGTGTTAAGTATTAAAAAAAAAAACAATAATAATTTTGAATGATTTGCAATACTTACCTACCAGATTTAAATGGTGTCTAGTCTATTGCGGTATTGGCTTTTTCTATGACATTGACATTATTTTTGGCTTTTGTACCTATTTGTTTAAAATGTTATTTAATTACCATAATTATTGTACATGAATAAAGTTGATTTTATTGTTGTTGATTTATATTTCTACGCATTGTCATAGGCATTGTTTCATTAAATTGTACTCAAATAAAAACTATTCTGTAAATCGATTAGATGGTCGTTCGAGAAATGATGTTTAAAGATAATGGGCCTTCGCGCTGCCGATGATTCGAGCTAAAAGTTATTCGAGATTTTGATGCATCGAGGTAGTGAACTGTCACGCTCATAATTCATCGATTTAATTTACTATCGAGTTAACGTTTTCGAGCAAGTGTTATTCGATCTCACGTCATTCGATTTCAAGTAGGGAACCCATTTCTAATCCATTGCTCCATATGTTCGAAAAATGTGTCTGCTCTACAACGTAAATAACGCAATGAATGTAGTTGAACTGTCAAAATGAAACCCATTTGTACTGATGGTGTGTTACGCAATTACCCAGCTGTAAAGAGCTCCCTAAAATCCAATGTCTAACTCATCAAAAAGAAAGTCGAATCAATGCTGAAACATTTTTTAAATAACCATCTTCACTTATTTGGAATTTATATGAACTTCTTTAATTAAAAACAATAATATCATAACCATTTTTTAAAATTAATAAGCGAGAATTTTTAATTACCCTCTGGTTTCTACTTTTGTTAAATCAGTGTTGCCAATGATCATTATTAACAAACAATATGATTATTGGCAACATTGCTTTCGGGAAAAAAAAATGAGTTGGCAAAGTTAATTTACATATCGTAATTTCGGAGGTGAAATTGCCAATTGAACGAAATAAGGATACGCCTCGTTATTTTTAGGGTTCCGTACCCAAAGGGTAAAAACGGAACCCTATTACTAAGACTTCGCTGTCCGTCCGTCTGTCTGTCACCAGGCTGTATCTCATGAACCGTGATAGCTAGACAGTTGAAATTTTCACAGATGATGTATTTCGGTTGCCGCTATAACAACAAATACTAAAAACAAAATAAAATAAATATTTAAGGGGGGCTCCCGGCGCGGCGCTTTTCGGCGTTTTTGCCTTGTGGTACGGAACCCTTCGTGTGCGAGTCCGACTCGCACTTGGCCAGTTTTTTTTTAGTTTTGGCTACTGATAATTATCATTCGTTATCTGTGTTATGTGTTGCATAAAGTAAAGGGACGCGGACGTTGAGTTAGTGGAAGCGGGTCACACGGAGACCATTTTGGTATCAAATTGAAATGAAAGGTCGAATTGACGTTAACACAATCTTGTTACAGCTTGTAGCAAGTAACTGCGCCAAAGGAATATAATACTCTTTATTATGTACACCTCCCTCTCACAGAGAGGAGGCCTGTGTCCCAGCATTGGGAACAATTTAGGCTGATGATGATGATGATGTACACCATATCAATGCCCGCGTGGTGGATTACGGCCCACTCCCTCTCATAGAGAGGAAGCCTGTGTCCCAGCAGTGGGAACATTATAGTCTTTTTAGGATGATGAATTACCTGCAGCTCATTATCTGCCTAACCTTTTCCCAACTATGTTGGGGTCGGCTTCCAGTCTAACCGGATGCAGCTGAATACCAGTATTTTACATGGAGCGACTGCCTTTAAGACCTCCACAACCCAGGTACTGGGTAATACGATACCCCTTGGTTTAAAACTGGTTGTCAGATCTTCGGGCTTCTGACGACCCGTAACGACTGTCAATGATCCACGAATGACAGCCGGGACCAACCGAGGCACGGAGGGGTCTTGGTATATGTAAAGATGGTCACCCATCCATGGACCAACCGCGGCAAGTGTAGCTTAACCTGATCGATCGACCTGTGCAGCTACAGATATAAATGTAGAAATTTTACTTAGGGTGACATAATGGGCGGCCTTATCGCTAAAAGCGATTATATTATGGCTAGTAATGATGATGTGATGTCGTAACAAACATATTTTTGTGCGCTTACATTGCAAACGCTGCGCGCTGGCTAACCTTACGAGATCTGATCAAATTAATGTACTACGGAATTGAATATCTTAATAAAGTCGAACATATAACCTCCTCCTTTTTGGAAGTCGGTTAAAAATATCGATAAAAAAGTCCTTGATGGAATGCTTTATTTGCCAGATTGTAGTAGCTTGATAATGATATGCTGGCGTCTGTACGTACATAGGTGCCGTTAGACTAAATACAAACAAACAAAGTAACAAACGCACTTTCTTAATGTGCCTTTATAGTATTTGTTTTTGCCAAGCCAACCTCTGTTTGACCTAGTAGAGACCTCTAAGCAGGCATTTCTTAGCGCCACGGAGAGTAGGTACAGACGCGCACATCAAGCTACTACAATCAGTCAAATTTCTTTAATAGATTTTCAACTTTATCGCTAAAACATAAGGTTCAAAGTTGATTGGGAAAATTTTTCAGTTTCGGGTAGCTTGATGTGCTGGCGTCTGTACGATCTCTATCGGGAGCTTATAAGGCATTCTTCAGTCGCAGACGCTGATATAGCAACCTGTTAGTATGCTGCTTAAGTTTTTAACAGAAGTCTGATCAAAACGTGCTGTGTCAGCAATGGGACACCGATTTGTGGCGACAGATGTGAATGCACCTTTTTTTAACACCAGTCTTGACAAGGGCTATCGTGTTAGGCAAAGCGCCTACCTGGGTTCGAATGCACACTACAACTCGTAAAGCCACAGACACATTACTGTGTCGTGTTGTGTCGTGACTCGGGATACACCAATCAAACGAATCTGTTCAGGACTACGTCAAATTACAACGAGTTTTGATTGGCTAACACTGCGTCAGAAGGCGTCACGACACGACACGACACGATAGTATGAATCCGGCTTAAGTCACCACTGCTCATCATCTGCTGATAAATAAACAACAGGTAACTTGGCATTATATAAAACTCTCATGTAAATGAACAACGTGCACAGTTTGCTTAAATAAAAAAAAAAAAAAATGTGACTGGCCGTGTTTACCGATGAAGTCATATTTGGCTCTTAGTAACAAGTTCAAAATGTCAATGGAACTGGATTTTCTCACGGTACAGCATTCTAACCTATGACAAATCATTAGCAGGTCAAAGAAACCCGCGTCTAGCCTTATTAACAAATTAAATTTTAAGCCTAAATATAGCTTGCAAGATTATACAGCGAGGTCACTCTCACGGATATTTTTTCAACTAGATTTTCAAATTATAATGTAATTAATCATATCACGCTAGTATATAGTTTTATTGCAATCAGTGTGCGAAATCGTCTAGCCATTTTTGTCAATGAAGGTTGACATTGATACCTCGTGTGAATCAATGTTTAAATATTCATATTGCGGTCACAATTTGGTCAAAATTAACACGCATGGGAAGATAGATATGGTCAATTGTGGTCAATTTTCCGATCAAATTGACCAGTGATTGGCTACCGATATTATGAATGTCAAAGTCAAGTACCAAGGTCGTATGACAGCGAGGAGGTTTTTTTATTTGCTTCGTCAGCGTCACTTGGATTTTGTTGAATGAACTGTAGTGGTGTTACGTACCTATTTATTGCAGGTGGCTTAAATAAGTAACTCATGGCCACTTGTTGATACATTATTAATTTTTAATAATTAAGTTGGAACATTTTCCTAAGCCTAAGTAAAATGATAAGCACAGGTAGACACATATGTAGTTTATATAATTCCGGACTAGGTTGAGGAATGGACGTCAACTAGCGGGGCCTTAGCTCTCAGGCCCGTTCAATGCTAGGCCATAGGGCCTAGTTCATAGGAACTCGAAACAAGAAAGCTATGAAACGCACCAGAAATAATATTATTAAAAAACCCTAACCTAAAGGCTCCCCAGACAGGCGAGACGCGACTCTAGTTAGTTATAGTAGAACAATTTCTATGAAAACTTATGGAAATTATTTTACTAGAATCGCGGCGCGCCTGTTTGTATATTTTTTTTTTCATTATGGATGTCGTTTTCATGGTTTTTGAGGGTGCTGAAACCGATAGTGAAGTCAAATGTGGGATCCTTCGAGCTTAGTAAATATATTGCATTTATAGAAAATCAAGCCGCACTCGTAAAGTGCCGGCCATTTTAGATCTCTAAGAAGTTTTTAGTTATAATTCTTTTTCTATGTTCCCAAACGTGTTTCCATTTGGTGTAATTAAAGTAAATTGAAAAGTACCAAGTGCTATCATTCAGAGGCCCGAACCCTATGCCCGTCGGCTACAAAAAGTATTTACTATTAAATTGCTATTTAATTGTTCTGCACTCCATAAAAAATATATTAGATTAATAATAAATATATATAAAATAAATATATATAAAATATATATATATTAAATTAATAATAAAAATATATTAGTATTAATATTTGTCATCATGTTTAAATTAGTTAACATTTATTAAAACTTGAACTTCCTTATACGGATACTTTAATATTGATGGTTCAATTGTAATAGATATAATAAAAACTGGTCAAGTGCGTGCGAGTAGGACTCGCACACGAAGGGTTCCGTACCACAAGGCAAAAACGCGGAAAAAATAGCGTTTGTTGTATGGGACCCCCCCTTAAATATTTATTTTATTCTGTTTTTAGTATTTGTTGTTATAGCGGCAACAGAAATACATCATCTGAAAAATTTCAACTGTCTAGCTATCACGGTGCATGAGATACAGCCTGGTGACAGACAGACAGACAGTAGAGTCTTAGTAATAGGGTCCCGTTTTTACCCTTTGGGTACGGAACCCTAAAAATTGGAATTAAAATAATATTTTCTAAGTACCTGTTTTATGTTTCCGCCTTGATTCTTATACAAGAATAGGTTTAGCTTATAAGGAGTAATCAGTAGTACCTACCTATTACTTATTTTTATACGATTCTGAACAAGATGTGGTGATATTTTTACGGTTCGTATTTTCTTAGAAGATAGGCCCCTTTATTTATAAACATTGCTTAAAGTTATGGGGGAAGCGCTAGGGTAGCCCGCGAAATTCAAATTTTCTTTCGTTTTTTGCAATTTGCTGGTCAGTATTAAGTTGTACGTTGATTAAAATATGTTTCGCGACCGTAACAAATATGTATTTGTTAGACTAACAAACATCCATCCATCCTCACAAACTTTCGCGTTTATACTTAATACTAGCTTCTGCCCGCGACTTCGTCCGCGTGAAATTTCTTGTTCTCCCACCCCGTCGCAACACTTCGTATTCGCTTAGCGTTCATTCTGACTTTTTTTCTTTTTGATCGGCTCCTAAGGGTCATAGCGTGATATTAAATAGCCTATAGCCTTCCTCAAGAATTGGGCTATCAAATGCAAAAAGATTTTTCAAATCTGACCGGCAGTTCCAGAGATTATCGCGTTCAAACAAACTCTTCAGCTTTATTATTAGTATATATAGATTATTATTAGTATAGATTATTATTAGTATAGATTAGTAGGACGTGAACCCGCAGAAAGTCCTGTAACGTGGTCTTACTGCGGAACCTACGTGCTATGCCATTGATAGGTAAATCATACCACGTACCGAATTCACAACTGTAAAGTAAGGTCGCTACCAGGCTAGCATATATCCACCAGTGATGTATTCTAGACCTTGCAAGCAAATCAAGAAAAATCTCTAAGCAATAGAGCTGCATTGGTTGAAAAGTTGAAAAGAATAAAATGATTGTAGTCTACAATATTCCAATCAATCAATTTGTTAACTCCACAAACCTAACCTTTTAGCTAGAATCATTCCCTTAGGTCACCCCGAAATTCAGAGATAGGTAATCTATTGACATCTACGCGATGCTACGCCTGTCTACGCCAACGTGCTACGCGTGCTACGAAACTCTACGAAGTTTATGTTTCCCTAATATTATTTTTTTTACTAATTAGGGATGCGACAAATTTAATCCTCAAAAATTAAAAATCTGTGCTTTCTAATAATCTAGCTAGAATAAGCTTTTCCCGTCGGTTATAAAATTACGCATAATTTTACAAATACCTAATTGCTTAATGTAATAGGCATATAACATACCTAACAAATAAATATCTAAAGATAAAATAAACCAAAAATACACATTGGCAGCGAACACAAAAATCTTCTTTGCGAGACGAACAAACAAGAATCTCTCTCTCCTATTCTATCGTTGGTGAATCCATTGGTATCCCGTAACTTTTGACAGCTGGCTCATCTTTCTGTCTCGGTCTTTCGCCCCGCCCCCTAGACACGCCCCTTCCGTGCCGGTACTAGGACAATAGGACGCTTTTTGGGTAGACGGTGGGACGCTTTTTTGATTTAATTGTAGTGTATGGATGGGAGATGTTTCCTTTGTATTGTCTGGATGTAAATGTTTGGGATGGTATCCGGATATTTCATGTGTGGAGTTTTTGTTTTGCTTCTATGTCAAATATACTACAAAAAACTTTTTGAGAAATACTGTTATTTTTTCAATATACGTAACAGTTAAACCGTATGATAGTTTTAGGGAATTGGCTGTTCGCCTCCTAAAGTCCTTACTTAATAGAGTCAAACACATTTTATTCATCAAAGCTCAAAAGTCTGTCTTTATAATATTACAATACAATACTGCCATCATACGGTGAAAAGCCGGTAACTAACATTTTTATCAAAAATTAAAAAAAATATATCAGAAATTGACTAAGTACCTTTCTATCTAGGTGATAGGGCTGTACCTCGTTTGTAGACTAACTTACAAATAGTTAAAAAGGCATAATCCAGCCCCGAAAACATTGCTCTTCAAAATGAAAAGCCATTCTCAAAATCACTTCCCTTTTACAACGTAAATAGATCATTTTCCACTAACTAAATTCTGAAAGAGCTTTGGCTCATACTTATAAATCATTTAAATACTATTGAAATATGGATTACGGCCTAGAAATAAAGCGCTAGTACAGATAAGCTCTTCAAGCATCATTACTGACGCAGCAATTTTCCATAAATTGAATCCTAAATCACTAAGTAAACATGAACTTAAGGAGATCAACATATTTGCAACCAAGTACAAAACAGGCATGGCCGGCGCCAGATCTGTTCCATAATAATTTCTGTCACTTGAAACCGTAACAATAGAACTAAATCTTATAAGGAGTCGATTGATTTATCGATATTGATATTCTGTATCGATTTGTATTGTAATAAAATAATGTAGAGAAATGTCATTCAACTCGGCCTATCGAAGACTAGCCTCTCCCTAAATGGAGGAATGCCTGCAATGGTTTGTGGGTTGGGGGACACGCATTTGTCATTTGTTCATTCAGAGGTAGGCGTTCTTGAAGTGACACTACATTATAGCTTTTGTTTTGAACTCTTATTAACAGTAGTGTGTGTAAAAGGGAGAGGGATGCTTTTGCCCTGCAGTAGAACAATACAGTCTCATCATCTGCCTAGCCTTTTCCCAACTATGTTGGGGTTGACTTCCAGTCTTACCGGATGCAGCTGAATATCAGTATTTTACATAGAGTGACTGCCTATCTGACTTCCACAACCCAGTTACTGAATAATACGATACCCCTTGGTAAGACTAGTTGTCAGACTTTCGGGCTTCTGACTACCCGTAACGACTGTCAAAGATCCACGAATGACAGCCGGGAGTCCGGCGTGCTTTCAGAGGCACGGAGGGGTCACGGTATGTAAAGATGGTCACCCATCCACAGACTAACCGTGGCAAGCGTAGCTTATTCTGATCGAACGACCTGTGCGGCTGTTATTAGTTAGAACAATACTGCCTAATAGGTGAAATCTTACTATCAGCTCGCTAAGTTCTACTAAAATGATCCAATAATTCTCGAGACGGTCACATATTAACTGTTATGACCTGCCGGTCTATTAAGGATTGGCATTATTGACAGCACACTTCAAACTCACTCCACCTTAGTTTCACGGTGAGATTTTTTCAGAATGGATCCTCTAAAACTCTGATGAAGGCTTTAATCGAAGTAGATAAGCGAATCTACAGATAATTGACCAGAGCTGTGAGTTGTGGGCTGTGGGTACTTAAAACCAAATAACAGTGAGGTTTTCGGGAATGTTCTTCTAAACGCGTTTAGAAGGATTTGGCTGATGCAAACATGCAATGGGAACAATAGTGTTGAAGAGAGGGAAACATTACATGAGTTAAACTTTTACACAAATGTTGAATATTCAGATAGCAATAATTACCGGTTCGCCGATGGCGGTGATTTAAAATTTGGTCCTTCGAGCCGGATATGAACTAATACGCCCATTGTGTCACTCTATGTGAAATTTATACATTAAGGTATATCTGCAATTTGCATGGTGTACATAATAAAGAGTATTATATTCTAATCTATTGTTTGAGAGCTTCATAGGGCTCAGTCCTACAAGTTCTTGCAGATAATTTTATAACAGTCAATCCAAACAAGACGTCTATCGCCCAGAGGACACAGTGGAGCACACGGTGGAGGTCTGCCCCGCTTGGGCGGAGCACCGCCGTGTCCTCGTAGAGGCGATCGGCAGCGGCGGAGTTATTTACAACAGACATCGGAATTTAGCGCATTAAGAATTCATGTCAGGAATAAAATAAAGACACATTTTATCTCAAAATTCTATAGCAGTTTTCGTACATATTCTTCGCTACAATTTCGTTATCTGCATCTTAATCTAAGTCAGCCTTCAATTGAAATTCAGATTTTGTAACTTAAACAAGTTGCTTCACTATAACTTTGGCGAGAACATTTGAATTAAGGAGAGTACTCACTGGGAGCATATAACAGTTCTAGTTTGAACATTGCATCAGCCAATACGTTAACGCAAGCCTAATTTGATTACAGTGCGTTCACTTAGAATGTTAACTTCGAACATTGCAGTAGGTAGGGGGTAGGTAGTGTTTATGATAGTGAGTTAATCAAACCGAGGAATTCAGTGCGTTACACAGTAAAGTGTGACAAAAACAAATGCTATGCAGTAAATACGTTGAGCTGGCGCACCCATCATCCACCTAAAGGGGTCGGTCGCTAGACATACGCCTTTCCAATCCACGGCTGCTCTAATCTAGCAGTTACCAGATAATCTTATCCTACAAAGATCGTTGTTTTACTTAGCCAGAGGGGTCCTACAATGCTTTTGCCGATTCGCGGTCTCCACTCAAGACGTCTACTCCAACGGTCATCGGTTCTGCGTCTAATAAGGCTGGCGCACTAAGGCAATGCTCGCTGAGAAAAGGTCTATGTCCCAGCAGTGGGAACATTATAGGCTTATTATTATAGTTTATGTATGCTTACTATGGCAATTTACTTAACCTTTTGACCACCACAGTCACGTATAGATGACAAAAAAAATGTGCCCAGCACGCCACGATTCGACTACATGACAGACTTTGACGCCGAGGACACGTTTTTGATTTTTTGACGTGCGGCGGTCAAAAGGTTATTGCCTGAACATCGCATTGCATCATTAGTTATACGCGAATGCTCTCGGTGAGTACTCCCCTTTATGCAAAACAGTTAAAATTATTATTGCTGTATGTTGGAATAAGGCTGGAAATGCTGGAATCTATTTGTTTATGTTGACAACTGGTTCTGTGTTTATGTGTTTACTTGTTAGGTACTCCAGCTTTTGCGCAGGGCTTCGCACGCGTGAAGTAATTTTCTTTATATCAGGAAGTATTCGTGTGCCCGGTACAAACTAGTTTTACCACGTTTGTTCTCGTTAAAGATATTCTAAAACATCTTCAGTGATACTAATTTATTGATCATGACGTTCATGACTTCAAAAGGTTTTACGTTTTTATTTCGTAATGCATTTGTGTCTCCCAAAAACACCGTATAGCTAGTTGTCGTTCCAGATTGGAATTTTCTTTGGTAAATTGCATTGAGGGTTGTTATAGCCTCATTTGTGCCTTCTCATTAAAATCACAACATCCCCTGCAGAAAGTTTCAGCTTCGGTAGCAAAGTGTAAGTAGCAAAAATTTTGTAACATCAGTCAGTCATCAGTTTCTGCTTACCCGCACGATTGTGCACGTAACTTGTTTACTTTTTATTTTTGCAGACTCGTTGCACCACCTCACTCTCTCAAACTACTAGGCAATCACAACCTGCTAGGCGTCGCACGAAATGTTTACATTACCGAGTCCATATCAAGCAAGACACATAACGCTTACAGTTTATGCTTCCCTGGTGGTCGCAGAACGCCGATCGTGATGATGTCACTATTTTGCAACGAAGTAAATACCTAGTAAGATTTGTGGAGTTTGACTCACAAAGTTATCGCGGCTTTCTATGATACGTGATCCTCGGCTATATGTTTTGGGTAGTGTTACATACCTACAGTAATATATGGGTCTACGTGACTATTGTTTTGTTGAAGGAAAAAATCATTTGGACGGTTGACAAAAATATATAGGTTGTCAGACTGATGGTAGGTAATGAAAACGTTTGAGGTTGATGACTCTACGCCACCAAGAACCAAAAATAGCAACTATTAGGTTTGTAATATTGGAGGAGCTACAGTGTCTAAGGGAGTTTGAGTCCCCCACGCTTAATGAAGCAATGTTGGTCCTGAATAATAACCGCACAAGTTTACAACAATCACATTCTTGAATTATTCTGAATCATAGCTATTGCATGATATTCCAACCTCCCACGTGAAGCTGTATTGTGATTTGTGATTGCACTAAATCAAGTCAATTTAAATCTTTGTTGTGTACTCAAACGATTGAGCATTTCGAGGTCTACTACAAAAGCTGTCTTGAAACTGACAATAAAACTGTCATCAAAATACAAAATGATATTACTAAAATACTTTGAATACAACTAGCTAATTCAACACTAATCCCAATCTTATCCGAACTTGCTTATAAAATAGATCAAGATATAAAAGGCATGTCTACAAAAAAGTTTCCATACTATGAATTAGATGCGACGATAACTAGCCATGTTGAAAGGGACCCCAGATCTTTATCACCGTTGAAGACTCGACCTCTTACACATTTTTGGGAGCCTAGTACATTGTATGAATTTATAATTTGTAAAGTTGAATGTATGGGACAAATGGATGGTAGAAAAAAAGAAACATGGTTTTTGTGTAGCGATTTGAGAGGATCATAAATATTGCTTGTTGTACTGCTAAGAAAAGTTTATGTTATGTTGTTATACGGATGATTGATATTTGATTGAATTTAAAGGGTCTTGGTTGTAAAAGGGAAAAAGAGAACTTTTCTTTGACATTTTTAACAGTTTGAACGAATTATAAAGATTTGAATAATCGTGTTTAGCCCTTTGAAATCATAAAGACAATAAGAACGAATTTCATGTAATTCTTAACTGTCTTTCCCCCATAAGCTTCTTATAGGGAGATTAGCTAAATTATCTAAGGCCTAATTTCTCTTTCTCCAAAGCTCTTTTTTGATACTAGGATATTTGAATACACTGTAGTAGTTTCAGATTTTCAAAATCCCAATTAGTTTAAGAACATATATTATAGACAGTAAGTTAAGAAGAAATAAATTTAGAATTTGGTTTCACAGGGTCGTTTGCTACAAGGCACATTCTAGGACCCCTAAAAACTCAAAATTCAATTAGTCCCAATCTAGACCGGAACTGAGTAATTAATAAAAACGTTTAATAATAATGATTAATCACAAAATAACATTGGTGTTGTTAAGTTAAATGCCGAAGACCGAAACAACATCCGCTCACTTTGAACGAGTAATAATTTATAGTTAAACTGTTATGCGGTAACCGCCAGTTAGTGACAACAGAGCGTTCATACGAAGAGTTGAACTATTTGGGTTCATACTTGAATGTACTGATTTAGAAGTAATATAATGAAAATGTATTTAGGAATTTGAAGCAGTGAGTCTGTATATGCCACAGGTGGTTGTTGCATGATGGATGGACTTGCAATTTGAGTTAATCTGCTTTGCCAATGAGTAGGCAATGACCGCTTTACCCAACATAACATCACGCTTGTATTCCTCGAAGGGTGGGGCAGAAGTGTAACTATAGTACACCCACATCAGCTCGCTTGTTATGTTTAAGTCCCATATAATAGGGGGCGAGCCTATTGCCATCAACCTAACACAAATACAGACACCGGACTACTACTGAGAAATTCCAAATGGAAAAACCCAATAACACTTTACCAGACCCGGGAATCGAACCCAGGACCTCATCCTTAGATTTACCATTATATTCATTTTTCATATTATTTCATTTGAGACTGCTTCAGTAACTTCTTAAATCATTATTGGTAACGGAATTTAAGATTTCAGAAAGTATAAAACCAGTAAGGCAATTCTCGTACTTAAAAACGTTCAAATTCAAGTTGCAGTCTCATCTCAGCGACAATCATTATCAAAAACTTGTCAAAAATGTAGGGAAATTAGAGGTATTTTTGACAGATTGAGACTGAGATCAGACTGTGAACGTTCTTAAAATTAAAAATATGGCTCCTCTGTTACTCTATGAATGTTAATAATTTCAAGAGCTTGTATTAACTGCTTGACTTCTCAGTGTTAACGCGTACGTGTCAGTACGGGAAGGACCAACTTTTGATTCAAAGACTCGATTTATATTATTGTTTTGGCTTACGGCAAAAATGGTCCTACGATCCAAAATCCAAAGCTATGTAATATCAAACACGTCCGCCATCAGTCGCTAAGACCATTTTAATATTTCCAATGAATGGGACATCTCGAATCCACGGCTGATTGCTTCACATCCCGTACTTGGTGTTGGAATAAAAACCATAAATGTCACCCATAAACCATGTCGTATCTTCACCATCAGAATATTCAGAGACAAATCACATCTAACCTGAACATAAACAAGTGAGGTACAACATATTAATTAAAATAACACCCCAGAAAGTTCAGTAACCATATCCTTTAACGTACGACAAAATAAAAGAGACGGACCATCAGAAAGAATGACCATAAGGTCCAAGAACAATCGCCACATGTGGCCTGGAGATTAACCAAAAGAAAAATAAAATTAATATATCCTGTCTCTTTCCTGCTGGTGTCGTTTTTGTAGTTGTGTCTCGTTCTCTCAACGAAATCATTCTTGGAAGTGCCAGGGCCGTACGCGCATACAATGCGGGTGTTGTGAGCACGAATACCGAATTAAAAAAAAGCGAAGGAACGAACCCGGCCGAGCGTTTGCTAAATCGCTTTTCGGTTTAATTTCTAATGTTTGGATAGTCGCTTCGGTGGCTCGGTTATTTTTTATTGTGTTAGAGGCTTGATGATTCTATTAGCGTAGTATTGTGGAGACAGCATAGTGAGCAATATATAAGGAAAATGTTTTGATTTAAAAAAGTTGCAGAAGATAAAATGCTAATTCTATTGATTATCTACATCTGAAGAACCGGAGTTACGGACATAGCTAGCAGACTAAGCATACTGAAGTGGCAGTGGGCTGGCCATGTCTGTTGAAGGACCGATGGCCGGTGGAGCAGACGAGGCCTGGAGTGGAGACCGCGTATCGGCAAGCGTAGTGTGGGACTGCCCCCAGCAAGATGGACGGACGACCTAAAGAAGGTGGCTGGGATAGACTGGATGCAGAAGGCGGAGGACAGGGTGCTGTGGCGCAGTCAGGGAGAGGCCTATGTCCAGCAGTGGACTGAGATAGTCAAGTTGATTGATTGATTGATTGATCTACTTCTGAATGTCGAAAGATCTGTTGCTACAGATCAATCTTTGGCTTCCGCCGGATCGTACAGGAACAAATCTGGATTAGAAACGCGGATAATGAGACTGTAAAGGCGCTTACGTGGCTAGTTCCATTCTAAAACTTTCTGAACTTGCTAAAACAATATATTCTCTACTGGATATTATCATTATAAAATCATTTCCACTGATTGAAAAGCTTGTTTAGCCACAAGACAGTTCCCCTCTGGCTTCATAACTATCAAGCCTAAGTGTCTCCACAGTTGTCGTGCATTAGCTCCTCTGCTGTCCTTTTAAGCTGGAGTCCTCCCCGAATGTAACCGAACACCACCGAGCAGGCGAGGCGATGTGCACGCCAAAACGACGTCCTCCACATTATTTAACCTTTTATTAATGAAGTGTGCACTGTCCTCTTTTTACGGCACGAGACATTAGTGATGTGCGGAGACACGCTATCGATAATGTTGTCGATGAACTGTGTTTCGAAATGATGTTGGGAGAGATAAAAAATATTGTTTTTATGTCATCGTAAAATTGTTTGTTTGTTGAAAGATGAGAAATGTAAGCACTTGATTCTAAAATCTTTAAGTTACCAGTTTGATGTCGTCCGGTAATCGTTAAAATGTGTAAAGAAATGAATACGTATTTCTAACTATAAGCGTTATTAACACCGTGGTTATTCTTTTATTTTACAAAAAGTCTGTCATCAAAACTTGATTTATTATTGTGCCTATAAAGACATTTCTACGCTTGTCAACTAGATAAATACGTGTAAATTATTAAAATAAAATTACAGCGATATTTTTGAGACCGGTAGGCATTAAACATATTAAACTATAAAGATATGCCGAAATAAACGTTATGAAATCATTTTAGAATTTATTACTCATTCCATCGTGGTTAACGACAATAAACAAAATTATAGCTAAATTAATATTTAAAATAAAGGCGTAGCAAAGGTTTTGCGTATCCTCGATATTTTTATGATAGAATCAGAATGTCACAGTTTAATAAGTCTAGAATTCAGTCCAGAATTTGAATCAGATTGCAACCTGCCCACGAAGAATATTAGCTTTTACAATATTTGAATATAAGCTAACACGTCACATAATTGTCAGTAACTTTATCCAATAGGTCACAACTATCGACCGACATCGATATCGGCAGTTCGGCACTCCCCATCACTAAACCACGCTTGACTAAGCTAAATAATCCCGACTTGGTCGAACCAGAGCCATAAGATTCGCAGAACCTCAGCCACCGCCACGCATCGCCGGGCCACTTACCAACCCTTTGTTTTAATATTTTAATATGAATTGTATGAAAAATCAATGAATCGAAGGGTTATTATGCCACACACTTGGGCAAAAAGACGGGATTATAAAATGGATGCTATTAAGTAATTATTTGGGGAAATACGGATCGAACGACCAAGTTTCGGAGGTCTTGATTTACTTGAAATAATTAAGCAACCACAATTTTCTCGTATGTGCGATTATATTGAAAAACTACTGAATGACAATAGAAAAGTTGAAGATAGAACATTATAGTCCCCATGTGCCATACATAGAATACAACCCCATTGATTTCAAATAACTGCGGTGCTATTCTGTAAAAATCTCACCGTGAAAAATTAGGTGAAGTGAGCGTGGAGTGAGCTGTCAATAGTATCAATTCCTAGCAAAAACAAACTCACATCACCTAAGTTTTCACGGTGAGATTTTTACAGAATCGACCGGCTGGTTACTGGATAAAGAGCTAACAGTCTTAAAATAATGATAATAATATGTACAAGTATATAAAAAGGAGGGAAAATAATCAAAGGGCATCAAAAAATTCGCCCGCATCGCTGTCAACCGGAAACGTGCAAATAACTGGATAAAGTGATTTTTATTTGTCAAAAGGTCATTAGTTATCTAGCATAACCTAGCCATCCTCATCTACATCGCTTACAGCATCTGTTACTTTACCTATGATCTCTCTGTTTGTCTGCCATTTCATTTAAATTTTGCAAACATCTGCCGTACACTTATTGTTATCTCCTTATCATTCTACCTGAAGTAATCCCTCAGTCGCCAGTCCCCACACGGAAGGCTTGTAGTAGCAAACAGTTTTATACACAATAATGAATTCTCACCCAAGTTTAACTTCATCAACTAATTCCCAATGAACTGAACGTAAACTGAACGAACGCACATGATGTTTATGAATTGTGATTGCTTTAGTTTTTACACTAACTACGAGTGGTTTCCAAAATACATGCGTTGGTATTTCATAAACATATGCCTTGACATTATTAAGAGATATTTTTTTGCTATGTTCATTGTAATTCACGTGAATGGTATTCAGGTATATTTCCTGGGTTATAATATTGTAGAACGATGATCGTTCTTCTATACTATCATCGTGATTAAGGATTTGTCCCAATTCAATACTGTCGGAAGCTGTTTAGTGAATGTTCTAGTTTAAATTAGGACTTTGGTGAAATAAATAGGACTTCAGGCTTACGAAAAAATTTTTTGGTTTTAGGCTTGAGTTTGTTTTTAGACAAAACATTTTGGGATAATATTGAAAACTATTTCAGGTATATTTCCTGGGACATATTACAGAACGATGATAGTTCTTCAATTCTATGATCTACTGTCGTCAGTTGTTATGGAACATGTTTAGCAAATGTTCTAGTTTAAATAGGAATATGGGCCTGAGTGTTACGCAAATTGTTTTTGAGTTTGCTGTTATTAAAAACAAAATTCGAGTTTGGGATAATATTGAAACTACTGGACAGAGTTTGCCATAATTTGGAATATAATAGGACAAGCTGTCGAGGTCTTTAGATCACAAGTAGTTATAGTAATAGGGTATAGTTATATGCACTGTGCGATATCGGTAAGATAGCTTGGCAATGTCCTCTTGGAAATCGTGAGTTTTTCAAAAATAACTATTATTTGTCAGCAATTCAAGGGTTAGTAACATTAGCAACATTTTAAAATCTCCACAAATCATCCAATATTAGCACTTCCTTAAATTTTAATACTTTGTCACAACCTTTCTGCTGAATATCTTGTCAAGACTTGTGCTTCTGAATGAGAAATAATTTAATCAGTAGACCAATTCCCGTAACTAAAAACTTTCAAAATATAGTCGCAATCTCATCTCAGCGACAATCAATGCCAAAGAAGTCGGTTAAAACTAGTCAAAAATGTAGGGAAATTAGAGGTATTTTTGACAGATTGAGACTGAGATCAGACTGTGCACGTTCTTAAAATTACGAGTATTGCCTCTCAGATTTCTAATTGCAATTTCCTTACCGCAAGAAAGAACTATGACTTTTTTTTCCGGATGGGAAATCATTAAATGACCCCCTCCCGCTCTGGGTGGAGCGGAAGGGAGTGTCAGACTCTTACTGACTAAAACCCACCCATGTTCCTTCCTTAGCCCTTTATGTTCCGGGTCAGCGGTAACCCTTTCGGACAATCCCGCTTGATCTACGTTGTCCATAAAATTAAGTAAGTATGTAGTTGCATCAAACCCTCGTTCCAATATGTCATCTCCAAGTACCGACAATAATTCAACAAGACAAATAGCATTAAAATTAACACGTTTGTTTACAGCACCAACAGCACCAACCCTAATATTAATCAGAACATAAATCATAACGACTTAAAGGAAGTGAGTAATAAAGATCCGTCGGGCCCATCGTAAGTTTATTATCTGAGTGATTATGGTAACCAAATTATTTACTTTATCGTTTTCATCAACATAACACCACGCCTGTATTCTTCGAAAGGTTAGGCAGAGGTGTATCTATAGTAGGTACACAGTTATGTTTAAGTCCCATGTATTAGGGGCGACCCTATTGCCATCAATCGAGCACAAATCCAGACTACAGACTGTTATTGCCAAATTCCAGATGTATAAACCCTATAACACTTTGCCCGACCCGGGAATTGAACCCAGGTTCTCATTACCACAAGGCTAACAGCTAGGCTTCATCATAATCATCACCATCATCATCATTTCAGTTTGATGCTTTTGCTCTATTTGCAAAATATATCTGAATTTGTAGTTGTTCGTCTGCCTCCTATAAATGTTAGAAAACCGACTACCCAGTTGCAGGGTTACGTTATCTTACTTATCTACAAGGTATTGTTGTCGAATCAATTTGATTGACTTGTTTTTCAACAGCTTTTGCTATTAATGTGTCCTTTGCTTCCTAATTTTTGTCTTGTCCTTTATCTACATTATGATGAGAAGCTTTTGTTTCATCAGTGGGACAATTACTCGCTGCTTTATTATCTTTGGTAGTTACCTACTGATTATGTTATGGTAATCTTTATTTGATTTTCTTTGTCTTCATTGACTTGGTTTTCTATATGTATATTGTTTCTAGCGGTTGGTATTTACCTTAGTTTGCAGTTTTTATTCTCTTTTCGAGAAGGTAAAAGCTGTTGCCCTAACAGTGATTTAAGTTCCGGGTGATTTTATCCAGTAGGATATATTCTTGTAAGATCGACTACAGACGTGAAAGAAGTTTGTAATTGGAGGAATATAGGCAAATTAAATAATATAATAATCAATAACCAAGAATATTATTTAGATAACGAAGTAAAACTCATATTAGAACTAGCTTGAAATTAATAAACAACATAAATCTCAATGGAATGCTGTACCGATTATGCAGTTAAAACGAAACAAGAAAAATAAACTAACCTTAGGCATTTGTTTTTACGATTTTAATCCCAATAACAATCTTTTTGCTTAAAAATGTCATCGTTTCAGAGATCATTGCATCTGATAAGAGGATGATGTCCATAAGGATAAGGATATAAAGAAGAATCTAAAGTTTTAATAACTACGTATCTTCCTGAGAAAGTCATAATAACAGAGAATGAATAAAAAAAGGCATCCCTACTATGGTTCTATTATGATTTAAGTGTACCTAATATATATATATATATATATTTATATTTATATTATACATATACAAGTATATAATAAAAAGAAGGAATAAAAAGAAAAAGGCAGGAGCTCATTGGGTATCAAATGTAATATAGGTACTCCTCACTAAAGGTTGGTCCTAAATAGCTTAAGATAGAGAGAAGTGGAATGAGAGTTGGGAAGCCCAGCAGTGGAACAATACGGGCTGATAATAGTAATATTTTTCACGTAAGTAATGAGAGTCAGAATCACCATAGACGATAGGCGGGTATTGTTAGGATGGAGATAAATTAAAAATGGAGCTTTTTAGTTAAGCCCGTATAAAGCTTAGTACTAGAAAATGAAATAAAAACCTTTTTGTTAATAAAAAAGACTTCATAGGACTAGGAACGATGATAGCAGCCCCTGGAGTCTATGCAAAAAGAGCAAAACAAGGTATCCTTGCCAGATAAAGTAAACGTAAGAGTAAATAGGATTTACCAATTTTACTTTGACCTAAATTCTTATAAGAAAATTACACAATGTCCTCTAGGTCCCTTTGCTCAATATTTTCTAAATCTAACAATTGGAACACATTCGAAATTCCCCTGATAAGGTTTACTTCAACTCCAGATTATTAAAAAAAAAATCTCTTGAGTAAAAACTCGTACATAAATGTATCTATATTATTAGATATAATTATCTATGTTATTGAATAGATCTAATCTTAAACTGGAATACCTGGATGGAAGCCTACCAAACTGGAATACTAACATCAAGTTTTGAACCCATTTCTGTGTCATATTGTGTGAGGCGACGCGACGGCACATTTCTTTGATTAGTTCAATGTCATAACAACAAATTTTAAGTTTCTTACAAATTCCAATACCAAAAGCTTTGTGTCATTCTAAATATTTTTATCTTTCTTATTTTTTATATGGGTAAGTGCTTAATATCAATATAGCACAGTGATCATAGTTATTGAGTGAAATATCACGGAGATATATACCTATAAAGAGATATAAACTGATTATTCTCTAAAGTATACATTTTTCAAATTCTAACGTGCCGTCGTGTACATGTATATTTTATTTTACCATGTTTATCATTAAGTATGGAGTTTCTCATTATTATCTTGGGTATGATTAAGTCTAAACTCAAATAGAGGGTTAAAAATAAGTACATTGGGTAACTACGCATAGGAAATGTAAGGCTGGGCTAAAAGTTTCCAGAAAATATTTACCTCGTCAATTTGCAACATGTCTCCTTCGTATAAAACATTCAGATTTGTTCAAAATCTATCTCCTTTACTCAAAACATCATCCAGCATGCGTTTTTGTTTTATTTTTATTAAAAAAAATATCATGCCAATTTGCCACACCACCACAAGATTTTATTATATTCTGTTAATTTCTCTTTACCAAACACAACACTTACCTAATATTAATTTTATATATCTTCGTTCATTTCACAGTTATTTTTGTTTTTTATTTAATTTCACTCACTTCAAACACTCAAAAGTTCACAAGTCACAAGTTTTTATTTTTTACTCTTTGTAATACTATACTGTTGTGTCGTTTAGTGCGCTTTTGTGAAAGTTTCTAACTAAGAATCTGGTTTCTTTAATAAATCCGGTTCCTATATTTCATATAAGCGATAGTAGTCGCGGGGGATATTAAAAAAAATCGGATCTGTAAACAATTGGAGATCTAACAAAGCAGCGCTTCGCGGCTATCCGAAGCTGTACTGAAATTCTAAACCCTGACTTCGGTGTCCATGTCGCGCACCCCCCATTACTAAATTTCGAATCGGATTTGAAACGTACCAACATTAAACTTTAACCAATCCAAAATAAATTTACCATCCAACGCCACAAAGGCGAAAATGCAGCAATGCGGAGCGCTCTATCCGACGTTTGACAAAACACTCAGCGCGCTACAAGGCTATGAGAACGTATAATTTAAAGACGGAGCTACGCAAACGATCGACTGTGTATTGTCGTCTCTCTTTCACATACGGAGGAGGTTGCGCAGCTTTTCGCACTACGACGTCGGATTGCTCATTTTTTTTGCTATTCAGTATTGAATTACGTATTATTTTGTGAATTAGATTGTGTCGCGGTGTCATATTCTGCTCTGTACCTGGTGCTCTTTAGCAGGATGGATCGGGAGGCAGGTTGGTATAATCTTTCTTATCTTATAAATTTATAATCATAAAATTTTTGGAACAAAAATCACTTTATTCTTACGAAGTACTAAAACAGGAAAGTTAACATTTTTCTTTTATATTGATGCTATTAGTATTTAGTTTATAAATTAATATTTATTTTCTCTTCTCTTTTGGCACTGTAAAGCAGCTTATTTTAAGATGATTGCAGATCTGCCGGACCTAGACAAAAATAATAAAATTGTTGGGGATTCTTGAATGAAAACACGACACAGTAATACAATTCGAGACAACTTACTCCATTTATTGTTCCTTGTTTACATGTTGGCCGACGACTTGCTGATTAAAAACTAACTTTACATTGCAAAAAACGCTCGACCTTATACAATTTTACATAAGCGCAAGTAGTGACGGTGGTGCGCTTTCTTATATTTGAAACGCCTATTACAATAATCTTTGTTCGTGCCCAACTCTCGATCCGCCAATCACAGCAGTTTTGCCATCGTTTAAGTCTGGACAAGTTCAAACCTGTCGAGAGTGGAGCACGATCGTATCTAAACATACATATGTATAGAGACTTACGATACTAAACTGATACGCTAGCACATACGCACAATGACACTTATTTACTTTACGTTACCGTTTATAAGGTATATAAGAGATAGATAGGTACCTTTAACTCTAAACGGAGTTGGAATTCTCTCTGATGACGGTGCCAAGGGGCAGAAAAGAGAAGTTAACACTGGTCGCGCACAATAAAGTCTCTATTATGAGTCACTTGTTGCACTTTCACTTTAGTCTGTTTTTTAGCACTGAATGTCCGTTCACAACGTTGTAGCTCCGCAGACGGCGGCGGCGTCGCCAACAGTCTCCCCCTCGGTGCCTTGCACCTCAGCTTGCAGGGGCGACGTCGCTGGCACTATCACGACCAGCCGGGATGCTGGCCGCCGCAGTACGCCCGCCGAGGTGCGGACGTCGACGATCCTGGTTCTTCCATCTGGCCCGGGGTAGGTCGCGCTGATCTCGCCGCGTGGCCACGAGCAGCGTGGCAGGGTGTGGTCCACCAGCAGGACGAGGTCGCCGACGGTGGGATCCCGGTAATGGGGACCCTGGAAGTAACGGGGCGAGAGCGTAGGTAGGTACTCTCGCACCCATCTGGCCCAGAAGTGGTCGGCCAGGCGCTGGGACGTTCTCCAGGAGGGAGAACCGATGAGCTCGGCGTCGTCGAATGAACCAAATATGTGGGCTCCGCTGGACCTCCCGATAAGGAAGTGATTGGGGGTCAGTGCTTCTTCTTCATTGGGGTCAGTGTCCACGG
The DNA here is from genome assembly GCA_963082905.1 of Oligia fasciuncula. Lineage (NCBI taxonomy): Eukaryota > Metazoa > Arthropoda > Insecta > Lepidoptera > Noctuidae > Oligia > Oligia fasciuncula. Next base: position 12,526,925 of record OY720408.1, read on the forward strand.
TAAATAGTGGCCGTGAATTGACCACATGCTCTGCTTCAAGCAGCAGGGTGTGCAGGACTTCTTCTTTCGGTCTTCTTTCGTGGAGCGTTGCTGCTAGTGCGGTCTTGACGGTGCGCACCAGCCGTTCCCAAGAGCCGCCCATGTTTGGGGCTCCCGGGGGAATGAACCTCCACACTATGCCGATCTTGTTGGTAGCCGTTTGAATGGCCTCTTGCAGCTCGCGACTTGCACCTATGAAGTTGGTGCCGTTGTCGCTCATGATGACTTTGGGAGTGCCTCTTCTGGCAATCATTCGCCTTAGGGCCAGCATCATGGAGTCGGTCGTCAGTGATGCGGCCAGCTCCAGGTGAACTGCGCGTGTCGTCATGCACGTAAATAGGGCGCCCCATCTTTTCTCGACGCGCCGTCCCACGGTGACCAGTAGTGGGCCGAAGTAGTCCACGCCCACGCAGGTGAAGGGAGGGCTTGTTCTTGACAATCTTTCTTGAGGTAAGTCGCCCTGGGGTGCCAGTTGTGGTGCCTTCTTCCTTAGTTTACACCACCCGCAGTCTTTTGCTGTTGCTTTGACGATGTTTCGCAGGCCAGGAATCCAGTATCGTTGCCGCAGCTCGTTCATAACTGTCTGATGATTCCCATGGTTCAGACGCTCGTGTACATGTTTCACTAATAGTCGAGTGATCTCGTGGCGTCCGTCCAACACTATGGGACTTTTGTAGGCGGCCGTTAGGTACTTAGCCGCGCCTACACGGGTCGATAACCTCATCATGCCGTCTTCAAACTTGATGGCGAAGTTCTTGAGCTTGTGGACTTGGTCGCTCTGTCTTCTTAAGGCGGCCAACTCTTCTGGGTAGCTATCTTCTTGAACTCGTTGAATTAAGAGTCGCTCGGCCTTTTCTACGTACAATGCAGACTTCTGGCGAAGGTTCAATTCTTCGCTTCTTTTCTTCAAGACGAGCGGCTTCTTGTCTTTCTTCTGAGCTCTCTTCCAGGCTGGATCGACTTCTTTCTTGGTGATTCTTCTGGTGCTGAGGGTTTTGTGGGCAATGCTTCGTTTGAAAGCGTCCACAACTTGCAGGAACCTCGCTGTCGCGTGCAGCAGTCTAGTCCACCGTGAGAACCTCCCTGGCTCTGGAACGATGGTGGGCGCGACTTTTCTCACGCTCAACGTGACGGCGTTCGGCTTTTCTTCTCCAGTGTTCTTGAGGGGTTCTTTATCTTCCTGTGGCCACTCTTCTTGGCCCTTGTAGAGGAATGACGGCCCCGTGAACCACCGATGTTCTTTATTGAAGTCCTTAGGCGCGTCTCGCGTGGCATCGTCTGCGACGTTGTGCTTGGTGGGTACCCATCGCCACTCTTTATGTCTGGTTAATTCTTCGATCTCGGCGAGTCTATGCGCGACGAATGGCTTGTATCTTCTGGGGTCAGCCTTGATCCATGCTAGCGCCGTCCTTGAATCTGACCAGAAGTATCTTCCTATGACGTGCAGGTCCATTTCTTGTTGCGCGTTCGTGGCGAGACGACTGCCCAGGAGACAGGCTTGCAGCTCGAGTCTGGGAATCGAGGTGGGTTTCAGCGGTGTCACTCTTGCTTTCGCCGCCAGGAGTTTTACTTCCACTTGACCGTTGGTACGTTGCGTGCGCCAGTACACCGCGCACGCGTAGGCCTTCTCGCTGGCGTCGCAGAACGTGTGGAGCTCCCCCTCGTCGGTGTTTCTTGTTAAACAGCGCGGGATACCCAGGTTCTCTAACTTCTTGAGGTCTTGCAGCCACCTGGACCATTCTTCTTCTCTTGCAGGAGGTACTCGCTCGTCCCACTCCACGCCGCTTCTCCAGAGGTTTTGCAGCATGATCTTGCCCTGGATCGTGATGGGAGCGGCTAAACCGAGCGGGTCGAATACTGTCATGACCGCGCTCGTTGCTTCTCTCTTCGTGGGAGCGCGCCTGCCGTCGATTGCTTCTTCTGGCGTGTTTCTTAACGTCAGCGTGAAGTGTAGACTATCTTCTTGCACGTTCCAGTTGAGCCCGAGTGTCTTCTCCACCTGGTCCTTTTGCTCACCCAGTCGAATCGTGCCCGTGGTGTCCTCGGCTAGGAGCCCTTCTGTGACTTCTGGATGATTGCTCGCCCAGCCTCGTAGGACGAACCCTCCTTTCTTGTGCACCGAGTCGACTTCGCTGGCGATTCTTCTTGCTGTCGCCGCGTCTGGATAGCTTGCCAAGTAGTCGTCCATGTAATGGTTGCGTGTGATTGCTCTCGCAGCCTCTGGATGTTGTGCCTCGAACTCGCTGGCGTTCTTGTTCTTGACGTATATCGCCGTACACGGAGATGACGCAGCCCCGAATATCAATGACGTCATCTTGTATTCCTTGTCTTGCCACAGGAATCGTAGACTATCTCTGTCTTCCTCGTTGATTTTCACGCGCAGGAACATTTCTTTAATGTCTGCCACCACTGCTACTGCACTTTGACGAAACCGTAGCAATACTCCGAACAATGATTGTAACAGGTCGGGTCCGGCTAGTAGCGCGTCGTTGAGTGATCTTCCATTCGACTTAGCCGCGGCGTCGAAGACCAATCTCATTTTCTTCTTCTGCGGGTGGACGACTGCGAAGTGTGGCAAGTACCAAGTCCTTGCGGAGGTAGGTTCTTCTCTGGCTTCCTCTGCATACTCGCTGATGATCAAGTTGTTGATCTGCTCTTCATATTTCTTCTGAAACTCGCTGTCTTTTGTGAATCTCTTCTGTATTCCTTTCAGGCGTTGCGCAGCTGTTGTCTTGCTTTCGGGTAGCCGCTCGTCTTCTGTCTTCCAGATGAGCCCTGTGCTGAATCTCCCGTCGGTCAATCTCTTCGTAGTGGCGTCCAGGACTTGTAGCGCTCGTTGATCTATGTCGTTGGCTGGCTTCTTGTTGGAGATTCCCAGCGCTTCGATGGCGAAGTGATCCCTTATGAGCTTCTCTAAGTGATCGTCCTTGGCGTCGGGTTGTGTGACGAGATGATTCACGACTCTGACTGGAGTGTTGCTGCTGAACCGCACTCCGTGTAGCACCCATCCCAGCTGCGTTTTTGAGGCGACTGGCTTGCTGCGGTGACCATGCTTGACTTCTTGTGAGACGATTAGATTCCAGTTATCTTGACCGATGAGCACCGTTGGCTTCGCGTTGGGGTACTTCAGCTGGTCTCGTATCTCTTCTAGATGTTCGCAGCCTTCCAGGTCCTTCTCGTTGATTTCTTGAGGCGACAGGTGCAGGTTCTTCACAGTGTACCCGGTTAGCTTTTCTATGTTACGGCCGAACATACCGCGGATCTTGATTTCAATTTTCTTAGACTTTTGATCCATACGGTGGCCGCCCACGCCTTCTATTCGCAGCTCTTCTTCTGGTCCCTGTGCCCCGATTTGCTTGATGACGGAGTCTTCAATTAATGTGACCGTAGAGCCTTCGTCCATGAGAGCGTAGACGCTGGCGTTCCCTTCTGGCCCCATTAATTCCACAGGAACAATCTTCAAATAGGCTCTTGATACTGTGCCCGCTGCGTTGACCGCGGAGCTTATCAGAGCCGTTGTTTCTTGCGTCGGCGGCTTCGCTGTTTCTTCATAGTGCAGTATCGTGTGATGACCCTTCTTGCATTTGCTGCATGGCTTCGCTTTGCATCTGAAGCCTCGATGTCTTCCTTCTAGACACTTGTAGCACAGCCCGGACTTCTTTGCTTGATCCCATTTTTCTTTGATTGACGCTTCGTTGAACTTGCTGCATTTCAGAAGAGTGTGTTCGCTTTTGCACAGCGGGCAGGAGCTCTTCTCATGTTCCTTCTTGTTATCTTCTTTGCAGGAACACACCTTAGCTGACTTTGTCTTGCATTCGCGTTCGCCTTCAGAGTCTTCTTCTGATGTGTCGGCTTCTTGCTTCTTCGCTGCTCGAGTGGTGTGCACGCCGCGGGAGCCCCCAGTACGCGTCCGGAACTTCGTGCCTTCTTTCTTCACTCTGGATCCTACACACTCGTGCATCTCGAATTGATCCACCATGTTGTTGAAGAAATGCATGAGGCTCAGGAGTATTGGCTCATCTTCTTCTTCTTTCTTCGCTCGATACTCGTACCACTTGAAACGTACCAGCGTACACATCTTCTCGATGATTCTACTTGAGATATCGCTTGAATGCAGGTAACTTTGTTTCTTCATTAGTCTCACGATGCTAACGGTGTTGGCTACTGCCCCGGCGTAGCGCACCAACTCTCTTGCGTCTTCTGACATGGGGGGAAGCTTCTCTATGTTTTCTATCTCGCTTCTAATGAGATAAGTCGGACGTCCGAAGCGGCGTTCCAATGCTGTCATCACTTCTTGCGGGTCGATTTGCGTGAACAATAGCGATTTCACGGCTTCCTTTGCCTTGCCCTTGATGGCTCTTCTTAGCCTTCCCATGTTCTCTATGTCCGAGAAGAGCGCACGGGTATCTTCGTATGTTGCCTTGAAAGCCATCCAATCGCAGGCGTCGCCTTCAAACTGGTGTAACTCGCTAACGTACTTCGGTGCGCGTTGCACGAACGATGACGTCTTACTTTCCGACGCGGACTTGACTGCTTGAAGAATAGCTTCGGCCAGCTGGTTGGTGTGACTCGGTGCGGCGATCGCGGTCTCTGGGGCGGGCAGCCCACTTGGCGGCTCCCCCTCGTTGCGCTCCACACTCTTCGTCGTCTTCACCCATGCCGCAGTCGCTTCGGCTGCGGCGGCTTCGACTTTAGCGTCTTCTTCCTCTTCTTGGTCACTCAGGTCCGTATCATCTTCTGCGCGCGCCAGTTCCAACTTGGTGCTAGCGAGTTTCGTCTTGATTCTTATTTCTTCTAGCTGCAGCTTTTCGAGCTCCAAACGTGCTTCTAATTCCTTTTTCTTGTTAGGATTCTTCTTGGAAACCGACTTGGGCTGCTTCTTGCTTTTCTCCACAATGGTGGCGTCGGCGTCTTCGATCATGGTCGTGTCTTCGGCCGTCGCGGCGCTGTCGGTCACCGTTTCCGACGTGGCGCCTGACGTAGTTTCAGTCGCCGTTGTGTCGCCGCCGCTGGTTTCTTCCTCCGTTGTCGACTTCGTGCTATCTCCTTTGCGGCTTCGCGTCATCATCTCTGGCTTCGAGAAGAGCGTCTTCTTAGCTCTTCCCAGCAAATCCCGACGAATCTTCAATAGGAAATCTTCCTGCTTCCAAGTCGCGACTCCCTAAGGTACTTTTTCTTCTTAGCGCAAGTAGTGGTGGGTCCGCTACCTTAGTCGACGCAAAGTACCTTATCCTAATGTCGTGCTCGAGCGTGGATTCGACGTAGGTTCCGATGAGATGATGGACGCAGCGATTTGTCTGGTCGTGTGCGGTCGTGGTCCTTAATGCGAGCTATACGTGTGTGGTCCCTTTGTTTTTGACTAATTCTGTAACGTTTTGACGATTCTGTACGTTTTTGACTGTTTCTGTAACGTTTTGACTAATTCTGTATGTTTTGACCAATTCTGTTAAAGAACAGACCACACGTATCGCGACACTGCTACCTAACCCTAAACCACACGTTTCACTGACCAGACGATAGCACTTGTCTTCAAAATACAGCGGCGGAGTTCTTCAATTCTTCAATGGCGGCGAAACTGCATTTCTTCTGGCTTCAGGCTTGAATCCGGCTCACGAAGGACCATGTATTGTTGGGGATTCTTGAATGAAAACACGACACAGTAATACAATTCGAGACAACTTACTCCATTTATTGTTCCTTGTTTACATGTTGGCCGACGACTTGCTGATTAAAAACTAACTTTACATTGCAAAAAACGCTCGACCTTATACAATTTTACATAAGCGCAAGTAGTGACGGTGGTGCGCTTTCTTATATTTGAAACGCCTATTACAATAATCTTTGTTCGTGCCCAACTCTCGATCCGCCAATCACAGCAGTTTTGCCATCGTTTAAGTCTGGACAAGTTCAAACCTGTCGAGAGTGGAGCACGATCGTATCTAAACATACATATGTATAGAGACTTACGATACTAAACTGATACGCTAGCACATACGCACAATGACACTTATTTACTTTACGTTACCGTTTATAAGGTATATAAGAGATAGATAGGTACCTTTAACTCTAAACGGAGTTGGAATTCTCTCTGATGACGGTGCCAAGGGGCAGAAAAGAGAAGTTAACACTGGTCGCGCACAATAAAGTCTCTATTATGAGTCACTTGTTGCACTTTCACTTTAGTCTGTTTTTTAGCACTGAATGTCCGTTCACAACGTTGTAGCTCCGCAGACGGCGGCGGCGTCGCCAACAAAAATTAACAGCAAAATCATCAACTTCTTTTCTTTCATTCATCTTGACGTTATAAACTATTCCTTATTTTTAACTAACAATCTCATCACTTAATTTCATCTATTAAACATAGCTTTTAAACTTTAATAGGTAGGTATTAAGTGTAATAAAAAAATAAGTCACTTATCGAAGCAATGCAAGTAAGGTCATTAAATTGTTTAAATATGTCGAAATCAAAAACCATTTATTCAAATTAGGTTGAAAATCAACACTTTTTGAACGTCAAAATTATAATAAATAAAACAGTCCTCCAAACGCCCGCCCTTCATAACTTCTTAATGTTTTAGTTTGGAAGAAGAAGTGGCGCAACAAACTCCCCAGTTAAATTCGCGGACGGACATTCAAATACATAGTCCTTAACAAACTTACCACACAAATGCCATAGTGCAAGTGCGAAAGCACAAACAGAATCAACAGCAAGTGTAGAATTACGGCTTCCAAATGTGGCTGATACAGGGATGTCACTACCCCTGCTAGAAGTGGCCAAGTCATCCAGGAGAGTAATTCACATCTAATGTGGCTCATCTCAGCAATTATCAGACGACACTGCGGAAATCATATTCTGTTTATATCTCAAAAACTGTACCAAATAATACCGTTATTAATTTCTCGAAGATGTCCAGGTATTTACGAAGATATCCGCAGGTTACTACAGGGAACGATATTGGGTCCTATGCAGATATAGCAAGCAGTTAGCAATACAACTATCTACAAGATTTCTATGTAAATTAGGAATTCTTTAGCACATGTTTGTGCTTATTATTTTAGGCTCTTTTGGCTTTTACAACGTTTTGTCTTCTTCTGTCGAAAGTCAAATTACTGACGACTGAAAGAGAGAAATCGGTGTGTAACTATTCATCTGATATAATACGTTTATTAATAAGGGGGTAATAGCATTATGTTTGCGACTTGTATTTTGCAAAGGCTTGAGTTTACTGATTTTTAATTTATAACATCACACAAAAAATAACGCCTATTGTCTGATATTGCATACTAAGAGATAACATACACATAACATCTGAGGGGCCCGTGGCTAAATAATAACAGCCGCACAGGTCGATCGATCAGGTTAAGCTGCGCATGCCGCGGTTGGTCTGTGGATGGGTGACCATCTTTACATACCGTAACCCCTCCGTGTCTCGGAAAGCACGTTAAGCTGTTGGTCCCGGCTGACATTCGTGGATCTTTGACAGTCGTTACGGGAAGTCGGAAGCCCGAAAGTCTGACAACCAGTCTTACCAAGGGGTATCGTATTACCCAGTAACGGGGTTGTGGAGATCAGATAGGCAGTCGCTCCATGTAACTACTACTACTACTACTACTGGTATTCAGCTGAATCTGGTTAGACTGGAAGCCGACCCCAACATAGTTGGGAAAAGGCTAGGCAGATGATGATGATACATATAACATCTGCACGCCTGTGTTCCCCGAAGGGTTCTAGCCAGAGGCAGAGCTGCACCTGTAATAGTACCATTTCCCCAGTCCGGTTTAAGTCCCATGTAACAGGGGGCGAGCCTATTGCCATCAACTGAACACAAATCCAGACTCCGGGCAGTTACTGCGAAATTTCTGGTGAAAAACCCCCGATTTATAATTTATTTTCAGTATTGTCATGTGTTGTAAATAGATCACGTTAATTTAAAGGAAAGACGGTGTTTTAGAAAACGAGACTATCTGCTATTGTTTTATGTCTCATTTTTGTAACGCAGCCAACAGAATGTATTTTGACATTGGCATTTACAGCGGGCTCCAATTTCTGTAACTGACTCATCTGTATTTGGGCCATTTTGTAGTTAGAATTTGTCTTCTTTTAGTATGATCATTGATCAGAAGGAAAAGATACATTAGTTGGTATTTAGTTTTCAAAAATGCCGTAGCATATTCAGCGTAATGTTCCCTGCTGGGACACAGGCCTCCGGTAATACTGGAAGCCGACCAACTTAGTAAAAGTCTAGGCAGATGATGATACTTACCGAAATATTACTAAACAGGGCCCCATACATCGAGATAAAAGCTCTGGGATGCTGCTCAAGAATGTCATTTGGAGATTTGACAGCCCAGATTGTGACAGCCGCTGTCATTACAAACATCGACCATATTGGCTTGGTGGCCTCTAGGATAGGGAATCTCTTGCCGGTACGATCTTTGTAGGACCTGAAATTAAAATAAATGACAATAATATAATGCCCGTTTTCACCAACACTAACCGACACCTAAGAAAATCACACTAATATGAAAAAGGTGAAAGTTTGTGTGTGTTTATATGTTTGTTACTTCTTCACGCTCAAACGGCTGGACCAATTTTGTTAAAATTTTGTATGGAGGTAGCTGACACCCTGGATTAACATATAGGCTACTTTTTATCCCAATATTCCCACGGGACCAATTTTTACGCGGATGAAACCGCGGGGCGCGGCTAGTGCCTAAATAAAAGCGCTCTGTTGAATTTTCAACGGTCGGCACAGCGTCGAAAGTTTGAAATCAAACAGTGCGCTTCATTCATTTAGGTGTCCCGAAATAGTGTTAGTGATAACTGGGGGCCTAAAAAGGCCACTTTGGCGGAATCATAAAAGGATAACTTAGTAGACAGTTAACTGTTAAGTTAATCGTATCAAATCCCATTGGTGAAGCATTTTTCAGTTATTTTTTTTTGTCTGTGCTAAAATACCAATCAATCCCATCCAAATCCAATCCCATCTCTTTGATTGTACCTACGTAGTGCAGCGAAAAAAAGAAAAACACGGACTGTCTTCGTTATTCATAATGTTATCCTTTTATGATTCTCCAAAGTGGCCTTTTTAGGCCCCCTTGTATTTGTGCTCTATCGTTTCGTCTCCTATGTACCTATAGGTATCTAGACTGAACCTTAGATTTCCTAAGAAAATAGTGCCGCTATATAACGACGTAAAATGATGTGTGAAGTGGTGCCAACATTTTGATGACAACCGTCATCAAAATGTTGGCACCACTTGTTTAGGAAACCCATCGCATCGCATCTTACCTAACATAACATCAATGTTATGTTAAGTACTTTCATGACTAACGCATCTTAGGGCTGATTTTTCAATCGACAGTAATTTTTCGTGGAATAAAGTTGACGTCTGACAGTTTTTGTATGGAATAACTGTCAAAAATTCAAAATTATTCCTCGGATTTAAAATTATCTCGCGTTTGAAAAATAAACAAAAAACTATCATTATACTTACAAATAGACATTATACACAGCGACAGGGTAGGTGGTGATGATGCCCATACCATGGACGACAAGTTCTAACATCTGGGTGAACGTGACGTCACGGAAAATGTACTGCTTGTAGTACCCTGGACCGTACGCGCCGGCTGTTAAGAAGAGGACTGAAGCTACCTGGATAGATCCACATCATCATTAGAATATCTTAAACATCACTAGCAGGAATACATTGTGAAGAAACTTGGTATAGAATAGAATGTTGTTGCTGCAGGGATGTGCCTTACAGGCGTTGCACAAGGGGGTTCTGGAGTTGGTATTTTAAGAGGAACCTGGCTATGTGCTGATGGTGATCACTGGGGTGTCGGGTGCCTTTTGAAGGTTTCCCTCGACAGCAAAAAAAAAGGTGGTTAACTAATAAAGTTGGTAACAAACACATAACCCTCCTTTTGGGCTTTGCCGCAGTCGGGTAAAAAAAGTATCTCTAGTATTTTTAAAATTTTTGGTGCGCGTTCCTGATGCACTGGAAAACCTACAGGATTTCCCAAAAACAATTGACAGTGGTTTTGTTCAATTTCTAGAAGGGCCCTAATTACTATAACCACTTAACGATTCATTACTTCGAAACCACGTTACTCCTTATTTAATCACGACACGGCGTGGTTTGTACTGTCAAAATACAATATGTCCGTACGGTTTTGACATTACGATCTCAAGACACGGTAATAACGTGGTTTGCACGTGGTAAGATTTCGCTGGGAATAATACAGAATCAGGGCCCTGAATTTCTGTATAAATAGGCAGGTAATGCAGGTATCTATGTAAGGCCTGATTTTTCAATAGTCAGATAACTTTTAACTGAGGAATAAATATTGCGGTTTGACAGCTTCTGTATAGAACATTTCATCAGTTTAACAACAAAAATAAACCACAAAATACACTCCCAATGACACCTGATGACATACGCGGTATTGTCAATTGCCGGCTGTAGATACGCAGTATTGTTTTTAGGCGAATTCTTGCTTTCTATTGGTCGAACGAAAGTCACGTCGTCAGCGAGAAGACTGCCAATCAGGAAAATTGGCTACATTTCTCAGATACGCGGAATTATGCAATGCTACTTACGCGGATTTGCACTATCCCCGACGATACGTCAAACTGTCATATGTATCCTTCAGATAGGTATAAGTTATATGACTATTTAAAAATCAGCCCTTAGTACACTAAATCACTCCTAATAATGTTAGAAGTGATATGAATACTTAGTTCAACATCAACTAACCCACATACTCAGATCGTAGCTCCACGGCAGGTACAACGTCCCCGTGTTGTATTTCTCGCAGTGACTCACGTAGAAATTCATCACAATACTTAATACTATGACAAATCCCCTGAAAATGTAAATCTTTTAAAGCAATAGGTATGATTAACCTAGAGACTATATTATACGCAGACATATTTTACGAATTAACGTTAGAATATCATGTAAGTAGCCATGAACGGCTACTTACATGATATTCTAACGTAAAATCTCTACAAAGTTTTAAATAAAGTTGCCCTACCATGTTTCTCAGTGTATATCGGCAGGGCTTTAAAAATAATTGACGGATTTCAGTGCAGTTTTCAGAATTAAGTATGTAGACTGCGTCTGGAGTTGGGTTCAGAACTACGCTTCATTCATATTTAATCCCTAGGGTAGGTAAAGTTATTTTCCACCAACAATGCAAAAAGAGGTGTTTACCTTATTGTGTATTTATTAAACAGTGTGTAAAGTTCACTTATACTCTATAGAAAAGGGAGGATCCTCCGACCAGACGGGTCTTGTGTCTGGCGGGCAACTGCCCCATGATTCATGTCGGGCCGTTGTATCTATGCTAGTTGCGCGGTAAACTCTGCTTGCGCGATGCAGGATTTTGCATGACGTCAGTATGACGCGTTGTTCGCAATGTGGCGTTGTAGATTCCGCTACAACCTTTTAAGTTTGTCGTCTTTGTTTGTCTGTGGCACCGTAGCTCCTCAACCGACGAACCGATTGCAATGCAGTTTGTCTTATTTGGTTGCTGGTATGTAGAAATTCATTAAATCTTTACTTACCTGAAACAAGACACGGAGAACACAGGATCCCTTCCATAGACGGATATAAGAGAGAGTGGAATAAGAAACACGATATAAGAGTCCAGTCCATGGTCGAACAGCTCGCCTAAAGGTCCAGAGACGCCTATGCGACGAGCTTGCTTGCCATCCAGGCCGTCTGGAATTTTTACATTATGAAAATCATGATAATATCTCAGAAGTTACAATACACCCTAATTGCATTACACAATTTTAATGACAATCTGAGAGTTTTGAAGGATATTTCTAATCCATTGCTTCATAGGTTTGATAAATATGTAAGCTTAACAACGTGAATAATGCAATGAACGTGGCAGAACTGTCAAAATGAAAGAAATTGCGATCAATGTTCATTTTATGTGTGTTAAGCAGTTACCCTGCCGCTTAAACTCACGCACAAAGTGTTGAAAGTTTTAACACAGTAAACATATTAATATTTATACTCATATTTGTACTGTGGTTTTAATGTGGCAAGTGCAAATGTGACTCTTGCTATATACATATTCTAATTTACTCGTAGATATCCATACTAATATTATAGTAAATGCGAAAGTGTGTCTGTCTGTTACCTCTTCATGCTTAAACCGCTGACCCGATTTAGCTGAAATTTGGTATAGACATAGTTTGAGTCCCAGGAAAGGACATAGGATAGTTTTTATCCCGATATTCCCACGGGATCTAAACGCTGCTAGTAATTGCATAATTTGTTTCATTAAACAGCATGGATTTTTGAGACAGATGCATTTTCTTATAAGGATTAAAAGATTCTTCTGGTTGAACTGAGGTTAGAGTAATTATAATAGAAAAACTGCAAATCGTCTGACGTATCTGCCTCGTATAAATAATCAAACCCTGTACAGTTCGCGTCAAATAACTTTACCGCTCTGAAGCTAGGCTCTTTCCTAGCCGCACCAATCCGCGCCATGCGCGCTGCTGTTGTATTCATAGGATTAACTACTGCGCAGTGACTTTTTGCCTACTTCAGAGCGGCAAAGTTATTTGACGCGAACTATAAAGTTATCGCTTACCTAAATTATAAGCCAGGAAAATTAGCAGGCCACAAACCGTGAAAGCCCAGTTAGGTATATCACATTCATAGCCCACGTGTCCTGGCCGGCCCCCTGCCGCATAGAAGTCGTAATCATACGCAGTTAGGATCAATACCACTACAACCATGCATAGGAAACCAGCGAAGGTTATTGAATTTGGGGCTATTGATTTTGGTATCACCTGAAGAAGAAAAAATATTTGTATGACAAACGAACAAAATAATGATGTTACAAAGGTTCAGGGCCTCAAGTCTGCTATTACAATAGTGTCAGAATGGTCTATCATTGATTTGATAATTGTTGATTTTGACAAGTTTGGTAATCTACTAATTTAAAGGCGTCATTATGACTTTCCAATGGTCAACCACTGACACTTCATTGAAAGAAATGGCATAGAATGGTAATCTCGTACACAATAATAAATGAATGACTGACTTAGGCGTTAATCTGCTAAAATTTTTACAGTTCCTTTGATCAGTGACCTACCATTATTGCATTAGAACGTCATTGTGCAGTCATTGCTTTTAATTCGTTACGAGTATCGTATATGTTCTGTGCCATTGGAAAAAACACCGAAAAAAAAACACGTTTGTTGTATGGGAGCCCCCCTTAAATATTTCTTTTATTTTGTTTTTAGTATTTGTTATTATAGCGGCAACAGAAATACATATATTTGTGAAAATTTCAACTGTCTTGCTATCGCCGTTCTTGAGATACAGCCTGGTGACAGACAGACGGAAAACAGACAGCGAAGTCTTAGTAATAGGGTCCCGTTTTTAACCCTAAAAAAAGGGAGCGAAAAAACGATGAGTGGTGAGAATTACCTACTTACCGACGCGAACGTGAAAATTTACAAAGATTTTTCCGACTTAAGGATCACTAAACTTGAATCAAAGTCATTGCTTGTCTTGGGATTCAATTCTGTAACGTTAGACATGTAATCTAAATAAATAAATAAAAATAAAATTACGTTCAGTCTCCCTTGTGATCGCAAGTAAAGTCAACGTGATTTTGACTAAAGAAAATTTCAAGTTATTTGGATCTCGTAGAAGAATATTGTGTAAACTTACTTTTACAATAGTGTTCCATGTCGGATGCATCACATAGTTACTGAGCGGGCTTGTATCTATGGCACTGTACTGGAATATAACAAAAATCACCAAAATTTGTTTATAGGTTATAATTTTCGTTCTGTAACAATACGTAAACAGCTGTAATGTTGATACAGAACGATAACCATAATACTAGAATCTGAGAAGGGGTAGGCCGAAGTACAGACGCCAGCAAGCTACCTGAAACTGTCAAACTTCCCCAATAAACTTTGAACCTTATATGCTTTATCGATAAAGTTGAAAATCTATTAAAGAATTTTGACAGATTGTAGTAGCTTGATGTGCTGGCATCTGTAGGTAGACGTCAGTGGTAACAAAACCAGCAGGGTAATTGCGTAACACACTATCAGTAGCAATGGGTTTCATTTTGACAGTTCAACAACATTCATTGCGTTTTATACGTTGCTGAGCTGACACATTTTTCGAACATATGAAGTAATGGATTAGCAATATCCTTCAAAATGATTCAGATTGAGATTGATAGTGTGTTGCGCAATTAGGGTGCTGTACCCTAATTAGTTAGCCTCTTATTCTATTGAAACTCCGAATTACGCTAGGCCAGGTCAAGGTCAAAGTGGTATCACTGACGAGCAGTCTGCTGTGCACACACATTTTGGCAGGTATTTTACAAGGCCAATAAATAAAAAATAGGGGCGAGAGGGCACATATCTGGATATGTGCCCTTTCGCCCCTATTTTTTATTTCTTCGAGCCGAAACTGAGAAATTCCTATTGATGATCATTTTCGACCACGGAATTGAACCCGCACCGAGTGCCCTAATTGCGTAACACACTCCCACTCACAACCTGAATCATATTGAAGGATATTGCTAATCCATTGCTACATTTGTTCGAAAAATTTGTCTGCTTAACAACGTAAATAACGCAATGAATAATGTTGAACTGTCAAAATGAAAGCCATTTCTACTGTGTTACACAATTACCTCGCTGGTCATACAGTAGCCGTGCTTGCGAGACCACGAGACCGACGCCGACTAGGCAGAAAGAATTAGTAAAAAAGAAATACATTTCTAAACAATGATATAAAATAATAATGGAGGGGTTACCTTATATTTATTAAATCCTTTCAAATGCTTCTTCGACAAATATTTATATTCAAACATTTTGAGCACAGCCACTTGCCAAACGCTTCTGTGAATAATGAGACAAATGTTAATGTAAAATAAAATTAGTGAAGGTCATAATGCAAAAGTGGATGATGAGATCGAATAAACAATAGAATTTAACAAAGTAATTTAAATTTTTACGTAAGAAACAGCAACTGTTAATTTAACAAGTGCACACGGCGACGCATCAAGCTATACATTACTAGTTTTAGGTAACATCACATTGTATAGGTTTATGTATGAGGATCCGGGTGTAAAGTTCACTCATCCTCTATAGAAAAGGGAGGATCCTCCGACCAGACGGGTGTTGTGTCTGGCGGGCAACTGCCCGATGATTCATGTCGGGCCGTTGTATCTATGCTAGTTGCGCGGTAAGCTCTGCTTGCGCGATGCAGGATTTGCGTGACGTCAGTATGACGCCACGCAAATGGCGTTGTAGATACCGCTACAGGTTTTTCGCACAATCATAAGTCAGCTACTGGTTATGTATGTGTAGTCGTTCGTATAACTAAAAACGTGGGGGGAAAATAATCAAATTTGTACCCAACGTCGCTCTTACATAAATATATTCTTTTAAATGAACCATTATTATAATATGGGTAGTATTTAAACGAGTGACTGTAAATTAAAGTTTTAAGTGACAAACATAATTAATTTACGTTAAAGTATTACTAAGTGGGCGACTGACTGCGAGTGACGAGAAATCAACAGAACAGCAACTTACAAACATTAATTTAAGTTACATAAAATACAAAATGAGAAGCTTCATAATATTTGAGCGACCTAATATTTGTTTGAGTGTCAAGGTTACGTCCTGCATTTATTTCAATATTTGGCATTATTTCTATGTAAAGGGTTTAAAGTAACCTAACACAACCGAACCTCGGGGTGCCCTTGGCTCGCTCTTGCATCCTATGTCGACGGAGCCCCGCTTCGCGGGGCCCCTATTTCTGTGTAAAGGGTTTAAAGTAACCTAACACAACCGAACCTCGGGGTGCCCTTCGCTCGCTCTTGCATCCTATGTCGTGTGTGTTGGAAAAATCGTCTCTATCTTAATATTGAAGTTGCCCTCTCTGTATTTCTAGACGCTCACTTAGTAATTTAGTCTCACGGCTAGAATTTTAATATCTGAAATGGATTAATCACAACCCACTTTTTGTAAGCTCGTTCTGGATTTTAATATTAATTAATATTCGTCGTTAGTTTAGTTAATTTTTCGCTTACTCAAATTCATAGGTACCGCTCAAGTTATTAAAACAGTATCATCAGTCGCTAAGCTTTTTTTTATTCAATCGTTTTATAATTCCCCTTATAATTGGCCTGTTGGTCTAGTGGTCAGTGACTATGACTGCTATGCCGGAGGTCGTGGGTTCGATTCCCACTCAGGACAAATGTTTGTGTGATGAGCATGATCATTTGTTCTGTGTCTGGGTGTAATTTATCTATATATGTATGTATTTAGAAATATATAAGTATGTTTATCAGTTGTCTAGTACTCATAACACAAGCTCTGCTTAGCTTGAGACTAGACGTCGTTGTGTGATAGTTGTGGAATATTATTTTTTTTTTTTTTTTATATATTTTACATAACTCGGGACCATGCGGTCCCGGTCCTTTGGAAGGCGTACGAGGGGCCGAAGCCAACTCGCAGAGGCCCCTTACGAAATTTTAATAAAATGCGGCACCAACCGACGATTATCCCTGTATGCACTATGCAAGTGCACCCAAGGATAACCCCCGGTTGGTGTAGGACTATTGCAGGATATGGAAAAATAAAAAGTTGGACTATTGGTCTGGGTGGCTAAAGTGGACCGGTTTCCAGGAACTATGGTAAAACTATGACCCCTGCCTGATCAATGCTTTATATACATATACACAGATAAAATAGCAGGGGGTGACTTGCACACTCAATAATGGGCCCCCGAAAACGGCCGCTAGCACATAGTGACGTAGCGACAAGGGGGCAACACGTCCTGAGGTGCTTATGAGGAGTGGAGAGGTATTCCACGGCTATCAGGACAATCCCGGAAGTACGGTCAAGATCCCTACCAGCATCTTACTGGAATACTTCCTTCCTCCGAGCACGTTTGCTCTTGCGAATCTCCACTCAAGCCGGCCAATAAAGGCAAGAATGAGGTGGGAGCTCTGTTCCTCGTCATTGTTCACTCCAGCCGGCCAATAAAGGCAAGCCAGAGGCGAGGAACAAGACTTCTCCCGGGAGATAGGGTCCGTGGGGTCGCTACTGCCCAACAGCTCGCCACATGCTGCCCTGCGGGTTTCTGTATCCCTCTTGGTCTGGCTCCTCACATTAGACCTGTTCCGGCAAAGTAAACTCTTCCGGCACAGGCCTAGAGTTCGGAGCGCGCAAGCCCCACCACGACGTCAACGTAGAGATACGGCGGTGGGGTTATTATTATTATTATTATAATATTAATTAGGAAAACGAGTTATGGAACTCAAAATGAGTTGGGTAAGACATCTGGCCAGGGGCAGTGGTGACCAAGGACTGGAAGAGGAAGCGTCGGCGGCAAGATGGACAGACGACATTGTTACAAAAATAAAATTGATTAATGTAAATGTGTATATAAAATATAAATATTGAGGACCATTTCAGACACCAATCTACATGAGATTGGTGTCAGAAATGGTATTTTGAGGAAAAAACCACACAGATTGAGTGGACCTGTCATGTCCGTGACTACCGCCGCCCCACCAACGCCAATCTCTTCCATATTTGGTAAATAATTAGTACTCAATTGGTACTAATTAGTACTCGAACCACAAAATTGGTACCTTAGAAGTTTTCAAGAAAATCGACTTTGAAGGTGGTCCGGCGGTAGTCACGCTCCCTTCAGCAGGACCACCATGAGCGCCGAAAAAGGGGGCACGCTACAGCTATTCTAATTATACAAATAATTAGTACCCATAAATATGATTTATTTCGTAAAAAAAAACAGAACTCTAACATTTGTATTAACCGAGAAATCAACGATGATAACTTTCTCGCAATTGTTCAGCAGGACCACGATTTTGAATGTTGATTCCAAGTTAGAGAAGCTTGTCGCTTTCCTCAAACCTACATAAAAAATTTGTACCCTGCAAGATAAAATTAGTACCCAAAATTCAAAACTAGTACTCCAGTAGTTTACGAGATATACCATGCGACCAAAAATTCAGATTCCTAAGTATTCTACTTTAAGAGAAATTAGCTTTCATTACTTTTCCATACTATAAATCTCCGCGTATAACCCGACCAAATTAAGTTGTGCTTGTGAACAAGGGAATCGGCGCCATTACCATTGACCACTTAATTTGGTCGGGTTATTCGCATGATAGAAGAAGCTATTCCGCATCGACTCCTATTAAATTACCAGTACCTACTCACCAGAGAAAACTAAGGTCCGTCTCACAGAAAATGCAACT
Organism: Oligia fasciuncula; assembly: GCA_963082905.1. Taxonomy (NCBI): domain Eukaryota; kingdom Metazoa; phylum Arthropoda; class Insecta; order Lepidoptera; family Noctuidae; genus Oligia; species Oligia fasciuncula. The sequence continues at coordinate 12,545,264 of OY720408.1, forward strand.
TGTCATACACAATATTCAAGAAATATCACTGAACCTTATCACTGAATAGTACTGCCACTGGCAGTAAAAGGCAGCAGGCCTGCAGTTCAAAATAAGAAAAACACTTAAAACATGGTCTCCAGTAAGTCGGTAACTACTTTTAATACTGATAAGTTTAATACAAAAATTGTTGAACGACACCCACATCGGGTTCTAATCGGCGAAGGTGGACACAGATTACATTATTTACAAAATGATACAGAAACGACTTCTTAAGAGTTTATTTTTCGGCCGGTGTGTGTAAAGTCACCGAAAGAGATAAGTAATCAGAGTCGTCGAAAAACATCCATCGATTTCTCATTAAACTTCAATTATATGTTATTTATCTCCTTTGGTGACCGTACCTGCTGCGTTGCGAAAGGGTTTTCGTCAACGGTCATCAAACATCCAAAGGTTGGCTTTTGAAATATCCGTCACTTGTTGGCAGAACCATTCACAGAGTACTTTTTGATAGACTGAAAGAACCATTCAAATTAAAAAGAGAAGCATCTCAATAATTATTAGGTTTGTATACAGGATGAAATCGATTATCGATTTATCACACAAAGACTACGTTATATTAAAAGCACCTGAACGTTTTCGTTAATAAGGATTTTAACTTTATTTAAATAGTTCAGATGAAACCAAAATTGAAAATAACGTTTTCAGTCTATCAAAAAGTACTCTGTGAATAAGGAACGTCATCCGTGACGGCGCAACAGAACAAAAATGCAGTACGTCACAATAAAATAGATTCTTTTTTTTTTAAATCGGTCCTCTTTTCTTTAAACGCTTAAAATTTATTCCAAAATAATAATTTAAGTTAGTACGACACAACGCATGACCTACAGATTTTTGACACATATACCTAAAAATATACCTAAATATTATGTAAATAGTAAATCGATGTCGGTAGGTAGGTACAGATGCCAGCACATCAAGCTATCCGAAACTGTCAAATTTCCTCAATCAAACTTGAACCATAAACTTTAGCGATAAAGTTGAAAATCTATTAAAGAAAGGAGATGTTCCAAAAATGTATGGAGCCTGGGCTAGCACTATGTACACTAACTGTAAATATCGCTATACAATATAGAAACCGTTTCTTAATGTTAATTTTCTCTAATTTGATTTCGTTTTAATGTACATTAAAATTAACTCTGTCAAGGAGAGCAACACAAAATAAATATGGTGGACTAGCAATATGTGAAATGTCACTATGACAATGACATTAAATTGGTGTCGTAATATCTGTGAAAGAAAACAAAACACGAATTCTGAAACTACATTGGGTTTTGACTAACATTCAAAATTGAAAACATACCAAAACAAAAACAATCACTAAAAACTCCGAAACACATCCAATTCAACACGCCGGAACACAACAATCCAAAGACAAAGTCAAACTGTCAAAGAAAGACGTCACTCACGAAACTTAAAACTGTCAAAGTGGTCAAACGTCATGTCAAACACAACTGTCATGGCTACCTTAAAAATAGGGTTATCTTATCAAAAAACTTCCCAAATAATCATTTGTGTACACCTGTACTTTTCTTCAAATTAATTTGTTTGTATTTTTATGAAAATCCGCTATTTTTTTCCTATTTATCTATGTAGTGTACATGGTGGTAGCCCAAAATCAAACATCTCCTTTGACAGATTGTAAGCTGGATGTGCTGGCGTCTGTACTTACAAATTATCTTCTTCATTCAAACGTTTGTTGGCAGGTACCTATAATTTTTACGTAGTAGCAACATTCGGAAATTATGTGCAATGGCAGAGTGACATATGAGAATATTCCTACAAAAGTAAATAAAAATACTTTTATCTTTTGTGCGAAATCCGGGAATCTTTTTCATAACAAAAACGAAAATCTAATTTAAAAATAGGAGTAATTTTTTGAACGTTGTGATTGTGACACGCTGCGTCGCGTCGTGAGTTGGTACGACCCCACGGCATTCTCCTTTAGATGCACATTTACGTAGGCGAGCGATTTGGTATCGTCGGGCTTTTTTTTTTGAAAATTAGGTAAATACTGTCGAATATCTGCAATAATAAACTATTCAAGGCCGATTTTTTAAGTATTCAGATAAATTTTATCTGAGAGATAAAAATTGTGCAAGTACTTAATTCCAGTTTTTTTATTTTTATTATGATAACCAATAAGAAAATTAAAGTATCAATTTTAGCGCGCATCCGATAACCTCGATGAGTTCACAACATGAAGCAATTTGGCAACGCGTTGAACTGCCGAGTTCAACGCGTTGCTGAATAGTTTCCCACACCCAGTAACTGGGTTATGGAGGTCAGATAGGCAGTCGCTCCATGTAAAATACTGGCATTCAGCTGCATCCGGTTAGACTGGAAGCCGACCTCAACATAGTTGGGAAAAGGCTAGGCAGATGATGATGACTCGACAGTTGACCTGTCTGTATAAAACAAGTTATTAATCAATACGTCATTCTTATCACTAAGTTTGGTGTAGCGTATCACTAGGTTGTGGCGAGATAAGTCTGATAAATTATCTTTATTCAATACCTATTACTGTAATAAAGTACAATTCGATAACAGGTTTATAATTAACCAAATTCATTTTTTATATGATCGTATTTTTTGATAGCCTACGGGGTAATTGCCATTGTAACACACTAACAGTAGCTATCCTTTTGACAGTTTAACAATATCCTTTGAGTAATATTTAATAAGTTACTGAGCAGACATATATTATGTAGCAATGTATTTATCCGTCAAAATACATAATTCAGATGCAATTAAGCTGCTGTTTCGACTCACCACATCTCGGCTTTGTTTTTACCCAAATACTCCCAAATCTTTATTCTTTCATGTATTTGTATTAAGGACTTATTAAAAAAAAAATTGTACATATACAATTTTACTTAATTGTAAGATGAAAACTGTGCCCTCTGTTTTTAATGTTCTATTCTTTGGTGCAATATCTGAACTTTGACTTCAGATAAATTCTATGACATAATAATAATCTATAGCCAGTGTTGTGATGGCCCCGTGGTTCAAATCCAGGCGAGTCCCAATATGATTTTTTCAATTCATAGTACTTTCTAAAATCTTGGACATCACTGACTGACATCAGTGAAAGAAAAACATGGTGAGGAAACCTGGACTTATAGTTAACTAGCAGCGCCCCGCGGTTTCAACCGCATAAGTGTCGATCCCGTGGAAATATTGGGATAAAAAGTAGCCTATGTGTTAATCCTGGTTATAAACTATCTGTGTGCCAAATTTCATCCAAATCCGTGCAGCTGTTTGTGCGTGAAGAAGTAACAAACATATAAACACACACACTCACAAACTTTCGCCTTTATAATATTAGTGTGATAAGTCTGAAATCGCCAACCCGTCTTGAGCAAACGTGGTGATCAATGCTCGTGCCTTCTCTGCATGAGAAGATGCGTGGGAGTTCCAGTGCGGAGTGCCTTAGGCATCTTCTGGGCACACTCGTTCCATCATAGACCTCATCCATCGCTTTTCATCAGGCGTGATCGAGGTCAAGAGTGGGCCCAATTAGCAATAAAAAAAGTCTTCGCTTCCTTGCGGAGCCTCAAATATTTTCATCACTACGATTTGCAAATGGATGGACCTACGACCTAGTTATGTTGATTGTGTTGCATGATCTTTTCTCCTAATAATTAAATAAGTTCTTCTAGTACAGCACTTATGCCTATTGGGCGCCAAGAACATCTCGGTGCCCAAGTAGTCACCTAGTTAGGTCATTAACTCCGAACAGACTAAGAATCGGCAGAAGTCGTGTTAGTAGGAAAGGTTCCCCTTGAAAAGCTCTTTCCATCGGTGTATATATTATGGCTATCGGGCCTCGGGGCAGAAACCCATAGTTTATTGCCCATTCTCCTTCCACATTATGAAATTCTTAAAATGTACTGGAGTGTAGGATGTACATTTTTTCTTTATTGTATTTATAGAGATAACTATTTACACTAGGTACAAAATTATATTACTAACTAGCTGACCCGGCAAACGTTGTTTTGCTCCTACACTACTCCTACCCAACTCCTACCCTACTCCCACACTACTCCTACCCTACTCCTACACTACTCCTACCCTACTTCTACCCTACTCCTACCCTACTCCTACCCTACTCCTACACTACTCCTACCCTACTCCTACACTACTCCTACCCTACTCCTACACTACTCCTACACTACTCCTACCCTACTTCTACCCTACCCCTACCCTACCCTACTCCTACCCTACTCCTACCCTACTCCTACACTACTCCTACCCTACTCCTACTATAAAAAAAAAAAAAAAAAAGTATCCTATGTCCGTCTCCTGGTTCTAAGCTACCTCCCCACCAATTTTCAGCCAAATCGGTTCAGCCGTTCTTGAGTTATAAGTGGTGTAACTAACAGACTTTCTTTTATATATATAGACTATACAAATAAATACAAAAACAAAAGGACACTAAGGCGTCGAAGCCCTCGTCCGCATCACTGTCATCCGGCAACGTGCCCTGGCAGCGTTCTGGGGGCCTAAAAAGGCCACTGGCAGAATCATAAAAGGATAACGTTATGAATCATAATGGACAGTTAACTGTTAAGATAATCGTGTCAAATCGTGAAGGATTTTTTAGTATTTTTTTTTGGTCTGTGCTAAAATACCAATCAATCCAATCCCAATCTCTTTGATTATACCTACGTAGTGCAGCGAAAAAAAGAAAAACACGGACTGTCTTCGCAATATTTTGATTCATAAAAATGTTATCCTTTTATGATTCTGCCAAAGTGGCCTTTTTAGGCTCATGGGCTGGGGATAAAACTTTTGTCCACCGGTTATTATCATAGCCAAAAATAAGTCTGGTGATCTTGCTGATAGAAATAACTATAGGCCTATCTCATTAGCAACTGTTATATCTAAGGTGTTTGACGGCATGCTTAATAGACAATTAAATAAGTATATAACACTTCATGATAACCAGTTCGGGTTCAAACCTGGACTATCAACGGAAAGCGCTGTGTTGTCTTTTAAGCATTCTGTCACATACTACACCGACCGCAGCACTCCTGTTTACGCCTGCTTCCTGGACCTGTCCAAAGCGTTTGACCTGGTTTCTTATGATATTCTATGGGATAAACTTGAAAAAGCCCGTGTTCCACCCGTAATAATCAACATCTTTCATTTTTGGTATAGAAACCATTTGAGGTCAACAATGTGCGATGGGCAGGAGCTTTGTCTGATCCGTATAGGTTGGAGTGCGGGGTGAGACAGGGGGGTTTGAGCTCACCAACGCTCTTTAACCTATATGTCGATGGGTTGATTGGTAGGCTCAGCGGCACCAGGATCGGTTGTCATATTGATGGAGTCTGTGTTAATAATATCAGTTACGCAGACGACATGGTGCTGCTGAGTGCGTCAGTCTGTGGCCTCAGACAGCTTGTAGCCATTTGTGAGGAGTATGCCGACACACATGGCTTAATTTACAATTGTAAAAAAAGTGAATTCATGGTCTTTGGGGCCAGGGGTAGGTATCCTGTTTATGTACCACCAGTTTACCTTAATGGTATGCCATTAGCTAGGGCGTACAAGTTCAAATATCTTGGCCACATACTCGCCCCTGATCTCAAAGACGATGACGACATCGAGCGGGCGCGGAGGGCCTTGTCGATTAGAGCGAACATGCTGGCTCGCAGGTTTGCTCGTTGTACAGTCAGCGTCAAAATTACTCTTTTCAGAGCGTACTGCACGACGTTTTACACGAGCAGCCTGTGGGCTAGATATACTCAAAAGTCGTACGGTGCCCTCCGCGTGCAATACAATAACGCGTTCAGGGTGCTGTTGAGGCTGCCCCGCTACTGCAGCGCATCAGGGATGTTCGCGGACGCACATGTGGACTGTTTCTTTGCCACAATGCGTAAGCGCTGTGCGTCCCTGGTGCGTGGGGTGTGGGGCAGCAGCAACAGTATCCTGTCGCTAATTTCGAGCAGGCTGGACTGTCCGTACGTGAATCGCTGCTGCGCTATTTCCCATGGAATGGTGCAGCCGCGGTGAAGCGTCGGACAGTACTGCCGCTTTTGTGTATGTACATAGGAATTGCATTTGTTTTGTTTTTTAGGATGTAAAATGAATATCAATAATTTACTAACATAGGATAAGTGTTTTTACTAACAAGTGAGTCATGATACTTGATAAATAAATTGAATTGAATTGAATTGATTTCCACTGACAAGGGATAAAATTATTTTTCACACCACGCTCGAAAATGTCAAATTATATGTCAAGCAACCTTAACCTAAAGTGAGTCATTAGTGGCCGGGGGCACAGCCGGTCAATAATGTTGTACTGGATTTCATTATGACCCGCTGGTCAATAATGTCATTTGAATTTGGAATCTCACATGCTCAGTTAAATTGGCAGTATAGTACTAACAAACACCCTTTGGTGCCAGAAAGAGGAAAGCTATTCTCGATACCCTTACTACGCGTGGATGATATTCTCGATTTCCTACAAAATCATAACGACTGCTTCTTCATATCGTTGCCATGTTTTCGAAGACATAATATTGTAAGAATAATTAGATAACTACGAACCATTTTTTAAAAGGAATGGAATAACATAAAAACTGGCATTAATAATAACAAATACCGTACCGCGCCGTAATACCGTAATAGTAATTGGCTGTAACATTAGTTAATTTATTTTAAGTAAACTGCGCAAAGATTGCTGTGGATTTTGCGAATAAATAAATAAATAATAAAACCTATCTAAACTACAGTCGATTTATCACATTTTATCAAAAATACTCTATTTTCACGAGCGTCTCCATTTCTCCAATGACGTTCTAAATTCAAAATGCATACAGCCAATCATCCAAAACCATTCTACCAGCCCTGTATAAAGCTTAGTTTACACAAACACCACTTCCATGAGAGTGATATCAATAGACACACACGACAAAACCGTAGAAGAGACTTTTTTTTTTGAAAATCGAATTGATCGTGTCTTGGCTACTTATTGGTAGACGCAATAAAGGCGCGAACTTTTGGCATTTAAACTTTAAATTTATCAACAAAGTATTATAAAATGTCGAGTGATGAAAGTGAAGAAATTGTAGGTACTCCTGAATTCATTACAACCGAAGTTAATAATATTTCCAATGATTTACTGCCGGAAAAGTCAAAGGAAACTTATATAAAAGCCTACGACAATTTCCAAAAATGGAAAAGTACGAAAAGCGTCAAGTCCATTTCGGAACCAGTTCTATTTTGTTTTTCGTACTATGGCTATTATTTTCTCACAGTAGGTGTAAAAAGTAGAGTATCCTCGCTGCATTCAGGATTCTTGTATTAACTCCCTCGCTTCGCTCGTGAGTTAAATCCCGAATCCTTCATTGCGCTCGAGATTCAATATGTAGCCCGTGACATAAGACACAACTTTAGCCCCTCGGTGCATAATCTACTATTATCCACCTGCCAAAGCACGGCAACAGGGGGAAAGAGAATTATATCACTTTTTGACATTAGACGTGGATACTCACCCCCCGCCAATAGCATGGCGACTAGTGGAAGAGAAAAACTACAGATATTTTGACATAACAAAGGGAGAAATTTGTCCTCGTCTTTAGATGGTGGGTTTACGTATATCTCTTGGAGAAAATATAATTAATTGTAATATAAAAATGTCTCGTGCTTACTGTTGTCGTCGGAAAGGGAGAAAATCGAGCGAAAAATACACCGGCGTTCAATTCGCGATTCGAGCAAAATTGACAGAGGGGAATAGTATTTTGTCCTCTCCCCGTGGATAAAATGTCTCCGGCCATGCTAGCCCTGTTGGTTTGTCCACCGTGAATAGTTTATCCACCCATGTCGCCATGCTCGGAGGGTGGACAAAATTGACAGAGGGGAATAGTATTTTGTCCTCTCCCCGTGGATAAAATGTCTCCGGCCATGCTAGTCATTGTTATACTCCACACACTGCACATCTACCTCTGCAACAGTCAGTCATAATTCATGTCACAGCTCATATTCGACAAATTAACAGATGTCTATTTTTACGTGTCATATATCATAGTTGCAAGCTACATTGCACCAATGCATCAATTAACGCGCAAAATGAGTGGGCTAATTTTTATTAACATGCCTCTCGTCTGGCTAGCAAATTGGCAGACATGTTCACACTTTGGTATGAATTGTGGGATAGTTTCTTCTTACATCTGCACCCTTAATTGCATAACACACTGTCAATCTCAATATGAATCATTTTGAAGGAAATTGCTAATCCTTTGCTTCATATGTACAGTCAACAGCAAAAGTAGATGATCAAAATCAGAAATTCAATACTAATGAACGGAGTTCGCATCAGAACTGTGTGGCGTCGAAGTGATTCAAAAGTATGTGATTGTAAATTATACCAAACATTTACTACTAGTACAGCTGCCATATACTCGTGTTCAGTTTTGACTCCTATTGAATTTCTGATTTTGATCATCTACTTTTGCTATTGACTTTACGAAACATGAGGTAAATAACGTAATCAATGTCGTTGATTGAACTGACTAAGTGATAGATTATGAGTAGGTAGGATTCTAGAATAACTACAATAAAAAGATCGATTGCTGCTCGCTGATTGTTGATTGCTGATCGTTTACTGCTTCGAGAGTACTGCTTATCCTCCTCCTGACATACTCTAGTGGACGTTTTAGACAACCATAGGAAATAGGTAGGTATCCTTCTTTTTGCAGTATCCGGAACTACTACTACTTATACATATAGCACGATTATTATTAACTTTAGCACATTATCATCATAAACTCTTCTGAAGAAATGTGTCCCATCGCGATGCAGTTCGGTATTGTCCAAGACTGGGTGCAGTGACACATGTGAAAGTCGGGTAAAGTACTAAGATTTCATGAGGAAATAAGAGTTCTTTCTGCATGTGCATCTGCAGCTGGTAATGCAGAACGCATGCGCGAGTTTTATTTGCACGGTAGATTAGGTTATTAGTCCCACTGCCAGTTAGCCGAATATGATACCAGACCGCTTGGCTGATGTTACTGCTTGTTCATAGTTATTGTTTAAAGCCTCTGTTATGGATACCAGTAACGAAGGAGACTTTATTGTAATGGCCTCAATTCAGAACCTAATCGCAACTTGTTGATACCAGGAGCTCAGAAACGGGATACCAGCTTCATTAACATCAAAGTAGCAGACATACTAATACAACAAAATTGAAAATGGCCGCTATCCTGAAAACGTCTGTAAAGCTCGGTTATTGACTATGTAAACTAAACCAAAGATGGTTGCCCTTTCGACCTCTTTAGATACTTCTAATTTTGAATTAGCACAATTATCTTTGCGTGATGGTCGAGATTATTACAGTCATTTAATGAGATATTCTCGTACCCAAATGAAAAATGTTCGGCAACATGTTTTATATCATTCTGTCTACTTTTACCACCGACTTCCAAAACAGACAGGATACACCCTTAATTATACGAAAAGACACCCATCCCCATCCGAAATTACTCGTAATTTGGTCCGAAATAGTGGCACGCGCGCAACCCAGACATTATCGCCGAGTTTCGGATTTCAAATTACGCGCCGGTATCGGGTGGCGCCCTCCGCGTAGCTATGGCAACGCACAGGTGTTCTATCGATCTCCCGCCGATTCGTGCTCGCCTGGTACTTTGGTAAAAAAGTATTGACGATTTTACCTTCTTTTTGGGGAAAAACCTTGGAAATAAAAACTTTTTGATAAAGAAGTAACTCGGTAAATTTTAAACGATGTGTTTTCTACACATTTTTGGCTTGACGATTGTTAATGTTAGTACATTGCATACATTGACGATTTACTACTACTTTGACTGATATCTTGTAAGCGAATACAGCAATAGATACCGCCGGTTGACGGTTGTACTGTTTGCTACTTTTATTTATTTTTGGGCAAAGGACACACCATCAACATGAGTTGAGTGACATTACTCAATCAAATTCCGTGATATGGAAGGATCTAACACTGATCATTTTGTTGGTTAATTATTTCCTCTACAGAGAAGAAGACATTTCACTCCTTACATTGGATGCATCACCGACCACCAAACCAAGTAGTGAAGCCCAAAACAATTGATTACCCATTTACCTAACGAACAATTGCTTAAACAACGCATTTATAAACGCATCCAATACTAGCACGCTCTGTAAATTCAACTAAACTAGCTAAACATTAGTTTAAATTAAAACGGTAAAGGCCGTTTCCATTTGCATCGCACGTGATCGTCTGTAACAGCGTCTAGTCGCCTCATCAAGCTGGACTGAGCGATTAATTTGGGCAACAATGGAGTCTCATTCATGAGCGGTAGCGGAATAATCCGCTACCGCTCCGCTCATAAGAGCGAAAGGAGCCCAAACGTAATTTCTATTAGTTAACTTGCTTGATAAATGAAAAAAAGACAGTTAATTTGACCAAATAAACTTCTCTTCTTATGTTGTATAATATGTGTAAAAAATGGTTGCCTGTAAAGTCGGTTTTACGGGCGAAGATTTTACGTGACAACGACCGATCATCCGATCATAGTTGAGTGGGAGAGAGACGCAAGGCATTCGGCGGGCCTCTCTCTCGTTCGGTGACTCATCGTAACGTTACCGAGCGTTACACTTTTTCATAAGTGACTCCCAGTCGCAACCTAATTTAAGACGTTGTCACGTCAAAATATTGCAAGCAAGGCTAAACGAGAGTTTGCCATAAGCTATGGCTATACCTCTACACGGCACTGTAAGATCCTTCATTGAAGTAATCTGAAGGCGTTTTGAGTAGGAGGCCCCTAATCCAGTGGAAATTCACAGACAGCTAGAATGATTAGCTAACCATTAGTCACCACTATATCCACATAATGACTCCATCTTATAGAAGTTAGACCAATAAATGAATTACCCCTGTCCACATGTAACTTGTGGCATACGCCAGCCATTAGCGCGTCGGGCCGGATGGTCTGAGTCTCACACCTATTTACGCTTCCTCTTGCGTTCTGTACTCCTGGTACTCCAGTTATATTTACGCGATAGGTACTTAATAATGGTTCCTCATTTGGTGATGACGAATATTGGCGTGACTTCATCAGATGATGAGGCTGTAGTATGATCTAGATCTAAGACTAGGGTAGGATTTATGGGAACTTCATTGCAATTTAAATTATTTAGGTCCTTTGATCATGAGGATCGTGCGTGATCGGTTTAGTCACCAGCATCGTCAAACGAATCAAAATAATTTGATGACCACACAAAGTGCACTCGTAAAATGTGATTGCAATCAAAATGATTCATTTTATAGTTTCTTCCTATGTTCGTACCACATGAGTAGACAAACGGTAGTTGGTACTAAGCTATGTTCTTCCTATTATCGAAAGTTTGCCAATCTGCTTACTAAACACGATGTATTTACAAAGCATTTATTAGTTTACTACATAGATTTTGCGTTGGCTATATGTTGATTTTAAATTCCATTCTTTCAGAGATAAAATGGACTTGACAATGTCATGCAAATTATCAGATCAGTCAGCCACACAGTGCGCGTGCGACTGTCATAAATTGTCGCGTAATAAATTAATTTTAAGCCGCGCGGTGCATCGCGTTATTGCAGCACTAATTGATATTAAACGCAGCTCTGATGCTGTCATCGTATCGTACTATACCAATGTATTTTTATGTTATCCTGGTGGCACTTCCCAAAATTCCGTCGTTAAATTAAAGTTTTTTATATGTATAATGATGAGGGTTATCATTATCAGCCTATAGCAGTTAATTGCTGGATATAAAGGCCACTCCAATCCCATGACATTAAACCTGACCCGGCTACTTTCATCCAGCTGCTAACAGCAACCTTACGAAGATCGTCGGTCCAACTTAGCTCCAGCAACATACCATACCATACTTTTGCTGATAAATGAAGATGACTGACTATAAGAAAATAGGCATGCCAAAGAAAAAGTGAGTTGGAATTAATGTGTGAAAGATGATGTGGCTAGGAAGGAACTGAACACTGAGATGAAAGCTGAAAGAGATGTATGGAAGAAACAGAAGTAAGAACTGCCTCGAATGCAAATTGATTATGAGTATGTTATGAGTCTTTTGAGTTTGTATGTAGAGGGTAATCTTCGGAACTTGTGATCCGATTCCGAAAATTCTTTTACTAATGGGGGGAAGCAACAGTATTGCCGCGTGTCATAGAATTTTATGTTAAAACAATAAATTCCACGCAGCCAAAATCGCGGGCTAGCTGTTTAATAAAAGTGTTAAAGAAAGTGACGATGAAAAACAAACAATAACAATTAAATCTTGTTTACAGTCCGCTCAGCGCAAGGTGTTGATTAATTAGAAAAGTCAACCGACCGCTTGCTTTATTTAAACAGAAAGATTTTTATCTCAATTTGTTTTAAACTAAGGTTGCTAAGTGAGTGTATAAAAAAGCTCATATGCTATAAGTTTTTTAAGTTATTTTAAGACAAGGATAACTTCGAAGGTTGGCAGCAATGATTTCCTAGTAATATATAAGTCAATGGTTGGCACATAATTTTTCTTACAAATGATCATTGTCGTTTACAATTGTACTATCATTAACGTCTTAAAGAGAATTAGAAACATACATTAGACACACGCATTCAACTTGCACATTGAACTATTCAAACTATTTGATAATTTGCAAGCAGTCCATCCCTGCAACTGCAGCCTTCACTAAGTTGTCTATCCATCTAGGTATTTCGCTGAAGACCTAGTCCATCATCATCATCATTTCAGCTCCGACGTCCAAAAGACGTTACATACGTCTTTGTCATGGCTGGACATACAAATATGCGCCACATCGACTGGTCCTGTGTTTCTATTTAGCATATATAGCCTTATTTTGGGACTCGCCAAAAGAGGGTAGGTCATTGACTTGAAATACAATATCACATCATCATCATCTGCCTAGCCTTTTCTCAACTATGTTGGGGTCGGCTTCCAGTCTAACCGGATGCAGCTCAATACCAGTATTTTACATGGAGCGACTGCCTACCTGATCTCCGCAACCCAGTTATTAGGTAATACGGTACCACTTGATAAGACTGGTTTTTAGACTTTCGGGCTTCTGAATACCCGTAACGACTGTCAAAGATCCGCAAATGACAGCCAGGACCAACGGCTGAATATGCTTTCCGAGGCACGGAAATACAATATCACATATACTGCATATACACCAAAAATGTAACAAGCAGTCACAGAGTACGTCTATTCCCTAAATAAGGCAAGTGTGTTTACACAGTAGACCCTTACCCGTGTATAAAAAGTTAACAGGCTGTAGATGGTAATGAGAAGTGTTGAACAATAAACGCTAGCTAATTAAAATCAATAAAGAATATATTAGCGGCCAGCATGCACCCAGCGGCAGCGGCATATTGTGTCTAACTACTAAAAATATCGATATTAACACATAACATTTAGCGCTAGAGGGCAGGGATGGCGCACACGAAAAATGTTTTGACAAAATGTTGAAACAAAAAATATTGATGAAGTAAATTGGTCGCAAGTTAACTGATTCAAGAATATATAGATTGCAAACTTTACTTTGTGTAAATTATTTCATCACCACTGCTCTCAAAATGGTGAAGGAAAACATCGTGAGTCCTAGAACCAAAAATTCGAAGACATGGGACGTTCACCAACCCGCACTGGGCCCGCGTGGTGGATTACCCACCCACCTCACAGAGAGAAGATGTCCCAGCAGTGGGAACATAATAGGCTGATTATACTATAACTTGCATAAAGTCAGAAAAATTGTGGGCCGATTATCGATGATAGTTTGAAATCTGTCGCCTAGCTAGTTCAAAGAGTAATTTGGTGAAAATTAACACATTTCAAGATATTGTCTAATAATTATAGGGGCAACGAAAGAAGGCAGGGATACATGAAACATGAGTATATTCTCAGCTGTTTCAGTTGATCTACCATGTTAACAATCGTGGCTCTAAACCAGTCGGGGAAATCCACCCAAAGGTGCATACGCGGAAACGCAAGTCCGAGAAGCCACCCTAAGCCTTTAAATTCCGTTGATCCTACTAGGCCTATATAGGGTGGAATCTTGGACATGCGTTTCCGCGTATGCACCTTAAGGTGGTTTTTTTGGAGTGGTAAACGAAATAACCCCTCTAAACTAGTAAAATATAGCATCCATAGCTGCTTTTCATGATTCATAGACTAATGCAACCGTCGTTACGGGTAGTCAGAAGCCCGAAAGTCTGACAACCAGTCTTACCAAGGGGTATATGCAGTCGCTCCATTTAAAATACTGGTATTCAGCTGCATCCGGTTAGACTGGAAGCCGACCCCAACATAGTTGGGAAAAGGCTAGGCAGATGATGATTATTATAATCAAGGAGTATCAAGATCAACATGAAACTATAAGAAAAAAAAAAATCAATTTAAACAGTCTAAGTACAGAATTTGCCCAATAAACTCTGCCAGCCCTAATTAACATTGTCGGGCAATTACTCGTTAAATCAACAAATTAGCCGCGTGCACAACACAGCACTCGTCTTTTTGCAGTCGAGCAAGTTATAAACGGAAGCCGATCTGCAGCTAAATGCGTTTGTTAGTAAATGCAATAATTTTTAGTTATATGCGCATGCTGGCTTAATCAAAGCATGCTTAGTAGTTCATGTTGATCCAAATTGTTTTTTCTGTTTTTTGTTTTCGCTTTTTCTTGGTATTGATAGAGTATAAGTGGGTAACTATGTTGTGGAATTCAATATTAAGTTTCTTACAGTATTTATGTTTTAATTTTCTTGTACAATATTTCGCAAAAACAACAATATTTTCGTACTCAGACATTAATATTAAGTCAAACATCTTTAAACAAATCCCTTACTAGGTGTCTTCGACGATCCGTTTCCTGTTTTTGGTCTATGATACAAATATTTTGATTTCAAGCATAATCAGTCTATAATGTTCCCACTGCTGGGATACGGGCCTCCTCTCTGTGAGAGGCAGTGAGCCGTAATCTACCATGCGATGTCATATGTCTTCAAATGTTTGGTTCTAGGACATGCCGGTTGCCTCACGATGTTTTCCTTCATCGTTTTGAGAGCAGTGATGATGAAATAGTTTACACAAAGTAAAGCGCCTGCCTTAGTTCGAACCCAAGACCTACAACTTGTAAGTCGGAGCCACTGCCCCACCACCGTCAAATAATGAAAACTACCAAAGAGACACATCTGACGGAAAATGCGTGGCGTATTATCGGTCGCGTACCACCAGAACGGACAATTATATGACCAACAATCAACCTTTCACACTCAACCGATTATGCGTAGTGCGTCGAGCGAATAAATAGACGCAATCGCAGTTACGCCCGAAGTTTTTTCCGTCAGATGTGTACCGAGTTACCGACTCTAACAATGTCAAAACTTCATCAGCACAGCCAAGCCGTCATAATACCTCATTCGCGTCTAACGTTAGTTCAGTATCCATTACAGTCACGGTTGGAATCCTTTGATTTTGTCTGGAGAGTTTCTAAAACATCGCTGTATTATGTTACTCGCTGCTTTCGCAACAATTAGGCTTTGTTGTCGAATAATGGTGGTTAGTGACTGGTACTAGGTTCTAGATCTGAAGGTCTTTGTTTAAAGATTTTGTGTGAGCAGGAATCATCGTCATGTCCAATGCAATTCAATTGCTGCAATCATAAGCCTACCTAATATTTTTTCGTCGGGTCTTTGTTCACCCATCGATGTGGCGATGGGTGAACAAAGATAACTGCTATCATAATAATATATTTTGACATAATTATACCTAGTACTATTATTTGCATAAAATCTACTTTGACTTCAGCTAATTAAAATTAAACTGCCAAAATGATAAATTATTTTTAATGTTGGTAACGAACCATTCGAACTGAAACAGATTGTTTTTTTAATCATAATTCATACTGAAACTAGACGATGAGTAATGATGACACATTCTATTTGCTATTTTAAAGATCGGAAATGATTTAATAGTCATTTTGTGTGTGTTCGGAGCGGTCACGGTTTGCGCGCCAGATCGACGGTAACCGGAGGCCATCTTGCGCCGCCATGACACCGCTTTGACAGCTGTCATTCGTAGCGGACATTCGAATTTAGAATGTTTGAATCATGTTCGCGGATAGATTTTATTTTTAATATTTCATTTTTGTGAGCTTTTATTTTTAAAACAAAAAATAAGAGTCAATAATAAATGCAAATGACTTGCCTAACATGTATTAGGTAACGAGTTTAATTTGAATCGTAGCATGAAAAAATATTGGAATTCTCTGATAACTTGGCTATCAACACTTTGTCTGCATTTATGTTTTTTGTTAAATCTGTTTTTCTTGTTTTTTTTTGGATCCAAATAAGAAAGAAAAACACAAAATAAACATAAAAAACACATAATCCAGGAGTCGTTTCGCAAAACTCAAATAAACATGACGCAACAAAACGTTTTCCAACTCCTACACTATAAAGTGTGACTATCGGAAGGCGGGTAGCATAAAATTAATCTTATTTCCACTTCCTTCGTCAATTTGCTGCGAGTACCAGTCGCGGTTAATAATAACTTGTTTAAAGTCTAGACATGTGTGACAGCCCTAGATACTTACAGTGTTGATTTTCTAATGCGTAGTATTTTTGAAAAACACTCGTAGAATAATTAATATAAATAAGTATCCTTCTTATTCAGTATATGAAATATCTTTTAAATTGGTCCAATATTGGAGGAGGAAATAGGCGAGAACCAACCTACCCGTGTATTAAATTAATGTCGAGTAATAACTTTTAATTTTTATATGCTTTTTTTATGTCCTAGAACCAAACATTCGAAGACATGTGACATCTACCAACCCCCACTGGGACCGCGTGGTGGATTACGGCCAACTCCCTCTCACAGAGGATGCCTGTGTCCCAGCATTGGGAAAATTATAGGCTGATTATGTATGTTATGTTATGTATTTTTTTTTTATTTGTTGATTGACGGAACGGCAGTAGGGTGTGACTGTGGAGCTGTGACACAAACCATGCTCCACCTAATATCCTGCCCTCTGTGTCCCAAAACATGCAGTCAAAGTGACCTCTGCGCTGCCACCGACAACGCCGTGGAAGTGGCAAAGTTTTGGGAAAACAAGATTTAAAATACAGTCGTGCCAGCGACACGAAGAAGAAGATTTGATGATTTATGTTTTCTTGGTGTATTTCAAATCCAAAAGACTGGCTTGACTGAATGCTTTTCTGAATATAATTATGGAAATTGTTGCCTTGTATTCATTTTACAGGAAAGTTCCCTTTAGCTTGTTCGCTTTCGTCCCCAAACAATGCAAGTTCCCTTATCGTGCTGAGCTGTGCTGCATTTTCCACATGGTACAAAACGTCCCATCACGTGGTACCTCTTAAAAAAGCGCTTTGCAAAAGAAAGAAAAAATCCTCTGTTATCTATCCTAATCGAATCGTAACTACAAAATTAAGTCCCCCAACCCACAATACAATCAAATAAAACTACCTAAATTAATAAACACATCTGACAGCCCTAATCCGATAAAAAACATAAACAAAACACAATCTCCCTTTGTGTTGAGAATCACCCGCCCCCTGGGGGAGGGTAGTCTCATAGTCAGGGGAGTATTGTAACACTTTGTTTATCAAATTATACGGAATCCAGTAAGTACTTGAGTTTATTAGTTTCATAGGAAAACTTTGACAAGTTCCGACGAGTTTGATAGCTTTGCGAAATGGGGGTTGAAGGGGGGAGGTGATTATGATAAAGTAACGATGAAGTATTGGATAGGCAAACAGGAGAAGGGGGTGGGGTTGAATTTCTTACGGTAAACTGGAAAATCTTGAAACGTTTTGCAGGTTTTTTAAATAAGGCAAAAGCATGCCATTCTTTTGCAGAATGATAAGGTGTTTAAATCCTGTCGTGGAACTTGACGGATAGGAAGCATGAAACCTGAAAAAAGAATATAATATTATACATATTTTTACTAAATGCATATGAAAGTATATACCTACGGCACCTACTTATATATAAGCTGCGCCCCGCGGTTTCACCCGCGTAAATTTCGATCCCGTGGGAATATCGGGATAAAAAGTAGTAGTAAGTAGCTACCTCCATACCAAATTTTAGCAAAATTGGTCCAGCCGTTTCAGCGTGAAGAAGTAACAAACATATAAACACACCCCCACACACACACAAACTTTCGCCTTTATAATATTAGTGTGATTTGAAATGGGTTTGCTCTTGACTCTAGCCGAGCTATGTCAGAGGTGACAGACAAAGTCGATAATGGAGTGAGCTGACCCAGAAGACCTAATAAAATTATTAATTCAATTCACAAAAGTGATCCCTAATCTTTGCGGACAAATTGTTACAGCTTTATTCATATTCATAACTCATCCTACCATATGGCGTTATCATAAAAGGGGGTGTAATAATGACATTAGGCGCACAATTGGCCAATTAGGCCGCGATAAGACGTGTGAGGTGCTGATGAGTGTATCGGGGTACTTTATCACCCCACTCTGATGGTATCTGTTCGCGCCTTGGTGGGGTAAGAGTGGGGTTTAGCGTGGGTGATGTAAAAGAAGATTGAGTAACTGCATTTTAAAATGGAAAAGTTACGACAGAATTTATTTTGAGACATTTATTTGAGAAACTTTTAAAATAATAGACTGAAAGCCGACCCCAACATAGTTGGGAATAGGCTAGGCAGATGATGATGATTTGAGAAACTTTTAAAATAATGTATCATAACGATTTGACAAAAATAAGTTACTACGAAGTGTAAGACAGACAAAACCATAGTTATTGTTAGCCTGCATCATCCCCCTGACTTCGAGCTCTTTCGATCCAGGGCTAAACTGGACCAATGGTCCTTTGTTTTCTGCTGTGTCAGGGCTCTACGTAGTGGTTATTGGCTCACAGTTCATTAGGCATACGGCAGACGTGGCCAGTCCAGCCCAACTTCAGCTTAGCAACGTCAATAATCTGTGTTTTGGAGCGCAGTGTGGTGTTGCGAATATGGTCTGTCAATTTGACGCCTAGAATACTGCACGTTAGCAAACCTTAAGTTTAGGCTTTTGAATGTTTGTCAAAGACCAAGTCTGGGATTCATAGGTCAAAATGGGAAGGATGTATATATCCCATATTTTTCGCTTGAGTGACAAAGGAAGGCTTCCTTTAATAAACTCTTTTGTGGAGCAGCAGACATGACCAAACCTTAATCGATACAAATTATAACAGTAGTTACCAGAAAATACGAGAGCTGAAAGGACAGGTTAAGCTATTATTTCCATTGCAAAACATAAGTCTCACATGCACTTAAAAATGGAGCTAAAATGGATCTTTCCTCGCCTGTACTGCGATTACCAGTCACATACCCAATTCTACCGCACATCAAACGCGACTACATCCCGGGGGTATACGCCCGCCGATTTGTCAGTTTTCATATCAATGTGATATGTCCCATTGTACCCGACGCAAGCACATCAAGCTACTACAATCTGTCAAATTTCTTTAAGAGATTTTCAACTTTTGCTAAAGCATAAGGTTCAAAGTTGATTCGGAAAATTTGACAATTTCGGGTAGCTGGCGACACCTACACACTCAACAACAACGGCTTCAACATTTTCAGATTAGAGTTTCGTTGCACCTCATGGAAAAAGAGGAAAATGTGCATTATGTACAGAATAATTGTTTCCGGAAAATTGACATTTATGTACGAGTAGACAAGACGAACGAACGACGAACGACCACAACGACAAGACAAACGAGAAGTTTTCAGCGGTTTGGCAAAATACCAGCTTGATATGCAATACTAAAGAGGTATGAGGAACAGGGTGTATAGTTCACTCATACTCTATAGAAAAGGGAGGATCCTTCGACCAGACGGGTGTTGTGTCTGGCGGGCAACTGCCCAACGATTCATGTCGGGCCATTGTATCTATGCTAGTTGCGCGGTAAACTCTGCTTGCGAGATGCAGGATTTTGCGTGACGTCAGTATGACGCGTTCTTTGCATGTGGCGTTGTAGATACCGCTATAATACAATGGGTGCTATTTTTTTCTTAAACAGGACAACGTCTGTCAAGTCTGCTAGTTTCAGAATATCTAAAGAGATATATACGCAACATCAACCATTACCAGTACCTACAAATTTTATACTGTTTCATTTTAAATTGGATAAAAATCGCCATAAAACAAAATCTTGAATAATTTTCCGTATTATCAGAATCGTCATTACTCCTTACCACCCGGATACTCCCCGCTACCCCGCCATCCCGCTATCCCGCGGGACAGTTCACACCGGCGGATTTGTCGGCGCTAATCAGTTTTACACATCGTGTCGCAACCCGACACCGCTCATGTGGGAATAAATTAAATCGCCACGAGCTTTATGATGCCCTATGAATATACGATAAATTATAATGATACGAAGTCAGGAAAAAAGCTGTTTATGACTAAGTGGAATTTTGGCGTGATTTTGAAATGATTTCTATGATTATAATTCACACTGTTGTAAGATGAATGTAGAGTTTAAACAGAAACTGGATGGTTAGCTCCGCTTACAAGACTGCTGAATGAACTATAGCCGACCTGTAGGTATCCGGATAGCTGAACAACTCAGCCTATCGCAGTCCACAGCTGGACATAGGCCTGTCCTATGTATAGCTGATGCAATAATTTATCTCCAAACAATAGGTCAGTTAAGAAAACAAAGTCAGCATTATCTCACTGCTCTTTCCCAATTCATTTGTCGTTCTTCCAGCAAAAATGAGTATAGCACAGTATGTTTGGGTTTTGGCATAAACATTATTTAGAACTGTGAATCATGATTAAATCGTGAATCATAACTAGGACCACCTCAACGAGTCATAGATAGGTCCAACCATGAGGAACGTAAATCTGAATGTTGACGACTTTACAAGTTTACAGTAGGTACTTATTTTCATAAAAACAAAACACACACAATCTTTAGACCCTTTAGACCCCTAATCAAATCGGACCCACAGTCCCGCACGTAGGTCCAGTCTCCAAGCCTCCACCGATTTGTCAACATTAATATCAATTTTAAACATCCCAGTACTCAGTGTAACCTCACACCAGTTGCTACGGGAATAAATTAAAACACTGTGAGTTTTATCGCCTCTCGGTCGATGTTGGTGGCGCCTTAGTATTTATATCGATACTCCGAGATAGGTATCTACATGTATGTGATAAACTTGTAATGACTTGCTGTTGTATGGAGGGTGGTCTGGGGTATTGAAGTGGTTGTTATGATAGTTTGGTCCTTGGTGAAACTTGAACACGTAAAAGGACCACGTCTTCAGACAGTAGAGGACCAGGTTTATAAAGTGTACCAGGGTACTAGAAGAATTGAAAGGTCAAATCTGCATGTATGTGATAAACTTGTAATGACTTGCTGTTGTATAGAGGGTGGTCTGGGGTATTGAAGTGGTTGTTATGATAGTTTGGTCCTTGGTGATACTTGAACACGTAAAAGGACCACGTCATCAGACAGTAGACCAGGTTTATAAAGTGTACCAGGGTACTAGAAGAATTGAAAGGTCAAATCTGCATGTATGTGATAAACTTGTAATGACTTGCTGTTGTATGGAGGGTGGTCTGGGGTATTGAAGTGGTTGTTATGATAGTTAGGTCCTTGGTGATACTTGAACACGTAAAAGGACCACGTCGGCAGACAGTAGAGCAGGTTTATAAAGTGTACCAGGGTACTAGAAGAATTGAAAGGTCAAATCTGCATGTATGTGATAAACTTGTAATGACTTGCTGTTGTGTGGAGGGTGGTCTTGGGTAATGAAGTGGTTGTTATGATAGTTAGGTCGTTGGTGATACTTGAACACGTAAAAGGACCACGTCGGCAGACAGTAGAGCAGGTTTATAAAGTGTACCAGGGTACTAGAAGAATTGAAAGGTCAAATCTGCATGTATGTGATAAACTTGTAATGACTTGCTGTTGTGTGGAGGGTGGTCTTGGGTAATGAAGTGGTTGTTATGATAGCTTGGTCCTTGGTGAAACTTGAACGGGTAAAAGGGCCAAGTCATCAGACAGCATAGGAAAAATACCATTGAATGTACCAGGAAACTAGAAGAATTGGAAGGTCAAATCCAATGTGTCAGATAGCTGCAGTTATGATGTTGGATCACTGGGCCGGTTGTTTCAAACGGTTAGTAAACGTAACATACTTATGTCAAATAATAACGACAATAATAGGTATAATCAAAGAGATTGGGATTGGATTGATTGGTATTTTAATTTTAGCACAGACAAAAAAAAAAACTGAAAAATCCTTCACCAATGGGATTTGATACGATTAACCTATCAGTTAACTGTTTTGTGATTCTGCCAAAGTGGCCTTTTTAGGCCCCCTGGTCTTAATGACTGCGTACGGACAAACTCATAATTTTTCTAAACAGACTTTATTAGACAACAAAATTAGAACATAGTTTTCCTATACATTGTAGAGTGCTGGTCTAATGGATTGACACAAATCGCATAAAATTGGAAAGTAGGTACCTACATATTTATGTTTTCTGTAATCTGATACATTTCACGATGCTATGGCAGTTGTTTTAAATATGTCATGTGACGTCAGCGACACATGGCCCTCGATAAGTGAAATATATGGACTATTATTTTTTATTATAATTATCACTATCAGTAGGAAATTCCGAACTAAGTTCGATAAATAATTATATTCATATTCTTTGATCATTTCTGATATGAGTTTTTCTATCCACTCATTCTATACCAAAGTACTTAAGTAGGTAAATGTCAATAAAACAAATATGTCATCATCATCTGCCTAGCCTTTTCCCAACTATGTTGGGGTTGGCTTTCAGTCTAACCGGATGCAGCTGAATACTAGTATTTTACATGGAGCGACTGCCTATCTGACCTCCACAACCCAGTTATTGCGTATTACGATACCCCTTGGTAAGACTGGTTGAGACTTACGGGCTTCTGTAGACCCGTAAAAACTGTCAAAGATTCCGAGCTTTCCGAGGCACGGAGGGGTCTTGGTATGTAAAGATGTTCACCCATCCACGGACTAACCGCGGCAAGCGTAGATTAACCTGATCGATCGAACCGTGCGGCTGTTATATTTCTTAGCCACAAGCCCTTCAAAAAGAAATATGTATTATAATATATATATGTACCTAATGTTTTCTGTAACCTAAGGAACTGCACTGGTCTGCTTGTCCTTGGGGTCCTTGGTCCGATCTCTGGGTTGGGCAAAGTGTTATTGGGTTTTTTCATTACCTTAAGACACTCTCAATAGGAGCCCGGAGTCCCAATTTATGCCCGGTACCTGGCAATTCGCCCGCGCCTTTTAATGTAATGGGCCTTATTATTGGCTAAATATGTGTGAAGTCAGCCACCACTGGCCAAATATGCTGGACATACACCAGTACACACCTCGAAAAATACAGCCATGTTGTTAATTTAAGTCTCTCTTCTGTGATTTTGCGAAGGAGGTGGCGGGATGACTGAGGGACAGAGCCCCACGTCCCAGCCACCGAGGGAGACGCTCCGGGCGTCGGGAGCCGCGTGTCGACTCCTGGCCACCGTAGGCGCGGGTAATGGGTAGCGCACCATCCGATCAGGACCAGGCCCGTGCCGGACGTGTTCCACGCGCGCCTCAAAGAGATGTCAGCAGCAATTAAGGGGCCCGTTAGGGTCGAAACCTGCTAAGTCAGCGAGATTGTCCGAAAGGGTTACCGCTGGCCCGAAACATAAACGGCTAAAGAAGGAACACGGGTGGGTTTTGGTCAGTAAAAGTCTGACACTCCCTTCCGCTCCACCCAGAGCGGGAGGGGTCATTTGATGATTTCACATCCTCAAAAAAAAAATGTCTCTTCTATTGACCCCACAACACCATAGAACATCCCAACTCACACAAGCAACTAACGAAGCTCATACACGTCCTGTTTAAAGGAGCCCTTAGAAAAGCCCTGTTTCCACGCGGTGGGCAGCTGAGCCATTGCGGTCGGATGCGAGCTGACGGGACAGGACGACCCTATGGGCATGTTTTTGTCTATTTATTGAAGCTATAGTAGCTCGCCGTGGATGAGCAATTGAGCATGGGTGATATGGTCGATTGCGTAGTTGTTGTGTCTTGTGATCATTATGACAAATGAGTCGTAGGAATGGAGCAACTTTTAAGTTACCAAAATGTCATAGATTCCAAGAGTCATCATAGTACCTATAGCAGAAAATTACGCCTGTAAATTATTCCCCCACGTAATCGTTATCACCAGTTTGTTATGAGTGCCATATAATAGGTAGAAAGAAAATACTCTTTTTTTTTTAAGACGAGCTTATTGCTCACATAATCAACCTTTAATGTTCCCACTGCTGGGACACAAGCCTCCTCTCAGTGAGAGGGTGTGGGCTGTAATCCACCACGCGGGCCCAGTGCGGGTTGGTAGAGGTCACATGTCTTCGAATTTTTGGTTCGACATGCCGGTTTCCTCACGACGTTTTCCTTGACCGTTTTGAGTGCTGGTGATGGAATAATTTACACAAAGTAAAGCGCCTGCCAATATTCTAAATTCTGCATTTGTAGCCAAATTCTTGAGGAAAGCTATATAGTACCTACGCTATAGGTATCTATATTAACATCACATTAGGACCAAAACAGAATAAAAAGTCAGAAAGAACGCTAAACAAAAACGAAGTAATAGCGCGGGCAGGCGATGCGATGCGACGGGGTGGGTCGGGGGAACAAGAAATTTCACGTGGACGAAGTCACGGGCAGTGTATCTGACCCGCGGAGATGTAACATGGAACTAAAGAGGACCCACGCTCAGCTTAGAGCCTTTAAACCAACGAGGTCCAAACATCTTTCGAATTTAAAAGACAGGTTGGACTCAAACATGTTTTCAACAATCAGCACTAATTCTCCTAACGCTTAAAATAAAGAAAACCCCAAGTTACAAGGAAGGCATGATAACAGCGACTCGTTCCCACGGTTAGCGCTGACTGTTACAATTAATGCTACGGAAGCAAGTACAGGCAAGCGGTTTTGTACCAAAGATTATGGAAGTGCAGAAGGTAGGGACTACAGAATCACAAGGGCTAAAGGAAAACTGATGCATCGTGAAGACTGGAAGAATTTTGGATTGTCGCTTCCTAAAGACCACATGTAATTTACGTTTCTTCTTCTCCTCCTAAATTAGTCCCTCAATGTCGGGATTTTCTGTGCCTAGGTAGAGTGCCACGTTCACCTGCACTCCTAGTAGCTCTAATACCTGGATAGATCATTGCTTTGCTTACAGAAGCAATCCGAAAATAATCTTATAAACAGTTTCCCAATTTGGCACTCTTGTAGTTTTAGATTTGTTGAGGACCATCATCATCATCATTTCAGCCGAAAGACGTCCACTGCTGGACATAGGCCTCCCCCAAGCACTTCCACTTCGACCGGTTCTGTGCTTCTCGCATCCAACGGGTTCCTGCGGATTTTTGTTGAGGATAAATGTCTGCATCTACTTATTGATAACTGTCGATATTAATGAAGGAGTGTATATGCGAACCGAGAGGCAAGTCCCGTATTTTTTAAGTACGTTCACAGTCTGATTTCAGTCGTAATATGTCAAAAATACCTCAATTTTCCCTACATTTTTGACCAGTTTTTGACATTGATTGTCGCTGAAATGAAATTACGACTAGATTTTGAACGTTTTTAATTACAGGAATTGGTCTGCTGATATTATCATCATTGTAGCAAGTGCAGTCCACTACTGCGGGGTAATTGCTATCAGTAGCAATGGGTTTCATTTTGACAGTTCAACAATATTCATTGCGTTATTTACGTTGTTGAGCAGACACATTTTTCGAACATAATATGAAGCAATGGATTAGCAATATTCTTCAAAATGATACAAGTTACATTTTGATAGACATCGTGTGTTACGCAATTAGGGTGCTGGATGTAGGCCTCTTCAAATAGGTATCACTCTAGGTCACTCAGGTCACTCTAGGTCACTCAGCACGATTCTTGGCCATAGAAACCTGAGACTAGAGATGCCGATGCATTCCACCAGTTTCTATGACAAATCTTTTACTGTTCAAGCAGTACGGTTATGGAATGACTTGCCCGTGTCGGTAAGGCGTGCTCAATCTTTGTCCACTTTTAAAATTATGGTTAAAAAGCACTTCCTCTCTCCGTAATCATCATCATTTTTTTTTTTTTTTTTTTCCTTTGCTCCTATTTCATGTTTATTATTGTATGTATATATTTATTTAGATGAGTATAATTTACTTGATGTATGTATTTAGTGTATTATGTAAATGGTACACCACAGACTACCTACAGTATTTGTCTGTCCTTCTCCTTTTTAATCCATCCAAAGGTTGTCTTTAAAAGATCGCTTTTAGCGATAAGACCGCCCATTGTGTCACCCTCTGTACAGTTTCTATAATTATGTTTGTAATTTATATGGTGTACTTATATTCTAGAAACAATGTTGCGACCATTTCTTGGGCGCTTCTATTGGCGACGATCGCTCATAAAAGTATATATGTCTAGTCTGTTTCAACTTGATCTACAACTCACGCGCGTCATCAAATCGCCATTGCCAAGGTCAACATTTTAACAAATACATAATTTGTATGTAAACTATTGCAAAACTGGGTTACCAGTCGGTTACAATAAAGTATAAGGCAGTGATAAACAATTCTCTTCTAAGAATTACTATTGAGTATCAGATTTCAGGTGGAATGGAATGATAAACATTTTTTTTGCATATTTAACTTTTTTTACATAATTAAGCTAAAAACGCATTGTTCTTTTGTTGATAGCGATTATTATGTTATTATTAACATTTTGTTGAACGATGTCATTTGTGCTTTTAGATAATGCTAATTAGGGAGGGTCGTTCTGCATAAACGGAGTCCCAAAAGACCATAATTTTTTCGCAGAATATCAGTGAATTCTGGAAACTGCCGCCCATCCGAAATCACTCGCTGAATGATGAATTCTACAAATTAATGAATCCATGTTGGCCCAAAGGATTGGTCCAATGGATAAATCCAGAACCTGTGCTACTACTAGTACCTTTATTGGTAATGGAGTGGCACGGGTTCTGGATTTATGTATGTTAAATTATTATCTTTTTTTCCTATGAATAATTTGTGTTCAATTATGAATTATTCCAGGAGTCCAGGAGAAATGATAGTCAATTCCTAGAGGCATTGACTCATTCAAGCAGGAGTTATATGCTAATCCCTAAGTTTACGTAATAGACATAATTTAACCACTGAATTAGAACCCCAATAAACTGCGTCTCATTTGTCGGTTGGTAGCAATTCAGCTGCTGTGCCCAATAAACAAACAATTCCAACACATTTGCATAAACAGTCCTGCGATAACCCGAATAATTATTAAATAATACAACCGAATAATAATGTACTAGGGTGCAATAAATACAAAAGGCGTTAGCTGATACCGTGGTGGCGCGGCGGGCAGGCGCCGCTGGCGTCGACACAACTACAAAGCTGAGTCAGATTAGCGGAAACACCACTACTAACTTGTGGGCGCCTGGTACTTTCGAGAATTGATGGTAAGTAGATGCTTTCTTTTTGTTTTGATTAAGTCGATAATCGATTAACTTCGGCGCCATGAACAGATTTTTTTTCCACTTTTTACCAACCGATAGTAGTTATTCAAACGTCAACTACTTTTTAAATACACTAAGTGCCTGACCTGGGTTCGAACTCACGACCTACAACTCGTAAGTCGGGGCCGATACCACTGGTCCACCACTGCTGCTCCTTCTGAGCCACCATTACTTCTTGGCCACCAACCACTCCGCCCTCAAAATTGTGAAGAAAAACATGGTGAGGAAACCGGCATGTCCTAGAACCAAAAAAATCAAAGACATGTGAGATCCGCCAACTCGCACTGAGCCCATGTCTCTCACAGAGAGGAGGCCTGTGTCCCAGCAGTGGGAAAGTAACAGGCTGATTATTAGATAAACGCGTACTTTAGACTACAAAGTACTATTTAATTCCCGAAGCAGCTGCAACCAAATTGTGATAAAGAGAAACATCCCTAAGGCCAGCTGAATTGGAGGTCATCCCTTTAGGTGATCATAATAATATTGAAACTACTAAACTGGAATTTCGACATTACCTGACACTGATTAACGTAACTTCAGACAAGTCTACACTTTCTGTCAAAATATTCACGATTACACGAATTCCCCAAAAATTATCGTAAATATTAAATATTATTTTGATACTACCACTAACAAGATATTTCAATAAAGAAAATTATATATTTTTTATAAAGCCCATCGTTCGAGAGTTAACGTAACTTAATATCGGGGAAACCGGATAGCAGACAGTATGGCGCGACCTTAAGTTTACTTTTTAATTTTTTCTTTTTTTATCTAGAGAGCCGAGGCGGTGATGCTGCAATGGCAGGTAACTGCTTATATTGTTATGATATTAGACTTTCAATGTAATGGTACCTAATATTTTTAGATAATTATTTAGATTTTTTATCTCCTGTTTAGCACTTACTAAATTCATTCTTTCAGTTTCGTTTAGCAGTAATTTCATATGTATCTTTAAAAAATAAAAGAGAGAAAGTGTCGAATCAGCACACGACGCTTAGGACCAAAGATCTTAGCTTAGGACCAACAACTCGATACGTGTCAAGAGAGAACATAAAGACCTTTTTGCCACCTTGCACTGTTCCAATCTTGGGCGAAGACCTCCGGACATTTTTTCATGTTTTGCAACCCCGTGTCCGAATAAAAACTCAAGATAATAATAACAGCATATTATTCTCCAAAAAAAAATATGTCTCAATGCAGGGAAAAGGCTTTCTCATACAGAGGAGACACGAGCATTGCTCATCACACTTGCTCAAGGCGGGTTGGCGATAAAATCGTACATCTAAATAATTTAAAAAAATTAAACCGACTTCAAAAAGAAATAACTTTAATTTCGGAAGTCGGTGTCTTGGGATCTGTATTCTAGTTTAAGTTTTATGTCACCGACTTCCGAAATTAAAGTTATTTCTTAATTTTGAGTTAGTTCTTTTTGAAGTCGGTTTAATTTTTTTAAATTATTTCGTAATTTTTAGTTTTTGCGCTAGAATTTGACCAAGGTTTTGAGATGTTTTCCCTTTGACACTACACCCGTAGCTCGTATCAATAAGCCAGGCCGTCACACTTACACGTATTAGTCCATATCTTGAAAATTACTGAATCGATCTTGATGAAACTTGCACTGTTCCCTAAGTTGAAGAAAATGTAAGCCAATAAAAAAAGAATGGTCACGATCCGATTAATAGTTCCGGAGATATGCGTGGACAAACATACATACATACATACATACATACATACATAGGTACGTCTACAAAATTTTGTATATTTGTTTGGAAGCCCTAATAGATTGTCATATGTGAATATAATGCAATTCCAAAAATGAGGGTGTCTGCATAAGTATACACACTCTTTTGAAGTAAAAACTTCTTTAGGCGCGTTGGGCATTTTTTGAGATGGGAAAAAACCATTGAACTCGCGCCACTGTTACCGTAAGCGACAGCGCGCGTGTTTTGTTTATAAGACGATTAAAAAAACACCCGCTTCGGATGTGTTCGACTGTCCTCGGGATGTACTCGGTTTTAATGTATATCCGATATGTCAGTGAGTGATGACAAAGTATTCTGTTTGTGTTTTGTTTTCATTTCTGTCGGCACTCCCGGAGTGCCACTGTTTTTTTTTATTACCACACGAGAAGTGGAATCTTTAACCAATAGAGCCGTGTATATTATGCGATTCAGCGCCACTAACGGACTGCTTGGTGCTTGGGGGAGGCCTATGTCCAGCAGTGATAGATAGATAGAGATAGATAGACAGCAGTGGACGTCTTTCGGCTGATATGATGATGATGAACGGACTGAAGCCGAGTATGTCTACCCGATTCGTCGTCACCGACCCAAGCGAGACGGTTCAGTTACGTTCACTGATCAGAAAGAACGCCTAAAGAAGTTTTCATTCACTTCAAAAAGTACAGATACACATTTTTCCATACCAACCGCTTCAAGTCTTGTCCCTCGAACTTTTGTTTTAACGGAGGCACTTTTTGTATCGTGTGTGATCCGTGCGGTGACGGACGGACGGACCGCTGCGATCCAAACACTGATAGAGCGTGCATGTTTGATAAATGGCCTTCCGTGCCGTGATACGGGCAAGTGTTAAGAATGGTGAATGCTTTGATGAATGGCTGAGGTTCTTTGTTAATGTTCGTGGCTTATTTGATAGGTGAATAGTTCAATGACCGATATTGATGCCTTAAATAAGATAGATAGATTGATATATTACTCTTTATTACGCACAACAACATACAAATTACAGATATACATGAATATATCTGTAATGTGTATAAATTATACATATATATAAATTATACAGATATAATAAATTATACAAGGAGTGACTCAATGGGCGGTTTTATCGCTAAAAGACAACCTTTGGATGGATTAAGGGAGAAGGAAAGACAATAGTGCAGATTGATTTCGATTTGCCCTGATTTTAGACACATTAGCACTCGCACAGACCAGGGAAGCATAGCATTAAAGTGGCTCAGCAGTGGGTGGAACAGGGCTGTCAATGATGATGATAGGTGATTTATTTAAACTGTCGTCTCACTCTTATTAAAAAGCAGAATGCCTAATTTTCAAAATGGCAACTGACTCTTTAATGGACTCATTCTCAAAATGGCTTATTCTATATTATGGTTAATCCTCAAATAGTTTACAACTTTGATTAACAATGTGTACCTATTTGCAACTTAACTTATACATACTGTAACATTCTTAAACTGATCCACTGTAAATGCCTGTTCTCTTATGATACTAGGAACTCATAAGCCTGCAAGCAATTAGTCTAAGCGGTTACTAAGTTCGCAACACTACATTTCGGCAATTTTTGAGTTCATATCGAGACGTCAAAGTTAGACGAAGGTCGATCTTTGCTCAATAGTAACAGCCGCACGAGTCGATTAAGGTTAAGCTTCGCTTGCAGAGGTCAGTCCGTGGATGGGTTACCATTCATAACATATCGAGACCCCTCCGTGCCTCGGAAAGCATTCGGTCCGCCATACGTAGATCTCTGACAGTCGTTACGGGTAGTCAGAAACCCGAAAGTCAGACAGACCGAAAGCCAGTCTTACCAAGGGGTATCGTTTACCCAGTAACTGGGATGTGGAGGTCAGACAGGCGACTGCCTGTCTGACCTTCACATTTTCATGTAGAAAATTGGTCAGCTGCATCTAGTTAGACTGGAAGCCGAGTCCAACACAGTTGGGAAAGGACTAGGCAGATTGCATCAAGACGTCAAAGTTGAACTACCCATACAAAAAATATTAGTGCGTAGTCATTAGGTATCCAAAGCGTTATTGCATTTTCTCTCCAAAAATTGACACTTCAAGAAGTCACCACATTTAAACTCGATATTATTGCTCGAATGCCATACGAAGGGACTCATCTTCAATGTTTATTTGGCTGTCAGTCAAAACTAACCCTTTAAGTGACACGAATAATATTTTGGAACACAACACCCAACACCAAAATCTTGGAAGAACAACTTAAGTTTTGCTTGTAGCTAAATATGGTTTGTATTAACAAATCCTAATGGGTTCCACTTTAAAATCGTAGTAGAGCAGTAATGCTACATTTTTTTAGGTAAATTGCTACCATTATTGCTCTCCAAACGGTGAAGGAAAACATCGTGAGGAAACCGGCATGTCCTAGAACCAAAAATTCGAAGACATGTGACATCTACCAACCCGCACTGGGCCCGCGTGGTGGATTACGGCCCACTCCCTCTCACAGAGAGAAGGCCTGTGTCCCAGCAGTGGGGACATTGTAGGCTGACTATAGGTAAAATATTTAAAAAATTTACAACATTCAGTCAAAGTGCGTTCTGTGATAAATAAAACCTATTTTTTACCCGACTACGGCGAAGCAAAAAGGAGGGTTATGATTTTGACCTGAATGTATGTAAGTATGTTCATCTGTTCCCTCATAACTTCTAAACTACTTGTCATAATTAGACAAATGAGGTATCGTTGGAAGCGTCTTCTTGATCGTCCGCTAGTTATAGGCTATGTGACGGCACATTAAATTGAATATCCGGCCCTCTAGAGAAGATAAAGTCATGAAATAAAAAAAATAAAAATTTTAATCGTGCCGTTTGTGATATCAAATGAAAGGGCTTAATAGCACATTTCAAAAATATAAATATTACTGAAATATGCCAGAAAATAATTAAATATTGGCTGGCCTGTTGGTCTAGTGGTCAGTGACTATGACTGCTATGCCGGAGGTCGTGGGTTCGATTCCCATCCAGGACAAATGTTTGTGTGATGAGCATGATCATTTGTTCTGTGTCTGGGTGTAATTTATCTATATATGTATGTATTTAGAAATTTATATAAGTATGTTTATCAGTTTTCTAGTACTCATAACACAAGCTCTGCTTAGCTTGAGACTAGACGGCGTTGTGTGATAGTTGTGGAATATTATATTATATTATTATATTAAAAAAAAATAAAAAAAATACCTTCCCGTGATCGCATGCCGCTGCACTAACATACTTATAAACTATGGTAGCATGCGACCACGGGAAGGTACTTTCTTGTTTCATCCTTTTCAGTAGTCGGGTTTTAGTTTTTAAACTTTTTTTTTCTTTCTTTGTTAGTGTCCTTTGCGCTGCCACCGTCGAAATGACGAAGGTTTTAGCCAACAAAATCTGAAATACTATCGTTCTCAGCGACAAGAAGAAGACTTTAAAAATACTTCATTTCACTCTTGTTCTCACATTTAGAAGGTAAGCGTGTCGACGCGACGCGCGACGCCTTAATATGTACAGACAGACTTACTGTCCTGCCTATATTTTCTTTTTTATAATTTAAGAATAAAGCATTTAGAATAGAATAGAATACTCTTTATTATGTATACCATATAAATACTACTACCATACCATTTACTTAGTTTATTATTTGCATCAATTATCTTTTTCGTCATTATTTTTACCGACATGCCTATTAAAAGAGACAAAAATTCCTTCAATAGACAACCGTAACTGCTACAGATCTTGGAAACATCTGATAGACAAAAAACATTCTCAAAATATCCGTTACACAGTTCAAAAATATACAAAGATTGACGTTTCCTTTTGTTTTCAGAAAATAATTCGGTCGTGCACATACCTACATCACTACCACATGTCCGAAATCGAAATCGGCGACCGAAAACCGAAAAATTAACAACGAAAGCCCCAAATAGACGAAATTCGATATTTTCGCATGAAATCAGGGAATATTGTTTAAAAAAAAAACATCTTTTTTATTTTTCTTACAAATCGTCCTCGCATGTGCATTGTGGTTTTAAGTTACGCGCGGATGGACGAAAAATAATATTTTTTTTTACCTGCCACCTTTCGCTTGAAATATGGACAATCAATAGAAAGGGTCAACTTTTTTCGCGTATTTGTCGAAAATTAAACTCTTTTGTTAACCCTTTCAATGATTGACCCCTTGGGAATTATATTTGTAAGTTTTTTTTATTGATTGTTACATTATTGACCTTTACTTCCAAAATGTTTTGAAAAAAAGGTTCACAACGAAAATATTATTTCACATTGACTTTTACAATTGCACGAAAGATTAAGCAATTGATACTTTTGAATTACTTTACTAATTTTACTATATTTTTTTATAGTTTCTTTGTATTTATTATTGAACTTACTTTTAAAATTTTGTGAACAGAGAACAATATTCTCTTGATTTTAAGACATAAATCTTAATAAAAAAATTGTAATTTCCTTTCCTCTTTGACAATCAGCCTAGATAATTTTATCTTGTGCAGACCCCTTTATTCATAAACGTTGTTTAACGTTAAGTAGTGATTAGACTGTTTGACCACTCAATCCCGGCGTGGTACAATATCGGCACATTACAATAGAATATCTATTGTGTCTCATTGGCGGTGATTAAGCGGTTATCAATACATTTTTGCCGTTTAAACGTCACTTAACGTTAATCATAGTTTATAAATAAACCCCTAAGTGCTACGATGCAATGCAATACAACCTAGTTTCACAGTTGATTCATTTAAAATAAGCTACAGGATGTATTTTTTAAATCTTAATTTAACAACACCTTACACATCTTCATGCTTGTGGACAGTTTTCAATTAGTACCCATTTAGAATTAAAACTAAAGCAATCCGTCACCGGACACAGCTGGCCCATTTCTAGCCACTATTTAGTTTGGTTCTGTCTTGTTAGTCATTCATTACATTAGTGATGCTTTACAACCTTTATATTGCCACCCAAACATACAAAATCCATTTTAATCTCACCCTTAACCACTTAAAAATAGAGCTGTAATGACTTCTTGTATGGGGAACGCATACGTTTGTTGAAAGCAATGAGATAAACATGGCGGGCCAAACGCGAGTGAGATGTCAATCACCTGTCAACGACGTCCCGCCTTCCTATGCACTCCTGGTACTGCCAAACGTAATGTACTGGAATTTGACGTGTTTTTTTAATACTGAATAATGTTTTCCTGTCTGTCCGTCAGTTTTAAAATGTTTTAAGAATGTGATGAATGTTGTTATTGTTATATTATTGTAACTTGTTAATTGCGATGTCAAAGAAAATGCTGAGAGGAGACTGTCAACGGGTTAAAATTATTCTGTATTTGTCATATTGTGGTAACTAATGAGGTTGTTTAAAAATAGTTACAATTAGTAGCCCATCGTGTTTTAACTGAAGCAAAGCGAGCATTTCCTTCAGCAAACTTGCTCAAGAATAATGCAGTTCAAGCTCATACGGTTGAATCGTTGTTCTCTATCACATATTTCATACAAAATGGGTGTATATCATCGAAATGGTTCCAGTGTCAATTGGGTATAATTTATCGCCGACCGCAAGTCAACGCGCCTCGCACTGGGCCAATAAAATAATATTTTTACTATAACTAGCGGCTGCGGCGTACCGCACGCGCGCTGTCTCACGAATATCGGTTGGTTTTCATAAAACTCAAGTAAGTAAGTATAATATTTCTTTGGATAATGACGAGTATTAAATGTGGGTAAGTGTCATCTACGGCCTCAAGTGAGGACAATGCTACAAGAATAGCCTCTGTTTTTTAAAGCTTAATTGCTAAGTACATACAATACCTACGGTCTCGGTTGCCGGAATAAATTATACACCTACCTAACAGTTTACATACTTGGATAACTGGATATTTATTCCAGTACATCGACTGTTCCTTCACACTGCTTCACACGTAAAACTATAGGTTTTTCTATGAAGGATGTTGATAGAGAAAAACGGCGTGCAAATAGAAAAATAACTGAAATTAACGAAAATGCAGAAAATAAGCACATTAAGTTGTGCTCCACAAGATTATACGTTAATATTAGTATAAACGGTAGTTTTAAATTGTTTAGTTTTATTATAATCATTTAGTGATTATAATAAAACTTTTCGTTCTAAAATAAAAGAAATAACCAAACAAACGATGAGGGCGCCACTGTGCGCTCGGTGCAGCCTTAAACAAATGACTGATAAGCTAACAAATCAAGCTCTATTCTAGAATCAGCAACAGACTGGAAACAATATAGGTACTGAAAAAAAAGTGGTCCACTACCCTGGACCACTTTTTCATTATTTTATTTTGACAGTGAGTTACAAAGTTTTACCAATCAAAACATCAAATCAAAAGTCATTTATTCAAATTAAGCTGAGAATCAGCACTTTTCGAGCGTCAAAATTACAAAAGACAATTCCCCAAAACGCCCGCCCTTCACCACTTCCTAGTGCTTTCGCTGGGGTGAAGAAGTGGCGCAACAAACTCCCCAGCAGCACAGCTGTCTGTTCAGTTAGAAAATACTTGATTGTATACAATACTAGGTATGCAAAGTAATTAACATTACAAGACATAGAACATTAAATTAAATTATTTGCCATAATATGTCAGCTAGCCACGCCAATATACCAACAAATACAATAAAAACTATACTTTCCCAACCTTTAGCTGGTTGGGGTCTAATTTATCAAAACACAATACAGTTCGCGTCAAATAACTTTGCCGCTCTGAAGCTAGGCTCTTTCCCAGCCGCGCCAATCCGCGCCATGCGCGCTGCTGTTGTATTCATAGGATTAACTACTGCGCAGTGATTCGTTGCCTACTTCAGAGCGGCAAAGTTATTTGACGCGAACTGTACAAATAAATAAAGGTGGAAATTCTAGCTCAGTATATTTTTCTAACTGGAAGGTAACATATCAACAGCAGCGGCATATTTCGAAAATCGAAATAGTAACAACTTCCAAAAGTTTACCGTTTTATTTCTCACCAAATCAATACCTACAAGGTGTTCCGAAAAGTAGAGAAAAAATTATGAAATATTTTTCTCACCATATTTTTTTAGTTTTTACCCAATAGCTTTAAAACGATATTTTGTACTTTACCTGTATTATCAAAGTCACTAACGAGCTTAAATTGTTGACCCTTTCTTTAAGATTTTTTCTTAGATGTCAAAGTTCACAAATTAGTTTACAAAGGTCACGATTGTAAAGAACGTAGGTAACCCTTTTCTCGATCACCCTCTAAGAAATGTGCTTTTAAGAAATCCATGTTTTTTCCTTTATTTGTAAAAAAGGGGCAATAAAATGAACAATACCGCATTTATTGGGTTTTTTGGTGGTTTTTGAGAAATTCTCATTGTAGTTTTACAAAAATACTGTGCTTCAGGTGCATGTGAGGGTTATGATTTTAGATTTGTCCATTGTTCAACAATAATAAACAGTTGTGAAGGGTTAACCTATTAGGTAGGACTTTTTAAGCAAGGTTTTTTTAATGTGTATTTTTCACTTTCTCTGGGAATTCTTGACACTTTTGCTTACCCCTTCATAATCCACTTATCTGACATTTAACCAGCCGTAAATACTTCCAATAATATCAAGGTCACACATGAATATTAGCATAGGTCGTTTCGACCCTCTGGGGTACAGAAACGCGCCACTGTGCACACACAACCAAGTGTTTAGCAAACATCGCTAGCCAGCTATGGGCTCCTGGTATTTCGCAAGACGTTGGCCGACCTCTTTTTATTCCTGCCTTGCTGAATCTTGCTTTTGCTGTCTTCTTGTCAGTTAGTATTTTTGCTTCAGTCGTAGATTTTTTTTTAAAAGCGGAAATAATATTGATTTTTTTTACTATTGAGAAAAAGGTCCATAATATGAATAACAATAATACGGTAGTACAAAACCGATCAGTTTTCCGACTTTTCACCTTTTCACTCGTCCATGTATGCGAGTTTTCAAAGTGAAGCCGTAGCGAAGTTTGTGCTGTGAATTTTTAGAAAACAACCCCTGAAACTCTCTGAGCTCCTAGTAGTTTGCAATCCCTTTATGCAAAAATTTCGCAACATTTCCGATGTATAAATAAATAAGGAAGGGGCGACTGTCTTTTATGGCATTTCTAAGTTTTGTTCATGTAATTTTTTATTTATAAATTGAAATTTGCAATTTCCGGTATTACCTTCATTTCCAGGATCTGTTATCCATCTCAAAACTATTATTTTGGAATCTCGACTATACAGTTCTTTTTCTACGAATTTCGAAAGTTAGGAACTTTTGTTCTTAATCTAAAAATGTCGAGTCGCGCGTCGATGAAGCGCTCTTCACTTCATCTTGGTTAGGATTAAGCATTATAGTAACTGTGAGCCCCATACCTACATTCAGTCATATAATTATTATATAGTCGAAAGATGTAATCTTAGTTAAGTACACAAAGCCTGCAGGCAGGTGGTTGCGCGACGTGGCGGCGCCCTATGTTTGCCCACCACTCTGCGAAACGCCAGCAAGACTTGCCGCCCTGGTACTTTAGGGGATGAACGCAAACATTCCCAAAGGGGAGAGAGGTTGCAAAAAAATAATTGAGATAACGGAAAGAAATTATATAAATTGAAGCAAGATGTTTTTGAAGTAGTAAAGACAAAGCAGTTAGGTTATTGATATTTTTATTTATTTTAATAGTTTGTTATTTAATTTAGTATGAGAAGTTGATCCGGTGTATATAATATTATTATCCTTTTAATAAAAAATATATATTTCGCAAGTAGACATTGCAGTTAAAATGCCAATAAAAAACCATAGAAGAAAATGTAAGAAACAAAAGTAGAGAAAAGGGTCTCCAAATTCGTTTGAATCACTTATCTGACAGTGCTGTAAAATTCGTAGTAAGTTTATTACTACGAAATTTCGTAGACGTTTCGCGTAGCACTGATATAGAACATTTTTTACATAAACATTCACATTCGATTATTACGTAAGTACCTATTTCATAAAGATAGACTTGTCAAAAATGAATCATTGTCCATTTGGCCAATAATTTGGGCGTATCGATCAGCGCTAAAATGGCGGTCGGCGAGGCCATTAACATGTTTGTTCTATTAAAAGGGGCAATGGAAACAAACAAATTTCCGAGATTCCCTCTGTTTGGACACTACTCGAGGGTGGATGTGACGCCGAGCCAGAATAGGGGGACTGTTGTCGATATAGCTCATTAATTCAGGTTATAATTTTTAGTTTATTATTTTATACCAGGACAATAGAAGTCATAGATGACATGTTTTATCAAATCATTGTCTGAAATTATTGAATGCGAAATTAAATTAAACAGTTACAGATTTTCAATTGATTCTAAATTGGTGATAATTTCTACTCTTATTCCAAGTGAGCTAAAGTTTATGTTAAATCTAATAACCCAAAATGGTACTTACCTACATCGAAATACATAAGTGATAACAGCGAGCGAGTACAAGATTGGTACCTACTAAATGCGTTTTTCAATAAATCCCATTTTAGTTTCTCCTATATCGAATCACTGTAGGTATACAATTTTTTGGTTACCTGAAAAACGTACCTAGTAAAAAGCTACATAAAACGTAGTATTTAATTAGATTTCCAATTAAAAATAACAGCCCACAACAATAGGCTACAGGCTACCAGAGGCCCAGAAACATCAGCACGTCAAATTATGTTGTTAACAATACAGGGGGACTTTGTTCGGGATTCGAATAATTAATTCCATTTACCGGCGCGTGGCGCTAGATGGCGGACTCGTAATTGTTCGTATGTATTAGCGGCACACTCCCCGTATTAATGATAGTTGGTGCGTTTTTCTAATCTCAGGATGATTGATGTTACAGTAAGGTATATAATTTGCATAAAAGGCTCAAAAATATTAAAACGGGGAAAAAATATTTTTTAAATATCAAGCATGTTCTTTTTTTTAACTCGTGGGGCAGCCATTATATTGTCGCCAATGATACTTTTTTATCTGTCACACGCAGTAAAGCCCTATTCCGTAAGGTAAAAGGCTTTCAGGCTCATTTCAAGTAGAAAAAATCATCATCGAAATATTATTTAAACAAATTGCAATTGGCTGACCCAACTCAATACATACAATGCTTTATGATTTAGTTATTTCTGCGATGTTCTACAAAGACTCACGACCACAATTTCCATCAAGAATCACAGACATTACATTATGTACCGTCTCCACAATCCACAATACATAGCAGCCACACATAACATATACACACGGTGAGTAAGATCTAAGTTTCACG
The DNA here is from genome assembly GCA_963082905.1 of Oligia fasciuncula. Classification (NCBI taxonomy): domain Eukaryota; kingdom Metazoa; phylum Arthropoda; class Insecta; order Lepidoptera; family Noctuidae; genus Oligia; species Oligia fasciuncula. The sequence continues at coordinate 12,584,996 of OY720408.1, forward strand.
CGGTCCCGGTAACCGCAAGGCGTTATCTCGTCACCGCAGCGCTCCGTCACACGCTCCGTGCACAGGGGTACGCAGACATTGTATGCTGGATACAGTGTTATTCTGTTGTTTTGTTGTAATGTTTCATAGGATGACTTTGGGCTTGCCAGAACTATCATGGTGGGTGGGTGTCAATAGTCCCAAAACACTAAACACTTTGTAAGGCGTAATTTATAATATAAATAACGTGCACAACAATATTTAAATCTTAAAAGGATTAGGGTTCCTTTAGAAAAAATATAGTGCCGTTGGTTGCATTTAAGAGAAGCTTCAGAGTCAAGACCTCCTTGAGAGACGCACTTAAGTACGTCCGGTACACCTGCAGGGGCAGTCAGCCTTACTACCTACCATTCTTGTTGCACTGGCTAATCTCTTCACCACAACATATACTCAATACTCATATAACTTCTCTCGTGTAATTCGTGCCGTAACTAGAGAAAAGAAAACTCTTATTTTGTCACCTCTTCAACAATACTAACTAAAGCTGGTGACGTTTATTTATTTACTAGCAGCGCCCCGCGGTTTCACCTGCATAATTGTCGATCCCGAGAGAATATCGGGATAAAAACTATCCTATGTCCTTCCCCGAGATGCAATCTATCTTTCTGCCAATTTTATCGAAATCCGTTTAGTGGTTTAGGTTTCTTCGAATTTCGAATTTATAATATTAGATAGTATGGATTTATTTAGGGACAATAAACAGGTACTGACATTAAGTAGGTTAGGTACTTTGATTTATGCCTTCTCCTTCTCCGTTCAGAATATACTCATTAGTTAAAATAGGTACTGATTCATTAAATACCTACTTAAATAAAATGAATTATTATTTTCCTAGCCATCCGGGTCCCCACAGTGGTGCTAGACAGAGCATGACAGTCGCAGTATAACGGGCGGTCACGGGACGTGGCCACTGTGGGCACTCGGCCTGTCTGACCACACCCCACACACATCCGTGTACATAACACGTACTTAACAGTACCTACTCACTACCTCTAGTGTATGTATTCTTGGTGTTAACTCAGGAAAAACCAACGTTGAATAGCTTTTGATAATCCTGTTATTTGTAAAAAAAGATTTAGATTAATGTGAAGAAAATTATCTGTGCTACTTCTGAAATAATAACTGACTTACGTTAATAAGCAAATGTAAAGTGCCGCCTATTTATGTTGAATACGTTATGACAAAAAAAAAAACCTTTATTAAAACATTTTCCGAAGACCTAAACGGTAATTTATTCTGAAACTGCGTTAATTTCAATAATCCGTTATTGTGTATGTGGTAGTCATGTCATTGTGACAATTATTTGTACAAAAGTACAAAATTCTAATTAATCTAGATACTTTATCATTAATGTATCAGAGACAAATCTGCCATTCATGTATAGAACGAGATGATTGAGGTGAATTAATATCTACTTGCCTATACTGAAACTAAGATATCAGACAAGATCAAAACAAGATTGAACTCTTATATAAATCCCTTCCTCTAACGTTTTTGATTGACACGAAGAACAAAAGTTATTTTTTCACCTACTTTCTTTCTCTCTCAAAAGATAAAAGGATATCGCCACCACTTGTCTATTAAAACAAAAATAACGAAGACCGTGATTGCTTGTCTTGAGAAAAAAACTAGCAAGCGTACCAACAGTTCAAAAGCCTCTTTCATCCCCGACCGGGAGCGGAAAGCTTGTACCGTCAAATAAAAAAAAAAACACGCTGTATATCAAGTTACCGTACATCTGGCCGCCTGGCGAAAAAGCGCGATTTTATGAAAGGAAATTGTATTTGGAACATTTCTTGGAGTTCATGAGTTCTTAGTACTTTCTTTTGTTTTTATTATTCTTCTGTCATTTTTTCTATTGGCTTTTTTATCATTATGATTCACTGCACTCCACTTGAAAAAAACATATTAATGACTAACTTAATAATACAAAAAGATTCTAATGACGTAATTGAGAAACGAATTGTAACGATAAATAAGTATTCCGTAGTTTGCATCGTAAAAAGGATATCACTGTTAACCCCAAAACTGCAAGTCGCTTGGAGGCTTTTAAAGTTAAACTCATTGATAAATTACCAGTTTTGTCTATTCATGCTGATCCTAATCATCTTTATGATAATTTTTTTAATGTATACTGTAAACAATTTGATTCCACCTTTATTCCCAAGACTATTTCGGTTAATAGTAATGCATCGTTCAGTGATTGGGCTACCATTGGTATTCATAAAAGTAGAACACGGCTTTATGAACTGTACAATGATAGGACTTATAGTAACACTGATGAATTTAATTTGTATGTTAGAAATTATTCAAAATTATTTAAAAAAGTTTGTTATATGGCCAAGTCACGTTATTTGAGTTCAAAGATTAAAAACAGCAGTAATGTAATTAAAACGACTTGGAATATTATTAATAGTGAAACGGGAAGATCTAGTAACCGAAATACTGACTACAGCCTGTCTATTAATGACAACATAATAAAATCAGACACACAAGTCGCCGAGGCATTTGAAAATTTCTTTTCAGATATTCCCGTTTCAACTACTAAATCACTAAACTCATCACCTTCTGTTGCTGAGTCTTTGCTTAAAGAAAATGTTAATGGTTGCGATTCAGAATTTCATTTTGAATATATTACCTGTAGAGATATAATTAAAACCTTTCACACTTTAAATGTAAAAAAGACTGCAGATCTGTGGGGTAATTCTATAGAAGTAGCCAAGTCTATTATTGACATTGTAGCGCCTACTCTAGCTATTATCTTTAATAGTTGTATTGACAATGGGGAGTTTCCTGACCTTATGAAAAATAGTAAAATAATACCTTTGTTTAAATCAGGTAGTACATCAGACCCCACAAATTATAGACCTATTTCTGTACTACCTACCTTTAGTAAAATTTTTGAGAAATTAATTTTAGACCAAATGCAAAGATTTTTTAATAAACATAAATTATTACATAGCAAACAGTTTGGTTTTACAAGGGGTCGTTCAACTACTGATGCCGGCGTTGAACTATTAGGACATATTTATAATGCATGGGAAGATAAATGCGATGCCTTGGGCATCTTTTGTGATTTGTCCAAGGCATTCGATTGCGTTCTTCACGAAACGTTAATCAGGAAACTCCGCCACTACGGGATCCGAAACACTGCTCTGGATCTTCTTATTTCATACTTGAGTAAAAGGATTCAGAGCGTTGACGTTAATGGAAAAAGATCACCCGGATCTATAGTAACAATGGGAGTCCCACAGGGCTCAATTCTTGGTCCTTTCTTGTTTCTCATTTATATTAATGACTTGCCGTACCTCATAAAGGATCATCATGATATAGTGTTGTTTGCAGATGACACTTCTCTTTTGTTTAAACTTAAACGTCAGCAGTTGGTTACTGACGATGTAAATAGCGCGATCTCGAAAGTAGTCCACTGGTTCAATGTTAATAATTTGCTTCTAAACGAGAAGAAAACCAAATGCATTAAGTTTACGCTACCCCACGTAAGGCAGGTGAAAACTAATGTGTTGATAAAGGGCGAGGAATTGAATCCTGAAGACAACACAGTATTCTTGGGCATAACTTTGGATGCTAAGCTTCAGTGGGGTCCACATATAGATAAATTGTCAAAAAAGCTAAGTTCTGCAGCATACGCTGTTAGAAAAATTCGAAATTTAACTGATATAGAGACTGCCCGTTTAGTGTACTTTAGCTATTTTCATAGTGTAATGTCGTACGGTATTCTATTGTGGGGAAATGCCGCCGATATTCAGACTATCTTTGTTTTGCAGAAGCGAGCTGTTCGATCAATTTATAAATTAAGTCCGAGACACTCTCTCAGAGACAAATTTAAAGAGATTAATGTAATGACTGTGCCTTCTCAGTACATTTATGAAAATCTTTTATATGCCCATAAAAATATAAAATTGTTTAAAAAATACAGTGATATCCATAATATAAATACTAGAAACAAACACAAATATGTTGTACCTACAACCAGGCTCAAGAAAATAGGTGGCTCGTTCAGATGCCAATGTATACGCTTTTACAATAAACTACCAAGCCACGTTCAAGATCTAAGCCTTAATAAATTCAAATCTTTCATTAAACGTAAGTTGTGCCAGAAAGCCTTTTATACCGTTAAAGATTATATTGAGGACAAAAAGGCTTGGGATTGAGCTGCTTCCAATTTCTGCATTTTGAATGATTTTTTTCTTTTTTATATACACATTGACATTGATGAATATTTTTTTTTTAAACAATGACATTTGCTTACTTTGTAAAGTATTATATTATTTTTTCATTGTGAATGTGAAGACGATGTGGGTCATTTTACATACTTATATATATATTTTTTTATTATTCTCTCTGTTCTGTTTTTTTTTTCTCATGGTCTGGCAGTTTGAGTAATTTATGTGGCCTACCCAAATGTCCTTTCTTTGGTATTGTTCGTCGAATCGTTGAGCTCCTTAAGTCTTGAGTTGAGCTGCACGATTTTTGACAAATGCGTGCACTGACTGGACAGGTCCTCTCAATCTGTGTGGTTCTTTCCTCAAAAGACCACCTCAGACATCGATCTACATGGTCTTCATATAACCTGACCAAGATTATGTCTGGACTTTAAAAGAGACTGTGACCTCTGAGTTTGTTTCGGCCTTTCTTCTCAGAGTAGTCAGATAGGAAACGCCGACTTCATCTAGTTATAAAAAACATGACTGACGTGTAAAAGTGTTTGTACAAACCTACTTACAAAAAATAAAATCATTTCATCATTTCATTTCAAATCATGCATAATTATCATCAAAATTAAGTATGCTTACAATCAGCTAAGGAGAATAAAAGTGAAAGAAAAATAAGACTTCTCGCGTCAACCTCTTTAATCATTTTTGCACATGAAAGTCATCTCAGTTTAATTTTATAACTGTCCATTTAACGCTCTCGTCAATTCTGGAGGCGTTACAATAAACTATACTGACAATGTTGTTGAAATAATCGTAAAGTTTATGTTATGTCGGCAGTTCGGCACCCACGCGGAATGGAGTTGTCATTCGCTGCTACAATGTTGTGTATGTAGGTGCACTTTTATTGAAGAACTATCTACATATATACAAGTTGTAGTACATTACGCACAATAATGCAATAACTACATTGCTACAAGAATAATTTGGCGCTCGAATGCCGTTGACAGAGAGGCGCTACCGCTGATGGTAAAATTTCTGCAATTGTTTCGTAAAAGGTATTGAATAAACAAAATAGGGATGTTAGTTCCGATTTTGGCCACGCGCCAAAAGAACCCTGTAGCGCCTTTAACAGGATTGATTAGTCCGTAAACTGTGGCGTTTTGTCAAAATCACTTCATTGATTTAGTTAAATTGTGTTAGAACTTGTATTGAATGCGTTACAACCACTATATATGCAACCAAAATATTCGCAAAAATAGGGGGTGCAATTATTGCTGATATCGAAATGCTTTTGCTTAAATTTTTGCATCGTCTACCGCTTTTAATTCAGATGCCCGGGAAATCATGGGACACGTCCTGTGTTCTCCTGTAGATTTTTCAAACATTTAGTTAAAACTCAAACTTTAGTATGTATGGACACAAATCTCGTTTAAAGCCAAGCAATGGAGGACAGATTTATTTACTAAATCATTGCGACAGACGGTAACTGTGCCTTAGTGTCTGAGTTCCGGACTCATCCCCCTCATGCATAGCAAAACATTAGAATATCTAAACGCAAAGTACCAGGGCGACATAAGTTCATAAGAAGAAACCTCGCGCTCCCACAGGAGCAGTCACGTGACCCTTTCATTAAATCCTTGACAGGTGATTTGGCTTCCAAACTGCATGACGTCTAAAAATTATAAATTCTATTAGGTTTGATCCCCCTTAATTTTATGTCTTATGGGTTAGGAAATATGGTTGATTTTTGTAGGTCGATTGTCGTGTTGAAGGGTAATATTAAAAATGGGTGTGTATTGTTTGGTAGCAACAAAGGAGATGTGTCGAGAGGCACGTGACTTCGACCATTATATGAGAAAAGTTCATAATTAATGGGAAAAATTATGTCGTTAGTTTAGTAAGGATTAAGGAAAGATTTCGAGGGAAGAGATATTTTGACAAAAGTAGTTAAATAGGAAATGTGATGTTTCCCCTGTCACTTTTGCAAATATCGAAAAGGATTAAAATTATGCTGAATACTACTCATTTTCGTACTAATATTTTATATTTCAATCAGAATCAATACCTATTTCAAATGTAAAAATCACGCAAAAAAAATTTTGAAAATTTTTCTTAGCTCGATGAGATAAAGAAACAATTACTAGGAGCACAGAAAGTCAGAATAGTAATAACTTAGTAGTACTCAAGTAAGTTTAAGAATATAATGACGCCCGGTTTCTTCGAAGTCCCAATATTGACTCAAGCCAGCTCTCCAACATATCGGTAGGTATACCTAATTAGTGCTTGCCACCGCCAATTGCCCGGTGTATTGGCAAATATTTGACGCCAATACTTACTGAGGAGTTAAATCTTTTCGTTTGAGAAATAACAAAGGATTTAATGCTTGGTTCAGGAGTGGGTTCAGGGGTAAACGAGGAGTCTTTTTAAATGGTAATTAGTAAAAGTTACGTTAAGTTTTATAACATAGGTATACATTATAAATATAATAATGTACTTTATATAAGTAAAATAATGCTTGTTTGTCTGAATAAAAAATCAGGAAATTTATTTTACAATCAATATCTAATAACAATATTTATCTAATAACTTAAATATAATTAATCATATCCTAAGCTTACCTGAAAAAATTACAACATTAGATGCATAAATTTGCATTTATAAGCAATTATTCTATTTTCTATATTCACGTTAAGTTATTTAGATGACAATTAAGACGTTGTCAAGTTAAAAAGTAAATTAAAGAAAAGCGTTGACACAGAACATTAAATTAAATTATTTGCCATATGTTAGCTAGCCACGCCAAGTACTACGTTATAATTCTTGCTCTACATTTTCCTGTTTAAGAACCAAAATACTGAAATAATTGGTCAGATTCTGACTATTTCTTCACCAATTTCTCTACTGTTCAAATCACTAATACCATGTCCTACACGTTTAGCAAGGCATGACCACTTCAATTTCTACACTAAGAAAAATAGACAATAGTTTTTCTTTTTACTTATCTTAGACAAACTGACATTAAAATTTTCTTCATACTTATTTAGATTTATTCCGGTTTGATCCCCTGAACCCCCCTCCCCCTCTCCTCGATCCCCCTCCCCCCCTCTCCTCGATCCCCTGCTAGTTCGTCTTCTGTTTTAATCTCTGTCTTATCCACTAGGTTACTCTTTTTGACAGGTGAGTATACTCAAGACCTGCCGGGTCAGCGGGATTGTCCGAAAGGGTTACCGCTGGCCCGGAACGTAAAGGGCTAAGGAAGGAACACGGGTGGGTTTTAGTCAGTAAAAGTCTGACACACCCTTCCGCTCCACCCAGAGCGGGAAGGGTCATTTGATGATTTCCCAACACCAAAAAAAAAAAAAAAAAAAAGAAAAAAAAAAAAGTATACCTAGTCAAGAGAAAATAAAAGTTTCATGTTTTACAATATTAAATAATTAATATCGCGTCAAATTTTTCTACAATCTGTCATTCTTCTGCTTTCTTAGTTCTACGTTGATCATGCTACGCATTCAAATATTTTCCTATTGTTTCCCCAAAACTTCCCGACTGTGTACCAACATCACGTGACATAAAAATAACAAAAGCTATAATAAAACACGGTTGATAACGTCACGTAGCTAGTAGGTACACACGACGACATATCAAGCTATTCCTTTTTAAGTTTTACCTGACCTCGCATTATATGGGGTTTTCGTACAATGAGGAGTCAGCTTATACTGGAAATGTAGGTACAGACGCCAGCACATCAATCTGCTACAATCTGTCAAATTTATTTAATAGATTTTCAACTTTATCGCTAAAGGATACGGTTCAAGGTTGATTGGGGAAAATTTGACAGTTTCGGGTAGCTTGATGTACTGGCGTCCTGTAGGTACATATAACTTGATTTATGACGTCGTGCGTACCTACGTAGTACCGACGGGTGTCGGTTCACCGGCTGGTAACTTGATAGACTACATGTGTTTAGCATCGTGAGTATCATAAACTAGAGATGAGGTGCGTAAGTGCGTTCCACAGTCCACTTGATGAAATGAGCTACTGATTAGTCTGTAGATGTATGTAACAGCGCAGGATAACCTTTACCAAAAGTGGTCATCGTAATAGTGGTTGGTGGAATTACCTAATAAAAGTAACGCTCAATGTCTTAAAAGGATTTAATTGGGAAAAAAAAAAAAAACACACTAATATTATAAAGGCGAAAGTTTGTGAGTGTGTTTGTTACTTCTTCACGCTCAAACGGCTGAACCGATTTTGATGAAACTTTCCATTAATCACACTTAGGTATATTATAAAGGCGAAAGTTTGTAAGTGTGTGTTTTTATATATATGTTTGTTACTTCTTCACGCTCAAACGGCTGAACGGATTTAGATGAACCTTTCCAGTAATCACACTTATAAAGGCGAAAGTTTGTGAGTGTGTGTTTTTATACATATATGTTTGTTACTTCTTCACGCTCAAACGGCTGGACGGATTTTGATAAAATTTTGTACATGTAGATAGATCATAATAACCCCTATCACTAAGACCATTATTGTATGTACCTACCTACCATGTTTTCATGTGAATAAAAATATTCTATTAAAACAATTATTTATCTGACTGTGATAACCATGTGTTTATCTAATCTACTCTACTCTCGAAATTGCTGTATGATATTCATGTAAATAACAAGGGTTCCGTCTGAGTCTGAAACTAGTCTACTAAGGCAAACCTCTCAGGGACGAGCTGGTACAAATTTGTTGTGCTCGTGGTACACATGTGTACCACTTGTACCATCATAATGAAATTAAAAACATAATAATCTTCTTTCTAACCATAATTTCTAAGCAAAACTAATCATCCATCTAACAAAAGTACCAGGACTGCATGAACGCCGAGGTAGTCTCCCAATCCAATATTATTTCAATACATTTCCCCAAATGTTCCCCGCCATTGTTCTAACGTTAATCTGTTTGCTCGCGTGTTTGCGGTCGCCGCTCAAGTCCGGTTCAGTCAATATTATCGCGATCGACTTAGCTTTGTGTCTTTGATTCTGAGTGTTACCGGTTTTTGGAAAGTTAAGATGGCGCTTTTGACAGAACTGCACACGATATCATTTCGAAATCGATCCCAACTCCAACAATAAGTAGTATGTATTTCTTTGTATGAAACTCGAAAGGAAAAAGCATGAAAGAAGTCATGGAGGGAAGGGTGTTGTTAAAGTTTTATGTGTTTTGTGTAAAGGCCGTTCTCTTCGTTTCCTTTAATTCATCATGTCATCAGGAAAATGGTCCCACTTACACATTTTCCTATTTTATTTTAAAATCTTTAGTATTTATAAAATGCTTTCCTTCCTGTGCCTATCTGGACAGAACTGTTTGCTGATTTTGGTTGAAAAACCTTTTGACCATCCATGTTTACTTATCAACTCACTGCTCGTTTTCCAGCACCATTTTAGCGGCCCCAAAAAGCCCAATGTTCATCTGAAGTGCGTGTACTTTATGTTTTGTTTGTCGGCTGCACCAAACTGATGATGTTTGTCAAACGCATTGTTGGCACAAGTGGTAGTGAACCGTGCACATTACAATAATGTTGGCTTTGAGTGTTTATGTATTCCTGGTACTCATCATTATTTCGTCAATGAAGAAAATATATAGGTATTTTTTTTAAAGGAAGCTAAATTCTTCTTTGGCAAATGTTGCTTTACTAGAGCGCCCAGCGGTTTCACCCGCATAAGTGTCGATCCCGTGGCAATATCGGGATAAAACTATCCTATGGCCTTCCCCGGGATGCCACCTATCTCTCTGCCAAATTTTATCGAAATCTGTTCAGTGGTTTAGGCGTGAAAAGGTAACACACATACAGACAGACAGACCGACAAACAGACAGAGTTACTTTCGAATTTATAATATTAGTATGGATGAATTTCATTCCACTGGCATGCGATAAGTTTTTTTTTTCCGGTCTTTCTTGAACTTTTTTATAAGTTTTCCTTGAATCTATAAGTAACAATTTTGGTAGAAAAACTTACCAAACACAGTACAATCATAATCAGCCTATAATCTTCCCACTGCTGGGTGGGACACAGGCCTCTTTTCTCTGTGAGAGGGAGAAGGCAGTAATCCATCCTGCGGTCCCAGTATGGGTTGGTAGACGTCACATGTCTTCAAATTTTCGGTTGGACATGCTGGTTTCCTGAATACTGGTATTCAGTATTATATATCGTTGTCGTCGTCTGCCTAGCCTTTTCCCAACTATGTTGGGGTCGGCTTCCGGTCTAACCGGATGCAGCTGAATACCAGTATTTTACATGGAGCGACTGCCTATCTGACCTCCACAACCCATTTACTGGGTAATACGATACCCCTTGGTAAGACTAGTTGTCAGGCTTCTGACTAACCGTAACGACTGTCAAAGATCCACGAATGACAGCCGGGACCAACGGCTTAACGTGCTTTCCGAGGCACGGAAGAGTCTCGGTATGTAAAGATGTTCACCCATCCACATACCAACCGCGGCAAGCGTAGCTTAACCTGATCGATCGACCTGTGCGGCTGTTATTATTTAGCCACAGGGCCAATTAATTTGATGAATGTAGCAAAACGTGGGTAACTCATTTGCCGCTTGAAGGCAGGCATACGTTTTATGTAACTTCATTTAAAAAAATTGGGCAATGTTTGCTCTACAATGTAAAATTATTTTAATGCATAAACAATTAAAATTACGTCATTTCCTTCCAACAAACGAAAAAAACTTTATCGAACAAAAAAATAAAAACAAAAGGCGGTAAAATTATTTTAAGCTTTTTATTTACTTCACAAAATGGGGGAGGTGCTTCCTAAAAGGTTTCCGTGTCGGTGTACATTTTCCGTTTGTTTATAACTTTTCCCCTACCCACCCTGGCGGAAGGGTTGTGAAGCCACGCAAGTGTCGCTCGCCCTTTATTTTTCTAAACATTGGTAATTTTTAAACATTTTTTTTTTTGTTTTACAAAGGAGGTTCAAGTTTCAGAAGTATTTTTTTTTGTACGGTTTTTATAGAGACGGTTTGTTAGGTAAGTTGTTTAAAAGTTGGTAATTGTTTCTGAAATAGCCGAGTTTAAACATTTTTCTTTTATTTTCTATCTTAAGATAGGACTTCGTTATACAATCTTCGTGGTTATTGTTTACTTATTGTAATTTCTATATTTTTTAAGTTTTAAACTGTTTCTGAAAAAACTTAATTGCTAAGTTATAAATACTTACCTCTCCTTTTCTCTTAGGTCTGATTTTTCAATCGACAGGTTACTCTTATTCGTAGAGTAAAATTGACATCTGACAGTTTTTGTATGGAAGACCTGTCAAAAATTCAAAATGATTCCTCCGATAAAGTTATCCTTATCTGGAAAAATCAGCCCATCATAGACTTCGATATTCAACCACGAGAGATGAAATTGCGCAACACAAAAAAAATGTAGTTCGCATTTTTCAATTTTGACAGACAGTTCAGTCACGTTCAATGCGTTATTTACGGTGCTGAGCAGACGAATTTATTAAACTTGATGAAGCAATGGATTAGAAATATCTTTCAAAACTCTCGGATTGTGATTGTGACTGTGTTACGCAATTAACCCTAATTGCGTAATGCACATCTAGGTTCTGAATAATAAAATTTATTTTCATTTCTTAGAACATCTAACTTGGCGTTAAAGTCTGTTTCATAGATATACCTACAGCTGTCACAGTTATTTTTCGTCCTTTCCTATGCTTTGTTACGTTAAATAAGATTTTCGAATTTTGTTCGTGTGTATTGAACAGAAAATAATCTAATTTTCATTAGGTACTTAAACAATATCATGATGAGCACAGGTGGCCTAGGGTATGACGGCGACTTACGAGTTGTAGGTCGTAGGTTCGATCCCAGACAGGCGTTTTACTTTGTGTAAATTATTTCATCACCACTTCTTTCAAAACGTTGAAGGAAAACCTCGTGAGGAAACCGGCATGTCCTAGAACCAAAAAAATTAAGACATATTATGATATCTACCAACCCGCACTGGGCCCGCGTGGTGGATTACAGCCCACTTCCTCTCAATGAGAAGAGGCCTGTGTCCCAGCAGTGGGAACATTATAGGCTGAATATGAAACACCAGATCATTCCATCCCTTTCTAAAACAGCACCAATTAAATCTGTTTAAATTCCCATTACATCAAGTCATTCAAAATCAAAGGCACTTTTAAGAGTACATTACAAACAATTACACCATTTAAAGACACTTATTCAGAAGAAAGTGTAACCCAATCACTTTCAATTGGACCCCGAGTGTCACCCGATCCACACACACAAAGGTGCACTCGCCCGCGAATAAACAATAATTGCAGCAACTAAACGCATTCCAATATGGCGCCGAAATGTTGGCACCAAACGAAACAATTAGCTTAACCTATAAACAATTAGAAAATGGCACAGGCAAAGAATAGAATAAGTACTCTTTATTATGTACCTACACTATATAAATTACAGATATAAATGTATAAAATTACAAGGGGCGGTCTTATCGCAGAGCGACAGGCTAGTCGTTGGTGTAAAACAGGGAAAATCGGTTAATCATCTGAAGGTCAATTCTCGTAATTTAAAACGTTCAAAATCTAGTCGCAGTCCCATCTCGGCGACAAACAAATGTCAAGAACTTGTCAAAAATTTAAGGCATTTAGAAGTATTTTTGACAGATTGAGACTGAGATCAGACTGTGAACGTTCTTAAAATGACGAGAAGCCCCTCAGATCCTAGTCTACACATTATAATATTGATTATGCAAACGATATCGGAACTCGGAACCAGTTCTGTTAGATAATGCCAGTCATTTTCTGGCAAATACCTACACTCTACGTATACCATAATAACAGCATCACACGGTTTCATCCGCATAAGTGTTGATCCCGTGGGAATATCGGGATAAAAGCTATCCTATGTCCTTCCCCAAGATGCAATCTGCAACATTTTATTGAAATCCGTTCAGTGGTTTAGGCTTGAAAAGGTAACACACAGACAGACAGACAGACACAGTTACTTTCGAATTTATAATATTAGTAAGGGTTTAGCTGCTTCCGACGGCTGACCGCGACATTGTTTAGATATTTTATTTGAGCAAATTATGACATAAATCGGTAAACTTGGCCTAGAATATAGAGTCCTAAGACCAGCTATTGGTCAATAGATAGAATCAGGTGTTGTGGACTTGTGGCGCAACTTGTATTGAACTACGATTGGCAGAATTTCTATCTATCTATCAACGTGAACAAACATCACCAAAGAAAATGACATTTTTAACAATTGTCACCAATAGAGTACAAACCTATTGTACCTATAATTCACCAGGATTTCCATCCGTATCATTTCTCTTCAACAATAAAATCTACTTCATACACATACACTCCTTGAAGAAGAAAGTGTAACTCAAGCACTTCCATACGACACCTGATACAAGGCACAATCACAAAGAATCACTCGCCCGCGATACACAATAATTGCAGCTACTAAACGCACTCCAAAATGGCCGCCTATTGTAGTTGGCGCCAAATCCTTGCGTCAATTACGCTTTTCTGCTCAAAATAATGTCTTTTTTTCTAATTTCTGCAACATTAAATTCGTAAATGTCCTTTTCGATTTCGTTTGTGTTTCACTTTTTGCGTTTTGTATTTGAAATGAAGATTTTAAGACTGTACGCAATAGTGTACAATGCAAATTATTAGGTTGACAGATTTTGAAATGAAGACCACGTTCCAAAGACCATTTTTTTTGACGTCGCCCTTGTATTGTCCGAATGGCTTTGCTTTCCAGACAAGTTGTGCATGTAAATTCTTCTAACCAAGCCCTTTTCTAGGATATACGACTGTCTAATTCCTAGTCCACAATCTGGTCAAGTCAGTTTGATGGTCTATACGTGAGAACACTTGCGAGCTCTCCGTACCGGGTTTGTTATAAATAACATCCATCTTCTTCTTCTTAGCGTGTCGATAGCAATCTAAATACTCGGCCCAGAATTCGGCCACTTGTTCGGCGCCTCCACCAGCGTCCATCAGCTCCTGCAACGTGCAGCTGACAGGACACGCAGGACACGACATTAAGTGTCCCATCGTTTGTGGAACAGCACCACATTTACACTCCATAATAAAATTGTTCCTACAATAGATTTACGGTTTTACATTTTTGAGGGACTAAGGGAAGATGAAAACGTGTGACCCGTGGTCACTACCACGGGTCACACGTTTTCATCTTCTATCGCATTATATTGTAGTCTTTGTATTCTATCTTCCCGCACTTCTCTTCTTAGTTTGTGCTTCCCGCATGTCAGCAGGACAGACCCTTACCTACTTCTTTTTTATTCTAATCATATACTAAATTTTGTCTTGTATTTCTGGCCAGTAACTTTAAACGGACTCGCGGAGATTGAATGTAAGCACCAAATAGGTTATAATCTCTATGGTACCACACCCTTTTTTTTTTGGGTGGGAAATCATCAAATGACCCCTCCCGCTCTGGGCGGAGCGGAAGGGATTGTCAGACTCTTACTGACTAAAACCCACCAGTGTTCCTTCAGTTGCCTGTGCCAGGGGCCACGGTATCTCTTTCGAACAACCCGCGACCCTGGCGGATGGTACGACACCCTTAAAGGCTAAACTTTTCTGATACATGCTGATATAACAGCGGCTCGGAAATATGCAGAAAAAAGCTTATAACACTCACTTAATTTCATGAACCCACCAGAGAGTACAAACGCCTCATCTCATTTCTAATCCATAACATGGCCACGAAACAAGATAATCCCTTAAAATAAAACCAGCCCCGGCCCTAAAATAATTGACTCCAGCTACCCTCAAATGTCATTACCGAAAATGCGCATCAAAAAAGCTGCGTGGGGTACAATCTACCCCTATATTATAATTGTATTCAGGCATATTGGCCGCGTTACTGGCTGCTCACATAATTCTGGTGTAATTTGATATTTTATTAGTGAGCATTGTTTAAACAATTGCGTAAGTGATTGTTAGGGCCGTAGGGATCTGCACCTTGCAGGGTGAGGGTTATGTTGAAGGGAGGCAGGCAGGATGGGATGTGTTTTTTTCTCTTTTCGTAGTTTTTTTTTCAGCAAGTCTATTGTTAGTCCTTTTATCTTAAAGCATGAGAAAGTCTTTGGAATGTTGTACGTCACACGTTACGTGTCTTTGACAATCTTATAAATTTTAGTCGGACTATCGTATTTGAGGAGTAGTCATCATTTTGTTGTTCCATTGTTTCTTTTAGCTATATTACGAATTCTTAATTTTTTATAAGGTATTACCTGCCTTCTTTTACTCTAAACTTATTCGAAGCTATGAAAAATACATTGTGAGTGTGACGAAAATAGCAACGATATTGCTATTTTTGCAAATAAAAATGAACCAACCTAGTAAGGACTCATTCAGTGAGAGTGAGATCCAAATTAAGATATCTATCAAATGAATTACTGACGTATCACGTTCCAAAAGTTGTGTGTGTGTTTACCTGTCACTTTTACGTTTTTATGGTCACATTTTATGTAGCAATTTAAGGAATACACATACCGTTGCACAAGGTTAGGCCTTTGAAATATTGAGGGCAGTGGTCAAAAACTTAGCAAGATTGGCGTCGTTAGACTAAAGAGAGGCTTTCATTAGGAGAACAGAATCTCCGGCTGGGTCGATACAGAGTTTATGTTGGATTTGATCCAAAACATATATTATCACAACATACCACTCTAAATGTCATGGAAAGACCACACCACCCGGATTGGTAGTCCATTTCTCTACGCACGTATGGAGTAAATAAAGCAGTCTCCCCCAGCAGTGGGAGGAGTCGGAATAGAGCCATAACTGAAAACTCTTACTACGGCTTTACTATCTGGTCCATGAACTTCCTACTTCCCAACTTCAACATCCCACATAACACCATCCACAATCTATCCAGTATCGAGCGGCATACGTTGCGCGTCGGGGGTGCGCGGGGCGCGGGTGGCTGCGGGAAGGGAGGGTGGGCTGGTGGCTATCGAGTTACACCTCCTGCCCATGCTCTCCTGGTTGTCTGACGGCTTAGATCGTTTTAGACTCGCTTGAAATACGGGATGCGTTGCGTTGCGGTTGTTGATAGAGCGGGGCATTCGTTAGTAAGGATCGAAGTGTTATTTTTTCTTGCAGATTTAAATGGAGAGCTGTTTGCTTAACACCCGGTTTCTGAATTGAGAATTTGAAGTTATAAGAACTTGTGAAACTCTAGCATTACAATAATCAGCCTATAATGTTCCCACTGCTGGGACACGGGCCTCCTCTGAGTAATAGGGGAAGTAGGGAGCTAATTCAACATTTTAATGTAAAAAACGTAAATTTTGAATTACGCGCGACTCACTTAGAATCACCTCAGAAACCGTTTTAGTGTTTTAAGTTATCCTCAAAACCTTGACATTTTAGTAGAGGAGAGGAGAGATTTGGAGTATGTGCGCCAGAAGACGAGGAGGGTCCCGTTACTGGAGTCGCACCGCAACGTTAACTTCATGGTACGCTTAAATCCAAAATAAAATATTTTAATTTTTTTTCATCCATATTAATAGTATAAATTCGAAAGTAACTTTGTCTGTCTGTATGTTACCTTTTCACGCCTAAACCGCTGAACGGATTTCGACAAAGGCAGAGAGATAGATTGCATCCCGGGGAAGGACATAGGATAGTTTTTCTCCCGATATTCCCACGGGACGGGATCGACACATAAGCGGGTGAAACCGCGGGGCGCAGCTAGTTTATTATATTAATGTTTTTTATTACTAAATATTATTTGTTTTATTTAGATTTGATTTTATTCGATTTATTTTGATTTAATTTAAGTTCATTTCTTTTGTTTTAAATATTAAATTTGATTTAAATTGATTCGATTTGATTTGCTCTAATTTGGTTTTTATCTGATTTTATTTGATTGATTTATTATGTTTTCTATTAATTTATGTCGTGTGGTACCACAAGGCAAAAACGCTGAAAAAACACGTTTGTTGTATGGGAGCCCCCTTAAATATTTATTTTATTTTGTTTTTAGTATTTGTTGTTATAGCGGCAACAGAAATACATAATTTGTGAAAATTTAACTGTCTAGCTATCGCGGTTCTTGAGATACAGCCTGGTGACAGACAGACGGACGGACGGACACAGCGAAGACAGCGAAGTCTTAGTAATGGGGTCCCGTTTTTACCCTTTGGGTACGGAACCCTAAAAATCACTGCAATAGATAATTGTGCACCTTCTAGCAAGAACGCTCATTTCAATTTCAAGCTTCAATCCCAAAACAAAATTCAACATGGCGCCGACGGCAAATGTTTATCTTTAACCTGTCACAAATAATACCAAATACCCGTAAAACATGTCCGAACACTAACAATAAATGCTTTAGTTAATACTTTGGTTAACAAATAACTCAAATAAATACTTTTACAGTACTTAATCCTCCTTGGGTACTCGAGCGCAAGTCGGATAGCGGCCGAGAGAAATGGCGCCAAAAAATGCAAACTTTTTTTTTAATGTCTGGTGCAATTATATTTGCGAAGGCATCGTGAGATAGTAAACATAGGTAGGGTTTTTTCTACTTCTGTAATTAAATGAGATTTGAATAATCACACATTGTTTTCAGAATTTGAGGGCAATGGTGGCCCGTCGCCGCGTCGGGGCGTCGCGTCGGCCGGCCCGGCCCGGACTTGCGTGTTGTACAGTTCGCGTCAAATAACTTTGCCGCTCTGAAGTAGGCAACAAGTCACTGCGCAGTAGTTAATCCTATGAATACAACAGCAGCGCGCATGGCGCGGATTGGCGCGGCTAGGAAAGAGCCTAGCTTCAGAGCGGCAAAGTTATTTGACGCGAACTGTATGTCGTAAGTTCGCACCCAAACAGGCGCTGTTATGCAAATTATTTAATCACCACTGACCACTGCTCTTAAAACGGTGAAGGAAAACATCGTGAGGAAACCGGCATGTCCTAGAATCAAAAATTCGTAGACATGTGACATCTACCAACCCGCACTGGGCCCGCGTATTATAAAGAGGTAAATTTTGCCAGGTCGTGGGATTACCCCCCACGACCTGGCAAACTTTAGGTACCTCTTTATCTCTGGAACTATACCAGTCGGATTTGAAAAATTCTTTTTACATTGGATAGTCCAATTCTTGAGGAATGCTATAGGCTATTTAACATCAAGCTATGTCTCTCTCTACGTCAGAAAGAAGGCTAAGCGAAAGGATATCGCGGGCAGGCGATGCGATGCGACGGGGTGGGTCGGGGGAACAAGAAATTTCACGCGGACGAAGTCGCGGGCAGAAGCTAATTAAGTATAAAAACGCCCAATTGTTCTTACGAAGGAGGAAACATTAGCCAAGTCGGCAAGATTGGTACCTATAGTCTGACTTTTAATTAGCTGCAGAAAAATGACACTTCTTAGAGTGAGTTGCATCAGCTAACTATAACCATAACCAATCTCATGACAGCCGTCAAATCTCCGGTTAAGCAAAATTCGGGTTGCATCGGTTTGAGAATTGTTAAAATGACGTCATAAATAACTATAACAAGCCATTTTTAACTATAATCAAAGCTTTGACAGACGTCAAATCTCCGGTTAAGCGAAATTCGGGTTGCATCGTTTTAAGTTTTGTCATAATTGTTAAAATGACGTCACACATAACTATAACATTAATCGACCAAATTCGGCCGGTTAAGGGCTATAGTTACGGTTAGTGTCATTGTAATGTCATCTGCTTTGCAGTTGTAACCTATAAAAATATTGTGTTGTTGAATAAAGTACCTATTAAAACAAATTAGGTATGTCTTTACTCCGCGAAATATTGTGGGAATAAAGCTCTTCTAGCGATGATAGTGACAGTGAATCCGATTTGCCAGTTAGGAAGAGAAAAAAAATCACCATCGCATTGATCGATTTCATAAGTGTGATGAGAATAAATTTTTGGACAGATTCCGGGTTTTTAGTCCCCAAGGGTTCTTGTTTTCAGCAAGGGTCCTCCCTTGCTGAAAACAAGAAACCCCTGAGAATATTTTACTTAAGAATATCGATTTCTAATTTCAGTTTTTTTATTTTTAGTTCTAGCTTCACTGTTGCTCTTCAGTGTGTTGCTTTAATTGCCAAAGAAACTTAAGCTCTAGCGTATGCTTCTGCGTATTCTTCTGAATTTTTGGTTCTAGGACATGCCGGTTTCCTTACGATGTTTTCCTTCACCGTTTTGAGAGCAGTGGTGATGAAATAATTTACACAAAGTAAAGTGCCTGTCTGGGTTCAAACCTACGACCTACAAGCTGTAAGTCGCATCTGTTACGACGGACACACCACTGCTCAGCGAGTAGGGGTGTTTTCAAACGTTAAAAAAAAAACACATAAATTGTACATAACAAAGCATTTTTATTTCTGTAAGTAGGTACCTACTTATATTAATTTCAACGTCACACGACTTAGAAGTAGGTAATATTTCATCTAAAAAATATGCAGGTCGCTCCACCGATGAAAATACATAAATACCGCATGCTCAACATTACATGTGCACAACAGCCAACTATACCAACGTCTGCCCACCAAACAGTTGCAACCTTGCAATAGCATCCAGCAAGAGCAGCTCGGTGTTATAAGCTTATTCTAACTAATATTATTATTGTTCTTTTTGGTGTGCTGGAATCCACTGCAAAATAATGTTCTTTCCCGCAGTATGCGTTTGCTGTGAAAATCGCCGTAAGATGTAAATATTCCTGTATCCAAATCTCCATAATGTATAACAGTTTCAATACTTTCTTGCATTGTCTATACGCACTTTCGTTAAACTGCACAGATGATTTGATTTGCGTTCGTGAATCCATGCGTTCTCAAGTTACCGCACATCTGCAGCAGTCTCGGGCAATGTTTTCGCACATTGCGTTGCAATCTTACTGAACAATTAACTCAACATCCTTCTGGAGTAAATGCTGTAATGCATCTTTCAATAATACAATCCTTCAATTACATACAGGAATACAGAAATATCAATTTCATGCAATTCGAAAGAAACGGAAAAATAAAATGAATGTTATTATCACTTGACGTCTTGTCTTTCTGACAGTGTCAGATAGTGATGCGGCTCGATTTTATTTAACTCGTTACTCAAATAAAAAAAAATAAAGAATCGAGTCCATTTTCTCTCGATGTGCCACTCGGTTTAGTTGCGGTTAGATAAATATCATCAACACTGCCACACTAGTTAACTATCATTCTTGGATAATAAACCAGGTAATAAATATATTTCGTGTAATAAACCGTCATAATACTGTAATGTACAGAGTCACAGAGTTTTAATAAGAGAAAATACATGTTCTGTGGGTTAGTGCTGTCAGATAATAAAGTGTAATTTTTCATTAAATCTTCACTGATTTTATCAGATCAATCTGATAATCAGTGGAATGTAAGACAAAAAGCTCTTTACAAAGTCGAACAAAGCCAATCTTAGCCGAATTATTATTATTATCAGCCATTTCTGTCCCACTGCAGGGCAAGGGCCTCCCTTCCTTCAGTCACTGACTTAAACACCTTGGTACATTACCAATATAGAACGGTTACTGTATTTTTGATCTTCCTATGATTCTGTTCTTGAGTTTTTAATTTACATAATCGAGTCAATCGAGTGCCTGACCGTTAATGACTGAGTAACATCACTAGTGTCAAACAAAGAAAGCGTGATGACAACAAGCTTGAAGTGTTGCCCTTGTCAAAAAATTACCCACGTACTTTTTGGGGAAATATGACGTCTTATCACTTGTCACCCTTTTAACTTTAACTGTAAAACATGTAAAATATATGACGGTGCAACAGCGGATAGTAGATTCTATGGTTATGGTTATGGTTACGATTAAATTTAACTTTGACGCAAACTATAACGGAGCTTTTGATACAACCCACCCTTAATAACTCATTTCGGACTGAGTTTAGAGATATGCGTGTCAAAAAAAGCTTCGTTTGTTACACTATTCTGTACTAGAAAAACAAGATCCCACCAAAAACATTTTCATGTAAAATGTTGCCAAGACGAGACCACATATGGCTCGCACTGCCAAAAAGTTATCAGATCTCATGTAGAGCCAAGCTTCTAACTCTACACGCCCTAACTTCACAAACTCTACACCTTAGTCAAAATATGAGGCTTGGCCGTTTCTTTACTACAAGAACTATTGTATAACAAAAAAGTAATGAACAGTGAATACATTTTTCACCTTACGCCCATGTGATGGTAGCGAAACGGCCAAGCCACATATTTTGACTAAGGTGTAGAGTTTGTGAAGTTAGGGCGTGTAGAGTAAGTATTACTAAAGTAACACATAAGCTGTCATTTTACTGCAGCTAATTAAAAGTCCGACTATAGTGTGGCTGGCTCTCGTGCTATATAAGTATGTTCATATGTACTATCTAGGTATGTATTAAACACATAGGTGTAAGTAGTTATATTATATATCAGCACCAATTAGAAATACGAGAATTAGTAGGTATACCTATGCAAATTAATATTAATTTCGCGGTATTCGCGTATCGTTAATTACTATTAATTAGCGACCCATAGGTGGGTCTTTATTAATAAAATGATCTAATAGACACACAATAATGGTATTTAGTTAGGTAAATAATTACTCAATATATTTAATGTAATATCCATACTTTATGTACAGTATTAAAATAATAATAAGAATATGTACAAGTATATAAAAAGGAAAGGAAAGAATCAAAGGGCATCAAAAAATTCATCCGCATCGCTGTCAACAGAAAACGTGCCCAAAAGACTGGCAGCATTGCCACGTTGTATGGCAATGCTGATTCTTTGGCCAAAAAATAGGCCAGCCCTCTGGTCACGTGAAGAGTCGACCAAATAGGTAGGTAAATTCTTCGAAATAAACCTACTAGCTTATGATATATCCACGTTATTAGGAAAGAATCCAACAAATAGGTACTTACTTTCGGCCCGTGGCTAAATAATAACAGCCGCACAGGTCGATCGATCAGGTTAAGCTACGCTTGCCATAATCAGCCTATAATGTTCCCACTGCTGGGACACAGGCCTCCTCTCAATGAGAGGGAGTGGGCCGTAATCCACCACGCAGGCCCAGTGCGGGTTGGTAACCTACGCTTGCCGTGATCCTAATTTATTTGGGGTTGATGCAATGTCATAATATCTTCTTCCATATTTCTCTATTGGTCGTCATCTCGTCGTCGTCTCCCTTTCTAACACTAACCTGTATTAGGTATACTTGTTTAACAGAGGTCAGTGTTATAAATTATATCATGGACAAGGTCTGGAAAATCAGAAACAAATTAAGAAAACAACGAAGTAACTTTCAACGAAAACACAAAAATTGCCAGCATGAAAAAAAAACAATTCCACAACTTTTTAATTTTATTTTTTAATCGGCTACGGCAACGCGCATTCTGCCTCATTGGTTCCCTGACGAGGTCTGACGTAAAGCGAGGAGCTGGCTACATTGGCGACCACACAACCACGGGATATCATGAAATATTAACCGAAATCCAATTTTATGGTGCTGTATTGTTGTCTAGCTATCCATGTGTAATGCGTGGATGTTGCCTTGTTTTTTGTTTATTTACGCAATCACGATTGGAAAAGCAGATGTTTGTGTTCTGTAGACTATGGACGATTATGATTTATTTTGGTTGTGAAACCATGAAGGTTGGTCAAGGTGTGATCATTATTACCTACTTACATTTTATTTTTTTATTACCAATTTTATTCGGATGAATCAACATTGTAAGTACCTACCCAATTTTTTTGCAAACTGAAAGTTTACTTTTCTATGTTTGACACAGTTTATAAAAGGTTGCATAAATAGTTGTAAATACGGTATACAATTTGTGCGATGGGTCGCACAGTCCGCTGGATTGGAGGGTGGAAACTCGACAAGACACTAATTAGTCACTGTGGAGAAGGACGAACCATGGTAGAAGTACTCAAATAAAAAGCAGTGGCACTCCGGGAGTGCCGAAAGAAGTGAAAACAAAACACAAACAGCGGTGCTATTCTGTAAAAATCTCACCGTGATAACTTAGGTGAAGTGAGCTGTCAGTAGTGTCAATTCCTAGTAAAAACAAACTCACTTCACCTAAGTTTTCACGGTGAGATTTATATAGAATCGATCGGCTGAATACTTTGCCATCACTCACAGACATATTGGATAATTAAATACATTAAAACCGAGTACATACATCCCGAGGACAGCCGAACACGTCCGAAGCGGGTATTTTTTTAATCGTCATACAAACAAAACACGCGCGGTGTCGCTTACGGTAACAGTGGCGCGAGTTCAATGCTTTTTTCCCATATCGCAAAAAATGCCCAACGCGGCTAGAGATTTTCACTTTAAAAATATTATATTCCACTATCAATGGTAGCGAGTAGCGAGTACTGAAGTCTATTCTGCCTTTTTACTTGTAAAGACGCAGACGCCAGTACGTAGGTACAGACGCCAGCACATCAAGTTACTACAATCTGTCAGATTTCTTTAATAGATTTTGGACTTTATTGCTAAAACATAAGGTTCAAGGTTGATTGGGAAAATCTGACAGTTTCGGGTAGGTTGACCTGCTGGCGTCCGTACGGACGCCAGCAGGTCAACCTACCCGAAACTGTCAGATTTTCCCAATCAACCTTGAACCTTATGTTTTAGCAATAAAGTCGAAAATCTATTAAAGAAATCTGACAGATTGTAGTAACTTGATGTGCTGGCGTCTGTACATACATCAAGTTACCCGAAACTGTCAAATTTTCACAATCAACATTGAACTTTATGCTTTAGTGATAAAGTTGAAAATCTACATATTAAAGAAATTTGACAGATTGTAGTAGCTTGATGTGCTGGCGTCTGTACCTACCTAATAACTTAGGTAAGGTTTTAGAAGAAAACTTCAAAGTCCAAAAACAGACTTTAATGTGTCGAATAGTTATCACAAAAAGGTTTCATTTCTTTAACAACTGTACAAAAACAGTTTTTAAAACATTACTCATGCCATAAACACTTTCATCTGAAAAAAAAGTCTCCTTATAACAAAATGTCTTCTCAATCTTATCACAACAAACGAATCAGTCTTTCACTGCCGATACTACACTCTCATTACCATCCATAGCTTCTTTTCTACACAGCAGTGCCAACAAACTACATAAAGACTCGTCAATGGAAATCAAAAAAGATAAAACACATTGATAAAATCTATTGACAATAAAAATCAAGATCATTGTCCTTTTGTCTCCATCCTCTGATCCTCTCTAAGCGGATAGGGGATGGATAAAAGCGAAAACTGTCCCATTGTCATCCCCATAATGTTTGTTGTGTACTAGGATATAAGCAGAGAAGCGAGAAATTGGTTTAAAAGCGTAACGAATAGCGCCGCCTTTTTGAGCAATGCCGTCGGCTATAGCTGTTTTAACGAACTTAAACATAGGCAATTCATGTATAAAATGTTTTGATATCACGTTGTTTTCTAAATATCTTAATAAATTTATCAATCATACCTAATGGTCGCTTATAAATATTGGGAAAATTCAACTGTAAAAAAGTTAAGAAGACTGAAAAAAGAACTTTGATTCATTTTAAAATTAAGTAGAGTAGGTAAGTGTAGAGTTTTTCGCCCATTTTTCTCTATAATCTACAATTCAAACGTTTTTCTTCTTATGAAACTACAACTATAGGTATTTAAACCGTGTAGGTATCTAGATTCTGACTTTTCAAAAGTGCGCACTAAGGAACATACTCGTAAGCTCCTTAGTGTGACAACGTTTTGTCGACGGAAGAATAGACAAAATGACACATTACCATGCTTAGACGCGTAGAATGCGTACAAATATTTCTACAATCTGTAATTTTGTCTATTCTTCCGTCGACAAAACCCGTTTCTACGGCGGTCATGATACGCGTGCTGAAACTTTAAAAAAACTGAAAGATTTTAAGTAACACCTACGTTTTCCATAACTAACGAAGTACGTTTTCAAACAATGACCTTATCTTGTCTTGTCTAACTAAACTATTATTGAATACTTACTTAAATGAAACATTGCATAGTTTTTTGCTCGACTTTGTCTGGATTAAGTGCGGTGCGGCGCCACACTGCAAATATTTTTTCTTTTTGTCCTAAGATAACATGGCGGCGAGAGTTTGGAATGTAATTATTATTAGTTTTATATTATTGTCTTTGTAGTTGGTTAGGTTTTTGAGTAGAGGACCGACCCGACCGACACAACAGAAACAATTACACGAGGCAGATCATCATCATCTGCCTAGCCTTTTCCCAACTATGTTGGAGTCGGCTTTCAGTCTAACCGGATGCAGCTGAATACCAGTATTTTACATGGAGCGACTGCCTATCTGACCTCCACAACCCAGTTACTGGGTAATACGATACCCCTTGGTAAGACTGGTGGTCAGACTTCCCAGCTTCTGACTACCCGTAACGACTGTCAAAGATCCACGAATGACAGCCGGGACCAACGGTTTAACGTGCTTTTTGAGGCACGGAGGGGTCTCGGTAAGATGGTTACCCATCCACAGACCAACCGCGGCAAGCGTAGCTTAACCTGATCGATCAACCTGTGCAGCCGTTATTATTTAGCTACGTGACGTGACGTGACGTGTGACGTGACGAAAACCCGTGTTAAGGAACACGGGTTTTCGTCAGTAAGAGTCTGAGAGTCCCTTCCGCTCCACCCAGAGCGGGAGGGGTCATATGGAGGTATTTCCCATCCGCACAAAAAAAAAAGATCTAACTCTGAACGAAACGACTGCTCATTGTCATTCTTCTTAGCGTATCGCAAAAATTCAAAAATCTTCGTGTCTAAACACACTATGCCTATGCCGTAGGTACGCGACCGAAGTTCGGCATGATTAGGTACGCCTGCAGTTGTGGCGCAACCTGGGAGAAGCCTATGTCCAGCAGTGAACTGCAATGGAATTGATTGAATGAGCGATTTTCCTTTTTTTTTTTTAACTCTTCCCTAGTCGCTGGATAGATGGCGCTGACCTTGGTAAGTTACTGCAAGGAACGGAACTTCACATCATTTTTTTTATTTATTATTTCACTTGGATGTAATTTTGAGATCGTAAAACGAAAGCAAACGAAAGTGTTAGTCAACGAGCTTAGGTGATGTGTGTTTTTTTTTCAAGCGTTTTGGCTTTGGCAACTATTAACGTAGTCAGTACAACGCCATCTACAGAGTTCTTGAAAACTGTTTTCTTTTTACCGACTTCAAAAAAAAGGAGGTTATCAATTCGATACGTATGTATGTAATATTATTGGAATTGCATTATATTCACATATGACAATCTACTAAGGCTTCCAAACAAATATACAAAATTTCATAGACGTATGTATGTATGTATGTTTGTTTGTCCACTCATTTCTCAGCAACTATTAATCGGATCGTGACCATTTTTTTTGTATTAGCTTACATTTACTTCAACTTAGGGAACAGTGCAAGTTTCATCAAAATCGGTTCAGTAATTTTCAAGATATGGACTAATACGTGTAAGTGTGACGGCCTGGCGTATTGATACGAGCTACGGGTGTAGTGTCAAAGGGAAAACATCTCAAAACCTTGGTCAAATTCTAGTGCAAAAACTAAAAATTACGAAATAAAAAGTAATTTAAAAAAATTAAACCGACTTCAAAAAGAAATCAACTCAAAATTATGAAATAACTTTAATTTCGGAAGTCGGTGGCAAAAAACTAAAATACAGATCCCAAGACACCGATAATTTTGAGTTGATTTCTTTTTGAAGTCGGTTTAATTTTTTTAAATTACTTTTTATTAATACTCAAAAAGAAAACCTCTCAATATATAAACATTTTCCCACAAGAATCCGACCCTGCACTCCCTAATTATACCGACACTTAAAACCTAGGCACACTCAATTACCTACTTTCGTACCTACCTAGGCTGAAAACAAGATATGCTATCAGCTAATGAGACGTCTGTTATTAGTCTGCACGACACCCGACACGTGCGCCATCTTAATTAATTAATGAGGACTGCTTGCCTACTTAATGAAGGACTTAATGATATGCCTAATAGTAGGTGGGCATGGAGGTAGGTTTGGGTATCAAGTTTGATAGGTGAGGCTTCATTACGGGAAGATTATGATTAAGTTTTCAGTAGGTAAAGTTAGGTACGTACAGCCAGCAAAAAAACTCGATTATCACTTCAGTTTTTTAAATTTAAATACACTATTCAACTTATTTAATTCAACATGACCTAAAGCGCGGTCACTGTCGGACTGCATAGAAAAAAAGAGAAGCGCTGTGACACAACGCTGGTAATTTATTTCAAAATACGAAGCGATTATTTAATTACAAAAAATCTATTGTTTGGACTAAAAATTAGAACACTAGTGTTTTATAGTATGTTGCTTGTAGAATAATCTGACAAAAAAAGTAATTTAAAAAAATTAAACCGACTTCAAAAAGAAATTAACTCAAAATTATGAAATAACTTTAATTTCGGAAGTCGGTGTCTTGGGATCTGTATTTTAGTTTTATGCCACCGACTTCCGAAATTAAAGTTATTTCATAATTTTGAGTTAATTTCTTTTTGAAGTCGGTTTAATTTTTTAAAATTACTTTTTATTTCGTAATTTTTAGTTTTTGCACTAGTATTTGACCAAGGTTTTGAGATGTTTTCCCTTTGACACTACACCCGTAGCTCTTATCAATAAGCCAGGCCGTCACACTTACACGTCCATATCTTGAAAATTACTGAATCGATCTTGATGAAACTTGCACTGTTCCCTAAGTTGAAGAAAATTTAAGCCACTAAAATAAATGGTCACGATCCGATTAATAGTTCCGGAGATATGCGTGGACAAACATACATACATACGTCTATGAAATTTTGTATATTTGTTTGGAAGCCCTAATAGATCATCATATGTGAATATAATGCAATTCCAATAATATTACATACATACGTATCGAATTGATAACCTCCTTTTTTTTTGAAGTCGGTAAAAAATCAGAATGATTTTAAGTATAAGTATTAGTATGGTCTTTATTGTAAAAAGAAAGTTTTTAGAGGTATCTTCATGATGTTTTTCTATCGTATCAAATTAGTTGTAGTATGTTTTCAACACACTATCTACCTAGCATATAGTTATCCTGAAGAATAATCATATATTTTTCTGAATTGGTTTTTTTGCGTTTAGGTCCTGTAAGTAAACTCCTTAAGAAAACTCTTTAGAAAAAGCACTGGCCACAAAAATGTAAATGTGGTTTGAACCTGTATTAAATTAAATAATTATTTGGATTTCATCCCGATTCAAGAAGAGTGTGAGTTTGGTAAATTCCTGGTCGCCAGAGTCGAGTCCAGAATCTTCAGAAAACTCATCCGTACCCGAAGTCTACTCCCTAAGCACGAAGTCCGTCGTTTCGGCCTTCGTTACGGGCGTTTCTTACCCCCTAACACCTACGGACGGATGATTCGTTCGGGGTCCGAACGAAGAATGAATAACAACGCGATTTGACAATTGTCCCTAAGTACTCCCGATGTGTTTTTGCCGTCCGAACAGTTGAACTTGACATTGGTTTTGACGGATAGTTAGGTATGCCAGTTAATACGACATCAAAATAGTTAGAAATCTGGGCAGAACGATTATGGTGTGGGCTGGAATTCGCCTGAGGAAGAACGAACCTCGTTTTGATACGAGGCAATTTAGATGCCGAACAATACTGTGACGAGATTGTGCAACGTAATGTCATCCCTTTTATAGGTAGGTACCGATAGCGATACGGCCAAGATTTCATGCTCATGCATGATAATTTGCATGCACACGGCCAGGCAGGTGATGAATGAGCCCTGCGAGAACAATGTCACGCTATTAGAGTGGCCTGCACAGTGCGCTGATCTCAATCCCATAGAGCATGCGTGGGATTTGCTCAGGAGAAGAGCGTTCAGTGACCATCCCTAACATTTGAAGACGGAAGAAGAACTTTTTACACATCTTTCCAGAGTATGGAGCAATACTTACCTAAACCATAGGTGACAATAGACAACTTGGTGTAAGTTTTCCCTAAAGGTTCATTCGAAAACCAGCGTCAGACAACATCTGTCTGGCATTAATGCTGAAATGAACCTTTTTGGCGCAGCCGTGAGGCACACACTATTGTTGTTGTACCTAACATAGTTTTTTATTTTTTAACTTGTTAAGGCGAAAGCGCCAGGGTAGCCCGCGAAATTCATTTTTTTTTAGGTTTTTTGCAATTTGCCGGTCAGTATTAAGTTGTACGTTGATTAAAATATGATTCGCGGTCGTAACAAATATGTATTTACAGAATTATAATCATTAAAGTCATCAACACAACTCTCCATGTAATCCCCAAATGTCAAGATTTCATGAATTAGTCATTCTTGGGGATTACATGGTCTTAGAGAGTTGTGTTGATGACTTTTAGATTTATTAAAAAATTGCTAGTACCTAATGTTTTTTTTATTTAATGTTATCTGTGCGTTTGTTTTCTTTATCGACCTACTAAATAGTCTTTTTCGTTTTTAGTACCTACCATTTTAGATTTTCATAAGTAGGTACTTCATAGATTTTTTAACTAACAACCCTTTTATTTTTAAAAATCTGTATTTTGTTATAAATTATGTTACATACTTACATAAAAAGTGGTTAAAATAATTACTATGAATAGGTAGGTACCCTTACCTAATTGTTCCCTAGACTTTGTTGAGTAGTGTATTAATTACTGAGCAAACTACCTATTTAATAAAAACAGTTCAAGTAAAATCTGAAATGTGAAGCTTATCTAAGTACTTATCATATTTATGAAACACTAAAATAAATCAAATAATTAAGTAGGTATGTGACAAATTTGAATGTAAATGGGACAATGTTTTTGTTTTTTTTTTGCTGACACTTCACGGCACAAGGTTTAAAACTAATCGTGTAGGTTCGTACCGCGTTCAAGAGCTGTCAGTGTCATCATTGCTAAGGAATAGTGACAGTGACACTGACAGATCTTGATCACGGTTTGAATGTGCTGATCGCGTTCAGTTTTATTGGTGCAATTGGCACTTAGTATATCCAAGAGTTGGTAGGTGAAAATAAGAAGGTAGGTAACATAGAAATATGATTACTTATATCTTTTTTTTCTTTACCTATTGTGTCCCACTGCTGGGCAAAGGTCTCCCCCATACTGTTTAAAATTTCCTTATCTTGTGCTTTCTCCGGACAATCGGTCAGGAACGAGTCTAAATCGTCACGCCAGCGCTTCTTAGGTCTGCCTCGATGACGAAGCCCGTCTTCAGCCACCCACTCTGTGACGATCCTGGCCCATCTGTTTTGATACATCATATAGGTACGTTTTCCTTTAAGATTTTTATATCTATGGTAGGAAATTAGAACATTCGTTATAGATCATAGTAGGTAAGGTAGGTTACCTGCTGTACCTACCTACACTTAGATACCCAACCTTCCTACATTATATCTATTATTATTTTCAAAACAACCCTAAGTAGGTTTTTCAAAATACCTAGGCAATCCTTCCTAGATGGAACGATTATAAACAAAATGTCTTCTTTTTTAAATACTTTAACAAAAAGGAACAAAGTCTAAAACGTTTCCTACAATTTATTGACGTTCTCTCTTCGACATTCAAAATCAAATGGATTCTATCCGTAGGCGTAGCGTTTCGAGGCGTTGTCTAAAGCGACCAATCAGAGCGAAAGGATCACCCTCCAAGGATAATGCTTCATTGTCATTGGTCGATTAGTTGACACCTGATAGTGATGTCCTGGCGATCCTTCGTTGGTTGTCTCTTTCTCTTTTGTAGTCATCATTGTTGAGCCTACCATCTCTTTTTATTGAATGAACTATTTATGCCGTAGGGACTGTATAATGTTCTCTTGAATGTAGGTATTGGAATAAATAAAGTATTTTATACTTATTCAACCAACTATTTTTGGTCTGGATTCTGGGTGCGCTTAGGTATTTTCATTGAAACGAACTCATAATAATACTCCAAAACACATACATTTATTTTTCCACAACCAGAGACTAACGAAATGAACCAAAGAAGGAAAATAGTAACAGCTAGTCAGCTACTACGACAATCTCACACAATGTGCTACGACAAGGCTACGAAAAAATCTTTTCCAGGAGTAGCGCCCTCTACTGGCTACGCCGATAACTTTACTACGTAAGCGACATCTGTTGTTGAAAATAAAAATCCATCAACGCCATCTAGTGGAGTTTTTATAGAAACAGTTCACATTGAAGAAGCCTAGAAGTTATTCTACTCAACACTAGATAGCACTGTTGAGCGTATTAGGAAAATAGACATTCAGAAGAATTTAATCTATTCTAATTCGTTAAAGCTCAATATTTAATTCATAATTATATTCGAACATGGAAGACAACTTTCTTGATTTCATTTAACAATATTAATTTATTTTACTTAGATTTTTTCTTATATTTTTTTTCGACTATAGTAACATTAACTGACGCGTGTCTGGTACATGCGCAACACAACTTGCTTTCAAATGACGCGTTTGACATTTCTGTCATTTCACTTTTTACATACGTGTCAAGCAAACTTGCGCGTTTGGCTTTAGCGGCCCTTAATTTTAGGAATTAATTGTGAGTAGAATTTTATTTTTGCTATAATTCTTGTCTAATATACTTGTGTGACTGTTGTGCATAGTTGGTGTGCCATTTTTCATATAAAAACTTCAATTTAACTTGTAAGTTTCGTCGGCCTGTTTACACTTTAATTTCATTACGTGTATGTAATAACATTTTTCTCGATAACAGCGGCTGATTTAGTGTGTAATTCGTGTTAAACCGAGACCGTAGCTCGTTACTTTATGAATTACGCATATCGTGCTATTAACTTGTCTCAAAAGCAGTTTGTGACCGCTTTATTTTGAGTCCAGCTGTGCCAATAGAACATTGTGTGTTTTCCTGTTATCCATCGCTTTCGAGAAGATTTAGGTACGTTAATTACGACGTAAATAAAAGGTGAAACATAATAGATCAATGTAGATTAACGTGTTGACCTTCGTTTTGCAGTTTTAATTGAGTATTTATCATTAAGCTTAATCATCAGCATTGTTATTGAAAGATAATGAGAATCTGAATTGACACGTATTCAACGTGGAAAGTTGATCGTTTCGGTTGTTTCATTAACGTAACGCACGCGTTTGCGTTCAGACATGTATTTTAATGTGTACCCTCAGTTATAAGTTAAACATACTGTGCCACTTTTCTTGTAAAACAACAGTATTATCAGTTGACATATATTATTGAGGTGAACAACTTGTAAATCAAGCATTTTCTGTATTACCGACAGTGATTTCCTGTTTATTGTGAAAAGTGGGTATATTGCACTTCATTTTATTAAACTTTACTCAATGGAAATGTGAGAAAATCTGTAGGATTTTGTTAGAAATTTAATTTTTTTTTTTTTGTTAAGCTTTGTTCAAATAAGTTAAAACACTTGTGCTTTAGTATGTTGCTAGTAGAATAATCTGACAAAAAATCATAATGATTGTATGTATATTAGTATGATTTTTATTGTAAAAAGAAAATTTTTAGAGGTATCTTCATGATTTTATTCTATCATATCAAATTAGCACACTATCTACCTAGCATATATCCTCAAGAATATCATATATTTTTCTGATTTTGTTACTGTAGTTGATCATATTACTTTAGTTTCTAAAACTTGAGTTTTTTTGCGTTTAGGTCCTGTAAGCCGCTTAACAATAAACCATATTCTGTCTCTATCCATTTTTGTCAGTTTTATGAAATGCAACACCAATGTCAACAAGTCAAACAATTTTCAGTTTAATTTATTTTCTAAAAGCAGTTATAATCATCAGTGATAATCATCTGGAAATACTACAGCCATAGCCCAAAAACGCCATTTAAACATCGTTATAAAGAAATATTCACAATGAACCATAATCCAACAAAATTACATCAAAAACTGCCGAACCGGAGGTGACATCTGTCATGTCACCTCCGTTAAAACTAAACAAATACAGGACAAGACAATGTTGACAAAATCTGCCGCCGCTAGACGTGCACGCCTAACACCTCCGGACTCTTCGCTCAGCTCCGCCTCGCCGCCGAATAAAACCATATTCTGTCTCTATCCATTTTTGACAGTTTTATGAAATGGCTAAAGATTACAAACACACAGAGTGTGTCTTGTCGATGAACAATTAATCTCACTGACTGTATATAGTTACACATCAGACTGGAATCATAAACATACTTCTAAACATAGACATGAATCGTATTTACTAATACAAGCACTTAAAATTTATTTTTCTGCATAGTTTCATTTCAAAACAACAAAAAGATAGGATACTTTTCATCCGGGAAAAATAAAAACAATTTAGAACCAGCTTCTGGTAGTGGAAAATACTGAACCCACTTACGAGTTTAATAATTATACAATTTAGTCTTCACGGTGCACAGTGTCTTCATGGTGCTAGTCCATACTAGCACCATGGAAACACACAGTGCGTTAGTGACATTCTTGACAAAAAATAATCTCTTATTTTCAGGACAAATATATCTGCAAATCATTAAAAATGGCCCCAAAACAGAGGATGCGTATCGCCA
Source organism: Oligia fasciuncula (assembly GCA_963082905.1). Classification (NCBI taxonomy): domain Eukaryota; kingdom Metazoa; phylum Arthropoda; class Insecta; order Lepidoptera; family Noctuidae; genus Oligia; species Oligia fasciuncula. Next base: position 12,618,865 of record OY720408.1, read on the forward strand.
ACGAGATCGCCAGCAAAAACATCACCATGAGAGGCAATGTGCCTAAGTCGACCAAGGTAGTAAGTACCACCAATTTAGTTTTTTTTATTTTTCTTAACATAAGTTACTAACTTGTCTATAAGTAGCTAAGTTTAGATTAGCATCAAAACCTACAGAAGTTGACTTGCGTAAGCGATTCTTAACAAATGTGGCTAGCTCACTTCTGCAAGTTCTCTGAATAAGAATTACTTCTGCAAGTATTGTTGCTGATCTAAACTTCACTTATCCATTCTTAATCAATTTGCAAAATATTCTTTTTATATCATTTTTTTTTTGTAGGTATGCATATGAGTGTGTTTCCCCCTAGAGAATTCACTGTCTTAAATAACTCAATCCATGTTAGTGAATCTCTTTTGCTGTTAATAATTGAATAAGTACTACAAATTCACTTGATAAACCAGTTACAAAGAATTTATAATGTTGCAGTAATCTTAATGCATGGTACATACAATGTTTCCAGTATATAATAGCTACAAGTTAATACACAGATAACCTAAGACAGTTCACATCTTGCAGTGATTATTATCTAATGTCCGTTCATGCTTGAGCAATCTGTTGAAAGTGAAAGTCAAATCTTGACGAGAAGTGTTATCAAACTAAGTAAAAGTGAATAAAATTGATGCTGTGAAGTAATGCTACAGCTAACTTTACAGCAATTGTTGGTTCACTATTATTATTCAATTCTGTAGTGGCAACTAAAAATAGAAATAGTTCTGTTTGCTTCTTTTGCCATATTGAAGATTGAACTTGACCTTTTGTTATCAGCTCTTATATGTATGAGGTGTGCATGGAAGTCAAGAAAATATTTCCACAAATGCTATTAGTACCTACTTTTCTGTTTTCTGCTTTTATAAGTATCATAGTTGGTGATACTTGTCATTTATTCAAACCAGGCTGAGAATTAGCACTCTTTGACCGTCTAAATTACATAAGACAGTCCCCCAAAAACGCCCGCCCTTCACCATTTCCTAGTGCTTTTAAACTGGGAAGAAGTGGCGCAAGAAACTCCCCAGCAGAGTACAATCTAGCCTATTAGCTAATAAATAATTTAATGTAAAAGTGGCAAATATTTAATGTTTAAAAAAAAAGAAGCTAGTCTACAAAAGTACATTAATAGATAATTTAAGTAGCTATGGCCATAAAAAAATAAAAAAACACTTATTTTTAAAGGAATAAATTACGCATGACTGTAATGGCAACATTCCACAACATAATCTTTTGCATAAATGCGTGAAATTAATTAGTAACACAGAGTAACACTAGAAGTATGTGTTGAATATTTAAATCATAACTAGGTACTTAATTGTTTTCATGGTGATATTGAAATTGAAATACTGTGACAAGTGATAATTTTTTCACAAAAAAAAAATCATGATGCTAGGGTAACTAGGGAGACGTTTAAAAAGACTCAAAACTACGCCTTATTATGAAAATACTATAGTTGCAGTCCGATTCTATGGCGGCTCTGAAGTGCGCTACTCGCTGCGCAGTACCTCACCCCTCACCCCCGCTGACACGTGAATTTGTTACTGCGCAGCGACTCGCCTTATGTTCCGAGCCGCCATAAAGTTTTTACAAATTCTGATTTCTAGAAGCCTTTTCAAGTCTCGGACTATGTTCTATGGCAATGTTGATTTTTTGGTCAAAACTCATTCACACAATCTGTGTAATAGGTAAGGAATTTTCTTTGTTTATTTATATGTTTCACCTCTTTCCAGGAAAAGGAAGACCAGTACCCCGTGGCGCCCTGGTTGCTTGCCCTCTTCATATTCGTAGTGTGCGGCTCAGCAGTGTTCCAAATAATTCAATCTATACGACTCGCCTAGATCCCCCTTGTGATTCCCACCCTTGACTGATACCTTACCATTGTGGCTTGAATCGTTTCTAACAAGCTTTTGACTTCTTACTAACTTCTGAAAGCCTGGTACTTTTTTAACGGATGAGATTAATACACCTACAGCAACTTGCTTGAATGGAGCCTAGTTGAATGTTCTATGCATTTCTGATTGCCTAGTATTTTATAGGCTATGTAATCGGTTAGGTTTATTTAGGCTAAATGCAGTCTAAAAATATTTAGCGCATATTATTAGCGAAAATCAAAATGTATGTTTCGTTTCGTCCAGTTTCTGTATGCAAGACCATAGACATTTTCCATGTTTATATGAAACCTTTCAAGCCATGAACCCCGTAGTAAATTACAATAAATTTTATAAATATTGTGCATACTAGGAGATTTCTTTGTTACCTCCTATTGTGAACAGTGACTGCGCAACTAACTCTCTATGTAGCTTTCAAAGTTGCATTACTTTATATGTTTAATTATTCTTAAGCGCAGGTTTTAAACAATATAATCTCAAGAAAAAAACATAATTGTACGTACTATATTCTTGTATATTGTAAAAATGAATTTAATGTTAAGGTGAAGATAAAAAATCGAGAGCATTTAGAAAAATGTTGTTGAAATTCATTCCTTTAATTTTTATTTGAGACCAATATGTGTAGACACGCACAAGAACGCGACTTTGCCATTCAAAGTCGAGGTTTTTTAATTTTTATTTGATTTTAGTCCAATTTTTAATTGTAAAAATATAAAAATTGTTTTATATCCGCGCCACGCTAACGAAATTATTTGTCGGTACTATTTTTAATTTTAAATGTAATTTATTTGATTAATACAGTATATTTGTCATATTATATACAGCTTTTTTTCATTCTGAATCTCCTACGCACACAGACATCGGCCAATAAACTTTCGTACAGGGGGCCTAAAAAGGCCACTTTGGCAGAATCATAAAAGGATAACATTATGAATCTTAATGGACAGTTAACTGTTAGGTTAATCGTAAGTATCAAATCCCATTGGTAGAGGATTTTTCAGTTTTTTTTACGAAAAAAAGATAAACACGAATTGTGATCGCCTTATTATGATTCATAATGTTATCCTTTTATGATTCTGCCAAAGTGGCCTGTTTAGACTTTAGGCCCCCTGCAGATTTAGAGAACGCATGCTCTTCGGAAATACGAACGCGCGATGTTGAAATCTAACTTACAGTCCGTCCAGAGAATGCGGACAGCCATCAGTTTCATACAAACGATTAGGTATCTACGTGTTTTTAATACGGGGTGGTCATAAAGTCGTGGATCAAACTGATCCACGACAAAAAAAAAATGTAGGTACACAAAAATATTCATAACTTTTAGGGCAATTGAATTACGCCATGCTGTAGAAGGCTCTGCCAGAGTATACACACATATATTTTTTGTTGGAAGACCTCCTTTATAAAGAAAGAAAGAAAAATGTTTATTTGGACACAGTTCGTGAAACACAAAATTAACAAAATAAAGATTATGTCCCTGTTAACTCCCTATTTCGTTAGATCCACTTTTTGACCATCCTGTATATGTGGTTTTCATACTGTATCCTCTGCCCAGCCCTTCGGGGATTACAGGCATGGTATTGTGTTCGCAGTTCGCACTAAGCACTTACAGATTCTCGTCACAATTGAAGATGGAAAGGGAAATACGGTTACGTTTTATTGTACTCTTACAATAGGGTACACTTGATCAGTGAGTCACATGTCATGTTTACACATGTGGTTTCTCTAAGAGTAGGTACAATACGACCGACGTAACTTGGAGGGCCTGAACTTCGCGCAGAAGGCTGCGCAGTAAGATTTTTTAGGAACCAAATGGTGACATGAGGCGAGTCGGAGTGAGAGAACATGCGCGGAAGTTCGCAAAGGTTACCTATACTCAGGCCCGCCAAGTAAGTCCGGTTGTAATTGTAGGTAGGTTAGGTATCCACACATATTTTCTGTGAATTGCGTGAATGACGTCACTGAATTGTTTACTCGCCTGCTGAGCAAATATTTTGTGGGTTGTATGGATTACTCCATGTCTGCAGTCAGAAATATAGAGAAAACAACAGATTTATTTCAATAATTTGTATAATTTCGCAAAACATTTCAATTTTACATTTTTCTTCGAGAGCACTTTCGATATTATAATACAATGTTAAAACTATATAATACAAACCCTTTTTACAATTATGTCATGTCGTATGTGGTACTTATACCATAATAAGATCGATTTCACCACTACCAAAAGGCGTAATTTTTTATCTTGTACAGTCACGAGCACTAATATGTCAACACTTGGCAACTTTCAATAGGAATTTTTCACAGAATAACGAATGCAACGTTGAAATACGACACTTTACATAAACCTATGGGTTCGAAAATACTATGTTCGTAATAATATAAAATTTAATTCAAAAATAAAGGAGAAAATCGCCTTTGAATAAAGCCAAGTGTATACATACTTATGCTCGTGACTGTACACTAGCGCCCTATGGTTGTTAGCGGTGAGTAGCGGAACTAGTGGATTTAAATGTTATGGCTGTGCAGTAAAGTAACTTTAGCGAGAATATGTCCTAAAGTTCGAGTTGACCCGCTATCAACTAATGTATGTACCTACCGTGGACAGGTAAAATAATGATTTTTATTTGTAATCTATTTTTCTCTTTTTAAGAATTCTCTTTTATAACTAGGTAGACCTCTTATTAAAAATATTTTACTATTTTTTATAGCATTATGGTAGTGATGGAATCGATAGTCAATCTAGACTAAAATTGAGCACCCTATAGCACCAATTGTGATGAATTTCTAGTGTGAAAAACAGTCTATTTTATGTGATTTTAGTTTCAGCGATACAACTTTTTAATTACAAAACTATTTAGCTATAGGTATACGTTCATGCAGAGGAGTACCTAGATCGAGAAGACTGTCCGCACACTAGCGCTCAAATATAGGGCGCGGTAAGTAGCGGAACTATCAAAGTTGCAAGAGACTGTGCAAGATGATTAAGGACTTTGTCAAATTCTCGCGTAAATTTTGAAAAACGCACGACGCGATACAAATGCTTAGATTTATCTAGGTATTGTAAAGATTAACAATTGTTAAGACCCAATCAATTTTCGGTAATCCCTCTTAGCGTGGAATTGAAATTACCAAACAGATTACATACATTATTGATCCTTCATAATAATGAAGATAGTTTTATCTTGTCCGTTATCATCAATTTGTAATTTTAGCTCAATATTATCAACTACTATCCGCAAAGATATAGTATAGGCGTTATTCTAAATTGCCGGCCGATGCAATGAATTATGTCAATTTTATTTTTAAAACATTTTGTAATCAAAAAAGTATATCGCTGAAAAAGCTATAAATATCTTGCCTTTACCCATTAAATACAGTGTACAAATTAGTAGGTGCCATATATTATGAATCGTGTAAGTAACTAAAAGTGCATTTTTACAATTATGTGGTACACTTCGTGTCATTCTATAGTATACACGTTTTAAAAGATAAATTATGAACTAATTTTTACATTTTTTATCACCCCAAAATCTTGTACCGAAATAATTTTACAAGGTTTTTGATATTGTTGAGTTGGGTTTTTGATATTGATTAAACAGACCGTGTAATAGTCTTAGGTGGTTTTACTTGATGGGCTGTCCAAATATGGAGAAGCAATTTCTTTTTTTCAGAATTTTTACTGTTACTCCTTAATCCCAAGCCGGCTAAGGCAACAATAACTCTTCAAAACCCACTTCAGTTATTTTTACTGTCAACATTAATTTAATTAGACGTCCAATCTAGTTTTTAATTTCTGGCACAATACTCTGGTATTTTTTTTGCAAATGGCGTCTGATCAGTTATTCAATGTATGAAAATGATTGAGATTCAATATGTTCTACATCTATGGTGATATGAAGCCAAAATTAATCATTACATCTATCATATGCCACGTCTTCACTGGTTGTAATCACATGCTTAATATTGATTTACTATAATGACTTAAGTACGGATAATATAAAGCATTTATACACTGAAATAAAACTAAACTAAAAAAATCGGCATCACATCTAAGGTGACTTTTCTAAGCGGGAACTGTAGGCTATATTTTTATTGGTACATCAAAAATATGACTACAAGACACTATTTGTGGCCGCCAGTGTAACTATACTAAAACTTAAACTATTTTAAAGTATCATAGATGGCTTCGTTGGGATATGTACCATTCAAATGTATGCTGTTACTAAAACTTAACGAATTATCTTTACTTAGACAGATTTCGGTTTTTTCTATATTATTATCATTCTCATTTGGATAGTCGTCGTTGTTACTCGTTATTTCTAATCTGATCGCGTGCATTTTGTTTTCTAATTTATCTTTATCGCGTTCCCAAGAGTCTATAATCGAGACATCGTTCTTACTTCCCATTTCGTCAATATCGCTTGAAGTAACACTGGAATTGTCCAAATCGAAATCTGTAGTTTTTTCAATAACGACAACTTCTATGTGTCTGAATGGATTTTCTTGGTTTTCTATCATCTGTCTCGCTCTCTCGTCGTTTCTGATAATCACTTCTTTTTTGACGTTGCAGATGACGGGATCAGTTGCAAGTACATCGATGTTGTTGTCGTAATTTTCTTCGTCGCTGGTTTTGTTACCGTTGGGGGTACAAATCTCTGCGTAAATGTTGTCGGAGCTCGCATCGGATTCAACTTTTTCTTCTTCCATGTGAACGGCGTCAGCTACCTGCCCGTATGGTAGATCCTCTATGACTGGCAGCTTTCTTTTTTGTATAGATGAAATAGATCTGCGGATTTTCACTTGCATTTGTGGTTCCTCTTCAGAAATGTCAATCGCTGTGATATCGTCTTCGATTTCAGATTTCGGTGTCGGGGCTCGTGGTTTATCGATTTTCTTTCTAAAGTTAACAATCTTCTCACTATCTGCCGACCGCTCAGTTTTTGTTGGCATGCTGTTACTATTGCTGCCTTCTTTTTTGTCAGTAGCCTTTTTAGGATGAAGGAGATTTGATGTTGATTTGCTTAGTACTCTCTTAGTTTTAACGTGAAACTCGGAGCATAGTTTCTCTGTTATGAAAGAGTGTTGTTTGTAATTAATTTCAAAATCGCTGTCGTTATACAGAGATCCGACGCCAAACATATTGATCTCTTCGCAACTTTGGATCTGATTGTAAGATTCGGACTTAACCATGGCTTTCTCTGGTATCAAATCAGGTTGTATCCTTTGCCTCCTCTCTAGATTCGTAGATGATTTAGTAGCTGATGACTTTTTGAGCATATTTTCGTCCAGACTCTTCAATTTTCTGCCAGAGCTAGCATCACTTTCCATAGAACCGCAGTAGTTGATTTGGTCGACGCTAAGGTTTTTGCGGCCATGTTTCATGTTGATACCGCTGTCGTCTTCCGTGTAAGAGTTGTCTGGCATTCCTGTCTGTACGGAGACTGATTTCGTCAGTATTGGCTTTTTGTGATTGGAACTGCACTGACTTGTTCCCATGTCCGACGAAGATGTCGTTAGACTTTTATAAGAATGGCTCTTCTCAGCCGTTCCATCGTTCTTCCTCGTGCAGCCGAATCTATCTTCAATTAATTTTGACATGTCTTGGTACCGTTCTATGGAACTATGCTTCTCACCTAGAGGATCAAAAGGATCTTTGACATCTCTTGACTTCTCACTATTCTCTATAGCTGTTATCTTTTCATCAGTGAGTTTCTCCGTGCTCTTTAAAAGTTTCAAATTCTTAAACCATTTGTTCTTTTTCTGTGCCGAATCTTCTCTAAATACTTGCATTTTATCGCTAGAGAAGTGTTCATGTTCCATTTTCTCATCTGGTTTGTCTTCTCTTCCCTCGTCGTCGCTGTATACGTCGTAATTCATATGCTCGAGTTCGTTTTTACTTAAAAATATAATAGATCCTTCAGTCTCGTCCGGAATATCTTTCAATACCTTTTCGCTTTTGCCGAATAACCTAGAAGTGTCAATCTTGAGACCTTGTAGAGTGAATTTTCTTTCTTTTTCAAACTTAACAGGCTCATGGTCTTCTTTGATGAGGTCTTCGGCTGTTTTCGCTTTCCCGACCACAGTTGAGTTGGCGTAGGAAATCTGCCTGATCCAGTTGTCAACATTGAGTTGACAGAAGGTTAGAGCTTTCTGAAGGCGTGCGGAGAGGAACATGCGCTTCTCGTTCTCGAAGCCGAGCTGAGTGCGTCTCACTTTGATGGTGCTGTTGAGGGGGAGAAGCTGAAGGGTTTCCTTAGCGTGGTAGCGAGGGTCCACTTGCTTGCTCGGGCTCGAGGGCATCGACCCGTACTCCGGGAGGGTGCACATCACGAGAACTGGTTCCGTTGATGCCGCTCGCAGTAGAAGGTCATCTGGAATTGAAAGAAATGCCTCCTTAATGCATTTGATTTGATGCGGTACTTTAGTATAAACTTGAATTAGAATTGCGAAATACCAATGCACGATAAGATTGCCATTATTCCAGTGTAGGTCTGGGTTGGTGTTACCAGTGCTTTTGTCAGAAAATCTACAACCTCTTCTCATTTTTAACTCACCTCCAACATCATGTGCCATCTCGATCGGCACCGTCCCTGCCAACAGGCGCACTCTACACGGCAGCCGCCATATGCTCAGTAAGTGCGGTAGGCGGTGCGCCCTTGCAGCCACGTCGGGAGCCACGCCCCGCCCCTCTCCCGCGGGCTCCCACTCCGCCGGCGACAGCTCCTCCGGGCATACCTCGTACAATTCCCCTTTAGTGTTGATAGGCACGAAGAGCTCCTGGAAATATATGAGCGCCTAGTTATTAAAGTATAAGGTGCAGATATTTTTAGGTCATGATAAAAGTAGAGATCGTTCATCATATGTTATGACCCTTTTGCACCACAAATCGCAAAATACTTTTCCCGCAAAACTTATTTAAAACATCGTTCTGTTTAGTATTGTTAGTTTGAAGCTGACAGAGACGGTATGGTGTTTTAAATATGTTAGCGCTAAACGCATTTAGTGATTTGTGGTGCAAAGCGAATCGAAATCTTAACCTAAAATACAAAATAAAGTTGAATTTGCAGTCAATTGCATCGCATACCGCATACGTCTTCTCAGGCACCTAAAGATTTTTTAAATAAAATTTCTACACAGAAAAGCAAGGTCGCAAAAATAAAACCAAGAACGAACATTTCTATATTATTTGAGTCTGGCAATATCGTTCCTTGTAAAGCAACTAGCGTATTGTCTGCGAGGTTTATACCTCTCCATTTATTTTAATGTATTCTCTGTCACGGCAAGTGTTTATTGTTTATGCTTTTGCACATTCCCATTATTCCCAATCCAATATGGCGGGACTTGACACCGGTTTCGTTTGTAAGTATGTCCGCCAGAGTAGGCGTGCTTGTGCTTGTGGTGGTGAGTTTTGATTGTTTGCTAGTCATGCGCCCAAAGGGTCTCGTAAACCATAAAAATAGTCTACTTATGATACTTCATATAATTATACTTTACTACGGTTTGGGCTGTACAGATTTATACCTAGATCACAAGTTTATTGAAATAACAAAATAGGTTAAGTACTACTACTCGATAATAGATGGCGCTACTGTCTTAAGTTAGATTGTAACTATCACCAAAAATAAATTCTCATTACGATACAACACACAGTTTAACACGAAACAAGAAAGAGTTGCTATTTATCTGATTACTCAAATGATAATGAAGGTTTATTTAAACGCAAATACTTTTCTTGTTTCAAATACAACAGCTGCATCGAATACACATCACCTGATTATCAATTATTGTGTTATGAATGATGGCTCAAGAGTACACTTGTATTGCAAGTAATAATATCAATCTAAATAAAAACTGGGCTTCATCAAACACAATGGTGCAATTTTACGTCTATCTAGATTTAAATACAGGTTTATTACTTAATCGATTCTGGCTGAATGTTAGGTGCGAGCTCGCCCATTGTGTGGTAAAAAGTTAGCGTTTGTCTATTAGCTGCACGCGGGTTCTATAATACAGTTTGAAATTCGATCTGCTTTGATCAAAACTTTGATTAGGTAGCCTAGTTTTTGTTTTTTTTAAGACCTACTAGGTTTAAAGAAAAATAAGTCTACATCGCAATCTTTGCTGTTAGCTCATTCGTATTTGTTAGCTTTTTGTTAATACTAATTTTAAGACCATGATTATTACCTACATAACTTATGGCAGGCAAAAGAATAGAATATAATACCTACTCTTTATTATGTAGGTACACCCATGGACGTAATATATAGAAGTAACGTCCATGGGTACACCATATAAATTACAGACATAAAAACAAAAAGCAAAACAAAAAAATAACAAAACAAAAGCTTCTTTTTAATGATGTAAATTCTCATTTTCTCAAATATTTGTAGCATAATAATCTTAGCATATTATTTAGAGCATATTTTATTATAAAATATGCTGCAAGGGTCAAATATGGAGGCATTGCCACTCAGTGAGAACTTTTGGATCAAATTATTGATTAAAGGAACCTACACACACAAAGGCACACTTAACAACTCGGAAAGGGATCGTCTCCGTATCGCCTTTCGCCTTGGCATCAAACAGGCGTAGGCGTCAAACTAACGTAAGCACGTAACCAAAGCGGATCAGAAGCTCCGATACATCGACTCGGCTACGGGTAGGCGACGCCGCGCTTACGGCCGGCTCGCCAACCGCTGGTTGATGGTGCTGCAGGCAGAACGCGGAAGGGGTGAGAGTGGCAAGGGTGGACGAAGAGACGTAAGCTCGAGTTCGGAGAGACGTCAGCGCGGGGACGACGAGCCGTAATGCACCGCACCGCGGTTGGAGAGCTTGTCCCGAGGCGAGGCGATTATAATAATAATAATAAATAATAATTTACGGTTATGTTACGATTCTGATTAGTGTGCGTTGCAGTAGGGCGTTTCATACAAAGAATACTGTATGGTTCGAGTTGATACCGTAACGTTCCCTTTCCGATTTGATACGTGTGCGTTTGATACCTTTATTCGTTTTTCTGCGTCAATCAAAGAGAGATAAACAGTCGTAAGTTAGGTAGGTGCTACCTCACCATATCTAAATTTTTTATACAAAAGGTTTTTCAAATAATCTATCCATGCACGTTCCCATAAACGTATGTAGAAAATGCATATCGAATAGCTTTAAACTTCAATATAACGTCCACTAAGAATCTATAAAGGTACTTATTATAAAAGAAAGTCGTGTTAGTTACACTATTAACTCAAGAACGGCTGAACCGATTTGGCTGAAAATTGGTGGGGAGGTAGCTTAGAACCAGGAGACGGACATAGGATATCTTTTTATCCGGTTTTAGATGAACATACTTAGTATTTAATACTTTTATTTACTTATAGGAGTAGGGTAGGAGTAGTGTAGGAGTAGGTTAGGAGTAGGGTAGGAGTAGGTTAGGAGTAGGGTAGATGTAGGGTAGGAGTAGGGTAGGAGTAGTGTAGGAGTAGGGTAGGAGTAGGGTAGCAGTAGGGTAGGGTAAGGGGTAGGACACCACGCGAACGAAGTACCGCCGCACATACGAGTATTTTCGTCTAAAATCCGGTCAAAAGTCGAATTTACGAAGTTAAATAAAAACCTATTAAAGCCACACATTTTTGCACCTTAATAACCGGTCCATTGAAAAAGAGACACATTTGTGACTCAGGTAGTCGACACTTCCCGCACAAGCAGTCGGAACCTAGTCGTAGTCTAAACCGCATGTTTCTGTTCTCGGCGCTTATTTATTTTCACTGCATTGGAGTTTGAACTGTATGTTTGGTGTGATAAATTGTGGAAAAAAACATTGTAAATATGGAAGTACAAGGTATGTAGATTATTTTAACATAACAATTAAATAATTTTTGTTTCATTTATGTGTTTAAAAAAATTAAGCAAGATGAACCGATAATTTGAAATAAATTGTCTAAAATATTTTGTTTAATCGTATTTTTGTTTATTTGTCAAGGCTTGTCAAACCATTATTTTACGATTAATATGTTGGCTAGAATATGTTTTAGTAAAAACAATAAAAATTTGCCGCGCCTACGCGCGCCATTGTTTTTTTTTTATTATTTGAAAATGATAGTGTAAAATGTGGATATATTTGACTTTACGTTGTTTTATTTTTTATTTTCAGATAATGTAGAATCAACTGTTAGTTTTACCAGAAGAGCTTTGTACGACATCATGCGTGACTGTAAAGGAAAGAAAATTTGAAGAAAAGTTGGAGTTTTTGGGAACAAAATTAGTTGAAGTAACTCAATGCCCAGATTATAAATAAATATTTTGGATCGTACTCTGAGATTTTTTAAGACTGAATTCAAACGAAAATGGGTAGCAGCAAGTCGCTAAGAAGAGCGCTTTTTGCGTAATAATGAAAAATAGCTCAAATGGTCTATACAGTTACAGAAATTTAGTGCAGAGCTTACATATAAGCCAACAAAATCTTTTGAAAACTAAAGTGAGCGAAGTAAGCGACGAAAAACTAATGAGATACTGAAGCAAATACCTGCTGAAGAACAAAAATATGCAGCTGGAATCAGTCAACGCACTATTGGAAACACTGATGCCTCAGCTTGATGAAAGAAATAGTAGCAACGGCAACGCCAACAAGAGCGTCGAAAGTTCTTTATCCCAAAAGCAAATAAGTGTGAAAAAGCACACGCCACAAGAGGCATTGTAAATTTTCGTAGAAGGTGACTTCACAAGAAGGCAATGGGAAATTCTTTATAATGCTAATTAAATAGGAGTATCTATCCATGTTACTCATTATCAGGATCAGCTAGTAAAATAATATTAATGACTTTCGATGAAGTAACATAATTGTCGATAGGCAGAACAGGTTTTGTCATAACCCTAAAAAAATAACATATTGGTTATCTATGCTAATCTGTGGTCGCACTGGTCGCCTTTTGCGTTTAGCTGCCACTTGTTTTGACAGCGAAGCGATCGGACCACTTTTTTACGTCACTTGTTCAAGCAATATGTAGTAGGTAGGTACCAACCATACATAGAACATTTGGTAACATATTATGGTAGTAGTACCTTGCTAAAGTTCCTACCGAGAAGTAAATATACCAGCTTCCTACACTGGTTGGAAAATAATATGATGGAAATGTAGTATAATATGATTTGACTACTTTTCGTAGTCAAATCATATTATACCTACTACACTTATAAGAACCTATTATTTTAAAATTCCTCTACAGTGTTCCTCTATAACATTCCTTTTTCGTTTAAGGTGAATGGGTACTTAGTTGAGACCGCGAAATTCAACGTTTTTTCTTACGTTTTTTGTTTTTTGCAATTTGCAGGTCAGTGACAGGTTGTACCTACCTTGATCAAAATATGATTCGCGACATACTTAATACATATTTAGAGATAATCATTAGAATCATTAATAAGTATCTACATCTTTCTAAGTTAGATTTGTGGTTGGTACACAAATGCGACAAAAATGCAAAATTTTTTTTAAGGTGAAACATTTTGTAGGTATATGTATAGGTACTCTCGAAACATTTTTAGGTCATATTTTTTGTTCACTTTGGCAGACGGCGTAAAAAGGGAAATGCTGAAATATAGTCGCGGACTGCCTAAATAGCAAATTCAAAATATCCCATGATGACTTAGCACATTGAACTATCTTAAAATGATAAAATTAAACGGGCGTAAAAATACCTACTGTAACGAATGCCTACTAAATATTATTATAAGTTTATAATCGTGCAGTTTTATCCATGAAAATAACTGTGCTAATTCATGGTTTTGTTTTCAAAGCGGTCATAATGAAACGGAACGAATTGGAAAGTAGATGGGATACTTTGAAAAATAAATTAACAACTTTGTTCAACTATTTCAATCACACAGCTATTTGAATTAAAGCAGGTACTATTTATATTTAATTATACGCAATGTCAAAGGTTTTTGTATCAACAAAGATTTTTTTATTATTTTATTATTATTATTTAAATTTATGGGCCTTGATCTCAAACAAAAAGGAAAAATTGATTTCATTCTTCATCAATAGATGGCGTTGTTGGGCAATACTCAATTTAAGTTTTATTTTAGGTGTTAATCTCAACTTTTTCCTAATTATTTAAAAGTATTCTTGTGTTTTAATCATCTTTTCCACTGGTCCTTTGATTCTAAGTAGATTTACACACGAAAAATTCTATAGTTCTTTAAATATCCTGAATAGTTCTACATCGCACAAGCGAAGTTTACAAGCAGGTTGTGTTATAGGCAAAACTTTGTTTCGCGCCACCGTGTCTATTGAAAGGAGAGACGGTTAGCACTCCCCTTGACAAGGATGGAACACACAAAATGGTTAAGGCACATCTTGACCACATTTTTTTCAAACAATTGTTTTTATGAAGCTGCTATGTTCGGTGACGGCTATGCTATTGTTGTGACACTTTTTTTAAAGGATTAAGTAAGTGTTGTTTATCCTACTATTGATGGATAGGTCTTTATATTGCCTTTAGACAGCTAAGTAATAACATTTTTTACTTACTCATATGTCTATCAGTAAGTAAAAATTTTAACGCACAGCCTACATCGCTGGGTCTAGGAGCATGAAATTTCCATATGTACCTTTATGAGTTCTTTATATGACAAAGACGTTTTTAAGGAAGTTCGTCATTTTATCGATGGGAAATACTATCGAGCGCACGGCTTACTCTGGTCGCAAATATGACGAATTGACCTTCAAAGGCTTTCTAAGTTGTTTTTTTTTTTGTTTTTTTTTTTAAACGTTGCCCCACACTTGTCCCGTTCCGTGTGTCGACACTTGTCTTGTCACGTTGTCCTGTATTGTGGGTACAATACAGGAGAAATTCCAAGTGTGGGGCAACGTTGTTTGTATGAGTTTAATGTTCGTAAACGCACCCGCGTTCACTTACAAACATTAAACTCATACAAACAGCCAGACCCGGAACAACTACTTGTAGGTCATACAAATATTTGTTCCATGCAGGAATCGAACCCGCGACACGCAGCTAGCAAGTTAAACCTAAGGTAAGGTATGGTTAAGGTTTATTATTATTAATATTGCCATTTTCAATAAATTTGGTCATTTTATCTATGAGTTTTTTAGCTGAAACAAAGACAGTGTTGATTTATTCGATTTAATTATTTACAAAAATCAATCTTTAGTCGATTCTGTAATAATCGATATGAAGGTACTTATTTAAAAAAAATAAAATTCTCCTTTAACCGCCATCTCTAATATTCTTCACTTGCTTTTTGAGCCCTATAAAAGATGGATGCATATCCTTCCTAGTGACTTTCTAATTGGCTAATAATATACTTACAGTTATGAAAAGCCTATAACTCGTTTTATTGAAGTGCCGGAACCTAGATTTCCTACAGGTTATGGGACCAGGTTACGTTTTTACTGCAATATAAGTGGTTCAAAAAGTAAGTCCGTTACGAACTTTTTAAAACGGATAATCTATAAACAAACGTAATATGAAGCCATTCGATGGTGAAATATGCAGTGTCTAGAAGTTTAGAATACGGGCATTGTGAAGTGAAATGGATGTGATAAAAGTTATTGACGAAGACCCGATAATTGGATGCAACTTATGATGGCGTGACAACTGCGATCAAAAATTTATCGGAGGATAATTTAACGCTAGCATTTATTAAAACAAGGTTTTTGGATCATGAAGTCAAGTTCAAAAAATCAGTCTAGTGATACCAGTGTCAAAGTTTTGCAAGTTGAGTGGAAAAATGGACAGGAATTTCGAAAAAGAAAATTCGATCATTTTCAAAATTATAAAGGGAATAATAGCTACAAGCAGAAGGATAACAAGCAGAAGAAGAAGTGTCAGTTCTTGAAGTGTCATCACTGTGGCCGCAAGGGGCATGTGAAAAACTACTGTTTCTACTTCAAAAGAGCTCAACAGCAGCAGCAGAAAAATACGGAAAGGACAAGGACGGTCCAGGCAAATGAGATCAGTGGACCACAACAAACAATTTTTCTGGATTTGCTTTTATGATGGGAGACTATCAAGCGGATGATGATGGAAGCAAAGTTACTTTCCTATGGATTCTGGAGCATCGGACCATATTATAAACCGGGAAGTTCTTTTCATTAGTCACATCGTCACCAACGCCATTGAAAATTTCTATTGCTAAAAATGGTGAATTTATGTTTCAGGTACCAAAAAGGGAACAATGTATGTGACCAGCAACATGGGCGTGCAAGGAGTTTTAGAGGACGTGCTCTTCTGTGCTGAGGTACCATGCAACCTGCTATCTGTATCAAAAATGCAACGTGCTGTGTTGACAGTCATTTTCGACCAGCAAGGAGTCCAAATACGTAAGGATAGTAAAACCATTATGCAAGGTATGTTGAAAAATATTGTAATTGCTGTAGACTTAATGGCATCTGTAAATAAGTGTCAATCTGTTTCTCAAGTATGCAGTAATAAAAATATGTACAAATTATGGCATCAAACTTTGGTAATATTAGTAAAAATAATTTCATTGAAATTAAAACTAATAAAATGGTTTATGACACCAGCCAAATTGAAACTGTAATGCCAGATGATGAGTTGTGTGAGGCCTGTATAAATGGAAAACAGAGTCGACTTCCATTTAATCTGGTTAAAGATAAAAGTCATGTAAAACGGACATTATTTATTGTGCACTGAGATGTTTGTGAACCTATTATTCCCCCAACTAACGACAACAAAAACTACTTTGTTTTTTTGTTGAAGAGTATACTATACATTATTGCGTTACGTATATATTAACCTATAAATCAGGCGTGTTTGCTGTTTTTAAAGATTTTATGGCTAAAAGTGAGGCTAAGTTTAATTTAAAATTAGTCAACTTATACTGTGATACTTAACGGTGGCGAATATCTAACGACTTAAATGAAAAGTTATTGTGTAGAGAGAGGGTGTGACTCTTCCCTTAGGGGGGTTGCCAGCAGGTAGGAATGTAGGAGGTTCGTAAATAATAAGAACTAGAAGATAGGTATACTTATTATTTATTGCCTAACTTCCGTGGCCTTCTCAAGTCCCGATAGCAGAGGGTAGTAATGGAGTAGGGAACACTGGCCTGAGCCGTCTCCAGGTGATGATGGTAGTCCCAGACTTTGTCTGCAACTGCCGGCTCCAGTTCCAGGTTCTGTGGTAAAACTTCAGTGTATGGTAGTAGACGACGTGACGAAAGGGTTGAAGGGTAGACTAGAATCCCTAGAGGGATTTCGCGAAGTATCTAGCAATATTATTTAATTACGTTCGGAGCGAACGACACAGCCTTCACCTCAAGCGCTCGGTAATGATCGTTTTAGAGTTGCGCGGGAGCATAGAACGAAGACCATTTAAGTTAATGACCGCTCGAAGGTTCCGTATAGTATAATTTAAGTTTAATGTTGTTTTTAAGTGTTATGTTTACTTTTAATTATTATACTTGGTTTTTTTTAAGCTTTATGTGTAAATGGTATAGTTTTCAGTGTATATAGGTTAGTTATTATTAAGGATACTTAGAATAAACTCTTTTAAACTGTAACTTGCTAGGTGCAACGTTACAAGGGATATCAACATTTAATAGTTCCGAGAACACCACAGTTGAATGGCGTTTCTGAATGTATGGTCAGAATCATTACTGAAAAAGCTCGTTTCATGATAAGCGGTGCGAAATTAGACAAAGTGTTTTGGGGCGATGCAGTACTGACTGCTGTTTAATAAAATTAATTTGACCCCAACTAAAGCTTTGAAACATTCAAAAACACCATTCGCAATGTGGCATGATGAAAAACCTCAAATTAAATATTTGAAGGTATTTGGTTCAACTGTTTACGTTCATACTAAAATCAGTAAGACCAAGTTTGATGAAAAATCATGGAAAGAGATACTAGTGGGTTATGAACGAAACGGCTATAAAGTTTGGAACCCAGAATGCGAAAAATAATTCGCAATGTAGCATGATAAAAACCTCAAATTAAATATTTGAAGGTATTTGGTTCAACTGTTTACGTTCATAATAAAATCAGTAAGACCAAGTTTGATGAAAAATCATGGAAAGAGATACTTACTAGTGGGTTATGAACCAAACTGCAATAAAGTTTGGAACCCAGAATGCGAAAAATACGTAGTAGTCAGGGATGTTATTGTTAATGAGACTGGTTTTTTTTTAAATCCAGGCCAGACCTCAAGTCTGAAGGGAATATTAAAAATTCTGACGGCAAAACTGATGATGTAATATCCAAGTCAGTGCCGGTAAAGTCTCATAACTCTGATAATTTAATATCAGATACATCTAAACCTGATGGGCACGAGTGTCCTAGTAAAATTCGCAAATTAAACCATGATAATTTAATTGAATCGGAACAAATAGTTGATACACTTTCAGTCTGATAACCCGTCTTCACCAAAGGAAAACACAGATAATAATCCTGAGATTAGAATAAGCAATAGACTCAAAAATCGTCCACGTATTTCGTATAATGAAGACGATGATGATGTGTGATTGTGTCATTCTGTGTGCTCAGTCTATTCTATGTAATAAAAAAATAAATACCAAATTCATTAGAAGAGATCAAAACTCGAGACGATAGATCTCAGTGGAAAGCGCAATTAGGGATGAATTAAATTATCTAAAGTTAATAATACTTGGACATTCGTACCAAGACCTGAAAATAAAAACATTGTCGATTGTAAATGGATATTCACTATAAAAAAAAAAAAATATGAATTTGGAAAACCTATTTAGATACAAAGCACGACTTGTTGCAAGGGGTTTCAGTCAAGAATACCTCACGGACTATAATGAAACTTTATTTATACTTAGTTTTGCGAATCAATTTAATTTGCTAGTTCATCATATTTGCGTCAAAAATGGCGAATTAAAGCAAAAAAAAAAAAAAAAAAAAAAAAAAAATATGTGAAAGTCCCTGAGGGTATCTCTTGTCCAGGTAATTATGTGTGTAAATTAAATAAAGCACTTTACGGGCTGAAACAGGCAGCTAGGTGTTGGTTTGAAGTTTTCGAATAAAGAAGAAGGTTTTCAAAGTTCTTCAGTCGATAGGTGTAGATATATATATTTGCAAGACAATGGAGATGTACATAAAAATATTTATGTCGTTCTTTATGTAGATGATTTAGTTATAGTATGCGCTGATATTGAAATAATGAATAATTTTAAAAGGTATTTATCGAGTTAATTTAAAATGACTGATTTGAAAGAGATAAAATTATTTCTTGGTATAAAAATTAAAAGGCATGCAAATGAAATAAACATTAGATCAAAGTGCATACATAAAGACGAAATTAAATAAATTTAATATGCACGACTGTAAACCTGTTAATACACCCATTGAAAATAAACTTAATTATGACTCATTAAACTCTGAAGAAAAATATAACGCGCCATGTAGAAACGTTATAGGATGTTTAATGTATGTCATGTTGAGGCATTATGGCTTAAATCACTAGCAGTTAGTATTAAGATAGACATTGATAAACCTATCATAATTTATGAGGATAACAATGGCTGTTAAGCATTGCAAATAATCCAACAAATAGAATTAAACTCTTAGAATAAGAATCTGAGTATTTTTGTGTTGTGATTAATTTAAATTATTATTTAGTAATGGTCTGATTAAGGTTTTCTGGGTTTCCCTTAATCCTTAGCAACAAATGTTGGGCCATGAGATGTATTTCCCAGCAGCCACTAGGAAGTGAATATGTTCCGGTCAATTAGGACTTTAAATTATTTTATTTGTACAATTGGTAGATTAATTTTTGAGGGGGCGTGTTGATTTATTCGATTTAATTATTTACAAAAATCAATCTTTAGTCGATTCTGTAATAATCGATATGAAGGTACTTATTTAAAAAAAATAAAATTCTCCTTTAACCGCCATCTCTAATATTCTTCACTTGCTTTTTGAGCCCTATAAAAGATGGATGCATATCCTTCCTAGTGACTTTCTAATTGGCTAATAATATACTTACAGTTATGAAAAGCCTATAACTCGTTTTATTGAAGTGCCGGAACCTAGATTTCCTACAGACAGTTTATTTTGAATAAAAAAAAAAGTATACATAGGTAAGTTGATAATTAAAAAAGTTGGATTATATTATTGTTAAAAGTAAAACAAAGTCTAGGTATAACTAAGTCGAATTATTATTACTTTAAAAAGGAAAGAACAATAAATAATTAATAAATATATAATAATTTAAAATAGGTACTATAAATAAAAGCTAACTAACGACCAGTTAGAATCGCGTTACAATGAAACATTATCATGATCATCACACGTTATAAGTTAAAAGTAAATAATTAATTACATAATGACGAAAAACTAAAATCTAAACGTCATTCAAAGGCAAATTGATCCCGTTTCCCGGTTCCCGCCAACGTCACCAGTACCTGCCAAGAAGGAACCAGGAAAACATAAATACAGTGTGAGTCTTCATAATGTGCACATATCGAAATGAGAACTAAGCTTAATTTTATCGACGGAAAAAATATTTAAAAAAATCTAAAAAAAAATAAAATATTGTAGCATTTTTAAAATTCTTGTTCGCTGCTGTGACCCCTGTGTAAATAATCGCCCTCAATTGAGAATTAGGGTTTTTTTAACAAAAATCTGATATTTTTTAATTTTTACAATAATTGTAAAATTACTCAATAAAAACCCCGATTACCTACCCTTTTTTATTACTTTAAATTATTCTCCATCGTATCTGATTTCTAAACGTAAAAATACCATGTTTATAACTCAATCACAACATTTCCTATCAACTGTTAAAGAAAGGCCTTGCAATCACCATACTTTAGCAGACAAAGATCCTTCTAAATATTTTTTTATTTTTTCAAATATTTTTTTCGTCGATCGATAAAATTAAGCTATGTTTCCCTCATTTCGTTATGTACACAATATGAAGACACACTGTATACAAGAAGTAACTATTCCTCAATAATAGGCGGACTCTCTATAATATCCCGCGGTGTTCTTAAAGACAGTCCATCAGACGTTGAAGCTTCCCCCGGCACCCGCATCTCACTGAACTTCCTCAGATGATTAGGTTTGGTCGTCTTCCCACCTCCAGCAGTCAAATATTTCCAGTTTGGACCATACATTTTCAACTCCTTGCTTAACCGCTTCGGTTTGGTTGAGGCGGCTGAAGTGGACATCCAAGCTACCAAAGCATTTTTCCCATAAACGTCGAGATCTAAGATTCCATGGGAGGAGACAATTGTTCCGTCAGTTCTCATTACCAGGAGATGAGGCACAGAGGTGATACCGTGCCTGTACTGCAGAGTGGGTATGAGAGGATCTTTGAACATGAGAGTGAACCAGTTCGCTTGATCGTCATAGCTATAAAGCATGTCCTCTTTACTGTCATCCATGGGAATGTTGATCACTTCTATGGGTAGGTTATTATACCTTGCGTTCTCGTAAATCGCATAGAACTCGTACATGATGTTACGTCTGTCCACGTTTCGCATGGAAAAATAGAGAACTATAGCGTCCACTCTGTCCATGAGCCAAGCATTGGGAATCCTCGCGAACTTGTGGTTGAATATCCTGGCTTCTTTCAGCCAGTCGTAGGGTGGAATGTTTCGGTCAACGGGCTCAACATGCTGTTCCATGTTTTATTTCGATGAATAAACGATAAAACAGGTGTTTCGTGTAAAAATCTGGCAAATGGTATGATTACAGTGACAGTAAAAGTACTATGTGGCCAGTGACTTCAAAGTGACGGGCGAAATCACTAATTGTCAGTTGTCAAACGACACTTGCTTTTTAGGGTTCCGTACCAAAATGGTAAAACGGAACCCTTATGGTGAGACTAAGTCTGTCTGTCTGTCACAGCTGGATATCTCAAGAATTACTAATGCTATCAACTCGAAATTTAGAACAGTTTTAGATGACGTTTGCCCAACTAAAAATAAATAAAAATATATGTATATATTTTTTGCAATCAGGGACTGAAAGGGGGTCTGCAAAATTCGAAGTAGGGCTACTAGGCATGTAGGGTATTATATGAAAGAGCGTGGTTTGCACGTTCTCCAACATATTTTCTTTCTTTTTTGCCGCATAGTTTTCGACTTATCTCCGAAGTTTGCAAAGAGAAAAATCTGAAATAATTCTATGTGATAGAAATTTATGTAAAGATTACAGGAAAAATAAAACGAAGTCTGTAAATATCACACTTTCAAAAATCATCAACAAAAGTTAATTAGTTCCACTATCGCTCAAGAGATGGCGCTGACATAAAACTGTAATATTCTATACCGCAGTGCACAGTGTTAAAATTTTCTGATGAATATTAGGCCTCGCCGATGAAAATTTAAAAACATGATGATAGGGAATCGAGCGAGCGGGTCCAACTCGCTCTTGCCCGGTTTTTTATTTTAATATGATCAAGGAGGATTTTGTGTGCAGAAGTTAGTTCGTGATCCAACACGATCCTACAAAAACACATCGATGTCATGTCATGGTCATTTGGCAACTGACAATAGTGACAATCAAACAACTTTATTTTCTCCACTTTTTTATTATATTTTATTAATACAAATAAAATACAGCATGAATGACGATCTAGAGAGAGCCTGCTCATTCAGCGTCCCGCTCTGCGACTGGCTGGAAGACGCCACAATATACAACCACAAGTACGAGAATATTCAGAATATTTGGCTCATGGACAGAGTGGACGCTTTAGTCCTGTATTTTTCCATGCGAAATGCCGACAGATTCAACATCATGCACGAGTTCCGCGAAATCCATAATAACACAAGGCATATCAGTCTACCTATTGAAGTGATTAACGTTCCAATGGATGATAATGAAATGGACATGCGTAAAAGCTACGACGAACAAGCCAACTGGCTAACTCTCATGTACGGCGATCCTTTGATACCCATTCTACAGTACAGGTACGGAATAACCTCTGTTCCATACCTCCTGGTAATGAGAACTGACGGAACTATTGTCTCCTCTAATGGAATCTTAGATTTGGACGAGTATGGTAAGAATGCTTTGATAGCTTGGATGTCCTCTTCAGCCGCCTCAAAGAATCCTAGGCGGTTATACAAGGATTTGTCAGCATTAGATTTGAGTTTAGCTTCTATGAAGTGTGAATATAAAAAGAAGTTTAATAATTTATCGAACTTCTACTGATAAGTTCGACAGAGAAATATCACTGGAAATACAGAGCTCTCTTAAGAATTAGTTTCCTCTTCTAAACTCCTATTATCCTGGTATCTTCTAAAATTATTGATCTTCTAATTCGATGCTACAACCTTTTTGCATTTTTACCTTTTTTAGGGTTCCGTACCCAAAGGGTTCCGCCCTTTGTGTGCGAGTCCCACTCGCACTTGGCCCGTACAAGTGCGAGTGGAACTCGCACATATTTTTTATATTTATTACCTAGTTTGGATTTCAGAGGTTTCATAGGTTTTTGTAACACTAATTTATTTTCAATAAAGATTTATTATTATTATTATATTTTATTCGTTATATTTTTTAAGCTTTAACTTTAATTTGAGATTACTAGACTTATTGTTTAATATTATTTCTTTTTTAATGCATTATTTTGTGGTCACGCAAATGTATTTATAAAAAAAAAATTATGAAATTAAATGTATTTATTATTATTGTATTTTTTTTTTGATAAATAAAGAATTTCACTTATAAAAAACAAACTAGTTGCGCCCCGCGGTTTCACCCGCGTAAATGTCGATCCCGTGGGAATATCGGGATAAAAAGTAGCCTATATGTTAATTCAGGATGTCAGCTACCTCCATACAAAGTTTTATCAAATTTCACCCAGCCGTTTGAGCGTGAAGAAGTAAAAAACATATAAACACACACACACATACCCCCCCACTCACACATTCACAAACTTCCGCCTTTATAATATTAGTGTGATTATTGTGCTGACTAAAAACCTAGACTTGGTAAGCACGGATCCGTGCAGAGTAACAGGACTGCAGAAACGAAAGAAGGCCTTTATTTTATCCAGCAGTTGATAATATTGATGTTTTATTAAAATAAAGAATTGTAACGACGATGAAGAGTTTTTATATAGGTTCTACATTAGTTCCAATCAGAAATACCTACTGCCAATGATTTGCCATGGCTTGTACTCAACTTGATACAATAGTTATCTTGACGCTAAATCTTTTAAACCATGTGACAAATACAACAAAAGCTGTCAACGAGCAAGGCTACAAGTATGCATACGTGAACACTACGCCTAATGAAGGCAAGCTCGTGATGGCTCAGGGTTCAAAGCATCCATATCATGCAGTATGCAGCGACAGGTGCAGCTAATTACATTGTCATTCTGCAAGCGTTTAGCATGGTCATGGTCGGAATATGTTAGCGTAGGTGAGCTACTGGAGATCAATATTAATTATCTCTTTGCGGCTTATGATTTCCTGGTCATTTGTCGGAGAATGTTTTGTTGTGTCGATGGTATTTTCGTTCTTTTACGTTAATGTGGTTTTAAATCATTGTTAAATAACTACCATGAAATTTCGGGCGTTTCTAGACTTAGCTTTTGCCCGCGACCTCGCCCGTGTGGAGGTCGGAAATTATCTGATGGGACGTACAACCGGGATGAAAACTAGAAATATCATCATCATCATCATCATCGGAATCCATTCAGCCGTTATGGCGTGAAAATGTAACATACAGACAGACAGAGGTTTGCTTTTGCATTTTTTTTAGTTTTTTTTTTATAATAAAGTTAACCTGTATCGAAGTTGTTTGAAAATAAAGATTATTATTATTATTTTACATATTTTTATTTTACTTATCTCGGGACCATGGGGTCCCGCGGCGGTCCTTTGGAACCTGTACGAGGGGCCGAAGCCAACTCGCAGAGGCCCTTTAGGAAATTTTAATGAAATGCGGCACCAACGGACGATTATCCCTATAGACACTATGCAAGTGCACCCAAGATAACCCCCGGTTAGTGTAGGACTATTGCAGGATATGGAAAAATAAAAAGTTGGACTATGGGTTTGGGTGGCTAAAGTGGACTGGTTACCAAGAACTATGACCCCTGCCTGATCAATGTTTTATATATACACGGATAAAATAATAGCAGGGGGTGACTTGCACACTCAATAATGGGCCCTCGGAAACGGCCGCTAGCACATAGTGACGTAGCGACAAGGGGGCAACATGTCCTGAGGTGCTTATGAGGAGTGGAGAGGCATTCCACGGCTATCAGGACAATCCCGGAAGTACGGTCAAGATCCCTACCAGCATCTTACTGGAATACTTCCTTCCTCCGAGCACGTTCGCTCTTGAGAATCTCCACTCAAGCCGGCCAATAAAGGCAAGAATGATGTGTGATCTCTGTTCCTCGTCATTGTTCACTCCAGCCGGCCAATAAAGGCAAGTCAGAGGTGAGGAACAAGAATTCTCCCGGGAGATAGGGTCCGTGGGGTCGCTACTGCCGAACAGCTCGCCACATGCTGCCCTGCGGGTTTCTGTATCCTTCTTGGTCTGGCTCCTCACCTTAGACCTGTTCCGGCAAAGTAAACTCTTCCGGCACAGGCCTAGAGTTCGGAGCGCGCAAGCCCCACCACGACGTCAACGTAGAGATAAGGCGGTGGGGTTATTATTATTATTAATAATTATAAGTACCTATGGATTAGGCCCAAGTTTAGAGGTTCTTTCAAACCTCTGAAAATGTTAAGTAGGTATTTAATTTAGATTGTCGATTAAATCTTGAATTAGTTAAAGCTGAAGGTTAAAGCATTAACAATAATATTCAGGAAAATTAACTAATCAAATCCTTTTAAGGCTACTAGGTTAATAGTCCAAAAATTACAAAATATAGCATCCTAAAATGAATTCAACGACTCAGGAAATAGGAACTATTATTGTATACTAGCGTTATGAGCGAATTTAAGTTTCCTTTATAACGGGCAAAGTGACACAGGTCTAATGTATGTGTCTGCCATCCTTTTACGGTTCAAAGTTGAGCGACACAATAGCATTGACTAGAAACCAATTTAAATATGCATCGGAGAAACTTAATAAACAACCCGTATTCCCTTGATATTGAGTCCTAATTCATTCAAAATTTATTTTGCAGAAAGTAATATTAATTGTGTCGAACAGGATTCGAATTTGCACATTCGTTTGCGGTCGTAGAAATTCTTTAAGAATCGTGTTGCTAGGTATTAAAATTCAAATTGGAATGTTTTTTAGTTGGAAGACTGCAGATTTGAAGGTTTACGTTTAGTTCGTTAGATGCATAGGGAATACAAAATAAACTATGCCAGTCAGAGTCGACGCGCTGTAATCAAAACGTGACTATAAAAACTGTGATGGAATACCAATGAATTAAGAAAATCCTTCATTGTAATATCAACTCTATCGTAGATCAACAAAGTTGATAATTCCTTGGACTTAATAGACAGTTGATGATTATATTCCAAAAGATCTTGTTCCATCTCACACACACCTCAATATTGAGACTTGGGAGATAATAATCCAGTATTTTTCTTTCATTTCGTTTTTTAACTTTTATCTACTAGTTCTGCCCGCGACTCCGTTCGCGTGGAAGTCGTAAGTTACCACAATATACTAAAATAATATCCACATTTTTATAAAACTTCCCTGTGTAGTGTGTACTAAGTTTGTAGTTTTGGTCTCAGCAGCCAAAATATACTGAGGGTCCGGTCATAAGTTAGGGCTCCAACTAAGAATGAATGAATGTCAAACCGATTAATTTGACAGTTGCCTCCCAACCTGTTTTAGCCCGTCTGAAAAAGTTTTATTTTTTATTACTCGGTAGTAGGTTTCATTCTGAAGTATCGAACTACTTTTGTACGGGTCAATATTTCTGTTGACAGACTTAGAGAGATAATAGACCATGTTTCTCATCTGATTTTCGGACCAGGATTTCGATCAAATTACCCATAATAGCTATTGATTGCCACCAGTCCATGGATTAAATTTTTTATTAGGTAAAGAATTTAATGCGCAAATTATACACTCAATTTTGACCTAGATCTCAGTCTAGAACCAAAATAACACACACAATGTACAGTCAACAAAAGAGTTAAGTATGCAGGATCATCGGATATAGTTGAAGTTTAGTAAGAAACCGGTGGATGCTCTCGAATAAAATTTAATGTTATTATTAGAAAACAAACAGCTCATTTATCAAATTTAATTTCAGTCGACAACATCCATCGGTTTCATAATAAACTTCAACTACCTATATCCGACGATCCTGGATATTATCTCTTTTGTTGACTGTGCATTAGCAGAAATTCAATCGCCATCCGACGAGTCTAAGATAGAAAATCATATTTCTCTTCATCAGACTAGTGAAACCTTGAGCAGGCAGCAAAATGCTCTTTACTATAATATTATAAATAAGTACCTACTGTTTGTTTGTTTGTAAGTTTGTATGTATAGTATAATCTCCGAAACAACCAGTTGGATAAAAAAATCTTTTTGCATTCCATAGCCCAATTCTTAAGGAAGGCTTTAAAGTATTTAATATCACGCTAGGGCCGTTAGGAGCCGGGCAAAAAGAAAGAGTCAGACAGATCGCTAAGTGAAAACGAAGTAGCAAAACGGGCAAGCGATCCGATGCAGCGGAGTGGGGCAGGAGAACAAGAAAAGAATACGCGGAAGAAGTCGCGGGCAGAAGCTAGTCACACTAATATTATAAAGGCGAAAGTTTGTGAGTGTGTGTGTGTGTTTGTTACTTCTTCACGCTCAAACGGCTGGACCAATTTTGATAAAATTTTGTATGGAGGTAGCTGACACCCTGGATTAACAGTCATATAGGCTACTTTTTATCCCGATATTCCCACGGGATCGACACTTAGGCGGGTGAAACCGCGTGGCGCAGCTAGTATATTATAAAATGACGAAACAATCACACTAAACATATTATTTGGTGAGAAAAATCGTGGTTTCAAACGAAAGTTAGTTTGATTGTGCGTCAAAAGTATGGGAAAGCCGTAAATTATGGTAGTTTGCTGTTTGTTTGGTAACTACTTGTAATTTACTCTGCGGTTACGAGGTCAGGTGATGTTGAATGGAAACTACCTGAATTTGGCTTTTTTTCTTCTTCTTTGGTTAGCCTGTTCTGTCCCACTGCTGGGCAAAGGCCTCTCCCATTTCCTTCCACATTTCCTTATACTGTGCCTTCTCCATCCAGTCGGGCCAACGAGTCTTAATCGTCACGCCAGCGTTTCATAGGCCTGCCTCTGTGCCACTGTGTGACGACCTTGGCCCATCTGTCTGGATGCATCCTATAAGTGTGACCCGCCCAGTCCCACTTCAGCCTCGCAGATTTGGAGCGTATTGTGGTGTTGCGAATTTGGTCCCTGAACCCCTCCACCCCCCCGTCCCCGATCCCCTGCTTGTTCGTCTTCTGTTTTAATCTCTGCCTTATCCACTATAAACTTTCTCATTCCGGTTTGATCCGCTTTTTCTTTTGTTTTTGATCATGAAGGATCGTCAGCAACAAAAATAAGTACAGGGTTTATGGTTGCTGAAGAACAGGCTCTTCTGGTAGTCGATCTGCTGCACTATCTAGCAATCTATACTAACAATAATGCTGAAGAGTTTGTTCGTATGTTTGAACGTGCAATGAATGTTGTTAAACTGTCAAAATTAAACCCATTGCTACTGATAGTGGGTTACGCAATTCCCACGCAGGTTCTATCCGTTATAGCAACTTTGTTTTCCCTGTCGTCTGCTCAACTCAGACAATGTATTACCTATGTACAGACGCCAGCATAATCTATTACAATCTGTCAAATTTCTTTAATATATTTTCAACTTTATCGCCAAAGCATAAGGTTCAAAGTTGATTGGGAAAATTTGACAGTTTCGGGTAGCTGGATGTGCTGGTGTACAACAAAATCGCCTTTATAGCTTTTAATTTACATACTACAGTATCAATTTTAGAGCTTGCTGTAAGCGTCTCATGTTTACCAGTAAGTCTGAGTCGACTTATGATAACTAAGTATATCCGGTACACCCTGGCCAGCTATCCCCGTTAACAACTCGTTGACTGGCAATTTTTTACCACAGTGTACAAATAATTATTATAACGGAGTAGCTGCGCCCAGCGGTTTCACCCGCATAAGTCCAGATCTCGTAAGAATATCGGGATAAAAAGTAACCTCTATCCTAATCTAGGTCATGGTCTACCCATGTGTCAAATTACACCCAAATCCGTTAAGCCGTTTTAGCCTGAAATCGTAACAAAATCGAAGAAAAAAGATTTTATTTTTGTATGATTGTTTTTCTTCATAATATTAGTTTAAGACTAATAGAAGCGAAGAAGAAGCAGAATATGAGCGTTTAATATGCCTTTTGGCTTGACTACATGCTCTAGGCTACACGATAGCATACCAGAGGGGCAATTCCCGTATTTTTAAGAACATTTGCCTTCTAATCTGTCTCAATCTGTTAAAAATATTATCAACTAGCAGCGCCCCGTGGTTTCACCCGCATAAGTGTCGATCCCGTGGTGATATCGGGATAAAAACTATCCTATGTCCTTCCCCGGGATGCAATTTACGTCTCTGCCAAATTTTATGGAAATCCGTTCAGTGGTTTAGGCGTGAAAAGGTAACATACAGACAGACAGAGTTACTTTCGATTTTAAATTTTAGTATGCATTTACGTAAAATCTTTTGACAAGTTTTTGACATTGATTGTCGCTGCGATGAGATTGCGAATTGAATTTGAACGTTTTTTAAGTACGAGAAGGCCAATTCTTACACTTACACCGTTACACTGGGATAAAATTGTTAACAACAAAACAAAACCACAACGCAAAGATTGCGCGTTGAAATCTTTTGTTCGAAACAAAACACTGCCGAAAAACGTCAGCTTCACAGTGCGTTTACCGAAGAAAATGTCAAAATTATTGCAAGAAATTCTCGTTAAGCCGTACCCATCTGACACATTATACTAAACACGAACAAAGACAAGTGTAAACGCATGTATATATTAAAAGTAGCCATTTGTTCCGACGCATAATACTTTGCATGCGAGCGACGCAAATGTTAATTCTTCGCCTAACGTTCTTAGTAACTTATAGCAGTGTTCACAAGGGAATAACTATAAATTTTCACGGTAATTGTCAGTTTAATGGAAAATCTTGACCGTGTTTAAATTCTGGTGTTTATGACAACTTTGTACAGCGACATCAGTTGGGGGTAATGAGGAAGTGTTTAACGCCATCTAGCGGTCAAAAATGTAATCAATTTACCGATTTCTCTACAGAAACGCCATTATTGGTTAAATTCTTACACGACGATGACCAATATGATATTTTACCATAAAAAGTTGAGATCACACGTCAGCATCCCACTGTCCATGAACATCATACGGTTAAACTGCATTATGAAACTGCCTTCTTATCCCAAAGATTTTTTTTTAATGTTTTTATTTATTTATGTAAAGTAAATTATTGTACTGATCGTCGTGTGAAGGATACCTTATGCAGCACAATCTGCCCAGTCTGTAGGCTATAAATTATCACGCTATGCCTATGTGCAATGGAGGATGAACAATATTGCCTATGTTCGTATTTTTCTATAGTTTACCACAAACTGTAAAAAGACGAGCGAATAGTTAGAATATTGCAGGGGGCATAAAAAGGCCATTTTGACAGAATCATAAAAGGATAACATTATGAATCATAATATGGCGAAGACTACGCTGCACGCTTTTTCGCTGCACTACGTAGGTATAATCAAAGAGATTGGGATTGGAATTGGATTGGATTGATTGGTATTTTAGCACAGACAAAAAAAAATAACTGAAAAATCCTTCACCAATGGGATTTGATACGATTAACTTAACAGTTAACTGTCCATTATAATTAATAATGTTGTTGTTATTTGAAAAAAAAAATGTGATTTTCATATGGATTTGGTTTTTTTTTTAAGCCATGTGATTCTGGTAGACCCATAGTTACATATTTAACCTTCTGCAGATTCTTATGATGGTACTCTACAGCGGTGCTATTCTGTACAAATCTCACTGTGAAAAATTAGGTGAAATGAGCGTGGTGTGAGCTGTCAATTCCTAGCAAAAACAAACTCACTTCACCTAAGTTTTCACGGTGAGATTTTAACAGAATCAACCGGCTGGTTCATACAATAGAAGTCTTATGTTCATAATAATAGTTACTAGGTATTTAGGTAACTGCACCAGTCAATCTATTATCGCGTTGTGTCGTGACTGTTTCGACACTTTTAGAAGAATTTCTATAAAATATGTATGAGCTCTGAGCACATCGCCCGCGCCCGTGACATCGCGGACGATATTTCAGACTAATTCATAACTTTGCATGGAACATACCGTGAGATTTTTCTAACAATCAACTAGAAGCAGATTGATGAAAATAATATCCAGCTAACAAGAGAAAATTTGGATGAAACTGTTTTTGGTTGGCTGTCGCTGGGTCGCAGCATTATGCTGAGCGATGGCCGTTTTGCGTTGATGTGATGCAAATTTCCCCAACTTGTTCTTTTTGTGTTTGTGTTCTCTCTCTGGGGCTGTCATCCGTCCGGATTTTCCCGGATTTGTCCTAGTTTGGTGGGCGTCCGGGGAGCGTCCGGTCCTTAAAAAGTGTCCGAGTGAAACCCGAACACTTTTTCACTTCGATCGACTGGACATTTTGCGAATTGGACATAATGCGCCCAAAGGGATCCGTGCAGCTGCATCTTTGTCCTAGTTCCTCTAAATCTTACTTCACAACATCAACTTCAAAACATCCTATCCACAAAATTAATAGTTTCCGTCCCAAACAAAATATAATAAAACGCTCTCCTAGTTAATTTATTTCCTGCAAATAATAATTAAAACTGTCCCATTAGCTGCGCGTACGCGCCATCAATCTTGCGCCGTAAGGGGTCCCTTAGTTAGCGTTCATCAGTTTCCTGAAGATAGAACTATTTTTCAAAAGTGTCTTATCGTTTAGACTGCGGCCGTTATCTTAGATTGGACTGGTAAGGGTGAGTAATGTGGGATATCCATGCTTATATTATACTCGTAAATTTGAAAGTAACTCTGTCTGTCTGTCTGTATGTTACCTTTTCACACCTAAACCACTGAACGGATTTCAATAAAATTTGGCAGAGATATAGATTGCATCCCGTGGAAGGATTTAGGATAGTTTTTTATCGACATACCTCGCGGGCGAAGCCGCGGGCGGAAGGTAATATGAATGCAAAAGTGTGTCTGTCTGTTATCTCTTCACCCTTAAACCGCTGAACCGATTTAGATGAAATTTGGTATAGAGATAGTTTGAGTCCCGAGAAAGGACATAAATGATAGTTTTTATCCCGATATTACCACGGGATCCAAACTTACGCGGGTGAAACCGCGGGGCGCAGCTAGTGTGGAATATAAATGAAGGTAATTCCTACTTGGGTGCATAAGCGGTATCATCGAAGAGAGGAAAGAAGCTTATAAGAATATGGGATCTAGTTCCATAGTTGGGCTTCATATAATAGGGCGACACCTGAAACCATTCACCATCCAACCATCATGAAATTAAAATGCAAATTCATCTGTATATTTTAATGGTTGTTGTAATTCCAGCTCTAACCCAGCCCATTACCAAAACCCGAAAACCATTGCCATAAAAACATATGGATATTAAGACTAGTGTTTATCCCACACTTTTCCTCCTAGCGAAATCTATATCCAACTCAGTTCCTATATTATTCCGGACTCATGTCTGACCCTCTGTCCGTACCGTACATAATTAAGGTTCTCATTATTCACATAAACAAAACTTGCGCACGCGTCATTTTTCGCGAAGATTCTATTAGGGCTGGCATGCACTGTGTTAATTAGAAATTTTGAAGTGTGAAAATGTGATTGTAGTTTATGCATACAATGTTGTCATATAAACGGAATATCGTAGGTGTAAGTACAGTTTTTGCAGAATTTTTGGTCCTTTTTTGTGTACTTTTTTTTCTAATTACATTCTTAATTAAAACTTATTGCTGCTTTCCTACACTTTACCATTAGTTTACAAGAACCTATTTTCAGCCATAAGCAAACTCATTCCATAAATTCTACGGCGAAACAAAAACGACCTTTATTCGAGTAAAATTCAAAAATAATATCGAATGACGAAAATAAATCCTTATTCAAATAAAACTCAAAAGTTATTTAGTAATCATAAAAGCCAATGCTTCACGTAATATCCAAGCGAGTGCTGCAGTCCCGCTTCACGTCAAACAATAATTTCACTCCTGCCAATAAAAACTAAACAAAACAAAGGTTTCATTTTGAAATCGTGACATCCCTATAGGAGCGTCCTAGCAACACGGTTCACTGAGGACACTGCCCCGCGACGCTACAATGTGCCAACTTAACTATGCAGACAAATCTCACCTTACTTCAAAGGAATAAACCCCTATTTCGTTTGACAGAACTACTTGAACTAACTTTGTCGTGTCTATGCATTCCATTTGGAAGCACAGCGGTTTTTCTGAACTGTATTGCTATGAACTTAAGGTTCATTTTCCTTTGTTTTAAACAGGTTAATGTCAGATCTTTACTGTCAAGATCCTGTGGCGTGTTACTATGGGTTGTCGAACAAAAATAGACAAAGAATTTAATGTTCTTTCGAGTGTAAAAAAGGCTTTTCTTTTCTTTTATACTTATTTTTCGTGTATAATCGTAGTGTTCGCGATCGGAATATAATTTCAGGTTGAATACTATCAGGGGATTAGTATTTTTTAGCAGCGTGTAATTTCTGTAATAAGTAGGTGGTTCACAGCCGTAAAAGGTTGTTGCTATTTCTGAGGCCCTGGTACTGTAGGTACTGTACGAGTAAATTTCTTGAGTGCTCATAAATGGGGATTTCTGAGAATGAGAATTTCCCTTTCTCATTTGGGAAGAAATTCGTGATCGCTGTGAACAAAAAGAATACAGTTGATTTTCATGATTTCCCAATAGGTAGGTATTTATCACGAACCGCATCGGCTTACGAGTTGTAGGTCGTAGGTTCGAACCCAAACAGACGCTTTGTGCAAAGTATTTCATAACCACAGCTCTCAAAACGGTGAAGGAAACCGGCATATCCTAGAACAAAAGATTCGAAAACATGTGACATCTACCAACCCGCACAGGCAGGGCCCGCGGATAAAGACCCACTCCCTCTCACCGAGAGGACGCCTGTGTCCCAGCAGTGGAGACATTATAGGCATTTTATGTTGGGTAGGTATTCAGCACGAAAGCTAATGTGACGCGTTTGCACAAATAAAGCTTTAAAGGTAATTAAGGCACACGTATTAAATCGGAAAGGGATCGGCATCGTATCGCCTTTCGCCTCGCCGTCAAACAGGCGTCAACCTAACGTAAGCACGTAAACAAAGCGGATGAGAAGCTCCGATACGTCGACTCGGCTACGGCTAGGCGAGATGCCGCGCTTACGGCTCGCCGACCGCTGGTTGATGGTGCAGCAGGCAGGCTGGAGGGGTGAGAGGGGCAAGGGTGGACGAAGAGACGTAAGCTCGGGTACCGAGAGACGTAAGCGCGGGGACGTCGAGCCGTAACGCACCGCACCGCGGGCCGCGGTTCGTGAGCTTGTCCCGAGGCGAGGCGATTAGGTTACGATTCCGATTAGTGTGCGTTGCAGTAGGGAGTTTCATACAAAGAACAGGTACTGAACGGCTCGAGTTGATACGGTGCCGATCCCTTTACGGTTTGATACGTGTGCTATGACCTTTATTCTTGAAAAAGTGCAGGGTCCTAATTCGCTATGACCACTCAATAATTTCGCGCGGTTTCGTTCATTGTGTCTTAGAGTACGTTACCAAGTAAAAAAAGCAGGAAAGCAACAATTTAACATCGGTTATTAAAAACAATTGAAAGAATTTTAATTAAACTAGCCACTGGCTAAATTATTACATTATTAATTAGAAAAAATGCAATGCATGTCGGATCGAAACAACTTACTAACATTTTGAGTGCATTGATGCCATTTTTTCAACCAAATATTGTTCTTCGCATTTAGCCTATGCTTTGGCGAATGTATACGCGGTGTCAACGTAGCATCTACGCGGTGTCTACGCACCGTCTACGCGTGTCAATATTTACCAAATACAAAAACATCCTAACACATTTCCCCATAAAGTAAAATCACGTCACTTTATTGGCTTAATAGTAGTAACAAGGGCCGCACAATTAACATTACAGCATTACAAGGACACTGCCTTCATTCCCTTCTATAAGGAATTGAAATGGCACGCGTTAAACGGGCATAGGCCCTACAAAGGCCCTTAATATCATCAACGGTAATGTCAGCGTGGGCGAAACATCTCGCCTTAAGATAATAACAGGTGCAATAAGATTGTGACCATTCTATGTTGTACAGCTGTGACTTGGTGGGACAAGGATGTTGTAGAAATTGGCAGACATTCATCATCTGCCTAGCCTTTTACGAACTATGTTATGGGTCGGCTTCCAGTCTAACCTGATGCAGCTGAATACCAGTATTTTTGACATAAAGCGACTGCCTATCTGACCTTCACAAGCCAGTTAGGTACTGGGTAATACGATACCCCTTGGTAAGACTGGTTGTCAGACTTTCGGGCTTCTGTCTGTCAAAGATCCACAAATGACTGCCGTGACCAACGGCTTAACGTACTTTCTGAGACACGGAGGGGTCTTGGTGTGTAAAGACGGTCACCCATTCACGGCTGTTACTACTGAGCCACAAACCCCTCTTTGTGCTATAATTCATTGGCAGACATGTCTTGAAGTGAATACTAGGACCACAGAGCACGAAATTGCCGCGCTGACGGCGTCTAGGTCTCTTTTAGTTCCGATTCTTAACACTCGTGGCGCTGCGTGACATAACAACAACAATGCCGTCGGATACAGAACTACTTCGACATAGGATGCAAGAGTGAGCGAAGGGCACCCCGAGGTTCGGTTTGGTTAGGTTACTTTACACCCTTTACACAGAAATATGAGCACCGCGAAGCGGGGCTACGTCGACATAGGATGCAAGAGCGAGCGAAGGGCACCCCGAGGTTCGGTTTGGTTAGGTTACTTTAAACCCTTTACATAGAAATAGGAGCCCCGCGAAGCGTAGTACGATGCGGCTAAACGTGGCCCGCCTTATTGAAGAACGTATCGCAATGACAATCCGGCTAATCGTTGAACCGCCGCATTTCAAAACGGCCCTGTTTTTTATAACGGCTAGCCGTAATGTAATATGGCGGAATATACAATCCGACTGCGACATAATATATACATGATCTTTTATTTATGATACTAAAATATTCAATTCTAGAGAAAAACCTAACATATACAACATAGAGGACTGCTTATGTTTTCTCCTAAGATGTATGAGCTAAAAACTTGTAAGCTTTGTATTTATGAATGTGGAGGCAGCTTGTCAAAGCGTTGATAGCTGATAGAAGAAGTGATAGAATAATAAATAAAATATAATATAAGCTGTGGTGGCACGAAGGCTTATGTACAGACGCCAGCACATCAAGACGATATAATCTATCAAGTTTCTTTAATAGATTTTCAACTTTAACGCTATTAGCCTTAGGTTCAAGGTTGATTGGGATTTTTTTTCCAGTTTCGGGTAGCTTTATGTGCTGGTGGCGTCTGTACAATCGACAGACGTCTGTGGTAACACTTTGACCTCCAGCTCCAGCGTAGTACCATAAACCAGCTTATACTGGTTTTGTTGCCACTGACGCGTGGCCTACTGTACCGATGCAGGATACAAGGCCTGGCACAAGCGCCAAGGTAGCCCGCGAAATTCATTTTTTTTTAGGTTTTTTGCAATTTGCTGGTCAGTATTAAGTTGTACGTTAATTAAAATATGATTCGCGGCCGTAACAAATATGTATTTACAGAATTATAATCATTAAAGTCATCAACACAACTCTCTAAGACCATGTAATCCCCAAGAATGACTATTTCATGAAATCTTGACATTTGGGGATTACATGGTCTTAGAGAGTTGTGTTGATGACTTTAATGATTATAATTCTGTAAATACATATTTGTTACGACCGCGAATCATATTTCAATCAACCTACAACTTAATACTGACCAGCAAATTGCAAAAAACCTAAAAAAAAAAGAATTTCGCGGGCTACCCTGGCGCTTTCACCTTAACACACTTAGAGAAAGAAAGAGCATTGATTACCATGCGTACCCGACCAGTGGCTACTTCAGCCCGGCAATGTTTCCTTTCCCCGAAAGTCCATCATCATCATCATCATTTTAGCCGAAAGACGTCTGCTGAACATAGACTGAAAATCCATCGATTTTTAAAATTACTAAGTCAAGACTAACAAAACTAAAAAGGGTACATTGGTACAACCTGAGGGATAATTCTCGTAATTTTAAGAACGTTCACAGTCTGATCTCAGTCTCAATCTGTCAAAAATACCTCTAATTTCCCTACATTTTTGACAAGTTTTTAACATTCATTGTCGCCGAAATGTGATTGCCTTGAATTAGCCTTCAGGTGTTATAGATTCGAAGGGCTGTCTTCTGATCACCTCTACTAGTTTTAAATTTGATAATCTTAGTTCAATTATGAGCAGCTCGGAAGAAATGAACATTCCATCCATGCCTACCTCATTATTGCCACCAGTCTCAACTAAATCTTTAATCATGTCAACATCAATGCAAAAAGATTTATCTTTATAGACTTGAACAACATCTACAAAGTCGATCTCAACAAAAATAATCGCAAATATAATTACAAACGACAAACCGTCCCATCAATCGACTGTGAACGATTAATCGTAACTTCGTAAGGTTGTCGAAGCCCTTAGTTCAGCCCGAGTCTTTCTTTATAACGTACGTGCCCGACCGGCTTGATTAATAGATATTGGTACTGCTATAA
Source organism: Oligia fasciuncula (assembly GCA_963082905.1). Lineage (NCBI taxonomy): Eukaryota > Metazoa > Arthropoda > Insecta > Lepidoptera > Noctuidae > Oligia > Oligia fasciuncula. The sequence continues at coordinate 12,656,675 of OY720408.1, forward strand.
AGCACTAGTATGTTGTTGTATGGAGAACGTGTGTGGGGTATGGGCTAAGGTGAAGGAGGCTCTCGATAAGGTAATGTTTGAAAAGCTATATTTTAAAGTTGAAATACAAATGTACCTGCTCCATTATATATATCATACAGTACAAGTATATAAAGGAAGTAGTAGACCGGGATAAGTGGAAAGAGGGAAGTGAGGCATTTGCCGCGCCGAGAACACAGGCTTAATATAATACCCAATAAATAAATGCTAATGGCTTTTGGGCTTATTGTATTGTATATGTTTTATAAGGGCCTTGATGCCTGAAATGAATGGATAAATAATAATAAAATTACACTAATATTATGAAGGCGAAAGTTTGTGAGAGTGTGTGTGTGTGTGTGTGTTTATATGGTTGTTACTTCTTCACGCTCAAACGGCTGGACCAATTTTGATAAAATTTTGTATAGAGGTAGCTGACAGCCTGGATTAACATATAGGCTACTTTTTATCACGATATTCCCACTAATTAATAAAAATATATCTCGCACTAGGTCTTGAGTCGTTTTATCAGGAGTTAGCTATACGATAATTGTCAGTCAGCAAGTAATACTGGTCAATCCTAAGCCCCTAAGGCCATGTAATGATGATGATGATGATCATCATACCATACTACCATAATCAGCCTATAATGTTCCCACTGCTGGGACACTGGCCTCCTCTCGGTGAGGCGGAGTGGGCCGTAATCCACCACGCGGGCCCAGTGCGGATTGGCAGATGTCACATGTCTTCGAATTTTTGGTTCTAGGACATGCCGGTTTCCTCACGATGTTTTCCTTCACCGTTTTGAGAGCAGTGGTGATTAAATAATTTACACAAAGTAAAGCGCCTGTCTGGGTTCGAACCTACGACCTTCAACTCGTATGTCGCGGCCGTGTAATGATCATGAGTAAAGCTAAACAGGCATAGATCGACCAAGGTTTTGCATTGGCTTTGGCATACATTTAATGTCGCTATCATTATATATCCTGTGCAAGGAAAACGAAATGCACCAGCTGCATCCTGCGGAAATCGTAAAAGTCAACTAAACGGAAACGTTCCGAACTACACGAGGTATAGACGTCAGCACATCAAGCTATTACAATCTGTCAAATTTCTTTAATAGATTTTCAACTTTATTGCTAAAGCATAAGGTTCAAAGTTGATTGGGAAAATTTGACAGTTTCGGGTAGTTTGATATGCTAGCGTCTGTACGTAAAACATACACAATGCGAAGTCAGCTAAAACTGGAAATGTTTAGCTTGATGTGTCGCCGTGTTAACTGTTCTGGTTCCCATGTTTTTATTACGAGGCTTTTTCCGGTCTGAAAAACCCGTCTACTTCATAAATTAAGCCATTAAGTCTTCACAGAGCCCTTTTAGATGGCTTCTCCAAATACAGAGGAGTTAGTGAATGCAGGGTTTCGGAGCTCGGCTATGGCTATCCCTCAGTTAATCCTTAGGACCTTGCATAAAGAGGTGTGAGGAACAGGGTGTAAAATTCACTCATCCTCCAGAGAAAAAAGAGGATCCTCCGACTAGACGGGTGTTCTGTCTGGTGGTCTACTGCCCGACCATTAAATTGGGACGTTATATATGCTAGTTATTCGGTAAACTCTGCTTGCGCGATGCACATGTTTCTTCACATCGGTCGGTGTGATGCGTTGTACGCATGTGGCGTTGTAGATGCCGCCACAGACACACAAACGTACATATTTCTTCTGTTTGTTTTTTAATTTTTCTAGTCTTTTCTCGTTTTATCAGGACTTAGTTACACGATAATTGTCATTCAGCAAGTTTAGCAGCAGAGCTGTGTTCAGGATGACTCTGAGACTATATCGCTTCCCGTTTATGCCTTACTCCACAAGACTCATTACGCGGGCTGACTATAAAATCGATGTAGCTCCTGTCCGTCGATTCGTTTTAAGAAGACAGCTTTAAACCCAGTGTTACCTATTACTGTATTGTGTGCTAATTATATTTTGTCATAGATTGAATTGGTGCATAAATCCCCATAAATACTGTTCTTCGTGGTCGTAATTCTGCACACAATTGATTTAAATTAAATGTTTATCTTTAATGTCACTAGATGGCATTAGAAAGAGGTCTTAATCTAAATACTATTTATTGTTCTGGGTCATTTTATACAGTGGAAATTAATTTGGTTTACCGTTAAGGTGATTAAATCTAGAGGTTTTGTGTGAAAGGTGAATGGAGTGCAAGATCTGATGTACTTAATTTGAAACAGTACCTAAATCGTGGTGGGTCGCAGTCGCATCTAAAAAGTTTGTATCCATATTAGATTATCGCCGGCATCTGATGGACGACCCATACAGAGTGCCATATTAGGCAGTAATCAAGCACAGTGATCAGTTTAAGATGTTAATTTGCAATATATCAATAATCTCGAGGGACCATAATAATCATAGTCTGGCATGGTATGGAACTATGGACTATCATGTTACCTCCTCTATCAACGAAACTCCTTTTTCAAATGGCCGCCATCTTGAATTCCGAGTTCAAAAGCGTAGTTTTAATCAGTGAAGCTCGAAATTTTGATATAATTATTATTGGACACAGGTGGTTCCGATTGAAATAGGTACAATTTTTATTTGCATCAACCTTTTAGGAGAAATATTTATTATTCCAAGAGATTGTACAATATAAACCACAAACTATTTAGTTCGCTTTCACTAAAGTCTAGACTTTAGGAAGTCCCGAGTACCAGGCTGCCGTAAATATCAGGAGTAAAAGGTCGTGGTGGACGTGACGAGCCAAAGAACTGCCGGCTTTTAAATGAGAACATTCCTATAGAGAAGGGCACTATTTTATCTGTGGCAAACAAAAGAAGTTGGCTTTTAAGTGAGGATGGAACATCTATGGAAGATTTACACCCTAGTTTCTGAAAGGCCAATCAAATGAAAAATTTGCTGGCAGTCTGTCAAATACTAGTGAACAGCAGGCTGTGATTGGCTGATCGAAATAACAGAAGCCAATCAAATCACAGGAAATGAGTTTCAAAATCTGTCAGCTCATTTTTGTCTTGATTAGCCATTCTGAAACTGTGAGTTAGTTTAGGATTTATTTTCCTTTCGTTTTATAAGAACATTATGCTTGAGTCGTTTTCTATAGCTTGGCTCATAGAGCATGTAACACTTGCTTGGCTTTTTACCGACTTTACAAAAAGGAGGAGGTACTATGTTCGGGTGTTTGTATGTTTTTTTTTTTTTTTTTTGTTTTGTAATTACTAGATGACGTGCGAAATATATTTATTCTAGACCATTTTCGAGGAACTACCTACATTCAATTAACGTATAATGAAGATTTTGACAGAAACTGCCGAAAATCATCATTCTGTAGAGTTTCATCATTCAGTAGAGAGGATATTAATTTAGGTATCTACTTGCATAACTATTTCAAACCTGAAATGTGCTCGTATAAGGAACTCGATAGATCATCCACGTCATTAAGGATCAAAAGATTAAAAAAAAACAATTATTTCGAAATGTCCGGACAAACAAGTACTCTCTGGTGCCCCGAGCTGTGTGCGAACGCTAACCACGGCAATGATCGAAAAATTCACACAGCTGTTAAATAGCCACGAGCCACTCTCACTAAGCAACTAATTGAGGTTATAAAGGTACTCACGTTCCCCTGCGGATCGATCAGCTGAGCGTATTTCGGCGCCTTCGCCTTACTACCGTCTGCGAACACGCCTGCCAACCGCAGCGGCGTACCGGGCCGCGCTGCCGCCCGCTCGTACTGCGCGCCTACGCGCCCGCTCTCTGTGGGACCGGGGGTTTATGGGTTAATACATCGTCGTAAAGTATGTAGGAGGTATGTACGGGAATTTGTGGTGCAGGTTTAAAACGGGACAAAAGAAATCGTCAAAGTAAGGTTTATCAAAATATTAAACCCGGAAATACTTTATTTTTATTTTATACTAAAATTTTATTTACTTATTCATATCATGATAATCATTACATAATGTAAGCTAACATTTAAAATAATAATATGTACATTTATATAAAAAAATAAGCAAAATAATCATAGGGCATCGAAAAATTCGTCCGCATCGCTGTCAACAGGCGACACTGTCACTGTTACCGACACCGCGCTACATTCGGATGTGTTCGGCTGTCCTCGGGATGTACTCGGTTTGAATGTATATCCGATATGTCAGTGAGTGGTGGCATAGTATTCTGTTTGTGTTTTGTTTTCACTTCTGCCGGCACTCCCGGTTTTTTTTTTTTTGGCTTTTTCAATTTGCCCCCTCATAACCAAGTCTTTTGTCCCACGTTCAGCATATCACTGCCTAGGTCAGGTCTGTAGGTCTTTAATCATTCTTATTGTATCTACCGACACCAAGTGTTTTTAACAGCCCTATAGGACATAGAAATCAGAAATTTTTGATGCGTTGTCAAAGTTACGATATCATATCATAACATAGAGACAAAATTGAAATATTATGTCCCGGTAATTACCTTTTCATTTGAAATTCGAATTTGGCATAGGTACTGGCACAACTTTCCCGAACCAGCCATTTTTCAAAGTGCTCTACTTTTAAGATAAAGTAGTTAAGTTTCTTACCGGAGGCCGGCCGCGCTCGGTAGGCGGAGAGGGCGCGCGGCGACACGAGGGCGAAGGCCCGCGCCCGCAGCAGGGCCGCGATGGAGCCCCGCGGCGCTGCCAACGCTCCGCCTCGGCAGCCGCACGCTGAGAACCAACCTGGAAACAGAAAGAGACAATAGTTAGTCAAGTATAGGTAGCCTAGGTATACGAAATATGCTCTTGCCGCGATCCAGCACCCTCTATCAACCTCAATTTGAATCATTTTGAAGGATATTGCTAATTAGAAAAATGTGTCTTCTCAACAATGTAAACAACGCAATGAATGTTGTTGAACTGTCAAAATGAAACCCATTGCTACTGATAGTGTGTTACGCAATTAATTACACCGCTGGGTGAAAATTTCCCTATGTCCTGTCAAATTTTATAACGATCTGCGGTGCTATTCTGTAAAAATCTCACCGTGAAAGCTTAGGTGAAGTGAGCGTTGAGTGAGCTGTCAATAGTGTCAATTCCTGACAAAAACAAACTCACTTCACCTAAGTTTTCACGGTGAGATTTTTACAGAATCGACCGGCTGTTTGGTGGTTTAGGCGTGACAAGCTTACAGACAAACGGACAGAGTTATTTTCGCATTTATACCTACTATTAAGTATGGAAAGATGGATATGAATAAACCGACCTCGTGATAGGTACTGACTGCGTTCGCCAAAGCTTTCGTAGGTTAATGAGAGTAAAAATGTATATTGAGGTGATTATTGTTACTAAAGTATTTAACGTAGAAAAAAAACTTTTTATGTACTTATTAAATTTGAAGTATAATGTCTCTACTTGGCAACAGATGGCATTAGTAGCGTGAACATTTCGTTTAATATTCTAAAAGGAAAACTTGTCCCTAGACACGTTGCTGAGAAAGTAAAGCTCAGACACATTCAAAATGTCTCCCGTGCCTGTTATTTGATTGTTATTGAACTTGAATGTACAGACGCCAGCACATCACGCTACCCAAAACTGTCAAAATTCCCAATCAACTTTGAACCTTATGCTCTAGCGATAAAGTTAAAAATCTATCAAAGAAATTTGACCGATTGTAGTAGCTTGATATCTGTACCTAGTATTTTCCCGGACAAACTTTCACAAGAACCTTCTTGTACTGAACTTTTTTTATTTTACACAATGGCCAATGCTGGCTCATTTAAAACCTATTGATAGACTGTCCATAATATTAAAGTCTTTTTTAAAAAAGGAGCGATGGACGTTGACGTGTAATTACCTTTAACAAATTACGCAAAATGAGACGCAGCTGCTCTATACATTATTTTATGTCCAGACACTGGACTAAAGAAAAAGTAAAACAGTTTTAAGACCTATACTCAATTGTGGTAGGGTTGCTACCATAACAAAATAAATTATAACGTAGGCGGTGGCGGTTTTAGGGACTCTGGAGGTCTCTTTAGGCTTAGCTAGTAAAGAAAAGAAAGAAAAACTGTTTATTCTGCACAAACAAAACGCAAATTGCAAATAAAAAAAAATAAAAAAACAAAAACACACAATGTAGTCAAAAGCCTCGTACAGTAGTTTAGTTCTGTCAAATTTATCAGGTCCTGACACTACTCCATGCAAGTTTAGACGTGATGAAGAACTTGCCTTCTAAAATTACGTCAATATACGTCATGCGCTGATTAATTTGACAGGACTAAATTAAAATTTATCTTCTGTCCTTTTCCTAATGAAATAGAAAGAAAAAATGCATAGCTTAGTTTGTGAATAGCAGAATCGACAACATCGTTCAGCTAAACAATAAAACAATACAGTCTTTCAATAATGAACCCGATGTCAAATCTCTTAGGTATCAGTCTTTTATCTCAACCAAACATTACTGTGGACAGTGTAGATCAGGGATGGCAGTAAAAAGTAATAAAAAAAAAAACCGACTTCAAAAATAAATTAACTCAAAATTATGAAGTAACTTTAATTTCATAAGTCGGTGGCCAAAAACTAAAACTAAAATACAATGATTTCAAAAGTAAGGTTACGCCCGTCTGAACATTTTACATAGAAGTTCTTCGTTCGAAGTTCGAAGTTCGCGCGCACCACTGTCAACTGAGTCGCGTTGGCCCTAAAACCGTCATTTTAGGGCCAGCGCGTTGGTGCCATTTAGTCGCGCCGTTAGCCCGGTCCTTACGCTAGTAATATATATGTCAATCAATGCTAAAATACAGATCCCAAGACACCGACTTACTTTTTTTTACCACATCATCTTGCACACAGTTCATCCATCGTTTCTTTGGTCTTCCCCTACTCTTATAGCCGGAATGTTTTACTTTCAGAAACTGAAGGATATTCGTGGCGCAATTTTATATGCCTTCCTCGATAAATGGACTATCCAACACAAAAATATTTTTTCAATTCGAACCAGCAGTTCCTGAGATTAGCGCGTTCAAACAAACAAACTCTTCAGTTTTATAATATTAGTATAGATAAAGACAATTTGTTGAATAAAAGGGTATTACAAAGAAAGCAATTATCACGCTACATTGACAAGAGACAGCGAGAGGCGCCCTCTGTTATCAAAACTAAGAATCAACATGACAGATGGGTTGCGTTCATAAAACCAATTTATGCTCAAAATATTTATCGGCAAACTCGACCACTTTGCAATGAGTGACAGCCCTACCCAACCAATACTGACCATGACTTCTTTGCCATTAAGCTAAACGAAAAAAAGGTGAAATGTCGAAATGTCACGCGAAGTCATTACCACGTAACCCTTGTAATACTCTGACGTAATTAAAGGTCGAGAATTAACCCTGCGCGCGCCGGCTTTTTATGAGGCTGGCTTTTTGAAAGACTGTCGGGTTTTAAGTTGAGGTAGGTTAGGAACTTGGCTTCGAAAATGGTTCATAATGAAAGATGTAAAAGGATATAGCCACGGTTTTAAAATAAAGGGGATAAAAAGAGTAGAAAAATTTGGAAGTCGTTAATTATAAAATTCCGTAAATTGACTATTAATACGAAGTAGGAGTGAAAATAGAAAAGCAAGTTATTAATCACAATATTATGATTAAAAAAAATATTGTACACTTTCAAGCAGTAAGTACCTATTATATTTGAAGGATGCTGAACTTAACTAATAGAAATATCACTTTCAGATCCAGACTTCCAATGAACTTTCGGCATTTTAGACCAAAATATTCAACCAGCGGGGTTATTGCGTAACAGACTATCAGTAGCAATGGGTTTCATTTTGACAGTTCAACAACATTCATTGCGTTATTTACTTTGTTGAGTAGACAAATTTTTCGAACATAAGAAACAATGGATAAGCAATATCTTTCAAAATGATTCAGATTGAGATTAATATTGTGTTACGCAATTAAGGTGATGGTTCCTTTTTAGTTTTTTATTCTTATAAGCTCTGATCCTAACAAAAGTCTAGGTGACAATCTAAAAAAACAACGAACAATGCTTCTCTTCGCAAAAATATATCCTCCACACTTGGGCCAACCGTCCACTGTTACAATGGGACACTCGAACGCGCTCGCGATAAGAATGGGCACACACAAACATTTAGGCGATAAGGGCAACCTTTTTTTAGCTCTCATAGTATTATTAATGATATATAAGAGCTCCGATAATAACATTCGATTCTACTGTGGTGTTAAGGATAAATTATTAAACTTTCAAGAGGAATAACAGTTAAAAAGAAAAAAAATATAACTTAAGGCGGCAGCATGGAGTTGGTGGGAACCATTGTATAGCTCACTCTTATAACTTTAAGAAGCGAAAAACACTGAAAGCAATTGTAAAGTGTCTACTAACTCTTACTAACGGCTGATGTCTTTAAACAGAGTTAGTTAGATGCTTTGTAACACCTTAAGGCTTACTGTTACAGCTTTAAGAAGCGTAAAACACTGAAAGCAGTTGTAAAGTGTCTACTAACACTTACTAACAGCTGCCGGTCGATTGTGTAAAAATCTCACAGTGAAAACTTGGGTGAAGTGAGTTTGTTTTTGCTAGAAATTGACACTATTGACAGTTCACTCCACCCTCACTTCACCTAAGTTTTCACGCTGAGATTTTTACAGAATCGACCGGCTGATGTCCTTAAATAGAGTCAGTGAAATACTTTGTACTACTTAACGAGTTCTATCGAGCCTTAAGAGTTAGCAAGAGAGCTATTAGTGTCATAAAACTGTTAATTATAAATCCTGTAGAGCTAGATGCTGGAAGTGTCGGAAACCACCTTTATACAATTAATGATTATATAATTGGGCTACTCAGTCAACCTTAGGTAATACAATGGTTTTTAGAAATACTTCTTTATGGCGGTAAACAATATGTGCATAGATTATAACTCTGGATTATTACTTTACGTTGAGTTATAATTTTATATTACCTAAATACATCTTAATATAACCTAACCTCAAAAAATGTTTTGTTATAATATATGTTTACACTGTGCAACGGGTTTATTCGGTAATATTTTAGTTTCCACCATGCAACCATGGAAAGTTAAAAAATGATCCGGCGGAGTCAAGAGAAAAGCTTTGAAAGAATACAAGAGTATAATTAAATCGTCGCAAAACTTTTTAATTGAAGAAAAAATGGATGACACAATGACAAGAGAAGAATTGCTTGTGGTGGAGAAACAGTGTTTCGTAAATCAAAGTCCTAGAATAGATTGTGATGTGATTCCAGGGAACAGTCCTCATATCAATTTAAGTAACAATTATAATCAGAGTGACCTTGATACCGATTTATATCAAGCGCAAGCAACAAATATACAACAGGGTTCCGTATGTTCCGAAACTGATATGACGAATGATGAGTATAATATTTTGTTTCCACTCAGTAGTTCAAATACCTCGGACGACGAGCAAGATAATGAATATATGCAAATATACGTAAAATGCAAATTAGTTTGTATTAACAACAGTGGTTTTCTATACTTCTTACCTCTTTTAAATACAGTGTAAAAATAAAACTAATTATTCATTTAACAAATTTGGTTTTATTCAAAATATCTTTAGTATTAGTACTTAGTATCACAAGGAAATAACATAATCAGTCAAAGCTTGAGCATAATTTCTAAAACATTTCTAATTGTGCTGAGCCCTTTTTGCATGGTCATTTGTATGGTTATACGGTTAAGGCCGCACCGAGCGCACAGTGGCGCCCTCATCGTTTGTTTGGTTAGCATTTTTATGTATCTGCCGAATTTTCTTTATTTTTACAAGACGGTTTTCTTCTCTCTTCTTAGATATTTTTGCAATTTTCGGGTTGCTTTTCCATTCTTAAAGTTACTAATAAATGATTTTCTTGGTTCATCACCCGTATCTTTGTTTTTCCGTTCTTCAACTGTATTTTCTTTATTTTCCACAGTGTTGGTCTCTTCTTTTGAAGCCGTTTTAGTTTCTTCAAGATCGTTCTCTGCTGTGATTTTCTCTTCTTTTTAAATTTTTTTGACAGTACGTTCTTCTTCTGTGTTACTGTTGTTAAGCTTAAAATATTTTTTTAAATCTATTGTACTTTTTTTATTACTGATCTGTTCTTTTTCCATTTCTTTATCCGTATTTTCGTTTTCTTCTTCCATGTCGTTTTCTTCGTTGTTGAAAGAAACGTTTGAATCTGTTGTATTTTCTTCCTCAATATCTTTTTCTTCTTCCACTTCCACTTCTTTTTTCTTGTGTCTGCTAGGTGTAATATCTGTAATAATTGGATATGCTATAAGTTTAATCATGTATCAGGCTACATTTGTGTCACTTCAAATACTTTTATTTATATTTAATTAGTGTAAGGTATTAAAATAAAACTATCTTTATAAACTGCATAGACTCAAGTTTTTGTAACAGACTAAACAGACAGCTGTGCTGCTGGGGAGTTTGTTGCGCCACTTCTTTCGAGCTAGAGCACTAGGAAGTGGTGAAGGGCGGGCGTTTTGGGGGACTGTCTTATTGTAATTTTGACATTCGAAAAGTGCTGATACTCAGCCTAGTTTGAATAAATTACATGATTATAAATAAATATGACTTTTATTATCCTATCATCATACTCATGTCTTCTTATAATGGGGAGGCAGAAACTACAGAACGCCACCCGCTACGATACCTTACATACTCCTTTTGTCTCGTTTACGTTCATAAATCTGGTCATACATGCACGCCGGTTGTGAGTACTACGCACAGGCACAGTATTCATACTGTGTGTGTACATTTCATTTTTCATATAAATATCGTAGCAGGTGGCGCATTTTTTAAATACACGCCACCTAGTAGTCTATTCTTGTAAACGTATGGAAGTACTCGCTTACGTCTGTGTGTGTAAAGGACCTGTATTCAATGGCAGATTTTATTTGGGGATTATGTGTCGAATTGGGTGGATTTTGAGGCAATGTTATGACCAAATTCAATAAAGAGTAATGTCCGATAACCGCGTCTACTACTCCTACGACTTTGTAATGTGCCAATTATACATAAAACAAAATAAACTAAAAATGTTGACATCAGCGCCATCTAGCGGGAAAATGGCCAAGAGCAGACCGTATGATCCTCCTTAAGTAAAATTAATAAAATTCAAAACATAATGGCTGGTTACGTTCGTACAGGCTTTTTTGCATGATAAATCAAATAATTAATGTCTATTATTTGTATATAGGGTGACTGCTAATTAGTGACCGATACTTAAACACGTGATTTTACTCATCATTATGAACAACTTTTACTATGGGACCAAACCTGAAATCGCGAAAAAAAAATCAGCTGTTCCCTACATTTATGTTCGTCTAACTCGTCAAAATGTAGTGAACAGCTGTTTTTTTTTTCACGATTTCTGGTTTGGTCCCATAGTAAAAGTTGTTCATAATGATGAGTAAAATCACGTGTTTAAGTATCGGTCACTAATTACCAGTCACCCTATATAATATATACAAATAATAGACATTAATTATTTGATTTATTCAGTCAAGTACCTACGTGATATGTAAAGGTTTTATTAAAACAATAACAGAACCCTGAAAATATTCAGTTTACATTTTTACATAGAACCATTATGCAAACTGACCCCATAAACTAGTTGTCTTTTCACTTTTAGAACCATATTGTAGAACTGCAAATGGCATAGAAGTGCTAACCATCGGTATTTAAGCACTATGTTAGGAATAACAGAGTTTTCAGGATCCTTAAGTAATTTAGAATTGACGCCATAAATAAATAGTTAACCTATAAAATTTTAAAAGGAAAAAACTTTTTCTAATCATTATTGCTCCACTTATTTACTATATTATTGTCAGTTTTCCATTAAAATACCTATAGACAGTACCAGGAACTATTATTCACCATAATTAAAATGAAAAAATAATTGAGGCAGTAATTTTTTTCTACATATTATCATCAAAAGCAGTTTATTCTTGAGGCGTTTCAAAATTGAGATGAAAACATATATACATTGTTACAGAAAACTTACCATAGCAGTGAGTTTTAATAATTATAACACTAGAAATCTAAAATAGATTAATTGACTTACCTGTTTTATTAAATATGAAGTCACTTTCAAACACTTTAAGACGTATCACTAAATCGGGGATGAAACTGCTAAATATTTTAACGCTATTGATGGTAACAAAAGCACAAAAATTATGAAAAGAGCTGAAAAGGTTGGCGCTTTGGGTGATGTTCATTGCTACTAAGTACCTACAATATATTCTCAAGGTATATATTATATCGGAGAAGCACTAATATGTAACTAAAAAAGTTATTAGATTGGATTTTATAACTATATTACTACTTTAGCTTGCAGTTGTAACCTGCGTATAGCTTACAATACACTTAAAGTGCTAAGCACTGCTTCAATAGCACTATTGTGGCTCTTTATTATCACTCATTTATCACTACTCTATAACTATTAAGTCACTTTAAGCTCTAAAATCGTGGGCCCAAATCAGGGTTATAAGACAGTTAAAACGCGCTATATCACCAAATCTTAGTGCCTATATAGGACCTTAGGTTGTTAAAACTCTCTTAAACAGCTCAAGTAGCACTTATTCTTAACACCAAAATGTTAGTACATAACGCGGTTGTTCGCTGCGACGATACAAAAACGTTCTGACATGAGAACCACTCTCACTTGAACAGAGTGGTTAAGGTTTAGAGGTGACTTTATGATTATAGATAATGGTATCCTGGTGAGAAGGAAACTAAAACAACAGGACGGATTGGATTTCATGTTTTTGAACCCTATTTCCAATTTCAAAAGAGTTTGTTATTACTGAGGGCCGGATTATATGCAAATGCATATTGCATATAATCCGGTCCTCTTTTAGTCCCTTTTCAGCGGTAGTTGCATGATTAAGAAGAAAAAATAAAATTATAATAATAATAATAATAAACTATTTATTATCAGGTAACAAAGACCCATAGATACATACCTTAGCCTAATTATACATAATAATATAGTAACAATTTTGTTAGTAAATAAAACATAATAACTATGTTAGTATCACTATTATAGTTGCACTAAGTCTTTGTGCGTTCCGGTGGCACTTGTCCGCGAAAGCGGCGGAATACCACATCCTGCGGCCAAAAGCTTTCTTCCATCACCAGGTGCAGGAAGCATGTTGGTATGCGCACCACAAACGCCTTAAAGTTGACGTTGCGATGCGACTCCAGCAGCTGCACCGTCGGCGCGTACTTCAACCTTTGGCGCACGTACGTCACGATGTCTTCCGCTTCAGTGGTGTAGTGGAGGCAGGAGATGTACACCGGTGTGTTGGGCTTTGCGGCACGCAAGCTGACATATGCATATTATGCATATTTACGCTCGATCTCGCTCATCATCTGCACGGTCACCTCAGTAGACTCAGAACGGTCCTTTTCCGCTTACAAAAATTTATTAAGCACTAGCTGCGCCCCGCGGTTTCTCCCGCGTAAATGTCGATCCTGTGGAAATATCGGGATAAAAAGTAGCCTATATGTTAATCCAGGGTGTTAGCTATCTCCATACAAAATTTTATCAAAATTGGTGCAGCCGTTTGAGTGTGAAGAAGTAACAAACATATAAATACACACACACACACTCACAAACTTTCGCCTTTATAATATTATAGTGTGATGTGATCACTATTTCTAAGAAAATGAAATTCTTAAACCAGATATTTTCTGATCACATCAACTCACAACCAAAACTCAATAAAAATCCCATAACCATAAACACGAGTTTGCATTACGACATAATTCGAATAACGCAAAAAAAACAACGATGAATAAAAATCATTAAAAAAAAAATCATTGCACTTATATTCTTACAACATAATTTACAGTTCATAAAAATAATAATTGATGGTGGTATCGCCTCTGATTCGTTCATTACTCTTTGTAGGATCGCTCACCGTTTTATGGGCAATTTTTATGGTAAAAAAAAGTATGGGTGAGTGAGGAGGCAAGGCGTCCTTCCACCAAGGTCGACCGGTTCGAACTCTTAGCTCTAAGGTGGTACCACAAGAAATTGTGAAATGCATTGTCTTTTGGAAGGATAGAAAGTTTTTTATGTGTGTGTGTGTGTTTTTTAGGGTTCCGTACCCAAAGTGTAAAAACGGGACCCTATAACTAAGACTTCGCTGTCTGTCCGTCCGTCTGTCTGTCACCAGGCTGTATCTCAAGAACCGCGATAGCTATACAGTTGAAATTTTCACAAATTATGTATTTCTGTTGCCGCTATAACAACAAATACTAAAAACGAAATAAAATAAATATTTAAGGTGGGCTCCCATACAACAAACGTGTTTTTTTTTTTTGGCGTTATTACCTTGTGGTACGGAACCCTTTGTGTGCGAGTCCGACTCGCACTTGGCCAGTATTTATTTATAAATGAGGGGTTTTGCTTGTATGTATGTGTAGGTTTTTTGTAGTAGTGTGCAGTGACTACGTTTTAAGAAGAAGTTTCATCGGAGCTGGAAAAATTGAAAAAAAATGTTTAAATGTTTTTTTTTTACCTACGCAATACTTCTTTAGTCATTTTGCCTCTTCGATTATTCTTGTCGACGGAAGAATAGACAAAATGACAGATTGTAGAAATATTTGTACGCATTCTACGCGTCTAAGTATGGTAATGTGTCATTTTGTCTATTCTTCCGTCGGTCGACAAAACGTCGTAATGCTACGCGTGCAGCCCGCGTAGCACTTCTATCTATTCTCTACGAAGAACAGACATAAGTATCTTTTTCAAAATTTATTTATTCAACATCCTCCACTACCCATCAAAACCATTACCAATGTGCAATTCCATAAATCCATTACAAATAAAACTATGCAACACCTAGTTACAATAATAAACAGCTGGGGGCCTAAAAAGGCCACTTTTGCAGAATCATAAAAGGAATTCATCAAATCATTATAAATCATAATAGACAGTTAACTGTTAAGTTAATCGTATCAAATCCCATTGGTGAAGGATTTTTCAGTTATTTTTTTTTGTCTGTGCTTAAATACCAATCCAAATCCAATCCCAATCTCTTGCAACGAAAAAAAGCAAAATACGTTTATGATTCTGCCAAAGTGGCCTTTTTAGGCCCCCTGATCTGGCATTCACTTCAGATGTTTGCAGTTACGCAAATATCTCTGATGAGTGGCAAGAATTGTGCAATACTACTGCTATAATATCAATGCTGTGCAGTATAAGGGGACTACATGACCTAAAGCGCGGCCACTGTCGGACTGCATAGAAAAAAAAAAGAAAGAGAAGCGCGATGACACAACGCTGGTAATATATTGCAGAATATGAAGAAATTATTCACAAAAAAAATCTATTGTCTGGACTAAAAAATTAAAACTTGTGCTTTAATATGTTGCTTGTAGAATAATCTGGCAAAAAATATGTATATTAGTATGGTTTTTATTGTAAAAAGAAAGTTTTTAGAGGTATCTTCGTGATTTTTTTCTGCCGTATCAAATTAGTTGTATTATGTTTTCAACACACTATCGACCTAGTATATATCCTGAAGAATATCATATATTTTTCTGATTTTGTTTACTGTAGTCGATCATATACTTTTAGGCATTATAAAACTTGCGTTTTTTGCGTTTAGGTCCTGTAGTCCCTTAAATATATGTTCACATGACTGGTCTAGATTCTAGATCAAAGTTCAGGTAGATGTAACAGCAAGCAGCCGTACCTCTTATACCTATGTACAGTCAACAAAAGTATGCAGGATCGTCGGATATAGTTGAAGTTGAAGTTTAGTAAGAAACCGATGGATGTTGTCGACTGAAATTTCATTTGATAAATGAGCTGTTTGTTTTTTAATACATATTAAAATTAAATTGACATAAATAAAAAAAGTAAAGCATATTTTTTTTTTTTTACTGTACGTAGATTATGTGACATAAATAGTCGGCAGTCGTGTAGTAATATATAATACTAGCTTCTGCCCGCGACTTCGTCCGCGTGAAATTTCTTGTACCCCCACCCCGTCGCGTCGCAACACTTCGTATTCGCTTACCGTTCACTCTGAGTTTTTTTCTTTTTGCTCGGCTCCTAAGGGTCATAGCGTGATGTTAAATAGCCTATAGCCTTCCTCAAGAATTGGGCTATCAAATGCAAAAAGAATTCAAATCTGACCGGTAGTTAAAGAGATTATCGCGTTCAAACAAACAAACTCTTCAGCCTTATTATTAGTATACTCGTAGATAAAAAACTCTATGGCCCCCCAACTCTTAACATCTTACACACGTGATAACTTTTAAACGAAATATCCGATTGAGATGAAACAAAAAGTATTTTACTTCTTCATAAATACTCTTGATAACATAATGCTTAATTTCGATAAAGATTAATATTACGATACATATTTAACGTAGTTTTTTTTCTTCAGACGATTTAATAATTATTTTGAACACAAAATCGGTTATTGTGATTAAACCATGATAGCTAGACATATGTTCTCGTGGACTTTTTTGTAGGTCTTAATGAGCTCTACAAACCCGTAGTACATTATTTTGTTCTATTGTCAATAGTTTTTGCAGCGCACGCAAAAATAGGTTTTCGATTTTACACCTTGTGTTACAAAATAGCAATTTTATTACGGATCCCTAATTTCGAAGAAAAAAAATATAGCCTATAGCCTTCCTCGATAAATGGACTACCCAACACTAAAAGAATCATTCAAATCGGACCAGTAGTTCCAGAGATTAGCGCGTTCAAACAAACAAACAAACTCTGCAGCTTTATAATATTAGTATAGATAATAGATTTCCATCAGACGTGATTGAGGTCAAGAGCGGGCCAATGGAAAAAAAAATATATCGGTTGGTCTAATGTTCGCAAGTGCTACTTACTGCTGAGCCTGACGGGGTTTTCGAGTTATCAGGTTTTTCCATCAGGAATTTTTCAGTAGCAGGCCGTGGTCTGCCCATGTGCCCATAATCAGCCCATATTTCAATGTCTCCAGTCCACCCTCCAGATTCAGCCTACACTTCACCACCTTACCTCTAATTACAATCAAACGGTAAATAGTCCAAAACAAATACCTAATTCACCAAGAACCCTTATCACTATCCAAATTCCATCGATATCCGGTTCTGAGGTGAATGACCTGCTTTCGTACAAAAGATCGGCGCGGATAGTGCGCGGGCGCAGCTTATCTGCGGCCGCGGGGATCTAGGCGACATGACGGGCTGGGGAATTCTGCTGATCCACTGTGAAGATAACTGGGCTTTGATTTTGAAGTGAGGTTTATTTTAGTCTTGAATTGGATGCAACTAAAACTGTAGTAGAAACGGTTCTGCATTTGCGAAGAAGGATTTCATTGAAAATAGTGACAGATTTCCTTAGTTTGGATTTAAGAGGAATTTTTGAACTTGTCATTTTGAACCGGGAAGAGAGCTTTTCTATTCCGACAGTCATAATTCCCAAAAAGCCACTATGCTGTGTCTTTCGAATTAAGGCAAGTCTAAAGATATAGCAGCTTCCCACTGCGTCTTTAGACTTGCTTTAAATGCTCTGAATTTTAGTGTTCTAACAGTAAAAACTTGGGCGAAAACAGTTTTTTTTTGTTTATTACATCACTTCGTCTTCCAAAATAGCTGTACCGGTTTTGGTTACATATTTAATACGTTTTGTTAGATAAATATACAAATCTATCTATGGCGAACGCCTAATTTTAGACAATTTTGGACATCCATAGTAATATTATAAATTCGAAAGTAACTCTAGTCTGTCTGTATGTTACCTTTTCACGCCTAAACCACTAAACGGATTTCGATAAAATTTGGCAGAGAGATAGATTGCATCCCGGGGAAGGCCATAGGATAGTTTTTATCGACATACCTCGAGGGCGAAGCCGCGGGCGGAAGCTAGTCTATTATACTTGAATGAAATGGATCGTTAAAACAAAGTAACATGACGACTATGAAAGAAGCCTTCATTTCAATGATTTTAATAGACTCATCGTTTAGCAAAATGCTGTGTTTCAAAAACAAAGTAACTTAATAACTTTGCTGCTTATATTTAATGTGAAATACCTAACAGAGGGCAATTCTCGTAATTTTAAGAACGTTCACAGTCTGATCTCAGTCTCAATCTGTCAAAAATACCTCTAATTTCCCTACATTTTTGACAAGTTTTTGACGTTGATTGTCGCTGAGATGATATTACGACTAGATTTTGAACGTTTTTAATTACGAGAATTAGCCTTCTGATGTTTGGCAGAAATTAACTTTCTGGAATACTAGCGACTGGACTAGGGGGCTCGTGGCTAAATAATAACAGCCGCACGGGTCGATCGGAGGTTAAGCTTGGCTAAATAATAACAGCCGCACGGGTCGATCGGAGGTTAAGCTTGGCTAAATAATAACAGCCGCACGGGTCGATCGGAGGTTAAGCTTGGCTAAATAATAACAGCCGGACGGGTCGATCGGAGGTTAAGCTTGGCTAAATAATAACAGCCGGACGGGTCGCTCGGAGGTTAAGCTTGGCTAAATAATAACAGCCGGACGGGTCGCTCGGAGGTTAAGCTTGGCTAAATAATAACAGCCGCACGGGTCGATCGGAGGTTAAGCTTGGCTAAATAATAACAGCCGGACGGATCGATCGGAGGTTAAGCTTGGCTAAATAATAACAGCCGGACGGATCGATCGGAGGTTAAGCTTGGCTAAATAATAACAGCCGGACGGATCGATCGGAGGTTAAGCTTGGCTAAATAATAACAGCCGGACGGGTCGATCGGAGGTTAAGCTTGGCTAAATAATAACAGCTGCACGGGTCGATCGGAGGTTAAGCTTGGCTAAATAATAACAGCCGCACGGGTCGATCGGAGGTTAAGCTTGGCTAAATAATAACAGCCGGACGGGTCGATCGGAGGTTAAGCTTGGCTAAATAATAACAGCTGCACGGGTCGATCGGAGGTTAAGCTTGGCTAAATAATAACAGCCACACGGGTCGATCGGAGGTTAAGCTATGCTTGCCGCGGTCGGTTCGTGGATGGATTACCATCCATTACATATCGAGACCTTTCCGTGCCTCGTTTACAATTTGAAAGTTAACACCTAACTTAGCTCTACATAACCTAAGAAGGATTTAAAATGTCATAAATTTTTAATTAGCATAGCACATAACTTGAGAGAAAGCTTGTTCTGATACTAAACAGGGCGTAAACTTAGGTGAAGCTAGACATGCATAAGTTTAATTTAGAATGGTGCCTTTCAGGAAACGTTGGAAAAGGCTGTATAATGTAAAAGGGGATGCTATGAAAACAAAAGTTTGAGAAACTTTTCAATATAATTAATGTACAGCCGCCAGCACATCAAACTACTACAATCTGTCAATTTTTTTTAATAGATTTTCAACTTTATCGCTAAAGCATAAGGTTCAAAGTTGATTGGAAAATTTTGATAGTTTCGGGTAACTTGTTGTGCTGGCGTCTGTACCTACCAACGTTACTTATTAATTTTAAGTTGCTGCAAGCATCAATTCAAAAATTAAACTTGGTTGCGGGGGAGTGTGTACCAGGATTACATAAGAGTAGGTAGTAAAGATCTGATGAGCTTTGGTCGACCAGTGGACTAACATTATGTAGTTCTGCTAACAAAGATCGGATTGAGTAATATCGTGCAGTAGTCGTGTCAACTCGTGTCGTTGTTGACTTAAGAACTGCTTGTAAACATACGTGACGATACTGTGAGATGGCACTCTGCGTTTTAAAGATTTTTGAAAAGTATGGCTTTATCAGCTCAGAATTTGGTAAAAAATAATGACGTGCGTGATATAGACAAAGTTTAGAAATAGGCGCCTTTCAATTCACTATTCAAGCCCATTTTTTTGGTAGCATAAATATATTGTATCCCACTGCTGGGCACATTTTAATTCCACACCTCCCTGTCTTGTGCTGTTTCTGGCCATGTTGGCCCTGCAAACGTTTTATGATCGGATTCAAGACCTAAAGCACGATATACATGGTTTAAAACGTTGGTGTCAAACCTTGTGTAAACCTTCGTGGAGACAGTGGTTTGTAACCAAATACGACGAAATTTGGTTTCAAACCACTGTCTACACTGTTTTAAACTTATACACGTGCTTTACTTACCTATTTTTGTAGACTTAGAAAGAATGCAGAATATGTTTATTTTCTCTTTCTATGTCAATACTCATTAACGACAATCTCAGATAAGATTATCTGTTAAATTATTTAACGATAAACTCATTAGGGGTCCCAATGACTAATAAAACGTTAAGTGGCTTGGATGCGTCCATTGCACTTCGTTCCAGGTATTTATTAGGGATCATTAGATCTAGGTTTACGCTTCTTTAGCCGTGTTAAAAAAGTGTCTCGTTGAAAAGTCGTAGAAAACTATTGCAAATGCTTAAAAGGGTTCTTTTGTAAGATGGTTATATTATTACCAACATAAATAGCCTATTAGTAGCTAAACATACTACAGTGTAGTTCAGGTAGAATCCAATTCGTCGTTGCGACTTTAAGGCCTCTTATGTGTCACTTTTGGCAAAATCACTTTTTTACGCCAGCCGATTCTACATTTTAAAGCTCTATCGAATGCAAAAACTCTCATGTGTTACGTATAAATCTTAATTTATTTACAAAATTCAAGATCTCCAACGTGCTTGCTAATTAAAAGTCGGTGCTTAAAAAATCAACTAAAACCGTTTTATTTTTTTTACAAGAAACTATACTTTTCATTTCAACTAACAGTGGCAAAGGTAAAAGCACGAAAATCATGTGGCTGATACCTATATTTTTTGTTGTAGTTGGTTTCATTATATTTTTTTCAGTAGACGGTTTTTATCGATTTTCTCATAAAATTGATTTTTACACATAAGAAATCTTAAAGTCGCAACGACGAATTATTTCTTACCTACCGCTAGTTGAATGCCCTAATTTTAAATATTTATGTCCTCATCTGCCTAGCCTTTTCTCACCTATGTTGGGGTCGGCTTCCAGTCTGCAGCTGAATACCAGTATTTTACATGGAGCGACTGCCTATCTGACCTCCACAATCCAGTAACTGGGTAATACGATACCACTTGGCAAGACTGGTTGTCAAATTTTCGCACTTCTGACTAAAAAATTTTGATAGTCTGTAAGCTTTGTAGCGGAGCTGAATGTTCAAGTGCATCTTACGTGTGGAAGTGTACCCACTATTGGAGTTTCTTTTATCTTCCTTTCATAGTTACGTAGATTGTCATGTTTAGAAATACGTATTGTAAGTAGGTCTGCCATAAATAAGAAATATTTACTTCCTTCGTTACAAATTGCGTTTCTAATTAAAACTAATAGGAACGTCAAAAATGCTAACCAATTTACAAAAGAATAACATTTCAATTATACGGTCAGCATTTAAAACATCTTTTCCGCAATTAAAAAAACGCTTCTACACAGCCACGCCTTTTACCGTTTCCCGTGTGTTTCCAAACAAATATGTATGAAGAAATTCATCGATTGTACCTGCATGAGACAGATCGTATGCACATATACGTTTAGAACTTGAATGCAATCGTACCTACTTTGGTTAAAGAGTAAAATATACAACAGAGACCAAGGTTTACCCAATCACACTAATATTATAAAGGCGAAAGTTTGTGAGTGTGTGTGTGTTTATACGGCTGGACCAATTTCGATAAAAATTTTATCCCGATATTCCCACGGATCGACATTTACGCGGGTGAAACCGCGGGTCACAGCTCATAAAAGACTGAACAGCACCCTAATTGCGTAACACATTATTAATCTAAATCTGAATCATTTTGAAGGATATTGCTAATCCATTACTTCATATGTTCGAAAAATGTGTCTGCTGAATAACGTAAACAACGCAATGTATGTTGTTGAACTGTCAAAATTAAACACATTGCTACTGACAGTGTGTTACGCAATTAGCCCGCAGGTTTGAGTGAAATTATGAACACAGATAAGTAATAAGTGCCGGTATCCCAATTATCATTTTTCTGATTTCGTAATGATTATAATTTATCTACGTTTTGGTACAGGCCACTAGCTTCAACTTTCTGACTAACCGGCCGACTCCTTGACAGTTCAAAAGTCCCTGTAAATGGTTAATACTAAATTAGTTGAGTTTGAAAACATATATAATAAGGATACTGTTTATCTGGGTACATGTAATTCCCTTGGCTTGTAGTGAAACTGCGAGCAACCGCAAGTATAGCAAAAGTGTATCGCACCATTGTATGGGGTTCAGTCTCTGGCGCATATCTACTCGTGGCTCAATGGTCATTGATCAGCAACGGTTGTTGACAAAATAATGTATGGTATGCTGCTTAACTAAACGCTACCGGTCGGGAAGCATTGCGTGCAATGATATGCGTTCTCTTTCTGTATTGGTGGACGGTAGATAAATATGCATAGTTTGATCCCTCAATATTTGTGTATTTTTAGACGTTGGGAACGAAACCCGGAATAACTAAAATATAAAACATAAATATCACGCCAGTATTTTCCGAAAGGTTAGCTAGGGGTTCACGTATAGTAGATACACATGATTCCTCCCATGTAAAAAGAAAAGCGGCTTTTTACGAATCCGTTTTATTTCCGACTGAAACAATCTGTTAATCATACGGGCAGTGTGACGCAACTGTCTAATAAAAAAAGAAACTACGAAACTTGCACTAAACATAATGGCGGCTATCGCTGTTCGACTCTATCATGTTTAGTACATCCCTATCTTGTTATTATGTTGGCATCTTTACGTCATGTCTGCAGTCTGTGTTTTTTTTTGTTTTGTTGGTATTCAGTTTTAGTGCACGTTTCATACAAGCGACGTTTTTCAAATTTTTCTATGGGAGTTCCGTCTCTTATATATGTTTAATTTTTTTATTTATTTTTTATTTTACAAACATTTAAATTCACATACACAAACAGCCAGACCCGGAACAACTACTTGTAGGTCATACCAATATTTGTTCCGTGCGGGAATCGAACCCGTGCCACACAGCGCAGCAGTCAATCGCTTAACCACTGCGCCAACCGTGCCGTCATGTTTACTTACTCTATGATACGGGTTGTAATCGCAGAACACCGAAACCACATCATCATTATCTGCGTAGCCTTTTCCCAACTGAATTCGCTCAAACGTCCACCAAAATCGTTGGTACAATTTCCTATCAATATCAGCCCCATAAAGGACAACTCCCAACACAACAATCTCTTGTTCTCGACACAAATATGATGACAATAAATAACTATTACACAACAACGGTACGCCCACTGCGGAGCCGGGTCACCGTAGTGATAATAATTTGCATCTCACAGACCGGGAAGCTTGGTTATCAATAGAACAAACGTACATCAGAGCTTTCTCTACTCACAACAACCAAAACCCAACTTTATTCATGATCCTCACAAGGTTTGAAGTCGCTTGGTGCTGTCAGGAATATTTGAGCGAATAATTCTCGGAAAATAGAATGAAATCCAGCTCTTTGTAGGCTGAACGCCTAAATATCTTGCTAGGTAGATATAGCGCGCTTCGGTTTATATACCTGCCTTTCTGATGATATAATGTTTCGAATAAAGTTTGTGTTTTCAATATACCTAATGATTTTATTGTTTGAATTTGCAATAACGCCTGCAGGCGTTTGTTTGGTGGTTGGATTTTGAACTCTATTGTGTGTAAGTTTAGAGTTTAAGCTTGTTAAGTTTCGTTGTGTAATTAGTGGAATGGTTAGTTCTGTTATCTATGTTATCAGTGAGTTTATATCGGATTTGAAACTTAAATTATATAATGAAGGTCACTTATTATTCTAGGCTCCAATACCTGATTCCTTGTTTAGAATGTTTCGATAATGAACTAAATCGATTGCAAATCATTGCCAGTGGTAAAATATTCATATTTTAATATGAGAATGATTTGAATTGGCACGATATGACGTCAAATATCATTATGTTACGGACTGTTCATTGGATGAGTCGATACCACTTCTTCCTAAGCACGAAATTCGTGGTTTCAGCCGAAGTTACAAGGCGTTTCCTAATCCGCACTAAGGGCGCATTTCACCAACCTTTTATAACTATAATATTATGTCTTATCCTGAGAATAAATTGTGAATTTTTGACAGTTTTTCCATACTAGAACTGCCAGACGTCAATTTTATTCCACGAATAAAAGATATCTTTGTAGACTGATAAAACGAAGCCTAAGAATGAATGACAACACGATTTGATAGTTGTCCTTACTCCCGATGTGTTTTTGCCCGTCCGAAAAAGTTAAAAAATCAGGTGTAGGGCTCACTCCGAGGTAACAAACTACTATCGGACGGGCACGTATCTTAGTTGACGGACTTAGAGAGTAGGCACTCTGAAGCGGACATGGTCCTCCTATGTGAAGAAAAGAGACAGAATATTGGAAAGATACATAGACAGTTATAAAGCTGATATAGCCGGCTGGAAAGAAATTAAGTCTGAGATGACTGGGATGACTGCTGATGGGAACGAAGGAGAAAAAAATGAACGACGACTCATCACAAGATTCCGAAATGAGGACTATGTAATATATACTTACGTACCTACGTCATATACATACATATTTATATAAGTACGTATACCTAACAGCGGTGCTATTCTGTAAAAATCTCACCGTGAAAAGTTAGGTGAGGTGAGCGTGGAGTAAACTGTCAATAACAAACTCACTTCACCCAAGTTTTCACGGTGAGATTTTTACAGAATCGACCGGCAGTATGTCATAAACTCAGCCTATTGCAGTCCACTGCTGGACATAGGCCTCTCCCAGACTGCGCCACAACACCCTGTCCTCCTTCCGCCTTCCGCATCCAGTCTATCCCAGCAACATTTTTTAGGTCGTCCGTCCATCTAGCTGGGGGGCCTATCAATATCTAGGGAACTCATATTATTACAAAATATTTGTACAAGATGACAAAATAATATCAATCTAGTGAAAAATTATTCTCATTACGGATTCGCCTTGGTCTCGATCTAATCATGCAATTTGCAATCAAAACCGATTGCATAACCAGGCTTATTAGTCGATTCGCCCGGAACGGGCGAAACGTCACCTTTAAATAATATTATTTTTTCTTTTAATTTTATGCAATAAAGTATAGAAAAAATACCGGTCAAGTGCGAGTCGAACTCGGGCACAGAGGGTTCCGTACAAATTTGTAGGTATGTAAATAGTTTATCACGGGATTTTTTTAAAATGTGACTACATATTTACGGTTTTCGGATTTTTTCATTTACTTGTGCTACTCAATCTTGCTTCTTGCCAAATTCCATGATTCTAGGTCAACGGGAAATACCCTATAAATTTTGATTCCCTTGAGAGTGTTTCGATACTATGTACGTTTACTCTCTGGACGTTTTTTGCGGCATAAACGGTCGTTTTTTTTTACGTTAACTTAGAAGTTTGATTTTTTCACAGCTTTAAAGGACTGTAGACGTGAATATAAGGTTTTAATTTCAACTCGATACATCTACGCGTTCCCATGATAAAAGGTCTTGGCAGACAGACAGACGGACAACAAAGTGATCCTATAAGGGTTCCGTTTTTTCCTTTTGAGGTACGGAACACTAAAAAGGAAACTAGTGCACAGAAGTGATAAGAGTTAAATTATAAAGTACCAATTCGCGCGAGTCGCCTATAGAAAAAATGTGACGAAAAGTGACGACTCGCCCGATTCGGGCGAGTAAATTCGTGCGAATAGACTAATAAGCCCGTAACCATTGCAAAATTCTATCCTTTCAATTGTCAAAACAACCTGTTGCATATGCTAAACGTTTTCTTTTGACGTGTCATTGATTGATTGATTGAACCATAAATAAATGATTCTGTGTTTTTGCTGTTTTGCATTTTCATTGCTTTATTTGTTTGTAATAGTTTTCATTAACGTTATGACATAAAATCCATAGACAAATTCGAAGGACAACGTAGATAACGTTGTCCTTCGAATTTGTCTATGGATTTTGTTGTTTACTAGATTGTTGATAGTGGAGGTATTTCGTACCTGCCAGTCGATTCTGTAAAAATCTCACCGTGAAAACTTAGGTGATGTGAGTTTGTTTTTGCTAGGAATTGAAACTATTGACAGCTCACTCCACGCTCACTTCACACACTAAGTTTTCACTGTGAGATTTTTACAGAATAGCACCGCTGAAGACTTTTTAATGAAAACTTTGAACCAGCACGCGTAGCATGACCACAAAATTCTGTCATTTTGTTTATTCTTCCGTCGAAATACTTGAGTGTAATCATGATAGCGAGGTTAGCAGTAGCATTCAGAAGCGCAGTTCCCATATTTTTAAGAACGTTCGCATTCTAATCGCAATCTCAATCTATCTTATAGCCTTTATTTTACATACATTTTTGACAACTTGTTAACACGATTTTCGCTGAGATGAGATCAAGACAAGACTTTGAACGCGTTTGAAGTACGAGAATTGGCCTTCAGATCAAATATTTTTATTTTATTTTGACAGTTCCATTTGGGATCCGCCATCTTGGAATCAGTTAAATTCAAAACAAGCTTCTATTTTTACCGACTTCAAAAAAAAGGAGGTTATCAATTCGATACGTATGTATGTAATATTAGTGGAATTGCATTATATTCACATATGACAAATCTACTAAGGCTTCCAAACAAATATACAAAATTTCATAGACGTATGTATGTATGTATGTTTGTCCACGCATTTCTCAGCAACTATTAATCGGATCGTGACCATTTTTTTTTGTATTAGCTTACATTTACTTCAACTTAGGGAACAGTGCAAGTTTCATCAAAATCGGTTCAGTAATTTTCAAGATATGGACTAATACGTGTAAGTGTGACGGCCTGGCGTATTGATACGAGCTACGGGTGTAGTGTCAAAGGGAAAACATCTCAAAACCTTGGTCAAATTCTAGTGCAAAAACTAAAAATTACGAAATAAAAAGTAATTTAAAAAAATCAAACCGACTTCAAAAAGAAATCAACTCAAAATTATGAAATAACTTTAATTTCGGAAGTCGGTGGCAAAAAACTAAAATACAGATTCCAAGACACCGACTTCCGAAATTAAAGTTATTTTATAATTTTGAGTTGATTTCTTTTTGAAGTCGGTTTAATTTTTTAAAATTACTTTTTATTAGATAATCCTTCTGCTTTGTACAGTTAAAAAGGCCTTTCTACAGCCTTCTGCTTTATGTATACCTTTCTACAGTTAAAAGGCACGAAAACAAACGTGTTCCTATTTTCTTGGAAAGTGAACGTTAAGCGCTTAAATCTGTCTCGAATGGACGAACAGAGAATACTAATCTTTTTGGCGGGAAAGCGGCGGAGACAACGAACTTTGGCATTCAGATGGCATTATATGGAGATCAGAGTCTGGGCGTATTAAATCTTTTCTTGAGAGCACCAGTATCTGAAGCATGGACATGGTTCTACGCGCAAACTATTTCCCTAAGTATATTTATTTGCAAAAATACTTTTAATTATTTCGTTGTCCTCGCGTTGAAGCGGGGTCCTCGTGTTGAAACCTTTCACAGTAAGGAGTTACCAGAACGTAAGGACTTGAAATTAAACGTACCACCGGGATATAAAATATTGTATGTCCTAATCCAGGTCATGATCTATCCGTGTGCCAAATTTCATACGAATCCGCTTGCAGTTAAGGTGTGAAAAAGTCACTGACAGACGGACAGATTTCCTTCCGTATTTATCATATTAGTAAGGGCTTGTGACTAAGTAATAACAGCCGCACGGGTCACCACCCACCACGGGGCACCATCTTTACATACCAAGACACCTCCATGCCTTGGAAAGCACGTTAAGCCGTGAGTCTTGACCAAAGAGGGTCTCGACCGTCATTCGTAGATCTTTGACAGTCGTTACGGGTCGTCAGAAGCCCGAAAGTCTAACAACCAGCCTTACCAAGGGGTATCGCATTACCCAGTAACTGAATTGTGGAGGTCAGATTGGCAGTCGCTCCATGTGAAGTACTGGTATTTAGATGCATCTGGTTAGACTGGAAGCCGACCCCAACATAGTTGGGAAAAGGCTATGTATGACAGACGATTATAACAGTAAACAAAACAATGTAATCTGTAAGCGGTACAAGTACAATTGTAGATAATTATGACTAATAAAAGACGCACCCATGAATGCTAATGATCATCCATAGACCACGTTGCGTGTAAACAATAGACTACGTTCACGCTTGGCTGGTTGATACGATGGACAAAGATAGAAGAATAGACACATAGAAGGAACTGGGGGCCTAAAAAGGCCGCTTTGGCAGAATCATAAAAGGACAACATTATGAATAATAATATGGCGAAGAAGAGAGTCCGTGTTTTTCTTTTTTTCGCTGCACTACGTAGGCGTAGGTATAATCAAAGAGATTGGGATTGGATTTGGATTAGATTGATTGGTATTTTAGCACAGACAATAAAAAATAACTGAAAAATCCTTCACCAATGGGATTTGATACGATTAAACAGTTAACTGTCCATTATGATTCATAATGTTATCCTTTTATGATTCTGCCAAAGTGGCAGTGGCAAAAAGTCTAACAACCAACCTTACCAAGGGGTATCGTATTACCCAGTAACTGGATTGTGGAGGTCAGATAGGCAGTCGCTTCATGTAAAATACTGGTATTCAGCTGCATACGGTTAGACTGGAAGCCGACCCCAACATAGCTGTGATAAGGCTAGGCAGATGATGATAAGTAGGCTTTTCCTAGACACCTGTGTCAATCACGGTATATTTGAATCAGAAACAGATATTTTAGAATAACTATATCCTGTCAAGCTTAAGAAGTCAGAAGCAACAGCAAATAAGAAAATCCTTAGAAAAGCTAAGTTGCCAAAACATGTCTCCAGCGAACCGGTTGCAGAAAAGAATCACCGACACGACAAAAAAGAAGAAGAAATTACAGGAAGGCGATTGGTAGATAAAAAAATCGTTATTCAAATCTATTCATCAACCACAATAGCACAGTCGTAAATGTCAAACGCTAAGTTGACGATGACATACGACATATGGACGTAAGTTAAGATTAAGACTGCTGTAAGCCGTGCCCATCAATGTTACGCACGTTGTACGATCCACGATGTAAACAATAGCCCTGGTGCACGCTTCGCTGGAGCTACGTTGATCAAAGATCATGGTAAATGGAGATACGTTGTTTTGATACAAGCTTTTAAGCTGATAGATGTATTTTTTAAGTGACGAAGTCCTTGATGTTTACGGCCTTCCGTAAGCAGCTGCAGCAAAACAGTCCTAAGAGACCCAAAAGCATAAATAATCAGCCTAAAATGTTTCCACTGCTGGGACACAGGCCTCCTCTCGTTGAGAGGGAGTGGAACGTAATCCACCACGCGGGCCCTGTGCGTGTTGGTAAATGTCAGATGTCTTCGAATTTTTGGTTTTAGGACATGCCGGTTTCTTCACGATGTTTTCCTTCACCGTTTTGAGAGCAGTGGTGATGAAATAATTTACATATAGTAAAGCGCCTGTCTGGGAGGTGCTTCTTTAGACCGAAAAGGAAGTAGGTAAAATATTACAAGATGTAGCTGGTGGATCCTCAGAAGGGGTAAGGAGAAAACACGAAGTAAATTAAGAGAAAGCAAGCTGAATAAAGCGAGCTGAAGTAAGCTGAATTTATTCAACTGGGTGTTGATTATACCGGAGCCGCCCTAGAAACGAGAATGAATCAAACAGATTTTGATGTAGCAACGCAGGATCATAACCAGCTTTTGAATCGTCCACTCTCAGGAGTTTGGCAGAAACACAAGAGACTTTTATGTCCACTCTATAAACCATAACACTCTTAATCTGAGGCCACAATTACTATGGATCCATAGTTCTTGATAAATGATCTTTACAATATGATGTAACATTATAGTACAAACTATGCTCATGTCGTTGCACATTGTCTTTACTGATCTACTGGTTTTGTATATGATGTTATATATTATTGTCTACTAATGATCGTTTAGGTATTACTTAATACACACTCATGGATTGTCTTTGTCACATTATCTACTAGACCATGTATTATCGTCATAGACAGTCTATGGGAGCAGTAACCATAGCTCCAAAATATGTCAAAATATTGTGTTACTATCGTCAATTTTACAAAATAAGGGGAATCGTTTACACACGTACAGTCAACAAAAGAGATAAGTATGCAGGATCTTCGGATATAGTTGAAGTTTAGTAAGAAACCGATGGATGTTCTCGAATAAAATTTAATTTAATTAATAGAAAACAAACAGCTCATTTATCAAATTAAATTTCAGTCGACAACATCATATATTAACATCATACATTTTCACATCGAAATTTAATTTATTCTATCAATTTATTCTACTATTCTCTTGACCTCCTTACATTATTCTACTATTCTTCTGACTCCTAGTCACAGGTATTCCTAGTTTAGGAATCAGGGTTTCAATTTATATGCGCCTTTAATTATTAAGAACTTTAGCTAGATAATCGTGTTTTCGTCTAACATAAGACCTTACATTAATCCTCAACTTTAGCTGCTGCGGAATTTTCGACATAACGGAGGATCATGCTAAGCCATTTGAGGTAGTATAGGCTCTTAAGGAGAACTGTAAGGACTTGCATCAATAAAAGCACCGATAAAGTATTATTATTATTCTATATTCTAGAGAGAGAATGTTGAGATGGATGTGTGGGGTGACGAGAATGGATAAGGTAAGAAATGAGTATATAAGAGGAAGTTTGAAAGTGGCGCCAGTGACAGAAAAGTTGAAAGGAAATCGTTTATCTTGGTATGGACATGTGATGAGAAGGGACGAAACGCATGTGACTAAAAGAGTGATGAATATACATGTTGATGGATGGAGAGGGAGAGGAAGGCCGAAGAAAAGATGGATGGATTGTGTTAGGAATGATATGAAAGAGAAGGGAGTGAATGATAGCGTGACGGTTGACAGGGGAGAATGGAAGAAGAAAACGTGTTGCGCCGACCCCAAGTAACATGGGATAAGGGCAGGAAGATGATTCTACGTAAATACCATTCAGCACTTTTCAATTCTTTATAGAAGTAATACAAACAAGCTGGATGCTTGTTTGTATTACTTCTATAAAGACACACTATACACATTACATAAGTCATACATAAGAGTTATGCATATTTGTGTACGCTATGATTCAGACAAGTAGGTGTGCCATGTAGCTAATCATGCTAAACAAATGTTAGACATGTCTACGTATAAAAAATATTGTATGAGCATAATCGTATTGTTCTTTATTTGATGGATGGGTTTTTCAGTTCTAGTTCAATGAGTTTTTTCTTTATGAAATCGTGTTTGTTTTGTTTTGATACATTCTTCTCAATATTATTACCCATGCTTTCAATGCTGGATACTTTCTTATTATGTAAATTTTTAGGGTTCCGTACCCAAAGGGTAAAAACGGACCCCAATTACTAAGACTTCCGTCCGTCTGTCTGTCACCAGGCTGTATCTCAAGAACCGCGCTAGCTAGACAGTTGACATTTTCAAAAATTATGTATTTCTGTTGCCGCTTTATCAACAAATACTAAAAAAAAAACAAAATAAATTTTTAAGGGGGGGCTCCCATACAACAAACTTGTTTTTTTCGGTATTTTTGCCTTGTGGTACGGAACCCTTCAAGTGCGAGTCCGACTCGCACTTGGCCAGTTTTTAAATTACTTATTACATAATGTCAATTTGTGTCCTAAAATGTTTATTTTAAGAATTAATTATTTATACTTTTTGCTGTGCCCTACAGGGTCCATTTATTGTACCTTGGCTTTAAGCGATTGTAACCCCTCTACAACATTATAGAATGCAAATAAATATATGAATATAAATTATGTAATAATAAATGAATAATTATGTGGTGGCCGCGACTACGAATTGTTGGTCGTAGGTTCGAACCCAGACTGGCGCTTTTTTTGTCCTTTAACCTGTATTTTCCCACTGCTGGACAATTGTCTCCCCTATAATTTTCTACTTTTCTTTTTCCTCTGCCTTCTCCGTCCAATCGGTTAGAGTTAGAAACGAGTCACAGGAGTCCACTTTGTGTAAATTATTTCATCGCCACTGCTTTCAAAACGGTGAAGGAAAACATCGTGAGGAAACTGGCATGTCCTTGAACCAAAAATTCGAAGACATGTGGCATCTACGAACCCGCCCTGGGCCCGCGTGGTGGATTACACTCGCTCTCACCGAGAGGAGGCCTGTGTCCCAGCAGTGGGAACATTATAGGCTGATTATGAAGAAACAACCACTCTACCCCTCCCTCTTTCCTTCTTCTTCTTCCATTCAGAGAAGAGACGGAGTGTTGCGACAAGTTGAGTTGATTAAATTCCAAGTTTCCTTACGTACATAATGTTTTTCTTCACTATTAGTCGGTTGTGTGCGTTCCTGTCATCCTGCGTCTAAGCTGCTGATAGCTCGTGAGTGATCATGGTTCTCCTATCAGTTTCAATATTTATACTGTTTGAGTATTTATTTAGATGACTTTTTATTCCGAGTGCACATTACTTTTGCTATCAATATTTGCGTCAACAGTCCTGTGTAAATGTTTTTCTATATATTATTTTCGTAATGCATCGTCCATATCTCGTGAATCTACGATAAGTCGATAATATAAATACTAGCAAAGTTGATCCGTCTGGGATCTGTATTGGCGACGAGATACTTATCGAATACTGTTTACTTGAGCTCAAAATGTTTGGTCCTTTTATCTGGTAGAAGACAACCAGGGCCTCAAGTCTGCTATTACAATAGTGTCAGAATGTTCTATCATTGATTTCAGTGTTGATTTTGACAAGTTTGGTAATCTACTAATATAATGGCGTCATTATGACTTTCAAATGGTCAACCACTGACACTCCATTGAAAGAAATGGCATAGAATGGTAATCTCGTACATAATGACAAATGAATAACTGACTTAGGCGGTAATCTGCTAGAATTTTGACAGTTCCTTTGATCAGTGACCTACCATTAGAACGTCATTGTGCAGTCATTGCTTTTAATTCGTTACGAGTATCGGGTTCTGTGCCATTGACCGACCAATGATCGACCATTATGAATTTAGCAGATTACGAACTTTTAGCAAAATGACAATGGGATCGTATTGGAATGACGAATTTATAAAAATAGCAGACTTGGGCCCCAGGACACTGACACTAGGTGAACCTATAGACGGGTGTACCGTATAATGATCAATTAATAATTCTATACGGAACAATTCTACCGATCTAAAACCTACATAAGTAGGTACCTATAAACCGAAACAATAAACTGTATCTGTCATTTGGCATGAGCGCGTCGAATCGCTCTATGATACGCGCGTGCGCGCTGCGCAGTGCGCAGTGATTGCGAAATATTGAGCGACGTTCGCGCATGTTCAACTGCACGTCAGTTGATATAAGAAACACAACCTTACTGCTACGTAATAAAGTTGCTGTCAATGTCAAATTTTTGCCTGTAATGCGGGTTGTACGTATAGTGCAGTTTGAACTGTCTCAGGTGCAGCGAGAAGTATTCACAGGAGCATATTATGTTAGAATTATTGTATGAAATAACTATAGCAGTGTTCATAATCTCAGGTAATCAGTTATACATTTCAGCACCACTTAATCAGTTATCTACTTTACTGCAATGTGTTCTAAGTTCATTTTTGTGTGACTATTTGTAACGAAAAGGTCCTAATAAGTTTTTGGTTGCATTGGAATTTGAACTTTGTTAATTAATCCATTCAGTTTGTTGTTCCATAACTTGAAAATTACCTTAAATTCCTGGCTCTAATATACATAGTGTGTGTGTGTCCTGAAAATTAAGGTTATGTTATCTACTATCATATTTTTTAAGCAGTTACCAACAAGAGTTTTAATACACGGGACCTGGGAGAATCATAAAAGGATAACATTATGAATTATAATATGGCGAAGACAGTCCGTGTTTTTCTTTTTTTAGCTGCACTACGTAGGTACAATCAAAGAGATTGGGATTGGATTGGATTAATTGGTATTTTAGCACAGACAAAAAAAAATAACTGAAAAATGCTTCACCAACGGGATTTGATACGATTAACTTAACAGTTAACTGTCCATTATGTTATTCTTTTATGATTCTGCCAAAGTGGCCTTTTTAGGCCCTAAGTAAGTACATTCATAAGTATGTGACACATATATTAAGACATGAAATAACTGGTGTATGTTCAATTTAAGTTATTCGACGGCTGTCACGTATGTTAATATCTCAGACATTAATATGCTATGAATTTATGACATAGGCTTAAGACTGCGGCTACACTTGCGTCAAACAAATAGCCGAAATATTTTCGGTTTGTATTTGATCAGATATAAATCAGATATGGTACTGGATTTGAATGAAAAAATTAGATTAATAGTCTTAAACGAGGAATGGAGGAAGAATAAAAAGAAAGGTCGGGTGAATCTTGTGAAAGAACATATGGCTAGAACAGGAGTGATTACTGAGTGACAACCAGTCAGCCAAGGTATCGTGTTACCCAGTACTTAATTGGGTTGTGGAGGTCAGATATGCAGTCGCTCCATGTAAAACACTGATATTCAGCTGCATCCGGTTAGACTGGAAGCCGACCTCATCGTAGTTGGGAAAAGGCTAGGCAGAGAGAGGCTGAGAAAGATGTATGAAAGAAAATATGCTGCGCTAACAACCCCATATAACTTGGAATAAGGACAGGAAGATACTGGTAAACAGCAACGGGATTTTAAAGAACAGAGTAAATAAAGATAATAAGCATAAAAGAAATGTTGGTATTCTCGTAAGTAACTTTCAAGATGAGACAAAAATCGTAATGAATACCAGTCATAACTTTACTACTAAAATCAAAAAACCAAAACAAACTATCATAATCAGAATCAAGGAACCAGGCAATCATGACTATAGAGAAGTTCACAACATCACATTCAGAACACATCCTGGTTACATAACACCGAAATATTATAACATGGTGTTGCAAACCGACGCCCACACATCGCCGCCATTGTTTGACTTCGATCAATATCTGACGGAAAATATGAACATTGAGCTGTAATTGTGTGAAAGTGGTAAGCTTTGAGTGCAACAACAATGTGTGTAGGTATGTACCTATTATGTACGAGTATGTGTAAACAGTGTTATTGTGGTAGATTATAGGTACAAAGAGATAGGCATGCACTATATTAACTTAACTGTTTTAGAATGTTTATAGAGTTGGTCTTTGTGATGAAGCTCCAGAAGTTATTCAACCACTAAACAACGATAAATTTGTGGTAACCGTTACTCAGTTTCTATTACCCTTTCTAAAAGAACTGTTTGTCTTTGCCATACATTGTCTTTTATATAGAATCACGTTTCTCTAATCCTAGGAAAGTCATTAATACAAAGCAAACTTTCCATACGAACACACATTCTTCCAGTGACCTCTGCTACCCTAGTAATTAACGCGAGGTTAGTATACCAGACTCCCAGCTCTTGAGACACTCTCCAAGCTAATTGCTAAATGGTGTAACTCTCGAGTCTTGACATTTCTAAGTGCTTATGGAAGCCTGGTACTTGTGTTACATGTGCGTGTAGGACTGCGAAGTTAATTTTTGTAAAAAAAAGAATTTGCGACGCTCTTACTTACTGAAAAAGAAGAAACGAAACGAAAAACGAAAACCGGAAGAAACATCGAGGACTTTCAAATTATTTTAGTCTTAGGATTCGTTTAAAAAGTTGATATACTATCATTGTTTACCAAATTGGTGTTGCTTTTTTTATTTGATTCAAAAGGCATAACACAAAACCATTACAAATAAAACAAAACCCTAACAAAATATTATATTCATTGTAACAGTTGTTGAGAGCAGTGGCCCATGATAATGGCATTGACTCACGAGTTGCAGGTTCGAATGCAGACAAGCGCTTTACTTTGTGTAAATTATTTCATCACCACTGCTCTCAAAAAACATCGTGATTCGTGACGAAACCGACATGTCCTAGGACCAAAAATTCGAAGACATGTGACATCTACCAACCCGCATTGGGCCCGCGTGGTGGATTACCGCCCACTCCCTCTTACAGAGAGGCCTGTGTGCCAGTAGTGAAACATTACAGGTTGATTCTGTAACAATTGTTATGGCATTCAAATAATTTGTTTTTTCAATGCTGTCGTATTATTTACAGAAATTCAAAATAAAATGGAGCTTTTAAAGATAACAACGCTTTGTCTATATATTTTTATGCGATGTTCTCACTTTGTAAGACCGATACTTAAACACATGATTGTAACAGTATAATCATGTGTTTAAGTAAAAAAATCTTGGTTTGGAACAGTTGGCACTTTATTAACATCGGTTTCCATGATCTTCAAAAAATACGAAATTGGCCTAATCAATAGTCACTTTAACAAGATAGTAACTGAAGTCGTAAAAACTAGTTAGGTAGGTAAACTGTTACATAGCGGTCTAGTATACTTATAAAATTAATGATGTTACACGTAATTAGTTGATAACCTACTAGCTGCGCCTGGTGGTTTCATCCGCATAAGTGTCGATCCCGTGGGAATATCGGGATAAAAAGTAGCCTATATCTTAATCCAGGTTGTCAGCTAATTCCATACCAAATTTTATCAAAATTGGTCCAGCCGTTTGAGCGTGAAGAAATAACAAACATAGTATAAGCACACCCACAAACTTTCGCCTTTCGCGACCCGAGCAAAAAGAAAAAAAAGTCGGAAAGAACGCTAAGCAAATACAGAAACACGCGGACGAAGTCGCGGCCAGAAGCTAGTAGATTTATAAGTTTTCAGAAAAAAACATAACCCTTCTGTTAACGTTGATTCTTTAGATTTACTTTCCAGGCGAATCCACAGAATATCTAGTTTATCTTATCTAACAAAAACTCGGAAATTTTAACACGGATATTCAAATCCATAATCCAAGCACTGTTATGTATGTTTGACAGCTCAAACTTGACTTATCTACCTTGAACTGTTTGTAGTCGGCTTGCCTTTCACTGTTTGTTTTGAATACCTAATGCCGGCTCACTGGGCAACGCACGTAGTCAAGGAGATAGTGACACGAAGTGCTAGTTGGCACGGACGCGAGATAGACTGATCTTCTGATAAGGAGGTGCGGAGTAAATAGTAATGAGGCAAGTAAAAGTGAATTAAAAGTTACCGTCTAGAAAGATACCGTTGTTGGGATTATTTTGTTGTTTTCAAGTGTAAGTAGGTATCTACTTGGTTCATGCACGATAGGTAAGTGTGATTTCATAAACGGATTTTGTTTACTTAGTTAATTTAAAATGGAATGGCAAGAAAAAATAACTATAGATGGTATAGGAAAGCGTTAGAATCTATTAAACATTAATTATATCAAACTTTAAACCCTCTGACTATAACCCTTTGTGGAATACAGGCGTGAAATTATGTTGTTTTATAACTTTGAAAAACGCCTATAAATTCAATTTTAATTAGGAGATTTTTACATTTATCTTATTCAATACAATTCTTTTTTTTATTCCTGTTGGGTCCGCTCTTGACCTCGATCACGTCTGATGGAAAGCGATGGATGAGGTCTATGATGGGACGAGCGTACCCAGATGTTGCCTAAGGCACTGGGACTCACACGCATTGACGAAACACACCAGGCTGCTTGACGCCGACTCCGGTGGGAGGGTTGTCGCAAACCAGGCGGGCGTTAGCCCTACCACCGCAAGGGAAGAATTGGCCAGTCAAATAAGGAGTTGTGTGTGACTGTCCAGGATGCGCCGAGCGCTCGGTTCAGTTGAGTAACTGGCGGAACAAACTGCGCTACACCAGGAAGCTTCTTCATGCATCTCATAAAAATACCATGAAACTGAATCTAACAAAACTTACGATACTAGAGAAGTGTTTGTAATAACAATAATCCTTATTGTGTAACACGCAATCGTAATAACTCTAATGACAATGCACCAGTTGTAAATCTCATAATCAACTCCAAGTGGGTGAGATAACGTAACAATTCACATCGCAGACTCCTAGACTACACTCAATACAGATTATTCGCCATGATTGATCGGTTATTCTTTCACAACCAATAAGCTGAGTTTTATAATTAAAATGATATATTTAGGTACTCATGCTAAGTATTACTAAACAATTAGATACTTTCTAAATGAGATCGTGTCAGTATTTCTGTAAGCTCACCGTACGAAAAAATATCGTGGCGGGATTTTATCGCGCACCGGATTTTCTCGGTGTCAAAAAAACACTGTTGGATTCCAAAATCCACTGCGCGAAAAAAAATTTCCGCGGGAATAACACAAAGGATATGAGGTATAGGACCTTTACGGTAGCCTTTTTCCAACTAGGTATATAGGGGTCCAGTCTAACCGGATGCAGCTGAATACCAGTATTTTACATGGAGCGACTGCCTATCTGACCTCCACAACCCAGTTACTGGGTAATACGATACCTCTTGGTAAGACTGGTTGTCAGACTTTCGGGCTTCTGACTACCTGTAACGACTGTCAAAGATCCACGAATGACAGCCGGGAACAACGGCTTAACGTGCTTTCCGAGGCACGGAGGGGCCTAGGTATGTAAAGATGGCCACCCATCGACAGGCCAACTGCGGCAAGCGTAGCTTAACCTGATCGATCGACCTGTACGGCTGTTATTATTTAGCCAGGGACCCCTCTTCTAATAAAAAATTGTATTATTTGAAAAAAACATACCTAGTATATAGGCGACGGACGCCCATACCTCTTCATCCACCATATTCATCGAAATAATGGTAAAATTTAAAAATATGGTGCTTGACCATAACCGCATCGTCAAGTGCACGCGCGATTGCACAACCGCACCGGATGGGCAATACCGCCATTTTAAGTCCGTTTAAGTAGCATGTGACATTACGTAGGGACACGATTACATGGTGTTTCTTTTAGGTACATGGCCACTTTGTTACAAGGTCTTGGGAGAATTAATCTTTGAGTACCAGCTGCGTGTGAATGGAGAATGTTTGGATTGAAAACTGAAGGATCTAACCTATCTGGCACGTTCTAAGGAAACCCAATAGGTCTATGAATTGGGTCGCAAATAGCATCAGAAGTGGCTTATATTAAGCCAAAATATGATTTATCCCGGTCTGATCCCCTGAACACCCCTCCACCCCCCCCCCCCCCTCCTCGATCCCCTGCTAGTTCGTCTTCTGTTTTAATCTCTGTCTTATCCACAATAGCTAGGTTTACTCTTTTTGACAGGTAAGTATCGCGGAAGGCCACAATGCGGATACGGGACAAACTGGATAAGTACCATAAAAAATGGAAGAAGGACGCGAGGGATAGCGCCAAAGATGGAACGAGGCTTGTCCAGGAGTGGGTCAGAGCAGCTTAAAAAATGTGACATAAATCCAATCGAATCAAAATAGTTTCTTTGCCTAGGCACGCATACTGTCACGTCATACAAAAAATTGCATGAGATTTAAATTAGAAATACGCAAAAATCTTCATCCATCTTTTTTCTAAAACTGCAAAGCGGTATATCATGGCTGGTCACGCACGTGGTCACATCAGTTCCGTCAGTTCCGCTCTGAGGTCGATGTCCATGCAAAACAATTGAGTTTCAAGTCTTCTTGCTTTTTACCATAAAAGTAATTGTTTTACTTTTAACCTACATATTTAAGTATTCTATGTTGGGAGACAACATTAAATTTCGTAACGTAGTAGACTTTTATGTGTTTTAAATAGACTTTCACTAAGGTTTTATGTTCCAAATTACGTACATTTTATGGGTCTTTAGGAACGTTTTTAGTATGAATGGCGTGGATGGCTATAGGGGAAGATCAAATACCTACACGATGAATGGACTGTGTGAGAGAGACGATATTGCTAGAAAGGGCCTGTCGACTGTAATGACGACTAAAATAGAGAGTTAGGGAAGAAAAAGACATTGTGATATTTGTTTTTTTTTTATTTATAAAATATATATCAAACGGCGCAAATACTCCAATCTCTTTGGAACGTATATGTTTGAGCCATTTGGGGTTGAAACAACTAGGGCCATGGGGCCCGACTTAGCATTTCGAGACATTGGCGCCGATTCTGTTGTTCACAAACTAAACTAAATTTAAGTTCGGGCATCTTTTTCTTTCTATTTCATTACGAAAAGGACAGAATATAAATATTAGTTTAGTCCTGTCAAATTAGTCGGCGCCTGACGCAAATTGACGTATTTTTAATACCCAATTTTTTAATCTCGTCTAAATTGTCTATGGAGTATCTTAATTTGACAGGACTAAACTAATATTTATCTTTTGTCCTTTTCTTAATGAAATAGAAAGAAAGAGACGCATGAACTTAAATTTAGTTTAGTTTGTGAACAACAGAATCGGCGCCATTGCCAAACGGTTGGTCGACTCTTCACGTGACCAGAGTTCTGGCCTATTTTTTGGCCAAATACAACGTGGCAATGCAGCCAGCCTTTTGGGACGTTTCCTGTTGACAGCGATGCGCACAATTTTTTTCATATCCTTTCATTATTTCCCCTCCTTTTTATATACTTGTACATCTACATATTATTATTATTTTCAGACTGTTATCTTTTTAAATTATGTAAGATGATATTGAAACGAAACTGTTTCAACAAATATTTTTGCATTATGGGTACCTACCGCTTATATATAAATTGACTTGTGCATAGGATAATATTGCATTTAACCTCCTGGATAGTATATACTTACAGCTCTCTTTCGCATTCCCCAGACGGAAAGAATCCATAAGGATTTCCACACGGAAATACATAAGGATAGTTATGTACGACTTCGCGGCTACCTCAGAAGGAGATGGCGGGATGAACTGCATTCAAAATGAGACAAGGGGGCCTAAAAAGGCCACTTTGGCAGAATCATAAAAGGATAACATAAAGTTAATCGTATCAAATCCCATTGGTGAAGCATTTTACAGTTATTTTTTTTTGTCTGTGCTAAAATATCAATCAATCCGATTCAAATCCAATTCCAATCTCTTTGATTATACCTACGTAGTGCAGCGAAAAAAGAAAAACACGGACTGTCTTCGCCATATTACGATTCATAATGTTATCCTTCTATGATTCTATGATGATGATTGATTTTATGATTTGATTTATATGGTGTACATAATAAAGAGTATTCTATTCTATTCTCCAAAGTGGCCTTTTTAGGCCCCACGGTAAGCCATTTTCTAGCATTTGGATGTAATTGCGTCACACGCTAACAGTAGCAATGGCTTCCATTTTGACAGTTCAACAACATTCATTGCGTTATTTACGTTGCAATGGAGTAGCAATATCCTACAAAATGAGAGATTGGTAGTGTGTTACGCAATTAAGTTGCGGATTTAAGCAGTAATAACGAACTCTATGATTAGTCAGAGAGCAGTATTTTGATGACAAGAATAATTATTTTCTTAGGTCATCAATCATAGGTTTAACTCGCATTTAAAATGACATGTCTGTCTCGTTCACCCGTTGACATGTGCTACCTGTCGTGACTTGAAAGGTAAAATATAATCAAGTGGGAAGCATTGACCATGGTGATTGACATTCGATTAGTATTTGCTTACTGTGACTTCATCAATGGTTTGATGATTGTATTTGACTTTTCGATTAATAAAGAATAAGAATTATTTCTTCGCAAGCGTATGATTGAGTACAGAGTACATACGTTGAGATTTAGATTTGTTATTTGTTCGTCGTAGAATATTTGGGATATGACAGCACATAATTACGAGCTCGGAAGGTTTGTTTGGTAACAATATTGCCCAAGGCAAGAAATCTACTAAGCAAAAAAATTATTGAGAACTTGCGTAGAACAAGAAATGTGTTTTGAAGAACGAGTCCGAGATGACTTCTCTTCTGGTAATTTGTTATTGCAAAGATTTAGATAGATCTGCATTCTGCAGTCGGATAGTATTTCCGTCCATCAAAATATAGCAGTACTACTTTACACTCCAAGATTCGTGATTTTCGATTTCAATTCTCAAAAATATTCGTTATACATTTTCTCGAGTTTCCACACTGATGTATTCAATGACGTCACAGAACTTATCGCCACTAGGGAAAGTCAACACCCACCATAGAAAGTGTTCACGTAGGTATTACCAGGAAAGCATAACAGTGGGACGTTCACACGTGATAGGTAATTGTTGTCTCAGTTCCCCGTCGGGTGAAAACACCCGGATGTCGCAGATAGCGTTTTATCTAACTAGTACGCTGTTTTTATGCGAGCCTAGTAATTTTAAACTGCTTTGTTCTAGTTTTTTTTTAAACGAATATAAAAATAGATATTGCTTTTTACACTGTTTTTCAGTTTATTGCTGAAATGTGATCTGATCAAGTTGAAACGGATTTTCACTTTTGCATTGTACCTATCTCTTCCTTCGAAATATCGACGAGTTTATTCAGTAAT
Source organism: Oligia fasciuncula (assembly GCA_963082905.1). Taxonomy (NCBI): domain Eukaryota; kingdom Metazoa; phylum Arthropoda; class Insecta; order Lepidoptera; family Noctuidae; genus Oligia; species Oligia fasciuncula. The sequence continues at coordinate 12,699,160 of OY720408.1, forward strand.
TCTTAAAATGAAGGTACAGCTATAAAACTACTACTACTATAAAACTAACTGGACGGAAGGACCAAAAAATAACGATGCTAAAACATCTCACACAAGATTAAACTGGACGAAAACTTTCCCAGAAACCTCACAACCGGAGCTGGTTACACAATAACCAAGCTAAAACGAAGAGACTACATTTTACAGTTCCACAAACATGTTCCCACTTCCCAGATCGCATGGAAATATAAAACACTTGCGTAACCGGTGTGTTTCCGTAGGTAACCCGTCAGTTTTAACGGTTTACTAAAAGAAATCGCTCCGTCATCCGTACTACTAGTCGGACCGGTAAATCTTTAGGGCGTACGGTTAATAAGTGCCCGTTAACTAAACATTATTGTCTCGACATGTTGCGACACAAACTATCTACCTATTGATCGCAATAATCAATACTGGGTCGACTGTCTTTTGAAGAATTGCTAGATTACACTGCCTAACTGCCTCGTTGTCCTGTTGGTCGCAAGCGCTACCGCTGAGCATGAGGTCCTGGGTTAGATTCCCCGGTCGGGCTAAGTGTTACTGGGTTTTTTTATCTGGATTTTTTCAGTAGCAGCCCGGAATCTGGATTTGTGTCCGGGTAATGGCAATTGGCTCACCCCTTATTACATGGGACTTAAACCTAACTGTCGAAATGTGGGTGTTACTACATGTATACCTCTGCATAGGCAGAGGAATTCCTTTAAGGAACGCAGGCGTGATGTTATGTTATGCTAGGGGAAGTTTGTTGCATGAAAATCAGTGCAGTGCAGTGGCAGTGAAAGGCCCGAGGCGGCGGCGCGCCTGTCTCTAGAGGAATGGTGGCCGTATGCGGCCGCTGAGGGTGTGACGGGGTCCGCATGGATTCATGCGGGCCAGTTGACCTGACCGGGGGAGCGTGGCGAAATGCGCAAGCACTCCTGCACCCCGGGTAAAGGTAGCAGCAGGACACCGTGTGGTTTTAGTCAGTAAGAGTCTGACAGACACCCCCACCCACCCCAGTGTGGTGGACATCGACAAAAAAAGTGAGACATTTACCGACGAAGTTCAAAGTACTTTATTTTCCTGGTCCTTCCATCCGATTTGCTTTCGCCCCACATGACGGACGTAGCGTGAATGCGTGATAGCAATATGGGCGATTCCATAATCTATGATTGAGTTTGAATTTACACGTGAGTTACCTTTCTTCCGCTATAGATGGACGTGCTTACCGTTTAGTAAGGGAAACGCGGTTCTTGGCCAAATCAGGAAGAATCAATTTCAATTGCACGACTAGAAGGGGTACGTAATTCTTCCAAATCTGCACGAAGAGTTATGGGAACATATTTTTATCAAACACAAAATACAGACCAAAAAAAAATTACACAACAGACGACCAGGGTCACAAAACTGCATCAAAACACCTGCTTGTACCAGGGCTTCATAAATTCACGGAGCTCTTAACATTATAGATCTTGTACCTCTCTACTCATATACATATCTCTATCTTACTCTAGCCGCCAAAAATCTAGCACAAAATGAAGACAAACCATCATCAGGGTCGTCAAACCGTACCAAAACACTTGCCCATACCAGGGCGTCATAAATTCACAGATTAATACTAAAGATCTTGTGCCACTTTACTCTTATGTATATCTTTATCCTACTCTAGCCACCAAAAATCTAGCACAAAATGCAGACAAGACACCACCAGGGTCGTCAAACCGTATCAAAACACCTGCCCATACCAGAGCGTCATAAATTCACAGAGCTCTTAATAATAAAGATCTTGTTTCTCTCTACACTTATGCATATCTCTATCCTACTCTAGCTAGGCACCAAAAATCTAGCACAAAATTCAGACAAAACAATTCGAGTCGTCAAACCGTACCAAAACACCTGCCCGTACCAGGGCGTCATAAATTTACAGAGCACTTCCATACACTCTGTATCTACAAGATAAAAATCTCTATGTAGCTTTGATTCAATTGTTCCTTATCGAGATGTAGATGTAGCGGACGCAAGTTCGATGCCCAGTTGCTGTATCCGATCGAGATTGACCTGAAGTTTTTTTGTTTTCGAAGCATTTTCCGGTGTTTTGTGCTTTAATTTGTAAGGTCGAGGCGTGACCGATGTTGTGAATGAACATTCCTGTTTATGCTAAGTCCGTTAGATCTAAGTATGGGTTTGCTTTATTTAGTTTAAAGATTGTATGACAAGCATGATTCTTTACGTTTTCATCTGCTGTCTCAGTCTCAATCTGTCAAAATTATATTTTTTGACAAGTTTTTGACATTTGTTTGTCGCCGAGATGAAACTGCGATTAGATTTGGAACTTTTTGAAGTACGAGAACTAGCCTTCAGGTGTTAGTGTAACCTATTTATCCCGTCTGCTCCATTTGGGTTCCTTGACCCTGACTAATTATAAAGTAGGTAACTCTTTTGCATAGCAATGATAAAATACGTCGAATTTGATAAGGCCGTCCGGAATGTGACATCTGCATTTACGTACCAACCAAATCTCGAGGGATTCGCAAATAAGGACCTTTTTTAGGGTTCCGTACCCGAAGGGTAAAAACGAGACCCTAAGCTATTACTAAGACTCCACTGTCCGTCTGTCACCAGGCTGTATCACATGAACCGTGATAGCTAGACAGTTGAAATTTTCACAGATGATGTATTTCTGTTGCTGTTATAACAACAAATACTAAAAACAGAATAAAATAAATATTTAAGGGGGGCTCCCGTACAACAAACAAGTTTTTCTCGGCGTTTTTGCCTTGTGGTAAGGAACCCTTCGTGTGCGAGTCCGATTCGCACTTGGCCATTTTTTTTTATTGTTACTTAATGGTAGCTAGTAGATAATAAAACCTCTTCGATTCTACTGCAGCATCTGCTGAATATAAGGCCCTTCGGCTGTCCTTCTCAAACCACCTTGTAATCCTATAAGCCACTAACCGAAGCAGTGACACTGCACGGCTCTCAAAGTCGCCTTAACCAGAGCGAGACCGTCACGGTAACGCGTCACTGGAGAATGACGTCATAAGTTTTGAAAAATATCATCATCTTACAATGACAAGTTGATAGAGTGATTTTACGGCTGTTTGGCTGGAATCTCATTCGATCAAGGCCGGTGATTAATTGGATAATGCTATTGATTTGAAATAGGATAAAAATATATGTATTTTTAACTGACTTCTAAAAAAAGGAGGAGGTTCTCAATTTTTTTTTTATGTTTGTTCGCGCATCTCCGTCGCCTGCCAACCGATTTGAAAAATTCTTTTTTTGTTGGAAAGGGTTATACTTCCCAAATAGTCCCATGAAAATTGTATCAAAATCGGACAAGCGGTTTTTGAAAAATCAACAAAAGTCTTTTCGAAGTCGGTTGTTGTTTTTTTGTAAAAAACTTCTTGTACACTGGATAAACTTCTAATCCTTCCATAGTATAAAAAAAAGTCGCCGAATGGTCTGTACGCGCATAACTTCCGAATGACTGCACCAAATTGGATAATTATTTTTTTTGTTGTGTTCGGTATTGCCAGGACAAGCGTTGTGTAAAAGAAAATTTCGGAAATTAAAAAAAAAATTGCACCTGTTCGAAGCTGGGGCGGGCCGCTAGTACATACCTAGGTACTAAATAAACGAACAAACTATTCTGAAATAGGCTTCGATCAATAATGATCGAAGGAAATAGGTAACTACATAATTTTATGTAGATGAGTTTTATGGTGACCTTAGGGAGAAAAACACGCAAAATTTCAAAAGTTCGTTCAGCAAAAGCAATTAAAAAGTTCAATTTCAGTAAACTCTAAGGTTCTTATGGTAGCCTAGTAGTTACAGCCCCGACTTACGAGTTGTACGTCGTGGGTTCGAAACTCGAACCCAGGCAAGCACTGTAAACTTTGTGTAATTTATTTCATCACCTGCATGTCCAACCAAAAAATTCAATGACATGACATTTACCAACCTTGGGCCGTCGTGGTAGATTACAGACCATTCCCTTTCAGAGAGAGGAGGCCTGTGTCACGGGTATCCTGAAAATGGTCCTTCATATACATATTATGTTGCTGAAAATAAATATTGTTACAGGTACGAACGAAGAATTTATCGCCTTTCTGCGCCGAATTCCTACAAAAATGGAGCGCGTAAAACACGCTAGCTGAAAAACTTGTACTCTAACTGAATTAATTATAAGGCATGTCTGCAACTAATTAAATCAGTTATGTAGGCAATTACTTAACATAACTGTTTCATGACAACATTATATTGACTACTTTAACATACGCTATTAAGTAATTACATGAAGTACTTACTTATGTATCAGCTAATACATAACACGGATAGACAAAGTTACGCGTCCAAGTACCAGGCAATCATAAATTGTAAAGAAATAAATCGATCACTTCATACCTATGGTCGTAACACTTCATATATGTGAGCACATCAATCAATTTTAGACTGTAACACCTTTTGATTAAAATCTAAATTGCGTGTGTAACAATCGTTATAATGTGGGCGAAAATGTACTAAGGTTTCTAATAGCGTAACTAAAATACGGCAATGTAAATTGTTCAGTTTGTACAATTATGTTTATATGTTTGTTAGTTCTTATGACCTTTGAGTTATGGTTATGTTTCGTATATCAAGTTCTATTGTAGCAGCATTAGCATTATAGTTAGTGATGTAGCTATAAACTGAAGGAAATAGATGTGTAGATAATAATGCGATATGAACTCCTCAATTTCCTGATTTCCAAATCGTGGAAAACGTTTTTTAGGGTTCTCCAGAACACATCGAAATGATGAAAAAACGTTCTTAATACGGAAACAATTCTCGTTATTTGTTGATTAGCTTAAGTGATTTAAATAAAGTAGTGCAATCATTAAGATTTGATGATGATAGCACTTTGATGAATTACGGATTTTTCCATTAAAAAAGACTTAAATATCTACTACATTCAGGGTTAAATGCCCCAGGAATTGGTTTCCTTCAAGTAGACGGATTGTTTAAGCTTAGCGACAAATTATTCTGTTGTAGAAAACTATTCATTATCAAAAAGATTTGTGCGAGATGAAGATGGAGGAAAGCTGTTACCGAATGGTGGCCAGGGCCATCCAGAAGCGCGTTGGGTTGCCGCTATCGTCAAAGGTGCGGGGAACATCTGGATGAGGGATACGCGGAACCGGGAAGTGTGGGTTTTTCCGGGCTGAAATGATGATGATGATGTCATAGAGAATTGTATTTCGAGCTCGATACACAATAGGGACTCTCATGAAACCCTTACAGTCCGCTTTAAATACCCCTTAAGGTGGCACTAGACGATATTTTTTCCATAAAAATTTCGGGAGGGTATTACTCCACTGTTTGACATTATACATCCAAAGTGCGCGCGTTTTTAGTTTGGAATGGTGTTGGTGTGCGTGCGAACTAAACGTTGTGTGTGTAAACTAATGTCGAATTGCTCATTACTGATAGTATCTCTATCGGACACGATGCCAGGTGAGACTGCGTGCTTTTTGGCCATGCACACCAGTGAGTTCGAGCTCGCGACTTGTTCCACCTTAAGTTAGAGGTGTTGCATGTTCTTCTTCTCGATGCCCCTTAATTGCATAGAAGAACTTAGCAGGTCAAACGTCTAAATAAATACTTAGTACATTACGATACGCGTGACTTATGTAGGCCATTATTGCACGGTATAGATAATATAAACGCCGTGCATTAATAGACTACTTACGAGTAAGTTACACGTCAATACGTGTAACTTACTCGTAAGTAGTACGTAAGTATACTATTTTATAGATCGTGTGACCTAAACCGGCACTCACGCTTTTCTGTGTAAAAATAAGTCACAGATTGCGGGTTTAGGTCGCACAGTGCTATAAAAAAAAATTAAATAATCATTTTTACAGTACTACGGAACTCTCCGCTAAATTCCGCACATACTTGCCGAATATTAATGTCTATTCACAAGGAGATGTGCTTCGCGGTTATTTAGGTTAAAAATAACATATTCATACGATTATAAACTTACTGCTCGAAGGATTCGGTTTAACACTTTGTAACTGTTGTGTTACGTACCTGAAACAGAAGATAAATATTATTTAAAATGGTGTTTCATTATTAAAGTAAATGTTTATACTATGATAATAACACTAGCAGCGCCACGCGGTTTCACCCGCATAAGTGTCGATCCCGTGGGAATATTTCCCGGGACTCAAAAGTCGCCCGCCCTATTACGAAGTAATAGGGCGGGCAGGCGATGCGATGCGACGGCGTGGGTCGGAGGCCGAAATTTCACGCGGCCGAGTCGCGGGTAGATCCTCGTCCTTTCTAGATTAGTTTGACATATTGCGCATTTTTTTTTTTTTGCTGATGGGAAATCATCAAAGACCCCACCCGCTCTGGGTGGAGCGGAAGGGAGTGTCAGACTCTTACTGACTAAAACCCACCCGTGTTCCTTCCTTACCCTTTATGTTCCGGGCCAGCGGTAACCCTTTCGGACAATCCCACTGACCCGGCAGGCTTCGGCCCTAAGGGGGCCCCTCCTCATGCTGACATCTCTTTGAGGCGCGCGTGGAACACGTACGCGCCCCCCGGCACGGGCCTGGTCCTGATCGGACGGTGAGCTACCCATTACTCTCCGCCCGCAGGCCCGCGCCTTCGGTGGCCGGGAGCATTGCGAATTACGAATGAATGGTGTGGACAAGGCTTAACAATATGTATGGTAATTCATGAAATCATGACTTAAAAGCTACCTCACATATCCAACATTCCAAAACCCTAATTAAGTATCATGAAGCAATACAAACTCCATGACATCTGCGCTTGCATTCAGTTATTATGAAACACAGTCCACGAACGTTCTAATAGAAAGCAACTGTCGCCATTCTATGCTAATCGCTAATTGTAGAGCTGTCAGCTGACTTATTAGCCGTATATTAGTCTTGTTGCCACCTGAACGTTATTTCTATGGGGTTTAGGTTTACGTTTTGTGATTGGGGCTTTTCTTACCAAGGGTATCGTGTTTCCCAGTCTCTGGGCTGTTGAGGTGAGTATAGGCAGTAGCTCCATGTGGTACTACTGGTATTCAGCTGCATTTGGTTACACTGGAAGCCGACCCTAACATAGTTGGGAAAAGGCTAGGCAGATGGTAGTGAAGCTGACTGCTCAGAGTAACCTAAACAGAATATTTTTAGTATATTGGAAATTTTGTTTTCTATATATACGAGTATAATATCATCGGAAAACTAAAGTTGCCCATTCCAAAACGTTAAACTCTATAGAAAAAAAGAAAGGGCAAGAAACTCCATGGACACTTTACCTTACCAAAGCAAAGGTTCACGACCTTTCCATCCACAGACAAAACTAATCTTCTAGTTCCAGGTTTAAATCTCTGTAACCGTGAAAACAAAACGTGGAATAGCGTCTAAGACCAATCGCTGAACACCCAAACAGGTTTGCTATACAAAACACCATGTAAGTGGCGTGACACGTAAATTCGCTGTAACTAATTCAAGGCTGCGTGCACGCAAGCACGCGATTAGACGCACCATGTGGATTGTAAGCTTTGTATGTGTGTGCTTATGGGTGAGTTTGTGAGTTGATATGAATTGAATATTTATAGAATAGAAATAGAATAGAATACTCTATATATATGCACTATATAAATAACAGACATAATTATAGAAACTGTACAAAGGGTGACACAATGGGCGGTCTTATCGCTAAAAGCGATATTTTAAAGACAACCTTTGGATGGATTAAAAAAGGAGAAGGACAGACAAATACTGTAGGTAGTCTGTATCTGTCTGTATTTATGTGTATTTTGTGATAGTTAGCTATAGCGCGTAATGGACTGGAAGAAGTGCATTTCCGACATTGCTTTGCCGATTTGATTTTTTCTTTTGATTTAAAAAGGGTTCATTTGATTTAAAAAGGTTCGTTTATAGGTTAGGGTGGTGGTGATGGTGGGTGGGTTGGGGTGGTGGTTATAGGGTGGGGGGTTAGGTGTTCTAGTAGTTACTAACTTGTTGATTTTAGTCGTAATTTTTTTTGAGCGTATTCTTTCATTAGTCGGGTTTTAGTTTTTTAACTTACTTTTATTCGTTCCAAGGGATGCTTCCGATGATTTTCTTTACACCTACGTAGTCAAAAGATTTCCTGGGATATTTTATAGTATTATCACGGAGCAGACAGTTGCATTCCTAGAAATATATTTCCGTCACTTTATTATACCACCCAAGATCTAAGCCAACCCATCTGTATGACAGGGTCACGGAGCCAAAGTATTAAATCATCATGTAAAGGCTGGACACACGGCATCGGGGACAAAATCCGGGGGGCCGCCATTGTGCCTGAACGTTGGACTGCACAATGATGTGTTCTAGCCTTTGTAACGAACTAAACAGTTAGGCGACCATTTCTATGAAATATCTCCATTATAAAAGCCAGTTCTGAGTTTCTGAGTACGCGTTTCCTTTGAGGAAACCTAGTTCCTTAATCACGTTTGGGAGGCGAACGGGTCATTTTGGGTTAGAGTACCTACTGGTTTAAGAGGGCTCTTTGTAAGTTGGCAACGTCGCAAATAGCTGTGAAATATTTTTCGCTGTTTCGATTAATTTGTTAATAAATATAATCTTCCAGACCGAATTTCGGCCAAGGCAGCCCACCCATCTCAGCCGAGACTGGCCATCTATACGGGATGTATTATGTTGCACAAATGTGTGCGCAGACACAGGTGCACTCACTCTTCCCTCACTCGCATAATTCGATGGGACAATCTGACATGACCGGAGAGAGGTGTCGTAGGACCAACGTTCCGAGGCACGGGGGTATCACACCGCCATCTTCCAAACTCCGGGCTACTACTGAGTTTTTTTTGTTGGTGAACAGACCCGCTCTTGACCTCGATCATGAACGAACGAGCGTGCCCAGAAGATGCCTAAGGCACTGGAACGACACGCATCTTCGAAACACAGCAGGCTGCTTGACGCTGGACTCCGGTGGGAGGGTGGTCGCAAACCAGGTGGGCCAAACCACGCGGGCGTTAGCCCTACCACCGCAAGGGAAAAATTGGCCAGTCAAATAAGGAGTTGGGTGTGACTGTCCAGGATGCGCCGAGCCCTCGGTTCCGTTAAGTAACTGGCGGAACAAACTGTGCTACACGAGGAGGCTTCTTCATGCATCCCAAAAATTCATAATTAAACAACCCATTAACTTTTGCCCGATCCGGGAATCGAACCCAGGACCCCACACTCAGCAGTCATGCTTGTAACCACGAGACCAGCGGAGCAGGCATGTATAAATACGACATTGCCAACTTTCAGAATGCACGTTCTCAATGCTTATGGACGTTGAGAAGGTGTTGTCAAGAATAATACGTTTACAAACGTGTAAAATTTGCGGTTTTTGGGTCAAAAAGCACTCGATAACTATAAAAAATACTAAACTAGGAACCGCCGGGGTAATTCCGTAACACACAATCAGTAGCAATGGCTTTCATTTTGACAGATCAATAACATTCATTGCGTTGTTAGTTATTACGTTATTGAGTAGACACATTTTTCGAACATTAGCAATAATGGATTAACAATATCTTTCAAAATGATTTAGATTCTGATATATAAAAAAAAGGAAGGGAAATAATCAAAGGGCATCAAAAAATTCATCTGCATCGCTGTCAACAGGAAACGTGCCCAAAAGACTGGCAGCATTGCCACGTTGTATGGCAATGCCGATTCTTTGGCCAAAAAATAGGCCAGCCCTCTGGTCACGTGAAGAGTCGACCAACCGCTTGGCGATTCGATTCTGATTGATAATGTGTTACGCAGGTAGGGTATAGATCAAGGAACCCATAAAAGTTTTTACTGCTTCTCATTTTAAGTGCCCATAAACAGTGACATGAACTCGGTGCAATTACAGGAATAGTTGTAATTATGTGTAAGTCTAGTATTTTAGTCGAGATTACATTAAAGTTAGCCACGCCCTAACTAACCCTTTACTCTTCAGTAAGCGGTTTCTATTAACATAAACGTGCGCGTAACCCGGTGTTTACGTAGTTTCCAGCATTGCGTAAGTCTACAATCAAATCATAAAGTCTCATCGAAATGGAACCTGTTTAATATCTGTGCCCGATGTGAGATTCGGACAAGGAGGTTGGAAGGGAAATGTGCTTGGGTGGATGAGACACTTGGTTGCCTATATTAGCTTGGATGTGGGGTATCAATAAATGTGTCGCTTAGAGGGGCACGCACTCCCTTCCACTCCACCCAGAGCGGGAGGGGGTCATTTGATGATCATTTTCAAAATAGTGCATGTGGTGTTAGCCTGTAAGTGATTGTTGCACTTATAAATGTATATATCGTGTACTTTTATATGAATTGTAGCGTGTAAACAATTGTAGGCTAACCTAAATAAATAAATAAATTTCCCATGCTGAAAAAAAAAAACTGGCCAAGTGCGAGTCGGACTCGCACACGAAGGGTTCCGTACCACAAGGCAAAAACACAGAAAAACCGAAAAAAAAAACACGTTGCGACACGACACTTCGGTTGCACCATTTCGCAAGTACTAAAACTGCTCTCTTTTCGGCTGTCTCGCGACAAACACTGCCTCATCCACAAAACTTCTCACATTGACTTGTGCCACTTCTCCGCGAGTTTCGAATAACGGTCCATTCGGTTAACTAACTCGGTGTGATAACACAACTGGGCTACCATGGTAGGCCGCAATAAATCCGCAGTGAGTGCAGGCATATTTGTACTACCGACGGTTTGTTTATGGGAAGCTGGGAACGCTGGGCCTTTATCATGGGTTGAAGAAAGTTCTCGTAGCAGAAGTCTGTTGTTCTGAAAAGCTTGTTGATCTAAATAGAAGTGGTGCACCGTGCAATGTTTTTGGAACGAAGTTCGTTATCGTACTAAAGTCCGACTTATAATTAGCTGCAGTTAAATGACACTTCTTAGTAACTCATTTCGGACTGAGCTTAGAGATATGCATGTCAAATAAGTTTCGTTTGTTTACACTATTCTGTACTAGAAAAACAAGATTTGGTTGATGGCCGTGAAAAAACAAAAATACGCCAATTGCAGTCATTTAAGTAAGTAACACATGAGCTATCATTTTACTGCAGCTAATTAAAAGTCCGATTAAATACACTTGGAGAAAGAAAAAGTGTGACATTTTGACCGTCAAGTACACTTTTTTCGGCAAGCCTGCCAAAGCGATAGGAATACTCGTTCCAGCCGTGTCCCACGATTGTTTTTTTCTTGCAGGAGTCCTCCCTCATCAATACTTATCGCTAATAAATCATTGCGTGCACAAAAATTACTGCCATGATTTCTATTTTTAGTTTAGTTTCTGATGCTTCGATCTTGATCGAAGATTTGATACTATCAAACTATTTCAGTTATACTTATCTAAGTTTGTTAAATTGCAGTGGACACGAACTGTCAGACATAAAAACAGAATGGGCAGCTAATTAAACCCTTTCAATATTATTTAACTTGCAAAACATTGTCGTAGACCATCACAAAAAATGCAAAAGTACTGCGCCAACGCAGCCTGAATCCAATTACAAATCATTTGATCTTTCGTAAACGTGACAAAACCCTTCGCTTGACCTACGGACCTGTTGTGCCATCCGACAACCTGTAACTGTCTGTAATTGTTGGCACATCGCACTATGTATAGCATTGTCGGTCGAAAGTACCCGTTTGCGAAAGTAGTGTGTTGTAGTATATTGACTGTTCATATACATACATATGCACCCTATAATGTTCCCACTGCTGGGACACAGGCCTCCTCTCGGTGAGAGGGAGTAGGCCGTAATCCACCACGAAGGCCCAGTGCGGGTTGGCAGATGTCACATGTCCTCGAATTTTTTTTTTTGTTCTTGGACATGCCGGTTTCCTCACGATGTTTTCCTTCACCGTTTTGAGAGCAGTGGTGATGAAATAATTTACACAAAGTAAAGCATCTGTCTGGGTTCGAACCCACGACCTACAACTCGTAAGTCGCGGCCGTTACCACTTGGCCACCACTGCTCACACTGCTTTTGACTGTTCAGTGGAATAATTTTGTATGTTTGGTTTGATTTCGATGGTTGGAATTGTTTGACTGTGACGGTGTGAAAACGATTTAATATTATCAAATCGATAAAAAAGCTGAAGTTGTAAGTAAGTTTCTAAGCAAAGAAAGGACTTTTGAGTAGTCCGCGTAAAGTACTTGGACTGCCAGACCAATATTAAAAAAACTGCTTGTTAATTAACACATTGTTATGCACGCACTTACAGGGAGGTGATACTTATGTTCAGCAGTGGACGTCTTTCAGCTGAAATGATGATGATGATAACGGACCAAAAAAATGTTGATATCGAAAAAGTTTTTTTATAACGTTATAGTAAGCATATTAGAATACGTGTATTAAAAGCTTTAAAAGAACGGTAACATCCTAGCCTTTTCCCAACTATTTTGGGGTCGGCTTCCAGTCTAACCGGATGCAGCTGAATACCAGTATTTTACATAGAGCGACTGCTTATCTGACCTACACAACCCAGTTACTGGTTAATACGATACCCCTTGGTAAGACTGGTTGTCAGACTTTCGGGCTTCTGACTACCCGTAACGACTGTCAAAGATCCACGAATGACAGCCGGGACCAACGGCTCAACGTGCTTTCCGAGGCACGGAGGGGTCACGGTATATAAAGATGGTCACCCATCCACAGACCAACCGCGACAAGCGTAGCTTAACCTCGATCGACCTGTGCGGCTTTTATAATTTAGCCACGGGTAACAATATTTTGACGTGACAACGTCTTAAATTAGGTTGCGACTGGGAGTCACTTATGAAAAAGTGTAACGCTCGGTAACGTTACGATGAGTCACCGAACGAGAGAGAGGCCCGCCGAATGCCTTGCGTCTCTCTCCCACTCAACTATGATCGGATGATCGGTCGTTGTCACGTAAAATCTTCGCCCGTAAAACCGACTTTACAGGCAACCATTTTTTTAAATAGATTCTCGCTCTCTTCTTTTAAAACCGACTCAAGTACTACCAGGATACATCCACATCCTACAACAAAGTACCAGGATAACATAAATAACAACAGCTACACCGTACTAATTACATCTATCCAAGCTCGCATACAGTTATAAAACCAGCAACAACAATAAAATATACAACTCAGCCAATACTTTAGAAACGGAAAGATCCTCCTAATAACATCATAAGAATCTCCGGGATTTCCCAGTCAGTAAGTGGTAGGAATGCCTGTAAACCAGCCTAGGTTATTACGCCGTAAACCACCGTATGACCTTACGGAATGAGCGCGCCGATTGTATTTTGTTTTTGATGATCTTAGCAAGTTTATTAATTTGAAAGAGAGATGGGAAGAGGAAATAGATTATGTTTATTATTATTATGTCATTAGCGGATAAACAGGGTAATTATTGAAAATATATCATCATCATCATCTGCCTAGCCTTTCCCAATTATGTTGGGGTCGGCTTTCAGTCTAACCGGATGCAGCTGAATACCAGTATTTTACATGGAGCGACTGCCTATCTGACCTCCACAACCCAATTACTAGGTAATACGATATATCCCTTGGTAAGACTGGTTGGTTGATTTCGTTGGGTTTTTTGTTATTGAAAATATATCATGTTGGCCATAGTTGTCAAAAAAACCGACCAAGTGCGAGTCGGACTCGCACACGAAGGGTTCCGTACCTCAAGGCAAAAAGCGCAGAAAAAACACGTTTCTTTTGTGGGTTTCATTTTTAGTAAATTTATTTTATTTTTATAGCGGAAATAGACACAGAAAATTTCAACTGTCTACCTATTGCGGTTCATGAGACACAGGACTCAACCCGCTGACAATAAGACGGACAGACAGCCGGAGGTTCAGTAATAGGGTTACGCTGGCACCCTTTGGTTACGGAACCCTAAAAAGCAGTAAATAACTTGCGGACAGGATAAAAATAATCTCGGACTTATTAAACATAAACTAAAAAAAACCTTCGAGAGGGAGTGGGCTGTAATAATAATTTAAATATGTGTGTGTGTGGGGGGGGGGGGGTGTAATGTGTAGGTATGTAATGTATTTCCAAAAATGTTTTATTTGTGTCCAAAAATAGACGAGACTATTCTTGATCTTCAGTATTTGGTGATTGGAAACAATTTGTGTAATCCTACGCATTTTTAACAGTTTATCGTTTTCCTTTTAAGTCTAATTAAGTTATTATCAAATTAACTGATTTGAAAATGATTACATTAATCATTCAAAATTACCTACTGTTATTAACATATTAATGATTTTGTTCTGAATTTCAATCTAATTATAGGTACTAAGTGTAAATGGGTATAATGACCAAGATGGGCTGTCAAATTAGTGGTCACGTACCGTGATACGTGACCATTAATTTGACTGATAAAGGCTTACGCAGGCCGGGACGGCATGGCAAGGGATTTTGCCGTCAGTCAGCGCACACTAGCCGCTTAGATACCGCGGCATTCCAGCGGCTTCCCCGCTTCTCTACCCCCGCCGCCTCACCCCACGGTATATCACAACGAGCGCCAGAGTCCTTGGCATGCCGTTGCCTACCGCAGGAAGCCACGGCATCCCGCCGCGGGAGCCCGTGGCGCGTCTTTCAATGCTGTGCAATGAGATAGCAATTTATGTCGTATTTTTATATCGATACGTTTGAATGTCCATTAGTAAAAATTTAAATCCCTTGCCATGCCGTCTCGGACTGCGTAGGCCTATAGGCAAGAGAGAAACAACCCTGATATCTAATGATTACAGGGTTGCTTGTCTCTTGCATAATCAGGCTATACCGTCCCCACTGCTGGGACACAGGCCTCCTCTCGGTAAGGAGAATGGGACGTAATCCACCACACGGACTCAGTGCGGGTTGGTAGATGACACATGTCTTCGAAATTTTGGTCCTAGGACATGCCAGTTTCCTCACGATGTTTTCCTTCACCGTTTTGAAAGCAGTGGTGATGAAAAAATTTACACAAAGAAAAGCGCCTGTCTGGGTTCGAACCTACGACCTACAACTTGTAAGTCGCGGCCGTGACCACTGGGCCACCAAGCTGCGCTCTCTTGCACAGAGTATAAATAAAGCTTACAAAAGTGGAATCTGTAATCTGTTTCTATACCTCATGTGACTGTGAGCAGTTGCTCTAGATAATTTTGACTGAAAAACTATAAACATCCGAATTAAGAACCTATTCCTTTTTTGAAGTCGGTTAAAAAAATTGCAATAGCCAATAAAAACTTACGAGTACTTGTCATTGTCAGTGATGAAAACACCCGCCAAGCGATTTGACAACATTAAGGTGATTGGCACACTGCACTGCATCACGCAGCGTGACGCAGATAACGTGCCCCCCCCCCCGCGCGTGATTTTTTACCAAATTCAATAAAACGCGCTTCCGTGCGCAATTTAGCTCCGTTTCACGCATCCCGTTGTGTAATGCGGTGCAGTCCGTGCAGTGTGTCAATCGCCTAAACCGCTAGCTTTAAAAAACCTAGTGTGATTCAATACCAGTAACATCATTTCCTGATCTGTCGGTAGCTAAGTAGGATACCTGAGTAATAAGAAAACTGACCTCTTTAATAACCTTTAATTAAAGTTCAATTAATTAAATCTAACTATAAATGATCGTTCCACCATTACCTGCCATTACGCGCAGTAGGCTCTTCATGGTCGAGTGCGCGCGGGGAAATAGAAAGTAATCATTATCATCTGCACATAATGTACAGACAACAAAACAGTTTGTCATCATCAATAGCCTTTTCCCAACTATGTTGGGGTCGGCTTCCAGTCTAACCAGATGATGCTAAATACCAGTATTTTTACATGGAGCGGCTGCCTATCTGTCCTCCACAACCCACTACCCAGTTACTGCGTAATACGATACCCCTTGGTAAGACTCGTTGTCAGAGTTTTGGGCTTCTGACGAACCGTAACGACTGTCAAAGAACCACGAATGACAGCCTGGACCGGTCCCGGCTGTCAGTCGTGGATCTTTCCAACGCGCCTCAGAAAGCACTAAGCGTTGGCGCTTAAAGTGCTTTCTGAGGCGCGGAGGGGTCTTGGTATGTAAAGATGATCACCCATCCACGGACCAACCGCGGCAAGCGTAGCTCAACCTGATCGATCGACCCATATTATGTGGCTGTCATTACTTAGCCACAAGCACAATAATAAAATAGGTGTCTTGGGATCTGTATTTTATTAGTTTTTTGCCACCGACTTCCGAAATTAAAGTTATTTCATAATTTTGAGTTGATTTCTTTTTGAAGTCGGTTTAATTTTTTTAAATTACTTTTTATTTCGTAATTTTTAGTTTTTGCACTAGAATTTGACCAAGGTTTTGAGATGTTTTCCCTTTGACACTACACCCGTAGCTCGTATCAATACGCCAGGCCGTCACACTTACACGTATTAGTCCATATCTTGAAAATTACTGAACCGATTTTGATGAAACTTGCACTGTTCCCTAAGTTGAAGTAAATGTAAACTAATACAAAAAAATGGTCACGATCCGATTAATAGTTGCTGAGAAATGCGTGGACAAACATACATACATACATACGTCTATGAAATTTTGTATAATTGTTTGGAAGCCTTAGTAGATTGTCATATGTGAATATAATGCAATTCCAATAATATTACATACATACGTATCGAATTGATAACCTCCTTTTTTTTGAAGTCGGTAAAAATGGGTTAAAGTTTAAAACAAAACCTAGTTGAACCTGCTCTATCTGTTTTGTTGACGGTACATTCTTAATGTGCTAAATGATATTTAATTGATCGTTATATAGTTTAGTGCTTCGTTAGCTGATAGGAAGTTAGCACAAATGAGAAAATGGAAAAGACTTCACGGTTCGTTTGGTGGAGTCCGAAATAAATCGGTGAGACTGAGTAATAGCTTTCTTCGTGGGACCTTCACAGAACAAGCATTATAACAATATGGCTGCCGCAGATACTTGTACAGACACCAGCACATCAAGCTACTACGATCTGTCAAATTTATTTAATAAATTTTCAACTTTATTGCTAAAGCATAAGGTTCACAGTTGATTGGGAAAATTTGACAGTTTCGGGTTGGTCGAGGTGGAAATCCTCCTGAATGTCCTCCGCCCTGGGGTGGGCGGAGGGGTCTGTCAGACTTTTACCGACTACAACCACCCCGGGGCCCGAGGTTCCCTCGTACACCTGCGTCGGGGGCTGCGGGTGCGAATGCGACTTCTGCCGCCCCGGACTGGTTACGGCCCGCGTTGCGTGGGCCACGTCCACTGACCTCTATACAACTTAAAAAGAAAGAAAAAGTATTTATTCCGACTCGTACTTGTATAATACAGGTCAGTGGCCACGTCCCATAGGCGGGAGGGAATTAGGGGAGGTGTAAAACTCTTACCGTTACGACTTAGAGCGTGTCTCTCTAAGTCGTAACGGTAAGAGTTTTACACCTCCCCTAATTCCCTGAAACACTACCCACCGCCCGCTCGGGTCCTGGAATAGGGGCGACGGATGTCCTCGAGTCCGTCGCCCCTGGACCCGATTAGGGGGGCTGGAAGAGGGCGTTATCGCCGACGCCCGGTGAGTCTGCTGCGGGTCGGAAAAATGGTCTCGACCTCCCTACCTTTCCACAGCCTCCTTCTGTGAAATGACGGATTCGCAAAAGGAGAGCACCGCATCCCACGACTGCGCTACCGACCATCGAACTAGCGACGGCCGGCAGCGACAAGTGGGCTCCGACTTCGGATACGACGGCACGGCGCGGCTCGTTCCATGCGGCACACTCTGACAGCGTATGCCACGCCGTGTCCTCATAGTTGACGCAGTGAGATAGTTGTATTGTACCTAGTCTAGGTTTTAGTTCATGTGAGCTTTGTATTACTAGACGCCACGGCGCACAACCTGTTACCAAGTCCAGTGCACTTTAGTCAGTCAACTTAAGCCACCAATAGTTTTGCCACGATATCAGCTCTTCTCGCGTAGATCAAAGAAATGTTTGTGTATCTCTTTTACAACATCTTGCATCTACAATCCTAGACGTTTCCATACGAAGTACGTAAACGAAGGTTGTTTAAACCAGCACATTAGTGTTCGTATTAACTGTGCTCAAGCGGGCGTGTCGGCGACGACCTCTAGCCACGATTTCACTTGGCCAAGTCGGATCATTATCTTTCCTAATTAATGCTATGTTCGATCTAATTCTGTAACTGAGGTTAGTGTGGGTAGAAGAATGGATGTACGTTGGCCGAATCTGACCTAAATTGGGAGGATGGACCTGTTACTAACAAGACTTAGCGAGAAAGAGGTGAACGTCACACGCTTGAGTGCCCTGAAATAGCAGACAGACTGAAATAATTATGGTCTTATGCATTATTGTACAGACGCATCAAGCTACTACAATCTGTCATATGTATTTAATAGATTTTCAACTTTATTGCTAAAGCATAAGGTTCAGAGTTGATTGGGAAAATTTGACAGTGAAGTGTCACGGGTATATCAAATAAAAACTCACTTCAGATAAAATAATCGGCTGTATTTCTGCCTATCTCGGCACTCCCATACAATATATACAAGCTAACAAAAGTTACAACACACTACTACATTATAAAAACTAGATCAGTGCTTCAATTTATAGATAGGAGTAAAAATGTATTTTATAACAAAATTCAGAATATTCTTGAAGGAAAAAGAAATGGGAGGATCTAGAACTAGAAGCTATAACGAACCGTTGGAAATAAGGGGCGATGAAAAACAAAAGTTGCCTTTTATAGTAAATCATCATGTGTGATCCATTTCACTTGTTCAATGCCCATTCCTTTTTACAACATATGAACCTATCTAACTAAATAGATGTGAAGTGTAAATAATTGTTAAAATAGCTAAATATATTTGTAAGTATTATGTTTGTTGTAAATATAGTAAATAAATAATTGTCGTGGATATAATATATTATTTTGTTAGTCAAGATTAGATCCATAGATAATGTTTGCTTGCATTCTCGTTCGTTGACTATGATGGTTGAACTGTCATGTGACAGTTGACATGTTGAACGAGAAATTATTATGTAAGGTTATGAATTATGATACAATGTGTTTGTGTACTGTGTAGTGTTTACAAAATGTTTCTTTATTGTTTATTTACATAATGAATAACCGCTACATTACTCCCCCCCTGAGTCCGTAGTTACAAAATTACGGGCGATAGTAATCCGGGAAATGTACAGTTCGCCCGGTGCGGGTTTTTCTCTCGGCGGTGATGCTTGCTGGCGGGACTGTGTTTGTAGCCGATGATGTTGCCGTTGAGTCGTGAGCGTTGTCGTCTTCGCTGTTAAGGTAAGCGGGCTTCAACCTATCTATCGTGACGGTTGTTTCTCTACCCTTAACCTCGATTTTAAATGTTTTGTCGCCCTTTTGCAGCACCTTGAATGGCCCCGTGTACGGCGGGTCGAGTGGTCGGCGCACGGCATCCTGACGCAGGAAGACGTGGGTTGATGACACCAAACTGTTGGGCACGTAAAATGGCCTCTCGCCGTGCCGGCTTGATGGAGCTGGCGACAACTTCGCCATTTGATGCCGGAGTCTCGCCGCGAAGTCTGTGTAGTCTACGGTGCCGGTGAGTGTTGGATTGATGAACTCGCCCGGGAGTCTTAAGGGTTCCCCGTAGACCAAATCGGCTGCTGACCCGTTTATGTCTTCCTTCCAGGCGCTGCGAATGCCCAGCAGTACCAGGGGAAGTGCTTCTGACCAGCTGGTGTTGGTGTGGCATCGAATAGCCGCCTTCAACTGACGGTGTAGGCGTTCGACCATGCCATTGCTGGCTGGGTGGTACGCCGTGGTTGGTCGATGCTGACTGCCGAGGAGCGCTGCGATGGAGTGGAACAGCTTGCTCTCGAACTGCTTGCCCCGGTCGGTAGTGATGCGATGTGGGCACCCAAAGCGTGACACCCAACCAGCGATGAAGGTGCGGGCGCATGTCTCAGCCGTGATGTCGGCAATGGGATATGCCTCAGGCCAGCGGGTGAAGCGATCGATGACGGTGAGGCAATATCTGTAACCATTATTAAGAGTAAGTGGCCCTACGATGTCCATGTGGACATGGGAAAAACGCTCAGAAGGAACAGGAAATGGGGAGGTGGGAGAGCATGTGTGCCGCGAGACCTTGTTTCTCTGGCACTCTATACACTCTCTGGTCCAGGCCCTGCAGTCCTTCTTCAGGCCAGGCCAAACGAAGCGAGTGGAGATCAATTTGACCGTAGCCTGCCTGCCAGGGTGGCTCAGCTGATGAAGTTTCTGGAACACCTGCCTTCTGAAAGGTTCTGTAACATAAGGGCGGGTGTTACCGGTGGACATGTCACAAACCAGTTCCGTATCAGCATCAGGGAAGTGCACCTTCTGTAGCTTAAGCGATGTGTTGTTGCTCGTCAGTAGACCCTGCAGCCCTGGATCGTGCTCCTGGGAATGTGCTAGAGCCGTGTAATCAAGCGTTGACAACTTGATTGCCTCCACACGCGACAGCGCGTCCGCGACTATGTTATCCTTGCCTGCGACAAACTGGATGTCCGTAGTAAACTGTGCTACATAGTCGAGGTAGCGGTATTGCCTTGGCGAACAATTCTCCCGGCTATGTGCATACGCGTATGACAGGGGTTTGTGGTCGGTATATATGGTAAAGTGCCTTCCCTCGACCATGTGCCGGTAATAACGTACTGCGTCGTAGATGGCTAAGAGCTCCCTGTCATACGGGCTGTACTTCCTCTGCGACGCGGACAATCGCCTGGAGAAAAATGCAAGTGGTCGCCATGACCTTCCCGCCTTCTGCTGGAGCACTGCACCTATTGAGGTGTCTGACGCGTCTGTAAATATAGCTAGCTCAGCATTGGGGTCCGGGTGTGCTAGCAAAGCTGCCTGGGCCAAACCATGTTTGCATGCGTCAAAAGCTTTCTGCATTTCTTGAGTTAAGCTAATTGGTTGATTACCCTTGGTTTTAGGCCCGGTGAGGACGACATTAAGCGGCGATTGTAAGCGAGCGGCATTTGGGACAAAGCGACGGTAGAAATTAAACATACCCAAGAATCGGCGCATTTCCTTGACGGTCTTGGGAGCTGGGTAGTCCTGGATCGCATGCACCTTCTCCGGCAGTGGACGTACACCTTCTGCAGACAGTTCATGCCCTAGGAAGGTGATGGAAGTCCGCCCGAACTCACATTTTGCTGAGTTAATCAGGATTCCAAAGTCGGACAGCCGCTTCAGGAGCTGGTGCAGGTGTTCAGTGTGCTGGGCAGTCGACTTTGAGAACACGAGGATATCGTCTAAGTAGCAGTAGCAGAACGACAACCCACGGAGCACCTCGTCCATAAAACGCTGGAATGTCTGCGCTGCGTTCCTGAGGCCAAACGTCATGAACGGGAATTCGTAAAGGCCGAACGGTGTGGTGATTGCGGTCTTGTGGATATCAGCTGGCTGGACAGGTAACTGGTTATACGCTTTAATAAGATCAATTTTACTATATATTCTGCTGCCGGCCAGCTGATGGGAGAAATCCTGGATATGTGGTATAGGGTACCTGTCCGGAACAGTGCGGGCATTCAGCGCCCTGTAGTCCCCGCATGGCCGCCAGCTGTTGTCTTTCATGTGAACGAGATGAAGTGGGGACGACCACGCGCTCTCGGACGGTCGTGCCGTGCCATTTGCCAACATTGCTTCGAACTCCTTTTGAGCGACCTTGAGCTTGTCTGGTGCGAGTCGGCGGGGTCGGCTGAAGATAGGTGGCCCTGGTGTGGTGCGGATGTGGTGTACCGTACTGTGCCTAACCTGTTTTTGCTTCCCCGCAGGCCTCGTGATCTCTGGGTACTGCCGAAGAAGCTCGTGGTACTCTGTGTTACCCCCAACTGACTTCACAGAGGCAATGTCAGATGCTGAAGCGGTCACTGGCGCCGCCGACGAGGACAGCTGCGTCAGCCCGTCAATAAGGCGGCAATGTTTCAAATCAATTAGTAGGTCGTAATGTGCTAGAAAGTCTGCCCCTATGATGGGCTTTGTGACGTCCGCGACCACGAACTTCCATGTAAAAACACGGCGGAGCCCTAAGTTCAAATGGAGCTCGACCCAACCGAACGTGTCAATGGCGGTACCGTTGGCCGCGAAAAGCTGATACGTCGTCTTGCTGCGCCGCTGCTGTAGAGCCGTGCGTGGGAACACACAAAGATCAGACCCCGTGTCTACTAGGAATGAGGTTTTAGTGGTCCGATCTGTCACGAATAGGCGGCGTGGTTTGTTGGGGCAGCCATTTGCCGCTACTTCCGGCTGCCGGTGGCGTTTCCCGCGTACGTGCACGGCGCGGTGCACCGCGTAGCCCTATCACCGAAACAATTGTGGTACCAGCAGTACTCCTCGTTCCACGCGTCTTTGAAGCGCGATCTGTTGCGCCGGCTTGGGGTCGGACGCCTGCCTCCACGCCTAAACTTATCTGGAGATCGCGAGTGGCGTACCTGACCACGAGTATGTAATGCCGCCACCTGCCTCGTTAACTCTGCTAAACATTGTTTCAGCTCGCTGATCTCGCTGCAGGTGCTCGTGTTTGCCACAGCGGGAGGTAATGTGAGCGCCGGAGCGGGCGCTGGCGCGATCTCGTGTACGCGGTCGGCTAAATCTGCAACAGACTGGAGGGCAAGATTAGGCTGTGACGCGATAACTGTCTGTATGTTGGTTGGCAGTCTGCTCGCCCACAACGTGGCCAGAAACGCCTCTGGCACATTTGGTCCCGCCAGGGTCTGAAGGTTTCGTAAAAACTGGGAAGGTTTGCGGTCGCCCAGCTCCTCATGGGTAATGATCTGCTGCACCCTTTTCTCACGCGAGTCGGACAGTCTACGCACTAGCTCAGCCTTCAGTGTCACATACTTGTCGTGTGCTGGCGGGTTTTCTATAATGTCCCTAACTTCCACTATATAATGGTGGTCCAGCTGGCCCACGACGGTATAAAATTTTGTAGTATCGGCAGTGATACCGGCGATCGTGAACTGACCTTCAACCTGGGCGAACCAAAGTGCTGGCTCCTCTGGCCAAAATGGCGTCAACTTAACACTGACTCTGCAGACGTCCTGCTTCCATGATGATGATGATGGATCCTTCAGGCTTCTGTGTTCTTCTCGGGGTCACCAATGAAGTGTCACGGGTATATCAAATAAAAACTCACTTCAGATAAAATAATCGGCTGTATTTCTGCCTATCTCGGCACTCCCATACAATATATACAAGCTAACAAAAGTTACAACACACTACTACATTATAAAAACTAGATCAGTGCTTCAATTTATAGATAGGAGTAAAAATGTATTTTATAACAAAATTCAGAATATTCTTGAAGGAAAAAGAAATGGGAGGATCTAGAACTAGAAGCTATAACGAACCGTTGGAAATAAGGGGCGATGAAAAACAAAAGTTGCCTTTTATAGTAAATCATCATGTGTGATCCATTTCACTTGTTCAATGCCCATTCCTTTTTACAACATATGAACCTATCTAACTAAATAGATGTGAAGTGTAAATAATTGTTAAAATAGCTAAATATGTTTGTAAGTATTATGTTTGTTGTAAATATAGTAAATAAATAATTGTCGTGGATATAATATATTATTTTGTTAGTCAAGATTAGATCCATAGATAATGTTTGCTTGCATTCTCGTTCGTTGACTATGATGGTTGAACTGTCATGTGACAGTTGACATGTTGAACGAGAAATTATTATGTAAGGTTATGAATTATGATACAATGTGTTTGTGTACTGTGTAGTGTTTACAAAATGTTTCTTTATTGTTTATTTACATAATGAATAACCGCTACAACAGTTTCGGGTAGCTTGATGTGCTGGCGTCTGCACAGTGGTGTCCCAGTAGTATCGCCCCCAACTGACGAGTTGTAGGAGGTCGTGAGTTCGAACCTAGGCAGGGACTTTCTGTATTTAATTTCATCACCACTGCACTGCTCTTAAAATGGTGAAGGAAAACATCGTGAGGAAACCGGCATGGCCTAGAACCAAAACATTCGACGACATGTGACATAATACTAACCCGCACTGGGCCCGAGTGGTGGATTGTGGCCCATTCCCTCTCACAGAGAGGAGGCCTGTATCGCAGCAGTAAGAACATTATAGGCTGATTTTGCCACTAACGGTACCTACACTGTTTTAGTCTTTCACTGAAGAATTTGTTGATTCCCAGCTGGAAAGTATCGTACTCTGTAAGTCGAATTCAAGAAAACCATCAATGTTTGAAGAATCCTCAGGTTTTGATGTGAAAACTTCTTTAGACGCGTTGGGTATTTTTTGAGATAGGAAAAAACCATTGAACTCGCGCCACTGTTACCGTAAGCGACACCGCGCGTGTTTAGTTTATAAGACGACTAAAAAAAATACTCGCTTCGGATGCGTTCGGCTGTCCTCGGGTTTTAATGTATATCCGAGATGTCAGTGAGTGATGGCAAAGTATTCGGTTTGTGCTTTGTTTTTACTTCTGTCGGCGCTCCCGGACTGCCACTGTTTTTTTTTTGCTCTGCTTTTGACGTGTTTACCATCTAAATCTACCACACCACCAAACCAACCACGTACAAGGCAATGTGGTTTAAAAAAAACGAACTTGCATTCGTGCGTTTTTGACTGTCGACATGAACAAGCCAAGACAACAATTATTTTTGAAGCTGAACCTACTACTTATAAGATTTGAACTGGGTTCCGTACCAAAAAGTAAGTAATAATCATTTATTACCAAAAGACTAGGTGGTTAGGAAGGTGTTAGAGGGGCTCGTGGCTAAGTAATAAAAGCCGCACAGGTCAATCGATCAGGGTAAGCTACGCTTGCCGCGGTTGGTCTGTGGATGGGTGACCATATTTAAATACCGAGACCACTCCGTGCCTCGGAAACCACGTTAAGCCATTGGTCTCGGCTGTCATTCGTGGATCTTTGACAGTCAATCAATCAGTCAGTCAATCTGACAAGCAGTCTTACTAAGGGATATCGTATTACCCAGTAACAGGGTTGTGGAGGTCAGATAGGCAGTCGCTCCATGTAAAACATTGGTACGCAACTGCATCCAATTAGACTGGAAGCCGACCCTTACATAGTTGGGAAAAGGCTAGACAGATGATGATGATGATTTATTGTATGGGCTTAAAAGTTAATTATGAGGAGTGTTTGGGTGTGTGTGTTGCTGTGGAAGGCAAAGGCTATTTTTGATTTAGTCTAAAGTCCTGGTAATTCCTTGAGTTACAAGACTAAGATAAGAACATAGGTAATTCCATCCAATGTAAAGATCAATTACAACAAAAACAAAGAGTCAGGGAACCAAAATCAATAATGAAAACTGCAAACTTAAAACGCGTCGAAAATCACACCCTAAAGCGATCGAAATTGAAGAAATTATGAGTTCTTTTTATAATTTTCGGGGAAAGGGTTCCACAAGCTCTCTACAGAACACCAAACCCGCAGTCAAGTTAATTATCCAGTGGCAGCAAGGTTGCGAAACCACAGACAATGGTTGTCTATGGGACAAGCGCCCGTGTTACGACACACAACAATGGCGGATGATAATTTGTGTCTATGGTAATGTCCTTATTACATAAAGCATGGTAATCTTATGGTCATGAATGGTAATTGTTATCAGTTTGTTATTTTGTGTGGTAATTTAATTATTTTTATGTGAAATGATTTTTCATGGAACTGTCATCGACAAGTAAATTACTAAGGAACTATGTGAAGAGAGAGAAAAGTGTTTGGGCAGGGCTGCACCGTGAGTGACCTCATCGCGGCAATAGGCGGGAGCGGTCTCTCGCTCCCGGCCGTCGTTCAATCGATGGTCGAGAACGGGGGCGCATGGGACGGGGTTGCCTCTTTTTGCGAGGATGTCATGTCTGCAAAGGAGGCGGCCGAGCGGGAGAGAGAAGCAGCATCCTCTCTCCTCTGCCGCAGGAGACGCACCGGGCGCCCAAAAAGGGCGCAAAACAATCTGCGACCTCCATGAGAGGTCGGTCGGACGCCTGCGGGCGGTGGACTAGGGGCGTCCGTCTTCCGGCCAGACAGGCCCGAGTTGATCTGCCTAGTGATCACGCACAAACCTAATATGTTAGGCACTGATTCGAATTTTTTCAATAAGGTTTATCGAGGTACCGTTTCACGAAGAGGTAATATCGATCGTCTCTTCCAAGGTTGCCTGGAAGACATCGCAGAAAGCGATAAGGCTGCCAATTGTATCAAATGTATGTAAAAAATAAAATGTAATGTGTAATGTATGTAAATGTATGTATGTGTATTGTATTGTTGTCAAATGTATTTTTTTGTTATGTATTTTCTTGTGTACAATAAAGTATATGTAAATAAATATCGAGGTCTATTTTCTGAAGTGAACAATTTGAGTTAATGCTGTAGTTTGAAAATATACGGTCGAATTGAGAAACCTCCTCCTTTTTTTGAAGTCGGTTAAAAAGATATTGAAGAGTGAGTTGAGAGTGGTGAAGGGCGGGCGTTTTGGGGGACTGTCTTTTGTAATTTTGACGGTCGAAGTGCTGATTCTCAGCCTAGTTTAACTAAATGACTTTTGATTTTTTTTAATTAGTTTGCAAAACTTACAGGATTATGACGTAATTATTTTAGTTTAACCTCATAATAACTGTTAAGCAACAAATTAAAGGCAGGTAAGATGCAATTGGGTATAATAAATATAGATATAGATCACAAGAGTCTAATCTAATTAACAATATTAAGTAAAGGGTAAAAAGACACGAAAGCCGCGGTCGCTAGCCAATCAACAACAACAAGCCCCTAGCAACGGGGTTGTCAGATCTGTCGCCAACAGTAACTCTATGTCAAAATCCTTAAAAGGAGCAAAAGATCAGAATTCTTACATTTGAGAAGTCTACACAGCCAAATAAACAAACAATAATATCTACATCATTTACTTACTATTATATAACAACATTGTCCCCAAAACTCCCATAATGGCACGTTACACAAAAGCCCTAACGATTCAAATA
The DNA here is from genome assembly GCA_963082905.1 of Oligia fasciuncula. Taxonomy (NCBI): domain Eukaryota; kingdom Metazoa; phylum Arthropoda; class Insecta; order Lepidoptera; family Noctuidae; genus Oligia; species Oligia fasciuncula. The sequence continues at coordinate 12,726,208 of OY720408.1, forward strand.
AATAATAAAAGAAAACTTTCGTTTTTCTAAATGGTTAAGAATGAAAAGTTCATGCGTACAGCATTATATTGTTTACGTCACTCTGTTATTAGACTGACTGTACACTATAAGTAATACAATCATTAGGTGTGCACAAGCTTTGTGTGGCTTCAGAAACGGCGATTGCAGATGTTTTTTTTTTTATAACAAGTAATGAAGAGAATAACAGAGGGTTCAAATTCGTTCGTTTAAAGGGTGGGTAAGGTAACAGCGTTAACCGAAAAAAAAAATGAAAAACTCTTCGTGCTTTCTAGTTTTACAATTTATGAAATAAAACTTTGTTCATGAGATTAATAACCTGAAATTGAAGACCACCTCATAATCCAACTTATACGTATAACGATTTTTTAACTTCCGATACATGGTATAATTAAACCATTCCTAAGCACACAGTTACACTCAGCTCTCAGTTAGGTCAGCCCACTGCTGGGCAAAGACCTCTCCCTATGACTTCCCGCTGTCTGTAAGCTTAGATCTGTTAAACTAGGTACGCAACAGATTTTAATGCAGTTTTCAGAAATAGATAAAGTTATTCAAAAGGAAGGTTTATATGTATAACACATGCATATTATAGGAGAGAAAAACCGAGAAATACAAAGATTTGTAATGTGATTAGTATCAAACATATTTTTGCGCGCTTACATTACAAACGCTGGCAAACCTTACCAGTTAGATCAAACTAATGAACGTAATTGTATATCTTAAAAAGATAGATAAAAAAGTCCGCGATGGTATAATATGTTTATCTCCTAAGGTACCCCACAGTAACCATTTTTATCTTTTACATATAAAAAAATATATAGGTTATTTACCAAGCTATTTTAAACACTACAGTATTATTCCCTATCCAATTAAATACATTAGATACGTTGTGCATTTCATGTGGATCAAAATTTCCCTTTACAGCATATCATTAAAATTAATATCTTAGAAGATATCAGCGGTGCTATTCTGTAAAAAATCTCACCGTGAAAACTTAGGTGAAGTGAGCGTGGAGTGATCTGTCAATAGTGTCAATTCCCAGCAAAAGCAAACTCACTTCACCTAAGTTTTCACGGTGAGATTTTTACAGAATCGACCGGCTGATATTTAAAAAGCACATAGCGGCTGGCCGAGCGGTACGAAGTTCGCCGGGTCAGTTAAATAATATAAAAGCCACATTGATCCCACGTTCTCTATGGCCCCACACTTAATGCCGATGCCTAATAACGGCTATAACTGAAGGCTCTCTCGGTTATTTGCTCTGTCACACACTACACTAGCTATTACCTATTACTGACCGTGGACAACCCTGAGATGAGTCTGTGACGTAATTACGCTTTACAGTTTGCAGATAGTTGCCTTATCATCTGTGTTGCCCTGGTACATTTGATTCGTTTTTGTAGGTTTTGTTGAATTAATGTTGCTAGAAATATTAATAGGCTATTTGACAATGTAAAAAATAAGGTCATAATTATTGACACTCGTATAGATTATCGCTTTTAAAATCCATTTGCATTAATTTTACTACAAAACAATGTATTATTTATAAAAAAAACCCGAAAAAACTTCATCTTTTTAAATCTGGCGCCACGTAATCGAAAACGGTCTGGATTGGCTGAACTTAAGATGACGTCATGATTTAGTAAATTTCTGTTCGTTGACAGAACAGATGACTTTTGTCTAGTATCTCGACCGTTTCAACGTTTGTTTACGTGAATCGTGTACGTCACGACGCCATATTGTTAAAGATAGCGTTTTGGCGGCTAATTTAAACAGTACATTTTTATTTACTATTTTTTAAAAGAAATACATTATGCAATTTGAAGTAATAGGTTTTTGTGGGCTCGTTAGACACCATTAAATAATCTGAGATGTTTATCAGAAACCAGTCAAATAGCCTATTGTGTATCCTTATTACTTAAGTAAATGAAAAAATAAGTTAAGTAGTAGTTAGGTAGGTTAGGTGTAGTGGTTAGGTAGTAAAATCTTAGAATTTGCGTAACACACTATCAATCAATCTGAATAATTTTCAAAGATTTTTATAATTGACGACATGGTTGGCGCAGTGGTGAAGCGATTGACTGCTGCGCTGCGTGTCGCGGGTTCGATTCCCGCACGGAACAAATATTTGTATGACCTACAAGTAGTTGTTCCGGGTCTGGCTGTTTGTGTCTGTGAGTTTAAATGTTTGTAAACGCACCCACAATACGGGAAAAAATCCTAGTGTGGGGCAAAGTGAAAAAAAAAAAAATCCATTGCTTCAAATCTTCGAAAAATTTGTCTGCTCAACAACGTAAATAAAACGCAATGTATTTTACCCCGCTGAATTCTCATTGATTGATGACAAACGTTGATTGACGATTGCAATCAAAGATCTTCATAGAAAGATTTTCTTGAAAAAATTTGATTGACAGGCAGATTGCTTGTTGCCATTAAATGCAGGAAGTGTGGCAACGTAGTGGAAATAGGTACGTTTGTTTACCTAGGAAACATGGCTGCATTCATACAATCATAGTTTACATCCTAAGACCTTAGCACCAATATGCGAATATCCTTCTGACTGCAGATGAACGAACCATGACTTCTTGTTTAAACAGCTTTATTTTTAACTTTAATCAGTCATGTGTGAAATATGATTTAAAGGTTAAGTGAATAATAGGACAACAACTAAAACATGGTCACGCAGAATGAATAACATCATCGACAGCGAGAAAGAAAATACGACTTCTTTACAGATCCTAAACTCCTGGTACCACTAGGTCTAGACTCAGAAATTTCGGCGCTTTGTTGGTTAGATTTGTGGAAAGTAGACCATAGAAATCCGTAAAATCCTAGGTGTGTATGGACACAAGGGAATGAAAACTATCAGCAATTTATTTTACGCACGGTCGCGGGACTCACGGGCATGCAAAGTTTAGGAAATAGCTATTACTTAGATTCAAAAGAGTAGAGTTATGTGTGTATGCGTAGTCGACTTTTTTGTACGAAAGTTTATGAGCTGTGCAGTTATAAAAATACCTACCTAAATATTTTACTTTCAGTGTGGTGTGAACTGACTACAGTTAAATACTCATAGATTTTATCGTTTACCGTTCGTTCTGCGTTTCGTGTTTTGACGTATTTGCAAGCCAATTAAAACTTAAAGCCATCAATTTCCAGAATGTATCATGGATTCTAGAGCTCTCTATCTTGAATCTGAATAAAAAATAATTTGAAGAAAAGGCATTCTATTTTTGAAATGTTCAAGATTCCATTCTTGGCGGCAAGGATGCCTTTAAAGTATATTTTTTATCTGTGACCACAGATTATACAGTGCGATTCAGAGCTACGCCGCCATAGCTCGCCATAGTTTTAAAATTTAAAACTTCGGCCGTCTTTTACTTTTTGTTAAATTTTATATAGGGTGCTTGGGCCCGAAGGCAATTCGATAATTGTTTCTTTATTTGATTTTATAGAAACAATTTATCAACAAAAAGTAATTGTAAAATAGGTTGTTTTAAAAATAAATATGAATTATATTGCAACTCTTTCAAGCTAGAATCCTAATGCTAATGAATACTTACCGCTTGAGCCGGAAAAACACTCAGGTCATTGCCTGAGTGTTGTTTGCACAGACACGCGCACTGATAAACCTGATCAGAAATATTAAACTCTGATGATCTAATGACTTTTATTCGTTGACTTATATACTACAATATCTTAAATTCACTGACAGACAATGTAGTCTAAACCGCTGAGTCTAGATGAAATGAAATTGCACAGGAGTTCCTTTTATAAAGGGAAAAAAAAAAAAAAGGTTCCGACGAATTGAGAACCTCCTTCTTTTTGAAGTCGGTTAATAAGCAATAAGGAAGGATTTTTAAAAATTCACTCCCTAAATAGGGGTTTAAAGTTTTTACGGAAGTTCTTCATTTTTGTTGTCATGGCTTGTAGCATGATGACTTCAAAAGTCCAATTCCCGTAATTAAAAACGCTCAAAATCTAGTCGCAATCTCATCTCAACGACAATCAATGTCAAAAACTTGTCAAAATGTCGAGAAATTAGAGGTATCTTTGACAGATTGAGACCGAGATCAGACTGAGAATGTTCTTAAAATTATGAGAAATTGCCCCTCAGATTATTGAGGACTTGCGGTCATGCTTGCGGTACTGAGCTTTGGCTATCTTAGTCAGAGCGTTTACGCCGTACGGCATTCCATACAAACTTTCAAGCCCTTGCTTTTCGAAATGAATGAACCGATTTTAATGAAACTTCATACGCATAAGCAGGATACAAAGGTCTCAAAAGTTACGAATAAGAACATTTTCTAAAAATGGTGTTACAGCCGAATTAGACCGATTTTAAATTTTCTATAGAAACAGGTTTCCAGTTATCTTTTTATAAATAAGACATTTCGAAAATGTTCTTAAGTAACTTTTTAGACCTTTGTATCCTGCTTATGCGCATGAAGTTTCATTAAAATCGGTTCATTCATTTCGAAAAACAAGGGCTTGAAAGTTTGTATGAAATGCCGTACGGCGTAAACGCTCTTAAGGCACACCCTGTATAAGAGAGTATAAGTTAACTCGTTCCGTATATCAGTTACGTCCATCGCTCCGCCCATCCACCTGTTGGAATTATTAATTTCTTTGCCCATTATCTACTTGTATACTTTATTTATTTATGTTATGCTCTGAGCACAAACTGGCCAAGCGATTGTTAATGAGCAAGCGACAGCTTCTTTGCAAAATGCATATATGTATAGGCAATTGGCTGGGAAAATGATAATCATCTCACCACTTAGGTATTATACTTATCTCGTATCAGGAGGAGCTCTATGGGAATTACTTATCCTGTGGTAAAAATGTTAAGCTGTCAGTCAGTTGTCAGCCAGCGGAGCTGACTGCGCCTGACGTGCATTAGGTAACCTGCGAAGTTCAAATTTTCTTACTTTTTTTTTTCAATTTGCAGGTCAGTATCAGGTTGTATGTTGATTAAAATATGATTCGCGAGCGTAACAAGTATATCATCATCTTCCTGCCCTTATCCCATGTTACTTGGGGTCGGCGCAACATGTTTTCTTCTTCCATTCTCCCCTGTCAACCGTCACGCTATCATTAACTCCCTTCTCTTTCATATCATTCCTCACACAATCCATCCATCTTTTCTTCGGCCTTCCTCTCCCTCTCCATGCATCAACGTGTATATTCATCACTCTTTTAGTCACATGCGTTTCGTCCCTTCTCATCACATATGCCCATACCAAGCCAAACGATTTCCTTTCAACTTTTCTGTCACTGGCGCCACTTTCAAACTTCCTCTTATATACTCATTTCTTACTTTATCCATTCTCGTCACTCCACACATCCATCTCAACATTCTCATCTCCGCTGCATGCAATCTTTTTTCATACGTCTTCTTCACGGCCCAGCATTCAGACCCTTAAAGTACGACAGGCCTTATCACGGACTTGTAAATTTTCCCCTTTAACTTGAGGGGCATCCGTACCAGCCTAACAAGTATGTATTTACAGAATTATAATCATTAAAATTATCAATACATCCCTCTAAGTTCATAGAATCCTATTGAATGACATTTCATATGAACTAGATATTTAATAGTATGTATTGATAATTTTAATACAAACCCTTACATTGCATAAATTGCATTGCAAAAAATCTTGAAAATTTTATTTTATTTATTTATTTATTTAACCATTTATGTACACACATATAAACAGACAAGTAAAACAGAACAGAAAAATAGGTACAAAGGTGATGCTTATTTCATAAGAAATCTCTTCCAGCATACCTGCGATAGGACAATTAATAGAGAGATGTAGACAGCGTGTGAAAGATTAAAGGAGACAAAATAATACAAGAAATCTAAAAACAATTCTCTTAATAAAACTAAACAAGTATTATGAGAATATACTTACATACATACAAACAAACATAAGTACATATTTCTAAAATAAATATCACTAGAATTTTAATAAATATAACGTAATCAAATAATAAATACAAACACAACTATGATAAGGTGGAAAGATAGTGTTCTTTTACTCTTCTTTTGAAATTTTAATTTTGTGGGCTAACCTGGAGCTTCCAGGTTATGTATTAAATTACCAATCGTGAATTATTTTAATGCAATTTGACCACTCATTAAAACAACGGTAAGTGACTGCCAATCCTGATTAAAAATACACAGATAAAAAATGTTAATTAAGACTTTTTGAGGGTTACAATTGTGACCGATATTTTGCTGTCCTAATTTATTCGAAAATTCATCTCTTGTGTCGTCCCCCCTAATTTAAATAGATCAATTAACAGTGCAGGGGGTCTAAAAAGGTCACTTTGGCAGAATCATAAAAGGATAACATTATGAATCATAATATGGCGAAGACAGTCCGTATTTTTCTTTTTTTCGCGGCACTACGTAGGTATAATCAAAGAGATTGGATTTGGATTGGATTTATTGGTATTTTATCACAGACAAATAAAAATAACTGAAAAATCCCAATCACCCAATGACCAATGGGATTTGATACGATAAACTTAACAGTTAACTGTCCATTATAATTCACAATGTTATCCTTTTATGATTCTGCCAAAGTGGCCTTTTTAGGCCCCCAGGAATAAGAACAACGGATTGTTAAACGCTAGCTTTAGAACGAATTGCAGGCCGCAGCAAGAGATTGCATTTACCTTATCGAAGCCATAAATAATAATATAATTATACTAGGAACAAACGACTACACACTTTTTAACTACGTTCCTATGAAGTGTTGAATTAAATATCAGAAATATTACATCAAACCATACTCCGAAATGAAAAACTTCAATGAACCTGTAACGGAACCACATACCACCGTCAGAAGCTTTACTTTTTTATAAATTCAAGCGCACACCCCTGTTACTTGGTGACGCCTGGACGTGACAACTCCATGTCTACCAACTTAATCAGCCTTTCGAAAACTCAACCATGAATCTTATAGCTTGTCACCAAAGTCTAGAATACTTTGACGGATCTGCAGAATGATCTTTGTCAACTTCGATATCACCAAATTTATTTATGCCATCAATTAAATCTTTAACCCAGAAGATGTAAGGTTGAAAATGGTTTGATAGAGCTGTAGTGTTAAGCTTGCAAGTAAGGGCGTTCATACACGCGTGATTGAGATCGTCTAGCGATAGGTTTGAGAATGTCATTGTTTTTAGGGCTATCAACGCTTTTGTATAGAATTGAAAAATTACTGTGTTGTTCTTAGAATTACTAAGATTGTTTTGACCATAAAAGGAAAAGCACCGCTATTATATGTGTTCTTTTTTTTGGGTTTATATTCTGTCCTTTTCTTAATTAGATAGAAAGGAAAAGATGCACTGAACTTAAATTTAGTTTAGTTTGTGAACAAGGGAATCGGCAGCAGTATCTGCCAAATTATGTGGATAATTATTTATTTTGACAATTTCTCTTCAGCAAGATTTTTTTGTAAGACACCTATTTCCTGCTGTATATGTAGGTATGTTTATGCGACAAAAAATATTGTTTACGTTCAGTTTTCTTCTACAAAAACTGTCCCAAAACTGTTCATCTCATCACTATGTTGAGGTCGGCTTCCAGTCTAACCGAATGCAGCTGAATACCAGTATTTTACATGGAGCGACTGCCTATCTGGCCTCCTCAACCCAGTTATTGGGTAATTCGATACCCCTTGGTAAGACTGGTTGTCAGACTTTCGGGCTTCTGACGACCCGTAACGACTGTCAAAGATCCCAAAACTGTCCACTGACTGCAGCGTTCTGTCCTAAAAATGTTCATCATAATTTTATATACCGATGACATTTACTCTAAAATACGGTTAGATAACCATTGTATTCTTGATTGGCAGCCTGCCATTAATTTAAGTTTCGTAAAGCACTTTACCACTTTCTTTTTAATTAGGACACAGAAGATAAACATTATGATATTGTATTATGTACTAGATTCTGCCCGAGACTTCATCCGCGTGAAATTTCTTATTCCCCTCCTCGTCGCATTGCATCGCTTAGCGTTCTTTACAATTTTTTTGCTCAGTTCCTTAGGGCCCTGGCGTGATGTTAAATAGCCTGTAGCCTTCCTTAAGAACTGGGCTATCAAATGCAAAAAGAATTTTTCAAATCCGCCCAGAAGTTCCAGAGATTAGTGCGTTCAAACAAATGAACTCTTCAGCTTTATTATTAGTGTAGATGTAGATTATGGTTTTAGTTTGTAAGGTTTTAGTTGCTAGGAGATACCTACCTAGTTTTTTTTTTTTTTTTAATGGGAAGAAGCCTGTTCACTCTTACTTTGAAGAGATTCGGGTTGTATGCGCTCGGAAACACAGACGCAGGTAGAGAGTTCCACTCTTTTGCTGTGCGCATTTTATTTTTTATTTTTTTTAAAACGTTGCCCCACGCTAGGAATTTCTCCTGTATTGTGGGTGCGTTTACAAACATTTAAACTCACATACACAAACAGCCAGACCCGGAACAACTACTTGTAGGTCATACAAATATTTGTTCCGTGCGGGAATCGAACCCGCGACACGCAGCGCAGCAGTCAATCGCTTAGCCACTGCGCCAACCGTGCCGTCATTATAAAGAACATTTAAAAACGCTTAGTGCGAATTGGTGGAATAGCGACTAGGCAGGGATGGTAACTTGCAGTGCGTCTCCATACAAAAATGTAGGTATCTTAAACAAAATTCTGGGGCCTCTTGTCAACTCTACTGACAGTTAATCTCCGTAATAAACGAATCTTTTTATCCCAAACCCAAATTTTCTTGAAAATTAGCCGTTCTATGTATTTCTGACATAAAAAACCCATAGCACTAATTGAGCCCAAAAAATTAAGCTCTTCTAATTTTTTATTTTTATTTTTTATTAGCCTAGTTTGTGTCCCACTGCTGGGCAAAGGCCTCCCCTTTTTCCTTCCAAACCTCCCTATTTTGTGCGATCTCTGGCCATGTTGGCCCTGCGAATGTTATTAGATCGTCACGCCACCTTCGCCTTGGTCTACCTCGACGGCGATGTCCTGCCTCAGGCGTCCAGTGAGAGACGATCTTTGCCCATTTCTCCGGGTGCATTCGTGAGACGTGTCCGGCCCACTCCCACTTCAGTCTCTTCAGTCTCTCTCAGGCTCTTCTAACTAATCTTTAAAAAATATTTAACAACCAAATTTTTGAAAATATTTGTAAATTTTTCCTAACCTTTTCGTCAGCGCAGTGCAGTCAACCCTAGTTCTAAGAAAGGGAACGTCTCCCATTGGCTCGCTAGTCACGTGTCCACGAGAGTTAATGAGAAAAGATGGATGCCACCACACTGATTACCGACGCTTTTGATCTGCCGTCAACTCTTGGAAGAAGGAGTAAGGAGAAGAGAACTTCGTGTGCGTTTTGTTTGAGGAATTTGTTTCATAATTAATTATAACTGTATACCTGTCTAGACATTCGATACGCTAGTGATAATTATTTTACGAACATTTTTGTTCGAGACACAATCATCACTGACCATGGAAATGTATTTATTTTTATTTTGTATTCTTTGAGGAGCAGTCGTACGTTCGAACCCAGACAGGCGCTTTACTTTGTGTAAATTATTACAACACCACTACAAACGGTGAAGGAAAACATCGTGAGGAAACCGGCATGAACCAAATATATATTCGAAGACATGTGACATCTACCAACCCGCACTCCCTCTCACCGAGAGGAGGCCTGTGTCCCAGCAGTGGGAACATTATAGGCTGATTATAATGCTTGCTTGTTCCCGAATAACACTAAGAGCGGTCCTGCACTATATCCAATCCGAATCCGAGAAATGCCGGTCCTTTTTGTATGAGGGGTTGCGCACTAGATCCGAACTCTTATCCGTCCGAATTTAGAACATTCCCAATTCGGATTGAAGTCGGATCTTTAATTCGGATTCGGATCGGATGTAGTGCAGAACCGCTCTAACACTTTGTGGGACACGAAACGCCCCCAGACGTAATAACAACAACAGTTCTATTGTGTTCAAACAACCGATTAATTACTTCTGTTTTTTTCTTCTTTATTTTCCAAGCATTAATACAGCTGTCTGTGGTGAGTTGTAATGAGCAGAAGAGGCGCTATTTTTAACCGACTTCAAAAAAAAGGAGGTTAAAGGAGGTTATTAATTCGGTTGAATTTTTTTTTTTACCGGTAAGAATGACTGAAAATTCCTACGGAGTAAAACTGGGCTATCAAAGAGCAGTGTTAAGACATAATTTACACATAGTAAAGTGCCTTTCTAGGTTCAAATCTTCGACCTATAATTTTACAAAATTATCAGACATCATCATCTGCCTAGCCTTTTCCTAACTACGTTTGGGTCGGCTTCAGGTCCAACTGGATGCAGCTGAATACCAGTATTTTACAAGGAGCGACTGCCTATCTGACGTCCACAACCCAGTTACTGGGTAATACGATACCCTTGGTAAGACTGGTTGTCAGACTTTCGGGCTTCTGACTATACTATTAAAATTATCAGACATTTTAAACAAAATATACAAACACAATCAGGCGTTGTAAAAGAGCCAAGTAAAGTTCAAAGACGGACAAACCGAGTTAATAATAATGAAGTAGTCATCTACATGTTTCCTGCATGACAATGTCTATATTTAAAAACAATAAAAACACCGCTTTATATAGATTCAAAGCACAAACAATCTAACTCGGAGACAATGTTACAATACATCATTCGTCAATTTATAATCGTTTGTACTAGCCGCTGTGCTAAAGGAAATATTAATACTCGTTATACGTTATAGCTAGTTCTTTGTAAGTATAGGTACGGATTTAAAAAATCGATCATATCTAAGTAATTTTTCACTGTTTACTTTTCTTTTCTTTTTTTTATGTTAAAAAAACTCATGAATGATTGACCTTTAGCAATCTACTTCTTAGTGTACCGATGTGGCCCCAAATCTGCGCGAACTCCTTTAGCAATAATATTTATGAAATGTATGTATATAACCTTATTGACCATTAGGCCATAAGAAAAACCGGAATGGGTCGAAGTAAGCACCAAACGACTTCGTAGCAGCGCCATAGGAATTGGCGGGATGAGCTGGACTGAAAGGGGCTAATAAACGATGATTAAAGTCAAGTGACGTTTAAACGTCAAAAATGTATGGTTAGAGAGTCGATAAATCACTACTTAACTTTACGCAACGTTTATGAATAAAGGGGTTATGTTTATGATATAAATTATAGGACTGAACTCAGATGGCAGTTTACAGAACTGGGGTCACAGAACTCCCCGAGCAAAAATCACCACACAAATAGACATTTTGCCAAACATCCAAATTCCTATCCTACCAGGCACTCATAGATACAAGCATGTATTTCGCATGCACACAATTGTTTTTCAAACAAACGACGAACGTTTATGATATCAATATAGGACTGAACTCAGATGGCAGTTTACAGAACATAATGGGGCCACAGAACTCCCAGAGCAAAAATCACCACACCAATAGACATTTTGCCAAACATCCAAATTCCTATCCTACCAGGCACTCATAGATACAAGCATGTATTTCGCATGCACACAATTGTTTCTCAAACAATCGACGAACACCTAACTGCGCATGCTCAGAATACTTTTAACTACTCTGTTGTTAATCATTAATCATGCTTGGTCAGTCATTGCTTTACAAGTTGTGTGACATTGGTAGGTAAGAATGGTAAGACAAAGGGATTTGTATTAGGAGTTGTGACTTTAGATACCAATATTGATCAAAGAGTATTTGGTTGGTCTAACAGTCGCAAGTGCATCTGCTGAACATGTCTTTTTTAGGGTTCCGTACCCAAAGGGTAAAAACGGAATCTAAAGTTGAAATTTTCACAAATTATGTATTTCTGTTGCCGCTATAACAACAAATACTAAAAACAGGATAAAATAAATATTTAAGGGGGTCTCCCATACGACAAACGTGTTTTTTTCGGCGTTTTTTCCTTGGGTACGGAACCCTTCGTGTGCGAGTCCGACTCGCACTTGGCCAGTTTTTTTGTTTTTTTTCAGAATGGGAAATCATCGAATGACCCCTCCCTCTCTGGGTGGAGCGGAAGGGAGTGTCAGACTCTTACTGACTAAAACCCACCTGTGTTCCTTCCTTAGCCCTTTATGTTCCGGACCAGCGGTAACGTTTTCGGACAATCCCGCTGTTTCGGACAATCCTGCTGTTTCGGACAATGCCGCTTTTCGGACAATTCCGCTGTTTCGGCAATTCTGCAGTTTCGGACTATCCCGCTATTTCGGACAATCCCGCTGTTTCGGACAATCCCGCTGGAGCATGAGGCCTTGGGTTTGATTCCCGGGTCGGGCAGTTTTATTGGGTTTTTCTATCTGGAATTTCTCAGTACTGAGTCTGGATTTGTACCCCATTTGTATCACATGGGACTTAAAACAGTGGCGAAATATGGGTTTACTATAGGTATGCCTCTACCCACCCATTCGGAAAAAACAGGCGTGATGTTATGAGTAGGTATTTAGTTGAAAATTGAATCGAAACATCATGTAAAAAAATTTACTGCTAGTATCCATGTGCAGTCAAGGAAAGTTATTGCTAAGCTGATTGACACACAACGTCAATTTGTGGCGCCATTTCATACGGCTGATGACGAATCATGGTTGTGATTTTAGTTTACTAACAATTTTTTTATGTATTTTTAAATCCATCAAAATGTAAAAATGGTTTAGTCCAAGCTTTTGATATTTTAAGAGCAAAGTCTAGACTGGATAAGACTGGCACGGACCAGGGAAGCATGGCACAAAAGGGTAGAGCCCTATACACATACACAGCAATGGGTGTAACAGGGTTACCGACGATGATGATGAAAAGTGCCTCGGAAAGCACGTTAAGCCGTTGGTCCCGGCTGTCTTTCATGGATCTTTGACAATCGTTACGGGTCGTCAGAAGCCCGAAAGTCTGACAACTGACAACCAGTCTTACCAAGGGGTATCGTATTACCTAGTAATTGGGTTGTGGAGGTCAGATAGGCAGTCGCTCTATGTAAAATACTGGTATTCAGCTGCATCCGGTTAGACTGGAAGCCGACCCGTGACTCATTAAATGATTCTCTATCACGATTTCCGAAACATACTGCCAATAAGATATCAAGATGCAAGATACTAAACAATGTTTTTAAAGATAACATACAAATAAACAAACAATCGAAATACGATAACGTGTATCGATAACAAAACGTAAAATATAGGAACAGGATACCCAAATACTAATATTACCATAGTACAACGTACCTAACGGTCGGATACCGATACCGGGGTCGCGGGTTCAATTCCCAGGATGTGCAGTTAAAATTCTGAGTCCAGTAATACCGTACAAAATGAATAATAGTTAAGTGAAGTCATTTAGATAGTTATCGTAACTATGTAAATTGTAATTTGATTTGACCGATTACGGAGAGATGAGGGCGGGTTATGATTTTGATTTTGCGATACTCAGGACCTTGGATTTGTTCTCGACTTAAAAAAAACCCGGTACTATCTTCCAATAGGGCCTCTAAAAAGTTATCTAAAAAACATAGAAATATGACGACTCGTAAATTATGAATTTCTTGCGTAAAACGTAACGTCAACTTCAAACCTAAAAAAAAATCGTTTTGAAAAAAAAAATCGTAGCCTGGTATCCACCGGAATCAAAGTTGCGCTACATTGCTTCAGCAACATATTTATGTATTGAAAGAATAAAGAAATTTATATAAAAAACGGCCAAGTGCGAGCAGGACTCGCACAAGAAAGGTTTCGTACTACAAGGCATAAAACGCCGAAAAAAACGTTTCTTTTATACCCCTTTAAATTTTAACTTTATTAAATTTCTATTATTTGTTGTTAAAGCGGCAACAGAAATACATCATCTGTGAAAATTTCAACTGTCTAGCTATCACGGTTCATGAGATACAGCCTGGTGACAGACAGTCAGACGGACAGTGGAGTCTTAGTAATAGGGTCCCGTTTTTACCCTTTGGGTACGGAACCCTAAAAAGAAATATTTATTTTGTCACAGATACAACAATTACGAGAACAATGGTGCCGGCCGCATGAATATTGCAGATGGAGTGCTGGCAACATGCTAATGTACTGTAGTACCTATGCTTTTTAAAAAACATCTCGCAACATCTAATGTCTGCAGCTGTTGCTCAACATTGTGTCCGGTATATGTATACTGGGCTTTACCTAACTAGGCACAAACCGAAGGGCAATTCTCGTACAGTCTGATCTGTCAAAAATACCTCTAAAGTCCCTACATTATGACAAGTTTTTGACATTGATAGTCGGTGAGATGAGATTGCGACTAGATTGTGAACGTTTTTAATTACGGAAATTGACCTTTTGGTATCTTCAAAGTGACACCTACCTCAAGGCCCTTTTTTTACACGTTTTTCTTGCCGTGAAAAACTGCGGTTTATTCGCCGTGTAGGCACGGTCATCAGTGTTCCATGGATCACTATGGTAGCTTAGCTTTTACCTTAATGAAACCATGCCGTGTACAAAGAGCCTAAGGACATAAGTATGTGCGTTGCCTGTTAGCTGTTAATCAATTAGCCAACCAGAATAATCTACGCAACTCCTACTGCATTCGCAAATACCCATACTTAACGATCAGGTACTGTAATTCCATCCTATTCAAGCCCTGACTGACAGCTACTACCAACCTAACCTAAAATATAATCGCCCAACAATTACGAACCGCATGCATGCAATATATGCACACGGCATCCTCAAATGGCCTTAATTGCTACTGTATTCCGAGGCCTATTGAATCAGGCCTTGGGCCAACCTTCCGGGCGCGTGGGAGACCAGGCCCATTAACTGTAGGCCATATATGGCACCATATGGACGAGGTTACGGCCTCAGATGCACGGATCTTTGAGCGGCTTCGTAACTGTGGGCCGCGATAAATTAAAAATAAGTGGGTAGCTTGATTCATGTAGTATTGTTCGTGTAATGTGAGCGTTTTAATAGAAGTTCGCTTAATGATTAATTTAGAAGTTATTATGGTAGGGGGGAATATAATTGGATAGCGTTTTATGAACTCTTGTTTTGATAAGGTAGGCAAATGAATTGAGGGGCTTGTGGTTAAGTAATAACAGTCGTACGGGTTGCTCGATCTGGTTAAGCTACGCTTGCCGCGGTTGGTTTGTGGATGGGTGACCACCTTTACATACCAGGTTCCCTCCGTGCCTCGGAAAACACGTTAAGCCGTTGGTCCCGGCTGTCATTCGTGGATTTTTGGCAGTCGTTACGGGTCGTCAGAAGTATCGTATTACTCATTAACTGGATTGTGGAGGTCATATAGGCAGTCGCTCCATATAAAATCCTGGTATTTTTTGCCTTTTTCCAACTATGTTGTGGTTGGCTTCCAGTCTAGCCGGATGCAGCTGAATCCCAGTATTTTACATAGAGCGACTGCCTATCAGACCGCAATCCCAGTTACTGTGTAACTCGATACCCCGTGATAACCCTACCCCTTGTTTGTCAGTTGGGCTTCTTCTTCTGTCAAAGATCTTACAAATGATAGCTGAGACCAATGCCAACGGCTTAACGCGCTTTCCGAGGCAGGCACGTCATTTCCCACTAGAACACACCTATATAATGACTTTCCCCACAACTAAATACACACCTACACAATCAGTCACCCAGTCTACCAGCTCAGTATGCACATATCGGGCGAGGCCGCGACCTACCGCTTGCGTCGCTAATGGGACGTTGCTCCCGTGCTTTGCGCGGGCGCAGGGTTAGATACGAATGTGAACAAAACAAAAACCAAGTTTTTTTGTTATTGCGGAACCTTGCTTGGCGAAGTTGGCAGGAAATGAAAGCTAAAAAAATAAAAATATAATCAACAAAAATTTCAATCACCGTGGGTGTACATTACATGCTTATTTAATTTGTGCATTAAAAAACATCTGACTGTCATAATATTGACGGATACTTAAAATTCAATTAATCATAACATTTGACCTCAAACGATTAATATCATGTGTGATTACTAATTTAACTCATTCAATTAAATTGATACACTTGTTCTTGTTATAATTTCCGCGTAATCAGGATTTCATTTTAATTGAATTGGTGAAAAATGGTAATTTAATTATTCTAGTTTTGGTATGGTATCTATTCTAGTGAGACTGCGTGTTTTTGCTGAAAGATGTATTTTAATTTAAAATCTTTTGTTGTCTGGTTTTTTACATAATCTATTGAAACTGTAGGATCTATTGTTGTTCTTCTCATCTAAGAACCCAATCTGTTTTCTTTTATTATTTTCAACAGCTTCAAAAGTTAGTAGACATTTTTTCACTTCAGCTTTGACTCACCACATTATTATTTAAAATTCTTGTGATCCAAACATTTGAACTGCTATTACGTTTTATTGACTAATTCGACTACCGTTTACTTATTATAAAAATAATCAAGTTACACTTAGCTGATTATTGCAAAAATGTCAACTTACTTAGGACACCACTGTAGGTACCCTACAATTTAAAATAAAATTAAAAATATTATGAAAGAAACTAAAAATAAACATATTTTGCCGACTTCTTTAAAAACAGATTGTAACACCATCAAATTAGGATTACACACAAAAGCCATTTCCTTAAAGTTCTTTTCGCATCACAATCATCAAAGTTAGATACATTATAATCAACAACTAATCAGTAATCACCATCGGATGCCGGATTGCTTGCGTCATGCATCTCCGAACGTCTCCGATCATTGCCGAACAGACAGACATACCTACCGACTATTGTCAATTATCCATTGTTACAATCAATACGTCATTGGTCGAGCTTAGCTTTAGAGCACAGCTTTTTTATGAGTTCCTGTTATAAAACCGTCGGTAGGGGTTCCGCAGCAAGTGGGTCTTTGAGGATAAGCTAGTCTCGGTCACTATTTCGTAAAACAGACATGACAACACAATATACGACACGACACGACACGTTGTCATGACATGACAATTTTTTCATGAAGAATCTTGCCACATTTATAGACCCAGGCTTAAATTCAAAATGAATAATCAAACGCACAGCTAACTTTCTAGAAAAACAAAAGAAAACTCACCATCATAGGAATCCGGAATATACAGGGGCTTTCCGACCAGCTTCCCCTTTTTCCCCGACAGAGGGACCGCCTCCACCCTCCTGTGGGCCTCCAACACTCTATACAGAAGCACTGGCCTATCCTCCCCCTCAAACTTCACCACGCGAGGCAACGAGAACTTATCCACGAAATCTTTCAAGGTCATCACTTCACTTGTATCGTCTTCGGGCTCCACCGAACCGTTTCGGCGGCCTAGTAAAAAATTGTCCGCCCATTCCGGAGCGTTCGGTCTTCGCTCTAGAAAGTCAGGTCTACGTTCACTACTACGAGGTTTATATCTAGGAGGACGGTCTCGTCTTACTAAAGCTTCATTGGCCTCCGCGAGCCATCGGGTGACTAGTCTTTCGCGTTCCACGTCCAGGTATCTAGGTTTGGAAGCATCGCAAGCGAAGCGTGCTGCGTCGAAGCAGTACTGAGGGGGTGGGGGTCGTATCCGAGGAGGGAAGAAGCGGGGCGGGACGTACGGGGGGTGGGGGGCGTAGGCCGGCGGCGTCCTCGGCCCAGAGCCCTCGACTGACGCCGTTCTGAACATGTTTTCAGGCCATTGATGATGCTCCCGCCACCTGGAAAAAACAAAAGACGACACTGGTTAGTTTGATTTTAAGAAAATATTATGGAACACGGCACAGAAACGTACTGACCAGACTAGAACTAGGTAGTCCAACTCCTGGAGACTTCAGATAAAGACGGCAAAGTTACCAGTATAAATAAACAACAGGATAAATGTTCGGGAATAGTTTGTTAAAAGCAGAAATCAAACACTTCCACCAACCCACTCCCTCGCACAGAGAGGCCTGTGTCCTAGCTGAGAGAACGTTACCTATAGTCTATGCATTATACAGACATTTCCACATTTCTCCATTGATGACGACACCTTAAAGAGACCCATAAAATGAGACAGTGGCAATTCATCATCATCTGCACAGCCTTTTCCCGACCATGTTGGGGTCGGCTTCCAGACTAACCGGATGCAGCTGAATACCAGTATTTTACATGGAGCGACTGCCTATCTGACCTCAACAACCCAGTTACTGGGTAATACGGTTCTCCTTGGTAAGACTGGTTGTCAGACTTTCGGGCTTCTGACTTAATACCCGTAACGACTATCAAAGATCCACGAATGACAGCCGGGACCAACGGCTTAACGTGCTTTCCGAGGCACGGAGGGGTCACGGTATGTAAAGATGGTCACCCATCCACAGACCAACCGCGGCAAGCGTAGCTTAACTTAATCGATCGACCTGTGCGGCTGTTATTATTTAGCCACGGGCCCCTCAGTGGCAATTATAGTGATATATTTATCTCTAAACTACGCACAAAATTCATTAACAAAGTTTATTAACCCAAAGTTCCAAACCACATCTATCATCATTAGCCCAAAGGAATTGGAATTGCCTCAACATTACGAGGAATTACCTCAACCGTATGTGAACTTACGACCCGATACACTAGCAAGGCATTTATTACATAAATATTAATTAAATGTCCATGTTGGTGGGCATTTTACAACTATTACGTCATCGATTGCTGGTTATAGAGCCATAAAATTAAATAATTTGTATGAGAACTAATCCGTGAACATCGTAACAGTTGCGAGACTTTTTTATTGGGACTTGGAGCAATGCAATGTTTTACGATGTTTAAACAAATTATTATAATTAAAAGCATTTTAGCATCCTATCATTAAAAGCTCGCGACCGGAAATCAGAGATCCGATGTAGAAATAAATTCCAAGATGACGATGAAAATAAACGCAAAATGACGTTCTAATGGTAGGTCACCGATCAAAGGAACTGTCAAAATTTTAGCAGATTACCGCCTAAGTCAGTAATTCATTTGTCATTATGTCCGAGATTACCATTCTATGCCAATTCTTTCAATGGAGTGTCAGTGGTTGACCACTGGAAAGTCTTAATGACGCCATTATATTAGTAGATTACCAAACTTGTCAAAATCA
The DNA here is from genome assembly GCA_963082905.1 of Oligia fasciuncula. NCBI lineage: Eukaryota > Metazoa > Arthropoda > Insecta > Lepidoptera > Noctuidae > Oligia > Oligia fasciuncula. The sequence continues at coordinate 12,745,331 of OY720408.1, forward strand.
ACAATTATGAAATCAATGATAGACCATTCTAACACTATTTTAATAGAAGACTTGAGGCCTAGGACACTTGGCAAGGCTTGGCGTTATCAGTCCAAAAGACAGTAGCAGGAATGTTTGGTAGGTATTGTGTTGGTGTTGACGTTGAGCTAATGGGTAAATGACCTCAAAAGGACCGCGAGTAAGACCTGGATGAGACTCGCACGTACCAGGCAAGCATGGGACAAAAGATAAAAGGTTAAATTCAGCAGTGAGTGGAAACAAGGATGAAGATTAAAACCAGAAACACAAGATTTGCTTAGCAGAATCGTCTCATTATTATGTATGTCTGACGACACATAAATCAATCCTGTTTTTTGTCACAATAATAAATTAAGTTTTCACCTCTAACATTCATGGGTCATTGGCATTTGCATCAATACAATACAATCCAAAACAAAAGAAAAAGAAACAAAACAACATCTTCCCGCGGTTTTTCACACTAACACATAATTTTCTATAGTTTTAATTATTGCAAAATATCCGTTGCAAGCCGTAAACTAACAATTTTCTTCACTAATCTCCATACAAGAAGTGTTTCCCACTGGGGCCTAACGGACTAACCAGGCAGTCTAGGTACTTACCTATTACAGGACAAAAGTGTATAAAATGATTTTCACACGCAGATAAAATACGTGTAGACACTTAGACAGGGTTTGACAAAGTTGTTTTTGCGGTTGGGGTAAGTGGGTCCATCGTTTGCGTCTTCAGGTAAAACATCAAGGTTGTATTATCTGTGGGGATACACAGAGCTATATTTTATCACTGTGGGGTAATTGGGTAACACACTAACAGTAGCAATGGCTGTCATTTTGACAGTTCTACATCATCCATTGCGTTATTTACGTTGCTGAGCAGACAAGTTTTTCGAACATATGAAGCAATGGATTAGCAATATCCTTGAAAATGATTTAGATTGTGATTGAAAGTGTGTTACGCAATTAGGGTGCTGGTAAATGTTATTGCTGTTGTTATTATTGATTGACAAATGATTTAATTTGTGTAAGTAGCTTTGTACAGCACATCAAGCCACTACAATCTGTCAAATTTCTTTAATAGATTTTCAACTTTATCGCTACAGCATAAGGTTCAAGGTAGGTTGGGAAAATTTGACAGTTTCGGGTAGTTTGATGTGCTGGCGTCTCTTCTGTACAAACACTTTTACACGACAATCATATTTTAAAAACTAGATGAGGTCGGCGTTTCCTATTTAACTACTCTGAGAAGAAAGACCGAAACAAACTCAGAGGTCACAGTCTCTTTTAAAGTCCAGACTAAATCTTGGTCAGATCATACGAAGACCATGGAAATTGGTGTCTGAAATTGTCTTTTGAGGAAATAACCATATCAAGGTGCGTATTTTTCTTTCTTTATGGTTTCCATTTAAGGGGCGAGCAAATTGCCAGTTACCAGGCTATCATAACTGTTGGTTACTATTTAGAATTTGTTAACGGAGAAACACAATAATTCCTTTCCCCGATCCGTGGAAATCCAGACCCTACGCTAACCAGTATAAACATGCTAAACATGGAGACACTCTTAATGTGTATTTTCAGCCGAAGAATCCTAGATATGTAAATCAGTCTCTATGAAAAGCCCAATATATCAGTAATTCAAAGATTTACTACGAATTTGTTATGTAGCATAGTCGTTTAATCCGACACGGTTCATCTACTAGACTCTAGCAATAACTTGCTAGATTCTACAATCACCGAGGAACGTAAATAGTGACGCGATGTCCCTTCAAATGACACTCGATTCCTGATAAGGCTACGTCCAGACGGTTGTTCAGTTAGAAGACCCGAAATGTAAGCTACTTATTCATGCTTTTCGACATAGAAAAAGTACTCTATTACATCATAATGTAAAAACTATATTAAATACTAGCAGCGCCCCGCGGTTTCCCAAGCAGAAATTTCTATCCCGTGGGAATATCAGGATAAAAGTATCCTATGTGTTAATCCAGTAAATGGTCTATCTTTGTGCCAATTTTCATCCAAATTTGTTCAACATTTTACGCGTGATTGAGTAACAAACATCCAAACATCTTCACAAACTTTCAAATCTATACTATAATATTATTAATTCGAAAGTAACTCTGTCTGTCTGTCTGTATGTTACCTTTTCACGCCTAAACCACTGAACGGATTTCGATAAAATTTGGCAGAGAGATAGATTGCATCCTGAGGTAGGACATAGGATAGTTGTTATCGACATACCTCGCGGGCGAAGCCGCGGGCGGAAGCTAGTTTATAATATTAGTAGGATAACATAAAGTAGTGTGTTGATCCAGCATCTCGCATCTACACGCTGATTCGCGGCAGTTCATGCTATTAGAACGCCCGTTAAGGCAATCTGAGCTTAGCCTTACAGTGATTTATTGTCCCATCAACCACAAGTACGTAGCACTGATTCCCTTAGGATAAGTTTCATACATTTATTTCTTCAAATCTACACGCACGGTAAATGCACATACGAAGTTCTTGTAGACAATTTTATGGACCCAATTTGTTTATTAGATAAACGCCATTTGTTTTAATGTTCTAGCAAACATCAGTAGTTGATTCTTTTTTATTTTTACAACACAGCTTTGCAGCTTAGAATTAATGCGTGGGTACACCACATCCTCACTCTATGAGGACTCTTTTATTTGCAGATGAATTTTTGTAGCATAAGCGAAACTATTTTAGAAAAAGAACGGAGCTTAGCTCCTTATGGTGAATGGGTAGTGGTAGACCGCGAAATTTAAATTTTCTTACGTTTTTTGCAATTTGCAGGTCAGTGTCAGGTTGTATCTTGATCAAATATGATTGGCGACAATAACAGGTACATATTTAGAGAATTATAATCATTACAATCATTAATACATCTTTCTAAGTTAGATTTCCACCATAAGCACTTTTCTGGTACAAATCTAAATCATAATGTATCATCAAAAAAGAAACAACATCCTTCTTATTCTGTTTATGAAAATATCTTTTAAATTGGTCTAATGTTGGAGGAGAAAATAGGCGAGCGCCAAACCTCGAATTATGAAAAATCTCTCCGACCGCATTTCCTCTTAAAAGTAAAAAAAAAAATCACTTACTCGTTTCCTAAACCTTGATGATATACGAACACATATTTTTGCACAACACTCATTTTTTTTAATTTATTTTTACTACCGAATACCGAACAATTTATTTCGCTAAAACATTTCACTTCTGTGATTCCGAAGTAAAACCAGCGATCATATTGGCTGTGTGACTGTTGCCCCAGTATTTGCTTTATTTAAAAACAAATGAAAACGTTCCACAAATATATATTTTCTCTACCAGCAAAACATAAAGTTGTACTGTTGCACAACAATTGATTTACAGTATTGTGATTGTTCGATACGGCCGGAACAATGGTTCGAAAAGACAACACACCGTGTGTCTGACCGAGTCACACGGGTGACTTTTTGTGCGGTAGCGTATGGAACTGACTCGGTAACTAACATCGTAATACTTATAAGGGAACAATACGCTGTTAGTTGAATATATAATACGCAATTAAAATGTTTTGATTGACCGTCCTTCAGGATAAGGCGTGTGATTTGATTGATCATGATGATGTCATAAAGGACCAGAGCCTCAAGTCTGCTATTACAATAGTGTCAGAATGGTCTATCATTGATTTCATAATTGTTGATTTTGACAAGTTTGGTAATCTACTAAATGTAATGGCGTCATTAGGACTTTCCAATGGTCAACCACTGACACTCCATTTAAAGAAATGGCATAGAATGGTAATCTCGTACATAATGACAACTGAATGACTGACTTAGGCGGTAATTTGCTGAAATTTTGACAGTTCCTTTGATCAGTGACCTACCATTAGAATATCATTGTGCAGTCATTGCTTTTAATTCGTTACGAGTATCGTATATGTTCTGTGCCATTGGCCGACCAATGATCGAACATTATTAATTTAGCAGATTACGAACTTATATCAAAATGACAATGGGATCGTGTTAGAATGGCGAATTTATAATAATAGCAGACTTGGGCCCCAGTAGTGTTAATCCTGTTTTTTTTGTCTCAAAATTTTGTCCATTCGATATTATCATGTCACTTTTTCTAAACAGTGACCGAAACTGAACCGTCACGCTCGGGTCGGTGACGCTGAATCGGGTTTACTCGCCTTCAGTCGGTCGAAGACGCTGAATCGCGTATACTCGGCTCCAGTGGTAAGTTTTTACTTCTATTGTGTGGTCATAAGCACAAACCCCCTTGTTTTATTTTATACCAGCAGCGCCCCGCGGTTTCACCCACGTAAGTTTCGATCCCGTGGGAATATAGGGATAAAAACTAGCTTCAATAAATGATTTTTTATTTACACATCAGTCTTAGGGCCACTTGCACAACTAATCACTGAATACATTAACATAATCCTGTCTCGGTCATCTTTAAACGATTGACAGAAACATATATATATACGTAGGTAGATGTTTTAAATTCGTTTAGCGTTAAACGTGTTAAGTGATTTGTGGGGCAAGTGTACCTACCTTAGAATATCAGAATTATGTACAATACGACCGACGTAACTTGGCGGGCCTGAACTTTGCGCAGAAGGCTGCGCAGTAAGATTTTTTAGGAACCAAATGGTGACATGAGGCGAGTGCGAGTGAGAGAACATGCGCGAAAGTTCTTAGTGCCTATGTTCAGGGCCGCCAAGTTACGTCGGTCGTATTGTATGTACAAGTAGAACGAACACCTACGGGGAACCTGGAAGAGACTCGCACAGACCAGGCAAGCATGACAACAAGGGAGGAGGCCTATACTCAGCAGTAGTGGGCGGAGCAAGGCTGCCAATGATGATGACAAACGCCAGCACATCAAGCTACTACAATTTGACAAATGTCTTTAATCGATTTTCAACTTTATCGCTAAATTATAAGGTTCAAAGTTGATTGGGAAAATTTGAGAGTTTCGAGTAGCTTGATGTGCAAGTGGTAAGAGAGATCATTGGGCATCGAAAATTCACTCGCATCACTCAAAACGAAAAGTGCCCATCAATATTATGTATTTGAAATCAAGAAACAAAAATCTAAGTTAATAAATAAAAACAAAAGATCCAGATTTACCGACTGATGTAACTTACTTTCTTTTATGTCCTATAAGGACAAAAGTATTGCTAAGGCACTGCTTATTTCGTAAGAATTTTCTGCCAACGCACCTGCGAAGAATTCTGTCACTAAGAAATCATCCAGGTCTCTTATGCGCTCCTAGTACATGTCTCACACAAAATGCTTAATGCTTAGGACATTTTTCTTTCCCTCGTTGATTAACCAAGCCATAATAATAAATAATAGTTAGTTTACTAGCATCTTAACTGACACTGTTTAACGGGCGGTAGTTAATCTTATAGTTAATACTTAAGGATAAGTCACTAACTGCGGACGTTTATCACTAATTAGATATCTATGCTGCGTAAGCGCCTATGACTCATTATGTCTAAGGACTTTTAAGATTAAGGGAGCGCCCACGAGCAACTGTTGTCTCCGCAACTAATTTGTCTCTGACATCAAGTCTACGGGTTTGCCGCGGGTTTGGACGCAACTGTCGCCCGTCTATTGGTTGCAATGCGAGTGCGCGCACGGCGACAAAAAAGTTGCCGGCTAGTCAGGTGCCGCTCAACCAAAAATTTTACAAAAAACTTTTTAACAAAAAAAAACCGACTTCCAAAAAAAACACTACAAACTGAAAAATAACTTTAATTCGGTGTCTTAGGGATCAGTATTTTAGTTTTTGCCACCGACTTCCGAAATTAAAGTTATTTTTCAGTTTGTAGTGTTTTTTTTGGAAGTCGGTTTTTTTTGTTAAAAAGTTTTTATTTCTCGCTTTTTAGTGGGTCTATTTATAATTTATCTAAGCTACAATAGCCTAATGTCAACTTGCCCATCGCCTTTTTATAAAATATTCCTTTTCTCGATGCAGGGACGTTAATTGTTGAGGAGTTCTCCTTTTATTAGTTTTTAGATTAGATGCTGATAATCCTGGCTGCAGCATCAGGCCAGACTTATGTCAACATTGCATTGAACATAAAATTAGTCCTGTTTAAAATGAGCCCAAACACGACTACGGTGCTGTAATTTCAAGGTTTGTACTTTTTCTGATGCTCCTGGCTTCAGCATCAGGTCTTCGATGTTCCTCAGTAACAGTACGTTTATCCACACATCGAGCCCTTTTCAATGAGCCTAAACACGATATATCTGCTGTTAGTTGTTGAGGAGTTAGGTACTCTGCAAACTATCCTGAGTGCAGCATCAGGTCACGACTTGATGATTATGAGATCAAATGTGGCAAATGCCCTATCAAACATCAAAACAATTTACTAAAACAGTCCTTGCCTGTTCGAGTAACTTCTTACTGTTAAGGAGTTGTACCTTCCATCATCAGCCCAGCTACCTGAGATGGTGACAACCATACACAAATATACAAGATACTTCATAAAATATGCGAAAAACAATATGTGAGCCTATAAAAGTCTTCTACTTAAGGATCTTGGGTTCGACATTAGGTGTGCATCAGGACTTATATGGTTGGACACCTTCATCGGCTCCTGGATCCGGGACCCTTATTGTCCCTGGCGCCCATTTATCTTTTAGTCACGTTTCTTTTAATAACTGGAAGGTTATGTATCTTGAACTTTTAATTTATAATAATATTCAATTTGAATTACGGAACAGTACTGGGTTTACCTCCACTCCCCACGCCCATAGCTCTTTCAACTGAAGTTTAAGCTGGCTGGCAATCATTTAAATTATTTAAATTAACCTACCTAATGTAGATTTCTTATATTCCAAATTTATACCTTTTTTAATATACAGTGTATGACTTAGTGTGTTGTTTACTTTTATTTTAATACCTAACCACCTACCTAGATTGTCGTAAGAGGTCACAAATATTAATTTGTAACAGTATGTAACTATGTATTGTTCGGGTGGAACCTTGCAACTTATTTTTTTTCTTCTTCTTTCTCCAGTTCTGTTAGTTCCTGTCTGTACAATCAGGCCTTATTTCAGAGGTAAGGAATCATAAACTCAAGCAAAAATACCGCGGATATAAATTACCTAAACGATGGGAAACATTTAACATAGGTAACATAAGTCTTACCCATGTTTTTAAAGTTCAGTAATCAGCGGGTAACGATGCCAATAACTCGTATAGGCATGTTTACCCGACTTTAACTAATTACGTCAGAAAAGTGCGGTATCTTCCACATTTTATAAGACGTCGCTATTAAGTATTAGATAAGGCTTTAATGTGGGTATCTCTCATTTTCTGAGCTAATAGTTTACAGTAGCTGTACGTTTAGCAAAAAGACGTCAACGATATTTTTGATTTATTATCTATACTAATATTATAAAGCTGCAGAGTTTGTTTGTTTGTTTGTTTGTTTGAACGCGCTAATCTCTGGAACTACTGGTCCGATTTGAATGATTATTTTAGTGTTGGGTAGTCCATTTATCGAGGAAGGCTATAGGCTATATTTTTTTTCTTCAAAATTAGGGATCCGTAATAAAATTGCTATTTTGTAACACAAGGTGTAAAATCGAAAACCTATTTTTGCGTGCGCTGCAAAAACTATTGACAATAGAACAAAATAATGTACTACGGGTTTGTAGAGCCCATTAAGACCTACAAAAAAGTCCGCGAGAACATATATCTAGCTATCATGGTTTAATCACAATAACCGATTTTGTGTTCAAAATAATTATTAAATCGTCTGAAGAAAAAAAACTACGTTAAATATGTATCGTAATATTAATCTTTATCGAAATTAAGCATTATGTTATCAAGAGTATTTATGAAGAAGTAAAATACTTTTTGTTTCATCTCAATCGGATATTTCGTTTAAAAGTTATCACGTGTGTAAGATGTTAAGAGTTGGTACCTATTAAGGAGTTATGGGCCATAGAGTTTTTTATCTATACTAATAATAAAGCTGAAGAGTTTGTTTGTTTGAACGCGATAATCTCTTTAACTACCGGTCAGATTTGAATTCTTTTTGCATTTGATAGCCCAATTCTTCAGGAAGGCTATAGGCTATTTAACATCACGCTATGACCCTTAGGAGCCGAGCAAAAAGAAAAAAACTCAGAGTGAACGGTAAGCGAATACGAAGTGTTGCGACGCGACGGGGTGGGGGTACAAGAAATTTCACGCGGACGAAGTCGCGGGCAGAAGCTAGTTATTATTATTTATTTATTTATTTAAAACCACAATTATAACACCTTTACAGAATCATCCAAGGCGATGTTATAAGTCATTAAGTTATTTTCTGTTGTTGCTCTAAAGTCTACTAAAGTTATCCAATTTGAAGATTTTATGATTATAATTTGATAAAAAAAAATATCAAGTCAGACATATTAGGTAACTACAATGGTTCATCAAAAACAGGTACTTTTTTGTTCTGATGGTCTAGAAAAGGTTATAGCTAAAAATATAGGTATTGTAAATGTCTTATATACTTATTTGGTGTATTTTGAATAGCTTAGGTATTTATTTAACCGTCCAAGGTTATTAGGTTATTGTACTTACCTACCAAAAATCATTTAAAACTCATACTACTAACATTGTACTAAATAAAAAATTACATCCACATCTCAATCGATCGATTTGAACTTAAAAAAATAAGTCGATGTCCCCTCACTAATCAAAATTCGATGAACAGCCAAAGCACCTGTTCATATTATAAAAAAAACTGCCACATAACAGACCATTATAAACTTTAATACTACAACATAAGCTTCAGTTTCGTTCGCAGAATTCTGGTACAACGACCTAGCATATAAATATTACCAACTTACAAATACAGCTGTCGAAATCAATTTCAATGCGACATAAGCCGTAACCCTTCCGAATAATGATTTTATAAGTAGCGGTACAAGTTTTTGAACGGCAAAATTAACTTTGTCGATTTGCATCGTAAGTTTTTTTTTGTTACTAGTTTGCTCCAATTTTTTTTTCTTTTAAACGTTGATGTAACAATAGTTTTTTGTATTGTTCAAAAGTAATTAATTTGCGATCAGATTATACTGAAGTTAACTAATACAGATTTAAAGGTAATACAGCTAAGGTTATCAGATCTGTTTGGAATTTTCGCGTGGGAATTATTAAAAAACAAACAAAAAAAATAGGTACCAAACTATATTTTAAGGTCAAGTCAGCTTACGATAGAAGATTGTAGAGTCAATGGACCAGGAAATACCATTTGTGAGCTAAACACACCTTTTAGGAAAAGCTAGATCATTGACCTGGGGCTGGGGGCCTAAAAAGGCTACTTTGGCAGAATCATAAAAAGATAACATTATGAATTATAATATGGCGAAGACAGTCCGTGTTTTTCTTTTTTTTCGCTGCTCTACGTAGGTATAATGAAAGAGATTGGGATTGGATTTGGATTGGATTAATTGGTATTTTAGCACAGACAAAAAAAAACTGAGAATCCTTCGCCAATGGGTTTTGATACGATTAACTTATCAGAATAACTGTCCATTATGATTCATAATTTTATCCTTTTCTGTTTCTGCCAAAGTGGCCTTTTTAGGCCCCTAGTTCTAAACATAAAATTTATGAATTAATTAAATTACTGAGAAAATTAATGTGGAGGTGATATATATTATCTAATTCTAATGCCTCTAACCAAAAATGAATGTTTTACTTAAAAGAGTGTTAAAAATTAGACGACTGTCTTATTCTTTGTCTGAGCTATAAAAACTAGACAAAAATAAGGGTTATCATTTCGAAATTCATAAAGTCCTGACATAAAACCGAACAATTTAGTTTAATCTTGCTTTTCTCAAAAATAACATTAAAATTTTCTGTTTTGAAGAAAATCCCCGTAAGTCGAAAAATTCGGACAAATAATAAGGCCGGACCAAGCTTGGCCGGGGGTTAAAAAGCTTGACATGTTTGGACAAATTCGGACAAATAATAAGGCCGGACCAAGCCTGGACAGGGGTTAAAAAGCTCGACATGACTGGACAAATCCGACCCAATGGTAACCCTCATAAAAATTAAAATCTTGGAATGAATAAACAATTATTAATTATCCGTTGGTAAGTAGACATTTTTCGTTTCGTGGCGGATTTGTGTCCACTTCAATGATGTTTGCCGACACTACAATATTATATTGTTCGTGATCAATTGACATTTTAACGTCATTCGTGGAAAACCAACCGTTGCATTTTTCCAACAACTCACTGACATTTTGAATTGACATCATTAAATAAAAATGTTAATAATTGTAACGTGTAATTGGTGTGCAGAATCTTATGTCTCTTTTCATCAATGGGTTTATGTCTAAGGAAGAAAGAGGCGAATATAAATGACACCTGTGCTTCCTATAAATTACTTCGGTTTATAAAACACCTTGGTGCGCATGAGTTTGCCTTCTGACTCACTGTGTCTTTATTTTTAAAGGCCGTGAAGTTTTTTGTGTGTGAATTATTTCGACGCTGATCTTGTATTTAAAATATATCAAGTATTTTTATATCAGGTGGGTCATCGTATTTTATAAGGTTCTTGGTGCTTGAATGTAAAAAATTTAAAGCCACGTCAAACACTATGTTTACAGCATCAAAATTGTCTTGCAAATGTTAACTATGACTATTGAACACTCTTGAGGATCATCACGTCAAAATCAAATTATTTTTTCAATTAGGCACAAAAAAGGCACTTCTGAACCTCAAAATATACAAGAAAATAGAATTGATTCTAGTTGCCTTTGCCAAAAGGTAGTTTAGTTTTATATGTAGAAGAATGGGCAAGAAACTCCATAGTTAACTAAGATTAGATTTTTTGTACGTTTGTTTTGGGTGAAATCGAAAAGTATTCGTTTTTTATCCCGATATTGCTACGGGATCGAGACTCATGCGGGTGAAACCGTGAGGCGCAGCTAGTAAGTTATAAACCACTGCTAGTGTAGAAAAATCAATTACAATATGGGTCACGACACGATCCTCAACACTGAGAGACCGAGTATAAAGAAGATCTTAAAGAAGAGCGGAAGTTATGAAGAAAAGCAGGCACATAATTTTTTTAGCTTTCATAGCGTAGGCACAGCATAGCCGTAATTAGTAATTAATTGGCATATATGAAGGGAACTACTGCCACAAACTTTACCGGCAAATCAGTGATTGCAGGAGATCCTCGAATGAAAAACGTTCTAAATATAGCTCCGACCGCGGAAACTCGTAAAAAATCAAACACATCCAACGAGAAATGAACTTTGCAGAAGCTTAACTTCACATCATATTTGAAGAAAATGATGACACACTCATTCCAATGGAAGGAGTAGAAGCAATTAGACAATCATACTTCAGGTAACCAAAAAAACCCAAGAACCTTAAAAACTGAGGGATATATGTAATTGCATCGTTTACTATCTGAAGCCAAAACAATATTAAGCCAATAACCGTTTTATTTTAATGAATAAGAATTTAGTCGAGAACGATAGCCATAATGGTGATACAAAAAATGATGAACACAAATAGTTATCAGACGTGAACCTTTTAAAACTCCCCTTATCTTGTTTCCACACTTATTCACATGACCATAAGTAACAGCTCCACTTATTCATTAACAAGAGAATTATTTCGTAATTTCCTCAATGGAAACAGGATGCAGTACCGTTATTGTAATTGGTTGAGATAGATAAAAACCTTTGAGTTAAGAGGGAGAAAACTGGATTGTTGGATGGAACCTTTTCACTGAGAGTTGGTAACGCGAATACAGAAAATTATCAGACCAGAGAGATTCAGAAGTATTAAAAAAGGAAAGGTAGCATGCAGGTTTCTTTCGTTTCCCTAATTGCGTAACACACTATTAATCACAATTTGAATAATTTTGAAGGATATTGCTAATCCATTGCTTCATAATATTCGAAAACATGTGTGCTCAACAACGCAAGTAACGCAATGAATGTTGTGGAACTGTCAAAATTAAAACCATTCTACTGTTAGTGTGTTACGCCATTACCCCGCTGTATTTACAAAAATATTTTACAGGACGATCGAAATAGGAAAATTCAATTTTAAAAACACAGATAAACTCTCTTGTCTACCAAGAAAACGGAGATTTAATTTCCGATTTGAATAAAATTAGGCTCCTCAATTCCTTTTATAAAAGCAATAGAGTTGTATAGATAAATAGAACTCGCTCCCCTTACCCATCCTTGTGATAAACTAATTTACATAACGATAACAAGTCCTCAGGTGTGCCATCAAAATAGTGCCACTTATGAGAATATATTGATATTTCTTATTCCCACGCATTGGTCGGGCTCTTGATCTAATTTATATCGACCGATAAATGTTTTGTTCCTCGTTCCATAATCGGTCAGTTTTATATTGTATAAAATTCAGTTTTTCAGTTTTATATACATAGGTAAGTTAATAATTTTGTATGTTTGAAGAACAATTTTTGATTTCCTACAATAGATTGAGGATTATTTAGCAACTATTCCGAATTAACTATCATGTCAAACTCATTTCTGCCATAAATGCATAGTTCCTACCTTTTTTTACGTACTTCTTAATTACCTACGTACTTCTTCTTCTTAAATTGTCGTATTTTAGTAGACAGTTTTTTAATCTCGTCTAAACTTGTCTATGGAGTATCTTAATTTGACAGGACTAAACTAATATGTATCTTCTGTCCTTCTCATAATGAAATAGAAAGAAAAAGATGCACTGAACTTAAATTTAATTTAGTTTGTGAACAAGGGAATCGGCACCATTATCACTTTATAATTGTTTTTTTAGCTGCTATCTATCATCTATGGTTTTTCCAGATTTGTAGGTCGTAATGGACGGTACAGGCAAGTGTATGTCATAATTGTTCCAGCGCTTCCAACTTGTGAAAAAACAAAAACCATTGATAAAATAATTACCTATATGCGGGTTCACACAACATGGGCCCTAATACTATTCCTTGTGGCACTCCATTGTTTGTGGTAGGTCTTTTTAATCATAACTGCACGTGTGTCACTCTAACGCTTCTCATTGAATTTAAATGATCATATGACGCAATCTTAGGGTCCGTGACCTCTTTGTCCTATTTATATAATAGGCCCTTTTTATTTACAAGGATTATAATGTCAATCAAACGATTAGTCTGGTTTTTTGTGGAGCAAGTTTTTGTTTGAGGCGGCCGGATAAAAAGAAGTTTTGTGCTTCTTGGGACACGTGTTCTGATATGGTTGTAATGGTGAACCAACTTGAATGTTGAATCTTTTGAATAATAACATAATTATCAACAAAGGCATCGGGAAAAATATCACATGGAGGGTGATGTAAGTACGTAGTACAATGAAAACGCTTTAAAATGGAAAAAATAACCTATAAAAATTCAAACCATCTGTTTCTCATCTTTATCTCAATCGTTTATTGATTTAGGTTTCATAAACTACATAAAGTATTTTAAAACCCACTTGTTATCCAAGATAAAGGCAACTTTTTAAATTCCTATAAAAATCGTGACGTAATTGATGGCCGAGGCTTGTCGTGAACCGAGCGAATTCTTTAGAAGCCAGGTTCCCCGATTTGGGCATACTATTTTTGTAAAATTCAAGTTCGTTCATATAGGCCGGCTGCATGCATTAGGTTGAAATATTTTCTCAAGATAAATGGGTACATACTAAAATGCTGTTATTAATATAAATCAATTGAGATAAAATAGATCGAATAAGAAGTTAATTCCAAACAATAATTGTTCATTCTCTTTAATAGGATTTTCACCTACCAATCAAGGACCATTCAGATTTAGCTTCAATATTTTGTTAAAACTGAAATATATCCGTCGTCTCGATAAGCAAAACATATGACATAATTACTAGAAAGAAAGAAAAATAGGTTTATTTGTCACAGAAACACGAGCATACAAAAATATAATTAACTCCAATAATAAGGAAAAATAAATACAAAATAGATCTATAATCACGAGCACAAAACAGAAATAGTCGACAGCTGCACGTCATGACTGTGACAAGAAGGCTTCCACTCAGCATGACGCTGTGCTGGTGAATCCAGCGCTGATATTCAGTGGTGACCCGAAAAGAACATACGGAAACCAAGTCAGTACTTTACTATTACTTCGTTTGCCCTAGTTAATTGTCCTTTCTTTTAAAATGGGCCACTTCAACTGACATTTACATTTGCTTTTTATGTCAATGCGTGTCTGTTTGTTATCTAAATGGGTAATGAGGGCTTTTAACGGTAATATGCAGCAACTTGCAGCTATATTGAAAATATTTAACGTTTTTTTAATTCTTATTGTCAAACTATTGGTTTTCACCTTATTATCAATCACATCGTTCTTGATGGAATGATTAACTTTTTACTTTTTTTTTCTAAATCTATGTCATCTTTGTCTTCCACCTTGTATTACTTAGCATATGTTCTTGTAAACATATAGCTTAATTTTCTGTATGTCCACACTAGAATATTCTTTTATTTTCTTACTAGCAGCGCCCCGTGGTTTCACCCGCAGAAGTTTCAATCCCGTGGGAATATCGGGATAAAAAGTATCCTCTAAGTTAATCCAGGAAATTGTCTATCTATGTGCCAATTTTCATCCAAATCTGTTCAACGGTTTACACGTGATTGAGTAACAAACATCTTCACAAACTTTCACATTTATAATATTAGTAGGACTAGTAGGAGTATTTTACTCCATTTGAATTTTTTGCTTTATTTTTGACCACATGATCATCATCGTCATCCTACAGCAGTCCACTGCTGGACATAGGCCTCTCAAATTGCACGCCATTCAGCTCCTACATGTTAGAACCAAATTATATTTCTATTAAAATAAAAGGGATTTTGAAAAATATTTAATTGCTTTACTATCATAAGTAGATAGTAAAGCAATTAAATATTTTTCAAAATAATTAAAGCTTCTAACCCTAGGTCTTTCATTTTTATTTAATGCCTGATTAAGAACTTATGAGATCCAACCATACATTCTACCTTTTCCAATTTATGTCCGTAACCTTAGAGCGAAATTGATGAGTTAAATGCAATATCCCTTCATTATCGAGAGATATTTATATCTGGAGGTACAATAAGACCTGTCAAGTTCAACTACATTCCTCGGCCATCTTTTGTTATTGGTATTATTTCCCTATTGGAAGATCCTACTTAAAATCATACATCATCATACAAAACGTCTTTATATCATTAATGGTGTTCATAAACACCATTAATGATATAAAGACGTTTTGTATTGACATTCCGGTTGTTTTTATTTTTGGTCAAAATTGTGTACTTGTTTCTCAGATATTTCATCAAAATATTGTGTCTGTGTCCACCAGGGTGGTCCTTTGGGTCATTGGAACTGTTTTGTCAGTTTTCGCGGTGGTCACAACCACAACTTCTTTACTTGAGCTTGCAGTGACTGAGACATTGACACAAACCTTAGTAGGTAATGAAAAATGCGACCATTGACCCCTCCGGAGTCCTTAGGTTCTTTTCCCATTTAAAGTTAGGATCAAGAGCTAAAATAACATGCAGTTTGTTATCCATTTCAGGTCACAAGTGTTTTCTTCCATTGATTTGTAGGATGATTTTCATTGTTATTGTTTTCAATCCTACCGATTATTATTGAAAAAATAATTGCATACCTTTTTTACAATTGGGTAACACAATTTATTCACGCCTAAGGTTTTTTTATTTGGCCAAACCGGAAACATAATATGGTATTTATTCATGTATATGTAACGCGATCAAAATTACGTCATCTTGCAAGTGTGACTTCGATTTAAAGTCATCTAATTTTGACATTGAATATTTTTTGTATGACATTTTTTTGCATGTTACTAATTCTGTATCATTTAATTTAGATCGACATAATAACATTATAGTATACTAGCCTCTGCCCGCGACTTCGTCCGCATGAAATTTCTTATTCACCATATGGACCCCGTCGCATCGTATCGCCTGCCCGTGTTATTAACTCGTTATTTTTTTTCTTTTCAATCGGCTCCTAAGTGTTCTAGCGTGATGTTTAATAGCCTATAGCCTTCTATTTTTCAAATCTGACTGGTAGTTCCAGAGATTAACGCGATCAAACAAACAAACAAACTCTTCAGCTTCATCATCATCATCTGCCTAGCCTTTTCCCAACTATGTTGGGGTCGGCTTCAAGTCTAACCGGATGCAGCTGAATACCAGTTTTTTACATGGAGCGACTGCCTATCTGACCTCCACAACCCAGTTACTGGGTAATACGATACCCCTTGGTAAGACTGGCTGTCAGACTTTCGGACTTCTGACTACCCGTAACGACTGTCAAAGATCCACGAATGACAGCCGGGACCAACGGCTTAACGTGCTTTCCGAGGCACGGAGAGGTCACGGTATGTAAAGATGGTCACCCATCCACAGACCAACCGCGGCAAGCATAGCTTAACCTGATCGATCGACCTGTGCGGCTATTAATTAGCCCCGACCTTCAGCTTATAATAATAAATTATAATTAATACCTACATTAGAGAGAAGCCTTTTTATTATTCGCAAATTAGTTTTGAGAACTCCTAAACGGATGTATTATGAACTTGAAAAGATGATAAGTTCAGATTTTTTTTAAATAGGAATTTGAGTTCACAACTGATATTTTTTTGTTGAATGCTCGTTGTTGAAAACTATTTATTAAAGCATCAATCAACACAAAACTTACAAAGCTAAGTTTTAGTTTTTAATAACTCATTATGTGAATCCTTTTGATTATTTCCTGTATGTAATTATGACTACCAATAGGTTACATTAATCAACTTAGTATAACTTGGCCATACAATGTGGCAATGCTGCCAGCCTTTTGGGCACTGTTCCTGTTGACAGCGATGCGGACGAATTTTTTCTGCCCTATGTTTTTTTTTTTTTTGCTTAATATTTCATATACATAAATGTATCATTATTTTAAATATTAGCATAGATTTATGTAAATATTATCATGTTACAAATAACGTAACTTAGTATATGTAGTATAACAGTCAGATAGACCTAGGCGCTGGTTGCGCTCCTACCAAAATATTAGGATTTGGATTTTATTAGCTACTAGGTTCTGCCTCCGAAGAATTGCCAAACTTAAGTGGCAGTGGGCAGGGCACATTGCTCGCAGAACAGATGGCCGATGGGGCCGAAAGGTTCTGGAGTAGCGACCGCGTACCGGAAGACGTAGCGTTGGAAGGCCCCCCACAAGGTGGTCCGACGACCTTGTGAACGCCACAGGAACCCGTTGGATGCAAGAAGCGCAGAACCGGTCGAAGTGGAGGTGCTTGGGGGAGGCCTATGTCCAGCAGTGGACGTCTTTCGGCTGAAATGATGATGTTGACGAGGTTCTTCAGCCTCCGACCCACCGCGTCGCATCCCATCGCCCGCTTCTTCATTTCACTTTGTTTTTGCTTAGCGTTCTTTCTGACTTGTTTCTCTTTGCTCGACTCCTAAGGGTTGTAGCGTGAATGTTAAGGCTTTAACCTTCCTCAAGAATTGGGCTATCAACGAAAAATTTTTTTTTTAAATCCGACTGGTAATTCCAAAGATTTCCGCGTTCAAACAAACCAACTCTTCAGCTTTATTATTAGTATAAATGGATAGATTTCGATAGTAATAATGAATTCCTTATAAATTCCATCCAAAAATTACGTCACGTACGTACACGAATTACATGTTTTTTCGAGCCCTGCCGGGCAATTGCGTAACACATTATCAATCGGGATCGGTTTCATTTTGACAGTTCAACAACATTCATTGCGTTATTTACGTGTTGAGCAGACAAATTTTTCGAACTTATGAAGCAATGGATTAGAAGTTTGCTTCAAAATGATTCAGATTCCGATTGATAGTGTGTTACGCTATTAGGGTGCCAGAGCCCGTGCATGTCAGAAGTGGTCAAATTTGCGTGACCACCTTCCCTTGGTGTGACGTCAAATGTTTTGCAATTTTAAATTTTCCTAATAAATAATAATAATGAAGATTATCCCGCAGGGCAGCATGTGGCGAGCTGTTGGGCAGTAGCGACCCCACGGACCCTATCTCCCGGGAGAAGTCTTGTTCCTCGCCTCTGGCTTGCCTTTATTGGCCGCCTGGAGTGAACAATGACGAGGAACAGAGCTCCCACCTCATTCTTGCCTTTATTGGCCGGCTTGAGTGGAGATTCGCAAGAGCAAACGTGCTCGGAGGAAGGAAGTATTCCATTAAGATGCTGGTAGGGATCTTGACCGTACTTCCGGGATTGTCCTGATAGCCGTGGAATACCTCTCCACTCCTCATAAGCACCTCAGGACGTGTTGCCCCCTTGTCGCTACGTCACTATGTGCTAGCGGCCGTTTTCGGGGGCCCATTATTGAGTGTGCAAGTCACCCCCTGCTATTTTATCTGTGTATATATAAAGCATTGATCAGGCAGGGGTCATAGTTTTACCATAGTTCCTGGAAACCGGTCCACTTTAGCCACCCAGACCAATAGTCCAACTTTTTATTTTTCCATATCCTGCAATAGTCCTACACCAACCGGGGGTTATCCTTGGGTGCACTTGCATAGTGCATACAGGGATAATCGTCGGTTGGTGCCGCATTTCATTAAAATTTCGTAAGGGGCCTCTGCGAGTTGGCTTCGGCCCCTCGTACGCCTTCCAAAGGACCGGGACCGCATGGTCCCGAGTTATGTAAAATAATAATGAAACGAGTTGGTAATATTTTAAAGCTTTTCGTTAGAGTTGAAGTTCAGAGAGTTTCACACAAAGAAGTCACAAAGAAGTCGCCCCCCTATCCCCTTGTCACATGATGTCACACTTTTTTGACACCTCCCTCTTAAAGAGTGATGTAATTTATGGATAACCCCATAGTTTTTTAGGTTTTATCGACACTTTTAACAAAATATTTTAATTCCTTTCTCAGTATAAAACACATACAGGGCTGAAAAGAATTATTTTAATCGTAAAATCAGGTCAGTTTTTGCCACTTTCTTGAACCAATAAAATATTTTATTGGGGACATCCTAAAAGGATATGGGTCGTTGAATGCAAGAAAAAATATATTGCTCTGACGTGACACCTCGTCATTTAGGCTGTGATGCTTGTAGAGTCAGCAAATTAACGAAAACAACATTTTTTAACATACATTTGAACGTAAACTTAACAGAATTGTCATAATTAAAAAAACTGGCAAAGTGTGAGTCGCACACGAAGGGTTCCGTACCACAAGGCAAAAACGCCGATAAAAACACGTTTGTTGAATGGGAGCCCCCCTTAAATATTTATTTTATTTTAATTTTATTATTAAAGTAAAAATACAACTGAGTATTTTGTGAATATTTCAAGTGCCTACCTGTTGCCATTATTGATATCGGGCAAAAAAGGGCAAAAAAATCGAAGTCTTAGTAATAGGGTTCCGTTTTTACCCTTTGGGTACGGAACCCTAAAACGTGTTTATAATACCTATAATTCAGTTTTAAAATCAACGATTTTACAATCCTTGCTCTACATATTTTTTTTTTTTAATATAACTTTGAAATGTCTGCATTTGTATAATATGTAACCCTTAAATTTTACTGCGATCTACACTAATTTAAATTACGTAAAAATTTAGCAACAACACACACATCAAAATTAAAATTCGTACAACCCACCGTTACTCATTTACCAAAAACTCACGTCCCAGACATAAAGACGAACAATAAAAATATTTCTATGTAACTTTATTGCGACTTGTTTTGCTAACGGTACCTCTCACGTGACAAGGCGCGACCTTGGTGAAGACTTGGTCAAAAAACTTTGCCCATCATCGCACGGGCGTAAAATATCGCAGCGGGATTTTATCGCGCACTGGATTTTCAACTCTCAGAGTTGAACAGAGCACTGAAAATCCAACAGAGCACATCAAAACAAAAAAACTGGCCAAGTGCGAGTCGGACTCGCACACGAAGGGTTCCGTACCACAAGGCAAAAACGCCGAAAAAAAACACGTTTGTTGTATGAGAGCCCCCTTAAATATTTATTTTATTCTGTTTTTAGTATTTGTTGTTACAACGGCAACAGAAATACATACATAATTTGTGAAAATTTCAACTGTCTAGCTATCGCGGTTTTTGAGATACAGCCTGGTGACAGACGGACAGACAGCAGTCTTAGTAATAGGGTCCCGTTTTTACCCTTTGGGTACGGAACCCTAAAAAGACACTGTTGGATTTATTGTATAACTCGCGCTGAGCAGTGCGTGAAAAAAATCACCAGCGGACCTGGGGTTACGAGTCTACACGTTTAAAGCAAAAAAAAAATGGCGGCTGACGAGCCAGGATTTTTTTTAAAGAAATGTGGTCTAGGCTAATAATAATGTAATGTGCTGTGTGGTGGTGTATATGTAATGTGGTAGCTAGGAAATGTGTGTGGTGTGGGCTATACATTATTTAAATTGATGACGAACTCACGGGCTTTGGCAATGTTTTGGGGATTTTTGAATTGTGCAATAACTTTTTTGCAACTTGTGATTTGAAGATGGCTGTTTTTTTCGTATCATTTCAATCTGACTGATGATCAAACGTAAAGATAGTTGAAACAACTTTGTCCTTATGTTATCTATACTAATATTATAAAGAGGGAAAGTTTGTATATAGGGGGTAATCTCTGGAACTACCAGTCGGATTTGAAAAATCTTTTTGTATTTGATAGCCCAATTCCTGAGGAAGGCTCTATGCTATTTAACATCACGCTATGACCCTTAGGAGACGAGCAAAAAGAAAAAAAGTCAGAAAGGACGCTAAGCAAAAACGAAGTAATAGCGCGGGCAGGCGATGAGATACGGCGGGGTGGGCGTGGGTTTCACGTGGACGAAGTCGCGGGCAGAAGCTCGTCTATCATAATCAGCCTATAATGTTCCCACTGCTGGGACACCGGCCCCTATCTTCCAAAGGGAGTAATCTACCACGGAGGCCCAGTGCGGGTTGGTAGATGTCACATGTCTTCGAATTTTTAGTTCTAAGACATGCCGGTTTCCTCACGCTCTGTTTTCCTCTACCGTTTTGAGAGCAGTGGTGATGAAATTATTTACACAAAGTGCCTGCCTCGGTATGAACTCACGACCTACAACTCGTAAGTCGGCGCTGTTACCACTGAGCCAACACTGCTCTATATGCTCTATGTTATCTATACTAATATTATAAAGACGTAAAATTCGTGAGTTTGTATGTATGGGGTAATCTTCAGAACTACTGATCTGATTCTGAAAATTCTTTCAGTAATGGGAAGCTCACCGAGAGGAGGCCTGTGTCCCAGCAGTGGGAACATTAAAGGCTGATTATGGTTATGGTAATGGGAAGCTACAGTATTGCTGAGTGTCAAAGGATATATTTTATGTTAAAACAAGAAACTTCATCCGCTTGACACTTCGTCTACCAGTCCTCGGTCACTGCCGTACTCCACCGGTCATCACTGCCCCTTGTCAGGTGTCCTGCCCAAATCCACTTGCGACACCTACCTCAAATCATAGCACAGAATTCACAAACGTTTCACAGCTTGGATTGACAGCAGCTACACCAAGATCATGATAATAACACCCATCCATTTTAGACCTCAACGGCTGACCTTCCAACGTCTCTTTAGCTCAGAAGATTGACAGGACCCTTGAAATTACCTGCAACAAAGACATGTAGGAATTAAGGACAAGTTGCTACACCTATAGGTTCTAACATAATAAAAAAAGAACTGAGAGGGATTTATGAAAGTGTCGTTAACTTTTTACTTGGCAATTTTATATGTATGTAGATAAGTATATATTCAAACTGTGTCTTTAATTACTGTAATTGGTTTTAAACCATTTTACGATATATGTATACTAAATTGCCAAGGTAGCTTAGATTTTTTATACGACCTAGACCTATCGACAAGAAAAAATATTAAAATACCTATTGGGAAAAAAATGGGACGTTGCAGGTAGTTGACTCACGCGAAAAATCTTTATGATAGTTTTTTTTGCAGTTTAATCAAAAAATTTACTGTCTAAGGGCTGATTTTCCAACGCCAGATAATTTTATAGAAAGAATAATTTTGAATTTTTGACAGTTCTTCCAGACAAAATCTGTCAGACGTCAATTTTATTCCACGAATAAAAATTATCTGTCGATTGAAAAATCAGTCCTAAATCTTCTTTGTATTTGTCGAAAGAAGAAAAAGCCCAACTGGCCCCTATTCTCAATCGATCTATCTGATTTGCACTCAAGCTACTGTAGAAGAATACTTAAATTGTATAAATATTACAATATATTAAAATTGGGTCCAACTCCACACTCACAGAACAAGTGGTCCACTTAATATTACATTATTATTCGTACTGCGCACGAGTGTCATCAATACGTATATGGAGAACTGAGGTCAGCAGGCTTCTAGGTTATAGTACAAGTTATAGGAGGCTACCTCAGAAGCCTCCTGTAACTATGACATTTGGTTTACAAAATTAGCATTTTAAAGGCATGGTTTTTAACAATAAGCACTTAGGTCCTGCGATACGAGAAACCAAAGACTGGCTGCTGGCAGACCAAAGAAAATAACGTAGCTTATCGAGTTTACAAATGCGTATTAAACATACGACCATAATTGTTCTTATTTATCTGAATCGAAACCATGCATTTGCTTTTTCAATTTTATTTTATACTTTGCAACCCTAAGGAGTCTAAATCGCAATCGCTTCCGCCTGTAACTTGTCCGCAGCCCAACATGTCGCAAAGGCCGCGTCAAGCAGGGACTTTAAATGGCTAGACTTCAAAGGGCTGCCTCACAATAGTCAAGTTTGCGTATAAGTATGACAATGTAACAAATAACTATAATTTATTATTAAGAAAGAGATTGTATACAGGATGATTTTTTTACCGGTTCCAAATTTTTACAGGGTGTTCTACCCATGAATATGAACAACTTTCACTATGGGCCCAACTCTGAAATCACGAAAAAAAATCAGCTGTTTCATACGTTTTCGTCAAGTAGGTAAGGTATTGAACTTTTGTATGAAACAGCTGATTTTTTTTTGTGATTTCATAGTTGGTCCCATAGTGAAAGTTGTTCATATTCATGGGTAGAACACCAGTATCACCATATGAAAATTAATTGTTACGAAACTTTTCCGTTTATCCAAAATACAACTGTCATTCCTTGACAGTTGTATGAAATGAGTAGGTATAACGCGCCAAATTGACGTACGGTGTCAATTTGCTTAATAATTTAATTTCTCTGACTGAAATTATAGCATTTCAAAGCCTGCTTTTATGGGTAGGTAGGTAAACATTGTGGAATGTAATAAAAGCATTGATTATGGAGCGCCCGCGCATTCTCTGCGTTTTGTATGGAGTTGAATGAAACTCCGAAGATGACCATAAATTACTAGATTCCATTGAACTAAAATATCCTAAGTTGAATGAGTATGCTTAGCAACCAAATCGCATAACTAATGGGCGAGTAGAAATGTCTAACAAATTCGACTCGCTTTTAAAAAAACGGGTCCAAGAATCTTTTCAATATATATTTTAAAAGTAGGTCTGGAGTCTGAATTGACAATAGACTCGCTCCCTATTAATGGGACTTAAACATAACTGCTGTTACCGACATAGCTTGCAGAGTAAGCTGAAGTGACAGTGGGCAGTGGTGGGTGGTGGCTACCGCTGGCCCGGAACATAACGGGCGGAACATGGGTGGGTTTTAGTCAGTAAGAGTCTGACACTCCCTTCCGCTCCACCCAGAGCGGGAGGGGGGGGGGGGGGGGGGGGCATTTGATGATTTCCCAACCGAAAAAAAAAATGACAGTGGGCTGGCCATGTTTATCGAAGGACAAATGGCCGATGGACGACCTTAAGGTGGCTGGGACAAACTGGACGCGGAAGGCGGAGGATAGGGAATACCCTACCATGGAATTACCTCCAGGCCCATGTCCCGCAGTGGACTGCGATAGGCTGAGTTGATTTATTGATTGAAACGTAACTGGCAAAATATGGGTGTACCTTATGTGCACCTCTATTTACCTAACTACGAGGAATAAAGGCGTGTTATTTTTATGTATTTTAAAAGTATCAATGTTCTTAGCAGGGAGATAACGGTCCCATCCTGAAATTACACTATGAGAGGTAATTTTTAAATCGACAGATAATTTTTATTCGTGGAATAAAATTTACGTCTGACAATTATTGTATGGAAGAACTGTCAAAAATTCAAAATTATTCCTCGGATAAAATTATCTGGCGTTGGAAAAATCAGCCCTAAGAAATGAGACTGAAATGTCAACGACTACTTGCTCAAAAGTATAGGCAGCAAAAGTGTTAGGTGTAAAGAAATAATAGCGGGAAATGATGACAGGGCATCAACGCGTCAAGCCACAGAGTAGCCTAACTGGTTTGCTAGTCAGACTGCAAATTACGAGAGATGAGCAACTGACATACTGCTATTTTCTATTCATATTTCTGTATAATGTACACTGTGGTTAGTTTGGCGGATCACGGTAAAGGTTTTAGCTTGGAGGAGCTTGTAATGGCCTACTTTTATTTATTTATTACTTCAAGCACATAAATGTACAGAGGCGGACTTAATGCCATAGGCATTTTCTACCAGTCAACCTTTGGGTGATGCAGATAAACAGTGGTAGGTGCAATCAAAAAAATTGAGGAATACATATACTTTTGTGCAATAATGCACCAAGACTTCGAGTAAAGACTTAAAAGGTGTAATTAATTTAAATTATGTAGTACTAATCTGTAAAAATCTCAACGTGAAAACATAGGTTTTACACTCGTTCCATCATAGACCTCATACATCGCGTTCCATTAGGCGTGAGTAGGCTTGGTAAGACTGGTTGTCAGACTTTCGGGCTTTTGACTACCCATGACGAGTGCCAAAGATCCACGAATGACAGCCGGGACCAACGGCTTAACGTGCTTTCCGAGGCACGGAGGGGTCACGGTATGTACAATACAAGTAGTAAGTACAATTCTGGTTTTTCATTAATATTCTTCATAATTCACATTAAATAACTAGTTACATATAGCACAATATATAACGGTTGTGTAATGTTGCACCGTTTTTAAGTTAATTATTGTATGGTCACGGTATGTAAAGCTGGTCAGCCATCCATAGACCAACCGCGGCAAGCGTAGCTTAACCTGAGCGACCTGTGCGGCTGTTATTATTTAGACACGGACCCCTTTCAAGAGCAGGCCCATTCAGCAAATAAAAAAAAATACCTAGGTGATGTCAGTCCACCTGATCTGGCATCAGGTGGGCTGACAGCTCACTTCAAGATCACCTCACCTAAGATTTCACTGTGAGACTTTTACAGAACATATCAGCTGAAAACCTGCAGTGCGATTCTCTGACCATCTCACCGTGAAAACTTAGGTGAAGTGAGCGTGGAGTGAGCTGTCAATTCCTAGCAAAAACAAACTCACTTCACCTAAGTTTTCACGTTGAGATTTTTCAGAATCGATCGGCTGTTAACATGACAATGTTAACAGGTTGAACAACTTTTACGATGGGATCAACCCTGAAATAGCGAAAAACGTTAGCGGTTCCCTACATTTTGTCCAGTTAAGCGAACATTATGCGAGCAGCAATTGTTTTTTTCCAAAATATTTTTGTCTGTCCTTTTTATTACCTACATCTTGTACACCACGGGTTATCTCGCAATTTAGGAAAGGCATATGTCCAGCAGAATACTTTTATGACTTTCCTCCTAATTTTACGACAGCTCCAATAAAAATAACTTTAGCAACTCGACACACATTGTACTATCATTCGAAGGCCTTTATGTAACCATTACTCCGTACCAAATACTTGAGTTTACCAAACGCTACTCATTCTATTAACACCGTGGGTAAAAACATCAAAAAACAATCGCAAAGTTGACAAAGATATACATTGCATTTGCTCGTACGCAACCTTTAGATTGGTATCAAAAACTTGGCAAGTCGAACCAAGGCTGTTTATACAATTATACCGTATGGGAACTGGATAGAGTGCATAATTGTTTATTGTTCTATTCGTTAAACAATTGGACAGTTGTGAAATAGGAACTACTGTGGTGACCCTAAAAGATGATTTCGATTTTTTTTAAGTACCATAACGTTCTGTAATGCGCGGTGGGTGTTTGTCTTCACACGTTGAAGTTGAGTGCATAAGCTTTAAGGGAGCGATAGTTGACACCATTTACAGCATTTTTTGCCATACAGTCATATCTTAGAAGTATGTTTTTTTTTTAAGTACAAGTTGCTATTCCACCAATTCGCACTAAGCGTTTTCAAATATCTTTTATTATGCGCACAGCAAAAGAGTGGAACTCTTTACCTGCGTCTGTGTTTCCGAACGCATACAACCCGAATCTCTTCAAAGTAAGAGTGAACAGGCTTCTTCTGGGTAAGCTCACTGCATCGACGACTTTGTCTCTGTCACCTCTGACCTAGACTCGAGTCAAGAGCAAAACCATTTCAAAAAAAAAAAAATGTCAAAAATAACATACCTACCAACTTTAACTGGGAAAAAAAAACATACTTCGTCTCATGTATGGCTCAAAATGCTATAAATGGTGTCAACTCCCTTATGGCTTATAGCTGAAAGCCTAAATTTTTTAAATTTCTTATTAGGATGTTTAGAAGCTTCCAAACACCCTATATAAGAAAATTTGTACCTCGACGGAACGGCAGCAGGTTATGGATGTGGCAAACTATGCTACACTTCATAACCCGCCCTCTGTGTCCCAAAACCTACAGTTAACACAAACAGCAAAACTGTCACGCACGACAGCACGTCACATGTCAGCTCGCACGACACACTTTGTGTACACGAAGAAGAACTACGCAAGGGAAACAGACTACAGGCAGAGGTATCTACCGCTGTTTTTAGGGTTCTGTACCTCACAAGGAAAACCGGAACCCTTATAAGATCACTTCGTTATCCATCTGTCAAGACCCTTTTTTAAGGTTCCGTACCCAAAGGGTAAAAACGGGACCCTATTACTAAGACTTCGCTGTCTGTCCGTCCGTCCGTCCGTCTGTCGGTCACCAGGCTGTGTCTCATGAACCATGATAGCTAGACAGTTGAAATTTTCACAGATGATGTATTTCTGTTGCCGCTATAACAACAAATACTAAAAACCCCATACAACAAACGTGTTTTTTTTCGTGTTTTTGCCTTGTGGTACGGAACCCTTGGTGTGCGAGTCCGACTTGGCCAGTTTTTTTAGGAACGCGTGGAGTTTTAAGAGAGCAGTGGTGGCCAAGTGGTAACGGCCGCGACTTACGAGTTGTAGGTCGTAGGTTCCAACCCAGACAGGCGCTTTACTTTGTGTAAATTGTTTCATCATCACTGCTCTCAAAACGGTGAAGGAAAACATCGTAAGGAAACCGGCATGTCCTAGAACCAAAAAATTCGAAGACATGTGACATCCACCAACCCGCACTGGGCCCGCGTGGTAGATTACGGCCCACTCCCTCTCACAGAAAGGAGGCCTGTGTCCCAGCAGTGGGAACATTATAGGCTGATTATGTATGTATGTGGAGTTATCAAGTTGCCTGCAGCAGGGGGTTACGCGTCGATTCCCTGCCACTCTGTATGTGCAACATCAAATTCTACAATGCCAGTATTTATCTGTTATTAACAGTAACAGTTATCATTTCAAAGTCCTCGTTAGTTCTCAGATTACCTTTCCTCACAAATCTAGCAAGACACATTAAAAATTTACCAACACGGTACTAACAACAATATAAACGAACCACGTCACAGAAGAATTTATTCAATGATTGAAACTGAATCAACAATTGCAGTCAGAAGACAAATTGATGTTCTGTTAACGATCGATCATCAATACAAAATAGATGGAGTAATTCAAAACACTACCAGCCATTGTGCTGGTTGCTATTCATTAGGATTCAATGTTCAGGTGATTGTAGTTGAACGTACTCGACAATACAGCAAATCTGTGCGGATAGATGTTCAAACTAACACGAAATGTGTTAGTTATGTATAAATGTCGATGGCTAAGTTTACGATAAGAGGCAGAGAAAAGTTTGATGGATTGTGTGAAAGATAATAATGGTTATGTACAGACTCACATCAAGCTACTACAATCTGTCAAACTTTAATAGATTTTCAATTTTATCGCTAAAGCATAAGGTTCAAGTTTGATTGGGAAATTTTGACAGTGTCGGGTAGCTTGATGTGCTGGCGACTGTACGACTGTGTCTGAGATGACGGCAAATAAAAATAAAGAAAGAAAAATTCGTTTATCCGGCATTACTGCAACAAAATACGCCTTAAATTTATAAAAAAACAGAAAGCAGACTATATGCCAAAAGGGCCTCAGCTCAGCATAATTCCAAATAAAAATGTTTTGAAGAAAAATACATGTTACACGATCTTATAAATTGGGATAAGGGCAGGATGAGCTGCTCCAATATCATTTAAAAATACAGACTTAGAGCGGTTTCGCACTATATCCGATCCGAATCCGAGAAATGCCGATCCAAAGTGACCATAGTCCTATTTGTATGAGAGGTTGCGCACTAGATCCGAACTCTATCCGTCCGAATTTAGAACATTCCCAATTTGGATCTTTAATTGGGATTCGGATCGGATGTAGTGCGAAACCGCTCTTACAAATAGTCTTCAAAGTCTCTATAGGGTACCATTAATCCAATTACCTCTAAAGTACACAATTACACATAGAAAACGAGGAATAAGTTGTTGCTATTTGCAAAGGTATTCGGGCATAATAGGGGAGAAAGGTTTTTTATATAAGAAAGTTTACCTTTTATCCAAGAGGATGCCAAGAGAATGATGGAAGAACACTAGGATACACGTGGAAAATATGCTAGTATAGTCTCGCCTAGCTCGATTGCTCAGTCTTGGACACTGGATTTAGAAGGTTTGTGTACTGTTATAGGATAAACATGGAGCATATCCTAGTATAGTCTCGCCTCGCTCGATTGTTCCGTCTATGACAAGTACACAAACCTTTTTACCTAAACCTTATCAGGACACAACCTTCCGCTTATCTCTGGGTAATGACCCAAGTACACTATGGGTGGTTTAACACGTTCCTTATCATGTTAATGGCAGATTAACGTGCATATCTTCATTCTCATTTCCTATTGGGTAAGCGCACAATACTTCATGCAAATCCATTACAAGGTTCCGTCTTAATGTAGCCTCATACAATGATTGGTGTGATAACGTCATAATTATGCTGAGGTACCTGGTGGTTCTGTAAAGATGTCGTGGTGCTCAAGAGATTTAAAGACTTGCAGAAGAAGTACCTATGCGGGTTTTGGTTAAAAAACACCTCTCAGCCTTTTGGGCACTGTTCCTATTGACAGCGATGCGGACGAATTTTTTGATGCCCTTTGTTTATTCCTCTCCCTCTTATAGACTTGACCTACATATTCATATAATTATTAAGACTATTCGCGTATTAAATACTACTAATTTAGTATATATCATTACCATAACTAACTACATGCTCCTCACATCATCTGACCAAGTTTATGCCTGGACTTTAAAAGAGACTGTGACCTCTGAGTTTGTTTCGGCCTTTCTTCTCAGAGTAGTCAGATAGGAAACGCCGACCTCATCATGTTTCTTAAAATATGATTGACATGAAAAAGTGTTTGTAGAAACCTACTTACAGAAATTAAATCATTGATCGTAAACTAAGGCATCTCCCGACTTACACTGCTGAAGATAGAATTTAGGAAATCTGGACATTTGTTTTCAATTCTAGTTGCCAAAACACGATGACCAGTCATGATGACCAATGCAGGTAATTTTCCGTATGACACAAGGCCAATCACGGTATATTGCAATTTCCTTGAGGGTCACTCTTTTCGCCCCAAGCTCACATCCAGCTGAAGCGGGCTAATGACCATCCCATTTGAGTACATACCATAGCATGTACTTCAATAACTCTAGGCTAACTTGCGAACACCGTTATTACGTATCAAAACCACTGCAATTTCAAGTGACCTCGCAAGTACTAACATAGGTAGTAAATATACGGAAGAATGCCAAAAATCCGCCATCTTTACTCAACCGACCAAATGCAATGTAGTTTCAAGTTAGGAGTCGGCTCGGTTAACGCACACATGACAAAAGATGTAGGAACCTACATGCAAAGCTTGTTTTGTAACAGCAGTAACAAATTAATAGCTGTAGAAGGTGAACTTTGGAAGAGATCGTGGCTAAATAACAATGAGAGAAGAAGGTGCGTTTGCCGAGTTCTCACCTGAAACGGGTCCTGATCTTTCTTAAGTACGCATAAAACCCTTTGCATGCTTTGGCTATTCGCTGTAGACTGTTACACTCCTTGAACATTCAAGATACATTGATACAAAGACAGTAGATAAAAGGTGATCAGAAATCCGAAGACCCTGATGACGGTATAGCTTCAGGATTCAAACTCAAAGCATTTGTTTCAATTAAACCATTTACGGGTACTTTTGAAGTGTCAAGGAGTCGGTCAGTCCTATGGAGAAGAATAGGCAAGTAACCCCCTGGACACTCTTTACGATATAGCACTAACGGCAGAGAGTTGACTCGGCAGTTGGCAGCAAGTATTTCTTCAATCAATAACACTGGGGAACAAAAAAATATTATTTGTCTGCGGCAAGAATTTTGTTATTGGTTTTAATAAACACTTACATTAGACATACACGAAATGTATTTACTTTTTTTTGATTGACTCTGGTTCTTGAGATAAATGACTTAAAAGCAAGCATTTGAAAAAATATGAACCTACCCTCCCGAGTTGTATTAATTTGAGTATTTCCAACAAAATTTTGTTTTCTATTCATTTAGATAGTTGTAATAGTTTCGATTACAAATATTAGACCTTAAGGTTATCAGTTCGTGCTCCATTTTAAGTATAAATTGTCTTGTTTTTCGTGAAAAATATGAGTTCGTCGCGAAAGTCTTGCGTTAACAATCCTAACAGTTTTTGTTTTATATGTGGCAATGAAATGGTTAATGAAACAGTTTATAAAAGCCCTAGATAGGAATTGTGACTGTTTCAAGTATGTATGTCAAAAATTTCCCGCCCTGAGTATGGAAAAATTAAAAGCAGGCCTATCTTTGATGGGCCCCAAATCCGTACCCTTATAAAAGACACCGCATTTACAAGCCATATGACACGGATCGAATCAGAAGCATGGCTAAGCTTTGTATTAGTAGTCAAACACTTTTTGGGTAATCATAAAGTACCAGAATATGAAGAACTAGTTGTAAAAATGCTACAGAATTTTAACCACTTAGGAGCAAATATGAACATCAAATTACATTTTTGACATAGCCATTTGGACAGATTCCCGGACAACCTAGGCGATTACAGCAAGGAGCAAGGAGAACGGTTCCACCAGGACATTAGGACCATGGAAGAAAGATATCGAGGTCGATGGGACAGCCATATGATGGCAGACTACTGCTGGACTTTAATTAGGGATTGTCCTGATCAAAAACACGATAGAAAAGCCTACAAAAAAAGTTTATTTTTTATTTTTTTTATTATTATTCGTCTTAACAGCATATATATGTAGAATGTGGGAGTGTGGGGCAAATAAAATGCTTAAATAAACATTCTAAATGGTTTAATAAAACTTATTTCCTCTAACCGTGTGTCTCCCGTAACGTTCCCTTCCCAAACTGTCTTCCGCCATCACTCTACTCTACTCCCTCTCACAGTCGTTCCTTCTCTCTCTCATGCGTTACGTTCCATTCCTCATAATAATACATTCACTCTTACATTAAAAACACTCATCCTACATTCGGCCATCCTGCTCCCATATCTGTCCCCAGATATGCTTACTCTCCAGACATGCCACTCTTACAAGCCTCATTCACACACCAGCTATCCACCTTCACTACACTGACATAACTTCACAAATTCACCATACCTTATCTTAAACAATCTAGCTACTAACAAAGTTTACACAGAATAACTAAATTATAACATTGTACCATACTATAAGATAGAATCTAAATTTGGTAAATACACAAAATATCTACCCTTAAGAACTTGAAAAAAAAAACTTATTACATCTTAAGAACTTAAGTGCTATTTACTTATAAACAATACTATTGTATCAACTTGCAAAAATCATAACAGAAAAAAAAAATATCAGTTAAGTTAGCACTAAAACTTATTATTTTAATTACAAAAATAACCTTGTACTATCCAAACTCAAAGTATCACATAGCAGCATATAACACATAACCTGGTATTCGTAAGGATACTGAGCAGTGCTATTTAGGTACAGCTAAATATACACACATACATGACTCCTTTAACAAAAAATAAATAAAAAGTTAAATAACAAACAAACACTATCATTCATTTACCTGGCCATTTTTTCATGTTATCTGCTGAACTAGATGTTCTCTTTGGCCCTTCTGTGGTATCATACAATTTTTCAACTTCGTATCTGTCATTTCTCTTGACCTTAGTAATCCTATATGGTCCAAGGAATTTAGGTTTCACTTTTAGACCTGGGCCGAACTGAGTCCTCTTGATTGCAACTAAATCATCCAGCTCATACGATGAACTAGACTTTCGCTTCTCATTATAAGTCTTCTTATTCTCATCTTGTACTTTTTGAATTTGTTGCTTGGCTTTCAGCCTCACATTCTCTCTATTTTCATCATAACTGTTGATAACTTCTTGCTGCAATAGGGTAACTATACCAATGTCTTCTTTACACCTCATTTTTGTTCCAATCAGTAATTGAAATGGAGTGGTGTCTATAGATCTCTGGTAGGTACTGTTAATGGCTCTCTGGACACGACTCACATGCTTGTACCACAAAGACTTATCTTCTATACACAGCTTGGTCAGCATAGGTATTAATATACGATGAATTCTCTCTACCTGTCCATTTCCTCGAGGCACTCCAGTAGTAATCTTGATGTGCTGGATATCTTCTTCTTTACAATACTCTTCAAATTCCCCACTGGTGAAAGATGTGCCTCTGTCTGTTATGATCCTAGTAGGGTTACCAAAAACCTGCTGATGAAATCTTAATTTATTTAACGCTTCTGTGCTTGTTGTAGACTTGGTAGGAAAAAGCCACGTAAACTTCGTAAACGCAATGTATGCAGAGGTATTCCTTCTTTATCTATAGGGTTCAAAAAGCCCTCCTGTTTTCCTTCTTTTCTTGTTGCTAATAAACAAGGTATGCAACTTAAGACTACTTCCTCTATTCTTTTATCCATGTTTCTTATGTAGTAATCTTTTCCTATAGCTTCTTTCATCTTTCTTATTGAAAAGTGACCATTTAGGTGCACTCTCTTTATTATTTCTTTTTCCATAATCTTCGGAACTACTAATCGTTTCTCTTCACCTTTGTACAAAATACCATTATCAATCCAGAAGTCATGATACTGACCCTCTTTCAAAATCAGCTGTCTGATGGCATTGAGTTCTTCGTCTGTTTCCTGTCCTTGTCTTATCTCATCTTTAAGGCTCACCACCGCAACAAATGGGTTTCTGCTGAGAGCATCTACGTGTTGCATCCTACCGCCAGCTCGGTGTTCGATCTCATAATCGTACTCACCTAGCATGAATGCCCATCTAGCCACTTTTGGTGTCAAATCCTTCTTTTTTAATGTCAGTTCAAAAGCTTTACAATCTGTAACGATTTTAAAAGGGATTCCTTATAAATAATGTCTGAACTTCTTGACAGCTTCCACAACAGCAAGCGCTTCCAGCTCGTAGCTCGAGTATTTACTTTCAGCATCGTTCGTCTTATGACTCATGTAATGCACAGGATGCAGCTCTCCATCTGGATGCAATTGCAGTAATATTGCAGCCAAAGCATGACTGGATGCATCGGTGTGTAACTCCGTTGGTAAGTTGGGGTTATAGATTTTCAATACTGGATCACTGGTCAGCTTTTCCTTCAATGAATTGAACGCACATTGTTCTTCGTCTTTAAATTTAAATGCAGCATCCTTTTTTAATAAATTTGTCAATGGTCTAGCAATCTTAGCATAATCTCTGATGTATTTTCTGAAATAGGATGTTAGGCCAATGAAACTCATAACTTGTTTAACATTTCTAGGTTCAGGGTACCTTGAGACAGCTTGTACTTTTTCTGGGCTTGGTCTAACTTCACCATTCTTGATCAAATGACCCAGATACTCAATCTCACGGCTAATCAATTTCACCTTTTTCCAGTTTATTTCAAGACCATGTTGTGACGCTACTTCTAACACCTGCGAAAGTCTCTCTAAAGCCTGAATTTCTGTTTCCGCTGGAATCACAATATCATCAATAAATATCGCCATAATTCTTTTTGCTATCAATTCTCTGAAAATAATGGAGATAAATCTCATAAAATATTTAGGCGATATGGACAGACCAAAAGGAGCACGCAGAAATTCGAACTTCCCATGATGTGTTATAAAAGAAGTATACTGCACTGACTCCTTGCTTACCCTAAGATGGAAAAATCCATTTTTAAGGTCCAACACGCTAAATATTTTTGCATCTCTTAAATTATCAATCAAGTCATCAATGATTGGCAACGGGAATTCATCTTTTACAATCTTCTTATTTAATAAGCGATAATCCACACAAATTCGGGTAGACCCATCCTTCTTTTTCACAAGTACCAATGGACTGGAATACTCTGAAAAACTCACCTGTATTATTCCATTTTGCAACCATTCATCTATTTGTTGTTCTACTACCTTCTGCTCCATGTGTGATATCCTTCGTGGTCGCTGAGCTACTGGCACATCATCTTTCAGCACTATCTTCATCTCGATTGGGGCATCTCTCGTCTGAACAGGCTTGTAGCCATCCACCAGGCGCTCAACTTCCGTCTTTATGCTAGGATTGGAGATATGACCTGTAACATCCACATCTCTCACACAACAGTTCACCCTAGACAACCATTCGTCATCTTGTGACAACAATAACACTGCACCCTCACGAACTACCATCACAACATTTTGCAAAAATTCCTGCCCAATAATAAGTTTGTAGGGCATGGACCCTTTAGGTACAATATGAAATATTACATCTGAATAACTCTTGCTGTCTATTTGTAAACATAACATAATCTTTCCGCTCGATCTTACTTTCGACAGTCCAAGTCCAGATAGCATCGTATTATCATTATTACACGGCACATTTAACTCGTTCCACAGGTCCTCACATATTAGATTTACATCACTGCCCGTATCTACCAACGCACTTATTACTTTACCACTTATTTCTACGAATTTCATCGCCCTATTATATCGGTCATTCGGTTTGTTTACAATCTGCATGACATCTACGTCAACGTCGTCAACCGTCATCTTATAACTCTCTTCATCATGGCCGTCCGATCCATGTTCGGGTGCCGTCGTAATCCCGAACATAGCCGAATGTTTCTTCGTACCGGCGGCGGCATCAAACTGCTTTACCGACGAGCGCACCTGCGGTGACTGCTGATTGGTCGATCCGACCGCTCTTGGCTGTTTTATCGACGTTGCTGTCCCGACCGAATTTCCGCTGCTTCCTGCCGCTGCGCTCGGACTTGTACATTTGGAACTAATATGGCCGAATTGGTTACATTTGAAACATTTTAACCCGTTTCGGCATACGCTTGCTTTATGATTTTTCTCCCCACAGTTGTAGCACGACGCAGAAGCTAGTTTTACAGGTCGTTCGGCGTACTGCCTAGCAGCTTTTTTCTTCATACTTTCATACAACAGTAACTTTTCTTTCAATGCCGGATACGTCGATGCGCCATAAAGTATAGCCTTATTAGTTTCCAGGTCTGAAATTCCGTCTATAATATATTGGATGGCGACGTAGTCGGGGAATTTAGCTCGCTTCCCCATTTCTTTCATTATTAGCATATATTGATAATAGGATTCGTCTTTGTGTTTCTTACGTGCCGCCATCATCTCATGCATTTCTTTGGTGTTCGCAGCGTCCGGGAATTCCTTCAACACGGCTGCCTTTAGTTCTTCGTAAGTTTTGTGCACTTTTTCCGTCTTCAGCCACAGCCTTGCTGTTCCCGTCAATGACCTACGAGCAATGATAAGCCGTTGCTGCGCAGACCATCCAAATATCTCCGCGTTGTCATCGATATCTTGAGCCCATTTTGTGGATGCATAGGAATGGTCTTCACCACTGAACTGAGCTAGTTCAAACATGTTGAAAAATGCGTCTTTGCTGTCCGCCATACCCATCGTCATCTGAGTATTGGGAATTTCTCTGGGAACGTTTTCCAATAGCGTCTTTCGTCTTCAACTAACGTCTTTCGTCTTCAACTAACGTCTTTCGTCTTTGTAATGCGTCTTCGTCGTGATTGTTCGTCGTTTTCCACTGGTTTTTCACCCTTTGATGCGATCGTCTTTTTTTTATTTCGTTTTTTCAAACCACATGCCCGCTATCCCGGACGAGCCCCCAAAATGTAGAATGTGGGAGTGTGGGGCAAATAAAATGCTTAAATAAACATTCTAAATGGTTTAATAAAACTTATTTCCTCTAACCGTGTGTCTCCCGTAACGTTCCCTTCCCAAACTGTCTTCCGCCATCACTCTACTCTACTCCCTCTCACAGTCGTTCCTTCTCTCTCTCATGCGTTACGTTCCATTCCTCATAATAATACATTCACTCTTACATTAAAAACACTCATCCTACATATATTTAGTTTTTTGTCATTGATTATAGCCGCTCTTAAAATATATATATTTTAATACGTCATTGTATTTATTATTTGGACGTTTTCAGTCAAATATTTATTAGTCTTTATCTCATAAACTAGAGTCAATTTGACAAATCTGATATTTTTCTCGTATTCAGCATCCTGAACTTATACAAAATTGACTTCAATCTACCTTGCCGCAAAATGACTGTTCCCCAGTGTAATTCATGTATGTATATCATTTTTATTTTCAAAACTCTATTCTATGCTTTACCTGTGTTCTTCTTTTTAGTGTGATCTTTTGGGTTGAATTGAACCTACTGCAATATCCCTTGTTACTATGTAATATCAGCGTAATCCCAATCTAGGTCCAGGCGTGTGGCCGAGGTCGCATCATGGCTTAGCGCGTGCCCTGACAACCAATTTAACTCTGCCATTAAAGCAATCCAATACCACCTCTAAGGTATCCAACATAAGAGCTTATACGACTGCTATCATTGCTTAGCTCTTGGAATTGGACAACGATACATCTGCAGTTAGTGTAAGCGAGAATCGAGCTTGGAGTAGAGGTAATAAAGGTGTGCTAAGTGCAAGATTATTCTAGATCTTTACACCTATCGGGTTACGCGCCCCGACTTCCTCGTTGCCAAGCGAGTAGGATCGCCATTTGTTGTGATTATACGGGACTGCTACACAAAACAAGTTTAATTGCAATCATTATGTGTATGTTCCGTGGAGTACAAAATAAGCTTTAGCCATGGTTTTAGAGTATAATGTAATATTGTATAACGTGGGTGGCTTTATAAGCAGCTGAAAGGTTTTATTAGAAGAACTACCTTCTGCCCGCGACTTCGTCCGCGTGAAATTCCTTGTTCCCCCGACACGTCACATAGCATCGGCTGATATTAATTCGTTTTCGCTTAGATCTTTCCGAGTTTTTTCCTCTAGCGTGATGTTTCTTTTACAAGGCTAAGGCTATTATTTTAATTTAACTTTTAATTTAATTTAATTTTTGTTTTTTTTTTTATATTATTTATTTTAATTTTAAATCGGACTGTATGGAATTATGGATCAATTAGTTATCTGAAATAAATGAATTTTAATTTAATTTAAAGCACCATATTATTCAGAATGTTTGAATTCTAAGTCTGTACTCTTCTTTATTTTATTTTTATATAACTTAACTTTAGTTCATAACCCAGCGAAACCGTCGCCTATCTTATTTTTTGTAATTGTATTATTTTTGAGTGAAATTATCTTAAATCGTAAACCGTATCCATACTAATATTATAAATTCGAAAGTAACTCTGTCTGTCTATCGGTCTGTCTGTATGATACCTTTTCACGCCTAAACCACTGAACGGATTTTGATAAAATTTGGCAGAGAGATAGATTGCATCCCGGGAAAGGACATAGGATAGTTTTTATTCCGATATTCCTACGGGATCGACACTTATGCGGGTGAAACTGCGGAGCGCTACTATACTATAATATTATAAATTCGAAAGTAACTCTGTCTGTCTGTCTGTATGTATATTACTTTTTCACGCCTAAACCACTGAACGGATTTCGATAAAATTTGGCAGAGAGATAGATTACATCCCGGGGAAGGACATAGGATAGGTTTTATCCCGATATTCCCACGGGATCGACACTTATGCGGGTGAAACCAAGGGGCGCTGCTAGTGTTAAATATATACTACTTATTTAATCCATAGTAACAGGTTGCGCAACGATGTCCTTACCAGTCTGTTTAGGTATCGAATAGAGTATATTTTTCCAAAAATTCAACAATTCACGTACTCCATAGTTTATCCCACAAATCAAGTAATTCATACCCTCCCTGCAAAAGCCACTAACATTTCTCCCATTCCTAGTCATAAAGGCGTTATACAGAAAACTTACTAGCACATCAACTTGCTACATTGTTGCTGAATGACGCACGAATGCACTTACCTGAATCCCTTCCATAAAATCAGCCCTCTACGTACGAAGAGGGCTTGATTATGAACCTCACTTACTGTTGTAAAGACATTGTTGTATATGGTGATTGGAGGTAAGCTGTCATCCTATGTGGGTTTTAATCGTTCGTTGGTTAAGGGGGAAGCTCTAAGGTGGCCCGCGAAATTCAAATTTTCTTACGTTTTTTGCAATTTGCTGGTCAGTATTAAGTTGTACGTTGATTAAAATATGATGTCAAAATGTCAAGATTTCATGAAATAGTCATTCTTGGGGATTACATGGTCTTAGAGAGTTGTGTTGATGACTTTAATAATTATAATTCTGTAAATATATATTTGTTACGGCCGCGAATCATATTTTAATCAACGTACAACTTAATACTGACCAGCAAATTGCAAAAAACCTAAAAAAAAATGAATTTCGCGGGCTACCCTGGCGCTTTCGCCTTAATGAGATGTAATAATTGATGAATAAGGTGAGACTACAAGGCATTTTTTTTTGCCCCGCTCTGGGTGGAGCGGAAGGGAGTGTCAGACTCTTACTGACTAAAACCCACCCGTGTTCCTTCCTTCCCTTTATGTTCCGGGGCAGCGGTAACCCTTTCGGACAATCCCGCTGACTTTCGGTCAATCCCGCTGAAGACTACAAGGTATCAATCCATACTAATGTACTAATCCATACGAAAGAAACTCCACCTGTATGTTACCTTTTCACATCGAAACCGCTGAACGGATTTCGATAAAATTCGCAAGGAGACAGATGGCATCCTGGGGAAGGACATAGGTAGGCTATATTTTGTCCTGGTAGCACTTTCCCGTGGGATAAATTCCGCTATCCACACGGGCGCAGCCACTGGCAGAAGCTAGTTTTGCTTACTCTATGCAATAACTAACCCTGTACTTATTTTTGTTGCTGACGATCCTTCAGGAATAAAAACAAAAGAAAAAGCGGATCAAACCGGAATGAGAAAGTTTATAGTGGATAAGACAGAGATTGAGACAGAAGAAGAACAAGCAAGGGGATCGAGGAGGGGTGGAGGGGTGGAGGGGGGTTCAAGGGATCAGACCGGAATAACTCCTTTGTAGTTATGTGAACAATTTTGTAGTTATTCTTATCCTTACATAGTATAAAACAAAGTCGCCAAAATGTCTGCCTACGCGCATAACTTCCGAATGACTGCAAATTTCGGAAATTCGAAAAAAAAATTGCACCCGTGCGAAGCTGGGGCGGGCCGCTAGTCACACTAATATTATAGAGGCGAAAGTTTGTCAGTGTGTGTGTTTATATGTTTGTTACTTCTTCAGGCTCAAACGGCGGGACCAATTTTGATAAAATTTTGTATGGAGATAGCTGACACCCTGGATTAACATATAGGCCACTTTTTATCCCGATATTCCCACAGGATCGACACTTACGCGGGTGAAAACGCGGGGCGCAGCTAGATATGAATAAAATTGTAAGTAAATCGATCCTAGTGAACACTGTTGGAAATGCTATCCTAGAACTAGAATCTATGAAGACTAACAAGGTCATAACTAAAGACTTCAAGTTAGTTGAAGAAAATCCTTAAGGTGATAGTCCTAACAGTCAGGCAATTTCAGGGCACCGCTTGGCGCTAGACATCAATTATTTCCATTCCGTGGCACTGCGCACGATTTATCGCAGCCAACTGTTTTACATGCGCTTCTTCCCATCCCATCTTTTCAACAGCCTTATTGCGAAGCACACTTGCGAACACAATACCTTTCATTTTGTCAATTCAAGAACATTTGTCGGCTGAATTGATTTATCTTCCGCCCTTCAAATCACTTCTCCAAACTGTGGAAGTTTATCAAATGCCTTTCAATATTAACTGAAGAAATGCTCAATGCAAAGCCTTCTTTTGTTTTCGATAGCAACAGTGGTTACGGATATGTAGTCAGAAGCCCGAAAGTCTGACCACCATTCTTACTAAAGAGTTATCGTGCTACCCAGTAACTGGGTTGTGAAGGTCAGACAGGCCATTCAAAATACTTGTACCCATAGTCCATGTAAAATACTTGTACCCAGATGCATCTGTGGGGTAATTGTGTAACATACCTACTATCGGTAGCAATGGCTTCCAGTTTGACAGTTCAACAACATGCATTGCCGTATTTTCGTTATTGAGCAGACAAATTTTTTGAAAACGTGAAGCAATGGTTTAGCAATATACTTCTAAATGTTGCAGATTGTAATTAAAAGTGTGGTATCCAAAATAAATTTAGGGTGCTGGTTAAACTCGAAGCCGACCCCAAAATAGTAAAACGCTAAGCAGATGAACACGAGGTCAATGGTGCATACGGCAAAAGTATGGTGAAGTAGTTGTATTAATATTGATGGTGCAAACGAAACTAATTAGTCTCATCTGCACCATTGATGGTGCAGGTCAATGGTGCATACGGTACAACGGGTAATAAAGACTTCTAGATATACTCAATTAAATAAATAAATTTATGAAGACATGTAAGTCAAACTCACGTAACAATTTAACACTAATGTCCGTTTATTATGCAGAGCTCAGATCACGATTGTGCTAATCCATCGCCTACGGACACTATTAACCCATTTCTACGAACTTTTACAACTACGTGGGAAGAGGTAAGATATATTATACAGTCCATTATTTTCTTCGGCCCAGAGCAGAATCGAGGGAAATACGTTTAACATTGAGATAGGACCGATATATTATGCCATACTAGCAACGCCCTGCGGTTTCACCCGCATAAGTGTCGATCAAAAAAAGTGTGTCAAAAAAGTGTCATATGTGTTAATCTGATGTATATGCTATATTAGGTACTGTAAAATTTCATCATAATCCGTTCAGTAGTTTTTGCGTGAAAGAGTAACAAACATCCATCCAACCATCCTCACAAACTTTTCTTTCTTTTCTTTCTTTTTATGAATTCAAAGGAAATGATCAAAGTAGGGGTTTGCT
Organism: Oligia fasciuncula; assembly: GCA_963082905.1. Taxonomy (NCBI): domain Eukaryota; kingdom Metazoa; phylum Arthropoda; class Insecta; order Lepidoptera; family Noctuidae; genus Oligia; species Oligia fasciuncula. The sequence goes on from OY720408.1 coordinate 12,786,967, forward strand.
ATATGGACCATAATTGAACGAATTGCTTATCCAAAAAACAATGTTCAATGCAAACGTAATAATTTCTAATCAACCCCTAAACATAAAAGACTATAGCCAAACAAACTTTGTGGATGATAAAGAAAAAAATTTGGATAGAAAACTTAAAAAAAAAAAGGTTGCTTATACCATTTATAACTCAAGAACGGCTGCACCGATTTTTACGATCTTTGATTTGTTGGATTTGTCTCCGCCCTGAATAGCAGAACAACTATTAAGACATGGGAAAAATTCAAGAAAAAAAAATGAAGGTAGTTCATTTTCTCATACATTTTGTATCGAACGGCTTTTTTGATGATGTCACGAGAACGAACTGACTTATTTCGATAGTGATTCTGAGGCGGTACGAAGTTCGCCGGGTCAGCTAATAATTTCTAAAGAAAACAGGTGCTGCGGAAACGACGTAATGGCTGACTCGAATGAATGAAAGAATGACTCGCATTGTCCTCAATGGCGACAGTGATATGACATCACACCATTCACCAACCCCAACATCGATAGCCGTAACAATTTATGTACAAAAGCCATGTCCAACATTGTAAGATTATTGTCCGATATCGTGTAGCCATCCTACACAAAATTAAAACGAATCACCATCTTTATGTGTCGAGTCAAGTGTAATGCTGAAACATTACCAATAAAATATGTAATGCAAGATTACAAGCGTAAAGTATACCATAAAAGTGAAATGACCTCATGCGATATTCTTTGAAGAATGAAACAATACTGGGACGTCTGGGACCATATGGGTTGATATATGTTTATGGTATATGGGATTGTGGAGACTGGAGAGGTATTTCTTCATTCTTAAGGCAAAACAAAAGAAGGACAAGATATGTCAAACACTCGGACAAGATGGACGGAAGACAGGGAAGAGAAGCGAAAAATGGAGGAGCTACATAGATGCCCAGTAAGCTGAAAAGGCTGCAGACAAGAATAATAGAGCAGGGTTAGATGATATTACCAGCGAGAGCGAGCAACAGTAGCAATGGCTTTAATTCTGACAGTTCAACAACTTTCATTGCGTTATTTACGTTGATAAGCAAACAATTTTTTCGAAAATGGATGAGCAATATCCTTTAAAATTATTCAGATTGAGATTCATAGTGTGTTACGCAATTATGGTGGTATTGCTACCTGACATTATGCTCAGCAGGGTGTTTTTGCAGAAGCATGTTATTTCTCCAAGACCTAAGACGTGGATGAGACTCGCACATACCAGGGGCGCATGTCACAAAAGGGAGTAAGCTTATACTCAGCTGTGTGTGGAACAAGGCTGCCAATAATGACGATGATGATGTAATTTTTTGTACTATGAGTGTTTTTGTTTATATTTGTTCATCATCTGCCTAGCCTTTTCCCAACTATGTTGGGGTCGGCTTCCAGTCTAACCGATGCAGCTGAATATCAGTATTTTACATGGAGCGACTGCCTATCTGACCTCCACAACCCAGTTGTAATATGATGGCCCTTTGGTAAGACTGGTTGTCAGACTTTCGAGCTTCTGACTGACTACCCGTAACGACTGCCAAAGATCCACGAATTACAGCCGGGACCAACGGTTTAACGTGCTTTCCGAGGTACGGAGGGGTCTCAGTATGTAAAGATGGTCACCCATCCACAGACCAACCTCAGCAAGCTTAGCTTAACCTGATCGATCGACTTGTGCGGCTGTTATTATTTAGCCACGGGCCCCAGCTCCTCTTTTGTTTTTATTTGTTGTTGTACCAATAAACGAAATTTGTTTTCTGTATTTCTATCTTTCAACCATATTTATAGAACAGCCGGTCGATTCGAGAATAGCACAGCAGGAGCAATTTTAGAGTCTCTACGTGGAATTATAGAAAATATTTTCAAGCAACTTGTATATAGGGTGACTGGTAATTAGTGACCGATACTTAAACACGTGATTTTACTCATCATTATGAACAACTTTTACTATGGGACCAAACCTGAAATCGCGAAAAAAAATCAGCTGTTTCCTACATTTATGTTCGCATAACCCGTCAAAATGTAGGGAGCAGCTGATTTTTTTTTCGCGATTTCAGGTTTGGTCCCATAGTAAAAGTTGTTCATAATGATGAGTATAATCACGTGTTTAAGTATCGGTCACTAATTACCAGTCACCCTATATAACACCTACTGCTAAATTCGTCATAAAACAGCATTATTGAGAAATTTCGTTTTATATTGTTTTTTAACAGAGATAATTTCGTTGAGTTACGATATTGACCACAAACAATTTATAAATTATTTTGATCGTGACGGAATTGAGAATAGGAATGTTGCAATTTAGACATCAACACTTGTAGCGAGCGCGTTATCGAAGATGCTACAAATTGTTTGTGGTCTAACGTAACTGTGAAAGTATGTGGAGATGAAAATGACTTCATACTATAACTTGTTGAGGCGTAAGGGTCGATATTCCCTAGTAATTGGATTGAAGAGGTCAGATGGTAGTAGATTCGTCTCAAGACGTAATCACATAACATAACATCATGCCTATAACCCTTGAAGAGTTGGGCAGTGGTAACTACTAACCTATAGAACACCCACATTTTGCCAGCTAAGTATGTTTAGGTCTTATGTAATAGGGGGCGAGCCTATTGCCATCAACCGGGCACACATCCAGATTCCAGACTACAGCTGTGAAATACCTAATTGAAAAACCCAATGTCACTTTACCCGACCTGGGAATCTGACCCAGGACCTCATGATCAATAGAGCTTGCGACTACTCGACCAACGAAGTGATTGTAATCAATCGATCGTTAATCGAACACGTTTGGTCGTCATCGAAGCTTGTATTGAGAGCTGACCCTAACATTGCCGAGAATAATCGGGATAAAGAAGAACAATATGATGGTGTTAATGATGATTAGAGAACAAAATATAAAGTCTACTCCTCAAATGTTGATATAGTGAGTACTATTTGTATCTTGAAATAGTATACTAGTAGCTTCAAAAAATAAAGAAAAAAATGCACTGAATTAGCGTATGTTTTTGCTTAATTTGTTCAGAGTATGTATCACGGAACGACCAGGGAAGCATGGTACAAAAGGGAGGACGCCTATATTCAACAGTCGATGGAACAAGGCTGCCAATTATGATGAAGACGAAGAGAAGCAATATAGAAGTTATCGCAAGACAATATTTAACAGCACAGGTCCGTTCCTGTATGTAGTATTGCAGCCACTTGTGGGATGGCTCAGCAAAATACCAGCTTGCTGCACTTGACTTGGTGGAACGCAGAGCTAAAAGGCTTATAGGCGACGAGACGTTGGTAGCTACGCTTCACAGCCTAGCTCATCGGCGTGATGTTGATTGTCTGTCGGTCTTGCACTTCGGAGAGTGTGCGCGGGAGCTCCACGACCTGATCCCACCATCGCCCTTTTACCACCGAACAACCTGACGTACTGCAGCGTACCATCCGCACTTGGTTGATATCCCCACGAGTCTTACTCAGCGCTTCTCCTCCACTTTTATTATGCACAGCCAAAGTGTGGAACTCTCTGCCGGCATCTGTGTTCCCTGCCACATTTAACCCGTCTGCCTTCAAAGCAAGAATGAAAAGGCATCTTCTGGGCACGCTTGTTCCATCATAGACCTCATCTGTCGCTTTCCATCAGGCCTGATCGGGGTCAAGAGCGGGCCCATTTAGTAATAAAAAAAATAACGTTACTCAATATCTGTAACTGCAAATAGAAAATTACTCAATACAACATCACAATCAAGAATTCACAAACAAAAAACAATACATGAATCTCTATTAAATTACCTGCATCCAGTAGCCATTGCACACAACGTGAGAGAATCAAGTAAACATACCCATCGACTAATTATAGACTGCCAATTTAGACATAGATTAGATAACCAGGGTTGTCAACTTTTTTCCCAAAAAAAAACAAGGTTTAAGTGAGGTTGGAGAAAATGAAAAAAAAATGCTTTTGAATTATACATACTTATATAATTATTTTTTTACTTTTGCAGAACTTTATCCTTACGAAGCCACTCAAATTGAAAACCGAAGCTCATTTTGCATTAATTTATTTAACGGTTTTGTAGTCAAAACCAGTATTTTAGATAGGTACTATATTAGTATTCAACAATGAATTGGTATTCAAGAGAAAAATAAAGTATCAAACTGAAACTACTACTAATAGTAAAAATACCATGCCTACTATACCAACTAAGGTTGGCAACACAAATACAAATACTTGAGATTGGCAACCCTACCCTATAGTTACTACAAATTCTTACGTGGCATGTGAACTGCCCTGATAAACTCCTCTTTATCCCACGACTTCTTTGTCTTCATCTTTTTGCTTCATAGTTAACGAAGACGAGAGTGGGTGGGTTTGCGCATCTATAATTTTTTGGTGGCGTAATCAACTTGTTTCCTGATGTTATGACATTAATTGGGGCAGTTTGTATAGGCTTATTCAATGCTTGATTCGTTGGCTTGAATTGATTAAATTTTTATTTATAAATTAAAATAACAAAAAATAAGTCTTGTGTTCTAAGCGTTGCAATAAATAATAATGGGTAGGTACGTATCAAAATCCCGAAGATTCATAATACCGATGATTGAAATACCGACGTCCAAAAGACCGAAATTCAAAATACCGAAAGTTTTAAATGCCGATAGTCGAAACACAAAATACCGATGTTCAAATGCCCGAAAGGACGAAATCCCGAATGGACGAAATACCGATGGATGAAATCCCAAACGCAATAGGCGACGTATGATGCAAGAGCGAGCGAAGGGCACCCCGAGGTTCGGTTTTGTTAGGTTACTTTAAACCCTTTACACAGAAATAGGGAAGATCAAAGGTTTGCTTATGTTCAATGTTGTCATCTATACTTCTATACTAGTATTATAAAGAGGCAAAATTGTGAGTTTGACGTAGGGCCCGTAATCTTCGGAACTACTGATCCGATTCCGAAAATTGTTTCACTATGAGAAGCTACAGTAATGCCGATTGTCATAGGATATATCATTTATTTATTCAATATTATGTTAAAACGGGAAATTTCTCGCGAACGAAGTCACGGGCAGAAGCTAGCTGTGAATAAATACTTTCTTTCTTTCCGAGTGTACTAGACTATGAAAATAGGGAAGCTGTTATGTCTCATGCAGAACTGGTATCTTGGTACAAATGATGCTGCAGGGGCTTTTACCAATTTAAATGGTAAATAGATGTAATATTCTTAGTAATGATAGATAAATATTAAATATCCAACGTAAAAGTTTAGAAATGGGTTTTTACCCCATGCGACAAAGAATAAGTGAGAAATCCAAGCAAATATTGACTGAATTAACAATTGTATCAAACTGAATTAAATTCAAATTACCAGGGAAGCATGGCCCAAAAGGGAAGAGGTATTATTGGCCAACTCCAGGGTACAGGCCTCCTCTCATACAATCAGTAGCACGAGCATAGATTACCACGCTTGCTCAAGACGGGTTAATATTAACAACAATATGTATTATTTATTATTGTTATCATCAATTTGCTTAGCCATACAATGTGTGTTATAGCATATAGAGAAACGTGTGAGTTATAAACGAATATAAATATTTAAACACACGCTAATATGCACGGTAAATATAACGTCAGGTAGCTAAGCACAAATGTCAACAATGTCCAAATATTTAGCAGTCGCTTGGGAAATCAGTTTTTTGACGCGGATCCGTTAACTTGCATTACTAGAAAGCATAATCTTTGTTTTAAAAATTGACTTTTTGGGAACAGGTAGATATAGTGGGTCATCTCAAGGTGTTACGTAGGCGACTCTTTCAATATTAATATTGAAATAAAGCTGGTCTACAAGAATTAGGAATTCTTCAGGTTGTATTTTTGGGGTAGCTATTTAAATGGAACGCCCATCATGACTCTTGAAAAGGACATTATTCTTTATGGAGCGTCAAGGTGTCTGAAATTTCTTCTAGAAAATAAACCATAAACTGTGATGAACACCAAGGAGCTCCGACATCCAGGTGAAACTAAAATTCACTAGATACTAGAACCAATCCTGCTCGATCCTAAATCTGTCACAACGCACACGTCAGGGGGTGACCAGACATTGGTCAGACAGGGGTCAGAGCAATTTCTAGCAGCCAGGAAGAAGTACCTAAGGCAAGACCGCTGAAACTACCCTAAATCCAAATCGAAGTAGATACAGAACTGTGTTTTGAATTCAGCGTTGTTTACTTTCTTACATTTTCAAGAACCCTTGATACCATTCAAATCCAGCCGGTCGATTCTGTAAAAATCTCACCCTGAAAACTTAGGTGAAGTGAGTTTGTTTTTGCTAGGAATTGACACGACAGCTCACTCCACGCTCGCTTCACCTAAGTTTTCACGGTGAGATTTTTACAGAATAGCACCGCAGATTACCAAGACAAAAACACAGGGCCGTCTTAACCATATTGGGCGCCGGGGTGCGAAAAACAGTCTGGGCAACAAAAAAAACTTGATTTTGGAGTTCAATTTTTAGGGAGAAGCACCAAGGTAGCCCGCGAAATTCAATTTTACGTGTTATTTCTTACGTTTTTTGCAATTTGCAGGTCAGTGTCAGGACTGTCAGGTTGTATATTTTGTCTTGCATTTGACCTAAAGGGTTGTATTGATATACAACCCTCTAAGTTCTTATAACCCTATTGATTGATATTTCATGAAATAGTAATTTTGAATTTCACTACCTTGCGCCACCTTGACGCCTCCTAAGACCCTGCGCCCGGGAGCCACGCACCCATTTTTTTTTTTTTTGCGGATGGGAAATCATCAAATGACCCCTCCCGCTCTGGGTGGAGCGGAAGGGAGTGTCAGACTCTTACTGACTAAAACCCACCCGTGTTCCTTCCTTAGCCCTTTATGTTCCGGGCCAGCGGTAACCCTTTCGGACACGCACCCCTTGCACCTTCGGGTAAAGACGGCCCTGCAAAAACAAACTCGTCTGCTCACACTAAACTACAGCTGAACTAAAACAATGCTAGTATCATACCAGTACACGTTACAGTACGTGCCGGGTGCTGCCACAGTTTCCACGATATTGCACAACAATGCCACGAAAGTGATGCCTGTTATGAGCACCATTTACTGTTTACTAAGTATATCACGGTTGCGTAAGTCGTCAAGTAATTAATTACTTTCTTAGTAGCACTGAGTAGTTGAGGAGTTTTTAAGTTTGATGTGTGAGAGGAAAGTATGGCAGAAAGGGAGTATATTATTTATATTATTGGCTTAAGTATACAGAGTGTTTGGAAGCTGAGTGCAAAGTTTTAAGGGAGTGATAATTGACACCATTTTACATAATTTTGAGTCAGCTATACATGTCTTAGACAAAGTATCTTTTTTATGGTTCCGTGCCCAAAGGGTAACAACGGGACCCTATTACTAAGACTCCACTAACCGTCTGTCTGTCTGTCATTATAGGTGTAATTGCCAAAAAACGTAATTCAATTACCATATTCAAAACAGTAGCGGTATAAACAAGAAGTTTTAATTAAACAATTTCAAAATACTTTGTATCATGCATGAGTCAGATGTAATAACGATAAGAGATATTATGACTAAACAAGTTTACACCAAATAAAGTGGTCAATATCTTCAATCTCTCGTAAAAATACTGTAGGGTGTTTCTCAAATTTCGTGCATATTCCGTGATATTTCTAAGTTTCAGATTAATTGACGAATAAAGTTGTTTTTTTTTCTTATATCATTAATATATAGATAATCTTTTAAGATTTTGTGATTTATACCTCATTTCTACGGATAACAAAGAAATTACAATGATTTAAAAAATCGGGATACGACGGTAATGAGAACGTTAAGGAGGGTAATGATTTTTTGTCGTCAAGTCAAAGTCTAGCGTGCTGAGGAGATGAATGGCGAGAGGGGATCCGGTCGTTAGCGCGAAAAGGGACCTCACCATTAAAAGGAACAATAATATGGACAAGACACTCGGAAACAAACTATCCCAGGGCGGTACCGGCTGCCCAGCAGCCGGAGAATCCGCCACGTTCCCTTTGGGAACGTCAAGCCCCCATTCGTATTCTGGGGGGGGGGCAACGACTGTCACCCGTTTGCCAATGGCAACAAGAGCCGAGGAGGCTCCTGTCCCTTAGGGGATCAAAAAGGGGTGAGGAGTGATGCGGGGTCGGAGTCCGACACCGCATCTGGAGGCGCGAGCACGGGAGGCTCAGGGAACCCCTGTCGTGCCAAGGAGGTGGCCGCTGCGAAGAAGAGCAAGCGGCCAAGGTCAGGGTCAGCCAGGGGTCGTCCTCCGACGGGGAGCTGACCTCGGCTCAGAATATCCCCACCAGTAGGCGGGGTGGAGTCCGAGAGCGAGGCAAGAGGAGGGGGCTCACTGCCCGGGAGGCCGCAGAGAGAGAGGAGGAGGAGCCCACAAAGGAGGGGGGGGACTGGTCGCGCGGTCGCTTCGGGGCCCTCAGACGATGAGGCGGGTGCGGTTGGCGGCCCCAATGCAGACCGCAAGCAAAGGTTTGCGGAGGTCGTGGAGGCCGCGATCCAGGACGTGTCCCTGAAGAAGATACAGTCTTCTAAGAACAGGGCCATGGTCTCGGCGACGGCCTCCATCATGGCGGCAGCGGAGGCGGCCAACTACGACGGCCCGTCGGCCGGCGAAGTGGCCGAACTGCGGGCGGAGGTCGCCCGCCTGATGGCCGCCATGGGGCTTCTCCAGGAGGGGATGGAAGGCTCCGTGCGGACCTGGCTAGCCTGAGGGCCGCCGGCAGCGCGCAGGCGCAACTGCCAAGCCAGCCCGTGCCGGTGGAGAACAAGGTCCTGAACCTGGTCCGGCAGGAGCTGGCGACCTTCCAGGCACGGTTCTCCGTCCTGGAGGGCATAGTCCTGCGCCCCCCCCAGGCGGGTAGGACGGCCCCGGGGCGCCGGAAACCACCCCTTCCCTGTGCTAGTGCTCGGGGACTTCAACGCCAAGAATTTGGCCTGGGGTTCCCGTTACACGGATGTACGGGGCAGGATGGTGGAGGACTGGGCTCTGGAAACAGGCGTGGTCGTCCTAAATCGGGGTTCTGTTCCCACGTGTGTGCGAATGCGGGGTGAATCCGTGGTGGACATCTCGTTCGCCAGCCCCGCTCTGTCACAACGTGTCATTGACTGGCGCGTCATGAAGGAGGTGGAGACCTACTCCGATCACCGGTATATCCGGTTCGACGTCTCCGCCCAGGCCTCTAGCGCGCTGGTCCAACAGACTCCGAGTGGTCCGCGGTGGGCCCTGTAGTAGATTCTAATTGCCGTCGTTTTGACCTCATTACCATCGCTCAAAAAAACGACGGTAAACGAAGGCAGTGAGGAAGAAGGTAATGAGGTTTGAGACATTGATTATTTTTTTCTTAAATAATATCAACATTACGAACTTCATGCATATTCTAAACCACGAAGGTACTTATTAGAAATGATAATTAGCTGTTGAATAATTATTATCATAAATACTTACTCAATAATACGGGCGAAAGGAAAGAGAACGATTCCAAAATATTCACCGCCCGCGCTACTTGAAACGTAAATATGTTTTTACTACAAACAAGCGTGGACTCTCTATGACATTTGCTGGCCGGCTGAGACGTGCGCGGGGGAGCAGGCGATAGTAGTGGTGCATTTAGGGTCATACGCACACTATAATTTAGATTTACTTTCAAACCGATGGTAATCAGAAAAAAAATATATTAAACTTTTATAATTAAAAATGTATTAGTTTACTGAGTTACTGTTATTTATATTAGGTGTAAACTTTGTATTTTTAATGTAGTTCTTAAATATGGTTACTTTGATTGATTTCAGTATGAGTATTTTTTGGTAAAAAGCAAATGTATTCGGGAAATTAGGAAATGGACACCGAAGGAAATGACAATACATTAAGTTTTTTATTTATAATTTAATAATTGTGTTGTTTTGACCTGTAAATGTTCCATGCATGTAAGCACAACTTGATTATGTTTGGTTTCCTTAATAAGGAATACAGATTTTTAATGAATAAATAAAGATTTTTAACCTGGACGCGTAATATGCACGAAAATTGAGAAACACCCTGTAACGATGCTACCATAGAGTGCTGCGATGAAGTATGGAAACAGAAGACATATTTATGTTATGTTAAGGCGAAAGCACTAAGGTAGCCCGCGAAATTCAATATTTTTTTCGTTTTTTGCAATTTGCTGGTCAGTATTAAGTTGTACGTTGATTAAAATATGATTAGCGACCTTATCAAATATGTATTTACAGAATTATAATCATTAAAGTCATCAACACAACTCTCTAAGACCAAGTAATCCCACTGAATGACTATTTCATGAAATCTTGACATTTTACAATTATACTAACTTAAAAAGTAGTATTACTGATCCTAATGATTTGAACATTTGCCTTGGTAAGGTGTTGTCTCTTGATAAATCCTTTTACAATAAAATAATGTAAATGTACTCCTCATAATGTAAATGTAGCTCACTTATTCAATTAAATGCAAAATGGCCTGCTCCCATCAAGCTTCAAGAGAACAGCATAGCCATAAGCTTAATATTTCAATAATATATGTTTTAAATTTTTATATTGACATTTATCAAAATTAGTTCGGTACTAGCTGCGCCCCGCGGTTTCACCCGCATAAGTGTCGATCCCGTGGGAATATTGGAATAAAAAGTAGCCTAAATGTTAATCAAGGGTGTCAGCTACAAAATTTTATCAAAATTGGTAAAGCGTGAAGAAGTACCAAACATATAAACACACACACACACTCACAAACTTTCGCCTTTATAATATTAGTGTGATTTATTGAAACCATCTAAAACTGTTTCAACAATATCCACTTTAAAACCATAACTCCAAAGCAGCCAACAATCAAAGCTTCAGTCTCCGTTATACAAACCAAAAAAATATGTCAAGGAATTTATAACCACAGCATGCACTTAGGTTACGGTACAGTACAGCGAGCAAAATTTACAAATAATACAGCTACGGGTGTCGTCATTTCCTGGCATAACGTAGGACACAAATGTCGACACTTCGAATTGGGTCGTATTTTACCGCGTTTTATTATCTTTGTCCACCATGTTGTGAACTTGTGACTGGCCAGTAATATTTTGTAATGGGTATAAAATCACTTTTATCTCACAAACGTCTCGACATTTTTACTCGGCTCGCCGCATTCCGGGAGATTACGAGCGCTGATTTTATTTTTTAATTTATTTTATGTTATAAATTGTTGGGATCAACATTCTGAGTTGGATTGTGGGTGAAGAAATATTTAATTATCATTATCATAAATACCTTTTCAGATCTTATTTTTAGTAAACGGTAAACATAAAGTAAACTTAGCACAGAATTTGCACGGGAGCACACAGCAGGAGGTGGCATTGACACGCAAATTATAACCATGAATAACAGCACAAGATTCTAGCGCAGAAACTTTAAGTCTGTTGTCAAAAAAACCTCGCTGTTAAGTCTGTTGTCAAAATGTATGGTACTGTACTGGTAATTTTTTTTTTAACTTAGAGCGCCCCGCGGTTTCACCCGCATAAGTGTCGATCCCGTGGGAATATTGGGATAAAAAATTGCCTATATGTTAATCCAGTGTGAACTACCTCCATACAAAATTTTATCAAAATTGGTCCAGGCGTTTGAGTGTGAAGAAGTAACAAACATATAAACAAACACACACACACAAACTTTCGCCTTTTTAGTGTGATAGTGTGATAACCGACGAAAAATTTCAACGCAGCGGTGTCCAGAATCATGTACTGAATCCAGGTAGATGTTCCTTCCACCCTGTATACTACCACTGGTTCAGGACAAAAAAATAGAAACAAATTAAATTCAATTATTTCGTCGGTTTAGAACACGGTGACATACGTAGGCATTCAATAATTCCATCAACAATTCCCTCGCCATTGTTCTTTACGCTTTTGCTGTATCCAAAATGCTTGTCAGTGATAGCTTATCTATTCCATTTGGTAGTAAATATGCAATTCTATGGAGAGTATACTGGTAATGTGTATATATGTATGTATTTAGAAATATATAAGTATGTTTATCAGTTGTCTAGTACTCATAACACAAGCTCTGCTTAGCTTGAGACTAGACGGCGTTGTGTGATAGTTGTGGAATATTATTATTATTATTATTATAATGTAAAGACGCAAAGTTGTGATAGGTATCTAATACGATAAATTTTGGGGATATGCCATAAGGTTCATAATTATGGGTTATCAAAACCACTATATAAAACCGCTAATTAATGTTTTTTCTTACATCTTTCTTTCTTCTATTTTACCCTGCATATCAAATACACGTCGAATTTAAGACCTTTTAGTCAAGAATCGAAGTAATTCCAGTTACATAAAACAATAATGTATCGGTTTACGATCGCAAATGACATTTAGAGATGGCTCAAGTTGTTCTAAATTACTGGGTCAACGCCTACGAACAATTTCACATTATACTCGTATATTACCTAATATTGCTAATTTCAGAACATTGTTGATAAAAACCCACTCATAAGAGTGGGTTTTAATCAAGAGATTTTACGGTATAAAACGGTATAAACCGTTAAAATTATAGAGGTATGAGGAACAGGGTGTAAAGTACACTCATCCTCCACAGAAACGGGAAGATCCTCTAGTGGGCAACGTGCGAGTCCGACTCGCACTTGGCCGGTTTTTTTTTAATGGCATCTCGCATTTTAACCTAGGTATAAAAAAACTTAAAAATAAGCGACTACACGCTAAGGGCACCCCTTGTGGGGTACGGACCTCGGCTTAGGGCGTCGCTGGGAGAGGGCAGCAAGGACAGGCTGGACCCGATTATCCCAACAATTGATGTCGGGACGGCAGAAATTGGTGCGCCGATGTATAATGTGGTATCTACTTACTAGCACCGTCTCCCACCACGTTACTACGGAAACAGATATTAATATTACTATCAGATTATACTAAGAAAAGACTAAAGATGACTTGGCAATAGAATGTTACCGACTAAAACCCCCCTAATCTTTCCGGTCAAGCACCTAAAAAGGAACTGAAGCTACATTCTTACATTATAACCGTACTAAGACAACATGCGATAGTAAAAAATGCTCGTAAACACCGTAATTTCGCGCAATCACGTTACATAGAGGTCAGAATAAGCACGAGTTTAAATCTTGTTGGAGATGGGTATGTGATTTTCTGTTAGTGCAAGATGGGTATCGTTAGTACCTATCGTTATTGAAACTACCTCCTAGCATTGCTTGCGCTCCTGGTACTTTGTAATGATTTTGTGGCAACGGTTGTTCGTTTGGATGGTTTGGATCACTGTTAATTTTTTGTATTATTTAAGTATTATATTACTGTACAAGTGCGTGGTGGTCAAATATACGATTATTTTTGGAAACGTTACAAAATTCGTATTTTAATGCAAATGCATTCACTACAGGATTGCTAATAAATTAAAATAACCAAGTATGAATACTTCCGATATTTGTGTAGAATTTTAATGGACGATCGATTTATTACTATTATATTATTTGACGGCACGGTTGGCGCAGTGGTTAAGCGATTGACTGCTGCGCTGCGTGTCGCGGGTTCGATTCCCGCACGGAACAAATATTTGTATGACCTACAAGTAGTTGTTCCGGGTCTGGCTGTTTGTGTATGTGAGTTTAAATGTTTGTAAACGCACCCACAATACAGGAGAAACTCCTAGTGTGGGGCAACGTTTTTAAAAAAAAGAAAAAGAAAGAAAGATTACAAAATCAGGCCAACCTATCTTCCTTAACTTTTAGGTTATGTCATAGGACTAGTAAGTTTGTCACGACTTTTATCTAGGACAAATCAAGAGCTAAATATTGATCCGAAAGAGAATAGGTACAAAGCTGCTTTCAAAATGCGAAAAGTTTTTTTTTCCTTTTTGGCAACTGAACCAATGTCGACTATTGTCCCAACGTCATGTAGTGACAGCAGCACAATGGGAAAAGGTTAGAGGTGTGCTCTGCGGAAACCCTCAAATTGACAACAATGACAATTCTACGAAGTTTCTGCTAGAAACCTAAGTGTTTAAGCAGACCTACAGTGGTTCTCAGTAAGACACCTCTTCTAAATGTCTTCGTGAAAACAATCTATTAGCATATTTTCCACTAACAGCCTCTTTGTAAGCCTTATATTGTAACAGAGCCACTTATTGGTGCCATTCCTTGCTTAACAGTTAAATTATCTAACACAAGACACAGAGTACCGCAAATAGAACTTTTTTTTCTTTTCACACTTGCATCTACGTGCTGCCACCTATTTATTTACTTAGCTGTGATTCGGTTCAATGAACTTCCCACTGACCACACCAAGCTCGACAAAAATAACCCTTAGAACAACCGATTAGAGTGCAAGCATCAGCAAATTGAAGTAGGTAAGTCAACGCCAAAGAAACGTCTGCGGTCCGATCACGAATTGTAAACTTATTTACGCATTTATTTCTTAGGTGCTAAGGTCAGTAAAAACGGTCCGCGGTTTTCTTGACAGCAAAAAACAAATTTGTGCTCCCTATTTACCTTAGAATTCACGCACGTGACGATTCGATGAATGGTTTCCAATGAAAAGTTCATTCGAAAAACTTTTTGACACCTACGTTTTGTTGTGTAAGCGCGTTTTGTTTGAAGACCTATGACTTTGACACCATTGTTTAAAATTTTCCGCTTTTTAGGCGTTTCGTCGTTTATTGGAAACAATGACGAAATAAATGCACAATGCTGGATTTGAGGAAACGGAGGCTTAACAAAGTATTTCCTCAGTACCTACGTATTTCAATGTGACGCAATGCAATGAAACTTGTTCGGATAAGAGTGTCGAAAATTGGTGCAACAAATTGAATATTTAAGATAGCCTTATATGGAAAGCACCTTATTGGCTACATAACTTGACCTGATAATAATACATACCCCATAAAACTGCGGGAACAATGTGGAATTGAATTTAAAGTCATGATTGGATCTTATTCTTTTCTTCGTGATGAAGCTAGCTAGGAAGTTCGATAGACTCTCTGGGAGACGTCACAAAACTTGCTGAAAAAGTAAGAAGGAAAATACCTTGATTTACGGTAAACATGCCAGCCAGGCCATCGCTCAGCATAATGCTACGACCCTATGCGAGACAGAGCCCTACCACTGGTTTTCAGCGACAGCCGGCGTTCACGTGATGACGTCAACCGGTGCAGCATACGATAAGATAAAAATAATAAATAAAATAAATACTTAATACCTAGTTCAAAATGTTTACATGTATAAACATAATGTTATTATTTGTAAAATGGTAACTTTCCTGGCAACGACTCACGCGCCGCACTCATCTTTCTCTCTGACTACTCTGTGACTGTGACACAGTGGAGGCAAGGTAGACAAGCTGGTTGATTTGTTATCAATTTGTGACGTCACTCTATAAGCAAATCTCATAGCCCATGCCCTGTTGGCATGGGAGTGAGAGATAAGATAATTTATAGTGGATTTTAAAAGTTGATGGATCAAGCTTTTATGCACCTTTACTTCTTTCTCTACTTCCCAAGGGGTATCGTGTTTCCTAGTAACTGGGTTGTGGTGGTCAGATAGGCTATCGCTCCAAGTAGAATCCTGGTATTCAGCTGCATCTGGTAAGACTGGAAGTCGATCCTAACATATGCAGTTGGGTAAAGGCAACGCAAAGATTGATTGACTTCTTTAAGTACAAAATGTGTCAGTGTAATGTATGCATGTTCCGCTGTGGTTTAGGAAATATGCCACGTTACACAAATGTTGACTTTAGCACAACAAACGCGAACAGTTCCAAATTTCCATCTACTCAAATAGAGCGTGACGACGACGTTTGCACGAATTTACGATAACTTACAACCTCGCATAGCTGGCTGTGGTTCCGTATCTAGGTACAGACGCCAGCAAATCAAGCTACCCGAAATTAACAAATCTTCCCAATGAACTTTGAACCATAAGGTTTAGCGATAAAGTTGAAAATCTATTAAAGGCATTTGACAGATTGTAGCAGCTTGATGTGCTGGCGTCTGGCGTCTCTGCAAAGGTTCTTCTTACGTAGCGAGTCGATGGCATGTTACGAGCACTTAGTTACGAGGTGTCATATCAAAAAGCTGTTCGCACCGTTTGGTCTCCGTGTGAGCAGCAAAATTGTCTAGTACCATGAAAAAAATAATTTAAAAAAATTAAACCGACTTCAAAAAGAAATAACTCAAAATTATGAAAAGTCGGTGTCTTGGGATCTGTATTCTAGTTTAAGTTTTATGCCACCGACTTCCAAAATTAAAGTTATTTCATAATTTTGAGTAATTTCTTTTTGAAGTCGGTTTAATTTTTTTAAATTATTTTTATTTCGTAATTTTTAGTTTTTGCACTAGAATTTGACCAAGGTTTTGAGATGTTTTCCCTTTGACACTACACCCGTAGCTCGTATCAATAAGCCAGACCGTCACACTTACACGTATTAGTCCATATCTAGAAAATTACTGAACCGATTTTGATGAAACTTGCACTGTTCCCTAAGTTGAAGTAAATGTAAGCTAATACAAAAAAATGGTCACGATCCGATTAATAGTTGCTGAGAAATGCGTGGACAAACATACATACATACATACGTCTATGAAATTTTGTATATTTGTTTGGAAGCCCTAATAGATTGTCATATGTGAATATAATGCAATTCCAATAATATTACATACATACGTATCGAATTGATAACCTCCTTTTTTTTGAAGTCGGTAAAAAGACACAGACTTTATTATGAATAGTTGTTAAGTAAGGTTAAATTCAACCTACCCTATAAATATCCGCGTCACCCTATCAAACTGTTACGTCCCCCATTCCGCAGAACTGTTTCAGGGTCTAACTCTCCACTCTCCAGTCTCGAGACTTTGCAGACTTCTTAACAATTGTGATGAATTGATCTATATATTTTGTTGCCCTTCACTTCAAAAATTCAAGCGCCAAGTCCACCAAAAAATACCACAGAGGATAAGTGTTGGATATAATAATGCCCAAACTTGGCGTTGATTCTTTAGGAACCTCATATTTTCAATCGATAGGAATGCAATACTGCAGAATGGCGGCATTAAAGTGTGTATATACTTGCCAGCATTCTCTTTTTGTTTCTAATCCTCAACCTTCAACACCCAACATGAAGCATTGTCCGAAAGGTTTCTCCATTCATCCAAAGACCCCCAACATTTGATTAAGCGATCAAAAGCGCTGGTAACCAGTCCGCACGCACGCGCGTTGCTTCACAGTAATATAAAAACGTACCTCCGCTCCGTACCTGACTGTTAACTTGAAGACTTGAACTGTCGGCCCCATTGTTTCCAATTTGGGTTTGTTACAAAAAGGTTTTCGAAAGAAAGGTCAGAAGGCCGGGAAGATCGTGTGATGAAGGAATGAAATTCGCTTAGGTTGATCGGACAATGTGCTACAATGACAACTGGGACAAAGGGCAATATTTTTTTTTTTCACGATTACCAGACAGACTGGTGAGTGATACCAGAATCACTCATTGAACCAGCAGATTTCAGATAATATCTGCTCCCAATATTCACGTGCTTAAAGTTTACCTAAATGTAGAAAAAAAAATTGCATCTGGCACCAAAGGTCAACGCAGATGTTCAAAGATCACAAAGTACACACGTTGTAACATACCGTATTATAACAAATATGAATAAAAATCAACCCTAGCATTTGAACAATTAAGTTCAAATTACTATTTGCGTCCCCAACAGCTGATTGGACCCATCTGCTGAAAATACACATGCGAAATTAAACTTTACTGAATGTAAGATATGGTATAAAATGGCTTGGGTAAGTTATGCTATAGGCAGATGGTTCAGCTAAGCACGTGCCAAGAAATTGCTTAGAAAAATACAATGAGGACAATGGATGGATGTTACAAAAGGCTTTTTTAATAGCAACTAGTGATGCTTTATGAGTCATGTTACACAAATACACGTGGCTTTGAAGTCAGATGAATCTATTCCCTGTTGAAAGCGTTACAAAGCGTAGCGTAGTTTCTTTTTGCTGTGTTTCTGCTTATTTGTGACATTTTCTATATTTAGTCCCGAAATTGATATGCTGGCTGGAATCCTCGTTCTAAAATAGTATATTGTTGCGAACGTAAGAACGCCAATCAGATTTGTGAACCTTACTTCCTTCAATGGTTTTATTCTTTCTAAATGTCCTCTGCTGAACACTGATCTCCCATTGAAACTAAAAACAATATAAGGGTTCTGTTTTCGCCATTTGAATGAGCCTTAAAAAACCAAGTCGGTTTTTGAAACGAAGTTCCTTATTGAATCGCACGTATACGTAATACTCAGCTCACTTGGCAAATGAGAGTTAGAGCGAATAAAGTTTAAAATTAGACCATCCCTATACTTTTGCTATAAATGTTTTTATTTTCAGTAAAGCGACCGTTTATTAAAATACGGATTTCATAAAAAGGCTTTTTGACGTGAATACGTCTATAAATTGCTTCCATAGTGGGAGGCAAGTCAAAAAAACCAATGATAACGAAATGAGAGGATACAGTTTGGTGTTGCAGCTTCATATCTATCATCTCCATCCTAAATTCAATTACACCATTGGATAGCTAAAGGAACAAATAATTAATTACGCCAAGTGAGGACTGTGACGCATCGCGCACGGTGGAGGGGGAAGCACCGCCATTTTTTTCATTTAGTTACTGATAGTTGTGCCTGTTATTTTTTTTTATTAATTAAGATCCTCTCAAACGTTATTTTTTATATAGTTTGGAATATTTCGATATTACCCTGATCTCTATCTTGTCACACAGTTTAAGGATTTTTATCTTTTGGTCAAACATACGGTTTATTTTTTAAGGTATAGGATGTTGCTAAAAGCTTAGCTACCTTACCTAAAAAAACCGTCCCAACCTTCCGTCTAAACTTTTGGTGAATACAGGCGGTATGTGGTATGTTATGTTGCTTAGGGCTGATTTTTCAATCGACAGATAATTTTTATTCGTGGAATAAAATTGACGTCTGACAGATTTTGTATGGGAGAACTGTCAAAAATTCAAAATTAACCCTCGGATAAAATTATCTGGCGTTGGAAAAATCAGCTCTAAAAGCTTTTGCAGCCTGCCAGCGTTTATTATTTGCATACCTTAGACACCGAAGGCAGATTAGTCTGTCGCTAATTGATGTATTTATAATAACTAACATCGCGGCTCTTGAGTTCAGCTCCTATCTGTTTTTATTTGTTTGTTTTCAAGGGCGAAGTTGCAGCTTGAATCCTGTTTTAATTACCTTGGTAGTCCAGTCGTTAATGTCTAAATGAATGATGATCAAAGTAAGACTCAAATTCAAGGAGTTGCTATCCTAGAGCTTCTGTGATATACAAAAGCTTATGGCTACGCCGACCGCACAGTGGCGCCCTCATCGTTTGTTTGGTTATTTCTTTTATTTTAGAATGAAAATGCAGAAAATAAGCACGTTAAGTTGTGCTCCACAAGATTATACGTTAATATTATTATGAACGGTAGTTTTACATTGTTTAGTTTTATTTCATTGGTACTGTTGAAAATAGTGGCCACTATTATCAGTTTTAGTGATTTAATAAAATTAAAGAATGTAAAAATCATGTCTGAATCTATGATTACAGGTTACGCTTGGATGTGCCTGCCATCACACTATCACACTAATATTATAAAGGCGAAAGTTTGTGAGTGTGTGTGTTTATATGTTTATTACTCCTTCACGCTCAAACGGCTGGACCAATTTTAATAAAATTTTGTATGGAGGTAGCCGACACCCTGGATTATCATATAGGCTACTTTTTATCCCGATATTCCCACGGGATCGACATTTACGTGGGTGAAACCGCGGGGCGCACCTAGTTCAGTACAATGATGATATCATTCTCCTGTCCTTATTCCAAATTTATTAAGAGTATATGTGCAGCATGACATCCCCATAATACGGCATTCCTCTCAGTATTAACCATCTTCCCAGCCTTATCATCTTTCACACAATGCTTCTCATCTTAATCCTTGTAACTTATGAAACAAACCTTCTGTTTCTCTTCATTAAGTAGCTCATATTACCGAATCAGTCAAATGTTATCTCCGTTTCATAATGCAGGAGGTAATAAAAAAAGAAATGTCTCATTATATTAAGGCGGTCAGAGTAACCTGTATCAGTATTTTGAGACTCTTGTACAGTAACATGTTTTAATTTCCGCTGTATTGTAATCCCAGATTGTTGAAGTGACGTCATGCCCTTTTGATTGTGATCGACACGTCGAGCAATACGATTTGTGGCGCGCTTTTATAATTTATATTATATCATCGTGCCAGGCAGAAGTGGGCTAAGATCGTCATTCACTGGACGCCTGAGGCAGGACATCGCCGTCGAGGTAGACCAAGGCGAAGGTGGCGTGACGATCTAATATCATTCGCAGAGCCAACATGGCCAGAGATCGCACAAGACAGGGAGGTTTGGAAGGAAAAAGGGGAGGCCTTTGCCCAGCAGTGGGACACAAAATCGGCAAAAAAAAAAAATATTATCGTGTATGTCCACGGCAAGGCACGGCACGTTATCGTGGACGGTAATTTAAAGAAATCTTCATGTATTTCCATACATTTTACTTCGCTGTGTTATCGTGATGCCGCGAACGTCCACGATAATATCGTCATGTTAGAATTTATATAAACGCCCATTCAGTTTTATTGAGTAACTCGATCATCGAATCGAATGAATATTCTGAAATCGCCAACTTCTATGATAGCCAATATTGGTACCAAATAGTATCTTATCCGTTCAGCAAACAATTATCAAATAAGTTCCTATATCTTTCAGAATATCATGTAGTTTAAAACCCAATGGTAAAACCAGAGAGCCTAGACTAAGTAACATTTTATCAGCGATTACCATGATGCCAAAATCAAAAGTATGTAAAGATGGTCACCCATCCACGGACCGACCGCGGATAACGTAGCTTAACCTGCTCCACTCCGATAGATCGACTGAATTTACATAAGATCCCGAAAAGCTTATCCCAATCTTGTTGAAAGTCTTTGTAGAAATACGAAACGCTTTGAAAGCGACTGCCATTTTGTCTAGGACCTCATATCATAAACTAACTACAACGTTAAACACCTAGATATCTACTTCCACTCTTACATTCAAACAAGCGTGAATCAATTTCCACGACCATGTGTATCCATGCATAATGCGTATGGAACTCATTAGTTAGATAGTAACAACACTTTCTCTAATACACGGGCGCCATATTGTGCAGCTGTCATGCGCAAGAGTTTAATAACGAGGCTTAATTTACATTAGGATTATTGTTTGTATGAATTTGGGAGGGGAGAAGTTATAGTGGATGGTAAGCCGGATATTGTGAATACCTTTTAAAACAAAAATGAAAGATGAGACTGAGAAACACTTTAAACAGACTTCAAAAGTCTAAGTTAAAGTAATGAAAGTATATAAATATCTGTGACTTATTGACCATATGAAAAAAAAAAGGATAAATTGGGTAGAAGAAAAATGACAAGCATAATCATTCTAGAATGTTCCAACTGCTGGGACACAGGCCTCCTCTCTTCGAGAAGAAATGTGGCTGTAATCTACCACGGTATATGTCACATGTCCTCGAATTTTTGGTTCTACGACATGCCGGTTTCCTCACGATGTTTTGAAGGAAACTTTGAATTGCCGACAACAAAAAAAAAGTATGAAAGTAAACGACGTATTAGGCTCATCTTAAATAGGTTGAGACAAGTGCAGGAGTATCATACTCCTGGAAAAATTCTAGATGTACCACAATGTGTTAGCAACGTAGACGAACCAAGAAAATTTACAAAGCAAAAATCCATAATATTAATAAAGTATATACAATAGTTTTGATGACCGAGTTTATTATTTCCTAGCGTATACCCTAATAATATTACTCGCCAGACCGAATTTTGTTTTAAATACCCAGTCACGACAAATGCAATAGTAAGAGCGGTTTTGCACTACATCCGATCCGAATCCGAATTAAAGATCCGACTCGATCCGAATTCGGACGGATAGAGTTCGGATCTATTGCGCAACCCCTCATACAAATAGGACTATGGTCACTTCGGACCGGTTTTTCTCGGATTCGGATCGGATGTGGTGCGAAACCGCTCGCGCTGTAATAGCTAAAAATCTAGGAGGGTCTCTCATAAGTATTTGTCGATTACGTATCATTACTAATAATAAAGCTGATGAGGTTGTTTGTTTGAACGCGTTAATCTCTGGACCAAACGGTCGGATTTGAAAAAAAAATTTGCTATTGATAGCCCAATTGGTCAGGACGGCTATAGCCTCTTTAACTTTAGGCTATGACCGAGCAACAAGAAAAAAAAGTCAGAAATATCGTTAATCGAAAACGAAGTGACAGCGCGGGCATGTGCAGAAGCAAATAAAGAATATACACATTGTTAAAAAAGAAGGTTGAGGAAAGAGCGAAATAAACAAATCAGATTGAACTTAGTGAAGGTGCGATTATTCACGCCCGTCCCAAGATCGATAGTATCAACAAACTCTCCTGCCCTATTTAAACCAATCTCAATAATATAAATCGCTCTTCTAATTAACTCGTAATGCGATCCATTGCGCGAGCGCAGCGATGGCGGCGATACAAATCAGTGCAAAATAAAGTATACCCCGTACACACGCGAACACGCAAATGGCTCACTAAGTTTTATAGTTAATTGAAAGGGGGAGATCAATTACTGTGGTTTTGAGGATAGGCTTGAAATTGAAGACGATAAAGATAGAGAAAATGAAAATAATTACTTTTGCTATTGTTCAGAAGAACTATGAGAAGTATCGCCGAACTTCGAGACTATTTTAATGCACCCTTATAATGATGGAATGTATATTGGTGTCTCTGATACCCGACAGTCTACAGTCAGTCAGTCGCAGTCGTCTCTTCACGTGGCCAGAGGGCTGGCCTATTTCTTGGCCAAAGAATTTGCATCGCCATACAACGTGGCAATGCTGCCAGCCTTTTGGGCACTGTTCCTGTTGACAGTATATACAGAATTTTGTGATGCCCCGTGATTCTTTTGCTTATTTTTTCATATACTTGTACCAGTTGTACAGTCAACAAAGGAGTTAAGTATACAGGAGCGTCGGATATTGTTGAAGTTTACTAAGAAACCGATGGATATTCTCGAATAAATTTTTTGTTTATTAATAGAAAACAAACAGCTCCATTTATTAAATTAAATTTCAGACCAGAACATCCATCGGTTTCTTAGTAAACTTCAACTATATCCGACGCTCCTGTATACTTAACTCCTTTGTTGACTGTACCTATATATTGTTGTTATAAATGTCAACAGAGTCTGCAAAATAAGATCAAAGCAAAAAAAAACTGAAAAATGATGCTGGACAAACAGGGTATGTGGTAGATGAAACAAAAGATGGATATGAAGACAAGACAAAAGATAAACAATATCGTAAAATTCTTGATGCCTTGCTTTTACTTCGCATCGTAGCGAAAGAGATATGGACACAGACAGAGAATAAACAAGGTCCCCAGTAATAACCATGACATGCTTTTAATAACTCAACATCCTTAGTAAAACTCCAGAACACAGCCATCCAATCCCAGATACAAATACTGCGATCCTTAGCAAACAAAACGCTATCCATTTAGCGCGCAAAAAGTCTTGATCTGCGACGCGCACGGTGCATGCACATGAGACGAAGATGGACGGAAATGTACAGAAGGCCCACTTTGTATTATGTATAACATGGTACGTCAATAATGAGGAGCTTGTGTCAAGAAAAGTGATCAATATGGAGGGCTATAAAGAAAGAGGCAGGCCAAAAAATGGTGGATAAATCATGCGAAATAAAGAATTGAGAGGAATTGAACACAGAGATGATGATAAATAGAGATATGAGGATAAAAGAGGCGTGCTGCGTGAAATCCTTCCCTTCCCCTCCCGTTTGTATCCGATATAAACTTCTGATTTGGTAACATTGTCTTGTAGTTTAAAAGTTGTTATTGCCGCATTTCCTTTCATCTCGAATTCAATAACCGACGTCCTATAGAACGTTCGGAACCTGTCGACTTAATTGCAAACCTCATAACCTTTTCTAAATTAAATTGACCAACTAAAAGCTACGAATGTAATAAGCATTAAGTGTGCAGAATCAGACTGTTAAATCCGCACCAGTTTAGGATAATTGTACATAGTTATATACTTTTTCCCAAATTGCCGAGGGACAAAGTGATTCCGCATCATCATTCAGTTGAAATACGACCATTCCTGGACAAGGCATTCTTCCCTACAGATGTGGACCTTCTTCCCCTCCCCATCTAGTGGCAAGCAACATCTGCGGTGTCCGGAATGTCGCACCGCCGCGGGCGCACATTACGACAACACACGCTCGCTACGTTTTGTGCCTTAATGGACGACTTCGAAAAATAGACGACGCTTAAGTATATGCTCATGAAAATGCTCTTCGAGGTGTATTTTTTTAAGGTATTGATGCTGTTTGGGTTTATCTTAAAGGGGACTTTCCCCTGGGTTTTACCAACAGAAAAACTGATTGGGAAGAATTTGAAATGATGTTCTTCTCTCGTTTTTTATGGTTGCCTGGTACAATGCAGCGGAGCGGTGGTGGCCCAGTGGTGTCGGCCCCGAGCTACGAGTTGAATTACGGTCGTGCGTTCGAACCCAGGTAGGCGTTTTACTTGTTGTAAATAATTTCATCACCACTGCTCTCAAAACGGTGAAGGAAAACATCGCGAGGAAACCGGCATGTCCTAGAAGTCCTAGAACCAAACATTCGAAGACATGTGATATCTACCAACTCGCACTGGGCCCACGTGGTGGATTACGGCCTACTCCCTCTCACAGAGAGGAGGCCTGTGTCCCAGCAGTGGGAACATTATAGGCTGATTAAGGTACAATGCATGCTTTGATGTCATTTATCGAAGATGGAAGAAATACATCCAAAATCTCTTGAATCGCTCTTCAAGTGTTAAAATTTTAATTATGTTTTATAGTAGAATTTTATACAGAGACACATAGTGGAGATGTTATAGTAAAATTTTCAAAAAAAGACGTTGAGGAGACGAATGTAGAAGAGCATAAATAAATAATCTACCACTTAAATAAAGTCCCATAATTAGTTTTTCCATAAAACTACAAACATTATTAGTATCTTCATCAGACGATATTAAACGATACATCGATACTTCGTAATATTATCTTATTGCGAAGTCATAAAATTATCTCTTGAACTACGGCAATCGATTTTTAAATTACGGCGAAAATAAATTACCCTACTACGAATACTCGATTGCAAATCGAGATAATGACGATGTTAAAACGTGATCGAGAATCGAGATAGTGAGTTGTTAGTTTTTTTTAATGTAATGTATTCGTATTTTGCTGTCTATATTCTTGATCGGGGTTATTATAAGATGCGTTCAGTTGTTTGTTTACATTTTTTAATTAATTTTATAGGTGCGGTACGCACGACGACATATCAAGCTATACATTTCCAGTTTTAGCTGTCCTCGCATTGTATAGGCTTTTCGTACAATGAGAAGTCAGCTTAAATTGGAAATCTATAGCTTGATATGTCGTCGAGCGTACCTATGAATTTAAATATTTTAGCAGTGGACCGCAATCGGTAGAACTACATTCTAGGCAAAACAAATGACAAAATTAAAATACCTAAACCTCAGTTTCGATTAAATCCAGACCAGTCTCATAATTACCAAAATGTTTGTCAAATGTTATTTTAGTCAATCAACCAAAAAATAAGCCTCTTTATTTTATAAACGTTGCTTAAAATTAAAAGTACTTAGTTAAAAAATGTATGGTTACACAGTTGCTAAATTACTTATTTAAGCAACGTTTATAAATAGACCCCTAAATGTCACGGCAGATTTTGATTAGACTCGACCAGACTTGCGGTATACCTCTCAAAGTTTAAATATCACACCGCTATCACTTCGTCGTATCCCACGAGTTCCCATAGTAACACCTCAGCTATCCACCATCGGTGTACCAACCGCTCGAAAATAAAGGAGTCCAGACCTATTTGCATGAACACCAAACGTTATGAGGTAAATGGAAAAAGAAATTATAATGTCATTCTTAAACAAGGCACGGATGGGAATAAATTACTTTTATTCCCATCCGTGAATAACTTTTATTCCCATTACTTGTTCTAACTTACGTACTCGTAGTACGTAAGTTAGAACAAGTGCGTAGTTGCTTATTTTTATTTATTTTAGAAATGGTTTGAGTTATATTTCAGAGAGTAAAAAGATCTACTGGCAATGTAGGTTGTGAGAATAGCAGCGGGGTTATTGCTTTTGCAGCACTTTTTAAATGAGGAGTCATGCAAGGATTTCTTCTGTATCATGTCTGCGTTTAGAAATACGAATATTATGCTCGTTGGAGATAATTTTGACGAAAATTCTGACTGAAGAAAATTCTGAAAGTACCTTAGTTTAAAGAGCTAAATTAAATTAACTGGCGGAACTTCCCAGACGTTAAGGGTATCGTTCAAGCATGAGAAATGTAAAGTATGATTTCCCAATATTATTGGAAGATAACCCCAACATTGTTCGGAAATGCTAGGCAGACGATAAGGAACCTATGAACAAACTTCATCAAAGTCCAAAGTTGTCTTTTCGAAATAAGGTGTTTATCAAAAATGCAAACTTGAGAAGAATCCCAGCATTTTAACCTGATCCTTTCTGCTCTGACATTTCTTTCATCTTCATAACATTAGCTTCAAAATTATTAGCATAGAAAACAAATTAACGTGCATCTGTTTGAGACACAAACTATTAAAATACATGTAAGTTTATTTTAGTCTGCAAACAGAACGTTCTGGTCTGGAATAAAAATGTCAATGGAGTGCTTACAATGTTAGCGTGGGATGTTCGATATAAAACTAGCGATAATTTATATTTAATAAGGTCCTTTGAGGGGGATGTTTTAAGATATATTTATCAAAGCTACTGATATCGTGAGTTGTACATTTTTTTAAGTGCAAATTTCTTTAGGCGCGTTGGGTATTTTTTGAGATGGGAAAAACCCATTGATCTCGCGCCACTGTTACCGTAAGCGACACCGCGCGTATTTTGTTTATAAGACGATTAAAAAAATACCCGCTTCGGATGTGTTCAGCTGTCCTCGGGATGTACTCGGTTTTAATGTATATCCGATATGTCAGTGAGTGATGGCAAAGTGGTAACGGCCGCGACTTACGAGTTGTAGGTCGTAGGTTCGAACCCAGACAGGCGCTTTACTTTGTGTAAATTATTTCATCACCACTGCTCTCAAAACGGTGAAGGAAAACATCGTGAGGAAACCGGCATGTCCTAGAACCAAAAAATTCGAAGACATGTGACATCTACCAACCCGCACTGGGCCGGCGCGGCGTGGTGGATTACGGCCCACTCCCTCTCACCGAGAGGAGGCCTGTGTCCCAGCAGTGGGAACATTATAGGCTGATTATGATGGCAAAGTATTCTGTTTGTGTTTTGTTTTCACTTCTGTTGCCAAAGTTTTTTTTTTATTTGTTTAATAGGTACGGTTCTCATTGTTTGTTTTCTTTATACGGGGCCACATTTTTTAGCCACAGAGGCGTGAGCAGGAGTGATAATGCAAAATGGCGTCGGCCCTACAGTACAGACCCGGTGAAGCCTGACGGGTCACTAGTCTGTAGGGTCGTAAGTCGTAGTAATAGAGGGGATATTTTGTCGAAAATTGATTTTGCTGTAACTTTTTTCAAAATAATCGCATTCATTGAGAAATAAACGCTTGTTGACATTCACACAGTCATGTTGACCCAAATATCTAAAAGATTAACTCTTTTATAATAACTGAGATCCATGTTAGACCTAGATCGAAAGAGCTGAAAGTCATGGGGAAAGGTATTTGCCCAGCAGTGGGATGATGCAGGCTGACAGTAACAGTAATAACTGTTCTGACAAAAAAAAACAAATATTTCAATAACAAAAGTAAACACAATTTCCGAACTCGTGAAAATTCGCAAGTTTATCCAAAATACCGAACAAATTGGTGGTTATATTAATTCGCGTGACCGAACAATAACTGGTCATAATTTCTACATAAATAAATATAGGCTGTAAAACCAGCTGGAGGTGCGAATTGAATATCCTTTATTTATAGCGATAAGTGTCATCTTGAACCGGTTTTTTTTTCCTGTTGTAAGTGGTGAAATATTTTTATTTTCGTACCATAGTTTAATAACCTAAGATGAGAGAAGAAAGACTAAAGACTTAAAGAAAGAAAGAAAAAGTATTTATTGCGACTTGTACAGTCACGAGCACTAACATGTCAACATTTGGCCACTTTCAATTGCGATTTTTTCACGAACTAACGAATGCAAATTTGAAATACGACACTTTACATAAACCTATGGGTTCGAAAATACTATGTTCGTAATAACATACGATTTCATTAAAAAATAAAGGAGAAAATCGCCTTTGAATAAAGCCAATTGTTTACATACTTATGCTCGTGACTGTACAGGAAGATCACAAACTAAACTAATCCCACGTAAAATAAAAATCAAAGTTATATAAAAAAAAAGTAACAAAAGGAAAATGAAACGGAAAATCCTACATGAGGCCAAAAGGCTCCTATCTCAGCATGATGCTGCGACATACATACATACATGCTTACATTTCAGTGCTTTTATACACGACCGGCACGTTGCCAAGTGCCAACAGCAAAGTCAACTGCCGCCGTCAACATTTGTCGACGGCAACTCTAGACGCGTCGACGACTCTGCAGCGACGTGCATCGAGCAGCAATTAGAACCAATATTCATCCGCTCTTTAAAATTGTATACGTACCCCGCTGATTATGTCTGAAAGTACTTTTTCGGAGTAGACAAAGAGACAAAATTAAAACCTAAATTCTGAAATAAATCCATACTAATATTTTATATTCGAAAGTAACTCTGTCTGTCTGTATGTTAGCTTTTCACGCCTAAACCACTGAACGGATTTCGATAAAATTTGGCAGAGAGATAGATTGCATCCCGGGGAAGGACATAGGATAGTTTTTATCGACATATATCGCGGGCGAAGCCGCGGGTGGAAGTTAGTAATATATAAACTATGCTTATTAACCTTCACTACACATCTAAATACACTTCCGACCACACGCACGGAGATAGTTCTGCAACCCTGTTAACATTGACCTAGAGTCTAGAGGCAACATTGGCACAAATATCTGCGTTCTAGACTCTAGAATATCCGCTTATTTCCACCATTGTCTTAAACGACGTGTTGGACATCTAGCGGGAAGGTTACAGAAGGACCACTCTGAAGAACGCACTTAGACTAGTCATCCACAATTTTTGCGACAAACATGGAAGGAATAATTACGGAGTTGACACCCTTAGGGCATGATACAGAGACGAAACTAAGCGTAAGCCTACGTATTGATCTGTGCATTTTAGCGTGATTTTGACAGTCTCTGTATCTTATCCTTAGCGCACAAGCAAAACATACCTCTATCATTTAGCCTTAGTGAACCTTCTACGTAACCTATTTGTATTGTCCCAACTTACAAGCATACTAGAAGTATTAAACTGAGTTTGAAAGCAATGAAACACAGTTAGGCGTCAATAAATGACAGTACATAATTCCGAACACCGTATTCTATGTATTGTCGGAATTAAGTAGGTTTTGAAGCAAGCTAGAACAAGGTGCTGGGATTTGTGTGATTATGATTGTTATTTTATGTCAGTATTTCAAAGACGGTTGGTGAAATGTTGATTGTAATTATTGCATATTTACAGTGACTTCATTCTTGTAAATTATAGACTGGGGAATGAAAAAGATAGAAAAATGGTTTATTCTGCACAAACGATACGAAACGTACAAAAGAAAATGTCATAAAATATACACATACAAAGTAGTCAAAAGCCTCATACTCAAGCATATAAAAAGTTGCCAGGGACCAAAGACAATATATAATATATAAAATGCAAAGACTGACTGATATATCAACGCACAGCTTAAACCGCTCTGGTCCTAGAGACATGAAATTTGGAGGGTGTGTTCTTTGTGAAGAGTAGTTATCCAGTAAGAAAGGGTTTTTCGAAATTCCACCGCTGAGAGGGTGAATGGGGGAGGGTGAAATTTCACGCGGACGAAGTCGCGGGCATTAATCTGTCTTGCGCCTGCGACACTGGCACAAAAAAACAACAATCAAAACAAAATGTAGTGGCAAAATTTTAAAAGATTACTTTTGAAGGATATTGCTAATCCATTGCTTCTTAAGTTCGAAAAATGTGTCTTCTCAACAACGTAAATAGCGCAATGAATGTTATTGAACTGTCAAATTGAAAGCCATTGCTACTGTTACGTGTGTTACGCAATTATTCCGCAGGTCTCTAAAGGGGTGTTGAAGTTTGTATGCAAACGAAGTCATGGCAATCAGCTATAATTATAGTCAACAAACAATGTTCTAAACAATTAATTAACACAAATACCATGCCCACTTAAACTACGAGTATCTAGTTAGTAGTTGTTTACCTAATTACCGAATTCTAAAAAACTATGACAAACTGGCAGAGGTCGCCGACCTAGAAAGAATCGATAAAAAAACCGGTATTTTACAATCTTTCGTTCAATAAAATAAATAGCGTTCTTCATTTTTTTTTGTTGTTTTTACAATAAAATTAGTTCTGCCAGTTTTACTTGTAGGTATCTTTTTATAGTATTGTATAATTATTTGTTGTCACGCAAACTTCTGATATGATAGAAAGAAAAGACATCAAACAAAACATACCCCTTCTTTGCAGGCGGGTTATTTATTAGCCCATAGATGATTTTTGGGCCATAAGCAGAAAACATCGTGAGGAAACCGGCATGTCCTTGAACCAAAAATTCGAAGACATCTTACATCTACCAACCTGCACTGGGCCCGTATGGTGTATTACGGCCCACTCCCTCTCACAGAGAGGAGGCGCTTAAATGGCAGGTGCCATTGAACGGGTGCCCAACGTGGAATACGTCACAGGCTGATTATGGTTATTATGCTAGGCAGAATACTAATCCTAGTTATTACAACTAAGCCTGCTTGCTATGGCCTACAGGCCATTAATAGAAAATGTAATAGCTTTCGCACTCACAGACTTCAATTACCATTTACAGTTAACACACTTATCCAAAATGTTACTGGAAAACGCATTTCTACACTATTTGCCCATTCGAAAGCACATCACGAAAATACAAATACGACAAACTAGCTTCCGCCCGCTGCTTCGCCCGCGAGGTATGTCGATTAAAACTATCCTATGTCCTTCCCCGGGATGCAATCTGTCTCTCTGCCAAATTTTATCGAAATCTGTTAAGTGGTTTAGGCGTGAAAAGGTAACATACAGACAGACAGAGTTACCTTTTATTAGTATGGATACATAAACTCATGCCTGGGTCTGGGGTATGCTGAAACACGCCACCTGCAACGATCCTTATACATACTCCTTTTGCTTCGTAATTGCGTAACACACTAGCAATCACAATCCAAATTATTTTGAAGGATATTGCTAATCCACTGCTTCATATGTTCGAAAAATTTGTCTGCTCAACATAAATAACGCAATGAATTTTGTTGAACTGTCAAAATGAAAACCATTGCTACTATTAGTGCAGTTACTGGTTACGCAATTACCTTAGTGGTCATACACGCACGCCCGCGCCGGTTGCGAATACTACGCACAAAATGATAACAAAATCCACGCAAAAAATCACAAAGTATCACAATCGATCCAGCAGTTTCCTAGTTAGCTACAAAACAAAAAGACACGCATGCTACTAAACATATTCAAATTAGTTTGGATGATATCACGGATAGCTGTAGAATTGTATAATTTTATATGCTTTCCCATTATAAGGCTGAGTTTATTGGCAATTTTATTTGCTTGTCTTAATTATAACATGGATTGTTTTTGTCTAAGATATTGGCTGAATACTTAGTTAATTTAAATTCGTGTTAGTGTGAAATTGTTTTGAGGATATGAGTAGCAGAATCTTCTATGTGAAGCAAGCCTGCTTATTATATTTGCGGGAGTCAAAATTCTTTATAAAAAAATATTCTAAGAGCAAAAATGAGACTGCCAATCCTAGAAATTCGTAACAGTTTCCTAATCCACAAAAATCAAGCTAATCCTTAACTCAAAAATAATAAAAACACAACCAAAACACAAAACAACAATCAAAACATCAATATTTCAAAACACCAATCACCTTCTTTTAACAAATTTTTAAAACTTAGTTAACACTAAACGCACGGATGCACGCCCAGTAAAAACGTTGTAAGCGCCAACATTTTCTAGACGAACCAACCTAGAACTGATTGGACGTAACAGGATGCAACGAGGTCGGCGCTTAGTACGTTTCAATGATTTACTGCTTACAGGAAAGCATGCAATCGTTAAACGTAATGTTATTTCACACGATGTTTCTTAATAAGTTTGCGTTCGTTTTTTGCTGGTAGAAGGAAGAAGCGAGTGACAATTATGTCGTTTGGGTGATTTTGTTTGCTTGCTTGAGGAAGGAATGATGTCAAATAATATGTGTTTTGGTTTTATTATTAGGCCACAAACGTTGCACCAAATATACACTTACAAGGGATTATGGACCTAATTGAAATATCCATAATCAGCACAATTGATCATCGTATTTTGTGATTGCAACAATACTACAACTTTCCTCACGACATTTTCCAGTGACCTTCCAAAAACATTCGTTTCACACATTTTACTTAAAAAAATTACAGGTAAAATAATATTCAGTCTTTTAAAATGGACTTAGAAGTATATCCATTTCGTATTAACAAATAGTAACCAACTATAAAGAGAGATAAAAGGTTCTAAAGAGCGGAATGCAGCATGTCAAAATTCAGATGAAAAGAAAAGACTACATATACAAAGAGGAATGCTGCTCGAAACAATTCTGTCGAAAATAAGCTGGAATCTACAAAAACGGAATTGTCAAAACCTTGACCATTCCGCGGAGTTATCCTTAAAGAGTGACCATGGAGATAATTTAAAGACACTTCGTAACTGTGGGAAAATGTAAATTTTAATGAGGAACCAGACGTAATATACATACGTGACGATAATAATATCATTTCAACAAAAACTTCATGATACCTAAACGGGGTAAAAAGGGAGGTAAGCAAAATATCAACTCTAAACAAATTTATTATAGATAATGCGTGAAAAATGTATAACTAGAAGCGACGTTAGTTAGGTCTGAATATGAGAACTGAAATTGTATATATCTCTTAAAAATCGTCTTACCTGGTATCATGTAACTGGGTAGTGGAGGTAAGATATGCAGTCGCTCCATGTAAAATACTCCGGTTAGACTGAAAGCCGAGCCGAACATTGTCAGGAAAAAGCATTGGGCAGCTTTAAAAACAAAATCTAACTCCAACGATAGACGATTATTAAAACTAATAATAAAAGCTAAGATAAACTTTGATTAATGTTTGAGCTAAGAACGAAATCATCTAGTGCTCTTCCCATTGCCTCCCAACATACTTCTTTTGTTTTTGCCATCCATTTTGCCCTAATCGGTTCTTCCCAGAAGATACGAGCACGAATAATTAGGTACCTTAACGTATAAGGCACCTCAGAGCAATTCCTTGAAATTCTCAAATGGATTAAAAGCCCCTACGTCGTCTTCATCCAACAACTTTATGAGGCCCTGGTACATTAGCAATTTAATTTACCTGAATCAATTTATTTGTGGCGACCAAATTCTAAGAAAATGCACTCTTAGAATAGTTTGTGAATGAATTCTAGGCGTGGTTGCGTGATCATTTAATGACTAATTACTTCTCCGAAGTTACATATTAAACGTTACATATGTATGTGAAATTATGTCGTTTGATTGGCCAATTTGTTAAGTTATTGAATCAGCAGTAAGAGCGATAGCGAATTTTATGAAATTTTGATTGGATTTTAAGCCTTGTAGATGAAGTTTTTGGTATATTTTTCCTTGTCACTCTCGTTTTAGTGCCCAGATTCTATAGTTTACGAACCTCGATGCCTCAAGCAGATAAAAAAAAAGATCAATATTCGAAAACGAAACACGTCACTACCTAAACATGGGTCTCACACGTATACAGGACCGGGCTGCTCGCATCCAGGGGATTACCTCGAACAGTGGACGTCTTTCGACTGATATGATGATGATCCTGGACATCGGTCCAGGATCATTATCATTCTAAACCTTCTTACTTCTACGCTGTTCTGTTCTGTTCTGATAAACTTCATTGTAAGTTCTAAGACAGTTGCAACACGTAGAGCTTCATTGCTTCGGTGCTTTTCTGGTATTCTTTTGATTCTGGATTTCAGGCCTTGCAATGTCTGATAGGCTTTTAATTATTCTAGATGTTAAACCATCAAATCTTCCAGTTAACGAGGATTAGTGCCAATTTTCAACAGTAGATGTTTATAAGTCGTTTGTTCGCTATGTGCATGTTTGGTTTGCTAAATAAATGTGTGGCGAGCAATATTGTTGTGCTATAAACTATATGCTATTATAATTAACGTAGTCTGAAATGAGCTTGATGCGCGCGATTTTAACAAATATTGCGTTTAATCGCAAACAATATACCTACGTGCAGCATGTGATGTTAACAGTATGATTAGTGTTTAGACATGTCTTCATATGATTAACAGTGGACGAGTTCACTTCTATTCTGGTGCAGTAAGTGACAGAAATAGGACTCTCTGCTGTAGTAGCTCTTATGAAGCTAGTTTTTCGTATTGTGCAGTTTGGTAAAAAGGTTACTCATTTGTTTTTTATTTGTAAAGTTCTATTCTCATCTGCCCCACATTCATTGATCAGCATTTACCTACCATCACTACCTACTGCCGCCATTTTTCGGGGGCAACTATCTTTGAAAACCACCTTCCCTAGTCTGTTTTGAAGATAGCCAACACTATACAATCCAGTCTTAAGTTAATAATAATTTATGAAATCCGTCAGTTTTAACGGCTATCTTTAAATGGGTAAAGAAGTAATAAAGATTTATGCATAGTAGACAGATTAATAATCTTTTAATTACCTAATAACTCTGATAGTAAACTTACCTTTCAAGTATCACAATTAATTACTTACAACATTGTCTTTAAATTTGTTCACATCAAAAATCTTGACGATAACATTGACCCAAAAACTTGCCGAGTTTAAGAATTACGTAAATCAACAACAACAATTTCTTAACAACCATTTTCTGTATAAAATATTGTGTCCTGCCAACATCCCGATGGAAGGTACTGGTTTAAAACTAAAGCATAATAAACCTCTTTACATAATGAGTGACTTAACAATCTTAACATCGCAATTCACTTAATCGTTTCGCTTAATCGCAGAGTTGCAAACGCGTGAGTAATCTTGCTGCAGTAATTCACGTACAAGCGCCACTAAAAATCGCAAGTACGAACGAATTCTTGCACAAGATGCGATGAAAGCTGACACTGAATGTCACAGCTATGGTGAAAAAATAAAAGTCAATTGTGACCGATGCTGCAGCCAATACTCTACTTACAGACTACATTCACATTTTCTTCAAATAAGTAGCCAACATTCCACAGCAAGGCCGGAGAGATTGACTGTATGAAACATAATTGAATTACAAAACTAGGGTCACAATTCTATCAAAATTCAAATTCACATTGCTCAATAATTGTTGACAAATGGTCCCTAGGCTCAGAATGTGATCCGCCTTGCAAAACCCGACTAACCCTTTCGAAAAGAACTTGAACCGCTAAAATAGCTTATAGTAATAGAGCCCTTCTCAACTCGGCCGTGTAACAATCGCTTACCTTTACAAAATCAGCGTTACGAGGGTCGCGCATTTATCCAAGTATTAACAAAAGGCACTGCGCTTTATCAATTAAAACTTAATATTTTCACGCCAAAAAACGTAAGGCACAATTGTGTTACACTGTTTCCGAACGCACGGCGATATTTTGCAATATTCAAGGGGACGCTATGTCCTCACCCCACGACGTCTCACGCATAACTGGCGAGTTGAGAGCGGAAACTCGTTGGGTGAGTTTGCGCCCGCGCTGCTAGCGGATGGTCCGGTTTACGTTTGCGTTTAGTTACTTACAGACCT
Source organism: Oligia fasciuncula (assembly GCA_963082905.1). Classification (NCBI taxonomy): domain Eukaryota; kingdom Metazoa; phylum Arthropoda; class Insecta; order Lepidoptera; family Noctuidae; genus Oligia; species Oligia fasciuncula. Next base: position 12,823,216 of record OY720408.1, read on the forward strand.
AGCCTTTTGTCATATGAATAAATTGGTATCGGATAAATAAAATTATGTAATATTTGGCATGATGAGTGAGTTACTGTGTATCACTGTTTCACGTTAGATTTTCGTGAGAGCGTAATGTGCAACTTTATACCCGCCTTTAGAAACTGAAGTTTATTATTCTGCTAATGTTTAGATAGTAAAAGTGTATCCCGCGGTAGTGCTTGATGCTTTTGGGACGGCTAACAGTACTTGTCCTTGGTCCATTAGACGGCGTTTAGCATTGGTTGGACATAATCGCTTATTGCTTGGGATTTATAATCTAGTTTAATAGTCAATTAACACTGAGGTTATTCTACAAAGTTCTCCGGCTTTAAACAGGAATAGCGGCCTACTAGTATTTTTGTTTAATTACATTCTGTAACTAGGTTTTGTAATTATTAACTGATCGTAGGTAGAATCTAGACTCTAGGTGATGAATTAAATAATGATGTCTCGATTTACACGAATTGACATTAATCAGCCTATAATGTTCCCACTGCTGGGACACAGGCCTCCTCTCGGTGAGTGGGCCGTAATCCATCACGCGGGCCCAGTGCGAGTTGGTAGATGTCACATGTCTTCGAATTTTTGGTTCTAGGACATGACGATGTTTTCCTTCACCGTTTTGAGAACACAAAGAAAAGCGCCTGTCTGGGTTCGAACCTGCGATCTACAACTCGTAAGTCGCGGCAGTTGCCACTGAGCCACCACTGTTCTCGAATTGTCTAACACTGCTAAAATTGTTGGATTATGGGCACCCTACAGGTTGCGGACTATGGATTTTAAAACATGACCAAAACCTACGAAAAATATGTTAATTAAAAAGACAAATTGTGTTCTAAAAACTTTTAAAAGTTTATAAATATCGTTTGAAATTTATTTACGAGAGTAGACATTTTAACAAAAAAATCAACAAAAAAAACCGACCAAGTGCGAGTCGGACTCGCATACGAAGGGTTCCGTACCACAAGTTGTTTCATACAACGTTGTTATCGTCGTCAACGTTGTTGTTGTTACATCATCTGTGAAAATTTCCACTGTCTAGCTATCACGGTTCATGAAATACAGCCTGGTGACAGACAGACAGACAGACGGACAGTGGAGTCTTAGTAATAGGGTCCCGATTTTACCCTTTGGGTATGGAACCCTAAAAATGAATGCACCATATTACCATAATCAGCCTATAATGTTCCCACTGCTGGGACACAGGCCTCCTCTCGGTGAGTGGGCCGTAATCCATCACGCGGGCCCAGTGCGAGTTGGTAGATGTCACATGTCTTCGAATTTTTGGTTCTAGGACATGACGATGTTTTCCTTCACCGTTTTGAGAACACAAAGAAAAGCGCCTGTCTGGGTTCGAACCTGCGATCTACAACTCGTAAGTCGCGGCAGTTGCCACTGAGCCACCACTGTTCTCGAATTGTCTAACACTGCTAAAATTGTTGGATTATGGGCACCCTACAGGTTGCGGACTATGGATTTTAAAACATGACCAAAACCTACGAAAAATATGTTAATTAAAAAGACAAGTTGTGTTCTAAAAACTTTTAAAAGTTTATAAATATCGTTTGAAATTTATTTACGAGAGTAGACATTTTAACAAAAAAATCAACAAAAAAAACCGACCAAGTGCGAGTCGGACTCGCATACGAAGGGTTCCGTACCACAAGTTGTTTCATACAACGTTGTTATCGTCGTCAACGTTGTTGTTGTTACATCATCTGTGAAAATTTCCACTGTCTAGCTATCACGGTTCATGAAATACAGCCTGGTGACAGACAGACAGACAGACGGACAGTGGAGTCTTAGTAATAGGGTCCCGATTTTACCCTTTGGGTATGGAACCCTAAAAATGAATGCACCATATTACCATAATCAGCCTATAATGTTCCCACTGCTGGGACACAGGCCTCCTCTCGGTGAGAGGGAGTGGGCCGTAATCCACCACGCGGGCCCAGTGCGGATTGGCAGATGTCACATGTCTTCGAATTTTTGGTTCTAGGACATGCCGGTTTCCTCACGATGTTTTCCTTCACCGTTTTGAGAGCAGTGGTGATGAAATACCTAATTTACACAAAGAAACGAAACACACGAAGAAATAAAACTATAACGTTGGTTGAGCTTCTTTACATTGAGGGAGGGCCCCATCCCTTGAATTTTCCACAGGCCCCAAACGGTATAGTTACGCCACTGGCTACGATTCGCAATTTCATTACCATTTAGTTCATTCAAATTTTATTTAGACAGAAAGGGCTCCTCACCTGCCACGGTTCGCAATTTCATTGTCATCGCACATAATTATTACGTGGGATGATATATTTTTTTTTTTTTGTTAGCCTAGTTTGTTTGGAAGGCAAAGGCCTCCCCTTTTGCCTTCCAAACCTCCCTGTCTTGTGCGATCTCTGGCCATGTTGGCTCTGCGAATGATATTAGATCGTCACGCCACCTTCGCCTTGGTCTACCTCGACGGCGATGTCCTGCCTCAGGCGTCCAGTGAGTGACGATCTTTGCCCATCTCTCCGGGTGCATTCGTGAGACGTGTCCGGCCTAATCCCAGTTCAGCCTGGCTGTTTTTTCTCCAACATCCGCTACTTGAGTTATAGAGCGCAGCGTGGTGTTTCTAACTGATGATAATACTAAAACAAAATATTGTACAGCGATGCTATTCTTTAAAAATCTCACCATGAAAACTTAGGGCCTGTGCACACCACGTTTTGTAAACGCGCCGTTGACGCACGTTTGTAGTGATACAGACGCGATACGCACTCGAGTCAGACGCAGCCTGTACACCTTCTAGAATCTATAGGATAAAAGCGCGCCGTCGACGCACGTTTCTAAAACGCGCGTCAACGGCGCGTTTAAAAAACGTGGTGTGCTCAGGCCCTTAGGTGAAGTGAGCGTGGAGTGAGCTGTCAATAGTGTCAATTCCTAGCAAAAACACCACTCACTTCACCTAAGTTTTCACGGTGAGATTTTTACAGAATCGACCGGCTGTTCATTGTTTACAAAAACAAATGAGTAATTTAATGCTTTCTATTTATTTATTATTCAATGAACGAACAGAAGTCTGCTCGTCACGGATTGAATGTAGTTCTGTAACACACGAGTAGGAACTCCATTCTGTTCAGTGGTTAAGCCAGGATATGTCTTAGGTTTATAATACCTTCATTATTGTTGAACCGTAACTGGTCAAAAGTGGGTGTGCCAAATTACGTGAGACGTGTGATCGCACGCAAGGCTAAAAGAATATTATTTATAGCACTGTGTGACCTAACCCAGCACTTAAATCACGCTTTTCTGTGACTTAAGGCGAACAGGGCGTGCGATTCTCCATACAAATGTATTCCCCTTTCCCTTCCTGAATAATACCTTTAGAGCACACACACACACAGGTACACTCATCTAATGGTAACCATTTGGCGCATGCTTGCCAAAAAATAGTCTATTCACTCATGCATTGAAGATTTTAAAGGAATTTTTCTTACTTATCTTTATCTGATAGTGTCACTTCTGGTATTCTTATCTTTAGTGATATATGGAGAGTTCAATGATTCACATCTTTTTAGAGTTCCGTACCCAAAGGGTAAAAACGGGGTCAGCGGGATTGTCCGAAAGGGTTACCGCTGGCCCGGAACATAAAGGCTAAGGAAGGAACACGGGTGGGTTTTAGTCAGTAAGAGTCTGACACTCCCTTCCGCTCCACCCAGAGCGGGAGGGAAATCATCAAATGACCCCTTCATTTGATGATTTCCAATCCGAAAAAAAAAAAGGTTAAAAACGGGACCCTATTACTAAGACTCTACTGTCCGTCTGTCTGTCACCAGGCTGTATCTCATGAACCGTGATAGCTAGACAGTTGAATTTTCACAGATGATGTATTTCTGTTGCCGCTATAACCACAAATACTAAAAACAGAATAAAATAAATGTTTAAGGGGGGCTCCCATACAACAGACGTGTTTTTTTCGGCGTTTTTGCCTTGTGGTACGGAACTCGGTTTTTTTTCGATCTATTTTAAGTCGTTTTCACTACGAACTATGTAGTTTTAAGCTGCCATTTAATTGCCGGATATATACAATAGATACATAAATGCCGGAATTTTATCAGAACGTTCTTATTCTATTGACGCAGCGCAAAAAACGAATCGTCACGGCATCTGAGCTATTTACATAATTCTAATATAAATTCAAAACTAATTATAATTTATCTACAACTGGTAACATCTTCATTTTATTGCATTTTCTTTTGAGGTCATTAACTTCTCACACGTGCTCATAATAAAATAATAGATAAATAATACAGGCACAAAATAAAATTATTCATAAACTCACATTTTTTCTATAGAAGTAGGCAAGAACTGTCACAGTTCTTACTCGTTTGCTTGGGTTACTCCCGTCTGGGAACGCTGCCGTTTGGTAACGCTACCTAACACACACCTTATAGTACAGTCAGAGTGAAAAGTTTTCGGCCAAACTCTGACAGGCTACCAGTCTGGTTATCAGGCTGTCAGGGATCCAGTCAATCAGCTGTAAATCCACTGCAAAATATAGGCCACGTCTGAATTCCCATACAGACAAGGACGAGAATGATCATCATCCAGCATCTTTCATCAGTCATCACGAAAGTTCTCTATTTTAGGTCCAAACGGTCGATTCTGTAAAAATCTCACCGTGAAAACTTAGGTGAAGTGAGTTTGTTTTTGCTAGGAGTTGACACTATTGACAGCTCACTCCACGCTCACTTCACCTAAGTTTTCACGGTGAGATTTTCACAGAATAGCACCGTTGGTATTAGCATTTTTAAGGAAACAATGGTATCTGGATTCAGTTAAAAAGCGCAAGGCATTGAAGAAAATGTTATATTTACTAGTGAGTGGGTCCAATAAAAAAAGGGGCCTGTGGCTAAGGAATAACAGCCGCACGGGTCGATCGATCAAGTTAAGCTACTCTTTCCGCGGTTGGGCCGTCGATGGGTGACCATATTTACCGTGTCCCCTCCGTGCTTCGAAAAGCACGTTAAGCCGTTGGTCCCGGCTGTCATTCGTGGATCTTTGACAGTCGTTACGGGTAATCAGAAGCCCGAAAGTCTGACAACCAGTCTTATCAAGGGGTATCGTATTACCCAGTAACTGGGTTGTGTAGGTCAGATAGGCAGTCGCTCCATGTAAAATCAACATCCGGATATACTGGAAGTTGACCCCAACATAATTGGGAAATTTTGATTAAACCCAACCTATACCAGGTTGGGTTTAATCAAATAGGAGTATACTGTGCTACGACAGTTCTGTAATTTCTGCCTACTCGCATCGATCGCAAAAAGGCGTGAATTTAAATTAGTAAAAGTTAAAAACCAGACTGATCCGTAATATAACCAACCGCACAGAGTCACTACAAGCACGAACACCACACGCTAATTACCTAAAAAACGGTGCAACGTTACACAACCGTTATATATTGTGCTATATGTAACTAGTTATTTAACGTGAATTATGAAGAATATTCATGAAAAACCAGAATTGTATGTTAAGTAGGAGTTATGTCATCACTTAGGTATGCCTTACTTACGATTCTCATGTCAAGTGAAAAGTGGTTTTTTTGTTTGGAAAGTTGCTTTTATTGTCTGGTTTGTAAGTTTTCCGTGGTTGGTAGTATATGAGGTAATGTTGGTGGTGAAAGCTTATGGGGTGCAAAGACAATCTCCACGGATGAGAGTATATGGGCGACTCAGGAGGTCTAGTCCATAAGCACGAAATCCGTGAAAAAAAAGTGAGCGTAGAGTGAGCTGTCAATAGTGTGAATTCTTAGCAAAAACAAACTTACTTCACCTAAGTTTTCACGGTGAGATTTTTACAGAATCGACCGGCTGCTCTCTTTAATGGGTAGATTTTCGTATTTCAGTTATTTTTTTCCTGTAAACAGTTTTACTTAATCTTTTGTTCTAGAACAGCTGCGTTCATGGTCGCTTGCACTCAAAGTCATCGGAATAAATAATTAGACTTTCATAATTAAACTCACGATTAACATTCATAATTTGGTTTATTAATTAGAACTGCGATAATAGTACATTATGATACATGTGTGCTATGTTGATCATTATGCACGAGGCGATATTATCGCGCGAGCCGCAGGCGAGAGCGATAAGAAAGCCGAGTGTATATTGATTAATGCACACGCGTTTCATACGACGTTTTTCAACACACTTGCGAGGAAAAAAAACAGACTTGTATTGTTAAATATTAACTTGTATGGAAAATGGCGCGCTGGTTTTGTTTTCCCGCGCGCCGTGCTAGCCAGCACTAGCGATGCGCGCGCAACATTGACTCATTTTAAATATATTAATCTAATGGCACAGACCAAACCGCTAAACAGCCTATAAAAAAAATATAATAAACACAAACCTGAAAATTGCAAAAAACCTAAGAATTTTGCGGTCTACCACTGCGCATTCACCTTAAATTGTCTGCTGTGGTCCCCTGCGAGTTCATTTTGCGACCAAGGACAATACAGACTATTTAAAAAAAATATGAAATATAGCCCGCGGATTTTTTCTTTTGGCATGAAGTTTCTTTGGGCGCTTTCCGAATTAGCTATAATCGCTCACATCACAGCGCTCACATCATCTCCATGGACGTAATATTACGTCCATGCATCATCTCACATGCGTTCCGATTTAGATATTACTATTATGACTGCTGAGAGCTGGCAACAATTCGGAACACTCGTGAACGCGCTCACATTACAGTGCTTACACAATGTAAAAAAGATATTATTACAGTATTTCTTTGTATAAACACCACATTTCTTCTTCAGTTCTTCTTCTTTGGTTAGGTGGCGACTGTCAGCCAGAAGCACAATTTCAAAAATGCCACGTTAGTTTAATTTAAAGATGATGCAACTCAAAACAAAACACACTGACACAACCTCATACACACACTGTCATTTTTGACAGCGCTCACGGTGATATTATTCTAGGGCATGGTCGGCATTATCGCAAAATGGCGAATGTCATGACGTCATCTATGACGATTCACGGGACATCGTTATCATTATCGCGCTCACGCTAATTCGGTTATTTCCCAATTCGGAACACATCGATTATTTCCCAATTCGGAACGCAGGGTTTGATGAGATTAAAAAAGCGCGCGTCTCCGACTAGTATTTAGTAAATAGTTATCTGTGGTATTACAGAACATGTGGATTAAAGTAAAGAAAAAGCACGCGTTCGTAATACACTCCATTATGGACCTAAAAGCGGTTCAATAAGAGCCACTTTACGAGCAAGTGTGTTGAAAAATAATTTAATTAGGTAATTATCACTATCTTCGAACAATTAATCATATTTTATGCACAAGGTCCTGCCATTCTTAATGCTATCCTAAATCTTTAATTTTATTAATTTACTTCTGTAAAAAATATTAACAATAATAAGATAATAATAAACCTCCCGACCGATTTCGGTCACGCTGACCAATCTCAACGGAGATTGGTCAGGTACGCAGGAGATATTATAGTGCACTAGTGTGTGTGCAAACACAGGTGCACTCTCTTTTATTCATTGCGTTATTATGGGATTCCGATGGGACGGCAATCCGACACGACCGGGGAGAGATCAGGCGCAGGACCAATGGCTTTACGTGCTTTCCAAGGCACGGGGGTATCAAACCACCAACTTCCAAACTCCGGGCTGCTACTGAGAAATCCCTAATGGAAAACCCAATAACACTTTGCCCGGCCTGAAAATCGAACCCAGGACCCCATCCACAGCAGTCGCCCTTGCGACCACGAGACCAACGGGGCAGTTAAACAACATTAATCCATACTCTATGCTAATCACACTAATATTAAAAAGGCGAAAGTTTGTGAGTGTGTGTGTGTGTTACTTCTTCACGCTCAAATGGCTGGACCAATTTTGATAAAATAATGTATGGAAGTAGCTGACACCCTGGATTAACATATAGACAATTTTTAAACTTAAAGGCTACTTTTTATCCCGATATTCCCATGGAATCGACATTTACGTGGGTGAAACCGCCCGCGGTTTCGCAGCTAGTATTTTTACCGACTTTACAAAAAGGAGGAGGTACTATGTTCGGGTGTTTGTATGTTTTTTTTTTTTTTTTTGAATGTTTGTTCATCGAATACGCCGCCAATTGTCGACGGATTTTCAAAATTCTTTTTTTGTTAGAAAGTAGATAGTTCTGAGGTGGTCCCATTGTCACCAAGTTAGGATCTGATGATGGGATCTTAGAGAAATCGAGGGCAACCCTCAAATTTTATAGGCTCACTTATTGTTTTTCGCATATTTTATGAAGTATCTTGTGTATTTGTGTATGGTTGTCACCATCTCAGGTAGCTGGGCTGATGATGGAAGGTACAACTCCTTAACAGTAACAAGTTACTCGAACAGGCAAGGACTGTTTTAATAAATTGTTTTGATGTTTGATAGGGCATTTGCCACATTTCGTCATGACCTGATGCTGCAGTCAGGATAGTCTGCAGAGTACCTAACTCCTCGACAACTAACAGCAGATATATCGTGTTTAGGCTCATTGAAAGGGCTCGATGTGTAGATAAACGTACTGTTACTGAGGAACACCGAAGACCTGATGCTGAAGCCAGGAGCATCAGAAAAAGTACAAACCTTTAAATTACAGCACCGTAGTCGTGTTTGGGCTCATTTTAAACAGGACTAATTTTAAGTTCAATGCAATGTTGACATAAGTCTGGCCTGATGCTGCAGCCAGGATTATCAGCATCTAATCTAAAAACTAATAAAAGGAGAACTCCTCAACAATTAACGTCCCTGCATCGAGAAAAGGAATATTTTATAAAAAGGCGATGGGCAAGTTGACATTAGGCTATTGTTACTTAGATAAATTATAAATAGACCCACTAAAAAGCGAGAAATAAAAACTTTTTAACAAAAAAAAACCGACTTCCAAAAAAAACACTACAAACTGAAAAATAACTTTAATTTCGGAAGTCGGTGGCAAAAACTAAAATACTGATCCCTAAGACACCGACTTCCGAAATTAAAGTTATTTTTCAGTTTGTAGTGTTTTTTTTGGAAGTCGGTTTTTTGGTTATATATGCGAAAGAAGCTCTCTGTTCGTCTGTTACCACTTCAAGCCTGAAAACGACTGAACAGATTTCGATGAAATTTGAACATATGAAGCAATGGATTAATAATATCCTTCAAAATGATTCAGACTGTGGTTGATAGAGTGTTACGCAAATACCCCCCTGGATTAGGACATAGGATAATTTTTATCCGGGTAGTCCGTTCTCGTGAAAATGCGGCCAAAAGCTAGTAACATATATAAGTTATTTCATACAATTATTATATTATAAACATTAAAAATTTAAAAAAGACCGTAGGATCACCTAAAATTAAAAAAAGAAAATTGTACACCACAATAAAAATGCGACGTGCCTAGTAACATAATAAATAACGGTAACTACAAAGTGAAACCCGGTGCATGGAGCCAACGAAAGTGTTTGTTATTAAACCACTGGCTTCTGCTAACGCCCGCATGCACTATTACAAAGATCTGTGGTACTTCGGAAGGAGCTTCATTTGCCATTTATCCTGTTTTCAACGAAACAGGACAAATGGTGTAAGCTAATAACTGATTGGTATCCTAGAACTAGTCCATCAAATCAAAATATTTTATTTCCTACAAAACCTACATGGGCACTTATGAAACGTCAGAAGCTAGGTGCACGGTTCCAATTGGTCGTTTCCTATGGCGAAGAGCCAGCCAGAAACTCCGCGGTTACTCTTTCTTTTTACCCGACTGCGCGACGCAAAGGAGTGGTAATGTGTTCATCAGCCTATGTATGTATGTTTGTATGTTCCTTTGAAGCACTATACAGACCAAACGCCTGGGCCGATTTTTATGATTCACACGTCAATCGATTCCTCTTAGTCCGGCGAGTGTCACTAAAGACATGGTGTTAGTGAAAATTCAATATGGCGACTACTATGTATGTATGTATGTCTTCAAAAAATTGTTTTTTTCTCAAAACCTATCGAGTGGGGTATCAAAATAAAGGGCTTTAAAAGATGATTACAAAAATATAAACAACTTATATGGTTAAAAGTAATTCGAAGTGACAAATCGTAAAAAACACGTACCAAGAACTAAATCGTCAGCGAAAGCTTTCACATTTGTAAACTAAAAAGCTGGAAATAAAAAAAGTTATTAAAAAAAATAAAAACCCGACTGCGGTAAAAAAATAAGTTAAAAGAACTGAAAAGCTAAAAACAAGCCCATTTTTAATTAAATAAAAGTTGGAAGCAGGCGGGACCCATTTGAATTTGAAAATATAATAAAAATGGTATGGGTCGGGAGCATGCTTCCAACTTTTATTTAATTAAAAATGGGCTTGTTTTTAGCTTTTCAGTTCTTTTAACTTATTTTTTTTTTACCGCAGTCGGGTTTTTATTTTTTTTAATAACTTTTTTAAAATAATAGTAAACGGAAAGAGGAAAACAAAAAAAAAACAGTGGCACTCCAGGAGTGCCCACAGAAGTGAAAATTTGAAAAAGCATAGTAATTTTATAAATATGTTTGAAGGTCATTCTTCCCAAAGAAAATGTACCGCGCGTTGATGTCTTTGTAATGGCCAAAACTTAAAACAGAGGTGTCGGTTACAGTAACAGTGTCTAGAGTCCAATGGTTTTTCCCATCTCAATAAATGCCTAACGCTCCTAAAGAACTTTTCACTTCAACAAAGGAGATGGGAGGACGAGTTAAACTTACATCAGGCACTAACTCGAGGAGAGTGACTCGAATACCGCTAGAGGAGGCATTGCTTTAAGGCTACTCTTTCGAAAAAAGCTAAAAAACAGCGTGCAGATGAAGCAGCTTTTCTCCGGAACTTACAGAGAAATTACATCTGAAAAAATAGTTGATAATCTACATGATATGAATCGTAATTTGGTTTAGCCATAATTTTTCTATCGATATCACCTATTAAGAAAAAAAACCACCAAATCACCTCCAAATCGTTGAGATGAAACCATTTTACTCCTTCATTTTTTATCAAAAGAATATAAAAAAAATATCTAGTGCTTTGCAATACAAACAAAAATGATTTGGTTTTGTTACTTTTTAAAAACATGTATATTTTTTAATATAATAAATTAAAAATGCGATCGTATAAAGTCCGTGTCTATATCATCCCCGCACTCGTCCACGAATTCAGTGCGGGGCGCCTCGTGTTGCTAGGCAACGTGTTGGCATGCGGGTGCATGCGGGTGGCGGAGTGGCGCGGAGAGGGGTAGTTAGCTCCGCCCAAATGCACAAGGTCGTTGGCATGAATACAAGCCTTAACAAAATACAATAGACAGCTTAAAGAGGCTTTTCAATAAAAATCGGTTCGCGCGTTTCTAATAGGGGTAAGGCTATTCTTCTTTCGTAAGATTAGCGCGAGGTTATACGAGATAGCATAGCATTTACACATATTATGCTGAAAAGGTTGCAAGGTTTATCCACAACTCTGTCGCTGCATGTATCTATACAATAATAAGTTACGAGTTGCTGTTTTGTGTAACATCGAAATCCTTCAAAGGTCTCAATCAAGAACTCTGCGAGTTCTGCGACAGATAGGAAATGCTCTATGGTACGTCACAAGCGAGAGAATACACAAGGATTTAGGCATACAATCCGAATCTCTTCAAAGTAAGAGTGAACAGGCTTCTTCTGGGTAAGCTCACTCCATCGTCGACTTTGTCTCTGTCACCTCTGACTTAGACTAGAGTCAAGAGCAAACCCATTCCAATTTTTTTTTTATATAAAGGTTAAAACTGTCAAAGAGGAAATCAAAGCTTTATACAGCCACATACTTCTCCAGGTTAAAAGTTCACCCAAATCAATGAAACTAATGTCAAACCTTCACAAGATTGAAAAGAAGGGCACCCCAAGACTTACTCACCAACAGGAATGAGCTGTAGTACCTATCGTTCGGAATATCGGTAGTATCGGGGCAGTGGCTTCATACCGTGCAAGATCCTGAACCATCATCTACTTATTGCTGAATGTCTTATGAAATATATAGCTTTTATTTAATATTTACATAATTTATGCTAATACCTATTTAAAATAATAATAATATGTACATTTATATGAAAAAAAATTAGCAAAATGATCATAGGGCATCAAAAACTTCGTCCGCATCGCTGTCAACAGGAACAGTGCCCAAAAGGCTGGCAGCATTGCCACGTTGTATGGCAATGCTAATTCTTTGGCCAAGAAATAGGCCAAATGAATGTCTTTGGACAGATAGCATTAAACAGAAGAAGAAGAAGAAAAAAACAAGTTTTGTAAAACATCAGTACCAACAACATCAGTGTAGTAACAAAATTATTGAAATCCTCTTGGTTTTCTCCTCTCGTTCTTTGGACACTTTTCTCTATTTTTCATACTTTTACTACCAAAAATTCGGGTGCAACCGTATTCATTGTAATTAGGACATCTACACACTGATTTAAGAAACATCAAATCAGGCACGGCACTTCCATATTCTCTAGATCTCCGTCTAATATATGGGTTTCACTTGCAAGTGCATCACGGTGTAATATTAGATTGCAAATTGGAAAATAAAACCGCAATCTGTGGCCGATGTGACAATACTGATTACTGTGCATACTGTGCCATTACAGGTAATAAAACTAATATAATTATCATTTAACTGCTTAATGTTTGTTATTTATGTGAGAATTGGAAGCAACTACAAATTAAGAAAATTACCTATTAAACTTAGGTTTATAGTTAGTAATCATGAGAAATAATACATAAAACCTCGTAAAGTATTGTTAAGAAGTATGTAAGTATAATAATAATAAAGCAATAATAATAATTATCGTTATCCATCGTAATCCATAAATTATTTTAGCACATACAAAAGACATCAACGAGTTTGAGACTTCGTACAGCGCCTCTACCGGCGAATAGTGCAAACTACAGTGCCATCTAGTGGCCAATAGCTGCAACTTTTCTGTTACGATCCTTTACAAGTTTTAAGCATTGAATAAATAATCTGATACACTCTCTTTTTAAAACCATTGTTAGTTATAATTTTATGCCTTTTGTTATAAAAATATTAATGTTATTATTTGAAAGAAGAAAGTCATATTATTTTGAAAGTTTTTCGATTTTGGTACTTATTCCTTTTTAGAACAAGTTAGTAGTTAGCGAAATAATACGTAAAATGAACAGTTCAACAACTGTCAAATTGTCAATGAATCGCCATATTTATGTCAACATCCCTATTTGCAAGTTTCGATCGATGTAAACAGAATTTTATTTTATTACTGCCGCAGTGTTATTACATAAAACCATGTCTGATAATGGAAATGATACCATAAATGAAGACTCTGAGAATAACAATACTACCACGGAACAAAGACCTGTGGACAATAATCAAATTAAAGTGAATAACATGCTAAAAGATCGACTCAGAAAATACATCAAGAAACTGGATGGTATGATTTTTATTACAATTAAAACAATAATTTTCTACACAAACTTTATAATAATTCCTGTTAAGTGCAAAGAATATAGTGGGTCGAAAGTTTTGAATCAAATATGATCGTAATCTAACGATCAACTTTAATAAAAAAAAATAAACTATTTATTTTAAATTTATATTCTGCAGGAGAGAAAAGGGTAATCTCTGATTTTATTATTTAAAACTTTCTTATTAATATTGTTATTTTATTTTTCTTTTCAAACATCTAAGGTCGTTTATGTAACAGTTGAAAACCAACACAAAAATTCCTCAAACACTCTTACTTTTATTACACCATCGAAAACTGTATATTTTCAAAAATGATTCAGGCATAATCTGTGCTCCTCAGAAACAGGCACAAGCATAACAAAAGAAGAAAGCATAAAGCTGGAAGTCGACACTTTTCGCCAGCTATACAAGCCCAAACTCGCTGGCAATGAAGACTCATACAAGAACATCCCAAAATTCTACTTCAAACTACCGAGACCGGACGATATGCTCGCTCAGAAGTTACGCGAAGAGACCCGAGCACAGTTCTTACAGAAGAAGAGCAAGGAATTGCTTGATAATAGTGAGTTGAAGCATCTCTGGAGCTTGTTGGAAAAGACAAACGGAAGTTACAATGCGGCCAATAATGATGAGCTCATTATTGACTATTTTCAATTTAAGAAGATTAGGGAAGAAGCCGGTCCTAAGTATAAGTAAGGTTTTATTACAAATAGCTGATAGAAAAGATGTTTTTATATGCTATCTAATGGAGAAAGGTCTTTATAACACAGAGCCTTTTGGTTTTCCTCTCCAACATTACTACTGTCCGTGAAACACAGATTTACCTTGAAGTTCAGGTGTTCTCAAAATACTTGTGCAAATAACCCAAACCAGAGAGACAGTTGCTTTCATAAATCACTATCTTTTTGTGTGCCGCTGTCCTCAACTAAGTGCAAAGTCCTTACCATTACTGCACTAATAAGAATTTGCTAATGCATTGTGAAGTTAGAAACAGAAGTATAATTTAAAATTGTTTTGGCCATCAAGACAAGTTTAGACAACACTTTGATGGCTAAAACAATGCTAAGAAATTACTTGTAGTGAAAATACCACCAATTTATTTCTATCATAGATACTGTTTGTTTTCCTTATTCTATTGTTCTGCAATATCTATATTTTTTTATGCCCATGTTCCAGGCCATACTTCACAGCAGAGGTATTCGGTCGTCTGCAAGCGGCTGAAGGTGGGGTGGGCCGCGTGCGTGCAGTGTCGCTGTTCAACTATGTGATGCGCCGTGTTTGGCTACAGCAAACTAGGATCGGACTGTCTTTGTATGATGTTACTGGACAGGGATATCTTACTGAACATGCAAGTTGCTTTGATATTGTCTTTGCTATTGATTATGTCCCAACAGCCACAAATTTTCGACTGAGTATATTGGGATGTGCCAAGTGTTGAGCATATGATTTTTGCAAGTAAAAAATATTTGTTAGCTACAGAATCAGATACTTGTTATTAGATCTGGCTGTTTGTGTTTGTTATTACGCCCACAATTGTGGAGAAAACCCAAGAGTGGGGGAACAAAAAACAACCAAAATAATAATAATAATAAGTAATTTTTTGGAGAACTTAGTAATAGGTAATACGGGCTGGTTTCCGCTACTCCACGTCAATGCGCGTATTTCCCAGCTCCGCAAGGAAGGCCAGCAACGCCTTGATGTTACTGACCGTCTCACGTAGGGTACCTGGGTTACCGAAGTACTTTGCCCTGTACGTGGCGACCACCGGGTAGTTTAGAAGCACATGTGCCGCTGTCTCGTCGTCCTCCATGCAGGCCCTGCACAGCGGACTGTCTGTTACTCCTATGACATAGAAGTGTTTATTAAATGACCTGTGGCCAGTTAAAGCTGCAGTAACTATACGCAGCTTTTGCTTAGTTAGACGGAGAACCTGTTTCGTGAGGTGGGCATCCAATGTGGGAAGTGCTTCCCTAGTCTGCCTGCATTCGCCTTGATCCGTCCAAAGTTTGTCGTGCTGGTCTCTGGTGCGTTTCCTTACCAGAGTGCGTAAAAACCCGAAGGGGAACTTAGTATTGGCAAGGCAGGGGCAGGAATCTTGTGTAGATAGCTCTATCGTACTTTTCTACATATCAGTCCAACCTCGTGGATAACAATTAATTCTCATTATAATACATTACATTTACAATAGGGTGATACATGCTTGTGTATTGTTTTTTTCCAGGACCTAGAAAGCTACATAGCAGAACTAGTGCCCTCGCTCGCGGCTCTCGACGGTCTCGACTCATCGTTCAGTTCCTTCTACGTGTGCACGGCTGCTCGGAAGTTCCTGTTCTTCCTAGACCCGCTCAGGGTTGGGAGGGTGCGGATACGGGACGTGCTGTCCTGTTCCTTCTTAGATGATTTGTTGGAGGTGAGAAAGAGCAAAGAACTTAGCTTTAGTCATTTCTGGACTTATTGAGTCTTTAAAAAGCGATGACTCAGAGATCAGAGAGAATGACAAAATTACCAACACAGCAGTCTTTTCAAATAAATTCTGTCATGCATTTTCGGCTTAGCAATTTTAGCATAGCACTACCACATGGACCAGTGTCCTGAGACCCACGCGTCAGATTGCAGTTACTAAAACGATTGTTGCAGCATATTCGGGCGGTTTTTATTTAAATATTGTCAAGAACGCAATTTTGCGCATAATATATCGCTTGCCGATATTTTACTCTTATTTCACGAAGTTATATTTGTATTGAATGCCAATTTAAACTTCTTTTTTTCAACCAGCTGCGAGAGGAAGATCTGCCAATGGAGCTTCAAGAACAAAACTGGTTCAGTGCTGCGTCAGCTCTGCGGGTATATGGACAGTACCTCAACCTAGACAGAGATCATAATGGCATGCTGAGCATCAACGAACTGGCTGGGTAAGTCTTCGCCATCACGCACGACCCATACATGATCCACAACAAACCACAATATTAACCGGAGGAATAAATCAATGCATGTGTAGCGGTATCTACAACGCCACATGCGAACAACGCGTCATACTGGCGTCACGCAAAATCCTGCATCGCGCAAGCAGAGTTTACCGCGCAACTAGCATAGATAGAACGGCCCGACATGAATCATCGGGCAGTTGCCCGCCAGACACAACACCTGTGTGTCTGGTCGGAGGATCCTCCCTTTTCTTTTGGTCATTCAATCACGAAACATTTCAAGATCCAGTTAAAACCTTTCGCTTCTCTCCCACAGGTACGGCTCAGGCACCCTTACCCGTGCCTTCCTCCAACGCGTGTTCCAACAATGCCTCACCTACGACGGCGAGATGGATTACAAGACGTACCTAGACCTGGTGCTGGCGCTGGAGAACAGAAAACAGCCGGCGGCGCTTGCATACCTCTTCAGGGTTCTGGACATCAACTGTGTGGGCTACCTCGACGCGTTCACGCTTAACTACTTCTTCAAGGTGAGTTCTGCGGGATATAGGCAACTGCTGGAATTAGGGCCGTGGTCGGTATTTAGCATCGACCGGATTAAGGTCTCCCACGAGGTGATCCGACGACCTTGTGAAGGCCGCAGGAACCCGTTGGATGCGAGAAACACAGAACCGGTCGAAGTGGAGGTGCTTGGGGGAGGCCTTTGTCCAGCAGTGGACGTCTTTCGGGTGAAATGGTAATGATGATGGTGGTGGATTAAGGCTTCTGCTGTAATTAGGCTTTGGCCGGATATAGGTACCTGCCGGAATTAGGCACCTGCCGGATATAAGTGCCTGCTCGCTAAAGGCACCGACTGCCTCATCATTATTTCCTACAAAGACGAGATTGATTACAATTGTACAGACGCCAGCACATCAAGCTACTACAATCTGTCAAATTTCTTTAATAGATTTTCAACTTTATCGTTATGGCATAAGGTTAAAAGTTGATTGGGAAAATTTGACAGTTTCGGGTAGCTTTATATGCTGGCGTCTGTACCTAGACCTACTAACTAGCGCTAGAGGACAGGAACCAACCGGCGGCGCTCGCGTACCCTTTCAAGTTGCTCGACATCAACTGCGTGGCTTACCTCGAGACGTTCAATATTAATTACTTCTTCAAGGTAAGTTCTACTGGATTCTGGTTTTGGCTAATATTGAGAAAATAACGGAATTGGGGTCTGGTCGGAATTAGGGTTTGGCTGGATTTAGGCACCTGCCGGAATTAGGGTCTAGCCGGATTTCGGATCCTGCCGGAAATAAGGGTCTGGCCAAACATAGGTATCTGGATATCGGAGGAGCAATTCTCGTAACTTTAAGAATGTTCACAGTCTGGGGGCCTAAAAAGGCCACTTTGGAGAATCATAAAAGGATAACATTATGAATCGTAATATGGCGAAGACAGTCCGTGTTTTTCTTTTTTTTCGCTGCACTACGTAGGTATAATCGAAGAGATTGGGATTGAATTTGGATCGGTTTGATTGGTATTTTAGCACAAACAAAAAAAAATAACTGAAAAATGCTTCATCAATGGGATTTGATACGATTAACTTAACGGTTAACTGTCCATTATGTTATCCTTTTATGATTCTGCCAAAGTGGCCTTTTTAGGCCCCCTGATCGCAGTCTCAATCTGTCAAAAATACCTCTAATTTCCCTAAATTTTTGACAAGTTTTTGACATTGATTGTCGCTGAGATGAGGTTGCGACTAGATTTTGAACGTTTTAAATTACGGGAATTGACCTTCTGATCAAAAACTTATAAAATGCTCTGCTTAGCTGGTCTTTCAGAACACTTTATAAACAGAACTTTTCGTCCCTCAGGCAATACAAGAACAAATGATAGCTCATGGCGCCGAGCCAGTCAACTTCGACGACGTCAAAGACGAGATCTTTGACATGATCCGACCAGAAGAGCCCTCTAGGATAACTCTCCAAGACCTCATACGCAGTGGTCATGGTCATACTGCTGTGTCTATACTGTTGGAGCTGCATGGCTTCTGGGCTTACGAGAACAGGTAATTACATTTTTTTCCCACTATATTTCCCTTCTAGCTGCGTCCCGCGGTTTCACCCGCATAAGTCTCGATCGGCGGAAGATAGTCCTTTATCTATAAGAAAGAAAATACATTTATTTGAGGTAAACATGACGCAAAGAAAAAACACAACAAAAAGAACAAGTTTGGGGGAAAATTTGCGTTACATCCACGCAAAACGGCGATCGCTCAGCATATCGTTGTGACCGTATAGGAGTCAGGGCGACAGCGCCGGTTTTCACCGACAGCCTGCGTTGACGTGAATGACGTCAACCGGTGCAGCATAAAATGATGATATTGCCGATGCCAGCACGTCAAGCTACTACATTCTGTCAAATGTCTTTAATAGATTTTCAACTTTATCCCTAAAGCATAAGGTTCAAAGTTATTGGGAAAATTTGACAGTTTCGGGTAGCTTGATGTGCTGGCGTCTGTACAATAAAAAATATTCTGTGTAACAGGGAGGCGTTAGCGGCTGCCGGAGATCATGCCTGACAGCTGGCTCGGTATCTCCACTTTAATGGAGATCGGTTTACCATTTAATGACTGTAGTGTCTTTGGTGAATGTTAAAAAGTTGAGTGTACCTGAGGAAGTGAAAATGTTGAGTTCCTCTGAAGACTGTAAAAATGTTGAGCATATCTCTGAATAATGTTAAAAAATGTTGAGCATCTCTGCAAGGTATATAGCATTTTGACATCCTGTGTATAGTCCGTCTCACGAAAGAAGTGTCGCTGACGCGGCGCTACAGTCATGCCACAAAATTTTGCTAACTATACAGGTTGAAATTGAATACATGCGACAAACCGAAATGGGAGATTGTACTCATCATTATGAACAACTTTTACTAAGGGACCAACGCTGCAATCGCGAAAAAAAAATCAGCTGTTCCCTACATTTTATGTTCGCCTAACTCGTCAAAATGTAGGGAACAGCTGATTTTTTTTTCGCGATTGCAGCGTTGGTCTCTTAGTAAAAGTTGTTCATAATGATGACTACAATGACCCCTTAAGAGGTCCAGAACGACTTAAATTTAAACGTGTATAATAATAGTTGGTTCCACTTATTGCCTCGGGACTTCTCTCGTGAGACGGTCTATAGTATATGTATATCGTTTAACATTTAAGGCTGCTTTGGGAAAAGGTTGAGTGTCGCTGGACGATGTTAAAAGGTTGAACATCTCTATAATCGGTTGAAGGACACTTTATTGTTCCTCAAAGATCATAATTATATGAAAATGTTGAGTATCTCTGAAGAATGTAAAATGTGAAATACCAGTAAAATGAAATGTTAAGTGTGGAACTTCGGTAAAACATGTGATAAGTAATTTGAAATATTCCTGAATATAGTAAAATTGTTGTGTTTAAAACGAGTATTAAATTTTTATGTCTCCAAAAAATATTTAAAAAATATTGTTCCTAAAAATTTAAAAATAATGAAATGTTAAATAAAGGATATAAGATCTCTGAGCATTTAAAATAATCTGAAGTATTAAAGGATTGATTGCCTCTGGAAAGATATATTTAAATTACGTAAGTAATTTATACAAGGTCAATTTAAGTTAGCTAGAGAAACTCCCCAGATGTGTTGATGTGTTGATCTAAACATGATGCAACAAAAAGTAATTAATTAGATCAGTTTTGTGGGGTCATCGACCGCAGTCGTGTTGTCACTTGAAATATCAGTTTTTTTTTGTGTAAACTTCATAGACGTGATTTGTATCTACATCTAAACAAAAGAAACAGCTCATTCTTGAAGTAACAAAACTACCATCGGTCGTTGACCTCCAAAAACATCAAATCTTTTAACTTTTATTTTATCGTCTTTACTCTCTAATAATAACACTCATCACTTTTGCGGAGTTTTGCTAGTTAATTTAACTTAACCCTTTATAATGTAGTAAAAATTGTTAACTAGTTTTATTCCTAAATATTTATCTATTTATTCATTGTAATCAAATCCTTCCCTATTTAAAACTTTCAATAAAGCTTTTTAAATTATTATGATATAAGAAATGCATTTTTCAAGTCTTTCGATTTTAGCATAAATTCCATAATTCCCTCAACCTATTGATAATATTTGGAATAATATTGTATTCCCAAAATAAAAAACATTAAAATACTGTAATAACAATTTAATATGATTATAATAACTTGTAAAATTTATAAAAATAATGTATATAATAACAACATGATAAATTGTAAATGTAAATATTATACATACATTTTTGTTTTATTATTGTACTTATTGACTTATTAAAGCTTACAATAATGCAAATAAAAAGGGCTTATAAATAATACTGCCGAGCTAAGCTGAAAAGCTCTCCAAAATATTCGTACAGTTGATTTTTAAGGCAAAGGATAGGGCCTGAATTCCTGTTACGCTGACGTTAGTCGCGCGTGTGAATACGACGTGTAACGTTAAATACGCAAAAATTGTACTCATCATTATGAACAACTTTTACTATGGGACCAAACTTGAAATTGTACTCATCATTAAGAACAACTTTTACTATGGGACCAAACTTGAAATTGTACTCATCATTATGAATAACTTTTACTATGGGACCAAACTTGAAATTGTACTCATCATTAAGAACAACTTTTACTATGGGACCAAACTTGAAATTGTACTCATCATTATGAACAACTTTTACTATGGGACCAAACTTGAAATTGTACTCATCATTATGAACAACTTTTACTATGGGACCAAACTTGAAATTGTACTCATCATTAAGAACAACTTTTACTATGGGACCAAACTTGAAATTGTACTCATCATTATGAACAACTTTTACTATGGGACCAAACTTGAAATTGTACTCATCATTATGAACAACTTTTACTATGGGACCAAACTTGAAATTGTACTCATCATTATGAACAACTTTTACTATGGGACCAAACTTGAAATTGTACTCATCATTATGAACAACTTTTACTATGGGACCAAACTTGAAATCGCAAAAAAAATCACTTGTTCCATACATTTATGCTCGCATAACTCGTCAAAATGTACTAAACACTAAACAGCTGTTTTTTTTTTTGTTCAATGACCCCATAGGAGGTTTCGCGTATTTAACGTTACAACTTGTATACATTGTGTTCTATATAGCACCATACTGCGCTGACGTCAGCGGCGCGTATGTTGGTACTGACCGTGCGCGACCGACGTCAGCGTAACAGTAATGAAATACGCATCCAATGAGCTAAGCCAAATATCAGTATCTTATTTAAAACATAATTATAAAAAAACCCTTAAAAGTTTTCCTATCTCAGTTTTACCTAAGAGAATAAAAGCAACACTTAAATTTTCTCGAAACTAGCTTTTCCTGAGATACCGCTTGCTTTTGCGTTTAGCACGGCAGAATAGGCAAGTGGTATAATTTTGTTCAGTGTGAGAAAGGGATGGCGCTATTCGACCTGCATAGTTCTATCTCTTTCTAGCACTCGAACAATGATAACGTTCTCACTTCCCTATGGGCCCCTGGTAATTTTAAAAATTGATTTTAGTTTTGTAAAAGTATTTGGTTTAGATATCACTTTTTATTCAGCCTAAAAGTCTGACATCCAGTCTTACCAAGAGGTATCGTGTTACCCAGTAACTGTGTTGTGGAGGTCAGATAGGCAGTGGCTCCTTGTAAAATACTGATATTCTGCTGCATCCGGTTAGACTGGAAGCCGACCCCAACATAGGAAAAGGCTAGGCACATTGATTTAATGATTAATTAAAAACTGCACCGAGTTAAATGCATAGCATAAAGGTATATAAACTTTTTTCGAAGATAAAGGTTTGTTGATAAAGTTGAAAACCCAAGCTAACGTTAGGTTTTAAACCTGACCAACAAATCTATAGTTGACGCGTTTTAGCGTGACAATAGCGGTCATCGCCCTTTCCCTAATATCTATCTGTAGGAACGTGGCGAAGGTTCCATACAACTCGATTCCTACCGGCTTCCCTTTCAAAAATGGCACAGTCAGTATTCTATAGACAAATAATATAATCATATTAAGGCGAAAGCGCCAGGGTAGCCCGCGAAATTCATTTTTTTTTACGTTTTTTGCAATTTGCTGGTCAGTATTAAGTTGTACGTTGATTAAAATATGATTCGCGGCCGTAACAAATATGTATTTACAGAATTATAATCATTAGAGTCATCAACACAATTCTCTTTGACCATGTAATCCCCAAGAACGGCTATTTCATGAAATCTTGACATTTGGGGATTACACTAAGTTCACAAGTTGTATTACTGATTGTAATGATTATAATTCTGTAAATACATATTTGATACGACCGCGAATCATATTTTAATCAACGAACAACTTAATACTGTTACGAGCTTCGGGTTCGTGACAATAAAAACTGCCGATTTAATAACCAAAAATAACTCTTTAATTAAAAACACTAATTACAACTCAAAACACTAATTAAAAGAACACAATCTCACTACTGATCACTCTTAATTCGCACTTGAAGATCGCTTAGATGTTTTCGCTCTTGTCGCTTTATCCAAACTGTGTCGGCTCGCGGCCCACACCGGCCTTATATAGTGCCGCAGTTAGTTCTAGAACCTTCCATTGTAGAAACATCTAGAATGTTCGAGTACATACCGGCCCCGACCGACTAGGTGACGATAGTTCGAGAAAGTTCTACAAAGTTCTAGTATCGAATTTTCTAGAACAATCGTGACTCGACTAGTTCTGCTACTCGATACTAGATGGCGCTAGTGGTAACTAATGTCGCCATGTACCAGGCATTAATTGTGGCGCGCAACACTGCCCCCTCCTAAGACATGCTCGTCCCGAGCATTATCAGCCCCATAATAACGCGCCAGTCGGTCCACATGGACGATCTTAGGAGTACCTCTAGCACCTTTCTGTATCCGGTAGGTTACGTCATTGATCTTTGTCACAATCCGGTACGGTCCGTCCCATTTAGCTTGAAGCTTAGGAGATTTCCCTTTGCTGCGGACTGGATTGTGCAACCACACTAGTGAACCTTCGTCGAACCCTTTATTGTTCATTTTGCGGTCATAACGGGTTTTCATCTTTTCAGACATTTGCTGGCCCGATTGTCTGACGTGCTCATAAATGTCATTCATTTTGTTCCGCAAGTCATTCGCATAATTGGTTATACTGCGTGGGGCATCAGGTGGTGTTCCGGTGATCAGGTCTGCAGGCAGCCGTAATTCTCTTCCAAAGTTTGCGAAAGCGGGTGTCACCGATGTACTTTCGTGAACAGCGCTTCGATATGACAACAAAAACGGTTGTATGTGCTTGTCCCAATCTCGTTGCCGATTTTCCACAACTTTGGCTAGGTACCTCTCCAATGTCTGATTAAATCGTTCTACCATTCCATCCGACTGTGGGTGGTAAGAAGTTGTTCTGGTTTTATGAGTACCCATAACTCGACAAGTTTCCTGGAATATTTGTGACTCAAAATTCCTTCCTTGATCACTGTGAATCTCTAAAGGTACTCCAAAACGACAGAAGACTTCATGAACTAATTTATCTGCAACTGTCGAAGCTTCTTGATTTGGAATGGCGAAGACTTCCGGCCACTTGGTGAAGTAATCCATCACAACCATGAAATACTTGTTGCCACTTTCACTTTCCGGAAACGGCCCCGCAACGTCAAGGGCTATCCTCTCCCATGGTGCACCAACATTGTACAATTTCAATGCACCTCTACTGCGAGTCTGAGGTCCCTTTACAGCTGCACAACTTGTACATTTGCGACACCAGTCCTCTACATCGTCCCGACAGTGGACCCAGTAAAACCGTTCTCGTATCTTCAGTAGAGTCCGTTTTACTCCCAGATGACCTCCTGAACAACCATTATGGTACAGCTGTAGAACATCCGGTACTTGAGATTTAGGGACAACCATTTGCAAATGACAGCTGTCTCCCCGAGCATTTTCCCATTTACGGCACAGGACTCTATCCTGAATCACCAGGCTGTCCCATTGGGCCCAATAGCTTTTTGTGATCGAACTCATCGCTGAGACGTCACTCCACCTGGGCTTAGGAGCTCTGGCCTTCATCCACTCCAGAATCGGCTTTATGTCCGAATCTTCCTGCTGTGCACGTTGTAGGCTTTCCTTCCACTCGTTGCTGAGGTCTGTCTTGAGCATCCTCACAGGTACGACTTCTTTACTTTCTTGCCTAGTACAATGCTTGCAGTCTTCAGGACAAGGTCTTCTTGACAATGCATCTGCGTTGCCATGTGATTTCCCGCTGCGATGTTCGACCTCAAAGTCGTATTCCTGTAGTAGCTCAATCCATCTCGCAACTTGTCCTTCTGGATTTTTGAACTGCAATAGCCATTTCAGTGCAGCATGGTCAGTTCGTACGTGGAATTTCCGCCCCAGAAGATATTTGCTAAAATGCTGCAATGACTTTACCACAGCAAGCAATTCCCGTCTCGTGACACAATAATTCTTTTCCGGCTTTGACAACGACTTGCTGAAGTACGCTATCACAACCTCTTGATCACCGTTCCGTTGAGACAACACACCGCCAAGTCCTATGTCACTTGCGTCTGTGTCAATTATAAATTCCTTGCCCGGATCAGGGTACCCCAAAATAGGTGTTTTGCACAGACGGTCCTTTAGCTCCTGGAATGCGATGTCGCAACTTTCATCCCAGCAGAACTGTCTCTTCTCTTCGGTGAGTTTATGTAGGGGTTTGGCTATGTCTGCAAAGTTCTTGACAAATCGCCGATAATAGGAGCACAAACCCAAAAATGCTCTGACCTGCGTCTTGTCTTTTGGAACTGGCCAATCCTTGACAGCGGCGATTTTCTCTGGATCCGTGCGGATACCTTCTTCAGACACTACATATCCCAAAAAGCTAACCTGTCGTTTGAATAGTGAACACTTCTTCGGACTTAACTTGAGGTTGGCACTCTGGATCTTCATGAGCACGCGTTCCAGGTTTTGAAGATGTTCTTCAAACGTGCGGCCTACGATGATGATGTCATCCAAGTAGACCAAACAGGCATCGCCAATTAGTCCAGTAAGTACAAGTTCCATCAACCTTTCAAAAGTTGCCGGAGCATTGCACAATCCAAACGGCATAACTTTAAATTGCCACAGACCCTTTCCTGTCGAGAATGCAGTTTTCTCCTTGTCCTTAGGGTCAATTTCGACTTGCCAGTAGCCACTTTTCAGGTCCAGCGTGCTAAACCACTTTACTCCAGTAAGCATGTCCAGCGTGTCATCAATTCTTGGCAAGGGATAGCTGTCCTTCTTTGTAACGTCGTTCAGACGACGATAGTCAACACAAAACCGCATGCTGCCGTCCTTCTTTCTTACCAACACTACAGGTGAACACCATGGACTAGATGAAGGTTCAATGACACCATCCTTCACCATTCCCTCAATCATGGTTTCCACTTCCTTTTCACGTGCTACCGGCAATCTCCTTGGCCGCTGACGGATAGGCAATTCTTCTCCTGTGTTTATTTTGTGTTGAACTAAGCCAGTCTTCCCGATGTCAGCATCGTTTGACGAGAAAACATTGGCGTACTTGAGTAACATCTTCTTCGCCTTGACCATTTCATTTTGGGACAGAGCGCTGCGGCAGTCGTCTAAAAGTGTGGTCACTTTCGTTTGTGCATCCTTGCTGAGGGTCCCAGTCGATAGATATTGGCATCGACGCAACCAATCCACTTCCTCGCAAGTACCGACTAGTGTGCCTTTTTCTATAATCTGTTCCTGATCACAAAGGTTCAGCACACGTACCCCTGAGATGTCGGTGGCTCTGACCAAAGTTCGTGCCACTTTCCATGGAAGGTCATTGTCTACCCTTTCCACAAGTACACAACGATGTGTTTGCCTAGGATTCCGAGGAAGACTAACAGGCACAATCGTTTCCGATCTCGGTGGAAGAACAATCTTCTTAAGGCTGTACACATTACCTGGCAACGCCCCTTCCACGAAAAGTTCCTCTTGTCCACATTTCAAAACACCTTGCTTGACGTCAATCTCGCAACAATTCTTCCTCATAAAGTCAAGGCCCAGGATGCAATCGTCCATTATATCGGCCACGATGACATTATGCAGGTAGATTCTGTTGCCTAGCTTCAACTCCATCTTCTTCTCTCCATGGACGGGTATGCGCTGACCGGTGGCTGTTACCAAATTAATGCGTTCCCGGTTGTATGCGGAGTCCCCAAGGGACCGACTTGTAAGTTGGGAACTGACAACCGTGCGAGAAGCTCCAGTGTCTATGGTCAGCTTACACGGCGTTCCGTTGACCTCGCCCTTGATGATTAGACTGTTCCCGTCATGGGTTTGTGTGATCGAAACCCTTGGGGCTCTTTGAACATCAGCCAGCACCCGCCCCGCAGTCCTGGCTATTACTCGTTTCCCTGCTGCTGACGCTGGGTGGTGCTGTTAGCCGCACTGCCCTCTGGAGATCGGCCGTCTTCTCTTTCTGCAGTTCGCTTAGGGCAACTGGATCGAAGGTGGCCCTTTTCCCCACAACCGTAGCACCTAGGGCTGTACCCTTTATTGCGGTCGCGAACTGTAGCCGCTGCAACCTCCCTGACGCGATGGGAACGATGATCCTGCCGCACAGCTTCCACCTCCAGTGCATGGGCCAAAGCGTCCTTAAGCGTCCCGTGGTGACCAAGCCTCACAGCAGCTCTAACTTCAAGGTCGCGGATGCCGTCGATGAATGCCTGCACCAGGTTCCCATCAATAAGCGCAGGTACGGACTGGTAAGCTTTACGAACCAGCTTCTCCACTTCAAGGGCCCACTGCTGCAGGTTTTCATTACTGCGTTGCACGCGATCCTTGAGCTGCGCACGAAACACGTGTTCCAGATGAGCGTCGCCATACCGAGCCTCCAATGCCTCAAGGAGCTGGTCGTAAGTCACTTCCTTACTGAGAGCTTCCAGAACGGTTAAGGCCTGGTCGCGCAGGCCTAGGGTGAGGGCAGTCATGGCCTGACTTTTACTCCACCCGTTCGCCTTCATGACAGCCTCAAACTGGATTTTGTAGGCCGACCAGGAAGAAGTTCCGTCGAACGGTGGCACTTTGAATCCACGTAGCGAAGGTGTTGTAGCTACGGGAGCTGCGATTCCATCCCCAAGTTTGAGGTTATCCAGCGTTTTCTTCACGTCAGCCATCACGGTTACCTTCACGTCAGCCATCACGTTGTCAACCCGATTATTTACTTGGTCGATTCGGGTTTCAGCTTCCGACAGGCGGTTGTCATGTTGAGCAACCTTATCCTTCACCTCCTTCATGTCTTTCCCGAAGGTAGCGTGAAGGTCCTTCATAAGGAGCATTTGCTCTTCCTGGCGGCGCGCCTGCTCCTCCTTATCACGTTGGAGCTGTTCTTCCAACCGACGAGCCTGTTCCTCCTGTCGGCGAGCTTGTTCCTCCTGTCGGCGGGCCTGATCCTGCAGCATCATCATCAGAGCAGTCAAATCTGGTGCTGATGATGCTGGAGCAGCTATGGACGGGCCGGCCTCCGTGGTCGGTAGCTGGCCTTCCGACCTCTGTGGCGTAGTTCCACCAAATCGCCTCTGGTCCGTCTCCTGCTGGCGCTGACTCCGGGTACGGATACCCTCCGTGTCGTCTTTGGGTAAAATCGGCATAATCCTTGCTTCTGACACCAATTGTTACGAGCTTCGGGTTCGTGACAATAAAAACTGCCGATTTAATAACCAAAAATAACTCTTTAATTAAAAACACTAATTACAACTCAAAACACTAATTAAAAGAACACAATCTCACTACTGATCACTCTTAATTCGCACTTGAAGATCGCTTAGATGTTTTCGCTCTTGTCGCTTTATCCAAACTGTGTCGGCTCGCGGCCCACACCGGCCTTATATAGTGCCGCAGTTAGTTCTAGAACCTTCCATTGTAGAAACATCTAGAATGTTCGAGTACATACCGGCCCCGACCGACTAGGTGACGATAGTTCGAGAAAGTTCTACAAAGTTCTAGTATCGAATTTTCTAGAACAATCGTGACTCGACTAGTTCTGCTACTCGATACTAGATGGCGCTAGTGGTAACTAATGTCGCCATGTACCAGGCATTAATTGTGGCGCGCAACAATACTGACCAGCAAATTGCAAAAAACGTAAGAAAATTTGAATTTCGCGGGCTACCTTTGAGCTTCCCCCTTAAGGAAAACATCGTGATGAAACCGGCATGTCCTAGAACCAAAAATTCGAAGACATGTGACAACCAACCCGCACTGGGCCCGCGTGGTGGATTACGGTCCACTCCCTCTCACCGAGAGGAGGCCTGTGTCCCAGCAGTGGGAACATTCTAGGCTGAGTATGATATGATGATAAGGATATCTACTCCGGCTTACCTACAAAAATTGACCCTTCGCTACTGATAGGAACCCGAACAATGTATGGTTTTTCGTTATTGAAACATGTTGAAAATCACGATGTAATTATATTGATTCAGGACGCTAACGAGCTTTATTTCAGTTGTTGAAATAACAAATGCGAGAAATTGTAGTGAAAATTAAAAACGAAAATGTGGGCAATGACCGCTTTTGTCATGCTAAAGCGCGACAACTACAATAACTACTGCCTACGACACTACCTTTGTATAATATTTCGTGTTTTTGAACTATTCATTATATGTATGTGTCTGTGTGACCGCGTCGTTCTTCTAAACTACAAAACGGGTTTCGATGCGGTTCACCATCATTAAAATATGAAATAGATTATGATGAAACACAACATCAAATACAACAACACAACATAACATACAACACATAACATTTCTTGTACAGACGCCTGCACATGAAGCTACTACAATCTGTCGAAATTATTTAATAGATTTTCAACTTTATCGCAAAAGGAGAAAGTTCAAAGTTGATTGGGAAAATTTGACAGTTTCGGGTAGCTTGATTTGCTGGCTTCTGTACCTAGATACGGAACCACAGCCAGCTATACTAGGTTGTAAGCTATCGTAAATTCAATTTCACTATTATTTGTGTTTTTTTACATAGCTTTGGCGTAAATATAACACATCTAACTTCAGAAAGAGACTGTCACACAGGTATACATGACAAAAACGCTATACGAAGCTGAACTCTTTCTAAACACTATGGTCCTTGTTAACAATCCGATATACTATTTCTTCGACTTTATTTACCAGGGATCGGAATAGGTAGAGTACATTTTGCCTAAACTTCAAGGTAGTAATCTGCATTCGCGATTTATTTGCCAAAAATATAAACAAATATGAATTTATTGTTTAAAATAACTTTAATTCCTACAGAATAAAGTACAATTTACGCTAAAACTTCAAACATTTTTTAACTTTTTCAATAGGGCTGCTAGTCACTCTGAAATCAATTACCATTCAAATAAAGTTGATATTTTTTTAACTTGAATTAACAGCTTGAGTTAATCCCGCATTCTGATATTGTAACAAATTATAATTTCGAAGAGTCTGATTACATTTTTAGTTACTAATGTATTAATAGTCCAAGTCCAATCGTGATTCCTAAGTCTCGGAATGAAAAGTCATGATTATTATTCCGTCATTTAGAGGGAGGTATTGTCCACTCGTATGTTACTTAAAGTCTACTCAAACTTTTGTTTCAAATTAATGTTTCAAGTATCAACTTTATTTTAATGGGTATTAAGTTGATTTCAGAGTGACTAGAACTATTGAAACAGTTATAAAAATGTTTGAAGTTGTAGCGTAACCGGAACTTTATTGTGGAGGATTTAAAGTTATTTTTCCATAAACTCATATTTGTTTACATTTTTAGCAAATAAATCGCGAATGCAGTTTACTACCTTGAAGCTTAGTTAAGTATACTCCACCTATTTCGATCACTAATATTACACTTTACAGCGGTAACGCTACACGGATTCCTGCGCGCTCCTGTACTCAAACACGCTGCCTCTCTCCAG
This sequence comes from Oligia fasciuncula, assembly GCA_963082905.1. Classification (NCBI taxonomy): domain Eukaryota; kingdom Metazoa; phylum Arthropoda; class Insecta; order Lepidoptera; family Noctuidae; genus Oligia; species Oligia fasciuncula. Next base: position 12,853,667 of record OY720408.1, read on the forward strand.
AAAGGCGCTCGCTTGCTTGTTTGTTTGTTCGTCTGTGTGAGACGCGTCGGCAGGCAGGCCGTAGCCACCGCCGGCGGGAGAGTTCATTATGTATTTATCCTGTAAATAAGACCAATTATTATATCAAGTACAAGGTCAAATTAAATTAGCTAGCGAGACGCCGCAGACATGATGGTATCGATATCTAAACATGATAAAATTAAATAAAAAGCGCCAAGTGCGAGTAAGACTCGCACACGAGTTCCGTACCATCGGTTTCTTTTATGGGGCTCCCTTTATTTTTATTATTGGTTGTTATAGCGACCATAATTAGTACACAAGCTGTAAAAATGATTTGATATTTTTTTGGATAGTTACTTGATGTACGAGTTTAAAAATACTATTTTTTTTGTTTTATCGTTATTAGATACTAGCTGCGGCCCGCGGTTTCACCCGCAGAAGTGTCGATCCCGTGGGAATATCGGAAAAAAAAGTAGCCTAAGTATATGTTAATCCAGGGTGTCAGCTACCTCCATTCAAAATTTTATCAAAATTGGTCCAGCCGTTTGAGCGTGAAGAAGTAACAAACATTTAAACACACACACACAAACTTTCGCCTTAATAATATTTATTAGTGTGATACCTATCTCGTAAGTATGTGAATTTTACAAAAGAAAAACTGATTTGAACGGTTTCTGCACTCAAAATGTCCCCAAGAGGTCTAGGACAGGAACACGAGCGTTTCACTCGTGGTCCCTCCTTTTAGTTGAGAAAGTAAAATTATGATGAAATCGTGACCAGCCGGTCGATTCTGTAAAAATCTCACCGTGAAAACTTTGGTGAAGTGAGTTTGTTTTTGCTAGGAATTGACACTATTGGCAGCTCACTCCACGCTCACTTCACCTAAGTTTTCACGGTGAGATTTTTACAGAATAGCACCGCTGCCGCTGTAACAAAGTCACTTACCCCTGGAAACGCTTGCACAGACGCCTTTCCTCCTAGGTTGATGAGTCGTCCGTCTACACGCTGCAATAGGTTCAGACCTCGCTCCCCTGATTCGCCACCTTAAATAACATACACACATTCATGGTTTATTCCCGGTCGTCCCCGCCCGGTCAAAATCAAATCACTTTTATTTGTTAACACAGGTAAAGAAATACAGATCTTGAGTTTGTTGAACAGAACGCTGTGTTATGCCAGGAGGCGTACAAATATGGTATGGTGTGTGGTGTGTGTGGTGGTGTGGTTTGCTTGCATATCTTTGGTTAGACGAACTGAGCGCGCTGTGTTTAAAATTTGTCCATCTATTTTAATGGGACCCTGTATAGCTATATTAGCTATAAAGTTTAGATATAGATAATGTCGTGATTTCATTGATTTAATTTTAAAAACATACGTTATTTTAATACCGAATTATATATCCACTGTGGCAACACTATCAACAAACTTTTAAAATGTATTTCCACTATGGCAACTAAATGTATTATTCTACTTGGGCAACACTTAGAAATAAGTTATGATATTCGTGATTTTTGGATGGGGCAAATGTCGTTTTAAATGGTAAAATGTAGTGCAAAGCCAGTCGTTGTTGGATTGTGAAAAAGTACAGTTGTGCGATTAAAAAGTATTAGCAAGAAAACGGTCTATTTCTTTATAATAATTAGGTATTTATTTACCATTCATGCCATAAGGCTGGAAGGATCTTCGTTCAGTCAGCACGGACAGCTGCACGCTGCGACGGAACACCAGCTCTCTAGACACGCCATCTCCACCGTTCCAACGACCTGTAACGATAATGTATATTTTACTAAGAAAATCCAAATCATCATTCATTATCATTATTATTTATTATTATCATTACATAATCAGCCTATAATGTTCCCACTGCTGGGACACAGGCCTCCTCTCGGTGAGAGGGAGTGGGCCGTAATCCACCACGCGGGCCCAGTGCGGGTTGGTAGATGTCACATGTCATCGAATTTTTGGTTCTAGGACATGCCGGTTTCCTCACGATGTTTTGTGAATGAATGTTCCTAAGTAACTTTTTAGACCTTTGTATCCTGCTTATGCGTATGAAGTTTCATTAAAATCGGTTCATTCATTTCGAATAACAAGGGCTTGAAAGTTTGTATGAAATGCCGTACGGCGTAAACGCTCTTATTATGACGTGTAAAATAATAATAATAATAACTTTATTTCCAATTTTACAATTTGGGGCATTAGGTTAATACTATGACAATATTCTTGCATAAATCACTGATTACTCCACTGGCAGCCAAGCTAAGATTAAACTTGTGTTATGGGTGCCAGGACTCTCTCTGTTAATACATTTCTCAATTTATACAAAACTAGTACGGAGTTACATTGGGTAAGTAGCTATCGATTGAGTATAAAAAGAAAACAAAGTTATAAAACAAAGAAACAAACGATAGAAAAGATTAATATAAAGATAAATAAAAATGTATATAGTGTAAAGTGTAATGTATGACTGTGTGTGTCATGTGTATGTGTCGTGTGTATGTTTTATGTATATGTGTCGTGTGTGTGTGATGTATGCGCTTGTAGTATGTTAGAGTTGTTTGAAAAAGCAGTTTAAAAAAAAAAAAAAGTAATTTCGATACCCTATTTATAGAATATTATACAACATACCTTTGCCCCCCGAGCCGGGTCTGAGTGAGAACTTGGTGACAAGCATGGGGTAGCGGCGCTCAACGATCTCAACGTCAGTGATGCGAGTGTTCGTCATGTGCGTGTGCACACCTCCGCAACCGTGCCAGCCGGGACCCTGAGGAGGATTTAGGAAATTAATAATACGCCATCAATGGCTTTGAGGCTAGAGAAATACCGTAAAAAAACTGTGAAATCAAAGTCAAATAATTTATTTCAAGTAGAAGTTAAAAGGCACTTATGAACGTCAAAATGTACAAGAAAATAATACAGAATTATTTCGAACAAAAAAAAGGTAGTTTCGTTTTTCATTTAAAATGTTTTAAAATATTTTTCATGTAGCTGGAATAAAATAGTTAACAGCACTTAAAACTACAGTAGTAAATCTTGGCACTAACGGCCGAACCCAGTTACCTACCTATGACCAGTTTTGGCATACTGGAGGTAGAAACACCTATCTATCTCTGGTTTTAACGTCCCAGTAATCTATATCAGTAGCGATATGTATAATTATATTATACTGGCAGTTATGATTATACTCGCTACCATCAGTAGTATCTGTTTTTAACTGAAAATAGGTTATTGGGTTCGGTCGTCAATCTTGTCTAGTCCGAGAGTAGTTTAAACAAGAGTTGAAATAATATCGAACAAAATGAAACGACAACAGGAAGTCGCGACGTCACCAAATAAATTGGAATGAGGGCAGGGGAATGAAGGAAAGATATACTCACAGCACCACTGCCACCGGCAACAGTTTCATAATAGCCCCAATCTTGTTCTCCCAAAGTCAGGTTGTTCATGCAACCTTGAGACGCTGCACACACCTGAAACAAATGGCAACGGAAAAAATTACGCATCAACGAATTACGTGTCTGATAAAGATTAGACATAATATCAAAAATATATGTCGGCCTGTACGCGTCAAAAAGCCAAATGAAAATACAGAGATCGTATACGGTTGTAAAGGGCTTCTCAAGAGCAATCGAATGAATGGTACCAATAAAACACCATATAACCGAGTCAACGGAGCGCCCGAGCGGATCAACCCCGTTACGTAAACGTATTCACGTACAACACACGGCCGTGTCCATGACACAGCTACCAACCGCGCGAAACATGAGCGGGTCGCTTGTTTTTTTTAAAGAATTTAAAACTTCTAAATAGACGTACCTGGAATGCCTTGAGTACAACATCTACAATTCTCTGTGATGTGAGCACGTTGCCGCCAACCACAGCGGCGTCCTCTGACGGATCTAGTATGGAACCTTCTGGAATTATCACCTTCACTGGATTGAGGCAGCCCTTAAAGGAAAATGAGATATTTCATTTAAGAGGTCGTCTGTCATCGGATCGTACACATTAAACATTTACAATTACGGGGGTAAGAAGACGGGCTTAAGGAAAGAAATGAGTCTTGTCGACGTTAAGGCTTGTTGCAGTTCCGTCATTTGCTGTAGTGTTTATCGAACCTCAGTCGTGCACTCAACACACTGGGAATTAAGTAGGAAAAAAATGGACAGGGTTAAAAATGGACATGAAAAAAAAAGTGTTTTCCCCATAATTAAATTGATTAACAAGTAATATTACCTGATTTAAAGGCACATCATGTCCCACCATGCAGCGTAGACAGTAAATGAGTGCTGATAGCGTAATAGCGCGGGGAGCGTTCAGATTGCCCCACACCTCAACCCCAGTGCCACTGCAACACATAATTAGATTATTTAGGGATCATCATTGCCTTTAAACAGCCATCAATTTTATGATAACTTCCGTCACTTCAAAAAAATAACGTTTTAGACAGTTTTTACTTGAATCAAAACCTGTTTATAGAATTAAAAAAAAATTGCTAAATTATTGTTGACAGAATCATCAATACCAAATCAATTTGGACAGTTCAACGTTAAATGTCGTTTGAGATTGTGATGGTAAATAACCAAATATCGATTTCTGCACAACCAAAGTATAAAATAAGCATTTGGCGTGTGTCAGACAACCCATTCTTTGCTTAACAGGCTATTATAGCATGTTGAGTTCGTATGTAACATTACATTCCGCGCCCAAAGTCTAGTGATGATTTTTATTGTTGGACGACTGTCATTTCTAGTAATTACCCACCACTGTCAGAAGGGCAATTCTCATAATTTTAAGAACGTTCACAGTCTGGGGGCCTAAAAAGGCCAGTGTGGCAGAATCATAAAAGGATAACATTATGAATCATAATGGACAATTAATTGATAATTTAATCGTATCGAATCCTATTGGTGAAGGATTTTTCAGTAATTTTGTTTTGTCTGTGATACAATACCAATCAATCCAATCGAAATCCAATCCCAATCTCTTTGATTATACCTACGTAGTGCAGCGAAAATAAGAAAAACACGAACTGTCTTCGCCTTATTATGATTCATAATGTTATCCTTTTATGATTCTGCTAAAGTGGCCTTTTTAGGCCCCCAGATCTCAGTTTCAATCTGTCAAAAATACATCTAATTTCCCTAATTTTTGACATTGTTTGTCGCCGAGATGAGATTGCGACTAGATTTTGAACGTTTTAAATTACGAGAATTGCCCTTCTGATCACACGACGTGCTAACTACGTATTGGATTTTAAAAACAACGATACTCACGTAAAATCACAGACAGCGCTGCCCTCCTTCTCATCTAGCGTGACCGTGAGACAGATAGGCGTACCGTTATCCATGTACTCGGTCGCTTTCAGCACAGTAGAGCCTGTCTTGGCTAAAGCGTTGCGAGCTATTTCCTGTAATTTAAAATATTAACGGTAGTACTTCTACAAAATTCAACATGGCCCGCAATAAATTCAAATAATTACTATACTCCATTTGAAATAAGATTAGACATTTAAATAAACCTTTTTTACAGTCCGTAGGCATACATGATGACATTAAAAGCAAAAAAGTGGTTACAATACCAATTGTATACTGCAGCTGCCATTTGTCATGCCACCAACGCAATAGAATTCAAAATCGGTTGAACGGACTGTAAAAAAGGTTTATTTAAATGTCTAATCTTATTTCAAATGGATTTTTTGGGTCCACGACCGCTGGCATTATTGTTACTTGAAGTATAAGTTGAGAAAATCTGTTTTCTTGTGTTCGGAGTTTCCCTAGCTAATTTATTTTTGACCCTGAACAAGGATCTATGAGTTAATCAACTCCTTAAAGTCGGTTAACGCGAGAGTTTTGAAAGCAATACGCGTGACGGGTTCACTCATACTCTATAGAAAAGGGAGGATCCTCCGACCAGACGGGTGTTATGTCTGGCGGGCAACTGCCCGATGATTCATGTTAGTATCTATGCTAGTTGCTCGGTAAACTCTGCTTGCGAGATGCAGGATTATGCGTGACGTCAGTATAACGCGTTGTTCGCATGTGGCGTTGTAGATACTGCTACATGTCAGTCCTCAAACCACTGCAAGTAAAAGAATGACTGTGCTAGTAGTATAAATTACTCAAATAGTTTACGTTACCTTCAACATATCCCTCACAGCTAACTCAGCGTTGTTCTGTATGTGAGTCATGTACGCTTGCGTCACTTCCAGTCCGTATTCACCAATCAGATCACCGACTAACTGGATTCCCTAGAAAAAAAATAAAAGGTCCATACAATGTTATATAAGTGATTTCATAAAATGCTAATCATCATCTGCCTAGCCTTTTCTCAACTATGTTGGGGTCAGCTTCCAGTCTAACCGGGTGCAACTGAGCACCAGTATTTTTTTACATGGAGCGACTGCCTATCTGACCTCCACAACCCAGTTACTGAGTAATACGATATCCCTTGGTAACTCTGGTTGTCAGACTTTCGCACTTCTGACTACCCGTAACGACTGTCAAAGATCCAAGAAGGACAGCCGGGACTAACGGCTTAACGTGATTTCCGAGGCGCGGAGGGGTCTTGGTATGTAAAGATGGTCACCCATCCACGGACCCACGGACCAACCGCGGCAAGCGTAGCTTAACCTGATCGATCGACCCGTGCGGCTGTTATTACTTAGCCATAAAATGCTACTAAAGAATGTTATTTTATAAAAAAGGTTGGGATAGATTTGTCATCATCATCATTTCAGCCGAAAGACGTCCAATGCTGGACATAGGCCTCCCCCAAGCACCTCCACTTCGACCGGTTCTGTGCGGTTCGAACGGGTTCACCATCATCGCCGGTCCACCTTGTGGGAACCTTCCATCGCTACGTCTTCCAGTACGTGGTCGCCACTCCAGAACCTTTCGGCCCCATCGGCCGAATAGATTTGTGGCCAAGAAAAATTCTAATAAAAGAAAAACAATAATTTTAGTTTTCTCTGAACTCTAAGCATGTCTCATTCTATATATCGTAGTTCCGCTTCCGCTAATCGCACTGTTGTTCGCTAGTCTGATCACAAAAACGAATCTGAATGTATACAAAATACAAGATCATGTTATAAGGCTATTATTTAAAGACATACCCTTTGATTAGCAGCGACTTGTGCCTTCAAATCTGATAAATTATCCGCTAAGTTCCTCGTGCCAGAACATCCTGGCACCTTGCCGGGCTTCATCAGTTCTGTAATAAATCAAAACATAATAATGTAGTCAATCTGAAAGTAAGCAAGTGTTCCCAGCATAATAGCATAATCAGTCTATAATGTTCTCGACGAGGCCGTTGTCCCACTGCTGGGACAAAGGCCTCATCTCGGTGAGAGGTAGTGGGCTGTGATCCACCACGTGAGCCCAGTGCGGGTTGGTAGATGTCACATGGCTTCGTTTTTTTTTTAGTTTCAGGACGGACATGCTGGCTTCCTCACGATGTTTTCCTTCACCGTTTTGAGAGCAGTGGTGTTGAAATAATTTACACAAAGTAAAGCACCTGTCACAAAGTATGTTAGGGTCGAATGTTGCAAGCTATATTCAGATATCTTCATCTTGGGCTATCAAGTTGAAACTTTTTTATTCAAGCTCTGGTCTGATGACAACACATTTTTTGTGGGAGATTATTTAATCCTGTACCATAAAATCGTATTTGCTACTTCGGGTAACTTACTTCATTTTCGGACTCATCGACTCCTTGACAATTCAAAAGAGCTTGTAAATGGTTTAATTGAAAAAAATGCTTTGAGTGTCATCGTACCTTCAGTAATCAGCTCCTCATTGAACACGCCTCCTTCCACCAGCACGGTGGACTTAAAGGCGGCCCCCTCCTGCGCCAGGCTCACGGAGTGCGGCGGCATGGAGCCCGGCGTGAGCCCGCCGATGTCCGCGTGGTGGCCGCGAGACGCCACGTAGAACACGGGCCGCGGTTGGGACCTAAGATGTACAGTCAAAGGTTGATATCATCGGTGTTAGGCAGACGTGTATAGTACACCCAAATTTTGCCAGGTGACCTTTTCTTTTGCAAGGATGTTGAAGGTTAGAATACGTTCTATTTTTATCGTTTCGTTCGTTGGTCTCGTGGTCGCAAGCGCGACTGCTGAGAGTGGGGTCCTGGGTACGATTCCTGGGTCGGGCAAAGTGTTATTGAGTTTTTCCATTAGGAATTTCTAAGTAAAAGCCCGGAATTTGGAAGTTGGCGGTGTGATACCCGCGTGTCTCGTGCGCACGTGGCGCCTGTCCCTGCTCTCGGCTCGTGTCGCCCCCCTGAGGACTATGAGAGGAGGGAAGAGGGAGTGCACCTGTGTGTGCGCACACGCCTGCACTATAATATCTCCCGCGCCGAAGGCTGGTCTCCGCTGAGATCGGTCGCCATGGACGAAATTCGGTCTGGACGTCTTTATTTTAATTATATTATTTTTATTTCCACAGACTTTAATACTAGCGATTATCATGTCAATAGTCTGCAATTCGTTCAAGGGTAGAACCAGTATATTAATGAAATTATGCAAAAGTTGTGAACTTACTCCCAGAACACAGGTGTGATGACAGTCAAGTCAGGTAGATGAGAGCCTCCTGCCTTCGGGTGGTTAGCTAGCAGGATCTGATTGGCTTGTATTGAACCACCGCGGATTTTCATCTGAGGGTGGAAAATAATTTGTTACTTTCACATTTTGAAAGGAAACGGTGTATCGGATTAGATTTAGAAATTTACCCCCTTACTAATAAACGTTGTATAGCGTCTGTATAAGTGTATAGTTACACAACGCTCTGTCTTCTTCTTTCGAAAGTCAAATTACTGACGACTGAAAGAGAGAAATATGTGTGTTACTATTGTTGCGCGCCACAATTAAAGCCTGGTACATGGTGACATTAGTTACCACTAGCGCCATCTAGTATCGAGTAGCAGAACTAGTCGAGTCACGATCGTTCTAGAAAATTCGATACTAGAACTTTGTAGAACTTTCTCGAACTATCGACACCTACCTACCTACCTACCTACCTAGTCGGTCGGGGCCGGTATGTACTCGAACATTCTAGATGTTTCTACAATGGAAGGTTCTAGAACTATCTGCGGCACTATATAAGGCCGGGATGCGCGACGACCGACACAGTTTGGATAAAGCGACAAGAGCGAAAACATCTAAGCGATCTTCAAGTGCGAATTAAGAGTGATCAGTACCTAGTGAGATTGTGTTCTTTTAATTAGTGTTTTGAGTTGTAATTAGTGTTGTAAAATAAATTGTTATTTTTGGTTATTAAATCGGCAGTTTTTATTGTCACGAACCCGAAGCTCGTAACAATTGGTGTCAGAAGCAAGGATTATGCCGGTTTTACCCAAAGACGACACGGAGGGTACCCGTACCCGGAGTCAACGCCAGCAAGAGACGGACCAGAGGCGATTCGGTGGAGCAACGCCACAGAGGTCGGAGAGCCAGCTACCGACCACGGAGGCCGGCCCGTCCGCAGCAGCTCCAACTTCAGCAGCACCAGACTTTGCTGCTCTGATGATGATGCTGCAGGAGCAGTCCCGTCGACAAGAGGAACAGGCTCGCCGACAGGAGGAACAGGCTCGCCGACAGGAGGAACAGGCTCGTCGGTTGGAGGAACAGCTACAGCGGGACAAGGAGGAACAGGCCCGTCGGTTGGAAGAACAGCTGCTGCGTGACAGGGAGGAACAGGCTCGTCGACAGGAGGAACAGGCTCGTCGACAGGAGGAACAGGCTCGTCGGTTGGAAGAACAGCTCCAACGTGATAAGGAGGAGCAGGCGCGCCGCCAGGAAGAGCAAATGCTCCTTATGAAGGACCTTCACGCTACCTTCGGGAAAGACATGAAGGAGGTGAAGGATAAGGTTGCTTAACATGACAACCGCCTGTCGGAAGCTGAAACCCGAATCGACCAAGTAAATAATCGGGTTGACAACGTGATGGCTGATGTGAAGGTAACCGTGATGGCTGACGTGAAGAAAACGCTGGATTACCTGAAACTTGGTGATGGAATCGCAGCTCCCGTAGCTACAACACCTTCGCTACGTGGATTCAAAGTGCCACCTTTCGACGGAACTTCTTCCTGGTCGGCCTACAAAATCCAGTTTGAGGCTGTCATGAAGGCGAACGGGTGGAATAAAAATCAGGCCATGACTGCCCTCACCCTTGGCCTGCGCGACCAGGCCTTAACTGTTCTGGAAGCTCTCGGTAAGGAAGTGACTTACGAGCAGCTTCTTGAGGCATTGGAGGCTCGGTATGGCGACGCTCACCTGGAACACGTGTTTCGTGCGCAGCTCAAGGATCGCGTGCAACGCAGTAACGAAAACCTGCAGCAGTGGGCCCTTGAAGTGGAGAAGCTGGTTCGTAAAGCGTACCAGTCTGTACCTGCGCTTATTGATGGGAACCTGGTGCAGGCATTCATCGACGGCATCCGCGACCTTGAAGTTAGAGCTGCTGTGAGGCTCGGTCACCATGGGAAGCTTAAGGACGCCTTGGGCCATGCACTGGAGGTGGAAGCTGTGCGGCAGGATCATCGTTCCCATCGCGTCAGGGAGGTTGTAGCGGCTACAGTTCGCGATCGTAATAGAAGGTACAGCCCTAGGTGCTACGGCTGTGGGGAAAAGGGCCACCTTCGATCCAGTTGCCCTAAGCGAACTGCAGAAAGGGATGATGTCTGGTCTCCAGAGAGAAGTGCGGCTAACAGCACCGCCCAGCAGCAGCAGGAATACGACTTTGTGGTCAAACATCGCAGCGGGAAACCTCATGGCAACACAGATGCATTTTCAAGAAGACCTTGTCCTGAAGACCGTAAGCATGGTACTAGGCAAGAGGGTAAGGAAGTGGTACCTGTGAGGATGCTCAGGACAGACCTCAGCAACGAGTGGAAGGAAAGCTTACAACGTGCACAGCTGGAAGATTCGGACATAAAGCCGATTCTGGAGTGGATGAAGGCCAGAGCTCCTAAGCCCAGGTGGAGTGACGTCTCAGCGATGAGTTCGATCACAAAAAGCTATTGGGCCCAATGGGACAGCCTGGTGATTCAGGATGGAGTACTGTGCCGTAAATGGGAAAATTCTCGGGGAGACAGCTGTCATTTGCAAATGGTTGTCCCTAAAGCTCAAGTACCGGATGTTCTACGGCTGTACCATAATGGTTGTTCAGGAGGTCATCTGGGAGTAAAACGGACTTTACTGAAGATACGAGAACGGTTTTACTGGGTCCACTGTCGGGACGATGTCGAGGACTGGTGTCGCAAATGTACAAGTTGTGCAGCTGTAAAGGGACCTCAGACTCGTAGTAGAGGTGCATTGAAATTGTACAATGTTGGTGCACCATGGGAGAGGATAGCCCTTGACGTTGCGGGGCCGTTTCCGGTAAGTGAAAGTGGCAACAAGTATTTCATGGTTGTGATGGATTACTTCACCAAGTGGCCGGAAGTCTTCGCCATTCCAAATCAAGAAGCTTCGACAGTTGCAGATAAATTAGTTCATGAAGTCTTCTGTCGTTTTGGAGTACCTTTAGAGATTCACAGTGATCAAGGAAGGAATTTTGAGTCACAAATATTCCAGGAAACTTGTCGAGTTATGGGTACTCATAAAACGAGAACAACTTCTTACCACCCACAGTCGGATGGAATGGTGGAACGGTTTAATCAGACATTGGAGAGGTACCTAGCCAAAGTTGTGGAAAATCGGCAACGAGATTGGGATAAGCACATACAACCATTTTTGTTGTCATATCGAAGCGCTGTTCACGAAAGTACATCGGTGACACCAGCTTTCGCAAACTTTGGAAGAGAATTACGGCTGCCTGCAGACCTGATCACCGGAATACCACCTGATGCCCCACACAGTATAACCGATTATGCGAATGACTTGCGGAACAAAATGAATGACATTTATGAGCACGTCAGACAATCGGGCCAGCAAATGTCTGAAAAGATGAAAACCCGTTATGACCGCAAAATGAACAATAAAGGGTTCGACGAAGGTTCACTAGTGTGGTTGCACAATCTAGTCCGCAGCAAAGGGAAATCTCCTAAGCTTCAAGCTAAATGGGACGGACCGTACCGGATTGTGACAAAGATCAATGACGTAACCTACCGGATACAGAAAGGTGCAAGAGGTACTCCTAAGATCGTCCATGTGGACCGACTGGCGCGTTATTATGGGGCCGATAATGCTCGGGACGAGCATGTCTTAGGAGGGGGCAGTGTTGCGCGCCACAATTAAAGCCTGGTACATGGTGACATTAGTTACCACTAGCGCCATCTAGTATCGAGTAGCAGAACTAGTCGAGTCACGATCGTTCTAGAAAATTCGATACTAGAACTTTGTAGAACTTTCTCGAACTATCGACACCTACCTACCTACCTACCTACCTAGTCGGTCGGGGCCGGTATGTACTCGAACATTCTAGATGTTTCTACAATGGAAGGTTCTAGAACTATCTGCGGCACTATATAAGGCCGGGATGCGCGACGACCGACACAGTTTGGATAAAGCGACAAGAGCGAAAACATCTAAGCGATCTTCAAGTGCGAATTAAGAGTGATCAGTACCTAGTGAGATTGTGTTCTTTTAATTAGTGTTTTGAGTTGTAATTAGTGTTGTAAAATAAATTGTTATTTTTGGTTATTAAATCGGCAGTTTTTATTGTCACGAACCCGAAGCTCGTAACACTATTCATCTGATATAATACGTTTATTAGTAAGGGGAAAGTATATTCTAACGGACAGCCTTGTTGGTTCAAAAATCAGCTGTTCCCTACATTTTGACGAGTTATATATACAGGTTGTCCGGTAATTAATGGATAATCTCTTCAGGGGTCATTGTACTTATCATTATGAACAACTAGTACTCTATGGAACCAAACCTGATTTCGCGAAAAAAGAATCAGTAGTTTCCAACATTTTGACGAGTTATTCCAACATAAATGTAGGGAACAGCTGATTTTTTTTTCGCGATTTCAGGTTTGGTCCCATAGTAAAAGTTGTTCATAATGATGAGTAAAATCACGTGTTTAAGTATCGGTCACTAATTACCAGTCACCCTATAATATATACGAAAATAAATTGGTCTGCCCGTCTGTTACCTTTTCACGCCTTAACAGCTGAACGGATTATGATGAAATTTGGCACACAGATGGACCATGACCTGGGTTAGGACAAAGGATTATCTTCTTTTTATCCCGGTCTCCCTCTCACCGAGAGGAGGCCTGTGTCCCAGCAGTGGGAACATTATAGGCTGATTATGGTATGGTTATGTATCCCGGTAGACGTTTCCGTGGAATAGATGTCCCGATGCCCACGCAGGCGAAGCCGCGAGCAAAAGCTAGTAAAGTTATAAATAATACTACTTATCCTCTTACCTCTTAGGGAAACAAGTGTGATGGTATGTCATATAATTTATCCAGTTGTTTGTAAAATAGCAATTAGGTTCGAGAGGAGTGGTGGCTAAGTGGTAACGGCCGCGACTTACGAGTTGTAGGTCGTAGGTTCGAACCCAGACAGGCGCTTTACTTTGTGTAAATTATTTCATCACCACTGCTCTCAAAACGGTGAAGGAAAACATCGTGAGGAAACCGGCATGTCCTAGAACCAAAAATTCGAAGACATGTGACATCCACCAACCCGCACTGGGCCCGCGTGGTGGATTACGGCCCACTCCCTCTCATTGAGAGGAGGCCTGTGTCCCAGCAGTGGGAACATTATAGGCTGATTACGGTAATTAGGTTCGATTTACCTGGTACTGCACAGTCTCCTGCATGGCTCCCAAATGCACGGGAATATGCGGCGCGTTGGACACGAGCCCGCCGTCTGCGCCGAACAACGCGCACGAGAAGTCCAGGCGCTCCTTTATGTTCACTGATATCGATGTGCGTTGCAGCACCCTGTGGATGAGATTGATCATTACAATGCATTCAGGATGCTGTTGGGGCTTCCACGCTTCTGCAGTGCTTCGGGAATGTTTGCTGATGCGCACACTGATGGCTTCGCGGCGATCAGACGTAAGCGTGCCGCGTCGCTGCTGCAGAGGGTCCGGGGCAGCTCGAACAGTCTCCTGAATGTCATTGCAGGGAAATTTGATTGCCCGCTCGTCCATTATTTGTCCAATCTGCATGTGTACTAACAGTTTTTTTATGTTTTTTATGTTTTACTAACAAATTATGGATTTATTATTCTGAAATAAAATGATTATTATTATTATTTCCTTTATTTCATTAAATCACATATAAATTATATTTTTAAATATTAGAATATAAAAAATATAAAAACATTTAAAAATATAAAAAATAGTAGCCCACCGGTATCGGGAACAGGGTCCAAGCTGTTATTATTATTTCCTTTATTTCATTAAATCACATATATATTATTATTATTTCCTTTATTCAATTCAATTCTTATAAATTATATTTTTAAATATTAGTATAAAGAAATATAAAAACATTTAAAAATATAAAAAATAGTAGCCCACCGGTATCGGGAACAGGGTCCAAGCTACCGGCGGTCAGGGCTCCAGAGAGAGGAACCTCCTAACTATTCGGGCCGTGTCCAGAAGTACCGCTTTCTGGATCAAGCCCTTGATCCAGCTGCCCAACGAGAGCCTCCTCAGGTGTTGGTCGAGGCTCTTGGCTATTAGACCATTGGCTGTCACAACTATCGGCACAATGATCGCTGAGTCCACATCCCACATGTCGACAACCTCGTGAGCCAAGTCAAGATACTTGATTTGTTTATCTTTCTCGGCTTTCACGAGGTTCCCATCATGCGGGACGGTTATGTCAACAATCATTGCACGCCGCTCTGATCGATCCACCACCACTATATCAGGCTTATTGGCAACAATAGTCCTGTCAGTGATGATGGATCGATCCCAATATAATGTGATATCACCATTTTCGAGAACTGGGTCGGGCACATACCTGTAGTACGGCACCTCCGATTCCACAAGGTTGTATTTCAGAGCAAGTTGCTGATGGATTATCCTGGCTACAAGGTTGTGTCTATGCAAGTACTCTTCGTTAGCTAGACGAGAACACCCGGAGATAATATGCCTGATTGATTCTCCCGGCCGGTGGCATGCCCGACAGATGTCAACCGTGCCGTCTTTCACAATAAATCTCCGGTAATTGTTCGTCATCATAACTTCGTCCATAATTGCACAGACAAAACCTTCGGTTTCCCCAAAGAGGTCACCGAAACGCAGCCAGGCTACGGACGCTAGTAGATCAACATCGGGTCCATGTAGGGCCCGGAAAAAGCGTCCGTGAAGCTCCTTACTCTGCCATACCTCCATGCGATCATTAGTGTCAAGCACTACTGGCTTGCGCCAGTTCTCTTTAGCCAAGGAGAGCGGGGTGAGGCCCTTGTCCACGGCGACTACATCTCGATGCATCCCCACGTCGGTTTCTAGAAAATATTCCCTGAGACTGCATATCTCGCGATTGTGGAGGGTCTTAGCGTTTAAAAACCCTCGACCTCCACACTTTCGCGGGATATACAGCCTCATTACCGATGACCGTGGGTGATGCATTCGATTTGCAGTCAGCAACGTACGGACCCTCCTATCCAGGGCGTCGAGTTCGGTCTGAGTCCATTTGAGTATGCCAAAAGAGTACATCAAAACCGGCATGACCCAACCGTTGAAGGCGCGCACCTTGTTTCCGCCTGATAGAAGACTATTAAGTACTTTTTTTTTTTTTTTTTTTTTCTTTAGGACAACAAACAATTGCGTAATGATGCTTAATACTAATACAATTAGATTTTAGTACATTTAAGTAATAACGCAACCAGCACCGTTATCCGCATAATAATACAATAAAAACTTAATTAGGTATAAGCAAACTTAAGTAAACAAAGGATTAACTATTATAATGTGATTTACACATAAAAAGTAATTTAAAAAAATTAAACCGACTTCAAAAAGAAATTAACTCAAAATTATGAAATAACTTTAATTTCGGAAGTCGGTGTCTTGGGATCTGTATTTTAGTTTTATGCCACCGACTTCCGAAATTAAAGTTATTTCATAATTTTGAGTTAATTTCTTTTTGAAGTCGGTTTAATTTTTTTAAATTACTTTTTATTTCGTAATTTTTAGTTTTTGCACTAGTATTTGACCAAGGTTTTGAGATGTTTTCCCTTTGACACTACACCCGTAGCTCTTATCAATAAGCCAGGCCGTCACACTTACACGTATTAGTCCATATCTTGAAAATTACTGAATCGATCTTGATGAAACTTGCACTGTTCCCTAAGTTGAAGAAAATGTAAGCCAATAAAAAAAAAATGGTCACGATCCGATTAATAGTTCCGGAGATATGCGTGGACAAACATACATACATACATACATACATACATACATACATACATACATACATACATACATACATACGTCTATGAAATTTTGTATATTTGTTTGGAAGCCCTAATAGATCATCATATGTGAATATAATGCAATTCCAATAATATTACATACATACGTATCGAATTGATAACCTCCTTTTTTTTTTGAAGTCGGTAAAAACTTAGTAAAAGTAAACAAAGGATTAACTATTATAATGTGATTTACACAACACTTAGTAAAAGTAAACAAAGGATTAACTATTATAATGTGATATACACAACACTTAGTAAAAGTAAACAAAGGATTAACTATTATAATGTGATATACACAACACTTAGTAAAAGTAAACAAAGGATTAACTATTATAATGTGATTTACACAACACTTAGTAAAATTAAACAAAAGTAAACAAAGGATAACTATTATAATGTGATTTACACAACACTTAGTAAAAGTAAACAAAGGATTAACTATTATGATGTGATTTACACAACACTTAGTAAGAGTAAACAAAGGATTAACTATTATGATGTGATTTACACAACACTTAGTAAAAGTAAACACAGGATTAACTATTATAATGTGATTTAAACAACACTTAGTAAAAGTAAACAAAGGATTAACTATTATGATGTGATTTACACAACACTTAGTAAAAGTAAACAAAGGATTAACTATTATAATGTGATATACACAACACTTAGTAAAAGTAAACAAAGGATTAACTATTATGATGTGATTTACACAACACTTAGTAAAAGTAAACAAAGGATTAACTATTATGATGTGATTTACACAACACTTAGTAAAAGTAAACACAGGATTAACTATTATAATGTGATTTAAACAACACTTAGTAAAAGTAAACAAAGGATTAACTATTATAATGTGATATACACAACACTTAGTAAAAGTAAACAAAGGATTAACTATTATGATGTGATTACACAACACTTAGTAAAAGTAAACAAAGGATTAACTATTATGATGTGATTACACAACACTTAGTAAAAGTAAACAAAGGATTAACTATTATAATGTGATTTACACAACACTTAATAAAAGTAAACAAAGGATTAACTATTATAATGTGATTTACACAACACTTAGTAAAAGTAAACAAAGGATTAACTATTATGATGTGATTACACAACACTTAGTAAAAGTAAACAAAGGATTAACTATTATAATGTGATTTACACAACACTTAGTAAAAGTAAACAAAGGATTAACTATTATAATGTGATATACACAACACTTAGTAAAAGTAAACAAAGGATTAACTATTATGATGTGATTTAAACAACACTTAGTAAAAGTAAACAAAGGATTAACTATTATGATGTGATTTACACAACACTTAGTAAAAGTAAACACAGGATTAACTATTATAATGTGATTTAAACAACACTTAGTAAAAGTAAACAAAGGATTAACTATTATAATGTGATATACACAACACTTAGTAAAAGTAAACAAAGGATTAACTATTATAATGTGATTTACACAACACTTAATAAAAGTAAACAAAGGATTAACTATTATAATGTGATTTACACAACACTTAGTAAAAGTAAACAAAGGATTAACTATTATAATGTGATATACACAACACTTAGTAAAAGTAAACAAAGGATTAACTATTATGATGTGATTACACAACACTTAGTAAAAGTAAACAAAGGATTAACTATTATAATGTGATTTACACAACACTTAATAAAAGTAAACAAAGGATTAACTATTATAATGTGATTTACACAACACTTAGTAAAAGTAAACAAAGGATTAACTATTATAATGTAATATACACAACACTTAGTAAAAGTAAACAAAGGATTAACTATTATAATGTGATTTACACAACACTTAGTAAAAGTAAACAAAGGATTAACTATTGTAATGTGATTTACACAACACTTAGTAAAAGTAAACAAAGGATTAACTATTATAATGTGATATACACAACACTTAGTAAAAGTAAACAAAGGATTAACTATTATAATGTGATATACACAACACTTAGTAAAATTAAACAAAAGTAAACAAAGGATAACTATTATAATGTGATTTACACAACACTTAGTAAAAGTAAACAAAGGATTAACTATTATGATGTGATTTACACAACACTTAGTAAGAGTAAACAAAGGATTAACTATTATGATGTGATTTACACAACACTTAGTAAAAGTAAACACAGGATTAACTATTATAATGTGATTTAAACAACACTTAGTAAAAGTAAACAAAGGATTAACTATTATAATGTGATATACACAACACTTAGTAAAAGTAAACAAAGGATTAACTATTATGATGTGATTACACAACACTTAGTAAAAGTAAACAAAGGATTAACTATTATAATGTGATTTACACAACACTTAATAAAAGTAAACAAAGGATTAACTATTATAATGTGATTTACACAACACTTAGTAAAAGTAAACAAAGGATTAACTATTATAATGTGATTTACACAACACTTAGTAAAAGTAAACAAAGGATTAACTATTATAATGTAATATTCACAACACTTAGTAAAAGTAAACAAAGGATTAACTATTATAATGTGATTTACACAACACTTAGTAAAAGTAAACAAAGGATTAACTATTGTAATGTGATTTACACAACACTTAGTAAAAGTAAACAAAGGATTAACTATTATGATGTGATTACACAACACTTAGTAAAAGTAAACAAAGGATTAACTATTATAATGTGATTTACACAACACTTAGTAAAAGGTGAGAACTTTTAACAACTGAGTTCGAGACATTGAGCTATAATGCACTACGTAGTACAATATAACTCAATGCTACGAAACTCATCATCAGATCTTAACATAATAAAATTGAAATGTATGCGAACAGGCAATAATTTGCAATACGTCTATATGTATATGACGGAATTAAGTCCGAACATACAGAATAAAACATATAAAAATTGAATTAAATGCCATAAACATCCAAATTGAGAAACTCCGCCTTCTTTTGAAGTCGGTTAAAATATAAGTGAACGAATCTGTAAAATGTAGACACTATGAGGAAGTATGATCAATTTTTACACAGATACATTTCTTGAATTGGGTAAGTGATAAAACAAACAAGTCGATATCAGCGAAATTATCGTTGTAACTTTTCATAATACGGCGTAAAGGAGCTCGTTCGCCTGCGTTAGTCCTGCACGGCTTGGGGGCAAATAGACTATGAGTATAAGTATCGCGAATACGTTGGGAGCGACTAGGTATGCGAATATAAATCTGATTTATTAGGTTAATGCAATCAAATTCATTTCGACAGACTTTATATAAGAATGTTTGGTCAAGATACAGTCTCCTTGATTTAAGAGTTGACAAAGAGAACTTTTCTAGGAGAGTATGATATGAAGAACGGCGGCCAAAGAAGCGCTCCTTCAACGATTGCTTCATGTCAGTAACATTGATGCCTAACGCTTCCGACATACCCAAATACTCATAGGTTTCGGATGCGGAGAGGGTTCTAAGGTTTGTGGAATCCGAGAGTTGGGTTCCCACGGATTCAACAATCTCCCCTCGCTTTACATGCATGACCGCAAATTTTATTATTATTATTACTGTATGGCCTAATGCCAAAAATTCGAAGACATGTGACATCTGCCAATCCGCACTGGGCCCGCGTGGTGGATTACGGCCCACTCCCCCTCATCGAGAGGAGGCCTGTGTCCCAGCAGTGGGAACATTATAGGCTGATTTTGTGTTATGTGCATGGGCTAATTTATTACCACCAAATAAGTTTAATTTAACAAAATAAAAAACTTTTTTGGTGGGTAGTACCGAGTTGATAGTGTTTTTTTTTGTGGAAGCATTACTATCCACTAAAAATCTAAACCACACTAGACAAATACTGATTAAATAAACAAACCTATCAAACTGACTAATCACACTAATATTATAAAGGCGAAAGTTTGTGACTGTGTGAGGTGTGGGGGTGTGTGTGTGTGTGTGTGTTTGTTTGTTACTTCTTCACGCTCAAACAGCTGGACCAATTTTGATTAAATTTTGTATGGAGGTAGCTGACACCCTGGATTAACATATAGGCTACTTTTTATCCCAATATTCCCACAAGATCGACATTTACGCGGGTGAAACCGCAGGGCGTAGCTAGTAAAATAATAAATCGATGGATTCGTATGGAGAGTAGGTCTATAATATTCACTATTTTCTTGCATACTCTAGTATTGCAGATGTATAGGCGGCGGTAACCACTGTCAGCTGTTCCGCTTGTTTCATTACCATCAAATAATATTTAAAAAACCGGCCAAGTGCGAGTCGGACTCGCACACGAAGGGTTCCGTACCACAAGGCATAACACGCCGAAAAAAACGTGTCTTTTATACCCCTTTAAATTTTAACTTTATTTTATTTTTATTATTTGTTTTTATAACGGCAACAGAAATACATCATCTGTGAAAATTTCAACTGTCTAGATATCACGGTTCATGAGATACAGCCTGGTGACAGACAGACGGACAATGGAGTTTTAGTAATAGGGTCCCGTTTTTACCCTAAAAAACACAGAGACAAAAGATAACTGCTGACCTGCCCATCTGCTCAGCTATAGACATGAAACGGTGGCTGAAGATGCTCAGCTGTATCGAGTCCAGTGCAGTGGTGATGCGCTTCGGCTTGCCGGTTCCTATCACTATGCGGATGTCACCTAGCTCTGTTATTTCGGCGCGGCAGTCTGTTGGAAAACAAAGTTTTTTTTTTTTTTGGATCTTTTTCTGAGCTAAGGTCCAGACGCCAAGCACATCAAGCTACTACAATCTGTCAAATTTCTTTAGTCGATTTTCAACTTTATCTCTGAAGCATAAGGTTCAAAGATGGTTGGGAAATTTTACAGTTTCGGGTGCTGGCGTCTGAACAAAGTTTTTGATTAGAAATTTAAGCAATTTTTTTTTTAATTATTTACTTATACAGATATAAGACAAAAAAAAAGCATGCTTAGTACAAATTACGATAGTAAACATAATCTCAAATGTTGTTGGCCTAAAACTTCGCCACTTTCACGGCGTCATCGGTGACAGCGCAGAGGTCACATTGACTGCAAGTTGACTGCAAGTTTTGGCAGGATAGATCACACTCTGCTGCCGTTCCGTCGAAGCAGCCCCACTTTACCAGCGGGGTAATTGCGTAACACAGTAACAGTAGGAATGGCTTTTATTTTGACAGTACAACAACATTCATTGCGTTATTTACGTTGTTGAGCAGACAAATTTTTCGAACATATGAAGCAATGGATTAGCAGTAGGGCTTCAAAATGATTCAGATTCCGATTGATAGTGTGTTATGGAATTAGGGTGCTGGTTGGAGTTACGTACAGACGCCAGCAGGTCAACCTACCCGAAACTGTCAGATTTTCCCAATCAACCTTGAACCTTATGCTTTAGCAATAAAGTCGAAAATCTATTAAATAAATCTGACAGATTGTAGTAACTTCATGTGCTGGCGTCTGTACATCTTCCCACTTGTGTCCGGAGACGGTTCAGGACTTCCAAGAAAAGTCGTGCCAGCAACTCGAAGAAGAAGAAGAATAAAATTTTAAATCACACATACCTGGCTCAACTACTATGGTTGACAGACCATCCATGATGATAGCAGGACCTGGCAACTCTTGTCTAGGCTTCACCTTCTCCAGCAAGTATATCTTAGTCTCTTGGTAACCACCTTCGAAGTATACTTTTGTTGTCTGCAAAGCATTTTGAAAATGTAAGAATGTATTAAATGTAATGTTTTATTGTATAGTATTTTATCTCACGAAGTGACGCGCGCTTTACTTGTGGTTAACAAGTTACATGCTGTGGAAAATTCTACGCTAGGGGGTGTAACCTGACGGCAAAAAATTTGACGGCACGATTGGCGCAGTGGTTAAGCGATTGACTGCTGCGCTGCGTGTCGCGGGTTCGATTCCCGCACGGAACAAATATTTGTATGACCTACAAGTAGTTGTTCCGGGTCTGGCTGTTTGTGTATGTGAGATTAAATGTTTGTAAACGCACCCACAATACAGGAGAAATACCTAGTGTAGGGCAAAGTTTTTAAAAAGAAAAAAAAATAATAATCATGCGCTGAAATCATGGTTATATTCTGCGCGTTAATAGCTCGGCCACCCTGTATGCAATAGTAAACTTTTCATAACTGTTGGAGCGTAGCGTTTGACTTCACAAAAAGGACTTGGTTAAGGTGCCACTAGTCTATATTTTTTCCATACAAATTTCGGGAGAGTATTACTCCACTGTTTGACATTGTGCATCCAAAGTTAAACATGATAGCATTTTGACTTATTATTAATTTTGTCTGTACGGAAACAGAATAGTAAAATAAAAAGCCATTAAAAAGTTATGAGCCAACAAAGATTCGTTTTTCTTGCTATTTTTAACGTAACTTTGGGTGTAAATAACTAACAAAAGAACTGTAAAATCTTCGAAACCAAATCCGTACCGACAAAGCTCAGTTATCGAAGAGTTCAATAAACTTAAGCACTATTCGATTTTTTTTACTCACCTATCAGTTCGGAATGGTGTTTCTGTGCGTGAGAACTAGACGTTGTTCGTGTAGACTAGCGCTCATCACTGATACTAGCTCTGTCGGACACGAAGCCAGGTGCGACAGCCTGTTTTTTGGCCATGACCACCAGTGAGTTCGAGCTCGCGAGTAGTTTACTCTTAAGATACAGTGGCCTTAGTGTGAGTTTTTTCGACTCACGTAAACTCACGTTCGATTGCGAGCGCGTTAGAATTTTATATGGAAAAAAGTTATAGCGCCATCTGGTGGTCACTAAAGAAACCTCATTTCCCATATAAAATTCTAACGCGCTCGCAATCGAACGTGAGTGAAAAAACTCACACTAAGGCCACTGGTCTCGGGGCGTCTGTATACTGTACTCTCGGGGCGTATGATACGCTCAGTTCAGCTCTTTAGCAACGTTTTATTTGTTTTTCGATACAATTTTTTAATGGTAACACAATTTTGACAACACAGGTAAGCCTAAAACTTACCTTCTCCGGCTCTGGTACGATCCCAAACCCGTGTGTTGGAGCTGTTTCTTTAGGCACGGTACTCAAACCAATGCCGCGGACTCTGACGTCATCCACAATGATATCACGCTTGGATAGTGTGAAGCCGAACTCTTTCTGGTATCTGATAGAAAAGTAAATTAATTGTGTTAATTTACTTTTTAATTATTTTAAGGACGCGTTTACGAATCTGACAAAAATAAGTAGTTTTACAGGCATTTTGCAGCAAAATGAGACTAAACCAAATGTAACTAATAATTACCACAGATAGGTTACTCCTTCATCTTCAAATGGTAGCTATTTTTCATTAAAAAATGTTGGTTTTTAATATAGTAAAAAATAATTTCCGTTGCCTCTTCACACAAAATCGACGATATCGTGCTGACTTTGGAGATATTTTTCTTCTATTTAATAACATAAATTTATTTATTTAAAAATATTTTATGTAAGCAGACATGTTCAACTCAAAAAGGTAGCAAAAAGAACTATCAAAATGTTACAAATAGGCTCAGAAAAAAATTAAAATCGGAGTCTATTTTTTCACATATTTCGCTGTAACGCGTGAATCTTATTGGATTGAAATAAGGGTTATTTTACTGGTCACTGTCTTGGTTTATTGCACAAAAATTTGTAATGAAATATTAGTCTGCGCTCGGCCGCCGTCGTGAGTGGACTCTGTGTCGCTTGTAAGCAGCAGCTTGTGCTGAAAAAGATCGCTGTACGGATACAAAATATTTGACATACCAAACATGATACTTCACGCATTCTATAATGTACCTACTACCCAAGGAGAGATTTTATTCACAGTCTTATAATTTTTCTAGAAGTAAGTAGGGATTATAAATTCATAATATTATTATTTCGTTTCGGACTTGATGGGAGTGACCTGCAGGTGTACTTCGAAGACTGCTACTGGAACTAATAGCCGAGCTGAGCTAAATGTGCCGAGTTTGGGCTCATTTCGTTAGTTATGTTGAGATCTTACCTCCGGACTTGATGGAGTGACCTGCAGGTGTAATTCAAAGACTACTACTGGAACTAATAGCCGAGCTGAGCTAGGTGTGCCGAGTTTGGGCTCATTTCGTTGGTTATGTTGAGACCTTAACTCCGGACTTGATGGAGTGATCTGCAGGTGTACTTCGAAGACTGCTACTGGAACTAATAGCCGAGCTGAGCTAGGTGTTCCGAGTTTGGGCTCATTTCGTTAGTTATGTTGAGACCTTACCTCCGGACTTGATGGAGTGACCTGCAGGTGTACTTCGAAGACTGCTACTGGAACTAATAGCCGAACTGAGCTAGGTGTGCCGAGTTTGGGCTCATTTCGTTAGTTATGTTGAGACCTTACCTCCGGACTTGATGGAGTGATCTGCAGGTGTACTTCGAAGACTGCTACTGGAACTAATAACCGAGCTGAGCTAGGTGTGCCGAGTTTCGGCCCTTTTTTGTAGTTATGTTGAGACCTTACCTCCGGACTAGATCGCGTGACCTGCAGGTGTACTTCGAAGACTGCTACTGGAACTAATAGCCGAGCTGAGCTAGGTGTGCCGAGTTTGGGCTCATTTCGTTAGTTATGTTGAGACCTTACCTCCGGACTTGATGGAGTGACCTGCAGGTGTACTTCGAAGACTGCTACTGGAACTAATAGCCGAGCTGAGCTAGATGTGCCGAGTTTGGGCTCATTTCGTTAGTTATGTTGAGACCTTACCTCCGGACTTGATGGAGTGACCTGCAGGTGTACTTCGAAGACTGCTACTGGAACTAATAGCCGAGCTGAGCTAGGTGTGCCGAGTTTGGGCTCATTTCGTTAGTTATGTTGAGACCTTACCTCCGAACTTGATGGAGTGATCTGCAGGTGTACTTCGAAGACTGCTACTGGAACTAATAGCCGAGCTGAGCTAGGTGTGCCGAGTTTCGGCCCTTTTTTGTAGTTATGTTGAGACCTTACCTCCGGACTAGATCGCGTGACCTGCAGGTGTACTTCGAAGACTGCTACTGGAACTAATAGCCGAGCTGAGCTAGGTGTGCCGAGTTTGGGCTCATTTCGTTAGTTATGTTGAGACCTTACCTCCGGACTTGATGGAGTGACCTGCAGGTGTACTTCGAAGACTGCTACTGGAACTAATAGCCGAGCTGAGCTAGATGTGCCGAGTTTGGGCTCATTTCGTTAGTTATGTTGAGACCTTACCTCCGGACTTGATGGAGTGACCTGCAGGTGTACTTCGAAGACTGCTACTGGAACTAATAGCCGAGCTGAGCTAGGTGTGCCGAGTTTGGGCTCATTTCGTTAGTTATGTTGAGACCTTACCTCCGAACTTGATGGAGTGATCTGCAGGTGTACTTCGAAGACTGCTACTGGAACTAATAGCCGAGCTGAGCTAGGTGTGCCGAGTTTCGGCCCTTTTTTGTAGTTATGTTGAGACCTTACCTCCGGACTAGATCGCGTGACCTGCAGGTGTACTTCGAAGACTGCTACTGGAACTAATAGCCGAGCTGAGCTAGGTGTGCCGAGTTTGGGCTCATTTCGTTAGTTATGTTGAGACCTTACCTCCGGACTTGATGGAGTGACCTGCAGGTGTACTTCGAAGACTGCTACTGGAACTAATAGCCGAGCTGAGCTAGATGTGCCGAGTTTGGGCTCATTTCGTTAGTTATGTTGAGACCTTACCTCCGGACTTGATGGAGTGACCTGCAGGTGTACTTCGAAGACTGCTACTGGAACTAATAGCCGAACTGAGCTAGGTGTGCCGAGTTTGGGCTCATTTCGTTAGTTATGTTGAGACCTTACCTCCGGACTTGATGGAGTGATCTGCAGGTGTACTTTGAAGACTGCTTCTAGAACTGATACACGAGTAGAACTAGCTGATAAGAATGTGTATAGTTTTTAACTCTTTAACTCGATTGTGATTTTAGGCCAAGACCTAAGACGTTTGGGAAAGGCTCTGGTAAGAAACTAGTTGATAAAAAATATAAAAAAATTACAGCCGCCATCTTGGATTTTCATTTAGACCTCACTATCGGCTTTAGCGCCCTTAAAAACCATAAAAACGATACCCATGCTGAAAAAAAAAATTACAGCCGCCATCTTGGATTTTCATTTTTATCTCACTATCGGCGATCTCAATATCCGTCACTTTCTTTCTTCGCACGGCTAAATTACGAACGGTTTTAACATTCATACTCGGTTGGTTATTCGACCTTCGCAATTTATCACCCTAAAGTAGGCAGGCCGTCTAGCGACTGCCTACTGCCGCGCGTAAATGTATGAAGATTTTGTTTTTTGTTAGGTATGATAATTTAGTGAGTTTCTTTACATACACTAAAATGTAATTGACAGGCTTATGGTGATTTATCGAGGTAGGCACTGCTTATATGCAATGCACGCCACTGCTTAGTACGCTATCATAATTGCGTAACTTGGAATGGCAATCCATTCCAATTTGACAGTACAACAATATCCATTGCGTTGTATTTGTTTTACGAATTTTTAACGATTTTTTTAAACATGTAGCCTATATGTTAATCCAGTGTGTCAGCTACCTCCATACCAAATTTTATATCAAAATTGGTCCAGCCGTTTGAGCGTGAAGAAGTAACAAACATATAAACACACCCCCACACACAAACTTTCGCCTTTATAATATTAGTGTGATGAATATTGTAGCATTGGTAGTGTGTGCCTTGAAGGGTATGTGCCAAATAAACATATTTTCTAAGCTTGTTGTCAATATGCTCGTTCGCAATTAATACATAGGTACGTACTTTGGCAAGTACTTGATTAATCACTGTCCAGTGAAATTAAGTAAATAGCATCTACTTTTATGAACACTTCACATTACCTACAAACTATTTGAAAACAAATCAACGTAAGCTTTAAAAAAAATACATGGCAAAAATTAAATAAAATTAGGCTCAAGTATCAAGTCGTGTCAGTTTACTCATAATTTCACCGCTTCGCGCATGTCGCTGTGTGTGTGAGCCGTGCACGTGTAGTAGTGAGACTCAATACCTAAAATTGAAGCGCGTCAATTCGTAAACGCGTCCTTAAAGAAAATTATGTATTTTTGTAACGGTTGGTAGAGCACTGGTGACCCAGTGGTGACGGTTCCGACTTACGAGTTGTAGGTCGTAGGTTCGCACTACTTTGTGTAAATAATTTCATCACCACTGCTCTCAAAACGATGAAGGAAAATATTGTGAGGAAACCGGCATGTTCTAGAAACAAAAATTTGAAGAAATGTGACATCAACCAACCCGCACTGGGCCCACGTGGTAGATTACACTCCATTCGGTCTCGAAGAGAGGAGGCCTGTGTCCCAGCAGTGGGAACATTGTAGGCTGATTATGTTATGTATTTTTGTTAAAGGTTTAAATCCCATATTTCTTGGAGGATTAAATAATCTTACACTGTTTGTCTGTTTTTTTTTTGTCACAATTTCAATGCTTTTAACAAATTCAAAATTTGCTGAAAACGACTAACCATGGAATTTCTTGTCTTCTCCATAGGAATCTACTCTTTAGCACAGGAAAATTTCTTACTTTTCTGAAAAGGTTGTGAAGAAAATTTCTTAAATGATCTACAGTGAGATGTCGCAGTAACATAATATGCTACGGTAAAAAACCTGTGAGCCTTACCTCTGAACGAACGCAGCATAAAAGTCCCCATGCCTGCACGCCCTGTCCGACTTCTCTTGTACGGGCGCCACCATGAGAGCGCAGTCTGTGCCCGCGTACCGCAGGTGGAGGTACGGCTCTGTGGTTATTTGAGAGGCTGGGATGCCCTGTGGAGCGAGAAGAGTTTTTAATTTGTTGTAGGGACCAGTGGCGAAGGTTCCATACAACTTGATTCCTACCGGCGTCCCTTTGAAAATGGCACAGTCAGTATTCTATAGACAAATAATAAAATCATATTACAAATAATACTCGTATAATCATATTAAGAGTAAACTAGTCGCGAGCTCGAACTCATTGGTGGTCATGGCCAAAAACCACGCTGTCTCACCTGACTTCATGTCTGACAGAGCTAGTAGCGTGTCTACAGGCACAACGTCTAGTTCTCACGCACAGAAACACCGTTCCGAACTGATAGGCGCGTAAAAAAATTCGAGAAGTAGGTACTTTGGAAAATCGAGTTTTATGAAAAACCCACTGCATGAATCAATTATAAATAAAATTTATTGAGCTCTTCGATAACTGATCTTTGTCGGTACGGACTTGGATTTTAAGATTTTACAGTTCTTTTATTACTTATTTACACCCAAAGTTACGTTAAAAATAGCATCTTTGTGGGCTCATAACTTTTTAATGGTTTTTTATTTTACTATTCTGTTTCCGTACAGACACAATTAATAATAAGTTAAAACGATAACATGTTTAACTTTAAGTGCTCAATGTCAAACAGTGGAGTAATACTCTCCCGAAATTTGTATGGAAAAAATATCGACTAGTGGCACCTTACCTATTACAAAAATTTACCCTTCGCTACTGGTAGGGACAGTCAACAATCAAGAACTGCAGCTACAGTCCGGCCGTCGAGAGAAAACGTTCCTGACACCTGTTGTGCGACAATTCTAGTAGCTAATAGAGATCAAATTCGCAAACACGTATTCGTATGAAACTGACAGGTGTCAAAAACGTATTCTCTCGCCACTTTTAATAAATAATAAATTTTAAAAAAGATAGAAAAGAAGGAAAAAAAGAAAGGAAAGAAAAGAAAGAAAAGATTTTATTTGGAACACAAGAAAAACAAACAGTAAAAAGGAGCATAGTAAAAATACAATTGACTTACTTGACTTTAATCATTTTAATCGTGAAGAGACGCTTATTTTTTAAATGTACACATCAGGTTTTTGTTGACCTTACAAACAAAGCCTAGTCGAGCTGTTTGTGGCTTTTTTATCATAATACTTGCATCAATCAGAGATATTGAAGTGCTCCATGAATTTCAGCTCTTTAGATTCAAGGCTAAAGTGGACCACTAGTAGTTGATCTCCAGCTCGTCCCGCCATCTTCTATGGCTTCTTCTACGCCATCTTTTTTGGCTGTGTCAGGGCTACACGTAGTGGTTATTTTAGCCCACGAACAAAACGCAATTTTTCTCTGGAAAGTCCCAGAAAGAAATTGCGTTTTATTATATCTAATAATATATTGATCGTGTGGTGGAGAGCAGTGGTGGCCAAGTGGTAACTGCCGCGACTTACGAGTTATAGGTCGTAGGTTCGAACCCAGACAGACGCATTGTGTAAATTATTTCATCACCACTGCTCTCAAAACGGTGAAGGAAAACATCGTGAGGAAACCGGCATGTCCTAGAACCACAAATTCGAAGATAATGTGACATCTACCAATCCGCAATGGGCCCGCGTGGTGGATTACGGCCCACTCCCTCTCACCGAGAGGAGGCCTGTGTCCCAGCAGTGGGAACATTATAGGCTGATTATGATGATTGATGGTGTTACCTGTTTCCTCAACTTATCCCTCGCCACAGATGCAAGCAGATCCAGCTGTGCGTCCAGTTGTTTAAATTGGCTGGGACAGTATACCGCGGCGGCTGGCGACTGTTCTTCCTGCACTATGTGGGCCAAGGCCATGCCGTATGCTGACAGAATACCTAAGGAAATAATGGGATTAATGACACATAATCTGCATTAGCGACTTATTTGCACAAAAATGTAAACAAATATGGCCATCTTTACATACCAAGACTGCTCCGTGCCTCGGAAAGCATGTTAAGCCGTTGGTCCCGGCGAAAAATGACAATTCGTGGATCTTTGACAGTCGTTACGGGTCGTCAGAAGCCCGAAAGTATGACGACCAGTCTTACCAAGGGGTATCGTATTACCCAGTAACTGGAATGTGGAGGTCAGATAGGCAGTCGCTCCATGTAAAATACTGGTATTCAGCTACATCCAGTTAGACTGGAAGCCGAGGCCAACATAATTGGGAAAAGGCTAAGGCTAGGAAGATGATGTTGTCATCTGGTTATACTACGCGACGGCCGGTTGCGAGCACTACACGCCTGACCTTTCTGAAGGTCATCAACAATAAGGTCATAGTATGTGTTGGAATTTTAACTCTCAACGCTAAGCCGAGCAGTGCGCTTCAATTTAGGCATTCCTTAAGTTTCGCGTAGTGTTTGTGAAAACGGCCCTTAGATCGATAAATTTTTGAACCATCTTTTGCAAACGTACTTAAATATATGTCTGCTGAAATGTACCCCTGCCGTCAGCCCTGCTAGAGTTGTTGCATTTTGCAAGCGCACATCTATCATTGCAATTTCAACCTTGTGTCTATGACTTGACACGCGTTCGTTATTTTCAAGGATAACAGGGTGGTGGAAACATCATAAGCTGATGCCACTGACCTGCGTACTTGTGTATGAGCACGGTAGAGATGTCACTGACCTGCGTACTTGTGTATGAGCACGGTAGAGATGCCACTGACCTGCGTACTTGTGTATGAGCACGGTAGAGATGCCACTGACCTGCGTACTTGTGTATGAGCACGGTAGGGATGCCACTGACCTGCGTACTTGTGTATGAGCACGGTAGAGATGCCACTGACCTGCGTACTTGTGTATGAGCACGGTAGAGATGCCACTGACCTGCGTACTTGTGTATGAGCACGGTAGAGATGCCACTGACCTGCGTACTTGTGTATGAGCACGGTAGAGATGCCACTGACCTGCGTACTTGTGTATGAGCACGGTAGAGATGCCACTGATCTGCGTACTTGTGTATGAGCAGTGTGCGTTACCCCAGCCAGATATTGTCGAAAATCGTCATCTAAGTGCAATAGATAATTAGATATACAGCTTCTGTAAATGGTAAGCACATTTTTGAATTTGGTAAAGTGATAGTTTTTTAATTATTTGATAAAAACAGTTCCGGCTGGAGTAACGTTACCCCAGCCAGATCTTTTGTTTTATAACGGATATATTGAAATAAATTTTATCTAAATAATTAGATATCAATTTGAAATAAATGGTACAACTTAATTTGTATTTGTATTTGCTATGGTTGCGAAGATATTTAAAATCCTGCTGGGGTAACGTTTGCACGATTGCTGTATCTTGGAATTGACTAAACGGATGATTATAATTTTTTTACAGGACATCTGGCTAATTAGTTATAATTTGTTACGCAATAAAAGAATCCACAAAAATGCACCGTTTTGAAGTTATTTTAGTAAATAGAAATCTGCTTTAATAGGTCCTAGCACTTCCAATAAGCGCTCCAAAGAATAACTTGAAACGTTATTATATAGGTAATTACTGTCTGTAAATGGTACTGAAGTTTCATTAGTATCCTATACGTAATTAAAAAGTTATAAAGAAAATTCAATTTGTTCCGGCCACGGCACGCAGCCGAGTTATTTGACGACCGATTAACCGAGTTTCCTGTAGTAGTGGTAACTGAATCTTATATCAATAATTAGATATACAGTTCAATTATATACCTGTGAAATTTCAGACTCTCACACTAATTAATTAACGAGATAATCGGAAAAATATATTTATGCGCGGTAACCCGACCAAATCTAGGATGTTATAAAAAAGCGGCCGCGCAATACATTATACCAACCTTCTAAAACTTACAGGATAATACGTGAGAATAATACGTGTTTGGTACAGACGGGTACACAAGTGGTAAAGTAAAACATAGTTATAATTAAATATTTTTGTATGTACAGATAGAATAATCATTTCAAAAATAATAATGAGTAGGTAATAAAAAATATGGAGTACATACCTACCTATGTAGTTGTAGATGATGATGATCATATAAAGATATTAATTAAGGTTTATAATACATGTTTAAATATTTGTATGCCAGTCCATGGCGAAACATGTAAGATCATAACTTTATTTATAAGACCTTACCATGTTTTAAAGCAAATAAATATATTCTATTCTAAGGTAAGTAAGTGTATATAAATTAACTTCAACAAAAATAATCACAGATTTTTTATAATGGGCTAATATGCAACGTCGCTTGCTTATCTGAAATTAAAACTAAGAACTGATAAACACCTTCACTATTTTCACTGTGTTGTGCTTAGCGTTCCGAATAAGTTAAAATAAAATAGTTGTAGCCATATTTAAAATTAAGTTTTATTGTAAAAAATCACAGATCAACAATAATAAAATGGAATAAAATCACAGTGCAGTAAGTCTACTAACATATTTTATAGTAGGTAGGTAGGTGCTACTGTTTTTCTAATCTGATTTTAAAAATCACAAATGTCTTACGTAAAGATAGCCGTATTCTTAAACTAAGTTTTACTGTATAAAAATAAAAAATCTACAATAGTAAAAATAAACGACATAACAATTCAGTCAAGTTCTTAGAATACTTACTTTTTGACACAGTACAAAGTCAAGCTAAGTCTTATTGCATACAAATCACAGATCAATTATATAATATCAAGATGCTTCTACTACTTACAACAGGTATACTTTTTACACATTTTTTTTAACTAGCCTCCTATTACAGTGTCCCACACCTGGGCAAACGCCTCCCCTTTGATTTTCCACTCTGCTCTGTTTAAAGCCACCTCTTCTCTTTTTACACAACATAAATGAAAAATATACATAACATATTACATAGGCCTATACTTACCACCTATCTATACCATGTATCGTTATTATGTCATATTAAAATATAATAATAAATTCCTTTACCTAAATACATACCTAATATAAAATTAACTAAAAACTAATTATGCGCAATTTGTACCTTGTAAATTGGTAAGTAAGTAGGTACCCACCTCATCGATAGAATGGTTAAACGTAGGTAGGTAGATATAAGAATGGCATAGTGGATACTTACTTTGAACAAATTAAAGTTTATTTAAAACATTTAGGATGGTAAGTTTAATTTTTCAATCAAACTAATTTTATTCGTGACTGTACCAACTTTTAAGGACAATAATGCTAATAATTTTAGAAGGTTGGTATAATGTATTGCGCGGCCGCTTTTTTATAACATCCTAGATTTGGTCGGGTTACCGCGCATAAATATATTTTTCCGATTATCTCGTTAATTAATTAGTGTGAGAGTCTGAAATTTCACAGGTATATAATTGAACTGTATATCTAATTATTGATCCAAGATTCAGTTACCACTACTACAGGAAACTCGGTTAATCGGTCGTCAAATAACTCGGCTGCGTGCCGTGGCCGAAACAAATTGAATTTTCTTTATTACTTTTTAATTACGTATAGGATACTAATGAAACTTCAGTACCATTTACAGACAGTAATTACCTATATAATAACGTTTCAAGTTATTCTTTGGAGCGCTTATTGGAAGTGCTAGGACCTATTAAAGCAGATTTCTATTTACTAAAATAACTTCAAAACGGTGCATTTTTGTGGATTATTTTATTGCGTAACAAATTATAACTAATTAGCCAGATGTCCTGTAAAAAAATTATAATCATCCGTTTAGTCAATTCCAAGATACAGCAATCGTGCAAACGTTACCCCAGCAGGATTTTAAATATCATCGCAACCATAGCAAATACAAATACAAATTAAGTTTTACCATTTATTTCAAATTTATATCTAATTATTTAGATAAAATTTATTTCAATATATCCGTTATAAAACAAAAGATCTGGCTGGGGTAACGTTACTCCAGCCGGAACTGTTTTTGACGTGACAACGTCTTAAATTAGGTTGCGGCTGGGAGTCACTTATGAAAAAGTGTAACGCTCGGTAACGTTACGTTCTTATTTTAAATTAGGTTGCGGCTGGGAGTCACTTATGAAAAAGTGTAACGCTCGGTAACGTTACGTTCTTATTTTCATTTAATTCCTTGTTCCTATTGTGCAATTTAATTATATTCATATCAATAAATATTCTACCGAGAAAAAGACGTTGTCACGTAAAATCTTCGCCCGTAAAACCGACTTTACAGGCAACCATTTTTTATCAAATAATTAAAAAACTATCACTTTACCAAATTCAAAAATGTGCTTACCATTTACAGAAGCTGTATATCTAATTATCTATTGCACTTAGATGACGATTTTCTACAATATCTGGCTGTGCTGTGTTGTGCTGTGGCTGCGTTACCACACGTATGAGCACGGTAGAGATGCCACTGACCTGCGTACTTGTGTATGAGCACGGTAGAGATGCCACTGACCTGCGTACTTGTGTATGAGCACGGTAGAGATGCCACTGACCTGCGTACTTGTGTATGAGCACGGTAGAGATGCCACTGACCTGCGTACTTGTGTATGAGCACGGTAGAGATGCCACTGACCTGCATACTTGTGTATGAGCACGGTAGAGATGCCACTGACCTGCGTACTTGTGTATGAGCACGGTAGAGATGCCACTGACCTGCGTACTTGTGTATGAGCACGGTAGAGATGCCACTGACCTGCGTACTTGTGTATGAGCACGGTAGAGATGCCACTGACCTGCGTACTTGTGTATGAGCACGGTAGAGATGCCACTGACCTGCGTACTTGTGTATGAGCACGGTAGAGATGCCACTGACCTGCGTACTTGTGTATGAGCACGGTAGAGATGCCACTGACCTGCGTACTTGTGTATGAGCACGGTAGAGATGCCACTGACCTGCATACTTGTGTATGAGCACGGTAGAGATGCCACTGACCTGCGTACTTGTGTATGAGCACGGTAGAGATGCCACTGACCTGCGTACTTGTGTATGAGCACGGTAGAGATGCCACTGACCTGCGTACTTGTGTATGAGCACGGTAGAGATGCCACTGACCTGCGTACTTGTGTATGAGCACGGTAGAGATGCCACTGACCTGCGTACTTGTGTATGAGCACGGTAGAGATGCCACTGACCTGCGTACTTGTGTATGAGCACGGTAGAGATGCCACTGACCTGCATACTTGTGTATGAGCACGGTAGAGATGCCACTGACCTGCGTACTTGTGTATGAGCACGGTAGAGATGCCACTGACCTGCGTACTTGTGTATGAGCACGGTAGAGATGCCACTGACCTGCGTACTTGTGTATGAGCACGGTAGAGATGCCACTGACCTGCATACTTGTGTATGAGCACGGTAGAGATGCCACTGACCTGCGTACTTGTGTATGAGCACGGTAGAGATGCCACTGACCTGCGTACTTGTGTATGAGCACGGTAGAGATGCCACTGACCTGCGTACTTGTGTATGAGCACGGTAGAGATGCCACTGACCTGCATACTTGTGTATGAGCACGGTAGAGATGCCACTGACCTGCATACTTGTGTATGAGCACGGTAGAGATGCCACTGACCTGCGTACTTGTGTATGAGCACGGTAGAGATGCACTGACCTGCATACTTGTGTATGAGCACGGTAGAGATGCCACTGACCTGCGTACTTGTGTATGAGCACGGTAGAGATGCCACTGACCTGCGTACTTGTGTATGAGCACGGTAGAGATGCCACTGACCTGCGTACTTGTGTATGAGCACGGTAGAGATGCCACTGACCTGCGTACTTGTGTATGAGCACGGTAGAGATGCCACTGACCTGCATACTTGTGTATGAGCACGGTAGAGATGCCACTGACCTGCATACTTGTGTATGAGCACGGTAGAGATGCCACTGACCTGCGTACTTGTGTATGAGCACGGTAGAGATGCCACTGACCTGCATACTTGTGTATGAGCACGGTAGAGATGCCACTGACCTGCGTACTTGTGTATGAGCACGGTAGAGATGCCACTGACCTGCGTACTTGTGTATGAGCACGGTAGAGATGCCACTGACCTGCGTACTTGTGTATGAGCACGGTAGAGATGCCACTGACCTGCGTACTTGTGTATGAGCACGGTAGAGATGCCACTGACCTGCGTACTTGTGTATGAGCACGGTAGAGATGCCACTGACCTGCGTACTTGTGTATGAGCACGGTAGAGATGCCACTGACCTGCGTACTTGTGTATGAGCACGGTAGAGATGCCACTGACCTGCGTACTTGTGTATGAGCACGGTAGAGATGCCACTGACCTGCGTACTTGTGTATGAGCACGGTAGAGATGCCACTGACCTGCGTACTTGTGTATGAGCACGGTAGAGATGCCACTGACCTGCGTACTTGTGTATGAGCACGGTAGAGATGCCACTGACCTGCGTACTTGTGTATGAGCACGGTAGAGATGCCACTGACCTGCGTACTTGTGTATGAGCACGGTAGAGATGCCACTGACCTGCGTACTTGTGTATGAGCACGGTAGAGATGCCACTGACCTGCGTACTTGTGTATGAGCACGGTAGAGATGCCACTGACCTGCGTACTTGTGTATGAGCACGGTAGAGATGCCACTGACCTGCATACTTGTGTATGAGCACGGTAGAGATGCCACTGACCTGCGTACTTGTGTATGAGCACGGTAGAGATGCCACTGACCTGCGTACTTGTGTATGAGCACGGTAGAGATGCCACTGACCTGCGTACTTGTGTATGAGCACGGTAGAGATGCCACTGACCTGCGTACTTGTGTATGAGCACGGTAGAGATGCCACTGACCTGCGTACTTGTGTATGAGCACGGTAGAGATGCCACTGACCTGCGTACTTGTGTATGAGCACGGTAGAGATGCCACTGACCTGCGTACTTGTGTATGAGCACGGTAGAGATGCCACTGACCTGCGTACTTGTGTATGAGCACGGTAGAGATGCCACTGACCTGCATACTTGTGTATGAGCACGGTAGAGATGCCACTGACCTGCGTACTTGTGTATGAGCACGGTAGAGATGCCACTGACCTGCGTACTTGTGTATGAGCACGGTAGAGATGCCACTGACCTGCGTACTTGTGTATGAGCACGGTAGAGATGCCACTGACCTGCGTACTTGTGTATGAGCACGGTAGAGATGCCACTGACCTGCGTACTTGTGTATGAGCACGGTAGAGATGCCACTGACCTGCGTACTTGTGTATGAGCACGGTAGAGATGCCACTGACCTGCGTACTTGTGTATGAGCACGGTAGAGATGCCACTGACCTGCATACTTGTGTATGAGCACGGTAGAGATGCCACTGACCTGCGTACTTGTGTATGAGCACGGTAGAGATGCCACTGACCTGCATACTTGTGTATGAGCACGGTAGAGATGCCACTGACCTGCGTACTTGTGTATGAGCACGGTAGAGATGCCACTGACCTGCGTACTTGTGTATGAGCACGGTAGAGATGCCACTGACCTGCGTACTTGTGTATGAGCACGGTAGAGATGCCACTGACCTGCGTACTTGTGTATGAGCACGGTAGAGATGCCACTGACCTGCATACTTGTGTATGAGCACGGTAGAGATGCCACTGACCTGCATACTTGTGTATGAGCACGGTAGAGATGCCACTGACCTGCGTACTTGTGTATGAGCACGGTAGAGATGCCACTGACCTGCATACTTGTGTATGAGCACGGTAGAGATGCCACTGACCTGCGTACTTGTGTATGAGCACGGTAGAGATGCCACTGACCTGCGTACTTGTGTATGAGCACGGTAGAGATGCCACTGACCTGCGTACTTGTGTATGAGCACGGTAGAGATGCCACTGACCTGCGTACTTGTGTAATGAGCACGGTAGAGATGCCACTGACCTGCGTACTTGTGTATGAGCACGGTAGAGATGCCACTGACCTGCGTACTTGTGTATGAGCACGGTAGAGATGCCACTGACCTGCGTACTTGTGTATGAGCACGGTAGAGATGCCACTGACCTGCGTACTTGTGTATGAGCACGGTAGAGATGCCACTGACCTGCGTACTTGTGTATGAGCACGGTAGAGATGCCACTGACCTGCGTACTTGTGTATGAGCACGGTAGAGATGCCACTGACCTGCGTACTTGTGTATGAGCACGGTAGAGATGCCACTGACCTGCGTACTTGTGTATGAGCACGGTAGAGATGCCACTGACCTGCGTACTTGTGTATGAGCACGGTAGAGATGCCACTGACCTGCGTACTTGTGTATGAGCACGGTAGAGATGCCACTGACCTGCGTACTTGTGTATGAGCACGGTAGAGATGCCACTGACCTGCGTACTTGTGTATGAGCACGGTAGAGATGCCACTGACCTGCATACTTGTGTATGAGCACGGTAGAGATGCCACTGACCTGCGTACTTGTGTATGAGCACGGTAGAGATGCCACTGACCTGCGTACTTGTGTATGAGCACGGTAGAGATGCCACTGACCTGCGTACTTGTGTATGAGCACGGTAGAGATGCCACTGACCTGCGTACTTGTGTATGAGCACGGTAGAGATGCCACTGACCTGCGTACTTGTGTATGAGCACGGTAGAGATGCCACTGACCTGCGTACTTGTGTATGAGCACGGTAGAGATGCCACTGACCTGCGTACTTGTGTATGAGCACGGTAGAGATGCCACTGACCTGCGTACTTGTGTATGAGCACGGTAGAGATGCCACTGACCTGCATACTTGTGTATGAGCACGGTAGAGATGCCACTGACCTGCGTACTTGTGTATGAGCACGGTAGAGATGCCACTGACCTGCGTACTTGTGTATGAGCACGGTAGAGATGCCACTGACCTGCGTACTTGTGTATGAGCACGGTAGAGATGCCACTGACCTGCGTACTTGTGTATGAGCACGGTAGAGATGCCACTGACCTGCGTACTTGTGTATGAGCACGGTAGAGATGCCACTGACCTGCGTACTTGTGTATGAGCACGGTAGAGATGCCACTGACCTGCGTACTTGTGTATGAGCACGGTAGAGATGCCACTGACCTGCATACTTGTGTATGAGCACGGTAGAGATGCCACTGACCTGCGTACTTGTGTATGAGCACGGTAGAGATGCCACTGACCTGCGTACTTGTGTATGAGCACGGTAGAGATGCCACTGACCTGCGTACTTGTGTATGAGCACGGTAGAGATGCCACTGACCTGCATACTTGTGTATGAGCACGGTAGAGATGCCACTGACCTGCATACTTGTGTATGAGCACGGTAGAGATGCCACTGACCTGCGTACTTGTGTATGAGCACGGTAGAGATGCCACTGACCTGCATACTTGTGTATGAGCACGGTAGAGATGCCACTGACCTGCGTACTTGTGTATGAGCACGGTAGAGATGCCACTGACCTGCGTACTTGTGTATGAGCACGGTAGAGATGCCACTGACCTGCGTACTTGTGTATGAGCACGGTAGAGATGCCACTGACCTGCGTACTTGTGTATGAGCACGGTAGAGATGCCACTGACCTGCATACTTGTGTATGAGCACGGTAGAGATGCCACTGACCTGCATACTTGTGTATGAGCACGGTAGAGATGCCACTGACCTGCGTACTTGTGTATGAGCACGGTAGAGATGCCACTGACCTGCATACTTGTGTATGAGCACGGTAGAGATGCCACTGACCTGCGTACTTGTGTATGAGCACGGTAGAGATGCCACTGACCTGCGTACTTGTGTATGAGCACGGTAGAGATGCCACTGACCTGCGTACTTGTGTATGAGCACGGTAGAGATGCCACTGACCTGCGTACTTGTGTATGAGCACGGTAGAGATGCCACTGACCTGCGTACTTGTGTATGAGCACGGTAGAGATGCCACTGACCTGCGTACTTGTGTATGAGCACGGTAGAGATGCCACTGACCTGCGTACTTGTGTATGAGCACGGTAGAGATGCCACTGACCTGCATACTTGTGTATGAGCACGGTAGAGATGCCACTGACCTGCGTACTTGTGTATGAGCACGGTAGAGATGCCACTGACCTGCGTACTTGTGTATGAGCACGGTAGAGATGCCACTGACCTGCGTACTTGTGTATGAGCACGGTAGAGATGCCACTGACCTGCGTACTTGTGTATGAGCACGGTAGAGATGCCACTGACCTGCGTACTTGTGTATGAGCACGGTAGAGATGCCACTGACCTGCGTACTTGTGTATGAGCACGGTAGAGATGCCACTGACCTGCGTACTTGTGTATGAGCACGGTAGAGATGCCACTGACCTGCATACTTGTGTATGAGCACGGTAGAGATGCCACTGACCTGCGTACTTGTGTATGAGCACGGTAGAGATGCCACTGACCTGCGTACTTGTGTATGAGCACGGTAGAGATGCCACTGACCTGCGTACTTGTGTATGAGCACGGTAGAGATGCCACTGACCTGCGTACTTGTGTATGAGCACGGTAGAGATGCCACTGACCTGCGTACTTGTGTATGAGCACGGTAGAGATGCCACTGACCTGCGTACTTGTGTATGAGCACGGTAGAGATGCACTGACCTGCGTACTTGTGTATGAGCACGGTAGAGATGCCACTGACCTGCATACTTGTGTATGAGCACGGTAGTGATGCCACTGACCTGCGTACTTGTGTATGAGCACGGTAGAGATGCCACTGACCTGCGTACTTGTGTATGAGCACGGTAGAGATGCCACTGACCTGCGTACTTGTGTATGAGCACGGTAGAGATGCCACTGACCTGCGTACTTGTGTATGAGCACGGTAGAGATGCCACTGACCTGCGTACTTGTGTATGAGCACGGTAGAGATGCCACTGACCTGCGTACTTGTGTATGAGCACGGTAGAGATGCCACTGACCTGCGTACTTGTGTATGAGCACGGTAGAGATGCCACTGACCTGCATACTTGTGTATGAGCACGGTAGAGATGCCACTGACCTGCGTACTTGTGTATGAGCACGGTAGAGATGCCACTGACCTGCGTACTTGTGTATGAGCACGGTAGAGATGCCACTTGACCTGCGTACTTGTGTATGAGCACGGTAGATATGCCACTGACCTGCGTACTTGTGTATGAGCACGGTAGAGATGCCACTGACCTGCGTACTTGTGTATGAGCACGGTAGATATGCCACTGACCTGCGTACTTGTGTATGAGCACGGTAGAGATGCCACTGACCTGCGTACTTGTGTATGAGCACGGTAGAGATGCCACTGACCTGCGTACTTGTGTATGAGCACGGTAGAGATGCCACTGACCTGCGTACTTGTGTATGAGCACGGTAGAGATGCCGAGCTGTCTCGCCACGCTACACGCATGCTGGCCGCCCGCGCCGCCGAAGCAGGCCAGCGCGTGCTGGGACGCGTCGTGGCCACGGGCTGTGGTTAGAGCTCTGAAAGCAAAAAGAGAAAAATATACTTTTTAATACAGTTGCTCAAAAAGTGGTGTATTGCAGGGACGTATAGCGTTCGGGATGTGGGCTATTACATACTAGTGCTTTTTTTTTACCTTTCCCGAACTCGTGCGTGTCTCTTTCCCAACTGTCAAAATAATGTCTATTAAAAAGAAAAACCAACCATGAAGTTTTT
Organism: Oligia fasciuncula; assembly: GCA_963082905.1. Taxonomy (NCBI): domain Eukaryota; kingdom Metazoa; phylum Arthropoda; class Insecta; order Lepidoptera; family Noctuidae; genus Oligia; species Oligia fasciuncula. The sequence goes on from OY720408.1 coordinate 12,895,397, forward strand.
ACTAAAGAGTTTTTGTGATTCATACAAATATGTATATTTCTAAAAAGAAGCTACTAATTTATTTCAATATCAGATTTAATGATTTAATTGAATAAGTTAGGTTAGGTTTCATTTCATCTCATGAAATTTCATTTTCATTTCATATCAATAAAAAAAATATAATGCAGACTAAGTTGTATGGATAGTTCCCTTTACCTACCAAAATGGGTAAAGAAAAAAAAACTCTGCTTATATTCTACGGTTGGCGCCATTTTCCAGAAATTTTCTTTGCGAGTTTAGTTGTTTATTGCACAAAATGAGTAATTTCGACCCTATTTTTTTTTAATTAACACCACCGGAACTCAGTATAATTGCACAAAATGCTTCGGAGAACATTTTACCGGAAAAGACAAAAAGTCGTTACATATCCACATACGACTATTTTTTTGCGTGGAGAGAAGAGAAAAAAGCAATATTGTGTTTTTATTATTTTATTAAATTGCTTCATTTTTTCGCAACTGTATTAAAAATAGTCGTTCAGTACACCTGCGGAACCGTCATTGCAACTTGTTCCGACTGTCAACCCTCGCCTTCGGCTGCGCCTCGGCTCGGGTAGACATTTGTCGGAACTCTTTGCAATGACAGCCTTTCGGCACTTATAATGAAATATACTATTAATCCAGAGTCTTACAAAATTTATGTTGTTACTTTCTACTTTAGCACTCTGTTTTCAAAGTCGATTTTTGGGTAACTATTGGTAAGAAATAGGTTTGACAATCAGTACGTCAATGACTCGATTTGCGTCTTGTTTGTGCAAAATAATCAATTTTTCTTTCTTTTCTGTGTATGACATTGAGTTGGTTTTACAAACGATATATTCTTAATTCAAGTTTAAGTTTGTCTGGAAGTGACGCATAAGAATGACCAGTACTTAAAAGTAGAAAAATAAATAAATAGGAGCTAATAGATCTATAAAAGAAAAACCAATAAAATTTTACCTGATAGGTCTACACATTGCTTCATTGGCAACATTAATGAATCCCATTGCCACTTCTTCCATGGTCATCTAACAACAAAAAAAAGAACTTAAAAAAAAATGCTCGAAAAAAAAAAAAAAAACAAAATAATTTTAAAAGACCCAATTTAGCACTGGCTTGTGATTGGCCGAGCATAGGATTCCACTAACCTCTTTGCTGCCGTCCTGCCTCAAAAAGGCATTGATTTCGTCCGTCATCTTCTTGAATGCTGTGACTGTTGCCTCTCTGTCTAAAGGTTCATTCTCTGATTTCCCGAAGATCTTCGGGAAGTATTCGGGTAGTAAACGACCTGAAACAGAAATAAATACCATATTACCCAGACAATTTCGGAATGCAATAAAATATTCTCCACGTCTGAACATACTTAAATGTCCTTTCGGCACTTCTCATTTCTTTGGCTTCAACAACCTTGCTGACTGCCAAAAAAATATTTCCATCATCTTTATAAATTTTAAACTGCAACCATATTTCTATGAAATTTTCTGCCGTAATAGTTAATCAGAACCCATCTGGAGGTGGTGAAACAGGCCTTACGGGCGGAGTGAATGTCCTATTGAATTCGAAGATCTACAAGGAACTTCGGAACAGTCGGAACCGAACCCGGCACCTCCAGGGGATGGTAGTGCGTCGGACACTGGAGGGGAGGGAAATAGAGAAGACGAAGTATTCTATGATGCAGCAGATGCGACTCATGGTGATACTCCTGAGGAATCAAGACAAACGGGTGATGGGAAAATACTGCGAGCTGTGCCTAGAGTAGACTATAAATACTTAAACATAAAACTAAATAAATACTTGAACATCCTTAAATGTCGTTTCGGCACTTCTCATTTCTTCGGCTTCTACGACCTTGCTGACTGCCAAAAAAATATTTCCATCATCTTTATCAATTTTAAACTGGAACCATATTTCTATGAAATTTCTGCCCTAATAGTTAATCAGAACTCATCTGGAGGTGGGGAAACAGGCCCTAAAATTCAGACTCACCCAGTAACAAGTTGGCATCAGTAACAGTGAGAGGGCCCCCCTTCCTGTAGCATGCGGGGCCCGGCTGTGCGCCCGCAGACTCGGGGCCGGCCACGAACAGGCCTGAGCGGAACATCAGCATAGATCCGCCGCCTGCTGCTACTGTGTTTATATCTGAGTGAAAATAAACATAAAAGTAGTATCAATCTTTCGATAAAAAACTTCAAGACAACTAATTTCCAGAGATTGTCAAAACTACTAATTTTATTCCATTTGAAGACAAAATGGTTTCATTTTGGGAAGTTATGAATCACACTTCGTCTAAAAATGATGACAATCTATATGGTCTCCGTTTGAGTCCGAAACACATGGGCTTAACGAACTTATGTCCAATATTTTTCAAGACAAGAGCTTATTCCGCCAGCTATAGTTAAAATAAATGTAGTTACGAGTTACCTAGCTGAGGTGCCTGAATTGTGACTCCAGCGGTAGTTGCTTCATGAACATGTTCCAACGAGCCAGCGTATCTTGACACGTCCGTTGAAGTACCACCCATGTCAAAACCTAGAACAGTCCAGGCGATTAGTAAATCTGCTATTAAAAATTTGTTATTTGGTTTTTTTTTGTTTGTTTTTAGGGTTCCGTACCCAAAGGGTAAAAACGGAACTCTATTACTTAGATTTCGCTGTCTGTCCGTCCGTCCGTCCGTCCGTCTGTCACCAGGCTGTATCTTAAGAACCGCGGTAGCTAGACAGTTGAAATTTTTACAAATTACGTATTTCTGTTGCCGCTATAACAACAAATAATAAAAACAAAATAAAATAAATATTTAAGGGGGCAAAATAATCGCGTTTGTTGTATGGGAGCCCCCATACAACAAACGCGATTATTTTGCCCTTTTTTGCTCGATATCAATAATGGCAACAGGTAGGCACTTCAAATATTCACGAAATACTCAGTTGTTTACGTTACTTTAATAATAAATAATAAAATTAAAATAAAATAACTATTTAAGGGGGGCTCCCATACAACAAACGAGTTTTTTTCGGCGTTTTTGCCTTGTCGTACGGATTCCCTTCGTGTGCGAGTCCGACTCGCACTTGGCCTTTTTTTTTTTTTATGCGTCATGTTTGCCGCAAATAAAAGTATTTTTTTTTCTTTCTTTCAAATCTTATGTTAGCTGTTGTTACTGGCGGAGATTTGAACCGTGGGTCCAGGCTGTCATTTATTGATCTTTGACAGTCGTAAGTCAGAAGCCCGAAAGTCGGAAACCAGTCTTACCAAGGCGTTTCGTATTACCCAGAAACTGGGTCGTCGAGGTCAGATAGACCGTCGCTCCATGTAAAATAATGGTATTCCACTGCATCTGGTTAAACTGGAAGCCGACCCCAACATATTTGAGAAAAGGGTAGGCAGATGATGACAACGATTTAACAACAATTAAATTGAAATAGCTTGCAGAAACCGAGGAGTTTGTATAAGGAAGCCATATTTTAAAGTGATAGTTTTACCTATGACTGGTAATCCAGTTTGTTCCTGGTAAGCCGTCATGGCATATCCAACGACGCCTCCTGCCGGACCGGAGAGAATCGCTCTTGAACCATTGAACCTGGTAACAAAGTAACATACACAAATTCAACATATATGTATACTTCGTGACAAGGATATCCATACTAATATTATAAATGCAAAAGTGTGTCTGTCTGTCTGTTACCTCTTCACGCTTAAAGCGCTGAACCGATTTAGATGAAATTTGGTATAGAGATCGTGTCGAAAGGACATAGGATAGTTTTTATCCCGATATTCCCATGGGATCGATACTTATGCGGGTGAAACCGCGGGGCGCTGCTAGTAAAAAATAAATGCAAGATTTTTAAGTTAATTTATGAAATAGTAACGCGAGGTAGTACATTGCCATGTAAAACTTCAGCTACCCACCGAATTTCATTGTATCCGGAGAGTCCCCGTGAAGGTTTGTGAAGGCGCAAGAAATCATGCAGACCATTGACCTATGTAGTTTCTTGTGTAAAAGTATCTCGGCGTTTTTGGATAAGTACCTCGTAGTAGAGATCTTTTTTCGCGTCCTGTTATCCTAGTACTTTTCAGTGGCTCATCGTCAAATAGTCACCATTGCAAACAAGTCTTGGATTGGCGACAACTACACAACTGCTTAACTTACATATTCATAGGTGTTAGTCCACCATCAGACTGCATGAACAGCACATTAGCATCTTTCAGTCCCCCAGAGAATCCGTCAGCGAATCCTCTGACGTACTCCCGGATGTGAGGAGTCAGGTACGCGTCAGCTGACGCCGTGAAGCCGCGGGGAACAATTCGGACCATTGAGGTGATCGCGTGCGAGAGGGAGACTTGTTTAAAACCTAGAGAGAAAGAAAAAAATATGATAAATTAAAAGGTTTTTTGTTCGGACTAAATAAATGAGATTTCCCCAGGATTGTGGGTTATATAATTTATATTCATTAAAGGCGAAAGCTACTTTATCTAAATATATAAAACTCAAAGGTGACTGACTGACATAGTGATCTATCAACGCACAGAACCACTGGAGGAATCGGGCTGAAATGCAGGTAGATGTTATGACGTAGGCATCCGCTAAGAAAGGATTTTTCGAAATTCCACCCCTAAGAGGGTGAATGGGGGGAGGGTGAAATTTCACGCGGACGAAGTCGCGGGCGGAAGCTGGTCTTAATTATATATTCCTGAGATCTGCAAATCATTTTCGTTCCAGGGAGATTTCCAGCAATTTTTGAGGCCAGCAAGTTTTAGGTCGTGTCCTAATAGAAATCACTAGGACAAGATTAGGACAGAACCTTATACAAGAAATAAAAACAATAAAAAATAAAGTACCTAAGTAAGTACCAGAAACATTTTGTAGTTGCCTAAATGATCGTAAATCTACTAAGCCACTGAAAAACAAGAAAAAAAATTAAAAAGTTTTTGGATCGAGATCCAAAAACTTCAAAATCTTACCTATCTGACCAGCAATCTTCCCAATCCTGATCTCATGATCATGGTACGTATAGCTATGAGCCAGGACAACCGCCACACTTTCTATTCCTTTCTTCTTCAAAGCAAGAAGGTCCCTTCTCACTTCCTCTTCATCCAAGTCTTTGACGACCAGCATCTTCTCGCCAGTGGTGCCGACGACTTCTGTCCATTTCTTGCCAGTTTTGTCCATCTGACAGCGGTCTTCGAGCGCAGGAATGACGCGACAGTCCACTTCTATTACTTCGGAGTATAGAACTCCTGGGCGTTTTATGTCCTGTGGGAGATTAAGGGTGAGTTTTTTCGATGAATGATGGTGTATGCTAAGACGGTTTGGTCTTGTTGAGAATAGATGACTGGAGATGAAAGTAGGATTGAAGGAAGCCAAGTCAAACGCTATTTTTTTTCAAGATACGAGTATGTATATAGGTAGCTTAAAAGTCAGAACTCACATCCCACATCACACACATTGTTCTCGACAAATACATCGGACATCGCCAAAGCCGTTGACACAAGCTGTTTGCGCCGCCCGTCATCTAAAACTGTCGACAGAGCTGAGTCCCCAGTGTGTCGTACTTTAAGGATGCTTAAAGCCCTCCTGACCACCAATCCTGAGTATTCAAGTACGCATCACAATCCTGAGTGTGATCTGTTTGCCGATGAATGGAGTAGAATTATGCGTATATGTCTGATGTTTTGTGAAAAGAAGTATGCTAGGGTGTCCTTTATTATATTTTAGTATGTGAAATATTTTTGTATACCATATCATACATAAAATTTTGTATGGAGGTAGCTGACACCCTGGATTAACATAATAATATAGGCTACTTTTTATCGCGATATTCCCACGGGATCGACATTAATAGGGTGAAACCGAGGGGCGCAGCTAGTCTTTACTATAAATATGTTCTTACCAGCTCAAATATATGCGGTCTGGCCTGGTTACCAATATACAGTAAATCCTTGAATCCCTTATTGATGATCAGCGCCATTTTAGCGCCCTTCCTCTCGAGCAACGCATTCGTGGCCACAGTCGTTCCCATCCTGATTGACTCTATAAGAGAAGAGTCCACTTTCCCATCTTTGTTTAATGCTTTTCCGGTTTCCTGTATAAAAATGATATGTTTGTCTCCTTTATATTTTTAGGCAGAGACCTGTAAAGCGTCCTTTGCTAAAGAGTGAGCGTTTCAGACGAATACAAACCTTATTCTTACGCAAATAATGTTTATAATGTGTTTTATGCCTACACACAAATGTCACATAATTATTTGACGAATTATCAAGCGTTAGATACGAATATCGACGTTATTTTTAACGAATATTGTCCATATTCGTACGAAAAGTCAAGTCTAAGTATGCCTTATTCTCTTAGGGCTGATTTTTCAACCATCTGATAACTTTATTCGAGGAATAATTTTGAAATTTTGACAGTTGTTTCATAGAAAAACTGTCAAAAATTCAAAACTATTCCTCGGATAAAATTATCTGACGTTGGAAAAATCAGCCCTAAGTCGATCGTTATCTTGAAGATTAATAGATAGTAATAGTATACCTACAGTAATAGGATGTTTTTTTTTAAATCTCCCTCCTCCTCCATTTCAGATAAAGTAAAATAATTTCTATATCCAAGATTCGTTAAAAAGGTCATAAAATGTTTTTAATAGTTTTTTCCGCAATAAGCAGTGTAAAATTACGAGAAAAGTGGTTTTAACTGAGCAAAACGTTTAATAATTTTTTTACTGTGATCTAGACTACGATCTTAGTAATAATAAATACTAGTCTTAAATAAAAATTATTATTTGCATTTTGAACAATCTCATGTGAGATTCGAGGGAGGAGGGAAGGGGGTCAAGCCAAATCTCACGATATCTCACTAACGGGGGAGGGGGGGTCCAAAAATCGCCAAAATCACCTCACGTCATTAATGGACGCCCTTAGACTCTAGTGAGCGTAAACACATTTTCTTGGCTTGTAAGTATTATACACCAACATACCTCCTGCAGTATCCTCCTAATGGCCTCCCTAGGAGCATCATCATAGTTCTGCGGGTCCACTGACAGCAGCTTCATGACCCGCACCTTGCCGCTCGGACAGCGAGCGTACACGTCTGTGAAAGTGCCGCCGCGGTCTATTGCGAACTGGAAACCTGGTGCCATGGTGTTGAGCTGAAAATTATAAGGAAATATCGAGTCAATAGAAGGTCAAATTAAATTATCTGACGAAACTTCAGAGACAAGAAAAAACTTAATCAATTCAACGGCCGCTGGAAGTGGAGATAGGTACTAGAAATTATAATTTAACGAGATATTGTTTTTTAGGGTTCCGTACCCAAAGGGTAGAAACGGGACCCTATTACTAAGACTTCGCTGTCTGTCCGTCTGTCTGTCACCAGGCTGTATCTCAAGAACCGCGATAGCTAGACAGTTGAAATTTCTACAAATTATGTATTTCTGTTGCCGCTATAACAACAAATACTAAAAACAAAATAAATGTTTAGGGGGGCTTCCATACAACAAACGTGTTTTTGTCGGCGTTTTTGCCTTGTGGTACGGAACCCTTGGCCAGTTTTTTATTAGTTTACATAAATGACACATAAAATTACACAATACAATGGACATATTCATTTGTCTTGCGGATCTTTATCTCTTTGCAACAACATTGGGATTTGTAGACAGTATGAGTGAGAGTTAGAGATGGGTCGTTGACGCATTTTGCGTTAACGAAACTAGACCGTCCATTTTTGTTCATCGACTAGTCCATCAACTAGTTGAAATAGTCGACTAGTTTATGCGTCGACTTGGTTATGCAGACGATTTAAATAAACTTTGCAACGAAGTCTACTACGGTGACGGCGACGTAGGCAGTAGACAGAGACTTCTCTGTGCTGTACAGTGCTGTAGGTACAGACGCCAGCACATCAAGTTACTACAATCTGTCAGATTTCTTTAATAGATTTTCGACTTTATTACTAAATCATAAGGTTCAAGGTTGATTGGGAAAATCTGACAGTTTCGGGTAGGTTGACCTGCTGGCGTCTGTACATTTGCTCGAGGCAAATCTACTCATTTTTAAAACAAAATCCCAACTCTCTCCTGCTAGATTTAGAGTTAAAATTTGTTTGAGCGATTATTTTATTTCTAAGGACGAATTAATTTGTGTTACTTGCCTACGTTTTTGAGTCGATAGTCGCATTCGCATTCAGTTATTCAGTTTAGTCCTTGACTGCCGTTGAGTGAGACGTCTACGGATTCGACTAGTCCATGGATTGTTGGTGAACCGTCGATTCGTTCACAGTACGTCGACTGTCGAATTAAAGGCTCTTACACACCGGCGCGACTTGTCGCGCGACGTGTCGCCTGGCGATACTGCGATATTATCGCGCCGCAACACCTTTCACACAAGCGCGACGCGAATCGCGGCGCGACACCATACTTAGTATGGTGTCGCGGCGATATCGCGGCGATATCGCGGCTACACGGTGTAGCGCTACTCGTCGCGCCCCGACGGTGTCGCGGCGCGACAAGTCGCCCCTGTGTGAAGTGTCGCGCGCGTTTCCATAGAAATTGTTCTATGGATATATATCGCAGAATCGCGTCGCACTGTCGCGTCGCGCCTGTGTGTAAGAGCCTTAACTAGTTCGTTCATTCAACGCTCATCACTAGTGAGAGTACACTACAATGTCAATAAAGACACTACACACAGTTGCGGCCACTCTTGTTTTTTAAATGTATCATAGGACTTTCCTCCTTGGTAGGTAGGTACCTATTGTTAAGAATATTTAGAATTTATACTTTCCTCAATGCTATTTATTTTATTGACTACCTACTTATAGGTATAGTAGTGTCAAAGAATGAGTCTAACAAACTAGGTATTTCTAATAGATAGGTATGTCTCTAGGTATATCTTTTTTATAGAGCATTATGAGCAAGGCAATACAAATATTGGAATAAGATCAGGCTGCATGGTTTCATTCATTTGTTTAGGCTAATAGATGAAGATACTCAAGAGAACTCAAGGCTGTTAACTTAAAAGTCTTATTACAGAACGCGATATTCAGGGAAGCCTTTCCCTAAATCGGGATAGTGTAATAAGAGAAAGAAATGTAGAGGGCCTATTAAAAAAAACGGCCAAGTGCAAGTCCGACTTGCACACGAAGGCTTCCGTGATACTAGGCAAAAAACGCCGAAAAAAAAACACGTTTCTTGCACGGGGTCTCCGTGCAAGAAACGTGTTTTTTTTTCGGCAAAACAAACATTAAAAAACTGAAGGTGGTCTACCTTCAGTTTTTTAATGTTTGTTTTACCCTAAATCTACGCTAAAACGGCAGAACGGATTTGAGTAAAATTTGGCACATGACATTACCATGACATGGAATACTTTTTATCCCGATATTCCCACGGGATCGATGCAACTCAATGAAGGCTCATCAACACAAACTCGAATGAACACAATGTAAATTCTCATATTATGAACTGCTGCGATTGGTTGCAAAATGATAATAGCTCATGAAAACAATTTTAAGATGATAAACTCATTATACTTTCAGATACCTACTGGAGTAAGGTTGATAAGGGGAATTGATGAATAATGATACCGTCTAGCAACGGCTTAACGTGCTTTCCGAGGCACAGAGGACTCACGGTATGTAAAGATGGTCACCCATCCACATACCAACCGCGGCAAGCGTAGCTTAACCTGATCGATCGACCTGTGCGGCTGTTATTATTTAGCCACGGGCCCCTCCTAGTTACTGAGTCTTATTATGCTCATGCAATTATATTAGATAAGTAGCTGAGTAGGTATATAAATAAATATACAGTTAAATTCAATATTAACCTGTCAGATAACAGATGAAACAGATATTGTTCTTAAGATATCAGTAACTTTTTGCTGCTAGATTAAAACAGACCTTAATGCAAGTGGTTAGGATTGACAATTGCATAACATTGTGAATCTGAATGAGTGGTCTTTTTGGCTAGATATAATTCAGTTAATATTTGCTAAAATAAAAATAGAATTTTGCAAGTAAGCTGATGGTTCATAAAAGCAGATTTTGTAAGTTTTATGCAACATGAACTATTTTTTTTTTTGTTGTACTCTGTAATCCAACCAGCCTATTATAAAACCTATCTAATAAAAAAGTTTACAAAAAACTTTTTGTTTAGTTACTTATATTGATTTTTTTTTACAATCAAAATATGTGGAACTATAGGCCAACATTCGCTCCATGTAAAATACTGGTATTCAACTTCATCTGTTTAGACTGGAAGCCGACCCCAACATAGTTGGGAAAAGGCTAGGCAGATGATGATGATGATGGACGGCCAACATTGTTGTCATTTTGGGTAGAGCCTGGATGAGGCTGGGTCAAGAGCGTGGGGATTGGCACAAGCAAAGAGAGGCCTGCCCAGCGGCCAGCAGTGGGTGAAGTCAGAAGCTGCAGAGTATAATGATAATGTACCGTATTTTATGCAAAACAAAGATAAGTAAGTATTCTATTGAGAAAAAATATTTGGAATGGTACACTATGAAGTTCTACTAAAATACAAATATAACTGCGGGCTACAGTTACTATGAAAATAAACAAAATTAGGTATTTGAAGATTAACATTATTAAGAATAGTAACAAGAAACTAAAAGAGTTTTTGTAGAAGATTCAGCATTCTTAATGTTATCTCAACTACCTAATTATTACAAGTCGTTTTTTTTTTTCCTAGTTTTTGCCTTCTCATACCAAGGACACATAAAAATAGTCGGTATGGTAAACATAGGCCTCGTCTAGTCGATGAAAATAAAACAGGATGAAAGATATAATTTTTTATGACTGTTGTACTTAAGTACCTAAAGATTTTCCAGACAATAGAATAGAAGCAAAATCAAAGTATCTGCAACTTTAAACTTACCTTCGATAAAAACAACTGTAAAAATTCACTATCGTCTCTCCCTCACCGAGTGAGATGCGAAACTTCGCAAATCGTACGCAAAATTTAACAATTATTTGTAATCAGTGTTTATTTGTTTCTTTCACAGTGTTACCAACCCATAACAAAATTTGCCCCAAGATTTTTTAAAAATCCCCCTAAAAAAACCCTAAGTACAATTCATATAAGGTAAATTTCTTTGATGCAGTGCCTAACTCCCTAAGTCGTTCGTAACTCACAAAATAAAACGCATAGGTACATAGTTTGTAAAAAAAAAGACTAGGTACCTAAATACCTAGGTATTGCTAAACTACTAACTAAATTGTAATATTGTTGATCAGTTCCAGAACGGCATCATCATCATAGCCAGTGGTGCTACTGTTCAAGGTCGATGTATTTTTGAAATCATACATTCGCACTTCGCATGCTAAAGGCTTTTAACATACATATTTGCCGTAGGTTCAAACTTAACGCAAGACCCATATTCTCTGATCAGGTAAAATCTTATCATCATTATGCTCTGAAGCATATTCAGGGATAAACGATTCCCAAGTATTTTTAAATAATGGCATAAATAGAAAAGGCACGCTCCACGGAGGCGTTGGATACGGGCAGCGTCAATAACGCCAAACGCCACAGCAAATTTTTAGCAAGCCCCTAAAAATAACCCCAAAAAAAACTGTCCTTATAAATATCCCTTTTAAGAATTCTTCCCCCTAAATCTAGGGGGAAAACCCCAAAGTTGGCACCACTGTTCTTTCACGCTTGCGAAATATGGTTATGTTGTCCTACTCTAAAATTCCCTTTGAGTTGACAGTTCATTGATAAGGCCTTGAACGCGACCAAATTTAGCTGATAAAATTGGTTGAGGTAATTTAGCCTTTATAATTATCATGTAGGTAAGTATCAAAATACCGTAGCAGAATAAAATGAAATAAAAATATTTTATGCATCAAAATGAATAAAAACTTGTCATAAATTAAATTTTCAGACAAAAATAAATGTTTATTACTATTTTTGCTATTCGAAACATTATGGGAAAATAAAAATGTTTTCCAACGTACAGACACCAGCACATCAAGCTACCCGAAACTGTAAAATTTTCCCAATCAACTTTGAATCTTATACTTCAGTAATAAAGTTGAAAATCAAAAGATTGTAGTAGCTTGATGTGATGGCGTCTGTACATTCTCATTGAAACCATCAAATTATTAATTTTATGAACGCACCTGTAAACATAACCTCACTTTTTCTGTCAACGTCAAGTCGAGTCGAGTCGAGCACTATAAACATACCGCTAACATTGAATGGTTTTATCGAAATTCACGCAAATAAGACTACTTTCACTCGGAAATTACTTAAAAAGGATGGGTCGGAAAAATCGCCAGTACAATAAATTCGCTCAGCGAAAGCGGGATCGCAAAGAGCAGGTAAAAAGAAAAAATATAATATGTATAACCTTTTTGTTCCTAACAACAGGTATTTACATTATTGTTTTTCTGTTTTTAGGCAAAGAATCCCCAGGAAAAACCTGCAGCTGACGTTAGAAAGCATTACGAAGATATTGTGAGGGAAAATGCTGCGTTTGAGGAGTACTATAAGGTGAATTTCCTTTTCTTTGAAAATAAACTTACAACTCTGCATCTCAGACGACATTCTGACTTAATATTAAAAATACGCAACTTTTAGTGCTCTCTAAATTATTTAAATGTTTGACCTTCTGGATGTATATTAAAACGTGCTTAAATCCGCCCCTAAGACGACCCACTGACCAAAAATCCGCCCCTAAGACAACCCACTTACCTGGTACTTACTTACCATTTTTAAATTACCTATTTTTGATTCTAGAGCCAAAAAGTGTGCCCAGAAGGAGAATGGGAAACCTTCATGAATACATTGAAGGAGAACCTGCCAACCGCCTTCCGCATCACGGGTTCAAAGTGCGAAGCGGCCGCTCTGATGAAGATTGTTAAGAGCCAGTACTTCTCCGAGATCTTGAACATGAAACTGCAGGTTGAAGAGGGTGAAGGACAAGGGGAGGAGATTAAGCCTATTAATTTGCCTTGGTAAGTGCAAGAACATAAAAAGTGGCATTCCAGGACTGCCGACAGAAATGAAAACTGGAACAATTACATGTGTATTTTTTTAATCGTAAACAAAACGCGTGGTGTCGGTTACGGTAGCAGTTTCGCGAGTTCAATGGTTTTTTCCCATCCCAAAAAATGCCCAATGGGACTAAAGAAGTTTTCGCTTCAAAAACTGTTGCATGTTTTTCTTAATTTTATTGTAATTCAGTTATGCCCGACCTACAGCTGGTCTATTCTGTTTAAATCTCAGCATGAAAACTAAGGTGAAGTGAGCTGTCATTCCACCTGTTTTTTTTTTTGTGCGATGCTAGGGTTTGACACTAATGACAGCTCAATTCACCTAACAGTGAGAATTTTTCTGAATAGACTAGCTGGTCACCTCCAGTGACAGTTAAAGTTAAGGCAAACATGAAATTAAAAAGATATTATTGAAGCATCTAATTTTAAAACCTGCGTAAATGATTTTTCCTTGAAAACAACTTTCTCGGTCTTTTGAAAGTTTTCTCAATTCTGTAATAAGTGACAAACCCGGTTCCAAGCAAATCCCTCTACAACAGTACTAAATTGGTCTTCCAACCTTATGCTTGGTAACAAAATCTACTATAAATGACTGGATAAAATTCAAATTCCTCCACAATGTTATCAACCAATCACAGCAATGCTTTTGCACCAAGTGAGTGAAAAATTATTTTAGCGGGTTTTGAAATTAGACGCGTTAATTATTCTAATTTTTTCATCCGTTCTGTGTGGCTAAAACATCTTGCAGGTCTACATCTACTCACTAACACTATCACCAATCAAAACACTATTAATTGTACCACCCAGGTACCCAGGAGGATATGCATGGCAGCTCCGTCTGTCCCGCACAGACATCAGACGCAATGAAGCACTGTACAAACTTCATAACTTCCTGGTTGCTGAGACCGCTGCTGGTGGAGTGTCGAGACAGGAGACTGTGTCTATGATCCCACCAGTAGTTTTGGATGTGCAACCTCACCATAAGGTAATTAATTCAAAAAGAATTAACATACAGAACCTTGAATAAGGGTGTTTTTTACTACAGTTAAAAACACCTGCTTCATCATCTGCCTAGACTTTTTTCAACTATGTTGGCGTTGGCTTCCAGTCTAACCAGATGCAACCAAATTCCAGTATTTTACATGAAGCTGCCTATCTGACCTCCACAACTCAGTTGCTAGGTAATACAAAACCTCTTGGTAAGTCTGGTTGTCAGACTTTCGGGCTTCTGTTGGCCCATAACGACTGCCAAAGGTGCACAAATGACAGCTAAAAACACCTTGAAATTGTGAATTGACTACTCAGAAAGTCTGAGAAGCTATGTTTTCTGTCTGTTGTTCTACTGCTTACCAACTGAGACTTTGTAATACTAGATTAATAAAATAAACTAAATATTCTTTGTATCTTAGGTTTTGGACATGTGTGCAGCTCCAGGTTCTAAGACAGCACAGTTGATTGAATTTCTACATGCAGATGAAGACAAAATGCCCACTGGTAAAAAAATATACTATACCTCCATTAATCTTCTCAGTTTCATAAATCCTACAGAAATTCTACATGGTTTCATCCAGTGCAGCGGGGTAATTATGTAACACACTAACAGTAGCAATGGCATTCATTTTGACAGTTCAACAACATTCATTGCGTTATTTATGTTGTTGAGCAGACAAATTTTTCGAACATATGAAGCGATGGATTAGCAATATCCTTCAAAATGATTCGGATTGTGATTGATAGTGCGTTACGCAATTAGGGTGCTGGGTGCCAACACCACAATCCTATTGCGTAGGCGCATTTCATTTTAGAGATTTCGATTCAAACATTGTTACTTTATAATTTCGACCTTTTGCATAATTGCGACGGTTTTTACCTAATATTCGAATAAACACATTCGTAAAAAAAAAAGTCCTGAGGCTTAAGTGTGAGCTTTTTCACTCACGTTCGATTACGAGAGTGTTAGAATTTTATATGGAATAAAAAGTAATTTAAAAAAATTAAACCGACTTCAAAAAGAAATCAACTCAAAATTATGAAATAACTTTAATTTCGGAAGTCGGTGTCTTGGGATCTGTATTTTAGTTTTTTGCCACCGACTTCCGAAATTAAAGTTATTTCATAATTTTGAGTTGATTTCTTTTTGAAGTCGGTTAATTTTTTTTAAATTACTTTTTATTTCGTAATTTTTAGTTTTTGCACTAGAATTTGACCAAGGTTTTGAGATGTTTTCCCTTTGACACTACACCCGTAGCTCGTATCAATACGCTAGGCCGTCACACTTACACGTATTAGTCCATATCTTGAAAATTACTGAACCGATTTTGATGAAACTTGCACTGTTCCCTAAGTTGAAGTAAATGTAAGTTAATACAAAAAAAAATGGTCACGATCCGATTAATAGTTGCTGAGAAATGCGTGGACAAACATACATACATACATACATACGTCTATGAAATTTTGTATATTTGTTTGGAAGCCTTAGTAGATTGTCATATGTGAATATAATGCAATTCCAATAATATTACATACATACGTATCGAATTGATAACCTCCTTTTTTTTGAAGTAGGTAAAAAGTTATAGCGCCACCTGGTGGTCACTAGGAGAAACCTAATTTCCCATACAAAATTCTAACGCGCTCGCAATCGAACGTGAGTCGAAAAAACTCACACTAAGGCCTCTGCTGTATTAAAAAAAACTTATCCTCTTCTTTTCGTCCAAACATTTCACCACCGCCATTATTCTACAGGCTTCGTAATGGCGAATGACGTGGACAACAGCAGATGCTACATGTTGGTTCATCAGGCTAAGAGACTCAACTCCCCCTGTATCCTGATCACTAACCATGACTCCGCTGTCATGCCCGCACTTGTGGTAGCTGATGAACAGGTCAGTATGGTTTTTACTACACACTTATTTTGAAGCTATGCTTGCCGCGGTTGGTCCGTGGAGGGGTGACCATCTTTACACACCAAGACCCTTCCGTGCCGCGGAAAGGACGTTAAGCCGTTGGCCTTGGCTGTCATTCATGGATCTCTGACAGTTGTTACGGATCGTCAGAAGCCCGAAAGTCTGACAACCAGTCTTACCAAGGGGTATCGTATTACCCAATAACTGGGTTGTGGAGGACAGATAGGCAGTCGCTCCATGTAAAATACTGGTATTCAGCTGCATCCGGTTAGACTGGAAGCCGACCCCAACATAGTTGGGAAAAGGCTAGGCAATTTTTAAAGGTCATGGCATCTGGTGGTGAACATCACCTTTAAAAATAAAAGCAGTACAAATCCTGTCTCAATTCTTAATGTTTCATTAAGAATCTGGTAACACAATCAGCCTATAATGTTCCCACTGCTGGGTCTCAGGCTTCCTCACGGTGAGAGGGAGTGGGCCGTAATCCACCACGCGGGCCCAGTGCGGGTTGGTAGATGTCACATGTCGTCGAATTTTTGGTTCGTTTTTTTTTCCGGTATCCCTGGCCTATTCTTATTCGTTAATAATTTAAATATTTCTCTCCTGTAGAACCCAGGATCGACAAAACCACTGAAGTTTGACCGTATTCTGTGCGATGTGCCGTGTTCAGGCGACGCGACGTTACGCAAGAACCCTGACATATGGCTCAAATGGTCCACTGGAAATGGAAATAATCTTCATGGGTAAGAAGTTTACTATCTAGCCTAGCTAAGAAGGTAAAGGAAACCTTTTCTCCAATGACTGAAACTAACTTTAATTGCCGATAGTATAAAATTCTACTATATGTTTTATTCGACTGCCCCTGATTGGTTGGTCTCGTGCGACGGGGTGGGTCGGGAGACAAGAACACGTGGACGAAGTCGCGGGCAGAAGCTAGTCTGTAATAATTGGCATAGCTACCATAGTGATTTTCTTTCAAAAACTTGCCGTTTGTTGTTACGAAATTCGTAATCAATAACCACAATCCATAAGCACTGCTGCTGGTATAGAAAAGAATAATATTGATACGCAGCTGCTAAATTGTTCTACATGTTTTTTTGAAGAATGCATCAAATCTCAGTTTCTTGGCAAAAAAGGAATCCATCTAATCTTCATTTTTCAATCCCCCAGAATCCAATACCGAGTCCTCAAACGCGGCTGCGAGCTCCTCGAAGTAGGAGGTCGTCTAGTATACTCCACATGCTCCTTCAACCCAGTGGAGAACGAGGCGGTGGTCCACAGAGTGCTACAAGAGACAGCAGGGACTGTCGCGCTCGTCAATGTGGCTGATATGCTGCCTGGACTCAAGTTCCACAAAGGTTTGTAAGTTTGTCAAACAGGAATGTTGTTTCCAGCATTGTTTCACACAGCAACCTTCGCTAAACTGGTTAAATACGTGCACAGATATCATTTAAACTCATATACGAATGGACGAAGATTTTGTCGGCATGTCAGGAGTACTGTGAGAGGGATGTATGAAAGTGTTGTTAACGTTTTACTTGATTTTATATTCAATGTTTTATGTGTATGTGTAAATTGTCTTTAATTTCTGTAATTGGTTGTAAACCGTTTTAATTAACCGGTTGAATGTCGTAATTACAGAAACAATTAAAAAGCCATTGTGTCTCGCGTGGATCTACGTTCCGACATACTACGGGTTAAAGAATAAATAAATATAATGGACTCCCAATCCACCCAAACCTATATGTATCATCATCATCTTCCTGCCCTTATCCCATGTTACTTGGGGTCGGCGCAACACGTTTTCTTCTTCCATTCTCCCCTGTCAACCGTCACGCTATCATTCACTCCCTTCTCTTTCATATCATTCCTCACACAATCCATCCATCTTTTCTTCGGCCTTCCTCTCCCTCTCCATCCATCAACATGTATATCCATCACTCTTTTAGTCCCTTCTCATCACCAAGCCAAACTTTTTTTTTTTGACGGCACGGTAGGCGCGATTGACTGCTGCGCGGAACAAATATTTTTATGACCTACAAGTAGTTGTTTCGGGGCTGGCTGTTTGTGTATGTGAGTTTAAATGTTTGTAAACGCACCCACAATACAAGAGAAATTCCTAGTGTGGGGCAATGTTTTTTATAAAAAATAAAAAAAAATAAAAACGATTTCCTTTCAACTTTTCTGTCACTGGCGCCACTTGCAAACTTCCTCTTATATACTCATTTCTTACTTTGTCCATTCTCGTCACGGCATTCTCATCTCCGCTGCATGCAATCTTTTTTCATCCGTCTTCTTCACGGCCCAGCATTCAGACCCATAAAGTACGGCGGGATTTACAAACCTATGTATCTGTACTATAATTTACATAGCTAAGTATCTGACTACAAGGCAAAAACATCGAAAAAACGTTCATGAATTTCTACATCTCAAGTTGTGCAGGGCATTTAGTTAGACGAGAAGATGGCTGATGGAGTAAAGCTGTGATCTAATAATAGCCAAGGCTAAAGAAACCAGGGGGTCTACTCCGAAGCGGTTAACCACTGTATCGGCCGAATGTTCGGTCATTTTATACTACCATTAATTTCCAATATTGACTATTGGTCCCGACCAAACTGTGCCAATCCGAACCTTTTTAGAACCCTTAACCTTTTTTTTTTTAAATTCGTAGTAGGACAACAATATTCGAATCAGAAAATGACCGAACATTCGGCCGATACAGTGGTTAACCGCTTCGGAGTAGACCCCCAGGTCCGTCCAAAAGCGCGTTGAGTTGATGATATCGTGAAAGTCGCGGGAAACACCTGAATGAGGGACGCACGGAACCGGGACGTATGGGAGAGGAAATGGGAGGCCTGTACCCAGAAATGGCTGATTCCTGTCTAAAATGATAATGATGATGAATATAATAATTTAACACCTCATTTCATTTTTTATTTAAGTATACAAACTTGCTTTCCATTTCACATCTGACTTTGGCACAATTGTCGACATCAACAATTCAATACTTACAGAAAATAAGTAAAATGTAATTAAATTAATAATAATAACCTCCCGACCGATTTCGGTCACGCAGGAGACATATAGTGCACAAGTGTGTGCGTAAATACAGGTGCACTCATAGTCCGATGGGACGGCAATCCGACACGACCGGGGAGAGTTCAGGCGCAGGACCAACGGCTTTACGTGCTTTCCGAGGCACGGGGGTATTAAACCGCCAACTTCCAAACTCCGAACACACATATACACACATAATCAGCCTATAATGTTCCCACTGCTGGGACACAGGCCTCCTCTCGGTGAGAGGGAGTGGGCCGTAATCCACCACGCGGGCCCAGTGCGGATTGGCAGATGTCACATGTCTTCGAATTTTTGGTTCTTGGACATTTGGTTTCCTCACGATGTTTTCCTTCACCGTTTTGAGAGCAGTGCTGATGAAATAATTTACGCAAAGTAAAGCGCCTGTCTGGATTCGAACCTACGACCTACAACTCGTAAGTCGCGGCCGTTACCACTTGGCCATCACTGCTCTCCGGACTGTTACTAAGAAATTCCTAATGGAATACCCAATAACACCCAATGACCACGAGACCAACGAGGCAATTAATTAAAATTATAATTAAATAATCTCAGGTATGACCTACTGGCGCCCAGCATCAAAAGACATGGTGTTCTACGAGAAGTTCGAGGATGTACCGGAGAAGTGGCAGACTGTGGTCCGACCACAGATGTTCCCGCCCAAACCTGAGGATCTCGACAAGTATAATCTCGATAGATGGTGAGTTTCTCAAATTCTTTGTTTTTCAGTTCATCAGAATCTGGGAGGGGTCAGGAGGAGGTAGGTCCAGTGGTCTAAAATGGCCATACGGTGTGTATAACCTTTTTGGCTGAAAATGACACAAGTAACATTTTTAGGGTTCCGTACCCAAAGGGTAAGAACGGGACCCTATTACTAAGACTTCGCTGTCTGTCTGTCCGTCCGTCTGTCACCAGGCTGTATCTCAAGAACCGTGATAGCTAGACAGTTGAAATTTTCACAAATTATGTATTTCTGTTGCCGCTATAACAACAAATACTAAAGAAGAACGGGGTAATATCCTCAAGGTGTTACGAGGACGGAAACACGGTGACTTGTGGTAGTGGACTGTATTACAATATGTAAATAACGACAAGAGAAAAACAAACGGTAAAAACAATGATTTGAATCGCGAGATGGTCGCTCAGTAGCGTGGACGATGACGCAGTGCTGTGCCGGCCGGTGCGCGGCCGCACGTCGAGCGCCCCCTCCGCGACCGCAGCTCCCCGCCCGCGGTCGCCCGGCGCGGCGTGACATTCTCGACAAATACTAAAAACAAAATAAAATAAATATTTAAGGAGTTATGAGTTATGCCCCTCCCATACAACAAACGTGATTTTTTTTCGGTGATTTTGCCTTGTGGGACGGAACCCTTCGTGTGCGAGTCCGGCTCGCACTTGGCCAGTTTTTTGGTAATGTTTTCTCCCTAACCTAACTTTCACAATACAAGATTTAGGGCTAATCTTTCAATCATCTGATGACTTTATTCGAGGAATAATTTTGAAGTTTTGACAGAACTATTTCATACAAAAACTGTCAAACGTCAATTTTACTCCTCGAATAAAATTTATCTGCCGATGGAAAAATCAACCCATAAAATCTTAATTTTTGTTATTACTTAAGTATATCAATATTTTGCAAAAAAAAAAAAACATCGGAGAAACTAAGTCTGTTGACAGTAACGCATTTACAAAACATTATTTTCTAGAGTCTTAGCAAAATAAAATGTCAGCCAATCCATCTTAGCAAAATAAAATATTGAAAATTTTGTGGAAAACTCATTTATTTTATACCTCGTCAGCCTTGTTAGACATTGGCGCCGATTCTGTTGTTCACAAACTAAACTAAATTTAAGTTCATGCATCCTTTTATTTCTATTTCATTATGAAAAGACAGAAGATAAATATTAGTTTAGTCCTGTCAAATTAAGATACTCCATAGACAATTTAGACGAGATTAAAAAAATGGCTATTAAAAATACGTCAATTTACGTCAGGCGCTGACTAATTTGACAGGACTAAACTAATATTTATCTTCTGTCCTTGTCTTAATGAAATAGAAAGAAAAAGATGCCTGAACTTAAATTTAGTTTAGTTTGTGAACAAGGGAATCGGCGCCATTAGCGGGATTTACATACTCACACACACACATGGAAAAGAAAAAAAAGGAAAAGCCTGCAGGGCCACGCTATTGACTCGTAGGGCTTTGCCGCACGTAATCTTGTACGCTCAAAAGCGCCCATGAAAAAACGTACTTGGAAATTCACCTATTATTTTCTTCTTTAGTGTAAGAATCCTACCCCACCACCAAGACACAGGCGGTTTTTTCGTGGCTGTCTTCGAGAAGCTGGCCCCCCTACCGTGGGAGAAGGACATCAAGCCGGCAGAAGCGACAGAAGCAAAGAAGGAGGAGACAAAAGAGCCGCCTAAGAAGAAGAGGAGGATGGGCGGGTATAGAGAAGATCCGTTCGTGTTTTTCTCAGGTAATAAACACTCAACGTCATCGAGCTGTCAACACGCGTAGATACGCTGTTGGTTATCTAGTGATTTTAGGCGTTAAACTACAAGTTTATTGCTCAGAAACATGGTGAAAGTGAACTTTATAGTGTGAAATCTGTGTAAAACTGTTTGTGGACTAAAATAATTAGTGATTCAAACAAATAATCTTTGAACTAAATAAGAAACTCTTCAAAAATTTTTCGATTCACCCTCAAAATTTTTTTTTTTTTTTTTTTTTTTTTTTTTTTTTTTTTTTTTTTTTGTTAAATTCGAGTTGAATTCGTTATGCTATTTCAACGTCAAAATGTCATCTGACGTTTGGAAAAGTGTTGCCACAATAATAATCTAAATCTCCACCATAATGAGTTCAAATAAAAATCTCACGCAACAAATATTCCACCCTGGTTTATTCAATAGACCAAGGTCGTCATCTTTGTCTGAAATTAGCAATGACAAACAAAAGACTGACAGTAGCAATCCTGTCAACGAACCAAAACTAGCTAATGTCAACCAAATCCCTATCACCGCGACTGCTTGTCAACCTAGTACAAGCAAAGACATAGCAAGAACACCATGTACCCCATCAGTGCCATGGCAAAGAGTCCCCTTACAAAAACAAAAGAGAAATCGATCACCTGATGATACAGAAACAATTACAATCTCTGCTAAAAGAATACAGTCAAGAGATCAAGAACTAAATAAACACCGAGGAATTAACACCCAAAGTACTCAAGAAGCTTCAGTGCCAGAATTAAACACAAGTAACAGTTTCTCGTTGTTAAATGTAGATGAACCGGCTCAGGTCCCCACCGAATCCAAAGAAATTAGAAAACGTTCCAAACCTCCGCCCATAATGCTCTATGGCATTGATGACCTAGAGAAATTAACGGAGTTTCTCGAAGAAGTGGTTAAAAAAACCGACTACACATACAAAGTGGTTACTAAAAACCAGTTAATTATTTCCACAAACTCTGTTGAAACGTATAAACAACTAATAGAACACATAAGAGCAAAAGGACTCATAGGGCACACATTCACCCAAAAGGATGAAAAGGGCATGAGAATTGTCATTAAACACCTGCACTTCAGCACTCCCAAAGACGCCATAGTGGAAGCGATTGAAAAAACTGGCAATAAAGTAAAAGGTGAAATAGTGACAGCACGTGCCAATGGGACAAAGGAGCCACTAAACACATTCTTTGTTAACCTATTCCCTCACGAAAACAACCGAAAGGTTAAAGAGATCAAATATATATATCATCAAAAAATTACAATAGAAGATCCAAAAAGAAAAAATACAGTGGTACAGTGCACGCGATGTCAGCAGTATGGGCATACTAAGAACAATTGCATGCGACCCTACAGGTGTGTTAAGTGTGCTGGTGAACACAAAACAACTGCATGTACCGTGGACAGGAATACCCCTGCAGTATGTACTCTGTGCTCAGGAAGCCACCCCGCTAGCTATAAAGGATGTCAAGTCTACAAAGAAATTGCTGCAAGAAAATGGGGAAACAAACAAAAACCAACACAAACAAAAGTCACATCAAACATGGTAACACGGCAAGAGACACACCCTGAAAACCAGAACACCAAACTGAATCCAGATAATGTATTACCTAAGGAACATCAAAATAACGATGGGGACCTCAAATTATACAGCGAAGCTGTTAAACGAGCTCAAACCTCAGGAGATTACACTCAAAAGAGTATGTATAACAGTGACCACAATGAGTCACAGAGATCAATTTCCAATAAAAAGGAAAAAGAAAACAACCATATAGAACAAAACTATAGCTTGATTAACCTCATAATTAAACAGACCGAAAGGATAGACCAACTGATATCTCAAATGAGCACCATGATGAACTTGATAATAACACTCATAAGTAAACAACAACCATGACCTCAATACGTATAGCCATCTGGAACATAAACGGCTTAGCGCCAAACAAGACAGAACTAGAGATGCTCTTAAAAATAAATAAAGTGGACATTGCCCTAATATCTGAAACTCATCTCAATGATCGCAAACTATTTATGATGACTAACTATTGTGTATACTGCACCAACCACCCTGACAACACCTCTCATGGTGGAACTGCTGTTATTATAAAAAATAACATAAAACACCACCTACATAGCGAGTTCAAAGAAAATTGGCTACAAGCTACTACAATCACCATAGATGAGAGAATTGGTCCCCTCAACATAAGTGCGGTGTACTGTCCACCAAACCAGAAGGTCAAGAATGATATGTTTGACGTATATTTTAACTCATTGGGCCGCAGGTATATAAGTGGCGGAGACTGGAATTGCAAACACACCTGCTGGGGGTCTAGACTCATCACAACCAGAGGACGTGAGCTGAAGAAGAGTGTTGAAACCCACAGACAAACCCTGCTGTCGACTGGCGAACCAACTTACTGGCCAACTGATACCAATAGAACACCTGACCTTCTGGACTTCTTTATTGTCAAGGGACTATCTGATATCAACTGTAGCGTGGAGTCGTCATTTGATACACTATCTGACCACTCCCCAGTTATTGCTACATTTAGTGTTACAGCAATCCAGAGAGAGCCAAAACTAACCCTATGTAATCGAAAAACTGACTGGGACTCATTTGCGGATTATCTAGAAGAAGAAGTTAATCTTAAAATTAAACTGAAAACAGAAGAAGACATAGATTCTGCCACATTCTACATTACTAATGTCATACAAATAGCAGCATGGCGCGCTACCCCGACGCTTGACACTTCAGTCTGTCAAAATAATATACCCTTACAGATAAGGCAGAAACTCGAGGCTAAACGAAGATTGCGAAGGCAGCTCCATTTGAGTAGATCGGAAGAGGACAGAAGGGAATTCAATAAAGCTGCAAGAGAACTGAAGGAACTCATTAATGATAACGAAAATACCATGTTCCAAGAAAAACTCTCAACATTGTCAGCTCGAAAACAGGATAACTATTCATTGTGGAAGATAACCAAAAATTTTAAACGACCACAAAATTTTGTACCCCCGCTTAGGCAACCTAATACTGGATCTTGGGCCAGAAAAGCAAGTGAAAAGGCGGAGCTTTTTGCACAACACCTTTCTGCGGTTTTCACTCCGAATAGGTCGGCGATGACCGATTTTGAAGAGGAAGTCGATAATTATCTTAATACCGATCAACAACTATCACCTTTACTCAAACTGGTCACGCCCAGAGAACTGACAAGGACCATAAGAAATCTGGAGAACAATAAAAGTCCTGGGTACGATCTCATCACAGGTAACATACTCAAGCACCTACCTCGAAAAGTTATCGTCTTTCTAACAATGCTGATCAATGCTGTCTTTAGATTACAATACTACCCAAAAATGTGGAAAATATCACTGATATGTATGATAGCGAAGCCGGGAAAACCACCAACCGAACCAAGCTCATACAGACCCATAAGCCTCCTTCCAATCATATCGAAGGTTTTTGAGAAGATATTTCTACGAAGATTAAAACCAGTCCTTGATGAGAATGTGATAATACCAGACCATCAGTTTGGATTCCGTGAAAAGCACGCAACTGTAGAACAAGTGCATAGAGTGGTCCATAAAATCAGACAGTCGTTGGAAAATAAGGAATATTGTTCTGCGGTGTTCCTAGATATCCAACAGGCATTCGACAGGGTCTGGCACAAGGGACTATTATATAAAATGAAATCTCTTCTACCTAACTCTTTTTATATGCTCTTAAAATCTTATTTAGACCAAAGAAAATTCCAAGTTAAGTACGAGGATGAAATGTCTAATGTTTATGAAATGAAAGCTTCAATCCCACAAGGCTCTGTGCTCGGGCCCGTACTCTATTCGATCTTTACTGCAGATTTGCCTAATACTGTTGATGTGGTAACGGCGACTTATGCAGACGACACTGCATGCCTTGCGAGTGACAAGGACCCAACGCAGGCATCGCAGAAATTACAAGTCCAGTTGAATAAAATTGATCTTTGGCTGAAAAAATGGAGAATTCAACCTAATATAACTAAGTCAGTTCAAGTGACTTTCACTCTCCGGAAAGGCGATTGTGCCCCAGTGTACATGGAAAGTAAACCACTGCCAAACAGTAACACAGTAAAATACCTGGGGCTACATCTAGACAGAAGGCTTACCTGGGCCAATCACATTAAGGCCAAGAAAAAGGCAGCTTCCATAGAGATGAAAAGTCTTTCCTGGCTTTTAGGAAAACAATCAAAGTTATCTCTTGGTAACAAAATACTTGTGTACAAAGTTATAGTAAAACCAATCTGGACTTACGGGATTGAACTCTGGGGATCGGCTAGCAACTCCAATATTGAAATTTTACAAAGGTTCCAAAATTTAGCTCTAAGAACAATCTTAAGCGCACCCTGGTTTGTCAGAAACACCGAAATACACGAGCACTTAAAAATACCAACAGTAAAAGAAGAACTATGCAATAAATGCAAAACATATAAACAGAGACTGAAAAAGCACAGCAATGTTTTAGCCAAGAACCTTCTAAACACACAAGGGGATATCATCCGCCTAAAGAGATGGCAAATCCTAAACTTGGACCAGAGACAATGAAAATTTTAAAATAAACTTAGTACTGAACCACATAATGTGTATGTTCAATGGAACACCACAAACATAATCTCACACGAAGACCTCATCTGATTATGGCTAGAAAGCCGATCGCAGATAATAAGGAGAACAGAAAAAAAAAAAAAAAATAAACACTCTATTCTCTTATAGAATGCCTTTAAAACTGTTTTTTTTTTACTCAGAACTTTTGGCACTCACTATGCTACTACACCAAAACCGTTTTATGTGGTAAAGTAAAAATAAAACGTTTTGGAAGGTATGAACGTTTTTGTGTTTATCGATTGGGCTATCAGAAACCTCTTTTTTAAACATTGCCCCACACTAAGAATTTCTCCTGTATTGTCGGTGCGTTTACAAACATTTAAACTCACATACACAAACAGCCAGACCCGGAACAACTACTTGTAGGTCATACAAATATTTGTACCGTGCGGGAATCGAACCCGCGCCACGCAGCGTAGCAGTCAATCGCTTAACCACTGCGCCAACCGTGCCGTCTGCATTGCGTTGCATTGCAACGTTTGTGTATGTAAACAAATATAAATGACTGCATTGCATGAAGCAGCAAAACCTATTCGAAATCGCTATACAAAGTAGCCCAAGCCAAAATTAGAATTTTTCATTAGTAAAGGGCTATGAAGGTCCGTGAAATACCTACAAGTCCGCCATTTTGTTTTTTGTTTTTCAAAATGGCTGCCACGCATGAAACCATATATGTTTGATTACTACAAAATTTCAGAGTGATTATGTCAAACATGCTAAATGCTTCCTGTCTTTGGTATTGTTCGCCGAATCGTTGAGTTCCTCAAGTTCTGAGTTGAGCTGCACGATTTTTGACAAATGCGTGCACTGATTGGACAGGTCCGCTCAATCTGTGTGGTTCTGTCCTCAAACGACCATTTCAGACACCAATCTACATGGTCTTCACACGTTGTGACCAAGATTTGGTCTGTCTTTAAAAAAGGCTGTGACCTCTGAGTTTGTTTCGGCCTTTCTTCTCAGAATAGTCAGATAGGAAACGCCGACCTCATCTAGTTTAAAAAAATATAATTGACGTGTAAAAGTGTTTGTACAAACCTACTTACAGAGAGCAGTGGTGGCCAAGTGGTAACGGCCGCGACTTACGAATTGTAGGTCGTAGGTTCGAACCCAGACAGGCGCTTTACTTTGTGTAAATTATTTCATCACCACTGCTCTCGAAACGGTGAAGGAAAACATCGTGAGGAAACCGGCATGTCCTAGAACCAAAAATTCGAAGACAAGTGACATCTGCCAATCCGCACTGGGCCCGCGTGGTGGATTACGGCCCACTCCCTCTCACCGAGAGGAGGCCTGTGTCCCAGCAGTGGGAACATTATAGGCTGATTATGGTAAACCTACTTACAGAAAATAAATAATTTATCATCACTTTGAACGTTAATATCTCAGAAACGTGACGCATTACGGGGTTTGGTCTCTTACAGGTGAACAAGAAGACGTTTTCCCATCAATAAAAGAGTTCTACGACCTAAACGCAGACTTCGACGCGAAATGCCTTCTAACGCGTTGCTATGTAGGGAAGAAAAAAAACATTTACCTCGTGTCGCCCATAGTTAAAGATGTCGTTGCGAGGAATGAATCTAGCATCAAGATTATTAATACAGGAGTGAAGACTTTCGTGAGGTGTGACAATAAGAATATGGTTTGTCCGTTTAGGTATGTGTTTTCTCTTCTTTTATTCTAGTTTAGTTTAGCACATCAAGCTACCCGAAACTGTCAAATTTTCCCAATCGACTTTGAACCTTAGTCTTTGGTGATAAAGTTGAAAATCTATTATAGAAATTCGACAGATTGTAGTAGCTTGATGTGCTGGCGTCTGTACAAGGTCAAATTAAATTAGCTAACGAAACTCTGCCTACGTGACGATTATCGATATCTAAACACGATGAAACAAAGGAGAAATAAATTTGATGATTTTTGTAGTGGGGTCATCAACCCTAGTTAGACTTGAAATATTTATTAGAACTTTATGCACAAGTAAAAACTGTACGAAGGCGGACTTAATGCCTTGGGCATTTTCTACCAGTCAATTATCAGTTTAATTTTTTTTTGTGTAAGAATTTTTTTTTTCACAGACGTAAAATTTATGGATATCTAAACACAATAAAACATATTTTCCCAACTCTTACTTCAAGTAACAACCAGCGGTTGTTGACCCCCAAAAATTAAACAAATCTTTTTTTTTTTTCATTTTATCGTATTTAGATATCGATACTCATCCCCTCTGCAGGGTTTCGCTAGCTAATTTAACCTGACCGCCACACGTTAAAAAGTATTTTTATTATGTTTAAATTATTGGCAATTACATCGCGAATGCAGATTAGTTAGTAGTTTTCTATACGATCATCGATCGTGTAAATTATTCCTTTAAAAAACTTTTTATCTCACTACCTTACATCAAGTTTAATGTGTTAACCCTTTGCTTCCAGGTTATCACAAGAAGGTCTACAGAGTATAACGCAGTTCATCGGCGCCAAGCGTCGCCTGCGCATTTTGAAAGAGGATCTAATTCTCGTGCTACAGAATGACAACCCCAGCAAGCCGCCTGATGTTAAACTGTTCTCGGAGCAGACGCAGGCTTTGGTGAAAGATTTTGGTGAGTGAATTGATAAGAGCCGGTAATATTGTAAAAAAACAACCGGCTTCAAAAAAAAAACTACGAAGTGAAAAATAACTTTTATTTAGAAAGTCGGTGCCGTTCGTTCCTTATTTTCGATTATTGACACCGACTTCAGAAATTAAGTTATTTTTCACTTTGTAGTGTTTTTTTTTTGGAAGTCGGTTGTTTTTTTTTTGTAAAAAATTTCAATCCTCAATTTTCCTCCCTTCAATTAGTTGAAACAGTCGTTTTTTTTTTATCATAATTAATCCTTATTTCTCTATCTCAGCCACCGGCAGCTGCGTCCTAGAATACAAAGAAGAAGGCGAGGAGCCGAGCCTCTCACTCACACTAGTGGGGTGGCGTGGCGTTCACTCACTACGCGCCTACACTGCTACACCGGATACTGTGCACTACCTGAGATTATTGGGCGCTGACTACAGTAAATATGGTGAGTATATGTAGTGTATGTGTGTGTGTGTGTGGCGACTACATTGCGATAATGCGAAAGAAAGTTGCTTCAGTAATATCCCGAGTGAGGGGAAGCAGCAACAGAATTCTGAGGGTGTTTGCAGAGAGGCTGGATGGGCCTACAATGGGGAGGTTTACCAAGCTACATGTTGTCAACAAAGCTTGTTAAACCTTCCTGTGATTGTCTTTTTCTTTTTTTTTTGTGTTCCTGCATGTTACTAATATAGTTTTTTAAGTAAGATAATACTAACACCCTATGGGCCTTGATGCCTGACAGTAAAATATTTTTTTTTTATATCATATATGTTCATTCATTGGCGGTATCCATTGTCGCCCAGAAGTAGAAATCATTTATTTGCTTAACCTTTTGACCGCCACAGTCATGTATAGATGACAAACCAAAATGTGCCCAGCACGCCACGGTTCGACTACATGACAGACTTTGACGCCGAGGGTACGTTTTTGATTTTTTGACGTGTGGCGATCAAAAATGTAAGGAGGCCTAGCATAATAGCATAGCATAATCAACCTATAATGTTCCCACTGCTGGGACACAGGCGTCCTCTCTGTGAGAGGGAGTGGGCCATAATCCACCATGCGGGCCCAGTGCGGGTTGGTAGATGTCACATGTCTTCGAATTTTTGGTTCTAGGACATGCCGGTTTCCTCACGATGTTTTCCTTCACCGTTTTGAGAGCAGTGGCGATGAAATAATTTACACAAAGTAAAGCGCCTGTCTGGGTTCGAACCTAATACCCGCAACTCGTAAGTCGCGGCAGTTACCACTGGTCCACCACTGCTCTCTCTAAGGAGGCCTATCAAGACGATATTATGGACGCTCATTGTGGTTCCTGAAATACTGGTACACTAACCTAGCTCTGGAGCCAGGGTCTAATTCTGTAACCTTTTTATATGGCAATAAAGAAATTATTATTATTATTATTCGCAATTTTCCCAATGCATAATATGAAAGTGTGGAAAGCCGTCAGTGAGAATCACTTATATGTATATGCAAAAGACTGGCAGAGTTTGTCACAGTTATGCAACAAAAACAAAAATTCGAAGACATGTGACATCTGCCAACCCGCACGAGGCCCGCTTGGTGGATTACGGCCCACTCCGTCTCACCGAGAGGAGGCCTTTGTCCCAGCAGTGGGAACATTATAGGCTGATTATGTATCACAATTCGTCACGTGCAGAAAAATATTCTTCGTGCGGATTATGAATATTGTGTCCTCTCTGACTAACAACGTGTGTAGTTTTCGAAGAGTAACTTAGGTGCTTAATAGGGTCCTAGTACTTACAGGTAAATATAAACCTGTAAGGAATTTTGACAAGTCGACTGGATAGTTTAAGTTTGAACCACAGAGAAAAGTCGAGTAAAGTCATGTGCGAGTCAGACTCTCGTATCGAGGGCTCCGTACAAATTTGTAGGTATGTAGGTAAATAGTTTTAATTTTTTTTTTTGTAATGTAACTACAAAGTTACGGTTTTCGGACTTTTTTCTTTACTTGTGCTACATGACATTGCTTTTTGCCAAAATTGATGATTTTAGGTCAATGGGAAGTACCCTATAGGTTTTGATTTCGGAACATAAACGCCCGTATCTTTTGATTGCGTTGACTTAGAAGTTTGATTTTTCACTGCCTCAAGGGATAGCAGCCCTGAGTATTTGATATTAATTCTTATTATTAGTTATATATTAGTTCCGTTTTCCTTTTGAGGTATGGAACCCTAAAAATAGAATAGAACAGTTTTATATTATTGAAGAAAAGCAGCCATAAAAACAAGCTTAAATATAATTATTTCAGATGTCAATAAATTCAAGAAAGCTTCCGATGTGCCTGAGACCGAGGCAGAAGCGGAATCCGGTGACGTCACAGAAGTTTCAGAAGCTACCGAGTCCACTAGCGCTACAGAGTCGGCAGCGGGCAGTAGCAAAACTAACGGCGCAGACGCAGATGTACAGATGACGGAACAGAGTGCTTCATAGTGATTGGTGCTGTGTTATTTATAAGTGATTATATTATTATATTATATTTTATATTGTATTCTAATAAAACGCATTTGACTATAATATAGTTTTAGTTTTTCCAGTATCAGTCAGTATATAGTAACTTAGACACTGACATTCAGATTTCCCAAGAAAAATATACGCTTCGGGAATCAGCGTCTATCGTCGGAATCACGAACGCGAGATAACGAGATCTAATATAGAGCTGTTGCAACCCATAAAGTACGTGCCTTTTTTTGTACATTATAAAATTACTAGTAGCGCCCCGCGGTTTAACCCGCATAAATGTGTAATTCCCGTGGGAATATCGGGATTAAAAGCTATCCTATGTCCCTTCCCGAGACACAAACTACCTCTATACCAAATTTCATCTAAATCGGTTCAGCGGTTTAAGCGTGAAGAGGTAACAGACAGACAGACACACTTTCGCATTTATAATATTAGTATGGATAGATCACATTATTAACAACTTTAAGCAGTCCCAAAAAAGCTTTTCAAAACTTAAGTGACAGAGTAAGATCTGGGACCGAAGTAGATAATCGGACAGTGAGAGAATACAAAGCAAGCAATACTACAAAGCTCGGCAGGACAAAACTTAGAAAGCTTTGGCTCAGTGGGGTTGACTCTGAGGCGCGACGTTCTGCTAATTTGGAAACACGAAGATAATCGAAGCGCATAACTTTTTTGGTTTACCTGTACTCATAAACTCTCCCATGGGGTAGGAAGAAACTACAGAGCGCCACCTGCTACGATAGTTTCATACCTAAAGTCTATCCAAACTTATGTTTCAAATTGATGTTATTTCAAGTTAAACAAATATCAACTTTATTTTAATGGTAATTAAGTTGATTTCAGAGTTACAAGCACTATTGAAAAAGTTATAAAAATGTTTGAAGTTGTAGCGTAAACAGAACTTTATTGTGTAGCAATTTAAGTTATTTTTCCATAAACCCATATTTGTTTATATGTTTGGCAAATAAATCGCGAATGCAGATTACTCCTTAGCCGGACACTGGCTACTGGCTAGTCCATCTACAGACAGACAAGTTAAAATAAAACACGTATAATGTTTAAACCCTTTATTTCCTTCTTTCGCATTCGTTTCATTCGCATTGCCAGCGATAACAACCCTTATTACCTTACACTTTAAAACCCATAGTTGTGTAACACATTGGGTTGACATACCACCTTTTAACAAAATAAATTAACAAAGTGGTAACAGAATAATGGAAAGAAATTCTTAATACTTGAATGAGTCATTTTGATCGCCAGGTTTAATTATTATTTTGGAAAGTTAAAAACACAATGCGGGTAGTACAAACCCCAGCACATCAAGCTATGTCATTATGTCAAATTTGTTTAATAGATTTTCAACTTTATTGCTAAAGTATAAGGTTCAAAGTTGATTGGGAAAATTTGACAGTTTCGGGGAAAGTCGATCTCGATGAAAACCATCGAACAGTAATCGCAGACAAAAATCTATCTTACGTTAAATTTTGAATTTAGAAAGCACTAATTAGAATCGAATTTGGAATCAGTCCAATCAGTTACATTAATACTTATTTTATAAATATCTTTTTTAAGAACATTGGCATTTTTTTTAGCGCGCAAGATTAATTTTATATTCAAATAGTCGGTGCTACATTTTTACATTACTGGGCAATAACCACCGTGCAAATTCATTAAAATTAATTAATGAAATTGTAACCTTTCTTCTTAACGAATACGAAAGTTCCAACTCTAAAATACAACTGTAGAATACTCGCAAAAGCCTATAAAACTGCCCAATTAAAGAGTCACCCAGAAAGATTAGATGTAGTAAGAAATAGGAACAAAACATTCAGGTGATAAATTCTGGAATGTGCGAAAATTCTTAACATTATTGTAAATACTAATAAAAATAAAATAGTAACAAACACACACTGAATATTTAGGTACTTACTTGTAAGTGACAGATAATACGACCGACGTTACTTGGCGAGACTGAACTTTGCGCAAAAGGCTGCGCAGTAAGATGTTTTAGGAACCAAATTGTGACATGAGGCGAGTGCGAGTGAGAGAACATGCGCGAAAGTTCTTAGTGCCTAAGTTACGTCGCGTCGGTCGTATTGTAAGTACAAGTAAATAATTATAATAGATATGCGAAAAATTACAGTAAAATTGCTTCAAACAGTGTTTCTTGTAGCGTTTCTAATCGTATCAATTTTAGCTAAAGTTATGGCACTTTTAGTAATAAAGAATTAACAACAAAAACATATCTTCCGTCTTTGGAATAAGGTACGTTTTCCTTTACAATAATTTCTACAATTTCTTTTAGATAGATTATAATGAGTACTACTACCATAAGAACTGATTTGATATCCTACCTATTGCGCCGATTAATATTTTGCCACATGACGTCATACTCGAATAAACTACTTAGGTACTGGGGGCTAAAAAGGCTACTGTGGCAGAATCATAAAAGGATAACATTATGAATCATAATGGATAGTTAACTGTCAAGTTAATCGTATCAAATCCCATTGGTGAAGGTTTTTTTTTTGTCTGGTGCTAAAATAGGTACCAATCAATCCAATCCAAATCTCTTTGATTATAACTACGTAGTGCAGCGAAAAAAAGAAAAACACGGACTGTCTTCGCCATGTTTTCCTTTTATGATTCTGCCAAAGTGGCCTTTTTAGGCCCCCTGATGTGCATAGTTATCAAATCTGAGGTTAATCGAAATAATTAAAAAAAATACGAAAAAAACATAACAAGGAGTATCATCAGTCAAATGGATTTAAAAAGTCTTGTTTAAAGTTTAGAAGTAGGAACAACACAATATTATGGAATTTTCTCTTATTTTCTATGTAGGTACTGAAAATAAGGTACATAATTACAATATATATTTATTTGAATATTAGTCTACTTATATTAATTACATTCCAGAGTAAAGAATTACATGAAATACATCGAATGGAACGAAAGACGCACATCCTGCCAAACAAAAAAAATGCACAAACTTCTTTAGAAGTTAAAATAATCTAATGCTCTATATTAACTCTTTAAACTGCAATGTTCTGGTAAACTTATCTAATTTGCATAAATTCATCAAAAAGGCCCAGAAATAGGGTTTAAAAAAGGTTTGATGGGAAAAACATTTTAGGAACTGGAAGAAGGAAATCGTCAAGTACAACTCGGCTGTGCAGGGTGTTTTTTGGAGGTCCATGGAGCACGGACGGTTTACTCTTTTTTCTCTCCAAGTGCGATTTAATTTAATTTGCTTTAATAGGTATTATTATTCAACGGTAATTATAACCAGCTTTAAGACATTTATAGACCATACATAAATGATCCAAGTACTTAATAATGATTTTCTTTTTGCAATTTAATTTTGTCTTTAAGGACGATATAATATAGTTGTACTCGTTTGAGGTTTTACTTTTAAGCTTATCAAAACAATACAGCGTTAATAAAAAAGAATACTTGATATAATTTATAGAGATAAATAATACAAAAAATGGAAGAACAAAGACCAAGGTGATACTTAAAATTAATTGTGTTAATGCGTTGATCAATTTTCATGCACACATGACACACATCTAAACATGAAAAACGCCAGCCCAAAGAGACTCAAAGCATTAAACCATTTACAGGCACTTTCGAATTGTCAAAGAGTCGGTTTAGTCAGAAAGTTGAAGAAGAAGTTGAATATGGAGAATAACGGACAAGAAACTCCAAAGACATTATTTTAAATCAAGATATTACAAAATCCAAGAACCTGGGTACATTTTTATGACGACGCACTGTGATTATGCATAAGATATAAAATTCTAGAGGAAGGGGAAAGGAAGGGGTGATTCTACTATACTTAGAAGAGTAGAAGGAGATAGTGAAAGAAGCCTAACAATTAAGAAACCATACACGTTGTAGAGGAATACAGAATTCATAAATATTGACCAACACATTAGGCACAGGCCCGAAGGCTCCCTATAATTAAAATTACATCTATACCAACAACCGAGAACCCACACTTTTATTCCATTTTCATTGTAAACTCGATCCTTTATCACAGTGGGTGATGTGGTTTTTTAAAGCTAAAGCTAATTACTATTTAAATTAAGCTAATTATTCTAACCTAGGAAATAGGAACATAGGTAGAGGCAGGATAGAAGATATAGCTGAGAACGTAGATAGAGGTTCTGAAATCGGAGACATGAATGTAAGAGTCAATTGGTATCGACTAGTAATAGCCTTAGGAATACATACAGTAGGAATAGGTCAGATAGAAATATATGTTTTTGGCTAAGAAGCCTTTGTAATTCATGGATATTATTTTGAGGAGTCAGCGTATGGAATGGAATACATATCTTCATATTTCCAAAATATACACATTATATAATCTTATTTTTCTTAAGTCATTCATATTTCAGTCAATAAAGTTTGTCTGTGCTTATCGAATTGGTCTTCTCTTGGAAGTTTAGTTAGTAAAAAAATGTATAGAGAAAAAATATCATGTCCCTCTCTATTATCTCCATTTTTGTTCCGCAGTATTTAAGTATTTATCATTTCTTTTGTGCAAGATGTAGACCTACGTTGCGATGTAAAAAGTTCTTCGTAATAAAGCAGTCGTAGTTTTGCAAACAACGCCAGAACGCTAGAAATAGTAATAGTAACCAATGGAGAAGAAGACAATAGAAAAGATAAGAAGCATGCATAGAAAGGAAAAAAAAGTATTGAAGAAGAAGAGGAAGATGTTTTAACAACAGAATCTAATTGCTTACGTATGTAGGTATCTCCTACGCTAAGCTACGGCTAAACCTACTTAACTAAACTTAGTCCTATATACAATCAACTTGTATAAAATAAAATAAAACTACGTAAATCCATTTGACTAAATGATACACGTTCAAACTAATCTTATGACTCAGATTTTAATATTATTCTAGTTCTACAAGTCTTAGGAAAAAAATTGAAACCAACTAAATAGTAACTACGCCACAAAAAAATAACCATGAGAATTTGCTAAAGGAGGCAAACTTTCATAAATAGAAAAAAATATATGTATATGAATAGTTGTTGGTAATGCAATAAATAAACGCAGTAACCGAAATTGAACCCAAACTTTACTCCCCATGAGATTTCTTCAACCCAAATAACGCCTTAAGAATTTAATATTCTAGTGATTATTGCACAAAACGAAACGACACGACATCAAAACGGTGTAACATAGAGGGGGTCAGTTCCACTACTTTATATAAGAAAGGATTGCACTCAGAAGCAAAGGATTCACACGATTTCTTTCGATTTACCTTTCAAAATGCATTAATTACTGGAGATTTGGCTATTTCCTTCAGCAACTCTTTTATGTGGGTAATTTTTTTTGTTTTTTTCTCTCTTCGTTTTAATCATGATCTGGCAGTTTGAGTAGTTTATGCGGCCTACCCAAATGTCCTGTCTTTGGTATTGTTCGTCGAATCGTTGAGCTCCTTAAGTTCTGAGTTGAGCTGCACGGTTACTGACAAATGCGTGCACTGACTGGACAGGTCCGCTCAATCTGTGTGGTTCTTTCCTCAAAAGACCATTTCAGACACTAATCTACATGGTCCTCAAAGATTATGTCCGGATTTTTTTTTATATACACATTGACATTGATGAATTTTATTTAGACAATGACATGAATATTTACTTTGTAAGTAATTTATATTATTATTATTATTTAATTTAATTATTGTGAATGTGAGGACTATGTGGGTCATTTCTTTTGTTCCTTCTTAGTTTTAATCATGATCTGGCAGTTTGAGTAGTTTATGCGGCCTACCCAAATGTCCTGTCTTTGGTATTGTTCGTCGAATCGTTGAGCTCCTCAAGTTCTGAGTTGAGCTGCACGATTTTTGACAAATGCGTGCACTGATTGGACAGGTCCGCTCAATCTGTGTGGTTCTTTCCTCAAAAGACCATTTCAGACACCAATCTACATGGTCTTCACACGATCTGACCAAGATTTTGTCTGGACTTTAAAAGAGACTGTGACTTCTGAGTTTGTTTCGGCCTTTCTTCTCAGAATAGTCAGTTAGGAAACGCCGACCTCATCTAGTTTAAAAAAAATATGATTGACGTGTAAAAGTGTTTGTACAAACCTACTTACAGAAATAAAAATCATTTAATCATCATTTAATCATTTAATCATTTTATCCTTAGTTTTCCAAATTGCCTTCTTGCCTTTTCGCGACTAGCTTTGGTTGTTTGACTGTATTATGACTCTGTCCGCCCACCAAGTGACCCCAGGGAAGACGGTGGCACAGTGATCACGTGCTGCCGTGCATAGCCAGGCTCAGGGGAGGTCCCTTTACAGTCTTCCCAGGGATATGCCTTTCAGGCGTTGCACTCCCGTGCAACGCCTGAAAATTCCGGAATTGGTATTTTAAGAGGAACCGGGACCACTATGTGCTGATGGTGATCACCGGGGTGGTTTTAGTGAGGTAAAAAACTTCCTTTTGAAGGATTTCTCCCGACGACAACAAAAAAAGGTATGGTAATGGAAGGATAGAGGTAGGTACTTTTATATGTTAAGCAGCCAGAATAGATCACCATAAAGAAGATTGAAATAAATTAGATAAACTCGCTATTTTGAATAAAGATGCTGGTGTTTATAAACTCGTAAAGGTTGAGGCTGTAAAAGGTATCATTAAAACCAATAAAAATAATATCAATAGTGGAACCGACCCAAAGTGAACCAAACGAGCTGTCTAAGACGGAATCCATATCGTTGGACGGTAACAATGGACTAACAAGCAGTGCTCAAATCTTAACATTAGTGGATAGAATTTCAAGTGAATTGACGGATATACACAATATGTATAGTGGACCAATAATTGTCACCGATAAATATGTATACAGCACCCTAATTGCGTAACACACTATCAATCACAATCTAAATCATTTTGAAGGATATTGCTAATCCATCGCTTCATATGTTCGAAAAATTTGCCTGCTCAACACGTAAATAACGCAATGAATGTTGTTGAACTGTCAAATTGAAAGCCATTGCTACTGTTAGTGTGTTACACAATTACCCCACAGTTCTAATATAATTTTGACTTGTAAATAATATATTTTTATATAAACGTAAATAAAATTAATAATGAAGTTATAAAAATAATACTTAGTGATTAAAAATTACTATTATCTACATAGCTATTGAGATCAATGTTATAGATGGCTGCTAGGCAGCTGACAGACTAAGAAAAACAATAATAATAAATTCATAAGAATAATTATTAGAAGTAAATTGTTGTTATTCGATTTTTTTTCCGAATAAATACGTAATTTGTAACAAACGTTTTAACTTTTAAACTCTAAGTGTGAATTTTCCAAGAAAGTGCTTATACGATGAACAGAATTTTGAGTAAGTGGTTTATTTTCATGATTATAAATGTTTAAAGCATTTATTTTTTCTTATTAATGTTTTAAGCACTTCGTGTTTCTTATTCTTATTAATATCATAATGAGTTGAGCCAATCGTTGAATCAATTATTAAAGTCATCAAAAAATAAAAAGTTGTCGTTGAGCGCATTATTGACAATAATTTTGCTTATAATTTTAACGATTCCAAAATGTCTCGAATCTTCTTTAAATACTGTTCGTTACATTTTTAGAAAATATGCACTAACATGGGATTGGAAATGTGAATTAATTTCATATCTACTAGTTACTTTTCCTTGTCTCTTATTGTACAAAACCATATAATCACTTTCTTTTTCTTTAATATCATTTATTAAATGAAATTGCAAGCAAAGACACAAGGTCGTGACAAGATCGAATAAATAATTAGGTATACTTTTTTATTCTGTATTTGACAATTATCTCGGTGTCGAAGCCAACTCGCAGGCCACTCGAGGGCCGTTAGACGCTTTCAATGAAATGAGGCACCAATACTAAAATTAAAAAAATAAAGGTCTATGCAAAGGATGGCTCAAAACTCATGAAATTCAGTGGAGTCAAATTATCCAAACTTTTCTTACAAAGAATAACGTAAATCAGTTGCAGGAGTTTCTCTAAATCTCTTAGTAGACCCAGAGGGTCACAAAATATAGGTACGAGTCGTGTCACCTTTGCATGCCAGCCACACCTATCTACAAACTCAAGAACAGAATATTGCCACCGTAATTGAACTACGAAGACTGTGTGGTCCTCGGGTTTCGGGGGCACTGCATCAGGTGCCTCTGCCAGGGTAAGTCGCGAGCCAGGACGTTTGTGAAGCAGTACGGGCATTTCCACTCGTCCATGCTCAGGGCTGGAAAATAACGTCTTAAATGCTAAGACTTCTCTAAAAAAAAGTATTTGAATTCGAAGCGTAAACGTAGAAAGTGACTGTCCATGGGGCAGTATTTTATTTTCAATATACAAATATATTCTTATTCGTCATCCGAGAAAAATGTTGATTCCTCTAATAATTTTCTAACATTGATTGCCTTTTGTTTTTTTTTTTTTATAAAGACTAGCCAAATATAAAAAAAAATATTTTCTTTCGAAAATCTGACAGCTGTCAGTTTGCATATCGAGAGGACTACAAAATAATACTCACGTATACAATTAGCATGGTAATCGGAGTCATCAGTCCTGAGAGCAGCTCCACACTTGTGACATGCCTTCCAGCTGCCCTCACTCATCGTACATTCTTCTGCAATATGATAACGAGACATGACAGTAGGGTTAATAGACATAGGGTTCAGGAAAACAAATTGCAATCAAAATGGTTGTTGCGAGCGACAAGTTTAAAATGCGCAGACCTGCTGCAATTTCAACCCTGAGTGAAACCTTGTTCTAAAAAGCAGAAATGGGTTGGGTACGCCTCCCACAAGATGGACCGATGACCAGAATAGCTATTCACAACCATCCGACAGACTACCTATCGAAAATGACACATTTCGATAAACTGATTTGCTTTGCCCCCGACAGCAGACAGCTGTCGGAAGAATAG
This sequence comes from Oligia fasciuncula, assembly GCA_963082905.1. Classification (NCBI taxonomy): domain Eukaryota; kingdom Metazoa; phylum Arthropoda; class Insecta; order Lepidoptera; family Noctuidae; genus Oligia; species Oligia fasciuncula. Next base: position 12,935,580 of record OY720408.1, read on the forward strand.
CGGTCGTCTATTTGATTTAAACTAGCAAAATTCTTGGGTTTTGTTCTTATGAACAGCGCTTATAGGACTCCTACGATGACTTTGATTGATGTTCGATACGGTACGAATGCGTATCGAGTGGTTGTGAAAAGCTATGCAGGTGAGGGTTGCGGGAATCTACTGGATGCGAGAAGCACAGGACTCTTTCAGCTGAATGATGACGTACCCAACAGATGTGCATGTAACATCCTCGCTTCAAGCGCCACGCGGCAGTGCGGGCAGCGCGCCAGCAGCACGCAGCGCCGCCAATAGTGCGCCTCTAGTGCGTCCGCGCGCACGCGGCGACCGCACCAAGTGCACGTCGTGCTAAAACCGATAAAAAATTATGAAAAAAAATGGAACAGTAGGGTGCTACCAAGGTCACTTACAAATACGAAGCACAGATCTGCTAGACCAAATGCATTTTTCGAATAGATCGTAAATGCGGTAATTGTCGGAACGGAGACCATGCAGATACGCAACAGGCAGGTTCATCAAATTTTTCAGGCATTTCGAAAGTAGTCTTAGTGATTTTATTGGTAAGGGATTCTTTTATAGAAGCATCAATAACAGGCTTCGATCAATAATAGTACTAGATGAATGATTAGGAACAAAAATAAGTCGCTAAAGTGGCCACGTTTGCACACACATAAACATTGTATTTCTTACTACGAACTATAGAAAAAAGTTTAATAATATTAACAACTTCAGATTATTATAAACCTTAACACACTCACATAAAGTTTAATTACGTTTGCAAATGATTAATATTTAAGTCCTTCTGTCATCGAAGCAATAAATTTAAAATGTCACTTGAAAATAAAAAGTCATTTTTATAATAAGTACAAAAATATTTATTCTAAAATGAAACTTAACTTCTAAGCAATATGGTTAAAAACATTTTGTTGACAATTTCGTACTTACTCGAATTTGGAACTAGACGTAGTTCTTGGAATTACATTCCAATGCTTCAATGTTTGTTGGAATAGTTGGCGCGTTATCGCAAACATTGGCCAAACAATCATAATATTTGCTAATTGATTTATATTTACTATTTAATTGTGTTACTATTTTATGAAAAACATTTAATGATAAAAACTTACCGAAAAAAAGATATTCCTTTTAAAATCTTGGTGTTACGGTGGTTATTTACACAACTTTTGAACGTGCACTGAGGCATTTTTACGTCTTAACATTGGCTATGATTGGACCATACTAATTTGAAATAAGAGCACAAAAGTATTCGTGCTTGTATTTTTCGGGCCGTTTTTGAAGCGCTTATCGGGCATCTAGTACTATTATTGATCGAAGATAACAGGGTATAAAGTTCATCATCGTGCAGATCCTCCATAGAATAAGGGAGGATCCTCTGACCAGACGGGTGTTGTATCTGGTGGGCTACGCCCGAAGATTGATGACGGGACGTTGTAATTATGCTAGTTGCGCGGTAAACTCTGCTTATGCGATGCAGGATCTTGCATAACGTCAGTATGATACGTAGTTCACATGTGGCGATGTAGAGGCCGCCACACTTCTTTACATCATCGCCACTAATTAAATTAGTCGTCGAAATATCAAATTACGAACGCTATCTTTAAAAATATAAGATTGCCCGTAGCTAAACATTAACAGCCACACAGGTCATCAATCAGATTAAGCTACGCTTGCCGCGGTTGGTCTGTGGATGGGTGACCATCTTTGCATACCGAGACCCCTCCGTGACTCGGAAAGCATGTTAAGCCGTTGGTCCCGGCTTCGTCGTGGATTTTTGACAGTCGTTACGGGTAGTCAGAAGCTCGAAAGTCTGACAACCAGTCTTACCAAGGGGTATCGTATACCCAGTAACTGGGTTGTGGAGGTCAGATAGGCAGTCGCTCCATGTAAAATATTCAGCTGTATCCGGTTAGACTGGAAGCCGACTCCAACTTAAGTGGGAAAAGGCTACGCAGATGATGATCTTTAAAAACATACTCGTCTTCAAGATCTGAAAAAAAAAATAGCTCTAGTAGGTCTTGTACTCACTGCAAACTGATAGTTTCAGGTATATTTTCAGCCACGTCCACGTTACCGACGTCATAAGGCTCGTAGTGGTGCTCGCTGCTTGTGGCTTGATGTCTTCTACCTGAAGACACATCGTCATTAATTTGTTGTCCCCAAAAATAAATAAAAAAAACGTGCGCGGTCGGGGAGCCCCCGTCAGGAACGAAGTTTCTTACGCCTCATTTTCGTATATAATAGAAAGAGACACAGAAAGAGAGAAAGTGTGATTTCGATATGCGTTTTTAATACAGAGCCATCTAGTATAAGTTTTTAGAAGTTGTCGCCATCTTGGATTTTCATTTTGACCTCACTATTGGCTTTAGCACCCTCGAATACCATGAACACTATCTATTTCTATTTTATTAAATAGAAAGAGACAGAGAGAGAAAGTCGCATGGAGGGGGCATAACGCCTTTTCGTTACGTGACGATTTCTACCAGTTTACTCCTACCGTAAAGAAGTTCGTTCCGAAATGCATTAAGAAATAAGCTACATAAAAACTGTAAACTTGCCTGGACTATAATACCCGCTTTCATCCATCTGGCTATGCTCATCAAGATGCAGGTTCCTCAACCCAGCAACAAGTTTCGGCGACTCCAACACACCTTCCCTGAAGTAGTCAGCTTTCACTTTTGGAGAATCCAAGCTTCTGCAGTCCGAGTCACACCTCATATCATTCCTGGACATCTGTGGGGAGTCCATGGGTAAGGAATCCATACTCCGAAGATCATTCTTGGAAGTTTTAGGGGAACCTAAACTCGGGGAATCCCGGTAGTCTATATGCAAGGGTTCGTAGACGGTAACGGGTCGTTCTTTCAGCTGTGGCTTTGACGGTTCATGATCGTAATGGATCATGGAGTGACGGTTTTCGGAGTTTCGGTTCGTGCGACGATAGACCACTTGCTCGGACTGGGATTGGCTGTGACTGTGACTTTCTTGGAAGTGTACCTGAGGGTGTAAAGATTGTGGTTAGAAGTGTTTGGTAGTCGGAAGGTGTAAAGTGACTAGGGATATATGTATTACTTAGCAATGAAGAGTTAGAACTTGGAGATAAATCTAGCGTGGACTTATAATTCATAGCAAGACTGATCTCGTTGGTCATTTGGTCATATTATACAAAAAGAGGAAGTGAAATTAAGTTCCAGTGGATGAACCAAATCATTACGAAAATTCTAAAATGGTGTTTCAAATAAAATTATGGCTATTATCCAAGATAGTAAAAAAACTGGTTAATACCTCCTAGGAAACTAACAAGTTTGTTTTTGGGAGGAGCAAACTCAAATTAACTTACTTTTTCAACTCCACCCGAAGCAAGCGATCTAGGCAAGTGCTTCGGACTGACAGCGCTATCCAGCCTCAACTTATTATAACCCGGATAGATTGTCAAGTCCTTCGCAGTCGTCTTTGGAGTATACCTCTTCGTTGGTGTCTTCTTCAAACTACTTTTCGTTTTGGACGAAGTATAACTGCCAGTCAAACTAGAAGGGGCTAGGGTTGCCCCACTGACACTTGAAGCCATAGATTTAAGGCTGTAAGATGACGCAGCTCCTATGGATGACGTCATGCCCATGGATGCTGTCATGCCACTGACGGTGGTGCCGCTTCTAGTGGATTGGGTGATGCTGGCTGTTTCAAGGGTTGAGTCTGCCATGGACTGGTCTGCGCCGTTGAAGAGCTGTTCTTCCGTTGGGGCTTGGTTTAGCATTTTCTGTAGGAAGAAAAAAATCGACTTAAATAAAATGGACTTTGTCTAGTGTCCGACTGAAGGTTCGGTTTCGGCCGCAGTTGAAAGTTTTGATAGAATACGAACGACTGATAGACAGACAGACTTTTTCTTTGGATAAAAGCAATCTGATGATTGCAAAAACAGCCCATAGACAAATTATTTCAAACAAATCTACGGAATAAGAAGGGTCTTAATAAAAAAATAAAAAAATCATGTAATTAACTAACTTTTTCTTAACTTCATAAATTTCGGTTTCGGATTCGGCCGAAACTAGAAGAGGAGCCGACGGCGACGGTTCGGTTAAGGTTTCGCTTTCGGCTGAAAATCGTGTTTTGGTCGGACATTTTTTACATTCAATACAAGATTTGTTTGCTCAGTGTTAGCTCAATAAAAAATATGGAAAGAAAAATCTCAAGTCTAATAGGAATCTTCTGATAATCTCGCATTTCACATCATCGGCATCACACATTAGCAGAGCTGTAACAGGCCGTAGCTAAATCAGCTTATAATGTTCCCACTGCTGGGACACAGCCTCCTCTTTATAAGAAGGACTTGGCGGAGAGTCAGCGTAATCTAACACGCGGGCCCAGTGCGGGTTGGTAGATGCCACATGTCTTCGAATTTTTGGTTCTAGGACATGCCGGTTTCCTCACGAACAACAACAGGCAACATTCCAAACCTCGTGCGTTGGATCCTTAGCCATGCTTATCTATTTTTAGCCACCTTATAAAGATAACAATAATCTTTGGAACGACGGCTCTACCTTGCTTGCAAATATCCTACAATAGGAGGCAATTTTGGTGGAGTTCACAAAAATTTACACATTAATTCTTGTAAATTGTACCAAAATTAACACACCTATCTACCCAAAATTTTAGCGTAGTGTGGGACGCCCCGACCTAAATGGACAGACGACCTCACAAAGGTGGCTGGGTCGGACTGGCTGCGGAAGGCGTAGGACAGGGTGTTGTGGCGCAGCATGGTCCAGCAGTGAACTGCGATAGGCTGAGGTGATTGATTGACCCAATATTTTTGAGGGAATCGAACTTAAACTGAGTAAGTAGACCAAAATACCACTGACCTGCATATCAATCCTATCAAACTGCTGAAACAGATGCCTATAAATTAGGTTCCGTCTCGTCACTGCATCATCAGGTGGTAGCTGCGCGCGCACCACTCGAGGTGACCTCGCATACGCTGCAAGCAGGATGCGTTCAGCGGCTGCACGGACTGAACCAGCTGCGTGTTGAGCTCCTGCAGCGCCGCATTCGGCTAGACGACGAACTGTTAGGCCGCTGGAAAAAAATAATAGAGTTTTATGGAGCTGCAAAAATTTGCTTGAAGCAGCTAGCTAGATTTACAAAGTTAAAATCCAATTTTACTCTTTCTCTCATCTATCTGCTGAGTTTAGAGAAGATGGATGGTAAAAGAAGGCATAATAAGTGATCTGAATTTGAAATCTTACGCAACTTTGTAATATAAAACTATAAGCCTGCACTTGCTTCAAAACGTTACCGTTATGACATATCTGCCTACCCTAAAATCCTTATAGCGTAGATTACCTAAATTGAAAACCAATATTTACCGTCATATTTCTAGTTTTTAAAAGGTATTACGCAACCTTCATGATTCGACCTCTCCGCCCACAACGGCAAAAGAGCATCCAACCGTAGAAAAACATAAAACAAAAGACGGCTGCGTTCGGAATATAATGCCTAATTTGAACTAGTCTTTCATCGGGGATATAGCTCAGTGGTAGAGCAATCGACTGCAGATCGATAGGTCCCCGGTTCAAGTCCGGGTGTCCCCTAAAATCCATCTTTTTGTGAAAACTTATTGTATGGAAATTGAAAGAATGTATTAAAGAAATTGGCAGTGAAATATTTTGAACGAAGCAACGATAGAATTAGCTTCCATTCTTCTTCTTAGCATCCATTTGTATTTATATTATTTTTTTAGCCGAAAGTCTGACAACCAGTCTTACCAAGGGGTATTGTATTACCCAGTAACTGGGTTATGGAAATCAGATAGGCAGTCCCTCCATGAAAAATATTGGTATCCAGCTGCATCCGGTTAGACTGGAAGCCGACCCCAACATATTTTGGAAAAGCTAGGCAGATGATTACATTATTTTGATGTGCTTATCTTGATGTTCAGGGATTTTTTATCCTTTTTCCACTTTCTACATCTATCGCTATAGGGTTTATATGTTCACGTATTTCCTTACCAAAATGATCATCAAACTGACCTGTTCTTGTCTGTGGAGATACCGTGGCTTAGTATGAGCTGTTCCAACATCTGGAGTCGTGAGAGGGCCAGTCGTGGATGCATGGAGGCTGCCACAGGTCGAACCAACTGCTGGGGGATTAGATGGAGACTCCTGCAAGTTATACAAACACGTGGTTTGTTTGATATTTGTTTTTATGTATCTGCAATCAGCCTTTCGGCTATAAGCAAATCTGCTGTTTGGTTCATGGCGTTGTTATGCAGGGTTCCAGTGAGCACCGCTAATATGGTAATTATTTATTCAGCTCGAGGACGTAGTGCCTTTTGAGGCGCTTGGTGATATTTGGTTTTGAAGCAGATCTACGGCTAACTGATTTGAATGGTTTTTAAGTTCGTCCTTGTATGCATTTTCAACCACAAATTACACTACACGTAGTAATTATTCACATTTTTTTCTTTGACGAGCTATTCGAGTTGTCTTCGGCTTTGAAATCTCTCTTTTCAACTTAGGTCGTTATTATTGGGTACCTACTTAAGCAAGACTTGTAATGACCGGCATGAGTCGTGAGCACAGATGGGCAGTATTAAATTGATGGATGGGCAGTTTTAATTAAATTGGAATTAAATTACACATTAAATTACATACATTATGAAATGTATGTAATTACACAGTCTCACAATTTGTACACATTCATACAATTAAATTCACTACTGCGCATGTGTCAGTTTGTGCTCACGACTCATGCCGGTTACTATACCAGAAGGAGATTTGTTACAAGTAATAGACAGACTGTACTATCATAAACAGGAGTAGTTTAGTAGTCTGCGCAGGGATTGCTTGCAGTCGGATGTTGTATCAGTTTTTTTTTACTTTCTTCGAAAGCCTGTCAAACTATCGACGCAAAAAACTCAATCATTTCCAAATGGTGAACTTTAACTAAACAAAATATAAAATCGCAATCTTACCTGACTTGAGGACAGTCAGCAACAGTAAGCACGGTATGCTGCGCGGTAGAATGCACCCTCGGAGCAGGGTCACCGCAGGCTCTCAACAGTTCAGGCAGCAGCTTCTCCAAGCAACGACCCACTTCGGCAGCACACACCCTGGAAATTGAATCCTTTCTGGCGATTTCCCTGAACAGAATTTTGAAACAAAATGAAACACAAAATTGAAATTTGTTGCAATTTTTGTTGACTATTCTCACCATGTGACTATTCTCACCATCTTAGTGAAACATTACATTGGTCCTAGACATTTCCAGTTTGAAGGTGAATGCTTCCCATCCCCTTGGCATATTTCTTGGCCCTCAATCACTTCTTACGACATCCATAGGGCGATAAGTAAAGGCTGTGTTACATTCAACGAGACGTCGGTTCCATGCAACAGAATCTACAGACGCCAGCATATCAAGCTACCCGAAACTGTCAAATTTTCTCAATCAACTTTGAACCTTATGCTTTAGCGATAAAGTTGAAAATCTATTAAAGAAATTTGACAGATTGTAGTAGCTTGATGTGCTGACGTCTGTGCCATAATGAAGTGTGCAAATCAGGCAATAGGATATTGTGGTGCAACTTGGGTGAGGGTAGGAGAAGATGGTGACACGCTGAGTCGATAGTGTGCATACTGAAGCGAAAATCATCGCGCGTTTTCTTCAGTCTCAGTTAAATATGTAAGTCATCATCTGCCTAGCCTTTTGGGGTTGGGGTCAGCTTCCAGTCTAACCGGATTCAGCTGAATACCAATATTTATTAGCCAGTGACCAGTAGTTACCAGTGTTTATTGTTTTTTTTTAGTTTTTATTGTTGTGTTGATTTATTGTTGTATTTTTTTTTAATTAAATATGTAAGTACAGAAAGAAAAGGTAACAAAGACCAAAACCTCACCTATCCGGCACAAACTCCTTGAACAGCACCTTAACAACTTCATTCGCTTGGCTGTACACGGAGAACACCTTGTCCCTCAGCGCCCTCTGCAACAAGATGGCGGCCGCTCTGGCGGTCTTGTTCGGAGATGTCTTGGTACTGCCATTAGATGGTGACGTCAGTTCTGCACGGAGACGGGATAGACCTTCCTCTTTGTCAAGGTAATTTTTGGAGTAGAATTTTTCTACCTGCAAATTTAAAATTGGTAGTTAAGTGTTGGTCCGATTTATTGGTTTGAGCATGTTGTAGTTGTGGTTTAAGCTTTAAATCTATTTTTCTTTCTTTCTTCTTTTCCTTTTAAGTTTTCATATCGTTTTTTTTCGAATTAGTGAAGAGTATAAACATTCTTTAGCTTTACACTTCGATCCATAATCTTTTCTGAGATCTTTTTTGTATACAGTCCTTTTGAAGACAGTCGTAAAGATGCTTTTTTTGCTTGATTTATGGTTCTAGTTTGGAATTATCCGAAGGCAATAGGGTAGAGCAGTAAATGTCTTAGAACCGAAAATTTGAAGACATATTGTGACATCTACCAAGCCGCACTGGGCCCGCGTGGCAGATTTTAGGCCCCCGTGTCCCAACAGTAGGATCATTTTAGGCTGATTATGTGAAGTCTAGGTTTAAAAACCAAGACAAATACAATTCTAGAATGAAAAATAACTGTTACGTACAAGTGGATAACCAAATATAAGTATAGGCAGCGCAGCATGTTTCCTCTCCCGTTCATTCAATTTGTGCGGCTGAGTCGAGCGCGAGTGTGACGTGGCAGCGCTTCCTCCACTGCACTCCTCCTCTCGACCCTCACGGAGGTACTCGTTGGTGTGAGAACTGGAACACAAGATCATTTATTTTGACACTCATTTTGAACTACATAATATGTAATCTTAAAATATAACTAGGCCTTGTTTGCAGGTCTACGCTTGTATCGGTCGGATTAAATCTTTTATGACGATGAAAAAAAAAAAAAAATCGTAAAAAAACATAAAAAAATTAAAAAATCTAGAGAACAAATCTCTAGATTTTTTAATTTTTTTTATGTTTTTTTACGATTTTTATTTTTTAAATTTTATCACAAAAAGGACGCATCCGCCAAGTTAAAAGTTGCCCGCGCTTTTTTTTCTTTAGAACATTATTTCCAGGGTTTCAAAAAAAAAAAATACTTACTGCCTCAAAGCAGGTAATAAACGCTCCTCATATGCCTCGAAGGTTGACCGTGGACCAGCGCTTTTGTTTCTACGCCTCACCACTGCCCCTGGAAAAGTTGACTTTCAATACCATTGTATGTAAGACAAGACAAGGTACGCACGGGTGATTTTTTCCCGCGCCGATTTTTTTTTTGGATTTTAAGGCTCCTACACACTATGCCGGCGGCCCAGCCGGCGGGCATGCCGCCAACAAGCCCGGCGGCATACCCGGCGGGTATTTGAGCAGCCGGGCTTGCCGCACAAACGAGCTGCACAATTAAAATGATGCTGGCGGCATACCAGCGCGGCAAAACCCGCCGGCTGTGCCGCCGGCATGTGTGTAGGAACCTTTAGAGCGCTAAGAGATAATACACTGAGAGTACTGCAGTGCTGCGGCTGCCGTGGCATTGTAGTGCATCAGGGACGTATGCGGATTATTAGGAATAGACGTGCATCCCTGATGACGCGTGTTCGCGGCAGCACCAACAGTATTCTCAGTGTGTTTGCAGATCGGTGGGATTACGCTGAATTTTCATTGTTTATCTGTGTCTGTAACCTACTAACACTGTAAAATTGTTACTAAAACCCTATGGACTCCTCTCTGAAATTAAAGTTTTCTTTTCTATTCTAAAGCACAGCTTAGCGCCGAAAGTTGGAAACCCAACAGTGTTTTTTTGATGCGCTCTATTGGATTCTCAATGCTCGACTCAACACTGAGAGTTGAAAATCCAGTGCGCGATAAATTCCCGCCGCGATATTTTTACGTTCGTGCGTACATGAGCTAAGTTAACAATTTTATTATAGATCCAGTTTCGCCTAATGAGACTTTCTCGTGACTGCTACACAGAATCAACCGTTATGTCCGTAAGTAATGAACTCTTGGTGTTTGGTATTTCGTTTTTCTTACCATTAGCAGCATTAGGTGTGATACTTCTTCTCGGACTGTCAGTCTCTTTCCTCAGTTCCTCTTCTTCTATCTTCTTGTGCACTTTCTCTTCTGGCATCATCTGGACGGGCTGGACTTGCACTGGCTCGGGGAATGAAGGTGGAATTTCTTCTTGTAAAGTAGGTTCTGGCGACTAAAATATTTTTCCCAGTTTTATTTAAAAGTAGGCTTATTTGGGCATAATGGCGAAAGACCTTAGATAAAGGTCCCATGAAATGGGGGGTGAGCCTATTGCCATCAACTGACCACTAATCCAGACTCCGGGCTGATGCTGAGAAATCCCAGATTGAAAAACCCAATAACACTTTGCCCGACCCGGAAATCGAACGACGCAGTACATAACTGGCGGCATGGTCCATCTCTGCGCAAACCTTGGGGGAAACAAGGCGTTTGAATCATCATCATCATCATCATTTCAGCCGAAAGACGTCCAATGCTGGACATAGGCCTCCCCCAAGCACCTCCACTTCGACCGGTTCTGTGCTTCTCGCAACCAACAGGTTCCTGCGGCCTTCATAAGGTCGTCGGACCACCTTGACCGACCGACGTCGGACCTTCCAACGCTACGTCTTCCGGTACGCGGTCGCCACTCCAGAACCTTTCGGCCCCATCGGCCATCTGTTCTGCGAGCAATATGCACTGCCCACTTCCACTTAAGTTTGGCAAGTCTTCGGGCTATGTCGGTTACCTTGGTTCTCCTGCGGATCTCCTCATTCTTGATTCGATCACGCAGGGAAACTCCAAGCATAGCCCTCTCCATTGCCCTTTGGGTGACTTTTAGCCTTAGGCGTTTGAATGCTTACCAAATTTTTGTCTGAAGAACCTTAGAATCCTCGCATTCAAATAACACTAATTAGTGCAAGAAATAAGTATCTAAATATTTGCAATTTTGCATCAAATTCCTTACCGGCTGCATATCGTGAACATCTTCCTCTTCCTCTCCATTAACATAATCCGGTTCATGTAGCTCAGGTTCAGGTTCTATGGGAGGAACTGGTGAGGGTATGTCCAAGCTGAGAGAGCCTGCTGCTACAGATGGCGAGAGGTGGTGGGAGAAGTCATACTCTTGAGGCATCGAGGAGTCGTTGCGGCGGTCCGGCTGAAAGAGATGGGACAATTTAGTTTTTTATAGGAAGCAAGGAGAAAGAAGTATTCGCGTAACGTAGAATTATGGACACACAACACTAGAACTCGCAGCGATTTGCCATCAAAGTGTGATTTCGCATGTCTGGACCTGTAATGCCAAAGTTGATCTTTGTATTGAATATTGTGCAGAATAAAAGTTTATCAAAGTTAAGGGAGGGGGTTTGGGGGTTAGGGGGGAGTTTTGGGGGGTTGGGGGGTTTGTTGTTAGTTTAGGTGGCCCAGAGGTAATGGCTCCGACTTACGAGAGAGAGCGCTTTACTTTGTGTAAATAATTTCATCACAGCTGCTCTCAAATCGGTGAAGGGAAACATCGTGAGGAAACCGGCATATTCTAGCACCAAACAATTTAAGACATAGATATGACAACTACCAACCCACTGGGCCGGCGTGGTAGATTACAGCCACTCCCTCTCAAAGAGAGTAGGAATGAGTCCCAGCAGTGAGAGCATTATAGGCTGATTATTGCTAAAGTTATATTTAGAAGTCAACTAAGTCTCACTCTAAATCTTTCTCTAGATACCAAGTTAAGATAAAGAAGAATAAAAGAAAATCGAAAAAGATTTATAGAACAGAACAAGATTTAGTATTGAGTACAGCAAAGGGGTAGGTATACCGTCTGCAATACATTACTCAGTTTAGTAGTGCAGTCGTGAAAATGTCCCAAACAGTCTGTTTTGCACTTTTCCTAATTCTATACACAACCATTTACATCACTCACCCCATCCTCTTCAAACAACCGACACAGCTGCGGATCCTCCTTGACCCCACACAGCGCATCCGCTATCCTGTCCCTCATCCGCCTCGCGAGCTCGAAGTCATCCCTTGCTGCTGCTGTGCGTTTGCGCAACCGCCACCGACCGATGCGGATGCCTGCCGATGCAAGCGCGGCGCCAGCTGATTTCAAGCGACGAGCGTATTCGAAACGTTCCTCTGAAAATAATTAAGAAGACTATAGAATTGTAGATCATATAATAAGACAGAAAGACACGTTCGCGTTTAAATAGTTTCCTACTGCCTAGCTACCTACACCTGCCCAGTGTGTGGCGTCAAATTAAATAGAGTATGACGATCCTATCATTTTTTCATTCTCAAATAAAATTACTTTATTCAAAACTTCCAGAAAAAGTATACATTGACTCCAGGAAAGTCCATTAATGTTATGAAGATCTTCTGCATCGTGACTTTCCAAACCGCAGCACTATTCTGTAACCATCTCACCGTGAAAACTTAGGTGAAGTGAGCTGTCAGTGTCATCCCACCATGCTAGATGCTTGGGATTTACAGTATTGATTGACAGTTCTCTTCACTTAAGTTTTCACGGTGAGATTTTAACAGAATGGCCCAGCAGTAGGCAGTAGGTATCCAAAACAATCCCAGGAATAAAAGCACCCTTCGTTCTTTCTAACTCACCACCAACAGCATTCTTCTTCTTCTCATCCAGACTCCGGACCAGGTCAGCAATATCGTTGTCCACGTACATGATGAAGGCAAGGTCGTCGTATGGCGAGTATGCTGGCTCTTTGCTGATTGGCTGGACTGGGGAGCTCTCATTATCTTCTATTTCTTCGCCCAGGACGTTTACTGCCATTAGTGCTACCTGGAGTGAATAGAAATAGATGGAGATAAAGGGGAGAATTTGGAGCTTTAAATAATTTCGGTTTTAGATTTTTGTATCCTTATGCTAGCTCCACCGTTTATGGTCGGTCCCACCATATCAATTTTCTTGACGGTCGGTCAAATGTCAAATTAGGTGAAGCGTAGTAGATCTTTGCTAAGTTAGTAATGCATAAATGAGTGGCCGAGAAAGTCCGACCAGATACCTAGACTAGACCATTCGAGAACTTTGCCTATAGTTATTTCTCCTGACATGAAGTTTATTCTGTTTAGGTATATCTGATCTATGTAAATTAGTATTTATTCTTTTTAGAGTTATCTACCCTTTGTTTCACCTGCCATGTTTTGCGTCTGCATCATCCAAAGGTTGACTGATAGAAAATGCTATTACTTGTGCATAAAGTTTTAGTAAATAAATAAACTTTGATAGGATTAATTTGAGGTAACGATTTTTAGAAAACAATATCTTTTAAAAAGCTGCACGTACCTACAACTCATTGCCAATCAATAAATAACATTGGAATAACGAAGTCATTGGTGTCACATCTTACCTGATCATCTTCTTTAGCTGGTGGGTGTGGTCCGGACAGCTTGAGTTTAACGAATCGGGCTATTGTTGGTTCTGGAAGGGCAGCTGATCTAAAGGCAGAACAACACATCTTTATTGCTCTTGATGAAACATAAAAAGAAGAGCACAAAGCCTTTACTCGCCTATGTCCTTCAATGTGGTCAATAAAAGTCTGTAGCGTCATCTAGACCGCCACGTGTGAACTACGCGTCATCTGACGTCACGCAAAATTCTGCATCGCGCAAGCAGAGTTTACCGCGCAACTAGCATAATATAGGTAATATATACAACGTGTTTATCAACCGTTGGGCAGTTGCCCGTCAGACACAACACCCGTCTGGTCGGAGGATCCTCCCTTTTCTATGGTGGATAAGTGAACTTTAGACCCTGTTAATCATACCTCTATATGTCTAACGCGCTGCAGAGCATAATGTGCATATTTCGATTATAATGTGGTTTTCTTATTTGCATAGAAACCGAGTGCCCGATGAGATTTCCCATCGGCAAAAATTACGAACTTTCATACCCCTATAGGGGAAGAATTCTCAAAAATCCTTCCTTAAAGCTCACCTTCTTTGTAAAAGGAAATCTTGTGCAAAATTACAATTACATCTAGACCATGTTTTGAGCTATGTTTTATCATTGATTGAATTTTTATTATGTTGCCTGAGGTAGCTGCGCGGTGCGGGAGGGGTGATTGTTGTCACAAGTTGACGAATCACTAAGCTCTCGCATCTCGTCACCACACCCCTCGCACCGCGCTGCTACCTCCGGCAACGTCTCCAGTTAAGCGGTCGACCTATAATTATATATTATCATCACAGAATCACATCCATCTGCTTTGAAAATCTGAACAAAACCAAACCATTTTGTTGATATCATTTATTTTCATTAGCACTGACCTTAGCTCTCTGGTCCTGGCTTGCTGTGCTGGTTTGGCGAGCGTGACCTTTCCGACACTGGTATAGGTGGCGCCACAAGGAGTGGCCGCCCCTTCGGAGACGAGCCCTCCTGACACCAGGACTTCCACGCATGACGCTGCCAATGAAGAGAACAAAACAAACAAGAGGACGTAAGTTTTTAACAAATTGTGGTACACTGAACACATTCGATTCTATAGTAAAAGTGAGCAGTGCTGCACACCTCAACCCTATTTCGAGTTAAACAAATATCAACTTTATTGCAATGACTATTAAGTTGATTTCAGAGTGACTAGCACTATTGAAAATGTTATAAAAATGTTTAAAAACAAAATCCGGTTCGATGCCAAAAGCCTCCAATCTCAGTATGCTGTGTTGTACTCACGTATGAGCTGATGGTGTGCTAACAGCTGCAACTTGTGGACTGACGTGACTCGCGCAAGCCTCAGTAACAGCTCGTGGGGCGGTGCACCCTCGCTGCGCCAACCGCGCGCTGCAGGACCCTGAGAGTTCAGCTCGCATGCTGGGTAGGAGCTGTCTTCACCTGGGCCAAGAGACAAAATCATAACTTTTAAAATATTTCACACGACCAACTTTTTACACTAGGTTCTTTGTAGGGACACATGGTAGTTGGGTAAGTGGCTTCAATGTTGAGAGCATTCACCATGGCATAAGTCGCAGAGCACGAAATCAAACGTGAACAGGCCAACCACACATAGATATACACCTAGATAACGCAAGAGCATCTACTTCGCGTGCCAAAAATCGCACCAGCTTACGTACAAAAATCGTAAGCCGCCACTTTCGCGATCAAGTCTGTGTACTGCTGGCTGGGTGAGCGTGAGCGCTGGCGCTAGGCCCCTGGGGTGGGCCAAGACGGGTGCAGCACGCGGCGGCGGCGTCTTTGAATCGATTTGATTTTCCCATCACTAAAACTATTTAGTGACAGGAAAACGTTGACTACCTACTCATAGTAGGTAGGTTGTCATAGTAGGTAGTCAAAAAATGGCACGCTTGGTTTTCATACAGATCGTGATACTTGCGTTATCTAGGTCTATCTATATCTGTGAGGTCAACTTATAGTGATCTCCTTTTTCTGCATTTCGTATGCCGATGAACTAACAAGAGCTCATGCCACTGTGGTAAGAAATGTTTGCTGGTCAGCAATTTTTGTCAACACGTGAGGTGCGCCGTTCGTAAGAGGAAGCCACTTATGAAGGCTACGTAAGTGCAATATGATGATCGAAAACCCTTTTTTTAAGTAAGTATGTATCGAAAGTTGAATCCCACCAAAAACATTTTCATGTAAAATGTTGCCAAGACGAGACCATATTGGCTCGCACTGCAGTCAAATAGTTTTCAGATCTCATATAGAGCCAAGCTTCTAGCCCTAACTCTACAAGCCCTAACTTCACAAACTCTACACCTTAGTCAAAATATGAGGCTTGGTCGTTTCATACGAAATTTCAGCTTTCTAGGACTTCAGGAATTACCCTAAGAATTTTGATGATCATCAATGAGTGAGTCAGTGACGATATCGGGTATTTTAGATATCAATAAAATCTAAAGTTTTTAGTATTTAAACAAGTCCACTATTGACATCATTCCAAGTCCGCATACAGCCAGACTTCGTATCTAATTCGTGCGAGCAGAAGTTTTAATGAACTAATTAGTGAACATGATTTTGACATTTTCAATACCAGTGTTTCACGGCTTACTTACTTACTCGGCGACTTTGGAAAGGCTACGAAGATGACTTTGCGTTAAGCTAGAGCCTAAACCTACCTGTAATTACGGGGGTGGATGAAAACGGGAAGCTACAAAAGTGAATAAGCTAAGAAAACGTGGGTTGAGAGTTTGAGAGAAAACACAATTTTCCGTTCGACCTACGCCTACGCTACGTAAGGTTAACGTAATTCCATTTCAAATGGAAATGAATGTATTTCATTTTCGATAATAAAAATTCCTTCTTGTCGTAATAACATAGTAAATTCATAGTATGAGTTTGAGTTGTTATGCAATGTTAATCATTTTAATTGAAGCGACTGTGGCGTGCATGACATTCTCAAACCCGAGTTCCAATTTATTATTCTTTCTTGGAAGCATGTCCTACTTAAATGTAACTTTATTAGACGGTCTTTGGTTTGGAATGAAAGGGTTAATAGTTAAGTAATCGGATTAAGTTAAAGTAGCGTTACTAAAGTCCACTATTGATGACCAATTTTACAAAATCGATCTAAAGGGTGTTTGGTAGAAGGACCGACACTATTTTTGAAGGATGTCATTTGCTAGCACAAAATGGTTTTTTTGTTTACTGTCAAAGATCCTCCTACGAATGACAGCTGGGACCAACGGCTTTTTTAACGTGCTTTCTGAGGCAGGGAGGGTCTCGATATGTAGGTAATGGATGTTCACCCATCCACGAACCGACCGCGGCAAAGGCAGCTTGTTCGATCGACCCGTACGGCTGTTATTATTTAGCCACGAGGCCCTTACTCTTGGATAACCTACTGGATAATCTCACTATTAGTAGAAAAGGCAACCTCTCCTCTATAGAGGTATGAGGAACAGGGTGTAAAGTTCACCCATACTCTATAGAAAAGGGAGGACCCTCCGACCACACGGGTGTTGTGCGGGCAACTGCCTGTCGGATCGTTGTATCTATCTATGCTAGTTGCGCGGAAACTCTGCTTGCGAGATGCAGGATTTTGCTTGACGTCAGTATGACGCGTTGTTCTCATGTGGCGTTGTAGATACTGCTAAACTCTATTAGATAGTCAAGAATATTAATACATATAAACTGTCTGAAATCGCAATTAGGTGAAAGCAGAACCTACAAAATGAATAGAAAAATTTTGACATATTACAATGTAACAACTTATGTAAGGACAATATTCTTAATGAAAGAAAAGATTGCACTTTTCAGCTTTTTCATTAGGTTTACTACGATTCTCTCAAAGACTTTTGTAGTTACTGAAAAGGTTACAATTATAGAATACATAATCAGCCTATAATGTTCCCACTGCTGGGCATAGGCCTCCTCTCGGTGAGAGGAAGTGGGCCGTAATCCTTTTACTATGGGACCAAACCTGAAATCGCGAAAAAAAACAGCTATTCCTTACATTTATATTCGTATAACTCGTCAAAAGTATCAGCAGATTTTTTTTTCGCGAGATCAGGTTTGGTCCCGTAATAAAAGCTGTTCATAATGATGAGTAAAATTACCTCTTTAGAGGTTGTATATTAATGTTTTACCAATAACCCTGTATAAATTATTCGTCTAACAAAACGGGGGTAAGGGGTTCCATCACCTCTAAATACATCGGAAATAAGTCATTTAGAAGCGACACTCGTAGAGGGTCTCTATTTATAGATTGACAACGAAAAACGTCATGTCTGTATTCCCCTCGGTCTTGACCTACCTAAAAGAGGTAGGCAGCTTTAAGAAAATTGAAGTCTATTATGTTCCCACTGTCTTCTGCCTCCTCTCCGTGAGAGGGAATAGGCTCTAATTCACCTGCTAGTAATCCTTTAGGTCCATGTCATAGAGGGTGAGCATTACCATCAACCAAGCACGACTCATGGTCCAGATTGGGCTGCTATTGAAATTGTCTATAGTCCGACTTTTAATTAGCTGTAGTAAAATGACACTTCTTAATAACTCATTTCGGGCTGAGTATAGAGATAGGAACTTGCCGCTAGGCGCTTGTCGGCATCGACAAGCGCCTAGCGGCAAGTTCCTATCTGGTTGGCAAATCGGTACCGGTTACCTACCATGAATACACCCTTTTTTTTTTTTTTTTTGCGGTTGGGAAATCCTCAAATGACCCCTCCCGCTCTGGGTGGAGCGGAAGGGAGTGTCAGACTCTTACTGACTAAAACCCACCCGTGTTCCTTCCTTAGCCCTTTATGTTCCGGGCCAACGGTAACCCTTTCGGATAATCCCGCTGACCCGGCAGATGAATACACCCTTAGGCTAGGAACTCACGGAGCGATTAAAACCGTTTTGAAATAAAACCGCAGAACCACGACCGCGGCGGTTGCGGGTGAAAATCGCTCCGTGAGTTCCTAGCCTTAGCTAGTAGATTGGCAGGTGTGCATTACATACCACCCTATCACATAGAGGAGGCAGACGACAATGGAAACTTTATAGACTTCAATTTACTAAACGAAGTATTATCTGCAAGTCAGCAAAGCATATGCTTACAAACTCTCTTGTCTTGATCACCACAGCACCTAAATTATTACTGCCACCTTCAAACAAACCGGGTGCTAACTCAATTGTAACTCATCCATATACTAATATTATAAATTCGAAAGTAAATTTTCACGCCTAAACCACTGAACGGATTTCGATAAAATATGGCAGAGAGATACATTGCATTCCGGGGAAGGACATAGGATAGTTTTTATCGGCATACCTTGCGGGCGAAGCCGCGGGCGGAAGCTTGTTAAATAATAAAACAGTTTGACGAACTATTTCCAATACCAGACAGTACGAACTGAAATATAATAAAAAAACAATAATTATCGATCGATCGTGATGGCTGTGGCTTTACATTATTAATCAAATAATACAGTCGTAGGCGAAGAATAGTTCACGTTATGGTATTACGTATGTACGTACTTTAATGGGATAATAACAATAGAGTACTAGGACACAAGGCACTTTATACTTGGTAGATTAAAGAAGCTACTTAAGTATGTATATCAGTGCCTAGTACTTATTACTATTTTCCTATTAGAGAATATGAAATATCTGAAAAGTGTATTAGGTATATCTACACCAGTGGGGTAATTGCTTAACACTGTCAGTAGCAAATGGCTTTCATTTTGACAGTCCAACAACATTCATTGCGTTATTTATGTTGTTGAGCAGACAATTTTTTCGAACATATGAAGCAATGGATTAGCAATATCCTTCAATATGATTCAGATTGTGATTGATAGTCTGTGCTTGCCCGGAAATACAATTTGTTACCGCTAGCAGATAGGTAGTTTTTCGATTTCAATGAACGAAAAGCGGCCACTGCTGGACTAGAGATCCCTCAAGCATTGACACTTCGACCGGTTCTGTGCTTCTCGCATCCAGTGGACTCCTGCGGCCTTCACCGTCATCGGTACACCCTATGGGAGGCCTCCCAACGCTACGTCTTTCGGTACGCGGTCGCCACTCCAGAACCTGTCGGCCCCATCGGCCACCTGTTCTGCGAGCAATGTGTCCTGCCCACTGCTACTTTGGCAATTTTTCGGGCTATGTCGGATACCTTGGTTCTCCTACGGGTCTCTTCATTTCTGATTCGATCGCTTAGGGAAACTCCAAATAGAGCCCTCTCCATTGCCCTTTGGGTGACTTTCAGCTTTTTATTGAGGCATTGTGCTCGTAATTTGTATATAGTATTCCAACAGGCACACAATATAGTCATGCTATGTTCACATGCACGCCGTGCAGCCCGGCGGGCTGCCTGGCGGGCTGCGCGGCATGCAGCCCGCCCCAGGTCGGCGAACATTCAAGCTGTTCACACGCACGCCGTCGTGTCAGTCAGCACGCCCGGTTCGCGGCATTCACGTTCACAGGCGCGTTTACGGGCTCGGGCGTACCGTTTACACGCTCGTGAATGTGAATGTGCACGTTGAATGTCGAGTTGAACGCGCGCGTGTGAACATAGCATTATATTTTCAACCGACATTGATCAAAGGAACCAAAATACCTACATGTCTTTATTATTAACAAATCTTGCTTAGACCTTGGCGCTAAGCGAAGCCCGAAGACTCTTTTCATCAGGTGGTCCAATGGCTTGTTTGCCTCCATAAGGAAAGTGCTAACCTGCCTTTCAAATGAGAAATAAATTACCAATGTTTCATACACGTAGACAGACGACAAAATGTTTTCTAAACAACCAAACGTTCTATGTTTTAACATCCATTTGACAATATAGACATCACTTCATGGAGTTTTCCACATTTCCTTTATCAAATAGAGTCCCTTAATTGATAGCACGGAACTGCCATTAGTGTAATAGTCACTGGGAATACTCAGTACTCACAGCCTGTACTCAGCTACTGAATCAATGATAGCATTCACTAATTGCTGCTACAGTTCGATTTTAATGGAAAAGGGACTTTGTTTGCAGAATGTAGAGTTGGGTTTTGTTTGATAGAGAAAATAAGTAATGGTGTTGTTCTTTTGTTTGTTGAACGTTCATAATTTAGTTTTAGGTTGACGATGAAATATTGGTCTCGAACCTTGGTCGATTTTTTCGTTTTTGTTCTAGAATTTTCCAAATAAAATTAAAGAAAGTTTCCACTAACTGATCATTCTTGATGTCGTGTGATCGTTTACGACTCAATAGATGATTCAATCTAGAATGAATTCTAATTCGCGAATTTAGACCTTAAAGCCTAGACAATCGCTTTCAAAACATTTCGAATTTCTACAAAAACTTTCAGCAGGATTGACATTCCTAAGCTTTTCGGTACTTAGCTTTTAACAAACCAATACATTTTTAACTTTTCCAATACTTGATAACACTGGTAAAAGAAGAGAGCAGTGGTGGCCCCGTGGTAGGTAACAGCCGCGACTTACGAGTTATGTAGATCGTAGGTTCGAACCCAGACAGGCGCTTTACTTTGTGTCAATTATTTCATCACCACTGCTCTCAAAACGGTGAAGGAAAACATCGTGAGGAAACCGGTATGTCCTAGAACCAAAAATTCGAATACATGTGACATCTACCAACACGCACTGGGCCCTCGTGGTGGATTACGGCCCACTCCCTCCCACAAAGAGGAGGGCCGTGCGGGCTGTGCCCCAGCAGTGGGAACATTAAAGGCTGATTCTGGTTATAGAATAGATCATGGATTATGCGGCCCTATATCTATAAATCGTTATTCATCACACATAAATCACACTAATATCATAAAGGCGAAAGTTCGTGAGTGTATGTGTTTGTTACTTCTTCACGCTCAAACGGCTGGACCAATTTTGATAAAATTTGGTATGGAGGTAGCTGACACCCTGGATTAACATTAGGCTACTTTTTATTCCGATATTCCCACGGGATCGAAACTTATGCGGGTGAAACCGCAGGGCGCAGCTAGGTCTATAAAGGGATATCATCTCATCTCAATAACTAGAGGACCATAGGTATAGATTGGAATGTATGTGAAGAACCTTCACTGAAGGTGCTATCATGCATCTACATCAGGGGGCCTAAAAATGCCACTTTGGCAGAATCATAAAAGGATAACATTATAAATCATAAAGGACAGTTAACTGTTAAGTTAATCGTATCAAATCCCAATGGTGAAGGATTTTTCAGTTATTTTTTCAGTCTGTGCTAAAATACCAATGAATCCAATCCAAATCCAATCCCAATGTCTTTGATTATACGTACCTACGTCGTGCAGCGAAAAAAAGAAAAACAGGACTGTCTTCGCTATGTTTTGATTCATAATGTTATCCTTTTATGATTCGGCCAAAGTGGCCCATTCAAAAGGCCATGGCTTTGATTCGCAAAGGATGTATTTTATTGTGGTCCATGAAGGGGTTCCCCTTGGATGCGCGTGAAACCGTTGGCAACATCTAGTACTTAGCCTATAATTTTAGAGCCACACATATCAAGGTCGGGAGCCTGGGACTAGCCGAGGTTAAGGTCAGTTCATCTGCAGATTACACTCCTACGTTTCCGAACCGGGGTAATGACTGCGGGTTGATTTACGGGATTTCATTTAATTTTCGTTATTGTTCCTCTCAGCATGACCAAACCATCAACTCAAAAGTTTGGCGCTCGTCAACATATTAATAAATTAATTGACTGTAAAGGATAAAGAGAGCAATATTATGAAAACCGGTCTCCTGGCGTGGCGAAGAAAGAAAGTAAAGATTATGTACTTAATTTGTCCCTTTGAATATACTTATAGAGCCGGTTAAAAGGGCAAAGGTGAAATCATCACGCAAGATATTAAAAACCCTGGACAAAAAATAGAAAAAATATTTTTAAAGATACCTAATTATTGAAGTAGTTTATTTCGATGCTTAGTTCACAATTGTACTAACTACAAAATTTTCAATTTTCACTTTTTTAGTGCCAAATACACTAAATGTCGTGCTCTTTCGTTTGCGCGTATCGAAATACCGATAATCCGTCTCTTTCTACCAAAAACGCAGTTCACAGTTGTATTAAATAAGTTGATGAATGCCTTATGAATGCTCTACTATACTAATGACCTTTATTTTTATAAATCCAAACAAGACATACTTTAACTGATTTTAAGTTTCTCAACTGCAGAAAATTTCAAAACACAAACGTATTATATACACTTGCAATATCTGCTCATACTTTTTAGCAGTGCTTTATTAGTGAACTATGTGTTGATAGTACAAAAGAATCACTTTTACTTTAAGAGTTTTGGAATTTTTGAAAGTGCACAAAGGCATTAAATCGTTTTGAGATATAGTCCCATTTGTACAAGTGTGCTTAGTACTATTTACTTGAAGGGGTTTGGGAATTTTTACGTTTTTAGATTCTCATGACAACACTGTTATGGGACGAATGTAATGGCAAAAAAAGGTTCTACTGAAATCTCTATCTGAAATCTGTATAGAAAGAGCGCGAAAACTTATAAGCATATTCACTTTGCGTGAATATGCTTTGGTGATAGGGTCTGCTAAAATCAAAGTGAAACCCTACGATGTTATTATTATGAAACACGGGGAATTCTGTGATTTGAAGGGATTAGCAAAAAATGAGCATTTGTTTCTATCCAGCGGGGCCCCGTGAGCTATGCTCATAAAACTAGTAGCAATACTTTGTTTGTTCAATTTACCTCATGAATTTATCAAATCAACAAATCACGATAAATGGCCTCATCCAGCGAGGCCCCCGGCTGTATTGCACTCGTAACATAAAAAAAAAAAATTATCGCATCTACTCCTCTATTCTCTCCTTTATTCTCTATTCTCTTCTCGATTCATGTATTAAATTTAAGGAATTTTTGATGGAACAGGAGAAATTCAGCATGAAATTTTTGTCTTTCCAGCAGGGCCCTTTGTAATTAGAATGAATACGAACAGAAAACGCGTATAATTATATGAGAAATAACATAAAATTGGGCTTAGTCCTCTTAAAATTTTGATTGCAAGTTCGAAAAAATATTTCGTGATTGTAGTTTGAAAAATGTTTGTATTATACACAAAAAAAATAACATTATGAATATGAATCACTGATTTATTATTAGTTGTTGGACCTTGAACCAGCCTGATAAAACTGTTAAATATTTTGAGTTTTTCACTTAATGCACATCAACATAATCAATTTTAGTGCACAAATGTAATAAATGGGGGGTTGTATGTTTATTTAGCTATTTTTTAAATGTTATGGATATACTAATATTACAATATTGAGTTAAGATAGAGTTAAAGGACTAGTCTTGTGAATAGATGCATAATTGTTTTATTATTTTACTTTGTTTTCGTACTGTTCACGTCTAAACTTTAAAAAACTTTAAAACGCTCTCCTCAAAATCGACAATTTTGTAGTTAGTGCATTTGTGAACTAAGGCATCGATTTATAAAAAAAATACTTTTAAATATAGGTAGGTACTTACTTGTCGCATACACCACATGAAACGGAATGCGTTTGGGCATTTTAAAAGAACAATTTAAAACACTACCTCTTTATTTTTAAATCCAAATATATATTCACTTCCATAGCTACTAATATTATTGTACTAATTGAAAACAAAACACTGTCAAATCATTTGGAAACACATTATTTTGGTTAGAAACATATTTTGGTAATTTTCTTTAAAGACTTTACATTTTATAGGTAAATAAAGAGTATTAATGTAAGATTATAGTGGGACTGTGTGTTAGAATAATAGTGGGAAAGAGTGAAGTTGCTCCGAACTGTGGACTGTAAATTAATCAATATTGGCGCGGGTGAGTTCGCGAGGTAGATTCTCGCGCAGGCCGCAATGATTGTGGCGCCATCTTTTATCCAGATATTGTACTAAGAGAAAAACTTTTGGGGCAGTTTCACCATCATTTACTATAATGGTAAATGATGGTGATAAACTGGCCCAAAAGTTTTTTGTTTTCGTGTGCGGTCATTTAGTGTGCCATCCATCACTCTAATTTTCAGCTTGGTAGAACACAAGAACTAAAGCTATGGCACGTTTTACGTCATTATCATTCCGACCGAACTTCGGTCACCGAAGTATCGGTTTTGGTTTCGGTCAGTTTCGGCCTAAAACTGGTCCAATGTTCGGCCTGCTCGAAACTGGCGTATGGCGTTTGTAAGCCGTTGGTTTTTATATTATGCAAACTACTGACAGATAGACACAGATAGCGAAGACTTAGGTAGTATTAGTAATGAGGTCCCGTTTTCACCCTTTTGTGTACAAAACAAAAAACTAATGTTTACTTACAAATAGAAGTTATTTAGGTTCTTAGCAGACATGCTGCTTTTAGTATCAGCCCAAGTATCAGAGATTAGAGATTTATTCGCTTTCTGGGAAATTGATACAAGTTCTAAGGGCAACAGTAGATGCATCGTAATGACTGCGTGTTCACAATGGCAAAATAATACATTTCGCGATAACTTCGACGCTGGC
Source organism: Oligia fasciuncula (assembly GCA_963082905.1). NCBI lineage: Eukaryota > Metazoa > Arthropoda > Insecta > Lepidoptera > Noctuidae > Oligia > Oligia fasciuncula. The sequence continues at coordinate 12,960,511 of OY720408.1, forward strand.
TCGTGTTTTGGCGACTCGTTTCGTATGAAACGGTTTAATGTTTCTAACGATGCTGAATTGTTTGACGGAGAGATAAAGCATTGAATTGGATTTTTATGTAATTATTTAATGTAATCGACCTTCCGAAAAGCGATTAAATCGTTGATTGCTAATGCGAAAATTTTGCGGTGTAAAGAACTGAATCAAGCATCTGAAAACTGACTAAATCGCTAATGGCAAAAGTTAACAGAGTAGGTAATATCTGCTAAGGCCCTTAGTTAGGGCTCATTTTTCAATCGTCATTTTGGAGTTTTGACAATAATTAAGTAGTTTTCTTTTAGTAGTAATTGGATAAAAGGAATTTTTAATGATTGCAATATCGGCCCCTTTAATCAAATAATTTGTTACAAATCTACAAATAATGACGGGTGTCAGAAAATAATGAAACTTTTTCTCAACTTCATAAGTTTCGATTTTGGTTTCGGCCGAAACTAGAAGAGGAGCCGAAGGTCACGGTTTCGATTTCGGCTGAAAATCATGTTTCGATCGGACACTAGGCATGAGGGATAACAAAGTAAGACACACTGAAAATACATACTTTAATAAATAACAACATTTTGTTGATTCTTAACTATTTAAGTACGTATAACAACTTTGGCACAGTTTACAAAATGGCTCCTGAATTACGAAACAGCTGTTTGGCATAATTTTTTTACTGTCATTTATCTATTTTATTTAAATGGGTAGTTATTTACAATTTAAGTCATCGGATAGTAAGGTGGTCATTGGCTATGGAAGTCTGCAATACCAGAGATACAATACAGACCCGTTACCACCCCACAAAAGTTGAAATGTTACAATATGCCAAACGTTGGCCAGTTGGCCGTAAAGTACAGCCGATTCTGTAAAAATCTCACCGAGAAAACTTAGGTGAAGTGAGCTTGAAATTAACTGTCAATAGTGTCAATCCCTAATCCGCATTAACATTAAAATAAAGTTGATATTTGTTTAACTTGAAATAATATTAATTTGAAACAAGTTTGAATAGACTTTATATAGCTTCACGTGGATTGACAGCTGACCTTACCTAAATGTTGACGGTGAGATTTTAACAGAAAGCATTGCAGGAGCCACACAACTTTGGACGAACGTTGGCTACAAATCATTTGATACAATAGTTATTTGCAGTCGTCGCGGTAACGGATAGAATCCAGTTAAGGTAAGCAGTTACTCTGGTGTTGGTTCCTGGTGTATCTGACGCACAGAAGCGGCCGAAACTGACGATGCCGATGTTGTGGAGTGCACCGGTGTTGGGGTCGGTCCATAGAAGTGGGCCGCCGGAGTCATCCTGCGAAATAAATCGATGAATCTATGTCACTCTCTAAAGCCCTTTGTACAGTCACCAGCACTAATATGTCAACACTTGGCAACATTCAATTGCGATTTTTTCGTGAAATAACGAATGCAACGTTGAAATACGACACTTTACACAAACCTATGGGTTCAAAAATACTTTGTTCGTAATAACATAAAATTTCATTCAAAACTAAAGAAGAAAATCGTCTTTGAATAAAGCCAAGTGTATACATACGTATGCTCGTGACTGTACACACACGTTTTTCATGTAAAGCGAAACCTCTTGATCAGACTGGTTCCAGGCCATTATTCAATTAACTTCGGTACGCATGTAAATTGAGTGACTCTCTCTTTGATCTTACCTGACATGCGTCTTTCCCGGCGGTCCAGGTGCACATCTGTCGGTCGGTGACCGCGGCTCCCCTCGACCTGCAGGTGGTTTGTGGGAGCACGTCCAGGTCTGCCTTCATGAGGACATTGGAACTCGGCCCGCCAGGGTAGAGAGTGCCCCATCCTGAAAATTAATTTTGTAATAGTACCATCGTTTTTTGACAATTGAGGTGAAATAAAGTCGCTCTGTTTGCATTCGGGTCATATTAACACCCTACACCAATGCTGGGACACAAGCTTCCTCACTATGGGAGGGATTGGGTCGTAAGCCCGTAATCTACCACGCGGAGTCGCGGACCCAGTGCGTGTTGGTAGATGTCACATGTCTTCTAATGATTAACTTTTGGACATGCAGATTTCCTCACGATGTTTTCCATCACCGTTTTGAGAGCAGCGGCGGGTCTGGCAGGTTGTGTATGTGAGTTTAGATGTTTGTCAACGCACCCACAATACAGGAGGAATTCCTAGAGAGCATTGCAAACATTGCAGGTAGGAATACTTATGTTTAATCGTAATGTGGACCTACCCAGTACAGCAACTTTGGATCCAGCGAAGTTATTGTTCACGAACCGGAAGGGCATACAGACGGGCTGCACGCGGTCATTGAACTGTATCGCTTGTGCCACCCACACAACCGCGATGTCGTTGTCGTAGTTAGTGCTAGAAAAAATCTCTAGATTATTATCCATACTTAATATTATACATTCGAAAGTATGTAATTAGTCTGTCTCTCTGTCTGTATGTTACCTTTCACGCCTAAACCACTGAACGGATTTCGATAAAATTTGGCAGAGAGATAGTAACTTAGAATTCGCGAGTTGAATGAAAAAATAAATACACCCCCCTTCTTCCCCCTCACCTCGCCCTCAGTCGAACCCCTAAAGTTGGGAAAAGGTATGTGTCTTAGTACATGTTCACTTACGTAGTAAAAGATGGATGGATACTGAATTGGGAAATGGCGTACGCCTGAGTGCCTGTAGCCTGCGCTGAAATACAAAAGAGTTTAATGTGTTAAAGGTTGCTGTTCTGCATAGCCACTTTATAAGTTGTAGCGAAGGAAAACGGGTCTTCTTTCGTACCATCACGATCTAGAATAGCATGCCGTGATTTAAGATTGATACACCCTAATTGCGTAACACACGATCAATCACGATCTGAATCATTTTGAGGAATACCTACTGCTAATCCATTGCTGTATATGTTCGAAAAATTTGTCTGCTCAACAACGTAAATAACGCAATGAATGATGTTGAATTGTCAAAATGAAAGCCATTGCTACTGTTAGTGTGTTATACAATTACAGTTGACACCCGACAGTCAGTGGTTACTGGTTGGTCACATCTGCATGTATCGTATCGTATCATTGTGTGAAACTTGTGACGATAAAATATCCAAAAGCGATTCCAGCATAAACACACAGCTGCGTAGAATGTGCACGGAGAGGTTCGTCACACTCGTCACGCTGCGCGGTTCATTTGTTCGTCAGCCACACATCCGTGCGTAGCGTGGCCGTGGACGATCTTGTCTATAGTCTGTTTCAAAAGTTTCTGATGAAAGTGTAAACAAACTCTCAGATTTCATTCTTATGTTACGGTAACATTATCGCGATAACGCGAAATACACTTCGCGCACTCTCTCTCACACATCGCTCGACGTCCCGATGCAACAGAGAGTCGCGCTCTCTGTTGCAGCGAGTCGTCGACGAGTGGAGTTCGCGTTATCGCAACAATGTAGCCGTAGCATCACAATAACTCACTAAAGGGAATTATCTCAATTTGTTGTTAAATGATCTTTTGGGTGGTTTTAAACAATTATAATTTCGGCATATGTAGTCAAATAATCAAATCAAAGCACTTCATTTGTACGTGGAACTATAAATTGACGTCCACAAGTACATTTTCCAATCAAACAAAATTAAATGGTGTTTGTAAACATATTATTATTCAGATACCTTTGGAACAGACCATACATTTTCACCTATATTTGAATTATGAATTTGAGATAATTTTCAATTTGTTGAACACCAAACTGAATGTCATACTCAGCAAAGTTCAAATTCCATTGCAACCAAAAACTTATAGGACACTTTTGTTACAAATGGCCACTCAAAAATCAACTTAGAATACATTTCACTAGAGTAGATAACTGATTAAGTGGTGATGGATGTGGATGTGAATTATCTGAGATTATTGACACTGCTATAGCATAACAACTCACCGTTCGTGACATCATGTAAGCCGACGACTACTCCGTAGTTATTCACTGATTGGTTGGCCACGCAATGGGCAGCCGTCAAGACATGCCTACTCGATATGATGACTGCCCCGCATTTGATCTGCGAAATCCTTAAATCTGCCAGGCCGGCCATCATCGTGAACTCGTTTACACCAGTTTCTTGACCTCCTACTATACGATCCTAGAATTCAATGGAAAAGAGAGAACTGCCATTACTTGTTTTTGTCTAGCTAGAACTATTTTTTTAACCCATTGAGATGTCTCAGACAAGGTGTTTTTAGGGTTCTGTACCCAAAGGGTAAAAACGGGACCCTATTACCTAGGTACTAAGACTCCACTGTCCGTCTGTTACCAGGCTGTATCTCATGAACCGTGATAGCTAGACTGTTGAAATTTTCACAGATGATGTATTTCTGTTGCCGCTATAACAACAAATACTAAAAACAGAATAAAATTAATATTTAAGGGAGCTCCCATAAAAGAAACGTGTTTTTTTCGGCGTTTTTGCCTTGTGGTACGGAACCCTTCGTGTGCGAGTCCAACTCGCACTTGGCCAGTGTTTTGTACTCTCGTAAACACGAGTCTTTGCTATTGGGATTAGGAAGTATTTATCTCGTTCCGTATCGGACTCACTCTTGATCATTTTTCCGAGAACTTTAAATATTTTGCGGCCTTGAATTTTCTTTTTTCTCATTATTTTGCATTTGATCAACGCTCCCTACATGCTTAAAGTCTTTCAAATCCTTGTTCCCAATTAAACAAAATCTAAAAAAGTACTTATAAATTAAGTTAATTTCAGAATTACCTACTAGAAGGTACAACTGAAGTTATTTATGATAGATTTTATGTTCAGGTATTAAAGTTAACCATATTTGTCTATATGATGGGAAACAAAATAGCGAACGCAGTATAGTCACCTGTCTTCTTTCTCCACACCTGCACCCAGAAGGTGGAGTGACAATAGCTTGAGTTGTCACTGTACACTGGAACCTGCCTCCAGGACTGGATTGACTTGTTACTAAACCTGTAATATGATTGGTTCTATTGGAATCCACCAATTACGTAAGTCGGCTCGAGTGACGTTCACAGGGAGCTCTTGGTAATAGGCTATTTGACTGGTTTCTGATAAACATCTCAGATTATTTAATGGTGTCTAACGAGCCCACAAAAACCTATTTCTTCAAATTGCTTAATGTATTCTTTTAAAAAATAGTAAATAAAAATGTACTGTTTAAATAAGCCGCCAAAACTCTATCTTTAACAATATGGCGTCGTGACGTCACGATTCACGTAAACAAACGTTGAGACTGTCGAGATACTAGACAAAAGTCATCTGTTCTGTCAACGATAGACAGAAATTTACTAAATCATGACGTCATCTTAAGTTCAGCCAATCCAGACCGTTTTCGATAACGTGGCGCCAGATTTAAAAAGATGAAGATTTTTCGGGATTTTTTTTATAAATAATACATTGTTTTGTAGTAAAATTAATGCAAATCGCTTTTAAAAGCGATAATCTATACGAGTGTCAATAATTATGACCTTATTTTTTACATTGTCAAATAGCCTATTTGTGCATATTTTGTTTTGTGAAATATATTTTAAACAATACATGATGACACCGTTAGTTTGGATTTGGCCACAGCATAATCAGCCTCTAGGTAATGTTCCCACTGCTGGGACACAAACCCCCTCTCTGTGAGAGGGAGTGGGCCGTAATCTACTACAGCGGGTCCGCGAATTAATTGATCATATCTAAATCATGTCTTCGAATTTTTGGTACTAGGACAATGCCGGTTTCCTCACGATGTTTTCCTTCACCGTTTTGAGAGCAGTGGTGATGAAATAATTTACACAAAGTAAAGCACAAAATTCCTGGAAGCATTTGGGGGAGACCTTTGCCCAGCAGTAGGACAGTATAAGAAAGCACCTGTCAGGGTTCGAACCTGGTCAGCGGGATTGTCCGAAAGGGTCACCGTTGGCCCGGAACATAAAGGGCTAAGGAAGGAACATGGGTGGGTTTTAGTCAGTAAGAGTCTAACTCTCCCTTCCGCTCCACCCAGAGCAGGAGGGGTCATTTGAAGATTTCCCATTCGAAAAAAAAAACAAAAAAAAAAGAGTGTTCGAACCTACGACCTACAACTCGTAAGTCGCAGCCGTTTCTACTGGACGCCTGTTTTGTCACTTGCAACAAAATCTGAAAAGCCCGCAAGGCTGAGTAACTGTAGTCTATCTAAGGATACAAGTGCCCAGTTTTCGAGAATAGGTGTTCGTCTCCTATCACACGATAACTTTTCAAAATTTTAACCACGGCTTTGCCCGTGTGGAGGGGAAAATGATCCCACCTAAAATATCCAAATCCCTTGTCCTGATCCAGTTACCTGGACCTGGAACTGATAAGTTTCGAAAAACTGGTTAAACATTTGGTTGAAAATAAAAGCCATAAAGTTGAATCTGGCTGAGAACATGTGCTAGGCCTCAAGGTGAACCGATGCCCTATTGAAGGTTACCAGACCAGTCAATATGGCGCCGCTTGGAGGAGGCCTATGTCCAGCAATGGACTTCTTTCGGCCGACATGATGATGATGATGATAGTTGTAAATACCGATGGAGATCCTTTGGTTAATGGAAGTCGCGGAGAGTGACCCCGTATTGCAGTATTGATCAGCTCCATTCAACTGCGGATCCCCGGTTTTCGACACCAGCAGGCGGTCCATAGAGCAGGATGCTGACTAGAAATTGAAAACATTTTGTTTAGTGCTCATGTTTTACTTGGGAAGTAGTTGGAGGCATTTATGATGGTACAGTCAGCAACAAAAGTTGATTAACACTTCAGTTTTTTTAATCTCAGTTATAAAATTTTATCTAAGGTCCAGCCTTTTGAGCGTGAAGAAGTAACAAACATATAAACACACACACACACTTACAAAGTTTCGCCTTTATAATATTAGTGTGGTAGATATTTATCATTTTAAATTCTATGCGTAAACATAAACAAGTAATTTATCGACTCCAATTTATAAGATTAAATCAAAGACGATATATTTCTTAACAAAAAAATGATTGTTTAATGTTTTTATTAGAAAAGTACTTATTTCGCAATAAAGACCTTATCTAAAAATAGTGTAGGTAAAACCTACCCTACTACAGAACTCTAAATGAGTTTCCGTCTGTCTGTCGAAGTTCAAACTTGCGATCCAGGATTCGGCGCCCAATTAACAACGCCATCTAGGGAGGCAAAAGGTAAACTTTTGACTGGCATGGCGCGGCGTCAAAAGTTTAGTAGAGTTTCTGTGCAGTGTATTCTACCGTTTCTAAGCAGGGTTATTTTGAGTTATTATCCATGACAAAAAGCCCCAATGCAAATTAACTATTTCTATCTCACCTGTGGTATTCTAATCTCCGGACAGGTCAGGCGACAATTGTACCCAGTTGGACAGTCTACGATCCAGCGGCACGTCGAGCCTGGGGTGTAGTTGTTTGGGTAGTTGGGACTGTATATATAGCGGGTACTCCCCACCGGAATCTGAGAAATAAACAACAATTAATACCGACATTATTGATATCTATATTTTAATTTGGTTGAAATCAAGACTGATATTAACCAGTTTCAGAAAAGCAAGTCAAAGTATGTAATTTATTTATCCATTTATTTCAGGCATCAAGGTTATCGTATGTGTTTATATGGATAGACGTAGCGTTTATGGAAACTCTTCCAGTATTCAGAAGCCCAGGGGGCCTAAAAAGGCCACTTTGACAGAATCATAAAAGGATAACATTATGAATCATAATAAGGTGAAGACAGTCCGTGTTTTTCTTTTTTTCGCTGCACTACGTAGGATAATCAAAGAGATTCGGATTGGATTTGAATTGGATTGATTGGTATTTTAGCACAGACAAAAAAAAATTACTCAAAAATCCTTTACCAATGTGGGATTTGATACGATCAACTTGACTGTTAACTATCCATTATGATTCATAATGTTGTCCTTTTATGATTCTGCCAAAGTGGCCTTTTAAGGAACTCCAGGTCTTGGGTATTGGTAAATGTCGCAACATCATGCTGAGATAGCCCTTTTGGCCTCGTTCCTTTTGTAACTTTTTTTTTTATACATACCTAACTCGGATTTTTATTTTACTGTGGTTACTGTGTTTAGTTTAGTTTGTGATCTTCCTGTACGAGTTGCAATAAATACCTTTTCTTTCTTTCTCTATATTGTTTCCGGTACAGCGATGCCTATTCAAGACTTCATAATTAAAACGATCTGATCTGATCAAACCGAGGACCCCCGAAAAGGTCCTCGGTCGTGCCTTGTGTATTCATACGCACGTCCTCGGATGGTACTTAAAACAAACACACACTACACACGCTTAAATACACACACATATTTACCAACAGACTAATAGTAATAAGTTATAATTAATACATAAACCTTTGTTTCGTTGCATGTTACGCTAATTACCCGATATAAAAGAGCGGCGCCTCCTGGCACAGGAATTTATATGCTTAAAAGGAGTCGCCACCAACTGTATACTATACAACGTGTATTATCGAAATAAAACATTTTTGATTTTGATTTAGATTTTTTTTTTTGATCTGACACACGGGAGGGAGTTCTGCGCTATGCTCCCCTCTCCCCTCTCAGATCGCTCGACGAGTAATTTAAAGAAAGGTAAATTTTATAAAGATTACAACATTGTCATAAGTTTTTTAATTAGGTAGTCTTCTTCATCTTTACTAAGTATCTAATTCAAATTACTTTTATTTCTGAATAAGTAGGTAATATGTTAATCTTCGCACATTTACATCCTACAGTCCTTACCGAGCGTATCTATTCTGTTAAACCTAAAGCCAAATTTTAGTCTGAGTAGATGTGACGCATACTTTCTCCCAAATTGTTATTTTGTTTTTGTATTGTTTGTGCTTTTTCTTATTTTTAATATGCGTCATGTTTGCCGCAAATAAACTTATTTTCTTTCTTTCTTAGTACCTAGCGGTAGGAATTTATATCCCGCTAGTATTGCGTTTGTAAAGCCGCATTACAGAACTACGCGTTCAATCGCTTTTAAAAGGCTCCAGAAGTACTGGGGTTCTGAATACTGGAAGGGTTTCCATAAACGCGATGACGTAAGCTCGCGGTGCTGACGCGTCGCGTCTATTGCGAGAGTGGTAGCAGCGCAAGGGTCCGCCGCCAACTAGCTTAATTAGACTTTCAGTAAACTCATCATCTCCCTGGCCTTTTCCCAACTATGTTGGAGTCGGCTTCCAGTCTAAACGAAAGCAGCTGAATACCAGTATTTTACAAGGAGCGACTGCCTATCTGACCTCCACAACCCAGTTACTGGGTAATACCATACCCCTTGGTAAGACTAGTTGTCAGACTTTCGGGCTTCTGACTACCCGTAACGACTGTCAAAGATCCAGAAATGACAGCCGGGACCAACGGCTTAACGTGCTTTCCGAGACACGGAGGGGTCACGGTAATGTAAAGATGGTCACCCATCGACCTGATCGATCGACCTGTGCGGCTGTTATTATTTAGCCACGGATCCCTCACTTTCAGTAAACTGCCTAGCCTTTTAACTAAACGGCGCTATTCAACTAGCAGCCTGAATGATAGGTATTCAGTCAATTCGTCTAATACACGCATCACATTAAATTCTGGACATTTGACGAATGAGAGCTAGACCGAAGATTAAAATAATGAAGAAAATACTTACACTTTGATAAAAATCGCAGTTGGCATCTTGAGCTGATGAGTAGTTCAGCAAGCACAGTAACAAAACTAATCCGAAATTCATTTCTGAAAGAAAAATAACAAAAAAAATCAATATCAATTACAGTTTTCATGACAAGTATCCTAAAGCACTCGGCAATGGTGTAGCTTTCCACCAGTGAAAGAAATTGTAATCGGATCACCAACCTACCCTACTTGCGGAATAAATTCTCTAAATAATGATGAAAACCGCATGAAAATCCGTTGCGAAGTTTAGATGAACGCGGTCACCAGACGAAAACGAAAATCGACTTTAATGTACAGTCACCTGCAAAAGTCCATGGGTACCCTAATGTCTATTTTCCTGTGAACGTTTGAAGTTCAAGTGCGATAATAGGTTAATAATTAGGAACAATTTTCTTTAAAAGAAACTATTAATAATAAATTGTTTGAATGTTTGAAGAGACAAAAAGAACACCGTCATTTCTTGATTCATAGGATTTTGAATCTGAACTGCCAACCCATTTTTGCAGCCGACCGTACAATATGTAGGTTTAAATCAGATACAGACCTATGTTCACCACACTGACTATCCTAACCCCTGCTATACGACTAACTGAACTGCCTCGTGCATGACATTTAAGATATTTAATTTAATATTATATCAATACATCTATTTGTATTCCAGAATTAGCATAACAATTATTTCGTGTTCGACACCTGAACAAATCATTATTATATTGTCGAACTACTTGTTTACGTTGATGGAACAGTTGGTTTCACATGATCCTTCCTTATGTGGAAAATTAATAGCTTTGGAATTGGGAAATGAAACAATAGCCCTGACTCGAACACGTTTTTCGCTTGTTATTTCTTTGTGAAGACTTGAAATACGCTCAGATGGCGACAAAACTTTTGTAGCCGTCAATCCATAATATTTTGCTTGATATTCGTTAGGCTGGAAGCCGACTCCAACATCATCATCATCATTGGCAGCCTTGTAAAAGGGAGCGGCCTTTTGTGCCATGCTTCTCTAGGGGCCTAAAAAGGCCACTTTGGCAGAATCATAAAAGGATAACATAATGGACATGGATGATGAGGAGATCCGCAGGAGAACCAAGGTAACCGACATAGCTCGCAGAATTGCCAAACTTAAGTGGCAGTGGGCAGGGCACATTGCTCGCAGAACAGATGGCCGATGGGGCCGAAAGGTTCTGGAGTGGCGACCACGTACCGGAAGACGTAGCGTTGGAAGGCCTCCCACAAGGTGGACCGTTCTTCTCCATAGGTACCTACGCTTTGGAATCGGCAACTAGCTTCACATTTTTCTGACTGACCTACTTCTTGACAATTCAAAAGTGCCTGTAAAATAGTTTAATTGAAATAAATGCTTTGAGTTTGAGTTTGAGTTTGAGACGACCTTGTGAAGGCCGCAGGAACCCGTTGGATGCGAGAAGCACAGAACCGGTCGAAGTGGAAGTGCTTGGGAGGCCTATGTCCAGCAGTGGACGTCTTTTGGCTGAAATGATGATGATGATGAACATAATGGACAGTTAACCGTTAAGTTAATTTTTCGTTATTTTTTTTTGTCTGTGCTAAAATACCAATCAATCCGATCCAAACCCTCTTTGATTATACCTACGTAGTGCAGCGCAAAAAAGAAAAACACGGACTGTCTTCGCCATATTACGATTCATAATGTTATCCTTTTATGATTCTCTAAAGTGGCCTTTTTAGGCCCCCAGGTCGGTGCGAGTCTCATCCGGCGGTGTAATTGCGTAACACACTGTAAGTAGCAATATATGGGTTTTATTTTGACAGTTCAACAACATTCACGTTATTTACATTGAACAGACTTTTACGAGCTTATGAAGCAACTAGCAGCGCCCCGCAATTTAACCGGCATAAGTGTCGATCCCGTAGGAATATTGGGAGAAAAAAGTATTCCATGTGTTAGTCCTGGTTATAAACTATCTGTGTTCAAAATTTCATCCAAATCCGTTCAGTAGTTTTTGCGTGAAGAAGTAAGAAACTTATAAACACACTCACAAACTTTCGCCTTTATAATATTAGTGTACCTAATGGTTTAGCAATATCTTTCAAAATGATTCAAATTGTGATTGATAATGTGTTTCGCAATTAGGGTGCGTATTCCCCGTGATATTAAGAGCGTAGACGGGCTGAATTTTTTCCATACAAACGTATTCCCCTATTCCCTTCCTGGATAATGCCTCAAGAGTAATCATTTTTATTTATAAAAATCTAGGTCTATTGAAGGCATGCCCCTGTAATTTTTTTTTTTTTTCAAAAAAACTATTACTAAAGTAAATATGATTTTCTGAAAACCTAAAAAAATGCCCCGTTTTTACCTACGTAATCAGACGACTACCAAAGAAAATTGAAATGTTTTTAAGATAAAAACAAACATAGATCTATTCTTCCTTTAAATTTTGATACCAAAAATATTTTAATCGGCTTAGGTTTTGAGGAGAAAACAGGGGAATACGAAACGTCGATCGGTCATGGTTTTTTCTAGGTAAAATCGTTCTGAGCTGCAGTTTGCCCTATCGCACTCTACGGGGGGAGACTAGAGGGAGAGAGACAGCAATAGTTTCTTCAAATACCTATTTCTCAATTCTCGCGCAGCCCGTCTACGCTCTTAAGTCATCACCCATCTGTCTATTTGTTTGCCCACACTTCTTCTACTGATTCTCAGCCACCGTTCTGTTTTCGACCCCAAGTTAGGAAAAGGCTAGGCAGATGATGATGACGTCGAGGACTTAAGTGCTATGTATATTCTGTGTCGTTATAATATTGGTGTCCAATTTATCCAAATAGGTAAGTACCTAAGCTGGTAAATGCCACGCAATTTACGTCACCAAAAAGTTTCGACTATCCCTCGATCGTAAATAAAGACATGATACGCGACAGAGCTTCCAGTCTAACTTTGGGTGATGCAAAGACAATCAGTGGGTCGTCTTAGAGTCTGGTACAATACGACCGACGTAACTTGGCGGGCGGGCCTGAACTTCGCGCAGAAGGCTGCGCACGAACGTTTTTTAGGAACCAAATGGTGGCATGAGGCGAGTGTGAGTGTGAGAACATGCGCGAAAGCTCACAAAGGCTATACAATAGGCCTGCCAAGTTACGTCGGTCGCATTGTACCCAAAGTGTTCTTTTATTATAATTTCTAACGTTACAATATTATCGTCCACGTTACGACATCACGTTAAAACACAAGGAAGTAAAATGTATCGAATTATAGGAAGACACTTCCACGATAACGTTTACGTATTTCCATACATTTTATGGATGTGAATGTCCTCGGTAATATCGTCAGATTAGAAATTATAATTCGCAATATGGCTGCACTCCCGTCAAAAAGACACTTTGATAAAATAATTGAGTCGTACATAGGGATATAGTCGTATTTGGAGGATTCCTTTCCTTTGTATGGCTTAGTGTGCATACACAATTACACATACACATGAGCAGCACGTTGTCGACGGCTGCAGACCTGCAGTTGACTCTGCCGCATGCCGTAGACGCGTGCCGCTCGCGCTCGTGTGTAATCGCGGACAAGGCACTTTAAAAGAATTCTAACACCTTTTTGATCTTCTATCAAACAAAGTAAAATGGAGAATAATGTACTAGACGCCAGCACATCAATCTACTACAATCTGTCAAATTTCTTTAATAGATTTTCAAAGTTATCGCTACAGCTTAAGGTTCAAGGTTGATTGGGAAAATTTGACAGTTTCGGTAGCCTGATTTGCTGACGTCTGTGCCTGCCTATTTACCTAATATAACTTCTTCGTTCGCCAGTAACTCTTCACTGCCAGGAAGGTCTTGCTCAACAAGAACCCGCAAGGAAACTACACCGCGGTCGGCACAATACTTGTAGCTGTAGTTAGATAAGGAGATATTAATTTGGATTATCTTATTGTTATTATGATAACGCTGATTAAATTACCTTTTTGTAAACACCCGAAAACACAGCGTGGTCTAAACACTTGGAAAAATTAACAGTAATGAGTTTTTCCATTTATAAGGTTGCGTACCTCAAAAGCAAAAAACGGAGAGGAAACATGCTGCGCTGCCTATACTTATATTTGGTTATCCACTTGTACGTAACAGTTATTTTTCATTCTAGAATTGTATTTGTGTTGTTTTTAGGGTTCCGTACTGTGCGGGAATTTTAAGGAATATGCCGGAAGAATAAACTGGATCCTCAATATAAGCGAATATAATTTAAAAAATTGGTGTTAACAACATGGGGTATCAAAGGCAAGTGAAGTGTCAAAGAGACGGACACATTCATTACAATTAATAAGTCTTGTACATAAAAGCTAATTAGACAACTTGCTGCTATGAGTTATTGGTCAGGCGTTTCAACAGCAATAGGGCGCCCTGAGAGCGACCGGTGTCCAGCAGTAGACCGAAGTAGGCTGATGATGATGATCCAACATTTCCCCGGGCGTTGAAACCGTTGGTTTCAACCAGATTCGGAACACACAGGCAATGGGCAGATTCTGTTGAATGCCCGCCGTATGACTCCAGTGGACGTCTGAATATCAGCTACACGGGCGATGCCATCAGTTCCGGGGTGAACCGCTACAATTCGTCCAAGTCTCCACTTCAGAGGAGGAAGATTATCCTCCTTAATCACGACCAAGGAGCCCAGCTTTAAACCATCCTTGCAGGAACGCCATTTAGACCGCAGTTGTAATTCTGATACATACTCTTTGCTCCATCTGCTCCAGAAGTGCTGGCGGAGTTGCTCAATCCTTTGATATCGAGACAGATGGTTAGCAGAGGTATCCTGGTAGTTAGGTTGCGGCAAGGAAGTGAGAGGCCGTCCAACAAGGAAATGTCCCGGCGTGAGCGGTGTACAATCTGCAGGATCTGAAGACAACGGCGTCAGTGGACGAGAGTTCAATATGGCTTCAATCTTAGTTAGTGCGGTGTACAGCTCCTCAAAAGTCAAGTTACAATTTCCCAACACTCTTTGAAGGTGGTACTTTGTTGACTTCACACCCGCCTCCCAGAGTCCACCAAAATGCGGGGTGTAGGCGGGTATAAAATGGAACCGTATTCCGTCGCTCGCTGCACTTTCACCCAAGGACGAAGCATTTGACTTTAAAAACTTGGAAAGGTCGTTGTACGCACCGACAAATGAGGTACCGTTATCAGAAAAGATATCAACGGGCTTACCTCTTCGAGAAACAAATCGATACAAAGCCAGTAAGTAACTATTGCTAGTTAAATCGCCAACGAGCTCCAAATGAATGGCCTTGGTGGTGAAACAAATAAAAATAGCGACATACACCTTTACTAGCCTACATCCACGACCTTGACGACTGGCACACATAATAGGGCCAGCATAATCTACGCCTGTGCTCTCAAAAGGGTAACCTGGACGAAGGCGCTCTTTTGGTAAGTTACCCATTAAGGGAGCTACAACCTTACCCTTCATACGGTGACACAGAACACACTTATGATAACAGGCCTTCGCCAAGTTGCGACCTCCTATTGGCCAATAAGATTCCCTAATGGAAGCTAATAATAATTGTGGGCCAGCGTGCATCAGCCTTTTATGCTCAAAATTAAATAATAATTTAGTAAATTCATGAGTGGACTGTAATAAAATAGGGTGTTTTTTATTATAAGCAAAACAAGAATTATCGAGACGTCCTCCTACTCGCATTATCATTTTATCGTCTAAATAAACATTAAACTTTAGAAGGGCGCTCTTTTGAGGTAAACTCTTTTTAATTAAAAGTAGTTGATATTCTGGAAATGACTGAGATTGACTTTTAATAATGACAACGGTGAGTGCATCTTGTACCTCATCATGTGATAAATAATTGGTTTTCGGGTAATGCTTTCTACATGACTTAATGAATCGCAATACGTAGGCAACAGAACGAACAAGTCGTGAGTAATTAGAAAACCGATTAAAATTGATTAAACCTCCAGTTTTTGATTCGTTGTTAACGGCACTTAACACAATATTAGGTCGAATCTCCGGTAATGACTCAATTTCTTTATTCGAAATTCGAGAAGGCCATGCAGACGGGTCTAGTTTTAAAAATTCTGGTCCATGCCACCACAGATCTGAATCCTGCAGAATACTAATATCCATACCACGGGATATTAGGTCTGCTGGATTTTGATCCGTTGGGACGTGCCTCCAAGTACAGTTACCCGCCTTGTCCAACACTTCAGCAACGCGGTTGCGTACAAACGGCTGAAGTTTGGTAGGCATCATCTGTAACCATCCCAACACGATGGTCGAATCAGTCCAACAATAGACCCGACTGATCTTCACTCGAAGTGAGCTCATTACCTTCTCATAAAGACGAGAACCGACTACCGCACCACACAACTCCAGTCGCGGGATTGTTGTAGGCTTGATGGGAGCCACTCGACTCTTCGCCATTAACAAGCGAGCCATATACTCACCCTTACCATTAACACTGCGAATGTAGACGCAAGCACCGTATGCAGACTCAGACGCATCTGTGAAAATATGGAGTTCTAACTCCGTATATAAATTGCAGACTACAATTCGCGAAATGCGAACATGATTTATAAGAGGTAAAGACTTAATTATAATATCCCATTGTTTACTAATCTCATTAGGTAATGGTTGATCCCATGATAATTTATCTAACCACATTTGCTGTAATAATACCTTCATGGAGATAACAATAGGACCCAATAGACCTAAGGGGTCGAAAATTCGTGCAATCACAGATAACACGTCACGCTTTGTGTACCCAGTCGAAGACTTAGTCAGACTTATAGGAAACCCTAACTCATCAGTGCCGATAAACCAACCGAGACCAAGCAACTTGTCAGGCTCATTAGGTCCAATGTTTAAGTCAAATGACGCAGGGACAGCATCTGACACTAATTGAGGGTCATTTGACTTCCATTTTCTCAATGGCATACATGCCAACGCAAGCGCCTTGGTGACTTCAGTGCGAATGAATTTTGCTTCGTCTAAGTCATTTCCCCCAGTCAGCAAGTCGTCGACGTAAAAGTCGTGTTTAATGATCTCAGCTATTTTAGGGTTCCTACAGTCGAGTCCTATTTGTTTAAGGCATCGTGTCGCAAGGAACGGCGCACTAGCCGTACCGTACGTGACGGTGTTTAATTGATAAACATTAATAGGTTCACCAATATTATCACGCCAAACAATCTGCTGCAAATACCTATCCGACGGGTGGACGACTATTTGTCTATACATCTTCTCCACATCTGCAGATAAAACATACTTGTGGAATCTAAAGCGAAGTAGTATAGACAAAAGGTCATCCTGTACAGTTGGCCCGACCATCTGTAGGTCATTAGAGGACACTCCCGTCGAAGTAGGACAACTTGCGTTGAAAACAACACGAAGTTTGGTCGTGCTACTCGACTCACGTAAAATTCCGTGATGGGGAATAAAATAACCAACACACAAATTAGGTTTATTAATTTTTGTCATATGACCAAGTGACTCATATTCTAACAAAAAATCATGATACAGCCTACTAAAGTCTGGCTTAACCTTTAATCTACGCTCTAAAGACTGTAAACAATGTGTAGCCTTATTAAAAGAATTTCCTAGAACTGAAGGATCTTTCTTAAGGGGTATGCGGACACAAAAACGACCATCAGACAAACGTGTCGTATTTTTAACGAAATTATCTTCACACAATTTCTCTTCGGGCATATAAGAATTGGAAGATTTCGCATTCACCTCCTCTAATTGCCAAAACTTTGTCAATTCCATCTTAATTTTTTCCCAGTCACTATCGCTATCGGAAACCATTTTAGAAAAATTACATTTTACGTCATTCGACAGCAGAGAAATATAATTCTGAGAAATTGGACCGGAAACTATCCATCCTAAACGGGTTTCACATAATAATGGTTTTCCGGTACCTAACTTTAGTCTTTGAGATCCTAACAACTCCCAAAAAAGGTCAGCGCCAATTAAAATATCAACATCAGCAGGGTTATAAAAAGTAGGATCAGCTAAAGTAATATTCGAGGGTATGTCGAAATCAGAAATATTTATTACACGGCACGGTACGTTACTCGTAATGTATGGCAGAACAAAACAATGAAGTTCGAATACGAAGCTATCATCTAATGAAGTAATCTTAACCCGACATGTTTTTCCTACGTGCGAAGTAACATTGTTGATGCCAAGAATCGATCTATTTACTTGGCTAGTTGTTAAGTTTAGTTTATTGCATAACCTGTCCGTTATGAATGACGACGTGCTACCGCTATCAAGCACCGCGCGAACGAGATGCACACAACCATTGTGGTCCCGCAGTTTGACCAAGGCGGTTGACAACAACACATCTCGTTGCGTATGACCACACGGAGATGCAATGCTTGCTGATAACGCTACGTTATTAGTATCAGTGGTAGCAGACGGTAATGAAGACGATGCAGACAAGTTGTTTATCGAATTACCACTAAGTGTATTCTCAATAGTGCCTTTAGAATCTACGTGAACTAGTGTGTTGTGCCTACGTTTGCATAGTTTACAACCTGGTTTTTTACATTTATTAGCATAGTGCCCCGAACGAAAACAGTTGAAACATATCTTATAACTAGGTAGTAACTTGAGACGATCGTCATTACTTAATGCAAGAAACTGTGGACAATTGTTTAAAGTGTGATCGTTGTTGTTACATTTAGGACATGATTTCGAAGCTGATTCAGTGCTAGAACTATTAGGAGATTGTGTTGCTACCATCGACTTAATCTTAGGGGCTGATTTACCTGTCGTTTGGGAATAATTAGTACGTGCTAGCTCCAAGGTCTCGATAAGATCGGCGCGATTACGTAGGAATAGCATAAATGCGTTAAAAGTAATCGTGCAGTCTTTGTCCATCCTACCTTTGTACTCCTCCCACTCACGATAGGTTTTTTGATCAAGTTTACGAGTGACAATGTATATTAAAAGTGTGTCCCAGTGTTTAACAGGCTCCCCTAACGAATCTAAAGCTCGCAGATCTTTATTTAACTGATCGATCAAACTTTTAATGGCAACAGAAGATTCCTTTGACATGGACTCAATATTAAATAATGCGCAAACATGATTTTGTATCAATAATCTTTTGTTGTCAAATCGATCGCATAACAACGACCATGCCACAGTGTAATTGCTCGAAGAAAACTCAATAGACTTAATGACTAATGCAGCTGTTCCCTCAAGTGATGCTCTCAAGTAATGGAATTTATTGATTGTGTCTATGTCATCGTTACTATGAATTAGGCTAGCAAAAGTGTCGCGGAATTCAAGCCAATTACAATATAATCCGCTAAACTTTGGTAACTGAATCGTTGGCAATTTAACTGGCTTATGCAGTGTAGGTGTACTTTTACAGCTTTCCATCGATTTATTGTCTTTGTTAAAATCACCCATAATATTTTGTGCTTTGGATATAGATTTATAATAAAGAGACTCAAATTCAGAGCGTTCAGAGTCTTGTGATTTTAAATCGTCTACAATGCATTCCAGACGTAATTGTACCTCATCATACTGTTCGTACAACGACTCCATCTTGCCCACACGCAACTGCAGTTCAGACACATTACAGCTGGATAATTCCTTGTCCTTGAGTGAGTCCAGGAAATTAACGAAAGCAGTCAAACGACCCTTGAAGCTGCCTCGCTTTTTAATTAAATCCCTTTCGTCAGACATACTGGGAGACGAGTGTTGTCAACCTGGAATTGATACAGGAATACAATTATAAAAACGAAAAATATGATTTGAGTACCTATACGCCTAACTGTATTTTATACACCTTCTAAATGCTATAATTAATAGCAAACAACGCAAACTTAATACTGTAACTACAACTAGGTACCAAATGTATAAACCTAAGATACCTAAAATACTACAATCTTTTTTATTTGTAAAACTTTTACACTAATTAATAAATAGGCACAACTAAAAACACTAATATAATATGTTGACTACATAAATGATTCTAAATGCTTATAATTTATAACAATGACTTGCACTAATATCAAACACTCTCAAATAATATGTATTATGTTAAAGATACTTGCTAACAATTAACACCACTGTTAGATAAATAAGTGGATTAGTTACAGCTCTAAATAATGTAAGTTCAAATAATGTAGCAATTAAGCTAACTATACTGTGATAAGTATGATTTTAAACTTAACTTTGCTGTTGAATATAATACTAATCACAATGTACCAAGTACCTAATGATTTTAATCTAACACGATACAATAGGTAATACAATTATTAAATGATACTGACCTTAAATGACCATTTACTTATACTACCTGAGTGTTGGGTGACGATATTAGTTTAATTATAAATGCTGTACACCGCTAAATCGTTTGCTTGAAGTCAATCCTTTTCACCGGCGAATAACCTCCACTGCACGTGGGTGATATTAATCCTTATTCTTGATTTTAACCGCTGATCTCCTTTGTATTATACGTTATCCGGCTCGTTACGGACCATGTGCGGGAATTTTAAGGAATATGCCGGAAGAATAAACTGGATCCTCAATATAAGCGAATATAATTTAAAAAATTGGTGTTAACAACATGGGGTATCAAAGGCAAGTGAAGTGTCAAAGAGACGGACACATTCATTACAATTAATAAGTCTTGTACATAAAAGCTAATTAGACAACTTGCTGCTATGAGTTATTGGTCAGGCGTTTCAACAGCAATAGGGCGCCCTGAGAGCGACCGGTGTCCAGCAGTAGACCGAAGTAGGCTGATGATGATGATCCAACACGTACCTTAAAAAGGAAAAACGGAACCCTTATAGGATCACTTTGTTGTCTGTCTGTCTGTCAAGACCCTTTATCTCGGGAGCGCGTGGAGATATCGAGTTGAAATTTAAATCATATACTCAAGTCTACAGTCCCTTAAAGCTGTGAAAAAATCAAACTTCTATTCTACGTTTATGCCGCAAAAAACGTATATTTATTATTTATTTATTTATTTAAACTTTTCGCACAAAAAAGGTACAAAGGCGGACTTAATGCTTATATTTCGACACTCTCAAGGGAATCAAAATTCATAGGGTACTTCCCGTTGACCCAGAATCATGAAATTTGGCAAGAATCAATGGCATGTAGCACAAGTACCTACCTAAAGGGAAAAATCCGTAAACCGTAAATTTGTGAAATTTTAACCTACAAATTTGTACGGAACCCACAGTGGTTCTTTCAAACCCAAATGGATCCCGCCTGCTTTCAACTTTTATTTAATTTAGAATGGGCTTGTTTTTAGCTTTTCAGTTTTTTTTAACTTATGTTTTTTACCGCAGTCGGGTTTTTTAGTTTTTTTTAATTAGGTAGTTAAGTACTTTACGTTTTTTTTAATAAGTAAGTACTCATTTTACAATAGCTAGTTTTAACATAATCCAAATAATATTAATAGTTATAATATTATGAAATGGGTACCTATATTTTTTCTGTTTCGTCAAAAGAAAGTCGGTAGGTACCTACCAATATGACTTTTTCAATTCAAATGTACAGACACCAGCACATCAAGCTACTACAATCTGTCAAATTTCTTTAATAGAATTTCAACTTTATCGCTAAAGCATTACTTAGGTTGAAAGTTGATTGGGAAAATTTTACAGTTTCGGGTAGCTTCCGAGGTTATCTTGGACATAACTGGCATCGTGAAGGAAGAACATCGTGAAGAAACCTGGGGGTTTACTCCGAAGCGGTTAACGTCAGAAAATGACCGAACATTCGGCCGATACAGTGGTATCGGCCGAATGTTCGGTCATTTTCTGATTCGAATATTGTTGCCCTACTACGAATTTAAAAAAAAAGGGTAAGGGTTCTAAAAAGGTTCGGATTGGCACAGTTTGGTCGGGACCAATAGTCAATATAGGAAATGAATGGTAGTAGAAAATGACCGAACATTCGGCCGATACAGTGGTTAACCGCTTCGGAGTAGACCCCCAGGACTTTATAGTTAACTAGCGGGCCGTCCCAGCTTCGCAGGGGTGCATTTTTTGTCCTAACGCAAACCTTGTCCTAACAATACCGAACACAACAAAAAAAAAATTATCTAATTTGGTGCAGTCATTCGGAAGTACAGACATTTCGGCGACTTTGTTTTATTCTATACTAGCTGCGCCCCGCGGTTTTACCCGCGTAAATGTCGATCCCGTAGAAATATTGGGATAAAAAGCTACCTCCATACCAAATTTTATCAAAATCGGTCCAGCCGTTTGAGCGTGAAGAAGTAACAAACATATAAACACACCCCGACACTCACACACATACACTCACAAACTTTCGGCTTTATAATATTAGTGTGACTAGCAGCGCCCCACGGTTTCACGTGAAAAAGCGTGAAAAAGTAACATACAGACAGACAGGCAGACAGTCAGAGTTACTTTCGAATTTATAATATTAGTATGGATTTATGGATTCGCCAACCCAAATCTTGAGCAAGCGTGGTAATCAATACTCGTGCCTTCTCTGTATGAGAAGATGACTTTGCCCAGCAGTGGGACAATAATGGACTGGTATTATTTAGGTACAACGCCTGATTTCCACTTACATCGATAATCCCATGCCTTATTCCCATAACGGGAAGGTACTTAGAAATTACAGAACGCCAGTTACAATCATACTCCCTTTTGCTCTGCCCAAGTTCATCTAAGCCATACACGCGCCGGTTTTCATATTTAATTTATTTATATTATATACTTTATTGTAGACCAGAAAATACATAATCGCCATGAGTCACAGACAAAAAAAATTCGCCGACAGGCGATTCAGCATGCGTCACAGCCGGGGGGATAACAAAAGATACAATTATCCCTACAATTTGAATACATTATTCATAATTCTTTGAAAATATTATTGAATTTTCCGTAAAACGCCATAGAGTGTAGCGAATTAATTAATTAAGTAATTCTCCGTGACATGTGACCATCTGTGGAAACATTCGTCAGACAAAAAAGATCTAATAATACAAGTACACAGAATATTACCTAAAGAATACCTTTTTACCGACAAACCTGTATGAGCGAGAGTTCAAGGAAAGGAAATGTTTGGAAGTTTTTCACTTAACCTGCGTGGCACCGCACCGAGTGGACCCAACATGCTGCTGCGCCCTGCTGTGCCTACGACGCAGCTGTACCTTTCACGTCTGCATCACTCCACGACAACTGAGGAAGTCGTGCAGTATTTGAAGGTGAAGACCAATTGGACTCTGAGGGTCGAAAGGTTGGAATCGCGCCACAACATCAACTTCAAGTCTTTTGTGGTACGAGTTCCAACCCAACATCTACAGACCTGTCTGAAAGAGGACTTTTGGCCGAAAGGTGTCGTATATCGACGTTTCCGTGGACGGTTACGCGACACCACGCAGCGAAACACGACGCCGATGTTACGTGTATAGTTCATAGTTTTAAGGTTTTTAATTATGTATTAGTTTATTATTTTATAAGATTATTTTGTGTATTTTATCTATGGGCCTTAGTTGCCTGAAAATAAAATGATTATTATTATTATTATTATTATTATGCGGATACTTTTACTTTTACAGGTCATACACACGCACACGTATCAAGTCGGAAAGGGATCGTCACCGTATCAACTCGAGCCATTCAGTATTCTTTGTAAGAAACTCCTTACTGCAACGCACACTAATGGGAATCGTAACGTAATCGCCTCGCCTCGGGACCAGGTCACGAGCTGCGGTGCGGTGCGTGGACAACTTGCAGTTCCCGCGCTTACGGCTCGGCGTCACCGCGCTTACGGCTCGTCGTCCCCGAGCTTACGTCGCTTCGTCCACCCTTGCCTCTCTCACCCCTCCCGCGGCCGGGTGTGTCACGTTTGATATACAAACAAAAGTTCTAACGATCATAAGACCTAATTTCGTTTGTTATAATTTTTATTTAATATAACGGTCAACGGTCATAATGAATTATTGATATAACTTCATTTTACCTAATTTCATATGGTATAATGAACATTTTACATAATTTCAAATGGTATAATGAACAGTTTATATAATGCACATTTGAAATAATATTCACATAATATAATATTCAGTTGCTATAATATACAAAATCTATAAGTAACGTTTAATATAATTTGGAAATATCTACTTTCCAAAAATTTATTCGATTTTAAATGCCTGCACAACACACACACATAGGATACAAGACACACACACACACACACGACATAGGATGCAAGAGCGAGCGAAAGGCACCCCGAGGTTCGGTTGTGTTAGGTTACTTTAAACCCTTTACACAGAAATAGGGGCCCCGCGAAGCGGGGCTCCGTCGACATAGGATGCAAGAGCGAGCGAAGGGCACCCCGAGGTTCGGTTGTGTTAGGTTACTTTAAACCCTTTACACAGAAATAGGGGCCCCGCGAAGCGGGGCTCCGTCGACATAGGATGCAAGAGCGAGAGAAGGGCACCCCGAGGTTCGGTTGTGTTAGGTTACTTTAAACCCTTTACACAGAAATAGGGACCCCGCGAAGCGGGGCTCCGTCGACATAGGATGCAAGAGCGAGCGAAGGGCACCCCGAGGTTCGGTTATTTTAAACCCTTCACTCAGAAATAGAACACACACACATAGAACACAAGAGCGATTCTTTACATAGAATGCTGGATCGAGCGAAGGGCAGAAAATTAGTTAATATGAATGTTAGGTCATATGAACGTTATATAAAAGGAGCATTATACAATATGAAAATTATATGAAATGAACGTTATACTAAATGAAATTAGAGAAAAAGAAAATTAGTTATTATGAATGTTCAGGTCAAATGAACGTTATATAAAAGGAGCATTATACAAAATGAAAATTATATGAAATGAACGTTATACTAAATGAAATTAGAGAAAAAGAAAATTATATCAAATATAACATTCGATCATATGACATTAGGATCTATACTTCTATACTAATATTATAAAGCTGCAGAGTTTGTTTGTTTGTTTGTTTGAACGCGCTAATCTCTGGAACTACTGGTCCGATTTGAATGATTATTTTAGTGTTGGGTAGTCCATTTATCGAGGAAGGCTATAGGCTATGTTTTTTTTCTTCAAAATTAGGGATCCGTAATAAAATTGCTATTTTGTAACACAAGGTGTAAAATCGAAAACCTATTTTTGCGTGCGCTGCAAAAACTATTGACAATAGAACAAAATAATGTACTACGGGTTTGTAGAGCCCATTAAGACCTACAAAAAAGTCCGCGAAAACATATATCTAGCTATCATGGTTTAATCACAATAACCGATTTTGTGTTCAAAATAATTATTAAATCGTCTGAAGAAAAAAAAACTACGTTAAATATGTATCGTAATATTAATCTTTATCGAAATTAAGCATTATGTTATCAAGAGTATTTATGAAGAAGTAAAATACTTTTTGTTTCATCTCAATCGGATATTTCGTTTAAAAGTTATCACGTGTGTAAATGTTAAGAGTTGGTACCTATTAAGGAGTTATGGGCCATAGAGTTTTTTATCCATACTAATAATCAAAGACATTAAAGTTACTTAAATCTCTTTGCTAATAATAAAGCTGAAGATTTTGTTTGTTTGAACGCGATAATCTCTTTAACTACCGGTCAGATTTGAATTCTTTTTGCATTTGATAGCCCAATTCTTGAGGAAGGCTATAGGCTATTTAACATCACGCTATGACCCTTAGGAGCCGAGCAAAAAGAATAAAACTCAGAGTGAACGGTAAGCGAATACGAAGTGTTGCGACGCGACGGGTGGGGGTACAAGAAATTTCACGCGGACGAAGTCGCGGGCAGAAGCTAGTAGCATATGAAAATTATATCATATGAGAGTTATGTCAAACGAAATTAGACTATCTGTTGTTATACCAAACATTACACACCCCCCGCGGCCTGCCTGCACCATCAACCAGCGCGGCAGCGGTCGCCGAGCCGTAAGCGCGGGCGGCGTCGCGTCGCCTAGCCGTAGACGAGTCGGAGCTTCTGATCCGCTTTGGTTACATTATGCTTACGTTAGGTTGACGCCTGTTTGACGCCGAGGCGAATGGTACGATTACGATATGGATACGGTTACGATCCCTTTCCGAGTTGATATTATGTGTGCTATGACCGTAAGTGTCCTTCTGTTTTTGTATTTATTTGTATAGTTAGTTATTAAGTACAAAGGTATAAAAATAAAAAATACAAATACACTCGACTCTCGCATAGTTTCTGTAGTGCGTCAGGGATGTTCGCGGATGCGCATGTAGATTGCTTTTACGCAACAATGCGTAAAAGGTGCGCTTCCCTGGTGCGCAGGGTGTGGGGCAGCTCCAACAGTGTCTTAAACATGGTTGCGAGTCGCCTAGACTGTGTTTACGTGGGTCACTGTTGTGCCGTCTCTCATGGGATGTCGCAACGGTGACCACCGTTGTTTCGTAAATTTTTTGTTTAGTGTCTGTGCTTACTAACATACCTAGTCATAAGTTTTACTACCTAACAATATTGTTTGTTTTTGAGTCTGAGTTACTCTAATAAAGAAAAATTCTATTCTATTCTATTCTATAGAGGTCCAAGTGTGAAGAACGACTCTCTTATACAGAAGATTCTGTTTCTCATTTGTAGAAGTATTCGTGGGTTAAAATGCCGGGACCTGCGGGGTAATTGCGTAACACACTAACAGTGGCAATGGCTTTCATTTTGACAGTTCAACAACCTTCATTGCGTTATTAACGTTGTAGAGCAGACAAATTTTTCGAACATATAAAGCAATGGATTAGTAATATCCTTCGAAATGATTCAGATTTTGATTGATAGTACCTATATATATGTTACGCAATTATGGTGCTGGTAATCACTCTCATTTGTAGAGCAACTGCTGCACTTTTTCTCTTTCATCTAGGTTTGACTGTACTGTCTCCCCAGGGATGTGCCTTACAGGCGTTGCACGGGGGGGTTCCGGAATTGGTCTTTTAAGAGGAACCGGGACCACCCCTATGTGCTGATGGTGATCACCGGGGTGGTTTTAGTAAGGTGAAAATCCCACACTCCCCGAACTCCCTCCTCGGAGGTCGGGAACCGAAATTTAAAACGAAAAGGTCAGGTTGTTTCTGAAGACGACATTCAACGCCGACTGTCGCTGAAAACCAGCGCTGGGGCTCTGTCTCGCATAGGGTCGTAGCATTATGCTGAGCGATGGCCGTTTCACGTAGATCAATTAATTCAGTCTATCGCTGGACGTAGGCCTCTCACAGGCTGCGCCACAACAGCCACTCAAGTCCCAGCCACTTTCTTTAGATCGTCCATCCATCTAGCTGGGTGGCGTCCCACACTACGCTTGCCGATACGCGGTCTCCACTCAAGGACTCGTCTGCTCCACCGGTCATCGGTCCTTCGACAAACATGGCCAGCCCACTGCCACTTCAGTATGCTTACTCTGCAAGCTATGTCGGTAACTCCGGTTCTTTTCCGGACAATTTCATTCCTGATTTTATCCTTCAAAGAGACTGCGAGCATAGCTCGCTCCATATCGCGGCTGAGCGACCTTGAATTTGTGGACCAAACCAAATTAACCAAAAATTATAATCACGTGTGCAATGGTACAGTCACGAGCAAAAATATGTTAGGTATATGGACAGCTGGGCTATAATATCAAAAATATAGCTCGCTCCATAGCGCGCTGAGCGACCTTGAATTTGTGGACCAGCCACACGTGGATGTGACGCTTACTTTCCCTCAACTTGATATTTTTAGGGTTCCGTACCCAAAGGGTAAAAACGGGACCCAATTACTAAGACTCCACTGTCATTTGGCTGTCTGTCTGTCACCAGGCTGTATCTCATAAGACGATAGCTAGACAGTTGAAATTTTCATAGATTTTTATTTCTGTTGCCGCTATAACAACAAATACTAAAAACAGAATAAAATAAATATTGAAAGGGGGCTCACATACAACAAACGTATTTTTTCGGCGTTTTTGCCTTATGGTACGGAACCCTTCGTATGCGAGACCGACTCGCACTTGGCCAGTTTTTATTTGTATTTGTAATCATTCTCTGCGTCATGTTTATCGCAAATATACGTAGTTTCTTCTTTACATTGTGACAAGCGTCTTAGAAACAGCCTGTATAA
Organism: Oligia fasciuncula; assembly: GCA_963082905.1. Taxonomy (NCBI): domain Eukaryota; kingdom Metazoa; phylum Arthropoda; class Insecta; order Lepidoptera; family Noctuidae; genus Oligia; species Oligia fasciuncula. The sequence goes on from OY720408.1 coordinate 12,988,321, forward strand.
TATGTAAATACGTGTATGAGTGATAACTAAATAATCGATCTGTACCTAAACCTTAATCATTTAGCCGCGTGACGACTCCCGGCCACCGTAGGCGCGGGCCTGCGGGCGGAGAGTAATGGGTAGCTCACCGTCCGATCAGGACCAGGCCCGTGCCGGGGGGCGCGTACGTGTTCCACGCGCGCCTCAAAGAGATGTCAGCATCGAGGAGGGGCCCCATAGGGCCGAAGCCTGCCGGGTCAGCGGGATTGTCCGAAAGGGTCCGCTGGCCCGGAACATAAAGGGCTAAGGAAGGAACACGGGTGGGTTTTAGTCAGTAAGAGTCTGACACTCCCTTCCGCTCCACCCAGATTTAATGATTTCCCATCCGCAAAAAAAAAACCTTAATCACTTCTCTTATCTCTCTATCTTCGCTTTCAAGCTTGTTATTAAAACAAATGCCGAAAGAAGTTTTCCACAAAGGCTCGTCTTACCGTCGGCGATCAACGAGATACGAGTAGAGAAGTAGCAACTAAAAAACCGGCCAAGTGCGTGTCGGACCACGCACAATGAAGGGTTCCGTACTTTTTTCCTTTTAACTTTCGCCGGTTTTCATTAAAAGATTTATCTTGTGATCTTAACACCTGCTGCTGGTGTAATAAAGAAACGTCAAGTACTATAATTATTATTTATCAACTAATTAAACACTTAAAGCATTATCCGTCATTTTAAAAAATTATTGAGAAATCAACAATTTAAAACATTCATTAATATACTTTCTAGTAGCAAGCGCTACTGACTTACTGAAGTGGGTGCGATTCCCAGGTCGGATAAATGTTATTGGGTTTTCCATCGGGAATTTCTCAGTAGTAGCCTGTAGTCTGGGTCTGTGCCCGGTTGATGGCAATAGGCTCGCCCCCTGTTACATTATGGGACTTGTATGTATGTAGTGTAATCTGCATTCGCGATTCATTTGCCAAAAATGTAAACAAATATAAGTTTATGGAAAAATAACTTTACCTAAATCCTACACAATAAAGTTCAGTTTACACTACAATTTCAAACATTTTTATAATTTTTTCAATAGTGCTACACTCTGAAATCAATTTAATTGCTATTGAATTAAAGTTGATATTTGTTCAACCTGAAATAATATTAATTTTAAACATAAGTTTGAATAGACATTAGGTAAGTACACCTCTGCCCAACCCTTCGGGTATTTACAGGCGTGATTTTATGGCATGTTAATTAGCTAATCTCTTCGGAAGCAGCGATTCATGTAATTATGTCCGGATTTTTTATATACACATTGACATTGATGAATTTTATTTAGACAATGACATGAATATTTACTTTGTAAGTAATTTTTATTATTATTTTTTATTTAATTATTGTGAATGTGAGGACTATGTGGGTCATTTCTTCTTTTTTCCTTCTTAGTTTTAATCATGATCTGGCAGTTTGAGTAGATTATGCGGCCTACCCAAATGTCCTGTCTTTGGTATTGTTCGTCGAATCGTTGAGCTCCTCAAGGAGTTGAGCTGCACGATTTTTGGCAAATGCTTGCACTGATTGGACAGGTCCGCTCAATCTGTGTGGTTCTTTCCTCAAAAGACCATTTCAGACACCAACCTACATGGTCTTCACACGATCTGACCAAGATTTTGTCTGGACTTTAAAAGAGACTGTGACTTCTGAGTTTGTTTCGGCCTTTCTTCTCAGAATAGTCAGTTAGGAAACGCCGACCTCATCTAGTTTAAAAAAAAAATATGATTGACGTGTAAAAGTGTTTGTACAAACCTACTTACAGAAATAAAAATCATTTATCATTTATCATTTATGGTCAAACTTTTTTTTATTAGGTATCAAACTTGGTATCTAACAATATGTATATAAATAATAAAAAAATATATATTAAAAATAAAAATAAATTAATAATAAATATATATTTTTTTAATATTTTCGTGGTATTATGTCGGAAGGTAATTAGGAAATAGGTACTTAAATTACTACAAGTCATACAAGTTCAATAAATTTTTTTGTTTAATTATTATGAGTACTTATGTACTCAAGCAGTCATTGACACGCCGTTTTTATTGGGGACAAAAACATTTTATTATATCTTTGCCCATTGTTCTGTGTCTACGAGATTTCGCGTAGCCGAACTCGTAGTTCGTAGCAAACCTTTCGTAGCAGAGGTCTACAGGTAAGGCAGATGAATGTATTTCGTAGCAACTCTTTCGTAGCAGAGGTCTACAGGTAAGGCAGATGAATATATTTCGTAGCAAATCTTTCGTAGCAGAGGTCTACTACAGGTAAGGCAGATGAATATATTTCGTAGCAAATTTTTCGTAGCAGAGGTCTACTACAGATAAGGCAGATGAATGTATTTCGTAGCAAATCTTTCGTAGCAGAGGTCTACAGGTAAGGCAGATGAATGTATTTCGTAGCAAATCTTTCGTAGCAGAGGTCTACAGTACACAGGGCCAATTCTCGTAATTTTAAGAACGTTCACAGTCAGATCTCAGTCTGTTAAAAATACCTCAATTTCCCTACATTTTGACAAGTATTTGACATTTGTCGCCGATATATGAGACTGCGGCTAGATTTTGAACGTTTTAAAATACGAGAATTGGCCTTCATGTAAGGCGGATGAATGTGGCAAATAATTTTGCAGTGCCGTAGAGCTACTGCATACAGTATTATTTATATAAACATAACATAATAACACGCAGGGCCGTCTTTACCTATTGTGCAGGGTGTGCGTTGCACACGGGCGCAGCGGTCCTAGGGGGCGCCGAGCGCCGCTCGCTTCGGAGCCCCACTCGGCGCGCGCGATGGCCAGCTGCGGCACTTTCAATGACCAACACAAAAAGAGCTCCGCTTTCCATACATTTTGTGTAGCATCTGGAGCTCTTCTTATATAAAATTTGTCGAATTACACCAAAGCAAGCCGCGCCATGAGCGCGCGAGCGGCTTTTACAATATTAACTTTTTTTCAACATGAAATAAACCTTATTACACATTATTAAAGATTATATTTTGAGTGTGTAGTAGTGAGTGTCGCATCGCTCGGCGGCACCTGTTTCAATGATTCGTTTGAAAACACGCCGACGATCATATTGCGAATAATGCGAATTCAACTGTTTGGGATAGACAATAAAGTTCAAATTGCCATGCCATGGACGAACGTCAAGCGCGCGGCATTTCTGAAAAGCGTGAGTACGCGTGGCGCATGCCGCACTGTTCTACCGCTCGCTACACGTAATTTTGCGAAATAAGCCTTGGCGCCATGGATTAAGTTTTATATTTGAGTAAACATGTAAATATGAAATTTACTTCATATTTGCGGCTTTTCTTTTGATTGAAATTTACCTAATAAGTAAGATTTAATTTTGATATTAGCTGAATTAGTCTGCCACAAGCACAACTGTTGCGAATTTCGACGGGGTCGGAGCACTCGTCAAAAATTATTTAGCTACGCTACCAAATTTCAGTCTGAAAACTGAAAAAACAAATAATTTTTTGAAAAAACCATAAACTTGTGCTTTGTTTTTTCTTGTCACTCGAATCTTTCCTTCCTAAAAATACTTTTTACCCGTGTGTACAGTGGCCCTCGCTCGCAGTGAGCTTCCCAAAGTAAAATGTTCCCAATTGATATTGAACTTTGTTTGATATCAGGTCGTACCTAATTAGAATGAATAAATTTCAAAATTTGGACATTGATAATTATGATGTAACAAAACATCTATATATACAGGGTGTTAATAAATTAACCCAAAACCTCTTAAGAGGTACTCATCATTATGAACAACTTATACTATGGGGCCAAACCTGAAATCACGAAAAAAAAACAGCTGTTCCCTACATTTTGACGAGTTATGCGAACATAAATGTAGGGAACAGCAGCTGATTTTTTTTTCGCGATTTCCGGTTTGGCCCCATTGTAAAAGTTGTTCATAATGATGAGTACAATGACCTCTTAAGAGGTTTTGGGTTAATTCATTAACACCTTGTAGACATGTTATCATGGGTACGTTTTGGCTTGTTAGGGTAAACACCAGAACACCCTGTATAATTCTAAATATACAGTCAACAGCACACCATGGTATCCAAAACCGACGAATTTCTTCTTTCTCCAAACAATAGTTTATTAACCATTGGGGAAATTTGACAATTTGTGGTAACTTGATGTGCTGTTACTTGAACTTTGTACCCATTCCATTTTGCCGCGCGCTTACTAGGGGACGCTTTTTTTTTTAACTAGGAGGCACTTGGGTAATGTTTGCACACGGGCGCTACATGGGCTAGAGACGCCTCTGATAACACGCTTGTAATCCTCGAAGGATTAGGCAGAGTTGTATCTATAGTAGAAGCACCCACATTTCGCCGGTATTATGTATAAGTCCCACATAATAAGAAGCGAGCTTATTGCCATGAACCAGGTACAGACGCCACACAGCCACGCCACACGGTGTGTACACACCGCACATCGAGCAACTTTGAACTTATGCTTAAGTGATAAAGTTGAAAATCTGTTAAATATATTTGACAGTTTGTAGTAGCTTGATGTGCTGGCGTCTGTACAAATCCAAACTGCGGGCTGCTACTGAGAAATTCTAGATAGAAAAACCTAATAACACTTTGCCTGATGTGGGAATCGAACCCAGGACCTGATACTCAGCAGTGGCGCTTGTGACCACTAGACTATCGAGGCTGACGTATTATTTATTGTCCTAGATATAGGGTAGGGTATTGCTCTTTTATTACATTTTTATTCAGTGGGATAGTACTATTCTATTGGATATACCTAGGTGTACAATCAACGCGAATTACTGGCACTGGTAAAAGGCGGGAATATAGTAAAAACATATTTTTTTTTAGAGCAGCAGTGGTTCAGTGGTTCAGTGGTATCGGCCGCGACTTAAGTGTTGTAGGTCGTAGGGTCGAACCCAGACAGGCGCTTTACTTTTTGTAAATTATTTCGCACCACTGCTCTCAAAACGGTGAAGGAAAACATCGTGAGGAAACCGGCATGTCCTAGAACCATAAATTCGAACACATGTGACATCTACCAACCCGTACTGGGCCCGCGTGGTAGATTACAGCCCACTCCCTCTCACAGAGAGGAGGCCTGTGTCCCAGCAGTGGGAACAATATAGGCTGATAATGATGATGAAAATAATTAAAATTAAAATATACGAGTACAGTCACGAGCACCAATATGTCAACACTTGGCGATCTTAAATTGCGATTTTTTGACGAAATAACGAATCCAACGTTGAAATACGACCATTTACATATACCTATGGGTTCGAAAATACTATGTTCAGTCCTACTAAAATAAAATTGAATTCAAAAATAAAGGAGAAAATCGCCTTTGAATAAAGCCAAGTATACATACTGTTGCTCGTGACCGTACATACCTGCCATATTCATACTTTCTGAATTGTTGCTGTTATAAGTATGCAGAATATAGGTGAAAAGTCTTTCAAATTCTGGTGTCCTCTCCAAATTATTATAGGTAGTAAAAAAAAATTAAATAAATAAGTTAATTAATTTTTAAATAACTGTTTTAAATACCACTAGAAACACTGCACTATTTTCGAAAACTTTTTACAAAATAATGAAGTAAGTACTGAAAAAAATTTCACTGCGAATAATGGCCGACGTATTTTTAAATGAAGACTATGTTAATAACAAATCTGTAGAAGTGTCGCATGTCGTCATTGTTTATGAAACAATTAAATAAAACTGAGTGATAAGGAGACACGATCGCGCAAGTTAATACCTCGCCTGAAGGTTTCGCTACTGATAACGAAAATTTTTTTCAGCTATTTATGTAATGCAGGTCCTCATGTGCATGTAGAAAATGTGAAAATGTACCTGTGTGTGTTTTTGTTTCCTATTGAGGAAAAAACAAATGAATGGGGGGAACGAAGTTCTATAACGGAGCTTGCGGTAGGAGTAAAATGCCGGTCGATTCTGTAAAAATCTCACCGTGAAAACTTAGGTGAAGTGAGTTTGTTTTTGTTAGGAATTGACACTATTGACAGCTCACTCCACGCTCACTTCACCTAAGTTTTCACGGTGAGATTTTTACAGAATAGCACCGCTGGTATAGAAATCGTCACGTATCGAAAAGCGTTATGCCCCTCCATGCGGCTTTTTATTATATACTAGCTTACGCCCGCGGCTTCGCCCGCGAGGTGTGTCGATAAAAACTATCCTATGTCCTTCCCCGGGATGCACTCTATCTCTCTGCCAAATTTTATCGAAATCCGTTTAGTGGTTTAGGCGTGAAAAGGTAGATACAGACAGACAAACAGAGTTACTTTTGAATTTATAATATTAGTATGGATCCATAAACAATCTCTCCCTCTATTGCGGGAGAGATAGTTTTCATGGTTTTAGGGGCTGCTGATGCCAATAGTGAGGTCACAGTGAAAATCCAAGATGGCGGCTGCAATCACTATTTTCAAAGTTTCCGTATTTTGAAATATTCGAAGAAGCCACCATCTTGGATTATCATTTTGAACTTGACTTCGTTCCTGCCGGAGGGCGGGGGGGTCCCCACCACACTCACGTTGTTTTGGCCCGTGATGTTTCGAGAAAACTATCTTGAGCCGCGGTTGTGCCTGTTTATAATTGTTACTAGCCCATTATTGTCCCACGGCAGGACAAAGGAGTCTTTTCATACAAAGAAGGCACGAGCATGGATCACTACGCTTGCTCAAGACAGCGGGGCAATTGCGTAACCCATTATCAATCGGAATCGGTTTCATTTTGACAGTTCAACAACATTCATTGCGCTATTTACATGTTGAGCAGACAAATTTTTCGAACTTATGAAGCAATGGATTAGCAATTTGCTACGCGATTTACTACAAGTCCAGGGGTCTACTCCGAAGCGGTTAACCACCGTATCGGCCGAATGTTCGGTAATTTTCTACTACCTTTCATTTCCTATATTCACTATTGGTCCCGACCAAACTGTGCCAATCCGAACCTTTTTAGAACCCTTACCCTTTTTTACCGACTTCAAAAAAAAGGAGGTTATCAATTCGATACGTATGTATGTAATATTATTGGAATTGCATTATATTCACATATGACAATCTATTAGGGCTTCCAAACAAATATACAAAATTTTGTAGACGTATGTATGTATGTATGTATGTATGTATGTTTGTCCACGCATATCTCCGGAACTATTAATCGGATCGTGACGATTTTTTTTTATTGGCTTACATTTACTTCAACTTAGGGAACAGTGCAAGTTTCATCAAGATCGATTCAGTAATTTTCAAGATATGGACTAATACGTGTAAGTGTGACGGCCTGGCTTATTGATACGAGCTACGGGTGTAGTGTCAAAGGGAAAACATCTCAAAACCTTGATCAAATTCTAGTGCAAAAACTAAAAATTACGAAATAAAAATAATTTAAAAAAATTAAACCGACTTCAAAAAGAAATAACTCAAAATTATGAAATAACTTTAATTTCGGAAGTCGGTGGCATAAAACTTAAACTAGAATACAGATCCCAAGACACCGACTTCCGAAATTAAAGTTATTTCATAATTTTGAGTTATTTCTTTTTGAAGTCGGTTTAATTTTTTTAAATTATTTTTTTTACCTTTTTTTTTTAAATTCGTAGTAGGACAACAATATTAGCTTAGCCGACACGCAATAAGGGACAGAAATATTCTTACTCTGTCTCTTTTCTTTGCTAGTGACGTTAATATATTTCTCTTTTTCTTGTGCGAATGAATAAGAAGATATGCAGCAGTCTATAGTTTACTCTCTCTACGGGATTAAATTAAAACACAAGGGAAAAACGTATTCTAAAGTGACTCAAACTTTTCATCAGCCGGTATCTTTTATATTTATGGTCGGATTCTAGGACCAGTAGTACTGACTGTAAATCCTGAAAATATTCAACACATATATTCTAATCTTCTTTTTAGCATGTCTATGGCAATCATCGAATTTGGCTACGAGTTTAGCATCTTCAGTAGCGTCCATCAGCTCCTGCAACGTGCTGGCAACAGCGGTGCTATTCTGTAAAAATCTCACCGTGAAAACTTACATAAGTGAAGTGAGCTGTCAATAGTGTCAATTCCTAGCAAAAACAAACTCACTTCACCTAAGTATCCATGGAGAGATTTTTACAGAATCGACCGGCTTATCACATGAGGCGAGGTGATGTCGATTCGGTGCAGCGCTTATAAATTATCTTCGTGTGCAGTGGTCGAGTAGGTGTTGAAGTTTTTATTACGATTTTGGTTGGTCCCACGGAGAAAGTTGTTCAATTTGATAGTGTAACCCTTAAATATGACTACACATTTCTGATTCACGTTGTAGAGGAACTCCGTCTGGCCAGTCTGTGCTGTGTACCTAAACATAAAATCGGCTTCACGCATACACCTCTATACCCTACAGTAAATAATACCTACTCATCTCGCACCACAATTAATTATTCAGTAGGCTCGTTATCAGGAACCTTGCAGATAAGTCTGCAAACAAATGAACGTATGCGCAATGCACGCTGTGTATTTTCCAAGATTTTGGTTACTCTTGACCCGAATTCATGGGACCTTGCGAAATGTTCAGACATAGCAATTTATTTGGGTTGGCGACGTTTCCTGGTGGTTTAGTAGTATTGAAGGCAAAGGTATTAGCCTACTTTACCAATGTTATTTCCTAGTCCTGGAATTTTCTTTTCCACAATGTGGGTTCCCAAGACTACCTCATTGGTCATTTAAACAGTTCCCTTAGAGAGTAACGCCTGCGGAGGCTGTAAATGGCTCTGATGGCTCTTTTCTGCAGAATAAAAATAGATTCGATGTCTGCAGCCCGTCCCCATAGTAAAATACCGTACGACATGACACTATGAAAGTAACTAAAATAGACCAGTCTCGCAGTATCCACATCAGTAAATTGACGGATTTTTCTCACAGCATATGCTGCTGAACTTAGCCGTCCTGCAAGGGATGTTAAATGAGGACCCCATTGATGCCTTGAGTAAGGAGGAATCGCAAACGGCGCGCGGCGTGCGACCAAAAGGGGTATGTAAGGATCGTAGCAGAAAGGGAAGAACATAAACAGAACATAAAGGGCTAAGGAAGGAACACGGGTGGGTTTTAGTCAGTAAGAGTCTGACACTCCCTTCCACTCCACCCAGAGCGGGAGGGGTCATTTGATGATTTCCAATCCACAAAAAAGTATCGTAGCAGGACTAGTAGTCAGTTTATGAAATATCTTTTATATTGGTCCAATAGTGGAGGAAGAAATAGGCGAGAGCCAAACCTCGAATTATGACTTCTTACTTAGGATTTTTCAAAAGTCTCTCCGAACGCATTTCCTCTTTAATGATACAAGTCTATTGCAATCATCACAAACGCCAAAATGTAGTGTATTGTGATTGCCTTTCTTGCGAAGTTAACAAATTACGTTTGTTTTCATTGGAGTAAAACTCATAAAAACTTCAGAAAATTGTATTGAACACCTTTATTTTTCATTAGATTTATACATTCGATTAGGAACATTATATCTACATTACTTACATGAAATTACATCTAAACTAATAATACAATAATATCATTTTTTTAGAATCGCCTGTTTATAATTGTTTACAGTATCGTACGAAGTTCAGGGGGCCTAAAAAGGCCACTTTTGCAGAATCATAAAAGGAATTCATCAAATCATTATAAATCATAATAGACAGTTAACTGTTATGTTAATCGTATCAAATCCCATTTTCAGTTATTTTTTTTTTGTCTGTGCTTAAATACCAATCCAAATCCAATCCCAATCTCTTGCAACGAAAAAAAGCAAAATACGTTTATGATTCTGCCAAAGTGGCCTTTTTAGGCCCCCTGTTTCGGGTTCCCGAGTTGTTACGGACTCGAAACATTTGTCCAGTCACAAGCATAAATACCTTACACATAAGCAAAATCCAAAAGCGATTTTCTCCAGTTACTGAGTAATACTTCTACCCCTTGGCAAGGCTGGTTTTCAGACTTGGAATTCTGACGACCCATAACGACTGCCAAAGATCCACGAATGACAGCCGGGACCAACGGCTTAACGTGCTTTCCGAGGCACGGAGGGTATGTAAAGATGGTCACCTATCCACGGACCAACCACGACAAGCGTAGCTTAACCTGATCGACAATGCCGGATTAAGACTACTTGATGCCCTAAGCAATCCACGCCTGTACGCCTGTAGGCCCTCCTATCCTATCCAACCAGACGTTGACGTCGCGTCGCAGCTGGCAGGACAATACAACAGCTGCAGCTGACAGGCACAATCACGCCGTCCTGCTCTGTAAAGCAGGACGGCGTGATTGTACCTGTTGCCAACAAACGCGACGTTAACATTGCGCAGACGCGACGTTGACGTCGCGTTCAGCGGACGTTAATGGTTGTCACGTCAACGTTGACGCTGCGCAGACGTTCGAGAGACGCCGACGCTCGTAAAACGCCAGTGGGATAGCGGACTAAGTGCGGGTTGTTTTACGTCCACTTGACTCACGTAAACGTCAAAAATGGCGTTAACTATCGTCAAACCAAAAAAAAGCGTTATTACAATTACAAAATTAACCAAGCAACGTTACGATAACCAACCGTTTGAAACAACCGGCCCTAAACATGATAAAACAAAAATATTTGAAGATTTTTTTGCGGTCAGCTACTATATTGGTGTTTACATGAAATATCAGTTTAAAAAACACATTTGTGTAAACTTTACGTATTCATGGATCTCAAGTCATACTTCAAGTAACTGCACTACACTACCGGCCATTGACCCCAAAAAACCTGTGGAGTTGCGCTAGCTAATTTAATTGACCTTTTATTTTTATTGTATAGTGAAGGCCCGGAGGTTCTCGCATGGCTTTTCTTATTTTCTTATTATGGACTTTTCGACTTATAGTGATAAGAAATCGCCAACCCGTAAATGTCCGTTCATTTACGTTATGAGATTATTTGGATATACTATGATCAGGCCTAAACCTGAACCTCAGTGCGAATTAATTGTTCATGGCATACCATAAAGTCCCAATCACATGATGCAAGATTCTTGCAACAAATTACTTGCATCATCAAAACACTGTTTAAACGGTGCAACTTATGATGAAACTTGCATCATGTAAATGGGGCATTAGATTATATATATTACGTAAGGATAATCATATTTTCTAAGGCAGTATAAAAATCAACTTTTCTACCTTCTCTACACTAAAACGTGCTTCAAGTTACTTCAAATGAAGGTCCTAAGCTAACACCATTTGGAAAAATTTCTTTAAACAATTTTTCTACGCATAAGATAAGGCTTTTAAAATTTAACGCCTACGGACTAGCTGTTAGGACTAGAATAATTGGTCGGAAGGTGCCGAGTCATTTTGAAAATATCTTAAAAGTTATACAATTATTTTATTTTGATTTCGAGAAGATTTATTGTGAAAACTCTTCTGTTTGGCATTGGCAAAACCATAGGAATATTTGTTCATAGGAATATAAACATTATTCACATAAAAATAAGGTTCATATCCGTATGAAACTCTAACTATGCTTAGCAACATTAAAGTACGGTCCGAATTTTGCCCCTGGCTAAACGTGGGAATACTATACTATAGGTATGTATGCCGTGTTGTCTTGGTGTTTTATGTAAAAAAGCCTGCACAATACGCGTCAATCAAAAAACTATTTCCCTTTCCTCTTGCCCTCTTTCTCTTGGAAGTATCCTCCGGGTCCAGGCACCAACTTGACTGAAGGCTTGGTGTCCTTCGTCTGAGTGGAAGGGTCTGGTTGAGGAGTCGGAGACCTCTCTGGCGAGGAGTCGGATATGATGCCCTGACGACGGTGCATGTTGGTTTGGCTGAGTCTGTGGACAAAAAATTCTGATAGTTTGGATGTTGTTTGTGTGTTGTGTGAAGCCGCACGAAACTAAGGGATCCTTCGCGTATTGCCTTAGTTGACGTCATGTAGATGTCGAGACGAGGCAGATGGATTGTCGAATCCGCTGTTTTACATAACTGCTAGCTGTTTTACAAAACAGCTCCGTTGTGTAAAACAATTGTCATTGCGTTTAGCAAAACTGCTACCCACATTTAGACCTTATGCAGAAGGGCCTAAGTATCTGCATTCACAATAAGGGTTTGGTGTGGCTTCTGATGCCGAATCGGCTGCAGTAACTAAGCTAGGGCACCCAGACCTATTGGTTTTGGTTCGGTTAGAACTGTGACAAATCGGTCGCAGTAAAGTAACCAAGCTAGGGCGCCCAGACCAATTGGTTTAGGTTCGGTTAGAACTGTGACCAACCGCGCGCGAGCCGAGCGAGCGGTGCCGCGGCAGCGGCCGCCGAGCGCTACTTCCACATTGGTCGCCTTAGCTATTTAGTATTTTTAGGACTAACATTCTTAAAACTCTAGGGTAATTTTCACTCATATTACTCGTTTTATTTATTTATATTTCGGACGCCATTATTGTTATTATACACAACCCGAGCGTAAACATTTAGAACTAAAATATAAAATCTGACGTTTTATTTCACGTTGTTTTACATAACCTCTAATCGTTCACCCGCTGCATTGATAAATGCAATTCTGCATGTTAAAGTGGAAATCGCTAAACGTCTTTCAGCTGTATTACATAACGGAGCTGTTTTGTAAAACAGCGGATTCGACAATCCATCTGATTTTTATCGAACCTTACGTTGCGCGGAACCTCACGTGGCGCGACATAAGCGTTGCGCAGTAATTTGACAAAAACCTACGCTATATGCAAAGGGAACAGAACAAGGAAAGTCCTTCCAACTTTTTGGTTTGGTTGATTGGAAAAAAAAATGGTGAAGAGAATTAGCTAAACCTTTACCTATTGAGGCACTGTTAGGCCTAAATTCTTTCGATTTTATGCCAGGACGCGAATTTCGCTTAGAGTGTGAATTATAAAAATAGTTCAAAACAGTTTCTATCACTCACCTGACTTCTTCAACATCAGCCACCTTATCGATAAGGCTGCGTATGATGGCCTCCTTGTGCTCCAGCGCTAGTGAGGCTCTCTCGAGCTCTCGTCGATATTCTGCGTGCGCGAGTGCGGCTCTGCGCTCTTGCTCGATGATGCGACGTTCTAGCTCTTCTAGGGAGGTGTAGGCGCGGGATTTTACCGCCTAGAGAGGAGAAAGAGATGGAAACGTTAGTAAGAGAGAGAGGGATAGAATGACATTGGCGCCGATTCTGTTGTTCACAAACTAAACTAAATTTAAGTTCATGCATCTTTTTCATTCTATTTCATTAAGAAAAGGACAGAAGATAAATATTAGTTTAGTCCTGTCAAATTAGTCAGCGCCTGACGTAAATTATATATAAAGGTGTATATATAAAGGTAACCGACATAGCCCGAAGAATTGCCAAACTTAAGTGGCAGTGGGCAGGGCACATTGCTCGCAGAACAGATGGCCGATGGGGCCGAAAGGTTCTGGAGTAGCGACCACGTACCGGAAGACGTAACGTTGGAAGGCCTCCCACAAGGTGGACCGACGACCTTGTGAAGGCCGCAGGAACCCGTTGGATGCGAGAAGCACAGAACCGGTCGAAGTGGAAGTGCTTGGGGGAGGCCTATGTCCAGCAGTGGACGTCTTTCGGCTGAAATGATGATGATGATGATGACGTAAATTGACGTATTTTTAATAAGCAATTTTTTAATCTCGTCTAAATTGTCTATGGAGTATCTTAATTTGACAGTACTAAACTAATATTTATCTTCTGTCCTTTTCTTAATGAAATAGAAAGAAAAGATGCCTGAACTTAAATTTAGTTTAGTTTGTGAACAACAGAATCGGCGCCAGTGACAATATTCATGTTGTGGTGGCCAGAAATGATCACATTAGCCGTTACTTGTCCCAGACTAGAGCAAAGGGTTTTTTATACACATAAAGAGTGGAAGGAGAAGGTGTGTGTGTGTGTGTGTGTGAGTGGAATAGTAGTAGTAGTAGTATAATGAAATAAAAAAGGCATATACGAACCTATCTACTGTTTTACATAAGAAACCCAATGGACGTTTTTATAATTTCTAATGTGACGATATTATCGTGGGCGTCCACGGCATCATGATAACACAGGGTAGTAAAATATATGGAATATATATTTTTTTTAATGCTTTTAAATGTCCGCCCCTGATAACGTTACAACGTGCACGTATTTTCATATATTTTACTTTTTTCATTCATAATACAATAGGTACCATACTTAATATCGTTGTCGCGGTATCTACAACGCCACATGCGAACAACGCGTCATACTGGCGTCACGCAAAATCCTGAATCTCCCAAGCAGAGTTTACCGCGCAACTGGCATATAATAATATACCACGGCCCGACATGAATCATCGGGCAGTTGCCCGCCAGACACAACACCCGTCTGGTCGGAGGGTCCTCCCTTTTCTCCCTCTGATGCAGGAACATAAATTACGATTGGTGAAGAAACTCATAAGAAATGTTTCGTTGTCATTGTTGGTGAAAGTGATGCAAAATGGTTGCTAAACAGCAAGATTCATATATTATACATATACCTTAATCTCATGTTTGATCTTATCCAGCGCTGTCATCGCTTGTCTCAGCGGCTCGCTGTTGTTCTTAGCTCGTCGAGCACTTGTTCGCACGCGCGTCATTCTAGCCGTCGCGGACTTTAAGCGCTGACGGAATATTACAGCTGCTTTACGGTATAATCTACAGGTAATAAAGAGTATAATCATTATCGTAAAATATATCAAGTAAAACGTAAGTACGTGTTAACTAAAAACAGCCAAGAAGGAATATGAACGCTTTTTTATTAAAGTAGTACAATTTAAAAAAAAAATAACAGCAACAGTTTTTTGAGACCAGTGGTGGCCCAGTGGTAACAGCCGCGACTTACGAGTTGTAGGTCGTAGGTTCGAACCCAGACAGGCGCTTTCATCATCATCATCATCAACAGCCTATAGCAGTCCACTGCTGGAAATAGGCCTCCCCTAATGAGCGCCATAGCGCCCTGTCTTTACTTTGTGTAAATTATCCCATCACCACTGCTCTCAAAACGGTGAAGGAAAACATCGTGAGGAAATCGGCATGTCCTAGAACCAAAAATTCGAAGACATGTGACATCTACCAATCCGCACTGGGCCCGCGTAGTGGCCCACTCCGTCTCACTGAGAGGAGGCCTGTGTCCCAGCAGTGGGAACGTTATAGGCTGATTACGTACAATTTAACAAAAGAAGTGCATGGGGACTTTCTTATGGCAGCGTACGCTTTAGTGGATAACTATGATGAGGACCGATATGTAGTGACTAGATTATTTATTTATGTGCTGTCATGTATTAAAGGCCGGTTGTTTCAAACAGTTGGTTGACGTAACATACTCGTATGTACGTCAAATAATAACGTTTACGTAATCGAAGTTTATGTAAGATGTAAATACAAAGCGTTGTTTCATTGCACAAAAAATCGATTGTAAACCTTTCAGTAAAAAGCAAAAAAAAAACAAACATTTATTTTGACCAAGCACTTGCACACAAAGTCAAAGTTTTATTTCAAACAGTTACCTATATTTTATTCTTGTATCGTAGTTTACGTAACTTTAAAGCTGAAAGCTGTGTGGTGCCTTTGCCTTATTATATTTTACCTGTTTATGATATCAAGATATGCCTACAATTTTAGCACTTTATTATAGTAGTTTTCGACAAACTACAAAATTAAGGTTATTATTTCAAATTAGAAACACCTTTGTATACATTTTTGATCTCCAATTTCAATTCCAAAATTAGGACATTGATTTTTCAAAAATGGTTAGTTGATTTTTATAATATGGCAACAATTCGTCGTTCACGTCAAATTTTCAAGTAGCGATAAGCTGGGGGTTGTTCTTTGCGGTTGTTTCAATTCAATCAATCATTCATTGACTTGACTTGACTTAAATGTTTTCCTATCTCAATGGTTTCAATCGGTTAATTATCGTACTTATCGTAATAATTATACGTACGTCAAATAATAACGAGTGTCGAATATGTAATCACAATAAATTAGTTGACGTAAGTCGAGGTCATAATTTTGTAATTGTAATTGGAACAACGCTGTTTTTGGTTTTTAACCCCCGACGCAAAAACGACGGGGTGTTATAAGTTTGACGTGTCGGGGTGTGTGTGTGTGTGTGTGTGTGTGTGTCTGTCTGTGGCATCGTAGCTCCCGAACGGATGAACCGATTTTGATTTAGTTTTTTTTGTTTGAAAGGTGTATTAGTCGGGAGTGTTCTTAGCTATGTTTGATGAAAATCGGTCCAAGATGGCCGGCGCTACAAAATGGCGAATTACATTTTTTTATCACAACTCCTTCAATATAGGTATCAAATGCAAGGGCTTGAGAAGTAGAATAATTTACACTATATTGAAAGGGAATGAGGAATATTAACTACCTGAAGAAATGAAAACTAAAAACTTGAAAAATATAATAAAACAAAAAAATCTGTTTAGTCTTAAAAATTATTCTTCAACTATAAATTAATCAATATTTTTTGATGGATAAAAAATCTGATTAAACACCAAATTACCAGAATATTAAAACGGAAGAAAATAAAAGAAATGAAATACAAAAATTAAGGAGTCCCTACAAAAAGCATGAAATAAAAAATTAAATTAAAAATTTAAAAAACCCCCGACAAAAATAAAATTAAGGAATCCCTACAAAAAGCATGAAATAAAAAAATAAATTTTAAAAAATCTTATGGAAGTCGGGGGACCTCAGAAGCAGAATAGAAGGTGTTCCACAGAACGGTCCCCCGACTTCCATAAGATTTTTTCAAATTTATTTTTTTATTTCGTGCTTTTTGTAGGGATTCCTTAATTTTATTTTTGTCGGGGGTTTTTTAAATTTTTAATTTAATTTTTTTGACGCAATGATTTCAAAAGTAAGGATACGCCCGTCTGAACATTTTACATAGAAGTTCTTCGTTCGAAGTTCGAAGTTCGCGCGCACCACTGTCAACTGAGTCGCGTTGGCCCTAAAACCATCATTTTAGGGCCAGCGCGTTGGTGCCATTTAGTCGCGCCGTTAGCCAGGTCCTTACGCTAGTAATATATATGTCAATGGTTTGACGATAGTTAATACGCGGATACAAAGAGTATAATAATAATACGGGAGACATGTATGAAATAAAATAATGTGATAATTTTGTTGAACTTGATTAAAATTATTCTTTAGAAAAATACTTTATATTAAATTAGAGAACTTGATAAATTGATTTTCTTATTTTCGTTAAAGTTGGGATCACAGAGACATCTATCGATAATTATGAAACTAATAGTTTCTCGGCTAAGTAAAGTAGATGGCGGCTCTTTCTTTACTGAAGCGGTGCTTGTTCTAACTGTCTCCCCACTGCGCGGATACCTCCGCTAGGAGTAATAGCAGTGGTGCCAACTTTGGGGTTTTCCCCCTAAATTTAGGGGGAAGAAGTCTTGAATGGGGTATTTTTAGGGACAGATTTTATTTGGGGTTATTTTTAGGGGCTTGCTAAAAGTCTCCGCCTCCGTGGAGCGTGCCTTTTCTATTTATGCCATTATTTAAAAATACTTAGGAATCGTTTATCCCTGGATATGCTTCAGAGCATAATGATAATAAGATTTTACCTGATCAGAGAATACGGGTCCTGCGTTAAGTTTGAACCTACGGCAAATATGTATGTTAAAAGCCTTTAGCGTACGAATGTATGATTTCAAAAATACATCGACCTTGAACAGTAGCATCGCTGGCGATGATGATGATGCTGTTCTGGAACTGATCAACAATATTACAATTTAGTTACCTAGTAGTTTAGCAATAGGTATTTAGGTACCTAGTCTTTTTTTTACAAACTATGTACCTATGCGTTTTATTTTGTGAGTTACGAACGACTTAGGGAGTTGGGCACTGCATCAAAGAAATTTACCTTATGTGAACCTATACTTAGGGTTTTTTTAGGGGGATTTTTTAAAAATCTTGGGGGCAAATTTTGTTATGGGTTGGTAACACTGAGTAATAGTGTTTTGTGGCGGATACGCGTTGAATAGTATATTCCTTGCGTGTGCGTCAACTGGACTTTGAAACAACCCGCTTATCAGGCCACCGCCAACTTTGAATCTTTCATTAAAACCAAAGACATTAAATATTATCTTAAATCTCTTTGATTAAAACTTACATTTTAAATAAAAATGGATGCCTTCACACCAAAGTAAGTAGGTACAGTCAACAAAGGAGTTAAGTATACAGGAGCGTCGGATATTGTTGAAGATTACTAAGAAACCGATGGATATTTTCGGATAAAATTTTAGTTTATTAATAGAAAACAAACAGCTCATTTATTAAATTAAATTTCAGTCCAGAACATAAATCGGTTTCTTAGTAAACTTCAACTATATCCGACGCTCCTGTATACTTAACTCCTTTGTTGACTGTACCTAAAATGATAAGCACGATAATATTTGGTAAACTTTCCGATACTCCTGTTTCTTTATTATGTTTGGACTTCACGTGGTATTTTATTTACAGAGAACGCGCTGTAAATTTCTCAAGAATTGAAAGAGACCGCTTTCTGTGTCTGATTAAGAAATATAAGGACTTATTATTCTCCAAAAAAACGGACAATATAGGGAATAAGAAAAATAGGGCTTGGGCTGCCATTCACACGGAATTCAATGCCCGTGGAGATCAGCCAAGGACTTTACGTCAGCGTCAGTTAAAGGCTGAGTTTGACAATATGAAAAAAAATGCACATAAGGTAACAACTAGGTTTGACCTTCAACAATATATAATATGTATACCTAGGTACTCTATAAAATTCTAATAAGTTACATTGTTTCTGTTTTAGGATGCCAGTCAAGCACGACAGTCACAAATAAGAAAAGGTGCAGGAGACCCACCCCCCGGTGGGTCACCTGCACCTCTGTAAAGCAGGAAACAGAGTATATTCAAACTGTAATGCCCATATCAATGGATGGACAACCAAGTATTGTTGATCATGACTATACTGAAAATCAAGCTACTGTTTCAAATTTAAAAGATTCTCAAGAAGTAAGTAAGTATAACATACACATATTACCGTATTTTACTCTGGGCAATCAATCAAAATATTTTATTTCACATAAATCTATATATGGGCACGTATGAAATGTCAGAAGCTAGGTGCACGGTTCCAATTGGTTGTCTTCTATGGAGAAGAGCCGGCAAGAAACTCCATGGTTACCTACTCTTTTATTTAAATACAATGTTTTTAAATTACAGTAGGTATGGGAATACCTAGCTACTTACCCATTTCCTGAATAGGCATGTTAATAATCTTCTTTAATGAGGTAACAATAATAATATGTATCTTTCGCTAGGCTTACAATCTCAACCCAAGATTAGAATTAGAAACAAGCAATGTCCAAGCCGATGAACATGAAGAAACAATGAATCCCAATGAAAATGTAAGATCAGTTGTTTATTTTAGTACTTAAAATACATTATTGGTTTAGAAAAATGAATTAAACAACTCAATCAAATATCATTTCTTTTATTTACAGTTCATCCACACTGTTTCGGACACAGATATGTTATCTGAAAATGTGTTTGACTCAAAATCACCAGCAGCATTGCTAAGGAGAAGAACACCTATATCAAAATCAGTTTGTAAGTAAAATGCAATAGTTATCTCAGCAGTTATGTCATACTATTAAAGAAAGTATAATAACCTTATCAGTAATAATATTTTCTAGCTGTTTTGGGTTGAAAGCCTTGGGCCATGAGATCCGAGTGCTCATGGCCTGTTCAATGAATAAACGGCTGGTTGACACTTCCTGTGACCCAAGAGCTAGCTTTTTCCTTGGCCAGAGGATGAGTATTGCTATACAGCGCGGCAATGCTCTAGTCTCTTGGGTACATTACCAATCGATAGCGATGCGGAGGAATTTTAATGCAATATTTTAGTTTTTTAATAGTTTTAGTTAGGTTAGGATATTATATTGTTATTTGAATAGTCTGTGGTTTATTTATTATTAGAAGTTTGTACAGATTTAAAGAATAAGTTATTAATATCCCTTTCATGTTTTCTACAGGTATTCATAAAAGGTCTAAAAATTACTCTGAGACCAAAAAGTATACAGATCTTAAGTTTGAAATACCTAAGAAAACCAGGGAAGATGAAGAACATATATACAAGTTACGAATTAAACATATGGAAGAAAAAATAAAAGAGGAAAGAGAGATATATGAGCTACAGAAAAAGAAACTAAATATAGAAATAAGTTTATTAGAAAATAAATGAGAATTTATGTAAGTGAACAAAATAATGACTTTTAATACCAATCACCTGACATGTAGTTAATCAATTGTTATGTATAACCTTCACCATATAAGTTTAAGTTTTTTTTAGGGTTCCGTACCTCAAAAGGTAACGGAACCCTTATAGGATTACTTTGTTGTCCGTCCGTCTGTCTGTCAAGACCCTTTATCTCGGGAACGCATGGAGGTATCGAGTTGAAATTAAAACCATATTCTCAGGTCTGCGGTCCCATAAAGCTGTGAAAAAATCAAACTTCTAAGTTAACGTAAAAAAAAGATACGGCCGTTTATGCCGCAAAAAACGTATATTTCGACACTCTCAAGGGAATCAAAATGTATAGGGTACTTCCCGTTGACCTAGAATCATGAAATTTGGCAAGAAACAACGTCATGTAGCACAAATAAAGGAAAAAATCCGAAAACCGTAAATTTTTAGTTACAGTAAAAAACCCGTGATAAACTATTTACATACCTACAAATTTGTACGGAACCCTCGGTGCGCGACTCGCTCTTGACCGGTTTTTTTTTGTGTGAATATTGTGTGCCTTACTGTACTTAACCTGGGTCAAATAAACTTTTCTTATAACTTTATGTACCTAACACCATCAACAATTATGTGAATCTGTAAATTAATTAAAAAGTTGATAAACATGCTGGTTATTACAATCTTATGGTACATTATAATTATTATACCTAAACCCTTCACTACACCTTACTAACTCGGAATTTCTTGCCCGTTCTTCTAACTGGCCGACTATTTGACAATTTAAAAGTGCCTGTAAATAGTTTAATTGAAATAAACGATTTGAGTTTGACTCTGTCTAGATTAATTTACCAGGAAAAGCTCCCACTGGTAATGAAACATTGTGCTGTAATATTTAGTAAAGATAATAGCACCTGCTAAAGTAATTATTGATCAAATAACTCCTTCATGCCGGCGCCACACATTGGATTCAAATTGGGTCCAAACTTGGCTACGAATTTATGGCTAATTATTGTATCCAAGTTAATGCGAACACACATTAACTCCAATACCTTTTGGCAAACTTACTAGCCAAGAGCATTGGATGGTTGGACCGCAGCTCAACTCGTCATTCTCTCTTGCGAGTATGTACCAGCAGCCGTCATGTCGGACGAGAACCTACTTGCTCTGATACAAACAATGTGGGTACCGGAGAGCGACGTTGGATCCAAGTTGCCCGCCCGCCTACCCCCTTCACTCCCCTCGACTTTGTTGGTGTATGAAAAACCGACACATCACGTCGACACGGTCGACATTGGCTATTGGACGCAATGTTACGTTTATGGCCAGTATCGGGCCAAGACCGATGCACACATTGGTGTATTGGATCCAAGACTATAACTTGGAGCCAATATATCCAATGTGTGGCGCCGGCATCATGGATCTATATCAGTCAGGATCATAAAAGTGATTCTAGGACTCAATGAAGGCGTTACAGAGTCTAAGAAACGACTGTATGGTAAATAAATTAATAAAACAATAGGTACTTCCCGTTTAAATCCGTGGGTCGGGTCACGAGTCCTAAATTCGAGCTATTAAATGTGTGACTGTCATGAGCCAATCCATCTTGCAACTATGTTTCTTATGCATACATTTGCATCACCAACCTGCACTTTAATATTGTTGGAAAATGTACGTTTTCTACTTTTAAAATCTTCTACATTGTCAACGCCTTAAAATCTTTTAAATAAAAATCAATTTCTGCCGATTGTGATGAAACTTTGGTAAGTTGTTGTGCACTCGCCGGAGAAGGTTCATAACGGGCATTAACTAGTACTAATTAAACTTATAAAGGAAGAATTTCAATATACTTGCCCCTTATTTATTACATGGGGCTTTAACATAACTCGCGTAGTAAAATAAAATAAAAATTGTTTATTTCTCACCACAATACATTTTACAATTTCTAGGAATATTATTTCGAAATACTTTGTGGGTGTACTAGACGTCTGCCTAACCTTTCGGAGGTTTAGGTATATTTCTTTGTATAAGTACAGTCAGCAACAAAAGTCGATTAACACTTCAGTGATTGAGTAAAATGTTAACACTTCAGTTTTTTTAATCTCAGGTAGTGAGCAAAATATTTGTTCAAAATTGCATTGTAAGTACTTCTGCTACAATTTTGAACAAATATTTTGCTCAATAACTGAGATTTAAAAAACTGAAGTGTTAATCGACTTTTGTTGCTGACCGTACTATTTGTTCCGTCATCAGACGAAAATTCGCCGAATACAACAAAAGATAGCCCATGATATATTACTGTGTTTTAACGGACGTCAAGGCCATAATTTTGTGAAACAACGCTTTTTTGGTTTGACGATAGTTAGCGTCATTTTTTACGTATACGCATGCGTCAAGTGGACGTGAAACAACCCGCCCTAATTCGTTTTAAAAGTTTTCTGCAGCCTTCATTAGTGCTTGTCCCTAATAAACAAAAAAAAATCACAACTACTGAGTAATGTAAAACAATACCTGACATTCTTCAACGCCTTCTCCAGTTCCTCCTTCATTCTCTGGTTCTCTTGCATCACCTTGGTGCATTTATCTTCGACTGCCTTCAGTTGTTCAGTCATCTTGGTCACTTGCTCACACTTGCGTTCCGTTTCCATGCCATACTGGTGTTTTAACTCTTCTAGTAACCTGGACAAAAGAGAAGCAGTCTTTTAAGGGGCTTTTTTTTAAATTTTCTACTTTTGACTAAATAACGTGATATTGGCGCCGATTCTGTTGTTCACAAACTAAACTAAATTTAAGTTCATGCATCTTTTTCTTTCTATTTCATTATGAAAAGGACAGAAGATAAATATTAGTTTAGTCCTGTCAAATTAAGATACTCCATAGACAATTTAGACGAGATTAAAAAAATGGCTATTAAAAATACGTCAATTTACGTCAGGCGCTGACTAATTTGACAGGACTAAACTAATATTTATCTTCTGTCCTTTTCTTAATGAAATAGAAAGAAAAAGATGCCTGAACTTAAATTTAGTTTAGTTTGTGACACTACAGAATCGGCGCCATTATTCAGATTTACCATAGTCTAGTTACCTTAAAGTCAGTTAACACGGGTGTTTTCGCGGGCAATCATGGAAAATAGTAAAATGAAAGAGGTTTACATATCAAAATGGTAGGAATGTTAAGTAAGGTTTATTCTTTTTGAGATTTAATGAAATTTTCGGTGGTTCTGATACCAGAAAAAAAATATAACGCACAACTAAAAGTTTTGTTGTCTTTTGACATGAGTGTCATATTCATCGAATGTATAGTAAAAGTGCGCAGTGCTGCACACCCTCACCCTATTTGAAGATAAACCAATATCAACTTTATTTCAATGACAATTAAGTTGGTTTCAGAGTGACTAGCACTATTGAAAAATGTTTGAAGTTCTAGCGTAAACTGAACTTTATTGTGTAGGAATTAGAGTTATTGCTCCATTAATTCATGTTTGTTTACATTTTTGGCAAGTAAATCGCGAACGCAGATTAGATTTAAACCCACCTTTTACAATGGTCCAGTCGTCGTTCATGCATGTCTGCGGGCACAGTGCGCGCCCGCATGGCATCCAGTTGCGCTAGTTTGTTCTCCGCTATCTCTAGAGTGTTCTTCACTGTGAAGTACTCGCGGTGGACTGTTTCGTAGTCTCGCATCATTGATGATACTGGAATTAGAAAATTTAGATTTATATTTAAACTAGCTTCCGCCCGCGGCTTCGCCCGCGAGGTATGTAGATATAAACTATCATAATATCCTTCCTCGGGATGCAATCTATCTCTTTGCAAAATTTTATCGAAATCCGTTCAGTGGTTTAGGCGTGAAAAGGTAGCATACAGACAGACAGAGTTACTTTCGAATTTATAATATTAGTATGGACCTAGTATTAAAAATAATTATCAAGTTTTGGGAACACAAACTCAATGTCATACAGGATAAAGTTCAAATTCCATTGCAAGATATTTTTTTACGGGCCTATTTATTAAAAACGTTCAGTCAATAATCAACTTAGACGACATAACGCTAAAGTAGATAGTTGTACATGTAAATTAGCTACACTACAAATTCTCAATTTGGAGACACTCACTGTGGTCACGAATCTACGAACCTATCTACACACCGATTAAAGGTGATTGAATATTTTTATATGACCTGTCGCATTATGTTTTTTTTTTCAAAATGGCGGCCACGCATCATCATCATCATAATCTGCCTAGCCTTTTCCCAACTATGTTGGGGTCGGCTTCCAGTCTAACCGGATGCAGCTGAATACTTACCAGTATTTTACATGGAGCGACTGCCTATCTGACCTCCACAACCCAGTTACCGGGTAATACGATACCCCTTGGTAAGACTGGTTGTCAGACTTTCAGGCTTCTGACGAGTGACGACCCGTAACGACTGTCAAAGATCCACGAATGACAGCCGGGACCAACGGCTTAACGTGCTTTCCAAGGCACGGAGGGGTCACGGTATGTAAAGATGGTCGCCCATCCACAGAACAACCGCGGCAAGCGTAGCTTAACCTGATCGATAGACCTGTGCGGCTGTTATTATTTAGCCACGCCACGGGCCCCTCAAAAATGGCGGCCACACATGAAACCTATAGAATATTAAATCGATAGCTTACATCAATGCAAACGAAAAACATGATAGGACCAAACCCCGTAACGTTATCGTTCAAAGTTGATCACGTGACATCCAGATTTTTTGAACTTGCGTATAGCAAAATCCCATACAACTTTGCCCAAACATGTACCGAGGTACACGTGCACCAAATCGTAGAGAAAAAATAGAGGGATTCGAAAATAATTGTGTTTTTATCCATAAATTATTTAAAACTACATAATAAATTATTTAAAGTTTTAATAACCTGTAACACAATTAAATCATGTGGCAACTTTGCATGTACGGGTTGACATTAGGAGTATATGTGTTCTGTGGACATTATTTCGTGGGTCAGTCACATCACATCACAATGACATGTCATGTCATTGTGTCATTCCGTTCGTTTCGTTTCTGCGTTTCGCCGTTTCGGGGTACTCATCTGTTGTTCGTTTGTGTTGTGTATTTTGTTTAATAACTTGGCTATTCTTTCTGGTATTCCGTTTGTCACCTCACGATTTGGTTCTTGACGATACAGTGATCCCGAAAACTTGGCTATTCTTTCTGGACTTTTGTTACCTCACGATTTGGTTCCTGTCCTGATGGATTGGTTATTCATAACGGACATTACGATTTGGAAACTCAGGCTTTTGGTTTTGTCGCGTAAGTATCCTGTTCACGTTTTAACATAATGAAGAGAATAAAAAACTAAAGATTTTAACAAATCTTTTGCTTTCAGGCTAGTGCTTACAAACATGAGGTGCGTTTCTTGTCATGGAGTACTGGATGATAACATGCAGTCTTACAATACCTCCCATGTCGGCATTGAGCTAACTGTAGTCTTGGAAGAAATATTAAACCATGAGGTATCTTTTCTACTACTTAAATCAATGTGTGAATGTCAAAATAACATACATTTTAAATCACATTAAAAAAAAACAATCCATTCAATTTCAATATATTTTTAGGTTGATCATGATGGAGTGTTATGCAGTAATTGTTTCGACAATACTGTACGTCGACTAACACAAGGAACAGTGCGTGTGACTGTAAACCGTTGTGTAAGATGCTTAGAGTCTGTCTCGTGTTGGACATAAATGAAACCCACGGATAGTTTTATACTTGTATTTCGACACAGAATAGGTTTTTTTACAATTATTTAGTGGAGCGATCAACGTTATGCAAAATGAATATAATGACAAAGGTAATGTGGGGTACCTTGTAAAAACTAAGAAAAAAATTAAACTCCTAACTATTTGCTTCGTATCAGATGAACGAAGCTTGTTGCTATGAAGGTAGCACTAGGCGCCAACATCCTCCCGCCGTTGAAATCTTCAGGTTTCAACCCTTTATTTCATCTGACGAAGGCAGAGGGCAGAGGCGAACTAAAGGACGTCGTACAACTCCCCGTTGGGTCTTCACATCAGCAACTCGAGAGACTCCGTCTGATCCAGGAAACAATTTCTGCACTCGTCCCAGTCTCCAGCACAGAGGCGGCGCATTATCCTCCTTCAGAAGGACTAAATCACCGATGTTCAGGCTTGACTTATCGGTTCTCCACTTGCTACGTTGCTGTAAGTCAGCGATATATTCACGCTGCCACCGACGCCAAAAATGTTGATGAATTTGCTGTATTCGTTGGTAGCGTTGTAGATTGTTGGAATTGCGGTGTTCTAAGGCAGGTGATGGAAGCGCAATGAGGGGCCGGCCAATAAGGAAGTGACCCGGGGTGAGGCAAATAAGATCATCAGGTGAGGAGGATAACGGACAAAGCGGACGACTGTTAAGAATGGATTCTACATGTGCGAAAAGGGTAGACAGCTCTTCAAAGGTTAAGTGGGAATTGCCCATCACACGTTTGATATGGTACTTAGCCGATTTCACACCGGCCTCCCAAATTCCACCAAAATGAGGGGCGTAAGAAGGTGAGAAAATAAAATTGATCCCTTCCCCGCTTGCAAAATCAGAAAGAGAGTCCGCGTTTATCTTAAAAAAATGATTTAGCTCCTTAGCACCAGATACAAAGTTGCGACCATTGTCGCAAAACACCTCCGTTGGCCTTCCACGTCGTGACACAAACCGTCGAAAGGTAAGAATAAACGCGTCTTTAGTTAAATCACTTACAGCTTCAAGGTGTATACATTTATACGTTAAACATACAAAAAGACAAAGATAGCCTTTGACTAATTTCGAACCGCGACCTTTCCTATTTAAAATAAAGAAAGGGCCGGCGAAGTCTATGCCTACAGTAGTGAATGGGAAGTTTGGCGTGACCCTTTGGGAAGGTAAATTACCCATTATAGGCTCCAATGGTTTAGCTTGAAACCGCCTACACTTGACGCAATGACGAACAGTTTGTCTAGCGAGACGTCTACCATTGATAGGCCAAATGTAATCTCTAATAATGCCCAGTAGCAACTGTGGGCCAGCATGTAAATTACGAATATGTTCATATTTAAATATTAATTTCGTGAGACGATGAGATGCATCAAGCAACACAGGGTGTTTTTTATCATGATGATATTTTGAGGAATCAATACGACCGCCTACTCGAATTAATCTATCATTGGGGCAATAAAAGGGAGTCAATGATAAAAGTTTAGATTTAGATTTTAATGAGTGGCCGTTGGCGAGTGTTTTGTACTCGCTTGGGAATGACTGTTGCTGTGCTAAACGACACAAGTTAATAAATGACTTATGTAGCTCATTTGTTTTTAAAGTACCTGAAACCATAGATTTTTTGCAAGACTTTAATTTTAAATTATTAATATATCGTATCATATAAGCAAATATTCGTTTTAAGTGATCGTAATTTTGATAGTTTTGAAAATTGATAAAGTATTCTATTGAGGTTTCTAAGTTAACAATTGCAGAATTCTGTTTGGTTTCCGGTAAGTTATTCACATTAACTTCATGGTTATTTAAAACAGGCCAAGTGTCTTCTGATTGCAATAAATATTGTGGACCTGTCCACCATAACAAATTGTCTTTGATAAGATTAGGGCTGACCCCCCTAGATATGAGATCAGCTGGATTGACTGATGTTGGAACGTGACGCCAAGAATTTACATCTGTTAGCTCACAAATTTCTGAAACTCTATTCGCAACAAAAGTTTTAAGATTCTTAAAGCTCGAATGAAGCCATGCCAGCACAATGCTGGAATCACTCCAATAAACCTCACTATTTACCTTATGCCGCAAGGAATCTCTAACCACCTTACACAATCTTGCGGCCAAGAGCGCAGCACAAAGCTCCAAGCGAGGGATTGTTGTAGGTTTAGTAGGTGCAATCTTGGATTTAGCACACAATAGTTTTACGGTGACTTCATTAGCAGAGTTTACCGATCGTGCATAAACACAGGCTCCATACGCACTTTGGGACGCGTCACAGAAACAGTGAAGTTCTATAAATATTGGCTCATCACAGAGTACATGCCTTGGAATTTTAATGTTCCCAAGTGCGGATAGAGAATCGGCAAACTTAGCCCAGGTCAAAGCAATATTTTCAGGAATTGGATCATCCCAGCCTAATTTCTCCAGCCAAAGCTGTTGTAATATAACCTTTGTTTGCATTACACATGGACTGAGCAAACCCAAGGGGTCGAAAATTTTAAATAAATTAGATAATATTGAACGTTTAGTTGGGCGATTGCTATCCAAAGGAACCGGGGATTGCATTGGAAAATGCAGTGTATCCGTCGATGGATCCCAGCCCAAACCCAGGGTGCTAGAAGACTCACTGAGTGTTAACCTTTCATTAACATCTAAAGAACATGAGTCAAAGATGCTAGTTATATTAGTTTTAAGTTTTCTTAGATTAAAGCAACCTAATTTAAGTGCCGCAGTAACCCCTTGAAGAATATGTTTTAGTTTGTGTTCACTGTCACTCGAAGTTATCATGTCATCCACATAAAAGTCGTGCTGAATTACATTTTTAATGGTTTCATCTGGATTTTCTTCGCCAAGCTGCCACAGACAACGTGTGCTCAAATAACTGGAGCTTGCCATGCCGTAAGTTACAGTATTTAGTCTTAACGTTTTGATAGGTTGGGACTCATCTTCTCTCCACAGTATGAGCTGGAGATTTCGGTCCTCCTCATTAATTTGCACCTGGCGATACATTTTCTCTAAATCGCCGGTCAGGAGGTACTTGTGTTGTCTAGCCCGTACTAGAATGGAGAATAGAGAGTCCTGCATATTTTGACCTATCATAAGAATATCATTGATTGACAATCCAGATGAAGTAGGAGCTGATCCATCAAAAACAACACGAATTTTAGTGGATTCGCTGCTTTCTTTAAACACGGCGTGATGACACAAAAAATATGATATATTGGGTTTTAATACATCAGACTGTGAGAGATGACCTAATTGTTCATACTCTCTTATGAAGTTAACATATTGTAATTTAAGTTGTGGGTTCTTTCGGAATCTTTTCTCTAAATTATGAAAGCGTTTTTTTGCTAGTTTATATGATTCTCCAAGACAATTAGGTGAATCTATAAGTGGTAATCGAACAGAAAATCTGCCGGTATTTAATCGTGTCATATGAGTTAAAAAGTGTTTTTCACATAATCTTTCATCGTGACTCAATGGCGATTTTAATGGCACTTCCTCAAGCTCCCAGAACTTTGATATTGCTACATTAAAATCATTTTCAGATTTAACTGAAGTCAAAGAATGATGACATTGAATATTGGATATATTATTTAAATCGTTTATTTTGATTGGGCCTGAAACGAGCCAACCAAATTCGGAATTTCTTAAAGTGGGATTATTAGGGCCTAGAGAACGCTGCTCGCAGCCAAGAATATCCCAAAATAAATCTGCTCCGATGAGTAGGTCAACAGCGGAGGATTGATTAAAACTAGGGTCAGCAAGGTGTACCTCAGTAGGTATTTGCAGTTGCTGAGTGTTTATTGTGTAT
Organism: Oligia fasciuncula; assembly: GCA_963082905.1. NCBI lineage: Eukaryota > Metazoa > Arthropoda > Insecta > Lepidoptera > Noctuidae > Oligia > Oligia fasciuncula. Next base: position 13,018,168 of record OY720408.1, read on the forward strand.
CTAGGAATGTTACTTGTTAATTCCGGTAATATTAGAAAAGTTGTTGTGACGTGAAACGGTTTAATTAACGATTTTAACTGCGCCACACAACTCTCTGTGACTTTACTATTGACATGATTGCCGATGCCAACAATATTAATATGATTGTTAAACAATGAATTACCTGATAAAGATAATTTGTCTTTAAGTGATTGCGTCATAAAAGACGATTGACTGCCGCAATCTAACAAGGCACGTACTTGTTCTGTTTCATTTGTTGTAGGGTTACACACCTCAACTAAGGCAGTAGATAGTAGAATATGTATTGAACCCTGTGTAGTATGATTAGCTATCGTTCCACATGATGATGTGGTAGCTGCAGCAGGGGTGGTGGTGTTACCTGCAGCAGGGGTTTTGGTACCTGCAGCAGAGGTTGTGGTGCCTGCAGCAGGGGTTTCGGTTACTACCGGAACGTGTAAAAGAGCGTTGTGCTTCTTCTTACACTCCCGACAAGGTCTGAGGTAGCAGTTTCGTGTAATGTGCCCGGACCTTAAGCAATTTGAACAAAGATTTAATTTATTAACTTCAGTTATACGATCTTCCACACTCTTGGCCTTAAAAATAGGACAATCGTAGATTCTATGTTCGCCCTGACAAACAACGCAACCTGAAGAAGATGAAGAATTACTCTGACAAGCAGACTGACAAACTGATTGGCATGTATCTGATTTATTAGGCTGACGTTCAGCTTTATTGTTGGTACCTTTAGAAGATGCTGAAGCCGATGCCTTATTATTATGGCTTGGTGAAGAGTGATTTAGAGACACAAGGACATCTGCTCGATCAATTAGAAATTTATTAAATTGTTGTAAGTTAGGTATTAAATCAGCCAAAGTGCCACGCCATTCTTCCCATTTGGTAAGAGTACGGTTATCTAGCTTAGAACACAGTATATGTATTAATAAAACATCCCAATTATCAACCCGTAGCCCCAAGCCAGACAACGCTCTCAGGTTCTTGGTAACGTGGTCCACCATAAAACGAAGTGATTTATCCGACTCGCGAGACATTGGATGTATGTGTAATAAAGAAGATAAATGATGGCTTATTAACTGGCGCTTGTTATCATATCTGTCGCATAGCAACTTCCAGGCAACACTATAATTAGAATTGGAAACTTCTAAGTTACTCACTATTCTAGCTGCATCTCCCTCCAAATAAGATAATAGATAGTGAAATTTATTAATAGGTGCAATGCGCTCATTATTGTGTATGACTGACTTAAATGTGTCACGAAATTCAAGCCAACGGAAGAATGTTCCGTTGAATTTAGCAATTTGTATCTGTGGCAGTTTGAACCCTACTTCGTGATTGTCAGCATTCAAAGGCGCAGCTGAACCATGGCTAGAATTGAGCATGTTTCCAGATTCATCGTGGCGGTTATTAGGCTGATGATCTTGAATGAAGCTTTGAACATTCGCAATGTTTGTTATGAATAATTGTTCAATATCATCCCTTTCATCAATCTCGATTGATAAATTACTCGAATTTAATATCTCAATTTGATTCTGCAAGTCATCGAACCGAACGGACAGTGACTCAAATTTACTGAGTTTAAGTGTTAATTCGGCTAATTCAATGCGTGTAACAGAATCCTTTGACAACAGACTCGTTAAATAATTCCTAAACTTAGTAATTTGGCCCTTTATTGAACTACGCTTAACAATGAGATCTTGTAATTCTTGCACAGAACCGTCATCCTTGCCCATTGTAACAGTAAACAATGTAAATAAAAGAAATGTGTTTTTTAGTAATAAGAGCTGTACGGTAAAACTATGCAAGAATACAATGAACTATTAATAAAATATTTATCTTACGTCCCTCTTCCGGTGTCACCTGTGGTCTGGAAGAACCGGTGCTGAACCCGACAGTAGGTACTCCGTGTATGTGGTTTGACTATTGTAGGCCCCGGCCGTCGCAAATGACGTCACCGTTCCTGGAATATTCGGCGAAACAACTTAATGACTTGCAAAAAAATATTATTTTTTACCTAGGCTTAAATTTAATTGATACCTAGGTAACACTTAATAGATAATACTTTAGAATACCTTTAAATTGTGATAGCTACGTCCTTTGTAAAATAAGTAGGTCATTCAAACCGGTAAGAAATTGACGTAGGTAGTTAGGTCAAACAATATAAAGTCAATGAATTTTTATGTGTAGATATTTATTTTAGGATCACTGCTTATTTAGTTATTTAAGTACCTATCTATACGAAATAAGCACATGTAAAATCTCGGGGTTTATGAATTATGAAGGATCAGTTGGGAAAAAAACGTAGGTATGTGTGAGGAGGTCAAGGAAAGGTCACTTAGCTGCATTGGCCAGGCTGCTGTACGGCGACTTCGGTTAATATCAGTGTGTCTAGACCGTAAATCAGGTGTAGGCTGCAATGGCTGAACCTCCAAAAACTCCAAAATATTGTTTCTTGATGTAGCAGATCTGTAGCTTAGTTGGTCAAGCTGACCGGGCTTCGTATTTCTTGATGGTTTTTTCGTTGTGCGAAAGGTCCTGTCACGGTCGCCAAATTTTATGTCTCGTGTTGGACATAAATGAAACCCACGGATAGTTTTATACTTGTATTTCGACACAGAATAGGTTTTTTTACAATTATTTAGTGGAGCGATCAACGTTATGCAAAATGAATATAATGACAAAGGGTAATGTGGGGTACCTTGTAAAAACTAAGAAAAAAAAATTAAACTCCTAACTATTTGCTTCGTATCAGATGAACGAAGCTTGTTGCTATGAAGGTAGCACTAGGCGCCAACAGAGTCAATCAGTGGACGTCATGCTCACTCCCTACCAGATGGCCCCGAAAGAGATTATATAGCTCTTCTCATACTTCCTAGACAAGTAAGACCTAAACATATTCAAATATTTATTTTATATTAAAACAATGAATAGATAAATACTGCAATTAATTAATGACTAGCCCAGATTGGAATATCTAATAAATGTCTTCATTTTAGATTCAACCTGGAAATAAAGTCTGTTATGCCTGTTGGCTGGCAGCTCGTAGGAATGTACGAAGACAACAAGACCGGCAAGGCACAGCACCAGTCGCACAAGATAGTGATAGCCAACATATTGCTGTGATTGAAAGCCAACCATCTACATCAAATGAAACATCAAATTGTGCATGGTGTCAACGATCCCTTGCTGGTATCCATACTCATTCTTTGCCTCAAGGACCTGAAAGAGATGAAATAGCATTTCGAATATTACCTAGACAGGTAAGGCTTTAAATGTTTTTTATTGCTTCCAAAAATATTTCCTCTTATTACTAAATACACTTCATGACATGTGTATCTTGAAATGTATTTCATTTCTATTCTCTTTTTTTAGATTGAACTCAACAGTAGAGTCTGTTATGCCTGCTGGATGGCAGCTCGTAGAAATACCAGAAGTATAATTGCACCACCTACTTCATCACAAAATGAGTCAACTAGATTGCCTAACTATAGAAGAGCGGGTAATTCTTCAAATACTTGTTTTGTACAAGGATGCAATAATAATGAAAGATTAACCATTCCCCAATTTCTAAAATTAAAATTACTTGAAATTCATAAGCTATACTTGCCAAAAAATACGAGAATCTGCAGAGAGCATTTAGGCACTGCTGATTGGGGAATTTTAGAGGAACAACGCTATGGACATAACTTTTCTGTTGATGAAATTGAAGATGTAATCAATCTTGCTTTAGAAAAGTAAGAAACTCAATTGTTAGATTTTGAAAACATTGAATTAATGTCTGATGAATTATGTCATTATTGGTCAGGTCTCAATAAATAATAAAAAAATATAGAACTGCTTTAAGCATCTTTCTTGTGAAACTGCAAACAGGGGAGCCAAATTCAAGGTTGGCTGAATTATTTGGAATGTCCGAGTCAAATGACTCAAATCAGTTAAGAAAGACCAGAGAGATTCTAAATGAACAATTTGTGTCATTATACTTGGGTGTTGCACATTTATCTAGGCAAGATATAGTAAATCATAATCTAACTATTCCTAATGGACTGTTCGGTGGTGAAGAAGGTGGCAGGCGAAAAGCTATTGTAATCTGTGATGGGACATACTCGTATGTATATTTGCAGAAATCATCAAATTATTTATTTCAAAATAAATCATACAGTTTACATAAATATCGCAATTTAATTAAAACATTTTTGATATTGACCACAGATGGTCATATAATAGATATTTATGGCCCCTATGCTGCAACTGTGCCTGATGCAGAAATTATGAAACAATTATTTAGAAATGAAAGCAGCGAATTGACGCAGTATTTTAGGGAAGGGGATGTTTTTATTTTAGACAGGGGATTCAGGGATTCTATTCAATTGTTAACATCATTAAATTATACAGTTTGTACACCTGAATCCCTTGAAACTGGTGCAACACAGTTACCGACATTACATTTATATCTCAAAAACTAGGGCACCTAGCGAAGATCTGTTTTCTCCCATATTTTGTTGCCAATTAGTCGGAATCAGTCGCCAAATATCAGAATTTGTCGGTCACTGGTTCAAAAGATATTAGGGTTTATAGGTGTGTAGTTATAGTCCAAGTGCTAAATCTAGCTCTTGGACTATACCTTACTAATTGAACTCATTATATCTCCTAAACTAAGACCCGATTAAATCTGTGACTTGGCAACTGATTCGTCCACCGGTGAAACTTGGTCATAGTCAACTCCCACAAAGCAACTGCGTCAAATACCTTGGTATGCATCTGGATCAGCGACTGACGTGGAGGAAACACATCGAAACAAAACGAAAAGAGCTCGACATTAGATACAAGGGCATGTACTGGCTTCTGGGTAGGAATTCCAAGCTGTCCGTGGATAATAAGATCTTGATCTATAAGACCATATTAAAACCCATCTGGACTTACGGCATTCAACTGTGGAGCTCCGCATGTGACTCAAATATCAATATGATTCAGAGAACTCAGAACAACATCTTAAAACAGATATCGAATTCGCCGTGATTTATTAGGAATACTGAAGTCCACGAACACCTGAGCATGAAAACGGTCAAGGAAGAAATAAATTCATGCTCACAAAAGTACAAGTCCAGACTGGAGAGACACCCCAACCAATTGGCCTCACAACTCACAATACAAACCAAGCCAGCAGACTCAAAAGACGCAACATTCTACAATTAGATAACCTGTAGAAGGTTGCATTACTAATAAGAGAGTTGCTCCTGACGAGGAGTAATTCTTCCCTAGGAGATATTCCGCTCAGCAGCTCATCTGCTCATAGTTTTAAAAACTGATTGCAAGATCTGAAGAGAAAAAAAAAAACAGCAGCTGAAGTGTAAGGGTAATAGACCAAGGTAATATAATTGTGCCAAAAATGGCGACCTTTTTATTACGTTAAAAGTTATTTTATTTTCGTCCCCGGGTAACCATAAAAAAATATATAAATGCAATATTATTCAGTGTAATCTAGTGTATTTTATGCCATTAAGTGTACCTCGGTACTTCGTTTGGGCAGATTTTGGTGACACCCTTTCTTTAATAGATTTTCAACTTTATCGCTAGAGTATAAGGTTCAAAGTTGATTGGGAATTTTGACAGTTTCGGTTAGCTTGATATGCTGGCGTCTGTACATCTATGTTTGAAACAATCACTCTGTATGTTTACAGTATGCCACGAACATTCAAAGCCCTTTATATTAGACCATATTTACTGGACTTTCTTGATTCAAATAAAATAAAATTTTACTTACTTTTATCTTCATACAACTCATAAACCTCCTTCAACTTAGACTCCGCCCTCTCTGCTCTCTCCACAAGCGTAGCTTTCTCAATATCTGCCGTCTCTTTCTCAACCACTAGCTTCTTATAGCTCTGTCTCACTCCCACCAACTCTTCTTCTATACTCTTCACTTTGTCCGTTAGTGTTTTGTTTTCGCTAACGATTTGTTTAGACTTTTTGTTTATTACTTCGAATTGTTTTTCATAGTCTAGTATTAGGGTTTCTTTTTCTTGGAGATTTTCTTGGTATGCGTCGAAAAGCGGGGCTGTGGATGCGATAAAATATGTTTTAAATAATATGTAGAAAAAAAGGAAATAATGAAGTCATTTATTTATTTATTTAATTATCCTCCTACTGGTACGCCTTACAGCAATTACACCAGGCGGAGCGAAAAATTACTTCATGTGCTGCTTTATTAATAAGTCAATGGCTGCTTTCCATCCATCCTGTGCGCGGTGGACATCGAACGGGCGGCGATGGAACACGCATGCTCACACAGCGATAACTCCACAGTTCCATTACTCCATCCCTCCAAGGAGTCGGTCAGTTAGTCGGAAAGTTGAAGCTAGGTGCTCATTCCAAAACGTAGATCTCTATTTGTTATTGATATTTATATATATAGGGTGACTGGCAATTAGTGACCGATACTTAAACACGTGATTTTACTCATCATTATGAACCACTTTTACTATGGGACCAAACATGAAATCGCGAAAAAAAAATCAGCCGTTCCCTACATTTACCTATGTTCGTCTAACTCGTCAAAATGTAGAGAACAGCTGTTTTTTTTCACGATTTCAGGTTTGGTCCCATAGTAAAAGTTGTTCATAATGATGAGTAAAATCACGTGTTTAAGTATCGGTCACTAATTACCAGTCACCCTATATACACCATGTTCTTCACGTTATCCATAAACTTTGTCAAACACTTCTATAGCTTTTACAAATTAAATCTAACACAAAGGCTTCGTTACAAAGATATTTGTAATTTCATAATTGAGCTATGCAGTAAGAAAGGGTCTTAACTTAGTTTTGACAAGTTTCAGCCCGTCAAATCTTATGAATGAAAATACGTGGTTGCCAATTCGGCTACAGAGGCATGCATATCGGATGATTTACGTCAAGGTGTTTAGTTTGTATGAAAAATAACAAAAAATAAGTATTCATTATAATGTGTCCATAATGAAAAGTGCTTATTTCCATGGTCTGATCATCTGGTCGAAGTTTATGTATATCGTCCAGGACACGGTGTATAAACAGCATAGAATAAAGTCGGTTTTCATGTGTGTGTACAATATTTGAAAAAATAAAGCATTGAAATGGTTTATACCTAGTGCCTGTGCGCTGAGTAGTCCAGAGAGATCCACTGTTCTGCCAGTGTATGGAGTTTCTTCAGGTCCAACCTTAGACTGTCCGTCATCAGTGTTCAATGTTTCTGGAAAAGAAAACATGGTAGGTATTTCATTAAAATACTTTGAAATCTAGGTATTTTTGTTTGGCTGTGTCCGCGACTTCGTTCGCATGGATGTCGGAAAACAATAAATAAAGTATAAGATAATAAGTTACTCCTTATAACAGCTGTCTGCCAGTTAAAGTAGCGTCAAAATCGGTCCAGCCGTTTCGGAGATTAACCGGAACAAACAGAAAGACAGACAAAAAAATTAAAAATTGTTTTTTGTCTTATTACGGTATATACTTTCATATATGTACATTTAGTAAAAAGCTGTTATTTTGACATTACAAAAAGACCACAATTTTATGTATTTGTATGTACAGACGCCAGCACATCAGGCTACTACAATCTGTCAAATTTATTTAATAGATTTTCAACTTTTTCGCAAAAGCATTAGGTTCAAAGTTGATTGGGATAATTTGACAGTTTCGGGTAGCTTGCTGTGCTGGCGTCTGTACCTATATGCAGGATGGGACGAGCTGGAGAAAACAACCGACCAGTGGTCCACTTTAGCTCTGGAACGAAAGAGCTAGAAGTCATGAGGGAGAGGCGTTTGTGGCCACTGATGGAGTGGGATGACGCAGGCTAACAGTAACAGTATGTATAGATTACACAGTGCAAAGAAAATTTTATTTTTACCCTTTGTCTTAGAAAAATAAAGAAGGAAGAGGGGCCCGTGGCTAAATAATAACAGCCGCAGAGGTCGATCGAGCAGGTTAAGCTACGCTTGCCGCGGTTGGTCTGTGGATAGGTGGGACCTCCTTTACATACCGTGCCTCGGAAAGCACGTTAAGCCGTTGGTCCCAAGAAAGAAATACGTTTATTTGCGGTCAACATGACGCAATAAAGAAAATAAAGAAATTATGATGTAAGAAATTACAAAACTGTACATACCTTTATAGCCCAAGCTGGTTGTGAGGAGAGAATCCAGTGCGTCGCCCGGCTTGAACCCAGGGTCGGGTTTATCTGCCGCCATTGTCTGTATGTTGGTGCGCAGGCGTTCTTGATAGCGAGATAGTTGCACGTTCAGCCTGGAATTTAATTGTTGTTTTTCATTATAGTTCATGAAATAATGAGCATTAATTCACCTCAAATGGGCAAAAACATCTACAGCATAAAGATCTTCTCTCTTCTCTTCTAATTTTCTAAGCAAGTTTTTTATTGGATATACGCTTAGTAGATTACTGAAGATCTTTACTTTAATGAATTATATCGTTTTCGTTGTACTTTTTAAGAGATTTTTATAAAGTAGACATAGTTTCAAACAGTAATCGATTCATATAAAGCTGGCCATAATAAGTCAGAGAGAGAGTCTCACTCACACGTGAGTGGGTCTTCTCGGGTTAGAAAGTCTATACTTATCAGGGACTTGATTTAAAAAACTGCCAAAACGTTTTGTTCTCTTTTATCTTGCCAGACTATACTACTACTTTATTCACGTATTTATATATACTTTATTGTACACCAGAAAATACATAACAAATAAATAAAACATTACAAAACATACAACGGGCGGCCTTATCGCTTTCTGCGATCTCTTCCAGGCAACCTTGTAACGGACATGCGATCTCTTCCAGGCAACCTTGTAACGGACATGCGATCTCTTCCAGGCAACCTTGTAACGGACATGCGATCTCTTCCAGGCAACCTTGTAACGGACATGCGATCTCTTCCAGGCAAACTTGTAACGGACATGCGATCTCTTCCAGGCAACCTTGTAGATACAGAACCGGACAGTAATACAGACCAGACTAAGCAGGGATTTCTGGGACGAAATGGATTCCTCAGAAAACGGAAGAAGAAGTATTAGGACTGAACACTAACAATAATAATTACCTGTACAAAACATCCTTGAGCGCCTGCATGTCCTTCTGTAGCCGCGAGTTGTGTTCCCGCGCCTGGTTGAGTATGATCTGACGACTGCTGCAACTCATGCATACTTCCACCAACGGGATCGCTGATGACTCGTGATCTGTCGAATTAGAGTCATAGAATTATATGAAACAAATAAAAATAGAAAAAAAAAAAAATTCATCATCTGCCTAGCCTTTTCCCAACTATGTTGGGGTCGGCTTCCAGTCTAACCGGATGCATCTGAATACCAGTATTTTACATGGAGCGACTGCCTATCTGACCTCCACAACCCAGTTACTGGGTAATACGATACCCCTTGGTAAGACTGGTTGTCAAACTTTAAGAATAAAAATAGTAGTAGGTACCTAATAATAGAATTATTTGTTGTTTTTTTTTGTCATTTTGAAAATATTCAAAATGGTACACTCAGGCCGAGTGTAAATTGTGGTGTATCCAACAAGCATTGGTTGAGATGTCTACAGTGCGACAGACCAATTTTACCTGAAGAAACCCACCTAGGAACACTGTTCCTCGGTTCATTTTGGGTCTAAGGAGGCGTCATGAAGTATGTGAGGTCTGAATTATTTTGCGATTGTCTTTTATTTATTACTTTTGTTCTATTTGTCGCGCAAAACCATAGAGTAAGTAAACATATATAAGAGACGGAACTTTCATAGAAAAAGTTGTAAAACGTCGCTTGTATGAAACGTGTACTAAAACAGAATACCAACAAAACAAAAATAACACAGACTGCAGACATGACGTAAAGCTGCCAACATAATAACAAGATAGGGATGTACTAAACATGATAGAGTCGAACAGATGTTAAAGCGAGACAGCGATAGCCGCCATTATGTTTAGTACGCGTTTCATAGTTTCTTTTTTTATTAGACAGTTGCGTCAGACTGCGCAAAACGATACGTAGCGAATTAAATTGTCTATCGCCTGACACAACCGACGCGCAAAATTTCACCAGTTTTATGGTTGCAGACTTGATCGCCCAATGTCATTCGTCTGCAACCCCCTTTAACAAGACTGTATGTAGACTTATTCAGTATGTTTCCAAGAGAAGCTGACACAAAGACCAAACATAAAGTTTCTTACCTCTATCAGGCAACTCGAACTGCTTAACCTTCTCCTGCAACACTCTGCTCTTCTCTCTCTCTTCTTTAATTACCTTTTTACACTCTTCTGCATACTTCACAAGAGTTTCGTGCTGACTTCTGAGCTGGTCATTCTCTTCAGCAAAGAGTTGGTTATATTCTAGCACTGATTTCAGTTTCTCTTTTAATTTGGCAATTTGGGAGTCTTTTTCTGATAGCTGTGAATGAGAATCATGAATAAATACCATTATAGAGGTATGGGTGTAAAGTTCACTCATACTCTATAGAAGAGGGAGGATCCTCCGACCAGACGGGTGTTGTGTCTGGCGGGCAACTGTCGATGATTCATGTCGGGCCGTTGTAACTATGCTAGTTGCGCGGTAAACTCTGCTTGCGCGATGCAGGATTTTCGACGTCAGTATGACGCGTTGTTCGCATGTGGCGTTGTAGATACCGCTACACCATTATAACAAAATCTTGACAAAATGGTCACAAGAGACAGGACAGCAGAGAAAAAATCCTGTGGCGCAATGGGTTAATACTATTTAACCACTTCATAATCAGAACCGAAGAGGATGCCGTTCAAAAGACGAGGGTCTATGGCTAACAGTGGTATTAAAGAGGGTGAATACTGAACTTAAAAGACAGCTGTACTGCTGGGTAGTTGGTTGCGCCACTTCTCCCCAGCTAAAGCACTAGGAAGCGGTTGAGGGTTTTGGGGAGACTGTGTCATGTAATTTTGAAGTTCAAAAAGTGCTGACTCGCAACCTAACTCGTATAAGGAACTTTTGATTTCATTTGAAGATGACATCAAGCAAATTGTTCCAATATTTTCAGCCTTTATACTTAAATATTTTTTTTCCTATCTCTCATTAATTTCTTTAGAAATTAAATTAAATGTTTATTTCTGTAAGTAGACCTTTTAAGACACATTTTAAAACTAGATGGCGCTGGCATTTCCTAGCCCTGAGAAGAAATGCCGAAGCAAACTCACAGGTCATGGTCTCTTTATAGATACTTATTCCATAACTACATAACCGATTACCTGCAAAACATTGTCCTCACATCTCTCCATCAATGAAGTGATAAGTTGTTCATACTTCTTGGTGAGTTTCCTCTTTTGTTCCTTGAGTAGTGACTTGCTTTCCTTCGTAGACCTGGGAGACGAAACCGCTATGGCTTGGATGGTCCGCTTTCTTGGTGGCTTTGCTGGTTTCTCCCCTGGAATATGGCAAAAGAGATATGTTTAGGGTTCCGTACCCTAAGGGTAAAAACGGGACCCTATTATTAAGACTCCACTGTTTGTCTGTCTGTCTGGCTGTCACCGGGCTGTATCTCATGAACCGTGATAGCTAGACAGTTGAAATAATCACAGATGATGTATTTCTGTTGCCGCTCTAACAACAAATAATAAAAATAAAACAAAGTTAAAATTTTAAAGGGTATAAAAGAAACGTTTTTTTCGGCGTTTTATGCCTTGTGGTACGGAACCCTTCATGTGCGAGCACGACTCGCACTTGGCCGGTGTTCATAAATAATAATGGGAGTTCTATTATAAGTTCAATAATTCCCAGATCTTGTGTCTGTTTTTAATTAGATTTCTTTTTAAGGCGAAAGTTCATAATACCAGCCTATAATAAATGTGGTAAGGCAGGGCTAAGGCATCCAGAGACATAAAAAAAAAACATTCTTCTTCGTGGAATTTCTTCCTTAGAAGCAAAAAAAAAAATCACAATGTTAATTATTTTGTATAAGCCCAGAATTCAGCAACATAATAATTATTTATTTAGGTACAGACGCCAGCACAGCACATCAAGCTACCCGAAACGGTCAAATTTTCCCAATCAACTTTGAACCTTATACTTTGGTAATAAAGTTGAAAATCTATTAAATAAATTTGACAGATTGTGGTAGCTTGATGTGCTGGCATCTGTACATATAGCTTTTGTAGTACACAAGTGACTTACAAAGTATGCATTAATAATTACAAGGTGTAGGTACAATTAGGGCGCTTTCCGAATTAGCTATAATCGCTCACAGCGCTCACATCATCTCACATTCGTTCCGATTTAGATATCACGATTATGACAGCTGAGAGCTGTCAACAATTCGGAACGCCCGTGAGCGCGCTCACAGTGCTTACTCAATGTAAAAACGATATTATTACAGTATTTCTTTGTATAAACACTACATTTCTTCTTCTTTGGTTAGGTGGGGACTATCAGCCAGAAGCACAATTTCGAAAATGCCACGTTAGTTTAATTTTATGATAAGATGCAAATCAAAACAAAACACACATTGACACATCCTCACACACACGCTGTCATTTTTGACAGCGCTCACGGTGATATTATTCTAGGGCATGGTCGGCGTTATCGCAAGATGGCGCATGTCATGACGTCATCTATGACGATTCACGGGACGTCGTTATCGCGCTCACGCTAATTCGGTACGGGTTTAAGCACGCTCACATCGATTATTTCCCAACTCGGAACGCAGGGTTAATTTTTGGGTGAATCACTCTCCTAGGTAGATCACTGAGTAATCTGTATAAAAATTAAGGAGAGACAGTTTGGGTCACTATCGGAAAGACCTTTTCGCTGAAAGACAATTCACGTTGGATGACATGAAAGCAAGTTACCTAGATAGCTGAAAGACAATTCAGCTACATGACATAAAAGCAGAGTGCTCAGTCAGCAGAGAGTCAACTCAGCTGGACGACAATCCAATTTGAGTAACACAATAAAAATAAATAAGCATTAATCACAATAGCAAAAATACACATTAACTTATCAAAAACATAAATAATCTTACCAATGACATCTCTAGGATCTTCATACATAGGATTATCATCAATGAAACCTCTGTTTTCCTCAATCCTAGACTCGGTCTTCCTCGCAACAATCTCCAATATATCCTGACGCATGCTTGCTCTCCGCAACGGTGCAGATATATCAAACACTTTGTGTTTCTGCGTAAACTGGCCTGTGAATGTTAGCTTCTTCGGTGAGGAGCATTTCTTTGATACCCTTCCGTAGTTTGTTTGCTGGGAATAAATGAGTTTGTACCGTTTAGTTTTCTTCACAAGTGTTTAGTATGAAACTACTGAAAGCCCAATGGCAACTACTACAAAATATACAAAAGAAAGTCGTGTTCGTTACACTATTTATAACTCAAGAACGGCTGAACCAATTTCGCTGAAAATTGGTGCTTAGAACCAGGAGGACATAGGATACTTTCATCTTTTGTTTTTTTTTTTATTTATAGGAGTAGGGTAGGAGTAGGGCAGGAGCAGGGTAGGAGCAGGTTAGGAGTAGGGTAGGGTAGGTAAGTGGTAGGACACCACGCGAACGAAGTAGTGCCGGGCAGCTAGAAATAATTTATATGGCAAAACAATGTTTGCCGGGTCAGCTAGTATATTTATAAAACAAAGTCGAGTTAGTTACACCATGTATAACTCAAGAACGGCTGGACTGATTTTTATGAACTTTGATTTGTTGGATTTGTCTCCACCCTGAATAACAGAATAATTATTAAAAGATGGGAAAAATTCAGTTTTTTTTTTTTTTTATTTAGTTTTCTCATAAATTCGTTCTTATTAATTCTGAGGCCGTACGAAATTCACTTCAGCTTGCTAGTTAAAATATAAATATCTTTCTCTTATTTAATGATTATGATAAATGAAATGCATTGTAAATTGGATAAAATAATTATTAAAAACGAATACCTTTGGAATATGCTCATCCATAGTCAACTTTCCCGTTCAGAATCCTCAATCTTAGCCATTGTATTTACTTTTTAACGTGAATATCAAAAGACAAAGGAAAGGATCTTCAGTCTAAGTTATACCTCTGTGTAGAAGATGAGTATGACACAAAGACAATGCTCTAAAGTAGGTCACTAGAGCGGCTCAATAAAATTCGGGACAAAATAAAGCAATTTTCTCCCATTTATTGACAAAACTTTGATTAAAGTTTTGGCGAACATTTTTATTCTCACCGACTTGTTATCATCCAGCGACGAATATTTAACCACTGAAATACACTTTCAGCACGTATTTACACATTTTTCGATTATTTTAACAATTTTAATACTGATAAATCTTTATTGGTAAGATAGAAGTTTTGAATTTTGATTTCAAAATGTAAACATTGCGGCAGTTTGACAGATTTGTTGTCATGGTGACCGAGGTGTGACCAGCTCTACATTATTTAATATACCTATAATTGTTATTTTTCTGATATTTCTCTATTTTATAATCCCCCAAGAAGTGGTATAGTAACACCCACACGCCAATTATGTAATAGGGGGCAAGCCCGAAGGTATTTTATTTAATATTCTGCATGCCCAGAATATAGTATACCTTTACCTACTGTGGGAGGTATGTATCCATAAACTGGACGACTTTTTTTACCATATTGAAATTTTTACAGGGTGTCCTACCCATGAATATGAACAACTTTCAGTACGGAACCATTGGGACCAACTCTGAAATCACGAAAACAAAAATCAGCTGTTTAATACAAAAGTTCAATATCTACTAGACCAAAATGTATAAAACAGCAGATTTTTTTTTTTCGTGATTTCAGAGTTAGTCCCTTATTGAAAGTTGTTCATATTCATGGGTAGAAAATCCTGTAAAAATTTCGAGACGGTAAAAAAATCATAGCATAACTGTATCCTGTATCATAAGGCGACTAATAAATTACAACACTAGATGATCTAGAATCATGTAAGTACTTCTTCTTCTTTGGCAAAAAGCTCAAATATTTATTTTGAATCGGTAAAAGTTTTCGTCACCCATTTCAAAGTGTTTAATAATTTTATGTAATATTTGCCCGATTTCAAAATAAATAAAGTAGTCATAAATAAAGTACTCATGTTGGCAACATTAGTATATCGAAGAAACAAGTCTGAATGAAAAAGATTGAAAATAGAATTCTGTTTTCTGCCATCTATTGAAGACTATTCCAAAGACCAAATTTTAATTAAAATGGATAGATGGCAGTGAAAGCATCGTAAACAATGACTATGCTACAAAATACAAGTGTCGAATGTCACGGAAAAACTGTGCAAAGAAAGAGGAACATTTATTTAGTCGGGTAATATTTAGAGTGAGCAACTGAGCATGCGTGAAAACAGCTGAGCGATAGCAGCGCAGTGAAGCGGCAGTTGAAAGAACTAAGCAGTCGCATCATGTCTGCCTGCCGGTTCGGTGTATGATGCTTTGGCGGCTTTGATAACCTCTAAACAGTTTGTTGTTACTCCGTCCTGTGAACCGGGGTTCCTGTATAATCGATTTTGCATTTGTTTTAGTAACTGCTTGGTTATTATTGTTTAAGTGTTGCATAATAGTGAAATATACTAGGTTTCTTTCGGTCGTCGGATACGCACTTGCTGTCGTATCCTTGCTAGCGTTTATCGATTTTCATTTTATAATGAACGTAACGTTTTGTTTACTTGTTATTTGCTCGTAATATTGTGTATATCATGTTCGTTATGTGCATAATTCGACGATAGTGTTGTGAATTGTGATCGATTCAAGTATGTGCGAGAGTTCGCGCGAGACTCTGTGTTTTGGATGACAGAAAAATGGAATTTGAGAACGATTTCAGCTTGAAAGAATGGGCGAAGGACAAACCTTTGTCCATTCTGCAGTTGGACCCGGCCGACCGTGCAGTTCTGAGGATAGCAGGTTGGTCTCCTCCCCCTATGGTAGCATAACCATACCATGAACCCTGGTATGGTTATGCTACCATACCAGGGTTCATAGTCACATAGTGGCGTTAATTAATTTACTTTTTAATTGTTGTTTTTTCGTATAATCGGGTCATGTTATCGTCCACAGCGATAATGACGACAGCTAAGATTAATGTTTGCAATATGAACTCGATAAAATGTGTGTTACCTCCTATTACAATATCTGTTTACTTTCGCGACAACGTTTCAGAGCGCCTAGCTCAAGTTATTTTTTTTTTCGCGTGATCACGGCTCTCAACGGCCTCGCATACCTACGTTTTCACTTTCGTCCGATTGTAGTTTGTTTTTCGTGTTTGTTTTATATTTTTCATTATACAAACAACGTTATCGCATGCCGGTTTTTACCTAACGATAAATGTATATTGTATAGCTATCTACGACGGAGAATCCCCATTCGTGTAACTTTCCCATGGCAATCATGGCATAGTAATAAAGTTATGGTATTATTTTTATTATCATATTATGCCAACGTCGCTGCCAACTGCAGAGATTCCCAAGTACCACCTGCCCATGATTTTGTTTTACTTTTGTTATATTTTCTCATCGTGGGTAGTTTAGCTAACTTAGCAAAGTATTATGCGAGTTTACCTTTGGATTGTGACAATCTAATAAGTACTTGTTAGTTATCTACTTTATCATATATTTACGTAGGTACGTCGTCCATACATCTGTGTGTCACACCCGGAAATAGAAAGGGGACACTAACCGATATGTACGGACTAGCGCGGGATGTTATGCTGGGTCTGCTAAAGCCTAGTCTACACTAGAATACAATCATGAATTCACCACAGGCTACTATTAGACGCTGCTATACCCTAACAATGCTATCTCTTATTAGGTACCTAAGTACCTACGTCTGTAGGTATCTAACAGACACAGACTTCCTTCTGGTTGCCTCATCTAGACAGAAAGACTAAGGTAGGTGCCCTAAAAGCATTGTCAGCGGTAGGTATTTATAGATCCACTTGACTGTTAAATTAATACCTATTTGGTTGTTATTATCTAGGTACTAATTCTGCCTCATTATATTGCCGAGGGTACCTACTATTATATGTATTTCAGATACTTTTCGCCAGATAGAATGGCCATCGAGAATTCTTCGTTAGCCTGAGCAACGTGGTGTTTTTTTTCCGAAAAAGTGCACCATGCACCGAAAAAAGCCTTTACGAGTGACGATAATTTTATTAAACTTTCAGCGTATCGTGGCAGTTAGCTCCATCGCTAGCCTTGCTGACTGGCATAACTTCTTAGTTTCTTACAACTGAATACACTACGAAGTTATTTTCGTATACCTACTTACCTACTTCGTTCGAGAGCCGACTTCTAACTTCTCATTTCGTGGAAAGGTAACCAACCAGTAGAACATTGTATTGACATTCAAAACAAACAAACTAGGTACCTTCATTACCTGGTAATATAATTTTGATCAATACCAAAATAATAGAACAAACTATTCAATGTGCCATCACATGACAGCTGTCAAACTTCAGCTGAATCGTTTGAGGATCCGAAGATACATCAATGTGAAGTTAGCCGTTATCACGCACGGCCCAATTCAAGGCTAGTTTCCATTCTTATTTTGATCGCATAGTTAATAACGAAACAGCTGCTAGTGCTAATTACCAACCTATTAAGGGGCCCTGTATTTGCCCACAGAACACGTAGCCCATCTCATACACGGCTTAATTAAACGAAGGCATCCGGCATGTACCTGTCAGCTCGATCCTAGTTTAATACTAGCACTAAATTTATTGCGTACACGTTATCAATATGAACGGCGAACCGTCTTAACCGTTACTTAATAGCATTGCATGTACTGGCAGGTGTTTGTTCACCATCGAAGAATAATAACTGAACCCTTAAGTTCCCTTTTCCGCATACCTGATAGTGCTATTTCGTTTCGCTCATTAAAATTACGTCTTTCTTTCCCTTTCTCGCGATCGCCTGACTATTGTTACCACTGCTGTTACTGGACGCATTGCGCGTAGTGTTCTAAATTTAAATTCTCAAAAACTTACTGTAAAGGTCTTAGACAAAGAAGTTTTGGGTTGTTTTGTGTAACAGTTGGCATTGCTGATGCCTGGCATGTGCAGGTGAAACTTTTTTCTACAAGAAACTTTGACTGACAGTTACTTCTATTATATTACGTCCATGGACTGACATAACACGCTACTGACTGAATTTAAACATAACATATCCATAACATTTATCAAAGCAAAAATGTAAGAAACGAGCAACATTTAACCAAACAAAAAATATACGACGTTACGACGATATTAAGTCATTTGAATCCAGAACAATCGCTTTTTTTTATCAAAGAGTTTACTTTTTGGTGTTCGAACAATTTGAACTTTTTTTTTATAGTATCAAGCAATCGGCTAGCTTTCACCATTGTAATCGATGTTTCATTCGAAAGGTGACAATCGATTCTACCAAGGCCCAATAAGAATAGCTCGGTATTTGCTCATCTAACACTGAAGATCTCATTTGCATCTGTTTATTTTTAGTTTCTATTATGTACCTATTTCTTTATAAGATAGTCAAGCCATTCTCTATTAGTAGTTTTCTTTCTTTTTTCTGAATTTACTGGTCTGTACTATATTGTATAGATGCTTTGAAACGAGGTTCTGAACTGATAAGAGGAACAATATTTTAGCAATTATGTGTAAATTATTTTTTTTTTAAATGGAGATGTGTCGTTGGACACCCGTTTGAAACGAATTCTCTATCCCTGTATGGGCACAATGAAATTCAGAGCACTTAATTTTTTTTTTAATACAGCGGAGGCACATTCTGCACTCCTACTCACTTCTTCCTAATTTCCAAAAATCGTAAAATGCCATTTAAAAAACTCTTCATTGCTTCTAAAACTAACGTAACTATCAGTCAGTAGAGGAATAACCAGGAAATTAGGACCTACGCTCTAATTGCGTAACACACTTACAATCACAATCTGAACGATTTTGGAGGAAATTGCTAATCCATTGCTGCATATGATCAAAAATTTGTCTGCTAAACAACGTTAATAACGCAATGAATGTTGTTGAACTGTCAAAATGAAAGCCATTGCTACTGTTAGTGTGTTACGTAATTAACCCGTCGGACATTGAAAAGAATCCTTTCTTGATTAATTGCGCAAAAAATATTATTAAAAAACTTTTTAATAAGTACTGAAAGAGAGAGGCCGATTCTTGCAGTAAACTGCTTTAACAAATATTACTTTCGGAACTACAAAACAAAATGAGACTTTCATCCGATATTACTTACGCGGATTATTACAGTAACATTTATTACGGACATTACTCCTGATTTCATGAAACTCGGATGTTTTTAGGGTTCCGTACCCAAAGGGTAAAAACGGGGGACCCTATTACTAAGGCTCCACTGTCCGTCCGTCTGTCTGTCACCAGGCTGTATCTCATGAACCGTGATAGCTAGACAGTTGAAATTTTCACAGATTATGTATTTCTGTTGCCGCTATAACAACAAATACTACAAACAGAATAAAATAAATATTTAAGGGGCCTCCCATACAACAAACGTGTTTTTTTCGGCGTTTTTGCCTTGTGGTAGGGAACCCTTCGTGTGCGAGTCCGACTACGCCAGTTTTTTATTCTGTGTGCAACAGCACAGTACAGTAGCCACTACTAATTTTGATACGGTCTACGCCCAAATACTTTCGATTTCCTTGCTACTGTTTTGTTGTGATTCTCTTCGTGGAATTTCATTGCTTATAAAAGCCAGGTTTCATCTCAAAGTTTGGGCTAATCGCGACTCGATTGGAATCGGTAAATCGATTCCGATTTAACAAATCGATACTATATTACATTTAACAAATCGTCAGCGTTATAATAACTGTTGTTTCGCCTTTATAATGTGTCCATTAGAATTATCTGGCTGTAATAGATATCGACTGCCATTGAAGTTACTCGATTAAAGTGTCAACGATTACAGATTACGGGGCTAATAAGATAAATGGTTATTAATGTTAAGTGTTTTATTTATCTCCCCCTTATAAGGACGCAGGCACGGTGGGGAACCCCTACCATAAAAGAGTATTTAATGCTTTCACGAACGAGAAGGGAACATGGTAGAATTGATTGAATGTAGCGAAATTCAATTCAGGCCAATTTTTTACTACGGATGATGGAAGCCAATTAAAAATCGAGTCGAATGAATCCGAGCTACGTAATAAGCTCACTTCGGAGCTCTCCGCGGCTGAAATAAATTTTGTATCTCTGGGATTGCACTGGTTCTGGAAAATGGGCTGGATGGATTCAGCTGTGGCCTGTGTAAATCATACGTTGAGAGGTAGACGAAATAAGGTCGCAGAATAGTAGCGAGTTTGTGGATGATAGTTTTGTAGAACGTGGTGATTTTCTATAAAGCGTGGTAGTTTTGAAAGGAGCTCATTGTGGTAATTGGTCAGCGGGATTGTCCGAAAGGGTTACCGCTGGCCCGGAACATAAAGGGCTAAGGAAGGAACACGGCTGGGTTTTAGTCAGTAAGAGTCTGACACTCCCTTCCGCTCCACCCAGAGCGGGAGGGGTCATTTGATGATTTACCATCCACAAAAAAAAAGCATGCGAATTTGAAGGATCGCTGGGGAAAAGTAAATTAAGATATCTGTGGGTACTGACATTATCAATTAAATTTCGATGAACCTCTTTGTCTCTTCGATGTCCTCAAAACGCCCAGTTAAATTCTTACTCAAACAGTTTGACCGCAAAAGTGGTTCAGTGGTGGTTGGTGATGGTGGTGAATTGTCTAAGTAAATAATGTTCTTTTTCCACACAATTTTT
The DNA here is from genome assembly GCA_963082905.1 of Oligia fasciuncula. Taxonomy (NCBI): domain Eukaryota; kingdom Metazoa; phylum Arthropoda; class Insecta; order Lepidoptera; family Noctuidae; genus Oligia; species Oligia fasciuncula. The sequence goes on from OY720408.1 coordinate 13,038,944, forward strand.
GCTGGGTTTATTCTGGATTAATTTCACTTACCCAAGTACTAATTTACTACTTATCTTATCAATTAACATACATGGTGCAATTCAGTTATTATTTACTAGCAGCGCCCCGCGGTTTCACCCGCATAAGTGTCGATCCCGTGGAAATATCGGGATAAAAACTATCCTATGTCCTTCCCCGGGATGCAATCTATCTTTCTGCCAAATTTTATCGAAATCCGTTCAGTGGTTTAGGTGTGAAAAGGTAACATACAGACAGAAAGAGTTACTTTCGAATTTATAATATTAGTATGGATGTATCACACTTTTTTGACCATTTTAATTTAATATGCCTGGAAAAAGACCAATCGTGTAATTACCGGTAACCTAGCACCAGTCGTGCAACTAATCAAAATCCAACGTAATTTCGCTCGAATTTACCTATTTAGTTCATCAGAAAATTTAATACTTCTAATACACATGGCACTACAATTAATGCCTTCCACAAAGAACGTGGGAAATCGTTTAATTTAAATAATAGCGCACATACAGGTTTCAGACCGGTTGTACAACTGTCGCAATTTAGGAAACTAATTAAAAAAAAAACTGGTTGTTTTGCACAAATAAGTTTTAATGTGGAACTAAATTCATGTTCTCCTGTCGCATGTTGTCAGAGAAGTTTTGAGTACCTATGAATATGGACTGTGGATGGCGATACGAAATAATACGAATAGGGGGAAGACCAAAGAAACGATGTACAGGTTTTATGGCTAGTAAGGGAGTTACTACCGAGATGACGATCAATAGAGAAGTATGGAAGAAAAATACATGTTCCCGGGAATCGTCGACGGAGGCAATCGTCACTTTTAAATAATTTTTTTTTTCAAGACCACTCGCACGCACATTTTTTTTTTATGCAATAAAGTTAGGAAATAAAACCGGCCAAGTGCGAGTCGGACTCACACACGAAGGGTTCCGTACCACAAGGCTTAAAAAAAAGTTTCTTTTATACCCCTTTAAATTTTAACTTTATGTTATTTTTATTATTTGTTGTTGTAGCAGCAACAGAAATACATCGTCTGTGAAAATTTCAACTGTCTAACTATCACGGTTCATGAGATACAGCCTGGTGACAGACAGACGGACAGTGGAGTCTTGGGTCTCGTTTTTACCCTTTGGGTACGGGATAGGCACTTTTCCATAAGAGATTAATTTGTTCTTATGGTACAAATCTAACTTAGAAAGATGTATTAATGATTCTAATGATTATTATTCTGTAATTACGTATCTGTTATAGTCGCGAATCATATTTTGATCAAGATACAACCTGACACTGACCTGCAAATTGCGAAAAACGTAAGAAAATTTGAATTTCGCGGTCTTAAGCTGACAAACTTTTAATTATTGATTCCCTAATAAAATAACGTATTCAATCTCGATGATACTTTTATCGAAATGATCAATCACTTTTTGTACCTTTCAAACTTTGTACTGTTATTTTAATCAATGACCAGAATCAAGGACAAAAACGTTTGATCTGAGATTGTGTAATGCCCAATTTTATAAGTCACTGCGTGATGTCAATATTTATCTATCAATAATGTGCCGATGATATTCACAAAATTTCCTAGGATTTACCAAGGTTTTAGAACGTGCGTTGATTGAGGTCGCCTTTTAGCAAACTAGAAATTAATTTGCATTTATTTTTACCGACTTCAAAAAAAAGGAGGTTATCAATTCGACACGTATGTATGTAATATTATTGGAATTGCATTATATTCACATATGACAATCTACTAAGGCTTCCAAACAAATATACAAAATTACTTTTTATTATTTGTTTATGTTGAGGGGCCCGTGGCCAAATAATAACAGCCGCACAGGTCGATCTATCAGGTTAAGCTACGCTTGCCACGGTTGGTCTGTGGATGGGTGACCATCTTTACTTACCGTGACCCCTCCCTGCCTCGGAAAGCACGTTAAGCCGTTGGTCCCGGCTGTCATTCGTGTATCTTTGACAGTCTTTACGGGTAGTCAGAAGCCCGAAAGTCTGACAACCAGTCTTACCAAGTGGTATCGTATTACCCAGTAACTGGGTTGAGGAGGTCTGATAGGCAGTCGCTCCATGTAAAATACTCGTATTCAGCGGCATCCGGTTAGACTGGAAGCCGGTTGGGAAAAGGCTAGGCAGATGATGATGCAGATAATGATTTATTGTTATTTGTTTGCGAAGTGCTTATTGGGTTGGACAAAATAAGAATCTAGAATCTAGTCTTCAGTCTCTCCTAGGATACGAGTCATCTTTTTAAATTCCCAACAATAAAAAACAATTTAACCTATTATGAAATCAAAGAAAAAAATAAATAAACAAAAAGACTAAAACCACAGAATAAATAGTACAAGTCTTCGACTACAGGATAGTTCAGAAGGCCAATTCTCTTAATTTAAAACGTTCAAAATCTAGTCGCAGTCTCATCTCGGCGACAAACAAATGTCAAAAATTAGAGGTATTTTTAACAGATTCAGACTGTGAACGTTCGAATTGCCCCTCAGATTTCGTTTCAAACAAACCAGTCTTTCATGAAAATCCAGTACTTACAGGAATTTTATTCACTCCTCAAAAAGTTATAAACCGCGCTGGACTCGGAAGATTGAGTGCGAAAAGACGCGTAACCTAAACTGGGTCAAATTATTTACATTACACTGTAACGTTGCAGTATGCTTCAGTAAAATGCAATGCAGTACAGTGCAGAGCAAATTAATCAACCCGAGAACGCTACCGATTTCCCCTGTGACCCTGCAATCGTGAGAGTGCAAATATGCTTGAAACATACGAACGACAATCTGAAATGAATTGAAACTATTAATAGTAAGGGGAAATTATTTTATAACTAGCTGCGCCACACGGTTTCACCCGCATAAGTTTCGATCCCGTGCGAATATCGGCATAAAACTATCCTATGTCCCTCCCCGGGATGCAATCTATCTCTCTGCCAAACTTTATCGAAATCCGTTCAGTGGTTTAGGCGTGAAAAGGTAACATACAGACAGAGTTACTTTGGAATAATATTAGTATGGATGTTAATTACATCCATACTAATATTATTCCAAAGTAACTCTGTTTTTTATTATTATTTAAATTCTCAAATATGTAATACTACACCCTAATTGCGTCTTTCAACTACAACTTGAATCATTTTAGGATATTGTTAATCCATTGCTTCATATGTTTGGCAAATGTGTCTGCTCAGCAACGTAAATAACCCAATGAATGTTGTTGTGCTGTCAAAATGAAAGCCATTGCTACTGTTAGTGTATTACGCAATTACCCCACTGGTCTTAGGTCTACTACTATTTGTACAAAAAACGCGAAAAGTAAAAAAAAAAAAGAAGATTTATCGTTCTACGCTTTTACTTTAAATTAAACCATTCCGCAAAATCTAACGCTTAGCTGCTAGTAATAATTCTTTACCCGATAGTTATCAGAGATACTTAAACGCTGATAACGTACCTATTGGGTTGCCAGACTGCGCGTGAGCAAATCTTAAACACCGTTAAAGATACTCTTCAGTAACTCAAATAAATCTATTCCCATTCCATCCGTCGACAATGACGTTTGATACCGTCAATCAATGGAACATTTCGATGTCCTCAACCATATCGATCGATCGGCAGCATCGATTAAGTAATCGATATCGATTAACGTTATCGATTGATCTGGAATTTTGGATCTGGAGGCAGCAGACATATTGCTAACAACGGCCACTAAGTAATGAAGCGTCAATCGCTTGAGTACTTGAATACTACCATCTGGTACTATTTAAAGCTACTTAAAGCACTTGGTACGCAATGAGCATGTTTATTTTAATCGTCATCTTCCAAGTGGCCAGTCTTAAAATCTGCTCATTCAAAAACTGCCTTATCATCGCCATCCGTTATAGAATTAGGCGGCTTCTATTATAAATTTCCATACTAATAAAAATTCGAAAGTAACTCTGTCTGTCTGTATGTTACCTTTTCACGCCTAAACCACTGAACGGATTTCGATAAAATTTGGCAGAGAGATAGATTGCATCCCGGGGAAGGACATAGGATAGTTTTTATTCCGATATTCCCATGGGATCGACACTTATGTGGGTGAAACCGCGGGGCGCTGCTAGTAGCATTATAAATTAAAGTCGCTTTTCGTGGCTCTCTGTGTGACCGCGTTTTTCTTCTAAACTGCACAACGGATTTGGATGCGGTTTTCACCATCATAAAATTTAGGGAATTAATTCCGGAGGTCTGTGTTTCATTATTTTTTTTTTATAATAAAGAAGTCTCCATGTTTTTATCAAGTATTCAATTCCAAAAAACCGTGACAAACAGGGACTGTAATGTTCGCTAGTTTATTAGAACAAAGCGGAACCAACTAATTATTTTTATCAATGTGCCTAGATAAATTGTCGATCAATCATTACGGCGCTATCCGGCCAGTTCATCTGAGGTCATTCATAAATAATTAAGTAGGTTATAATAGATTATAGTCTCTTTTGATGTAACGCGCGGGTTATCTCTGTTTTCTTTGATGATTGAAGGGTATCATGGGACTATATCAACGTTTTCGTGTAAGTCGTAAATGTCCAAGGGTCTTTTTATTATGGCTTGCAAACGGCTGGCGAATATATTAATTTTGAAAGTAAAATTTTTGATATTGTCAAGACGTAACAAAAAAGGAGCCATAGGATATTTTATTTTGCATAATGTGACTTAGCCTTGGAATGTGAGACCATGGCAAATCATAGGTACATATGGTTTATTCAGATCTCTGGAAAACAAAGCACATAGCATTTGTCTACAGTACACAATTCACAAGCTGAACAAACATTATCTTTCATATTGAACATTTGCCATAGAACTCCAATTCCCGAATGAAAAATTTAATAATTTTTGGAGTGAGTTCACTCCACCCACTACTTCAGCCTGCCCAATAAATTAAAAGAAGCTGTCCGTAAAACAAAGGTGACAAGTCTCGAATTCACTCAAGTTTTACAACCAGAATAAAGAGGATGCCCCTAATGGTCCTAATTTCAGAGGACAACGAACTCTTACATTCCGAGAGGCCTATGCAGATGGAATACATTACTTTAGGATTGTCCAAATTGCGTGAACATGGGTTTGTACTTTCCTCTTACAGTTTTTGGCATTGTTTTTTTTATGTAGGGCGTGTATTTATTACACTGTAACGGTTTGCTCGTCTCAATGGTTTTGTTATATCAAGAAGGTAGCAGTTCTAAGTAAAAATCGTGTCGGCATGATCAATAAATACATACTAGAACAGCTCAAGCAATGATACTGTAGCGGTATCTACAACACCACATGCGAACTACGCGTCATGCTGACGTCACGCAAAATCTTGCATCGCGCAAGCAGAGTTTACCGCGCAACTAGCATAGATATAACGGCCCGACATGAATCATCGGGCAGTTGCCCGCCAGACACAACACCCGTCTGGTCGGAGGATCCTCCCTTTTCTATAGTATATGAATGAACTTTACATATTGAAAGGCCAGTCAGCAAGCTAAGTAGCAGGTGTAATATTAAGTGACATAGATGTCGTCGCGAAAAAATAAGAATGTGGAGGGCTAAAAGAGTGGGAAGATCAAAAAAACGATGGATATGGCTAGAAAGGGAGTGACTACCGAGATGACTACTGAGAAGTATGGAAGACAAACATTTAATGCGCCGACTCTAGGTAAATTGGGATGAGGGCAGGAGAATGGTGATGATATCATCACTCGTGAAGGCTCTTTCAATGCTCAAAAGAATCAGTAGTAAGTGTAGAAGATATACAGGTTGTCCGGTAATTAATGGATAATCTCTTCAGGGGTCATTGTACTTATCATTATGAACAACTAGTACTCTATGGAACCAAACCTGATTTCGCGAAAAAAGAATCAGTAGTTTCCAACATTTTGACGAGTTATTCCAACATAAATGTAGGGAACACGTGATTTTTTTTCGCGATTTCATGTTTAATCCCGGAATAAAAGTTGTTCATAATAATATGAGTTTTCGGGGGCCCATTATTGAGTGTGCAAGTCACCCCCTGCCATTTAATCTGTGTAATTTATAGAGAACATCGGTCAGGCAGGGGCTATAGTTTTCACATAATCTTAGATAACCAGTTCACTTTAGCCACCAAAACCCATAATCCTATATTTTTGTTTCCTTATTTTGCAATAGTCCTACACCAATCGGGGGTTGTCCTTGGGTGCACTTGTATAGTGCGAACAGGGATAATCGTCGGTTGGTGCCTCATTTCATTGAAAATCTCTAACGGGCCTCTGCGAGTTGGCTTCGGCCCCTCGTACGCCTTCCAAAGGACCGGGACCCGTCCCGGTCCCGAGATATGTTAAAGTACAATGACCCCTTAAGAGGTTATCCGTTAATTACCGGACACTGTATAATTAATATCGACATTTGAAGCACGTGAAGATGATCAAGTAAATTGTTTGTTTATAATAGCAATGACGCAAAACCACTCATAAGTAATTGAGTCGATACCGTTGAAGTATTGGAGCTTATGAAGAAACTGCACAAGTCATCTTAAGCCCTTAGTCCCTTAGTTAGTCAGGTGCACTAGAAAGTTCTATTCGGTGATTACTAATTTTATTGTGTTCTTCCAAATTGCATTGTGCGTATTTAATGTCCTTAAGTCATCCTTATCTTTAAAGGACTTCAGTAACTAATCGGAACAGTTTTAAATGGGCTTCACACCTTTTGATTGTAGAAACCGGGTTTCGATTACAACCACAGATATAGAGGTACACCTAGACAACGCAAGAGCTACTACTTAGCGTGCCAAAAATCGCACCAGCTTTGTACAAAAATCGTAAGCCGCCACTTTCGCGCTCAGTCCTGTGTACTGCTTGGCTGGGTGAGCGTGAGCGCTTGCGCTAGGCCCCGGGGGTGGGACAAAACGGGTGACGCACGCGGCGGCGTCTGTGAATCGATTTGATTTTCCCATCACTAATTATTATAGTGCTAGTGACGTCATGTAGGTAGTCAAAAAATGGCACGCTTGGTTTTCATGCAGATCGTGATACTTGCGTTATTAGGTCTATCTATATCTGTGATTACAACCATAAATACTATCGGGACAATAGTCCATACGTGATACGTACGCGTACGTTCGATCCGGTAGTATGGATTAAAATGTGTGGACAAGTTTCGGTACAACCTTCATCAATACCAACATAATTAATAACATCACGCCTGTAGGTGTACCCATAGTAACACCCTCATTTCGCCAGTTATGTTTAAGTCCCATGTAATAGGGGTCGAGCCTATTGCCTTCAACCGGGCACGATTCCACTTGAGACAGCTCCTAAGAAATTTCTGATGGAAAAAAATATGGCAATATCATTGCCCGCCCCCTGGGAATCGAACATAGGACATCATGCTCAGCAGTAGCGCGACCACTAGATTAACGAGGTTAATCAACATGATTAATATCCATTACTAACTCCATTACAAAAAAAAAAAGCTGTTAAATCCTTCCCTATCCGACAAGCACGTCTTCCCTACCATTACCGCGCCCCCTCGGTCTACTCCTTGATATGCAATGGTCCCTGTAGCACCATGAACATGAGGCTACAGGAGCTACTGCGAATCCTGAGGTTCATTCAATTAATCGAGTCTGGTTTAACCACGCTGGGATCGGTGCCATTCATTCATTCATTCGTTACTAACTCCCTAACTAACCCTCCTTTGTTTCCAGACACCCTGCATCCAATCCCGAAGATCCAACAAGAAAGCAAACACATCCCGACATGCTCCTATATTCCCTTACACAGTGTACCTTATTCATCATGTGGAGTGTAGTGTTAAGTAAATACGTAAGTTCAACTGCCATTGTTCAGGTGTTTCGCGCACTGACTCACACGCTGAGAATTTCCTGCAAACATATTTGAAAAGACGTCTTGGTTTTGAATCTGAAATGTGGAGCCAGGGCTGTGAGATTTAGAAGATTTTATTTGCGTAGAAATAGATCATCTATCACCCTCCTGCCAGCACTGCTTTGCAGTTTGGCAGAGGTATCTTGTTAGAAAATTATTTCTGTGATTTATTTTTTCCACCCATGTTTATGTCCTAAATCTCAATTCACTAATTTAGGTTCTGCACAGTACCTGCTTTACTTCCATTCGTATCTTAATTAGTTGTGATCTCAAGTGTTCACAACTTTCACAGCCATAATATCATCAGCTATCATCTCTCATTTTGTTAAATTAGATTGTATTTAATCCCCAAAAATCCCAATTTAGTAAGGTTCTGCACAGTACCTGCTTTACTTCCATTCGTATCTTAATTAGTTGTGATCTCAAGTGTTCACAACTTTCACAGCCATAATATCATCAGCTATCATCTCTCATTTTGTTAAATTAGATTGTAATTAATCCCCAAAAATCCCAATTTAGTAAGGTTCTGCACAGTACCTGCTTTACTTCCATTCGTATCTTAATTAGTTGTGATCTCAAGTGTTCACAACTTTCACAGCCATAATATCATCAGCTATCATCTCTCATTTTGTTAAATTAGATTGTATTTAATCCCCAAAAATCCCAATTTAGTAAGGTTCTGCACAGTACCTGCTTTACTTCCATTCGTATCTTAATTAGTTGTGATCTCAAGTGTTCACAACTTTCACAGCCATAATATCATCAGCTATCATCTCTCATTTTGTTAAATTAGATTGTAATTAATCCCCAAAAATCCCAATTTAGTAAGGTTCTGCACAGTACCTGCTTTACTTCCATACGTATCTTCATTACCATCATTTCAGTGTCCACTACTATCACAGCTATATCATCTATCTTTATGTTGAAGTAGATACCGAGATCTTAATGTAGTTTTTGAGTCCTATACGACAACGACGAAAAATAAACTTTCACAGATTTTTCTAGAGGGCTGAGAAAAGCTATTAGGATGACGTGCAGTGAAAAATGGAGCTTTTTCGACGTTTCCAGACTATCTGATCACACGTGGAAGTAGTTCTGAAGGAATTTTACAAGTTTGATCGCCATACACCCTTACTGAAATTACAAAATCGTACGAAACAGTGTCACTGCCAAAATAAACAGTCCTGCACACTAATGAAGCAATGGATTAGCAATATGCTAATCCATTGCTTCATATTTTCGGAAAAAAATGTCTGCTCAAAAACGTAAATAACGCAATGAATGTTGTTGAACTGTCAAAATCAAAGCGATTTCTACTGTTAGTGTGATACGCAATAACCCCGCTATTGCGGAGGCCAAAAATGTCAAAACAGCCGAGTCCATAGGTTTTAAATTAAGCAACCCTATGTCGACGACAAAAGCGTCTGGCGGTTCGAATAGCTCAATACCTGTTTATTTGAGTTGAAAGGAGAAATGGGGGACGCAGACATGAACTCACCCTTTGACTGAAGGTCGACTGTTTAGTAGTTAAAGTTACACTAGACTTACAGAGTCGCGCGTAGATCGATAGTAGCTGACATTGGCAGGTACGAAACAGTCATGTTTCATGTAGAAGGTATTGATAATGGACTTAAATTAAGCTTGAAACTGGAGGTAACAGTTTAAGCCTTTAATCTTCTTATGAAACTAGTGTGCTTCCGGGAATATTTATGTCATTCGTATTACTATCAGTCGGATAGCAAGTTAAGCCGTCGGTCCCGGTTGTTATTCAGATCTTTGACAGTCGTTACGGGTAGTCAGAAGCCCGGAAGTCAGTCAATCAGTCTTACCAAGGCGTATCGTGTTACGAGTGTTGTAAGTAACTGGATTGATGTCGAGGTCAGATAGGCAGTGGCTCTATGTAAACTGGAAGCCGCCCCCAATATGGTTAGGTAAAGTAAAGGAAAGATAACCACCCCTGTCGGTTGATAAGTTTCTATCACCATTCTGTCTGGTATAATGATTATGGTGTATTTTTTTGTCATCGCAGTACTAAGGAGGTCCATGTTCAATAGTGGATGTTAACTCTACGCCAACCGAAGACTAGCAAAATTATTCAAACCATAAAACAAAGTTTAGATACCACACGAGCTGTCGCGACGAATACATAATTTTGAAATTCAATAGCCACATGAATGTATGGCAGTTTGAAATTCAAATACATACAGTATCTACATGTCTGGCTGTTTACATAACGATCGAGGTGGTTTGTTTCACAATAAATATGAAAATGTTTTGACAATACTTGTTGCTAAGTGATTAAGTTCCCAGCTTCGCCAGAAAATGTTGGCGAAAAACACTTTTGACGTTCCTGGGGCTCGTTAGTCTCCAGATATTTTCTGAAAAGAAGGCTGCTAATGTATTGGACATTCCAGGTAGAAATATTTTTAGCTGAAGCTTAAATTCGGGAAGACAGACTTAAGACAGCCTTGCAACTGACAACTTTGACGGTGAAACGTGACTTTTCCAGAGTGCACCTAAAAACTTTGTACGCATCATACATTTCTAAGTTTTGAATGACGTTATTAAATTTGATACCTTTAAAATATGGTGTCTAATGTCTATAATTGGGGCTATTGCTATTTTTAAGTTGTAAAGAGATCGTATGAAGAAAAGAACTTATGAATGAAAAAGGCGACGATGATATTCTCCAATCCCCTAGAGACAATTGGACCCAACTTTGAGCCTTCACAAGTCTACAAAGTTAACCTACACTTAGTCCCAGACAGCTCAGTGATAGCTGTAGTATTTTTGGTCTGGAATCAATAAAGAGCAAGCTTTGTTGGCCCAGTCACAAACCGATCCGTATCGGATATTAAAATCAATAGAGCGACGGATTAGAATAACTTTTGAGGTTTCGTTTTGAGCTTAAATTGTAACGTAAGCGTAATACGTTTTTGATGTACTGTTTTTTTAGTTTTAAGTTACAAGAACTGTGATGAATAGAATAGATGCTCTTTATTATGTATGCACCATAAAAATTACAGATATAAGTCAATGTAGATTTTTTTAGGGTGACACAATGCGGGATCTTGTCGCTAAAAATCGATCTTTTAAAGACAACAAGAGAGAAGGAGAGACAATACTGCAGGTAGTCAATGGTGTACCATTACAAGATTTCAGTACATGCGTAAATTGATAGATTAAAGCCATTTAAATGGATAATGGAATGAACGTTTGTAATCTATTGCTCGGAAAATTTCGTCTCAAAAGATTTCCCAGGAGTAAAAACATTTGGAATAATATAAAATTAAATCTGGATTTTGTTGAAGAGAAAGCAAAGCAAGAAAGATTTAAATAGTCTATTTTAAATTTTGGTTTTTATAACTGAAGTATTTATTTATTCGAGGCAATAACTTTGCCATTAGCATCCTAACATACGTGAATTACGTCGGCAAATATTTTGAAAAGTACATTTACTTAACTTTATTTATTGAAATCATATTATAAGGTTGTTTATATATATATATATATATATATGTCTCACACTGAGGGTAGATCGAAAAGCTTAATCGTATCAGTGTAGCACTTTCTCCAAGCTTTTATTGTATTGACTTTTGGAAGACCCTCGTTCAGTACTCAAGTCTTCTAACTCATTGACTACTCAACTAGTCTGTCTAGAATCTGATTATATACTATATGCATGTATGTTTTAAAAATCTTAGCGTCATGCGTAGGAGGCTTTTATGAGTCAGTGAGGTAAACAGTCTAGCGGTCGTAGGTTCAAGGCCTGAACGCGATATTTTATTGTTTGCTTTCTTGCTCACTTGCTCCCGATTTCGCCTGCAATGCACCAGTGTTGCGGGTATAGTGACATTTGATCTGTAATATGTGGTTATGTTATAGTGGTTTGGTTTTGTATGGTCTTGCACTTGTGATTTTCTGATCGTTGGAGTTCAAGCTTTTATTTCTTCATGGCTGTGTGGTGTATTAGTAATTCAAGCACACGCATAAGCAACCTTTAATATTTCCACTGCTGGGACACCTCTCTCCGAGAGGTTGTTGGCTGTAATCTACCACGCGGGCCCAGTGCGGGTTGGTTCTACTAGGACATGCCTGTTTCCGCACGAAGTTTTCCTTCACCGTCTTGAGAGAAGTGGCGATGAAATAATTTACACAAAGTAACGCGAAGGGTTAGGTTCGAACCCACGACCTACACCACAACACACCTGCAACTCGCAAGTCGGGGCCGTTACCACCACTGCTTATCATCAGTCAGTTCAGGCGGTTATTCCGTTTATCCACTCCAGAAAATCTAGCGTAAGCCTATAAATTCCGCTTATCCAACTAGGCCTAGGGTTGATGCTCGGATATAATACGTTTCCACATATATCCGTTAGGGTGAATTTTTGGGGTGGATAGACAGAACTAATTACCCCAGTTCAGTCATTCAAGTGGCTAAATTAATTAGATGTAAAATTGCATAGGTCTGAATTGTAGATTATAAAATACGCTGTTCCAGCTGTGTTAATTTCGTTTGTTGCGGAAAATGACACGAGTGAAGAATCGTATCGTCATGATGTCGTGACAATAGCCTAGCTAGTATGTACTTAATTTGTTGTTATATAAAGATAGTTCTATTATAGTTACTCATAGTCATAACTTACTCATGATAGCTGAATCATAAACTCTACCTTTGTTATCCTTTATGATCTTTGTTGGCATAACATACTAAGTACATACTTACCTAAATATAATATTTGTAATGCGGAAAACTTTGTTGTTTCCTGTTCAAAAGCTTCAAGTTACTGCCCAGAATTGGAATATTGCCCGATAAGGAAAAACTCGCCAGATATTTTCTATTTACCCGAAACTGACAAATTTTCCCAATCAACATTGAGCCTTACGCTTTAGCGATAATGCTAAAAATCTATAAAAGAAATTTGACAGATTGTAGTAGTTTGATGTGCTGGCGTCTGTAGTCTGTACACCATAAAAATTACAGATATAAATGTAGAAATTTAACAAGTGGCACACATTTGGCGGTTATATTGCTAAAGCGATCTTTTAAAGACATCATTTGGATGGAGAGAATACATCATTATCTTTTATGACGAGGACATGTCGTTTTCTTGGCATACCATACATTGCTGGAATAACTACTCAAAACTACCTTTACGACGCATTATTGTCAAACACAAACGATTCTATGGAGTCGGTCCACGTGGATACGATATTAAAGATATTTTCACCAAGGTTGTAGGTACAGAACTATTCGACAATAGTTTAACTGACAATACTCAGTCAATCCATTTACATAATGAACTCCTGAATGTGTGTTTAGCATGTAAGTACCCTGCCGGCTTGACTCATTTTTATTTACGGAAAATGTATAAATTTTTGTTAGAACATGTTCCTTTTTGCTATGGAACTCAAAGCCTCACGAATATCACTTTTCCTCTAATCTGTTCTGGCACATCCAACAGCTTCGAGCGATTGATTCTGCAAACACCCTTATACTACCAATACGCCCAACACCACATTGCACAGAATTCTGCATTATATATTGTTTTATTTATGTGTCCTCTAACCGAAACATCATTATCATCATCATCATTTCAGCCGAAAGACGTCCACTGCTGGACATAGGCCTCCCCCAAGCACCTCCACTTCGACCGGTTCTGTGCTTCTCTCGTCCAACGCGTTCCTGCGGCCTTCACAAGGTCGTCGGACCACCTTGTGGGAGGCCTTCCAACGCTACGTCTTCCTGTACACGGTCGCCACTCCAGAACCTTTCGGCCCCATCGGCCATCTTCTGCGAGCAATGTACCCTGCCCACTGCCACCAATTCTTCAGGCTATGTCGGTTATGGTCGCTTGGTTCTCCTGCGGATCTCCACATTCCTGATTCGATCACGCAGGGAAACTCCAAGAATAGCCCTCTCTATTGCCCTTTGGGTGACTTTTATTAGCCTTTTTATAAGGTCCTAACTGAAACATTTAATCTAAATGTGTATTATTATACATCAAAGAAACATTGGTTTGCGTCAAACTGCTTATTCATACTACCTTCTGTCCGCGACTTCGTCCGCGTGAAACATGTTCCCGCGACCTAGTGTGGCATCGCATCGCCGTTCCCATTCCATCCATTCGTTTTCGCTTAGAGGTCTTTCTGACTTTTTTCTTTTTGCTCGGCTCCTAAGGGTCGAAGCGTGATGTTAAAAGCGTTTTTCAAATCTTACCGGTAGTTCCAGAGAGTTCAAACAAACTCTTCAGCTTTATTATATTACTTTTGATATTTCCATCATTATTTAAAGAACCAATATCCTCACTCCTCACCGATCCTGCAGTGCGATTCTGTAACCATCTCACCGTGAAAACTTAGGTGAAGTGAGCGTGGAGTGAGCTGTCAATAGTGTCAATTCCTAGCAAAAACAAACTCACATCATCTAAGTTTTCACGCGCTGAGATTTTTACAGAATCGACCGACTGGTATCGAAAAGTACATCAAAGTGAACCTTAATTTGGTTTCCGTCGTTATTTTATTTACGACCACGATCCGTTTACGATACCGTCTGTCTGCCGGAGTAATTGGCAACGTTTCGCATTCAAAACTCAAAGCATTTTATTTCAATAAATTTATTTTTAAATGTCCTTTCAAGTGATGAGGATGTTTCGCGTCGATGTTGGAGATAATGTCTTGACAAATTGATTGGAAGTTGAGGATAAATAATGATATTGATTTTCTGTTCCCGTGGCTAAAAGGTGCTTTATTCTGAAAGGACACCAAATCACAATGTTTTGGCCTGTATCCTGGATAAGCCGGGACGTCGACATCGATGTTTTCAGTACCAGCATTTTAAAATTAAAAAGGACTCTTTGTGATTTCTTTTTTGGTCGGGTAACCTGATAGAATCTATCGGCTTGCGTGATCAGGAAAGAGATCGCAAAAATATATGTTTCGGGCAGAGTAAATTGTTATCTAGTAACAACTTACTCTGTTTGAAGCACATTTTTACCTTTTTACCTTACTTATGTTTCTACGCAAAAACTGTCTACCTTCTCAAATATTTTTTTGTTGCTGTAATATGCTCTTCTATCTGTGAAAACTTGTAATTGGCCTTATTTCTGTTACTAATGTACTGGTTACTGCACTTATCTATTACCAAGCAAATGTCTTAATCTTATCCATAATTCAACCAGCTATTAGTTTAGCACGAGCTGACGGCCAGAAATATTAGATTTTCGCAGAATTGATGTTATCAGAAAACAGTTACATGCACTGATGCTGCCCACCCACCGTTAAACACTTCATGCGATTCCTACGTAAGTGAAAATGATAGAAATAATCTCTAGCCGACCATCCCACGATGTACACACAGCTCCTTTAAGTAGTTACCCCACCAAAAGACATGTGCGTTCAAATCCGTGATAGGCCCAAGTTGGTTTTTGTATTTTGCAAAAACATTTTATTTTAAATAATGTATTGTTTTAGTGAATAAAGAAGTTTAAGTAAGTATTTTTTTTTAATTCTGTTTTTATTATTGTTTTTTTCTATAAAACAATACTTTTGCGACGACAAGCAACAATAATAGGGTTAACATTTACGACAACTTATTCATCGTCTAAATAGACTGGAGGTTTCAAGACCGCTTACCGTGCATAAGATTGGAAGTTCAAATCCTATATAGGCACGAAATGTGCTTTTTGTTCATTATATTATTTTGATATATATTTCTATTTTGTTTTAAGTAGTAATTATTTATAAAGAATTAAAAAATCAAGAAAAATAAAATACTTTATTAATCATTTAATAATATTTATTATTGCTATTATTTAACAAAACTATGATCTTATTTTACAACAAACAGAACAACTATTTTAGTTCTCATAAAATCAGAAATCATTTAAAAAAATAATTGATAAAATTAGTAGTCGTTTACTCTTCGCCGTTTTAAGTGAACGTATACAAAGTTCTAACTTGAAGGTATGGATTAATTTTATAAAGACAACGTAAGTAAGTAAAATTAATGGATACCCTCAAATTATAACATCTTTCGATTAGACAGGGACCTAAAGATATAATGACTCAGCCGATAGTAGATAACAATTTCATCGCAATTCATAAGGGCTCGCTGGCTAGTTCGTCAAACTGCCGGTATGAATATGACGACGTTCGGTGATGCGATGGTTCGAATCCGAGTCAACACAATGGACTCTTTTTGAAGTATTCTTTAGATTATTCGTAAGGAATTCAATGTTGTAGCAGTGTAACATTTTAAAACTTGAGGGGTTAGGACATAGTGACGCTTTCTGTACAGTCAACAAAAGAGATAGTATGCAGGATCGTCAGATATAGTTGTAGTTTAGTAAGAAACCGATGGATGTTTTCGAATAAAATTTTATTTTATTAATATAAAACAAACAGTCAATCCATCGGTTTCTTACTAAACTTCAACTATATTTGACGATCCTGCATACTTATCTCTTTTGTTGACTGTACCTTCAGAGCTTATCAATTACTCGTCGTCCAATTCAAGTTTGTCCTGAGCACAGCCTTCAGTATTTATATCATCCATGTACTATGACGTCACGGGCGCCATTTGTCGAGACTTATCGTCTCCAACCAATGTAGGACGGACTGCATGGTATCTACTATCTAGCGTGCTAGCCAGTATTTTATCTCTCCTGGCCCAGTACCAAGCCTATGGTTGCTTATGCTTATGCAATGCGGATTTAATAACTATTGCATTTAAGTTAAAGCTGTGTTGAATAAGCTTTAGGTTATTGGTTATTGTGAAATGTATCGTAAATTCGTAATGTTTGACATTTTGCTGGGTTTGTTATGAAATAGAGCGATGCTAGCATTAGGTGTGAAAACTCAATATTTTTAGATGAAATTATTGCGGGGAATGCTTTTGGCGTAAGTATAATATGCAACTGAGATGATATACATAACCGAGGGCTAAGGAAGGAACACGGGTGGGTTTTAGTCAGTAAGAGTCTGACACTCCCTTCCGCTCCACCCAGAGCGGGAGGGGTCATTTGATGATTTCTCATACGGAAAAAAAAGCAATGCAGTCTTTCTAGCTACACGAAACCTATCCAACTTCAAGAGAAATTCATGAATATAGGCATGGAAAACAAACCCTTGATAAAACCGAAATAAATTAACCACATCCCGCGGCATCGGAAGGTATAAACACAATACCTTATTAAAATCATTAATGGAGAAAGTACGTGAATAGTACGGGGCCGGTGAACCGACAAAGAGAGCCTGAACATTAAATAGAGCGAGGCTGAATAAATCAGGCTACACTGCGAAACACAAGGTTTTATATGTTCAAGCTAATCACTAAGAGGTCACCCAGAAGAACCCGAAATTAGGAAGTTTGTTGCGCTTTTTTACTGTGAAGCGATTGGGGCTGTCTTTACGCGTAATAACTATTAATTAGTGCATACGCCTCTCGAGGAGAGAAAAAGACGACATCGTGACAGGCCCAGACGGAGATGGCGTGATGAGCTGGACTCCTTCAACAAGAACTGGTCCTTAACAGCTTTGAACAGAGAGAAGTGGAAAGAGAGTAGGGAGGCCTTTGCCCTGCAGTGGGACATCACAGGCTAATAAATAAATAAAAAAAACTGTCTGTCTGTTACCTTTTCACGTCTAAACCACTGAACGGATTTCGATAAAATTTACCACAGAGATAGATTGCATCCCGGGGAAGGACATAGGATAGTTTTTATCGACATACCTCGCGGGCGAAGCCGCGGGCGGAAGCTAGTAATTGCATAACACAAGAATCCTCCAGTTTGTTTGCACAACGTACGCCCCACTAAGCAGCCCGGATCACCGAAATGAGAAAATAGACAATGATAAAATGTTGAAACAAGTAATTTCGCTTTTTATTATACGTCAGTTAGACACGCCCGAGTAACACGCCGTACGTTTTATATTATTTTTAACACGCTCACTTTTACTGTGTTAAATACGGACGAATTTGTGTGTTTAACCGGATACTCTGATGGGCGCAAAAAGTGGTTTGATCGGCCGATGACAAGCATGCCAAAAGACCGGTAATAATTCTGAGGTCCGACAAATAATAATAATAAGATTACCTACCTACTACATACGCTTCTGTAAAATTATAATACCATAGCATCCCTAATGTTCGTACTTAAAAACCATAATTATGTGCGTAAAAGGAGATATACAACACATTCAGAAAATTACATCAATTGGAGTGTCAAAAAGCACGTTGACCCATGTATTAGAAATGCAAAAACAGCAAAAACAATGGATAGTGTAGGACAAAAATGTGATGACGATGACACCTAATAGTAAGTATGAAAGAAAAAGATATGTTGCACCGACCCAAAATAAATCGATGAAGAGCAAGATAATGAGGATGATGAATAGGTACTGTCGGACGAAAATTGCCACGATGTCGTCGCATATCCATCACAAGTTTTATTGACAGATGCCTTATTAGTTACGGATTTCTAGATCGGACAAATTGCTCTTGGTTTTTCCTGTGACATTTTAGGGCCAAGATAGTCTTAACTCGGATTTATGTACGGGACAAAATTCTCGCACTACCAACGCAACGGCGAAACATGTAGCTTAAGATCCTTATCGGATAAAGCGTACCACGCAGCAGGATCGAGTTTCCATTTCCTCTTTGAACTTTGCCAGTGCCTATATGAGTATGAAAGCTGCTTTGTTGTTGTAATGGACAAGCCACACCTTGTACAATTCTTTAAAAGGATAAAAATAGCCTTTGAGAACTCCTACAAACGATGACTTTGGTCGTCAGTTGAACAGGGCCAGCCGCTCGGCATTCTGAGAACCACCTGGCAGAGACAATAATAGAATCATGTCAGCCATCTTACAATAACAGAGGAGACGCATAGAAAACAGCACATTACGTTTATCACGTGGAAACACTGAAGCGTGACCACAACGCAGACCACGGCGCACTTTCTTTTTGTTCACCTCGAGAGAGAAACAGTGCATACATTTGCTTATGAATATCATTCCAGTTTTATTCAAAGTAATAGATACTGATGCATGATTTCGCAGTGCAAAAAACATTGCACAAAAACGAGAAAGATATGTGTTTTCGTTGCATCGCGTAAGCCACAAAAAGTTACTTGCATGGAGAATTATAATTATGTAAAGGTTTTTTAGATAAAAATTGTTCATGTACTTAGTTTTTTTTTTAAGTTAGTTAAGGTGGTTTGTGTTTTAATTCTAGATAAATAGTGTGTTATAAATCTTGGCTCATATCTAGTTTGAAGACGATATTAAATGACATTGGTCTAAAATTCTGGCCAGAAAATTATATTAGTAGAATTATTAATGGTTAAAAAGTGAAGTTTATAGATCAAATAGGTACAAACTAACGTTCCAGATTGCCTTTAATACGTTGACAATACACACCTAAGTATTATTTATTAGAACGCATACCTCACTCGTACTTTCACAGCAGCTATACGAAATCCTTGTGGACGTCACAAAGGTATCAAGACAGATTGCTCTATATAAACAGTGGCATTTCATATCAGCACGCAAGTGGTAGGTACGTCAATAACTAACCTAGCAACGGCTAGTCGCCTAGACGCCCTGAAGATGACGTAAAGCTATGACGTCAAAGATCCCACAAAGAGGTCGCTGACTGAAAGACTTTGTATAAACTAATACTGTATTCTTCCATGCAGAACTGAATAAATACCTCGCAAATTAACACATAGGAGTGACTAATCGTATGAATGAAAAATACGTGAATCTCCTCACAAAGAATGAATATTGTTTGAATTAAATAGAAACATTAACACTTTGGTCTCGACCAATCAGCATTATCAGCCTATAATGTTCCCACTGCTGGGACACAGGCCTCCTCACTTTGACAGGGAGTAGGCTGTAATCCACCACGCGGGCCCAGTGCGGGTTGGTAGATGTCACATGTCTTCGAATTTTTTTTCTAGGACATGCCGGTTTCCTCACGATGTTTCCTTCACCGTTTTGAGAGCAGTAGTGGTGAAATTATTACACAAAGTAAAGCGCCTGCGTGGGTTCGAACCCACGGCCTACAACTCGTAAGTCAGGCCTCTTCCGCCGAGCCACCACTCAAGAGAGAGAGAGATCAATTATTAAAAAAAAAACAAACACGAACTGAATACTTTGCCATCACTCACTGACATCGGATATACGGTAAATCCGAGTACTTCCCGAGGACAGCCGAACACATCCGAAGCGGTGTTGGTTACGGTAACAGTGGCGCGAGTTCAATAGTTTTTTCCCATATCAACAAATGCCCAAGGCGCCTAAAGAAGTTTTCACTTCAAAATAAAAGGCATAAAGGCATGTCCTAGAACTAAACATTTGAAGACAGTCATGTGACATCCGCACTGGGCCCGCGTGGTGGGTTACGACCAGTTACAACCCACTCCCTCTCACAGAGAGGAAGCCTGTGTCCCAGCAGTGGGAACATTATAGGCTGATAATGCATTATGCAAAGGCCAAGGGTAATTAAGTGCCTAATGAATAGGTTCCTATTGTATTTCGCACTACCTGCAAACCTTTTATGCTAGCGGTAAATGAATGGTTTTAATTGACGATTGTCTTTGCTTCCGTAATTACTATCCCGTGATTACAATTTTATGGCTATTTAAAGCAACCAATAAATATTCAAGTGTCACTGATAGCTTGAATGTGTTATTTTTATCTAATTTCTGCGTCCGCTTCGTATCAGTAATCATTCCTCTACGTTCTCAACTCATCGGCTCCTGCCAAATGTTTGGAATGCTTGAAGAAGTCTCCTCGTGTAGCGCAGTTTGTTCCGCCAGTTACTCAAATGAACCGAGCGCTCGGCGCATCCTGGACAGTCACACCCAACACCTTATTTGACTGGCCAATTCTTCCCTTGCGGTGGAGGTAGGGCTAACGTCCGCCTGGTTTGCCACCGGAGTCCGGCGTCAAGCAGCCTGCTGTGTTTCGTCGATGCATGGGAGTTCCAGTGCCTTAGGTATCTTCTGGGCTCGCTCGTTCCATCATAGACCTCATCCATAGCTTTCCATCAGGCATGACCGAGATCAAGAGCGGGCCCATTCAGCAATAAAACTGTGGTAAGGTAAGAACTGCCAAATGCAGCACTTCAGTTGTTACATTCCATTTATAATTACATCAAGTTCTACTCTTGTATAAGCATAAAACTGACCTTGATAAGAACAAAAACAATGGACAGTCGTTAATAGAAACTGTTTCTTTAGATGTTTCCAAAATTGTATGTGATTACCACTATTACCAGCAGCCAGTATTACCGCAGCCGTGGTGGTACTGGCCCCGACTTACGAATTGTAGTTTGTGGGTTTGAACCCAAGTAGTCACTACTTTCCTAGTGTATTTAATTTCATCACCACTGCTCTCAAACGGTCAAGGAAAACATCGTAAGGAAACCGGCATGTCCTAGAACCAAAATATTCGAAGACATGTGATATCCATCTACCCGCTCTGGGCGCACGCGTGGTGGATTTTGGCCCACTCCCTCTCACTGGCCGGTGTCCCAGCAGTGGGAACATAATAGGCTGATTATGCTATCACAACGCCTGGTAAACTGATTGCAGTTGTATCTAAAGAAAAACTGAAAATAAATACAATAATTGCTTAATTAAAATAATCACAATACCAATCGATGTCATCAAACCATTTTCGCTTTCAATCTCGTGTGGTCAACGCGCGAAAACTGATACTTAATAAATAATCGCCCCGTCAATACATAAACGCTATTTACATGCCGTACATAATGGTAGTATATCACGAATATAAGAATATGTGAAGCGTAACACTTTCTAACTTTACTTGGAGTCTGCGTGTGTAACATGTCGTGCGGTTGTTGGAGATAATTAGGTATTGGGAACTTACGCTTGCACAGTGGTAGACCGCGAAATTCAAATTTTCTTACGTTTTTTAGGGTTCCGTATCCAAAGGGTAAAACGGGACCCTATTACTAAAACTCCGCTGTCCGTCTGTCCGTCTGTCACCAGGCTGTATCTCATGAACCGTGACAGCTAGACAGTTGAAATTTTCACCGATGATGTATTTCTGTTGCTGCTATAACAACAAATACTAAAAACAGAATAAAATAAATATTTTAGGGGGCTCCTATACAACAAACGCGTTTTTTTCCGGCGTTTTGCCTTGTGGTACGGAACCCTTCGTGTGCGAGTCCGACTCGCACTTAGCCAGTTTTTTTGCAATTTGCAGGCCAGTGTCAGGTAGTATCTTGATCAAAATATTATTCGCGACTATAACAGGTACTTATTTACAGAATTATAGTCATTAGAAGAATCATTAATAGATTTGTTCCTTGAGCACTTTTCCATAGGACATTTGTTCTTACGGTAAGTACAAATCTAACGCGTGCCATTGGTTCGCCATTCTCTGCTCTAGTTCAACACTAATAAGCGGTGAAGGGGGGCGGGCGTTTTTGGGAACTGTCAATTTATTATGTGACGTCCATTTTAAATGAGTTTTGAGTTGAGACACTTCATAGTTATCATAATTCAAGTTATCAATATCCAGTCCGAAACATGAGTACCTAGCAATTAAAACCACTTCGATAACTGTTTGATTTATTGCCACTAACTGCATATGTGCACTGTTATTGGAGACAATGGGATGCCCAACTTCATGATCGATTGTGTAAGAAGGCAGTTCCTATCGAGGCAACCCTACTGCTTTCCCGAGGGTACCCGTGTATCTGTTATTATTGTGTTATCTTGCACACTGACAAGTGATAATTTATATTTACAGGGCTATTGGTAAAGCATTAACAACCTCTTAAGAGGTCATTGTACCCATCATTATGAACAACTTTTACTATAGGACCAAACTTGAAATGGCGAAAAAAAAATCTGCTGTTCCCTACATTTTGACGAGTTATACGAACATAAATGTAGGGAAAAGCTGATGCTTTTTGATGACCTCATAAGAGACTTATTTAAACATGGTTCGCTGAAAGATCGCAGAAGTCATAGTGTATATAATATATTCTTTATAGAAGATGTTTTAATCGATTTTTCCGCCACTTTTATATTTGCAAAGGAAAATCATTTCCAGATAAATAGGAAAGAAGAAAAATATCCTATTCACTATTGTATTGTTTTGCTTTTTACAACAGTTCAATGCATCTGCAAATTAACAAAATTGGGCACGCTCGTTCCATCATAGACCTCATCTATCGCTTACCATCAGGCGTGATCGGGGTCAAGAGCGGGCTCATTTAGTAATAAAAAAAAAAAAAAAAAAAAAACATCTTAAAAACGATGTGTTTCATGAATTAGGTCAATGGAAATATGATTAAGTATCTTTTAATAGAACGAACACTGATTACTAAGTCGCATTGATAATGCAATGATAATAAATCATTCATATGTGAAGTTAATAGTGCATTGCGTGCTTGTTATTTATAAGTTTAGTATTTGTAATAGTTGCCGATTATAATACGAATACGAATACACACCGAGACGCGACGCGACGCGCAGTTTTCACGATAGAAATACAATTACAGACCTTATCTACTACACAAAAAGGTACACGATTCAGTGAGCTAAGCAGCGCGGCGCCGCGCGGCCCAGCGCGGCGTAGCTCGACGTAGTAAACCCTGCATTGTGTACCTTTTAGTGTAGTAGATAGGTTTGTAATTGTATTTCTATTTTGAAAACTGCGCGTCGCGTCGCGTCTCGTTGTGAACTGACCCTTAATGGTCACGTATTCGGGCACTCTTTATTTTTACGACTTCTTGACAGGAAATGCTTCACTATTGCATTGGGTTGTACCTGTACTTAATAATAGTTGCAAGTGATTATTTTATAAATAAAAATGAAAAATATCTATGGGATATTTATGGGGATATAATTCCTTATCCAATAGACAAATTGATGGACTTCTTAAGTGATGTATGTTGTTTTATTAAATATATCTCAGTGTTAGCAACACGCCAATATTTCTCCCGTTTACAGCAATAAAAGGTAATCAAATATATAAACATTAGTTATAAATTAAAACCCACTCATAATAATATACAAACGATTCCGATTATCGATTAAAACATCGGCTGACTGACATTTCATAAAAGGAACATGCAATGTCAAGACGGGACCGTGACCGGACATTGTGCAGTTGTTCCGTAGCGGCCGTCGACCCGCGATCACAGGGCTAGATTGGTGGATTACGCGGTTACGCGCTTGCACCGAATAGCGCGCGAAAGCGTGGTTCGAATTTTAAAATAAAGTCCTCAACGGAACTTGTCTATTAATTTTGATTTAATATGGCGCCATTGTTTGACATCCGATTTTTGTTTTGACTCGAGTCTCTTCCGGTCACTAAGTACTTAATATTTTCGTGTATGTAGATGATTTCATTGATAGCAACGCGAACGTCGTATCTTGGCTTCAGATCTTGTCTTAAAAATAATGCCTCAATTTTCTTATCTGTCGCAATCTTGGTTGCATCAACATAAGTTTTATCCAAAGGAAAGTGGACTGGCGTTAAGCCAGGTCATGTCTTGAGAAAACGGCCCACAAAAACGATGAATTACATCGACAATCACCTGCCTAGCCTTTTCCCAATTTTGTTGCGGTCGGCTTCCAGTCTAACCGGATGCAGCTGAATACCAGTATTTTACATGGAGAGACTGCTTATCTGACCTCCACAACCCAGTTACTGGGTAATACGATACCACTTGGTAAGACTAGTTGTCAGACTTTCGGGCTTCTGACTATCCGTATCGACTGCCAAAGATCCACGAATGACAGCCGGGACCAACGGTTTAACGCGCTTTCCGAGACACGGAGGGGTCTCGGTATGTAAAGATGGTCACCCATCCACAGACCAACCGCGGCAAGCGTAGCTTAACCTGATCGATCGACCTGTGCGGCTGTTATTATATAGCCACGGGCCCATCATGAATTACATCGCCAATGTGGAATAATATTGAAATACAGGCTTTTACTTTGTGTCTCCATTTAATCGATTGAAGGAAATATGAAGACAGAAATAGAACATACGCCAACGCGCAACGAGGTGAATTATACGCCTCTAATAACTCAGAGACAACCTAGCTGTGAGCTTTTTGCCATTAAGTTAATGCCTACACCTTCCCTTGCGTTAAATGATAAATAGGTTTTGATAAAGAAGGTAATCTATCACTTTGTAGGTACTGGTTTTATAGTGAATTAAAAAAAAAGAAGAAATTATTATGGATCAGCGGGTTCTCATCTCGCTTCAGTTTTTTTTTATTTCACCGTTTGTCACCCTATAATCATGTCCTTCATCACCTGAAAACAACAGCTGCAAACAAACTATCCGAGGACTTCTTTTCCGTTCAGGGGCAAAATGTCCAATTCTCAAAATGTTTCAACGGTGTCAAAATGTCCAAATACCCAAAATGTAGGCTTACGTGAAATAAAATATTTTGATTGATTTTGATTTGTTACTTTCATGACTGCATTATGTGCTGCTAGCATGTACGCTTCACATCATCATATAATAGATATAATTTTATCTATGCTTCACATCTTCTTCCAAGCATAATAATAACAAATAATGCTCGTATTGGAAAAGTGCTGCGGCGTAATTGCGTAACACATTTTCAGTAGCAATGGGTTTAATTTTGACAGTTCAACAACATTCATTGCGTTATTTACATTGTTGAGCAGACAAATTTTTCGAACATATGAAGTGATGGACAAGCAACATCTTTCAAAATGATTCAGATTGAGATTGATAGTGTGTTACGCAATTAGGCTGCTGGTTCGTGATTCCTGACTTAATTAAATTTTGTACTAGCAATCCGTCTAGTAGCTTTGCATAGTTTTTATAACTTGAATTTAATAGTAACTTATTATAAACATAAACTTCCCGGAAAATTATCTAAAGTATGGTAAAAACCGCATCAACATACGTTGCGTAGTTTAGAAGAACAGCGCGGTCATACAGACAGACGCGAAATGCGACTTTAATTTATAATTTGGATAGATGTTTATAACAATGTTTTTTAATCATTTTCAAAATAATTGGCCATGGAATTGTTATCGTTATAAATCTCTCCTAAGAGCTCTTACACACGAGCGGCATGTTCCAACGGCAGAGCCTACGACGTTTCAACTTCAAGTTTCAAGTGCCGCTATAGGTCGACGGCTGCCGTCGACGCGCGTCGACGGCTGCAGTTACCTCTGCCGTTGGGAACATGCCGCTCGTGTGTTAGAGCCCTAACGTGAGACTCTTTATATCTCTCTCGTTGAAGCCATACCTACCACCCTTGGGCCTTGGGCTATTTAAATTCCTTAGCGCCCCTTTCTCAGTAACAATTTCAGTCCGTTTCTCGTCAAGTTTGTCATTCACCGCGACATCTAGAGCAACTGTCTTCTAGTTCACAGCGGTTAGGGCTCGTTCACATGACTCACGTAGGTACGATGAGAAATGACCGGTCCGTCCATTGGTGTTGTAAGATTGTGACTGTACTGTTTGCGACTATCACACTATAAAGGCGAAAGTTTGTGAGTGTGTTTGTTTGTTACTTCTTCACGCACAAACGGCTGCACTCATTTTCATAAAATTTGGTATGGAGGTAGCTGACACCCTGGGTTAACACATAGGCTACTTTTTATCCCGATATTCCCACGGGATCGACACTTATTCGGGTGAAACCGCGGAGCGCGAATTTATGAATGTGGGTTCGGGAAAGTACAGATAGGTAGGTAGTTTGATTTGAATAAATAGTGTAATAACAACTGATACGCGAGTTTATTGAATAGTAATTGGTCTTTGATTTGATTTCAAGCAGGAACCACGCAGGAACGGTGGGATTTCAAGAGAGAGAGGGAAATGTCAGTTATGTGAAACTTTTGCTAAGAGCGTCTGGATAGTTTCGGATTTACCCAAGTTTTAAGGGTCACTTGATACTGACGTTATTTGTCTGCGACAAAAGCGAACCGAAAATGAATGCAGGCTTTCCTATCTATTAAGTTACCTATTAAAAAAATAAGCATCATCAGCCTGTAATGTTCCCCTCCTGGGACACAGGCCTCCTCTCGGTGAGAGTGGGCCGTAAATGGCCGTAATCCATCACGCCCAATGCGGGTTGCCGGTTGGTATAATGTCACATATCTTCGAGTTTTTGGTTCCAGGACATGCCGGTTTCCTCACGATGTTTTCCTTCACCGTTAAGGCTTTTACAAACAGGCGCGACACGCGATATAATCGTGCGCGACACAAAGGCACCGCTCGTTGCACGACTTGCGGTGCCTTTGTGTCGCGCGCGATTTTATCGCGTGTCGCGCCTGTTTGAACGAGCCTTTTTATGAGTGAGTTAAAACTCAAAAGATAAGAATGCCATCAAATATAATCATAAACTAGCATTTTACAACCTACTCTTTTATAGCGTACCAAAATAATTTTTATTAAAACTTTCTGAGGAACTACGAAACCAGTACGTATAGTTTCCGAGAAATAAAGCTTTGAACTTTTGCGATTTGATAAAGCGACATTCTTTTTTAAACAACTTAATCTGGTCATAATTTTTAATGCTGGTATTTTAAACCAGTCCAGTCCACTGCATGCTGTGGTTTGACCTCAGACGGCCTTGGGAATTGTTGTGATGATATAAAATGTTCATTCTGATGGTTATTTCTTGTCAAACTACAGTTTGGAATTGGATTAGTAGGTATGTTTTGTGCTCTCCCGATTTCTTGCTGTGGCGTAAGACACAGATAAGATGACAAACGAGTGAATGACACTTGGCACTCTACGCAGTGAATTCTACCTTGATGACCGGCCTAATCTTTTCACCACGACATGGTCCATCATTTTTTTTAGTTTTTCTATAACCGTTTCTCATTGAGAACTTAAGAGCATCACTCTAAACTAAAAATACCGGAAAAAAGCATTGTTTGACGGTAATTTCCCTCAATGTATTGTTAACAAAAGGCCCACAGTGTCTTAATCTTTTGACAAATTATAAACGTACCTCTAACAGAGCTAATTAATTGTCTAAAGCCCAAGTGTGGACACGTTCTTAAGTAATTGGAGCTAATGACCGTGAGGCTTTCTTTTCATTGTGTTTATTGTTAGCAGCCACTAGCTAGCAGCTACGACCGTACGACTTTGAACTGTTCAGAATGTATATTGTAATGAGGGCTTCTGTTTTCTATGGTCGCCTGGTACTTTTAGGCTGTATTGTTTTATTTTTTTGCTGGTTAACGGTTTCAGTTGGCTCCATGTGTGTGTAGTCTTTTTAGATTACTTACCTTCTGTTGGTTTTGGTGTCCTAGTACCCTATTGTTTTTTTGCTGGTAGTTTGTGATGGTTTGCCTACCCCCAAAATTGTGCAACAAAATCTCCTACATTATTATTGGTTACCTTACAACCACTCAGTTACAAAGGGGCTGAAATTGCGGCTGACAAATAACAATATGACACCCCAGTCTCTTGGGGCTATTTAGTTGCCAAGCCTTATCCATGGTCAACGACCGCCTTCCCTCTCTCCCTTCGGGAATCCCACAAGGAACAATTTGTTATACCGAGTGTGTAATACAGGAGTGCCCTAATATTAAGTGGCACTTGGAGTATTACGGAGCTTAATGTAATTCAACCCCTGCCCAGGGCAGATAAAGTGTTATTGGGATTTCCATCAGGAATTTCTCAGTAGCAGCTCTGGGTCTATGACAATCAAATGTAGTCACTGCGTCATTTGTGTATCGGAGTTGTCTGAGGTCAGTGCCAGTAATGAAATACGAAAGAAAACCTGTAATTACCGAAATAACATCGTAATAAGTATTAGGAACTTTAACCAAAATAGGCATTATGATTAAAATAACCTTATTAGTAGCAATAAACCCTAATACGGAGAGTATTTCAATTCAAGGTCAGAAACCAAATTATGTTTACGGTAATTAAATACACATCTTAGGAATTAATTCAAGGTTTGAAGATGTCAGAGAGACGAGAGAAGTACCACGGAATATATCACAAGAGGGAAGGAACCTTATTACATAATACTATACTCCCTTTGAAATAAGATTAGACATTTAAATTAACCTTTTTTACAGGCCGTTCAACCGATTTTGAATTCTATTGCGTTGGTGATACTTATTAAGCTTTAAATAGCTTTTTGATTTTTCATGATACAGTTTTGAAATTTTGTACGTAGATTCTTTACATAACAATACTAGACACGTGTTTCGGGTTTCGCATATACTAAAAATAATGTTGTATAACAAAGCCATTCATAAAAATTCCATGAACATTATCCTTGATAATATTCTTGTCATTTTAAGAAGAGGAAACACGATAATCTTGATAAACCCTTTATGATTGTAGCTACCGCAAACTATGTAACTATCTACGTCATCCATCACTATTATATGACGTCATAATCATAATGTTGTAGAAGCCACTTTATATGGAGTTACAGTAGCTCCTCAACACAAAATTACACGTGTATTCTCTGTAAGGGCAGGCTAATGTAGGTAGTTTAGGTGGAGCGGTATCTACAACGCCACATGCGAACAACGCGTCATAATGACGTCACGCAAAATCCTGCATCTCGCACGCAGAGTTAACCGTGCAACTAGCATAATTATTTAAAATCATAAGAATCAGCAGTACAATTCCTTTTGTTAGAATTGTCTTCAAATGTCATGATTTCATGAAATAGTCATTCGATAAGGTAATATGAACTTAGAGAGTTGTATTCTGGGCTTTAATCTGAGTTTCTTTAGCAACCATTTAGCCATTGAACCTTCTCGCGTTCTTTACTATGCGTCACAGTAGCCTTGCCATACAAAATTAACATAAAACCACGATTATGTTAAAATATTGCTCTAAATGATAATGTCATAAATGAATTTGATACATCTATCTATATATATAAAAGAAGAAACTGACTGACTGAATGAATGAATGACTGACTGACTGACTGACTGACATATCAACGCACAGCCGAAACTACTGGGTCTACGAATGTGAAATTTTGCACACGGCTTCCTTTTATAATGTAGGGGAGCACTAAGAAGGGGTTTTTGGAAATTCAACCTCTAAGGGGGTGAAAAGGGGGGATTTCGTTTGTATGAAAAATCTTATTCCTTGAGTTAATAAACTTGAAACTTGGCACAAATACTTATCTAAGTAAATTATTAAGTTTGGCATTTTTTGTTTTTCTTAACTACCCCCTAAAAGGGGATTGGGGGGTGTCAATGTTTGTATGGAAGAATTTTAACGGGCTGTCCGAATATCTCGAAACTCAGTATTTATACTTAAGACCAAAAATAGAGAAAAACGTAAATCATGGTTTTCCAAAAATGTACCCCTAACGGGGTGAAAAGAGGTAGTTAATTTTACAGGGGAGGATTTTACTGCGTGGCTTGATTAACTCGAAAATTGGTACAAATAATCTTTGAGTCAAGTAATGAGCACATCCCAAAGGATTTTTCGAAATTCCACCCCTGTGGGGGTGAAAAGCGGGGATACAGTTTATATGAAAAATCTTATTCATTTGGTTAATAAACTTGAAACTTGGCACGAATACTTATCTAAGTAAATTATGAAGATTGGCACTTTTTGTTTTTCTAAACTACCCCCTAGAAGGGGATTGGGGGGTGTTAAAATTTGTATGGAAGAATTTTAACGCGCGGTTAACTCGAAACTCGGAAAGTATTTATATTTAAGACCAAAAATAAAAAATACCACGTATCAGGGTTTTTCGAAAATCTGCCCCTAACGGGGTGAAAAAGTGTAGTTAATTTTACAGGGGAGGATTATACTGCGTGGCTTGATTAAGTCGAAAATTGGTATCAATAAATCTTCGAGTCAAGTAATAAACACATCCTAAACGATTTTTCGAAATTTCACCCCTGTGTGTGGGGGGGGGGGGGGGGAAGCGAGGATACAGTTTATATGAAAATCTTATTCATTTGGTTAATGAATTTAAAACTAAAGGGAGATTGGGGTGTTTAAATTTTGTATGGAAGAATTTTAACGAGCGCGTCCAGAGTCCAAAATAAATAATAAAGTATTTCAAAGTTTTTAGAAAATCTACCCCTAACGGGGTGAAGAGGGATAGTCAATTTCATAGGGGAGTAGATTTGATTGAAAAATTGGTATAAATAATCTTTAAGTCAAACTATAGTAACATCCCAGACGATTTTTCAAAACCCTTTAGGGATAAAAAGAGGGGATACAGTTTATACGAAAAATCTTATTCATTTGGTTAATAAACTTGAAACTTGGCAATATTTGGCTCAGTATATAATAAATAATGTCACTTTTAGTTTAAAAACATACCCTCACAGAGGATTTAGAGGGTGACAAAGTTAATAAGTTAGAAAAATATGTAACCCGCTGTCGGATTAACTCTAAACTCGGTAAAAAAGTAGGTATGTGTTTTAGGGTTTTTCAAAACTCGGCTCCTACCAAGGTGGTCTATATATATAAAAGAAGAAACTGACTGACTGAATGAATGAATGACTGACTGACTGACTGACTGACATATCAACGCACAGCCGAAACTACTGGGTCTACGAATGTGAAATTTTGCACACGGCTTCCTTTTATAATGTAGGGGAGCACTAAGAAGGGGTTTTTGGAAATTCAACCTCTAAGGGGGTGAAAAGGGGGGATTTCGTTTGTATGAAAAATCTTATTCCTTGAGTTAATAAACTTGAAACTTGGCACAAATACTTATCTAAGTAAATTATTAAGTTTGGCATTTTTTGTTTTTCTTAACTACCCCCTAAAAGGGGATTGGGGGGTGTCAATGTTTGTATGGAAGAATTTTAACGGGCTGTCCGAATATCTCGAAACTCAGTATTTATACTTAAGACCAAAAATAGAGAAAAACGTAAATCATGGTTTTCCAAAAATGTACCCCTAACGGGGTGAAAAGAGGTAGTTAATTTTACAGGGGAGGATTTTACTGCGTGGCTTGATTAACTCGAAAATTGGTACAAATAATCTTTGAGTCAAGTAATGAGCACATCCCAAAGGATTTTTCGAAATTCCACCCCTGTGGGGGTGAAAAGCGGGGATACAGTTTATATGAAAAATCTTATTCATTTGGT
This sequence comes from Oligia fasciuncula, assembly GCA_963082905.1. NCBI lineage: Eukaryota > Metazoa > Arthropoda > Insecta > Lepidoptera > Noctuidae > Oligia > Oligia fasciuncula. The sequence goes on from OY720408.1 coordinate 13,070,958, forward strand.
TAATAAACTTGAAACTTGGCACGAATACTTATCTAAGTAAATTATGAAGATTGGCACTTTTTGTTTTTCTAAACTACCCCCTAGAAGGGGATTGGGGGGTGTTAAAATTTGTATGGAAGAATTTTAACGCGCGGTTAACTCGAAACTCGGAAAGTATTTATATTTAAGACCAAAAATAAAAAATACCACGTATCAGGGTTTTTCGAAAATCTGCCCCTAACGGGGTGAAAAAGTGTAGTTAATTTTACAGGGGAGGATTATACTGCGTGGCTTGATTAAGTCGAAAATTGGTATCAATAAATCTTCGAGTCAAGTAATAAACACATCCTAAACGATTTTTCGAAATTTCACCCCTGTGTGTGGGGGGGGGGGGGGGGGGAAGCGAGGATACAGTTTATATGAAAATCTTATTCATTTGGTTAATGAATTTAAAACTAAAGGGAGATTGGGGTGTTTAAATTTTGTATGGAAGAATTTTAACGAGCGCGTCCAGAGTCCAAAATAAATAATAAAGTATTTCAAAGTTTTTAGAAAATCTACCCCTAACGGGGTGAAGAGGGATAGTCAATTTCATAGGGGAGTAGATTTGATTGAAAAATTGGTATAAATAATCTTTAAGTCAAACTATAGTAACATCCCAGACGATTTTTCAAAACCCTTTAGGGATAAAAAGAGGGGATACAGTTTATACGAAAAATCTTATTCATTTGGTTAATAAACTTGAAACTTGGCAATATTTGGCTCAGTATATAATAAATAATGTCACTTTTAGTTTAAAAACATACCCTCACAGAGGATTTAGAGGGTGACAAAGTTAATAAGTTAGAAAAATATGTAACCCGCTGTCGGATTAACTCTAAACTCGGTAAAAAAGTAGGTATGTGTTTTAGGGTTTTTCAAAACTCGGCTCCTACCAAGGTGGAAAAGGGTAATAAAGTTTAAGGGGTGGATTGCTGGGAAATATAGTAGGAAATGCTGTATCCACTAGCAGGAATAGCGCCTCCAGTGAGTGTTTCGCAGAGCACTGGCTTCAGCGAAAGAGCCAAAATGGTCTCCGACACACGACCCTTTGCACGACAACATCCTTGTGCCTGTGCCACAAAGGCTAAAAAGCCGAAACAGTTTTTTAAAGTGTGTCGTCCCACTCACTGGTGAACCATCACAAGAAAGACTGAAGCTGTGGCGAGACAGTCCTTCCTTACCCAAACCCAGAATTTTTAGAGGAAAGTACGAAATACACGCGGACGAAGTCGCGGGCAAAGTGCTAGTAATTTATAATTTGGCCCTGACATTAGATTTAAAATGCAGTCAAGCAAGCTCTGTGGTATGTCAATGTAAATACAATGATGTCAGTTTTGTATAAAAAAAAAACAAACTTTAAGCATGTAGATCCTTTTGTAATCGTATTAGACTAACGAGGTCAGTAGCTATTTGTATAGAAAGTATCGTGGGTACTAAGAAAACAGCTTATCCGTTGATTCGATGTCGTAACAAGCTTTATTTCTTAGTAGCTATATAATTATGTCAATGTTAGTAGCATATCGGGTCATGTATATTTAATTTTGTTCTAAAGGTCTCTACAGTGGCGATTAGGCTAGACACATTAAATAGTACAGCCGGCCGTTATTACAAGTTGTTATGTCTGTTAAAATAATAAAATATTTAAACAATTTTACTAAAATTAAAAAACCGCATTTTTCAAATAATACAAATAATTAAGCGTAAAAATTGGTACGACAGAAACCACCCTTGATCGGAGTAGGTAGATTTTTGGTACTTGTATCATAAATGCTCACAGAAAGAATAACATGGATAAGGCATTTTCCCGGAAAGTAATTGGTAGTGATTCATTATTATTACTACTCAATTCAAAATTTAAAGGAAGTTATCAAAACTAAAATAATTTATTATTTATCTGTTTTCACGTAACGTATCAATCCCGAAATGCACCTCTGTGAAAGGCCTTATAAGCTGCAATAATTGAAAGTCGGTTAAATAATTATTTTATGGGAGTGAATCCGGTCAACGTAGAAGTTTATTAAAATGCAATTGCAGGTGCCAGGCTTATCTTATATGACCACTATTAAATTGTCCCTTAGCTAGTACTTTACGATGCCGACGAGCAGCTGACTTTAAGACAGTCAGTAAATAAATGAAACTTTATTGTGCATCGTTGCAGCATAATTATCTTTTGGAACGGAGTTCTTTAACGTGGCTTACGGTAGGAATAAACTGGTATAAATCGTCACGTAACGAAAAAGCGTTATGCCCCCTTCATGCGAACTTTTTTATCGAGAGACAGATAGTTTTCATTGTTTTCGAGGGTGTTAAACCCGATAGTGAGATCAAAAAGAAAATTCAAGATGGCGACTGCGAAAACTTCAAAATTTTTGGTCATGGGTGTCTTTTTCACGGTTTCTAAGAATGCTAAAGCCAATAGCGAGGTCAAAATGAAAACCCAAGATCGCGACAACTGCACTTCTTAAAACTTATACTACATGGTTCTGTATTAAAAATTCACACTTTCTCTCTCTCTGTCTCTTTCTATTATAGACGAGTGTGTGTGTGTGTGTGCATGTGGTTGTCGCGTAAGGAACTTCGTTCCTGCCGGGGGTCCCCTGACCCCCACATTTTATTTCATCTTTTTTCCATACAGCACTGCTATGAGCCGTGATCTCAGCTTTCACACCCTTTCTTGCCTTAGCCATCTGTTAACGTAATCCATATATCATTATTTTTATCTTCGTCTTTTCTAATAGTCATCCACTCTTCATCATCATCATTCTCCTGCTCTTATCCCAATTTATTTGGAGTCGACGCAGTATGTCTTTTTCTTTCATACTTCTCTATTAGCCGTCAGCTCGGTAGTCACGTCCTTCCTAGCCACATTCACACAGTCCATCCATTGATTCTTTGGTCTTTCCCTACTCTTATAGCCATGGAAATTCAAACTCAGAACTTTTGACACACACACACACACACACACACCCCCACCACATGGACATGGACACACACACACATGGAGCTTCTTTTTGTTTTCGTTTCGATGGTACTCGTCCTCGTTGTTTCTTTTTTATTGGTATAGGTGACCACGTTAATTGCGGAATCAGTTGCATTTTTAGGTTATCTAAGGTGCAGGGCAACGGGCTTTGAAAATTTTGCTTTACATGTCCTATTGCCCATTGCCCATATCATGACAAATGGAGACCAATTATTTGCACCTGTATAAAAACTGCACCAGTTATCCGCGACCCAGTCTATTAGTCGACCGACCTTCGCCCGTCTATTCGAGACAATCCAGCACAATGGCCGATGGATCTATGAAGCTCCAGTGACTCTATAATGATGTCACCGGGTGCGGCCCACTTGTGCGCCACCTGTCATAATATATTAAACAGGTAGGTGAGGTCTGGTGCAGACGGGACACTTTTTGGCAACATTTCTTGGCGAATTTTCGAAATACCTAATGGCAAAGGTTTGTTTGATATAGTAAATGATGCGACCTCGACGACTCTCTATATTCAATGTAACTTATTTTAATTATTTGCGAACCCACTACTTGGCCTAACATAATTATATCTTCTATATAAATTAAATAAATTCGGGAAAGTTATACCATTTATAACTCAAGAACGGCTGGACCGACTTATATGATCTTTGATTTGTTGGATTTGTCTCCGCCCCGAATAGCAGAATAACTAAGTATTAGAAGCTAGTTTCAAATAAAACTTTCATGAATTCAAAACACAAACATCAATTTATTTCCAAAAGGTCTTTAATATCTTTGGTATTTCTTTCAAACGCAAAGAATAACATTGACTCCAATTTAAGAGACTATTTTAGAGGTGAAGTACCTCCAATGTCCTCCATATATCAACGTCGTCCATTATAACTGTTATCCAACTTAATTGATGTAATTATCACACCAGCTTCATTAATTTGGGCATCTGTTCTTTTCTAATTACTTTAATGAAGGTAACTGAGCTTATTTATCCACTAAAAAGCCCGTGTTAATTAGAGTTTGTTTCAAAAGGGGCACCCTTTTTTTATTACGAAGGATATTTTATAGCTTATTGGCAATAGGGTCGCTGAAAGCAAAATTTATGCGAAGAGTCCAACATCTGCCTAGCCTTTTCCCAACTATGTTGGGGTTGGCTTCCAGTCTAACCGGATGCAGCTGAATACCAGTATTTTACATGGAGCGACTGCCTATCTGACCTATACGATACCCCTTGGTAAGACTGGTTGTCAGACTTTCGGGCTTCTGACTACCCGTAACGACTGTCAAAGATCCACGAATGACAGCCGGGACCAACGGCTTAACGTGCTTTCCGAGGCACGGAGGGGTCTCGGTATGTAAAGATGGTCACCCATCCACAGACCAACCGCGGCCAGCGTTGCTTAACCTGATCGATCGACCTGTGCGGCTGTTATTATTTAGCCACAGGCCCCTCTTATTTAGCCACGGGATGCGAAGAGTCCATTAGAAAGTAATCTATTATTGGCTTTTCCATTGTAGTATTGCTAGCATGGGCTTTTTGGCCTTGAAGGTTAAGGGGACCTTATCTACAGGGTGGCAAGGATATCGACGCGCATTCTGTTGCCATGGATTTAGTACATGATTGCCCCGACTGACTGACTGCCCCGTTGGTCTCGTAGGTGCGCGACTGCTGAGCGTGGAGTCCTGGGTTCGATTCCCGGGTCGGACAAAGTGTTATTGGGTTTTCCATTACGAATTTCTTAGTAACAGTCCAGAGTTTTGAAGTTGGTGGTTTAAATCCCCCGTGTCTGGGAAAGCACGTAAATCCGTTGGTCCTGCGCCTGATCTCTCCCCGGTCGTGTCGGATTGCCGTCCCATCGGACTATGAGAGTAAAGGAACAGAGAGTGCACCTCTGTTTACGCACACACTTGTGCACTATAATATCTCCTTTGTACCTGGCTAATCTCCGTTGAGATTGGCCACCGTGACCAAAATCGTTCGGGAGGTCATGATTATGAAACCCCGTTTTTTTTTTCTTTTTTTTTGCGTTGAACATTTTCGTCGGTTTATTAAAACAAAACATTTACTCAGTCGTGTTACGGCTACGCTCATCTTTAAGAGTTGTCTCCATGGCATATCGTTAATAAAGGTCAATTAGAGGACTACGCTGCGCGTTGTAGCCAGCTTGTAACTTCCGGGACTTCTTTCCTAATGGATGTTTTCAACGAATTGCAGTTTCCCATCTAAACTACTAGCGAGCTTTGGTTGTTTTTTTTTTTTAGATGAAATGGTATTTATCAGTAGAGTAGATGTAGGTCACACGGCTGCCAAGCTAAAATGGAACTGGGCTGGTCACATCTGTCGCATGCCGGAGGAGCTAAAGTAACCACACAATGGGTCCCAAACAGCAGCAAACGACAACACGGCAGGCCCAGAATGAGATGGCGGGACGAACTCGACTCTTTCCACAAGGATTGGCGTATAACAGCACTGGATAGGGATAAGTGGAAGGAGGGAAGGGAGGCCTTTGCCCTGCAGTGGGACAGAAATGGCTGATAATAATAATAGTAGAATGGATACGTCAACTGCTGGACACACGCCTTCGCCAAGCATCGTCACAACGACACAAGTCCTGCGCTTCTCGCATCCAGCGGATTCTCGCGCCCTCCACCCTAATTGCGTACCAAACTATTACTCTCAATTTGAATCATTTTCTAACATATTGCTAATCCATTGCTCCATAAGTTCGAAAAAAATGTGTCTGCTCAACAACGTAAATAACGCAATGAATGTTGTTGAACTATCAAAATGAAAGCTATTCCTTACTGTTAGTGTGTTACACAATTACTCAGCTGAAAACCAAACGAAAACTGTACGATATTCCCACACTAATTATAAGCACAGACGATGTTAAATCTGGTACCGTTTCGTGATCAAACTCCCACCCAAATTATCACCGTGCACAATATATGATGACTTGATGAGTGCGTCCGATCATATTAGTCAAAGTCATAAATCGCTTGTGTTAGGGTTGTCATCACTCTGTTTAGCCATTATCGTCATGTGTTCAGTATTTTTGAGCTATTTTTACGTAGGCTCCTCTGGCCAACGATTTATTTTTTGGAAGAATAGCTTTTTAGCTGAACTTGTTAAATACTGTGTAAAAACAAAAATAAATTAGTCCATGTAAAGCGCTTTTTTTTTTTTGCGGATGGGAAATCATCAAATGACCCCTCCCGCTCTGGGTGGAGCGGAAGGGAGTGTCAGACTCTTACTGACTAAAACCCACCCGTGTTCCTTCCTTAGCCCTTTATGTTCCGGGCCAGATGTAACCCTTTCGGACAATCCCGCTGACCCGGCAGGCTTCGGCCCTATGGGGCCCCTCCTCGATGCTGACATCTCTTTGAGGCGCGCGTGGAACACGTGCGCGCCGTTAGCACGGGATGTAAAGCGCTTCCAACCACGGCCTATCAGGGCTCTACTCTCTAGGCCTGTCAAAGAAGATATGGACCCGTCCGAAAGTAATAGATCCGTCAAAACAAGTGTTAAATATAGAAAACACGTCGCGAATTTGAACACCTATCAAATCGTGTTGTCATTCTTTATTAGTTCGGGCCCCGAACTAATTTTATATCCTCAAGTATTAAGGAGTAAGAAACGCCCGGTAACTTCGGCATAAACTATGGATTTCGTGCTTAGGGGAGGATGAAGAGAGGAGAAGAGGAGATGCCTCCTGTTATTTACGCCGCCGGCGAAAAGTATACCCTCAGACTAAAAAAATGGTGGTTCTAGTATTTTTTGTTAGTGTAAGCAGGCGCACACTATTAAACCGCCTCCAGAATTGACTTGTTACAATCCTGCGTCTATAATCTGTAACTGCGCTGGTGGAAAATATCAAAGTTCTCGTTAAAGCCATAATTACTATGAACAACTAAATTAATTATCAGCTAAGTTTAGTTTATCTGATTCACGATTAGGCAACCCTGCAGGCGTTGATGGGCGGCGCTTTGTAAAGTATTTTATCTGACAGAGATTTGTGTCTTTTGTTTTTTGCACTCCCAGCACGTGTTTGTGTTAGATCGCTGTAATGCGTAATTTATTTCTGGCTTAAAATATTTGTGATGTTACATTTGAACTTGAATATGTTTAGCCTTAAATTACTCTAAAATAACCCATTATAATATTTAATATTCACGTTATCGATGTGTGTGTTATAATTATACAATGTATAGGTTTTTATTTTTTGAGTCACGAGCATAAGTATGTATACACTTTGCTTTATTCAAAGGCGATTTTCTCCTTTATTTTTCAATGTAATTTTATATTAGTAGGAACATAGTATTTTCGAACCCATAGGTATATGTAAAGTGTCGTATTTCAACGTTGCATTCGTTATTTCGTGAAAAAAACGAATTGAAAGTTGCCAAGTGTTGACATATTAGTGCTCGTGACTGTACCATCATCACCATCGTTCATCAACATTCTCCTGCCCTTATGCCAAGTTATTTGGGGTCTGCGCAACGTGTCTTTTTCTTCCATACTTCTCTATTAGTCTTCAACTCGGTAGACACCCCCCTTTTAACAATATCATCTTTCACACAGTCCACCTATATCCCGAAAATAAACGATTTAATTTAATTTTAAATAAAACACCAGATAATTTAATATTAAGATTTAATTTTATATATATTTCAAATACCAGGGTTGCAGCTGAAAATCAGCGTCAGGTTATACACCTTGTGTTGTCATCTGACATTATGCTGAGCTGAGGCCCTTTTGGCATTATAATCTTTGTTTTCAGTTTTGATAGTTTTTCATTTTTTTCTTTCTTTCTTTACCTCTTAAACCTACATTGAAGAACAACCTATACTTCTGTGAAGTACTAGTACACTTTCTTAATTATTTCTTGTTTCCTTCGTTCGTTCGAGCTAACGCCATAAAGATAAATTAAGCATCCTTAAATAGGACACTTCTCATTCCTACCAATTTAAGACGTCATAAAAATAAGGCGAAGTAAAAGTCGTTTGATGTAGCAACTAAAAGTGGCCCGTCTGTGGCGGACAACAGTCTAATTCGGGTAATTGGTGGTAAATATACAAATGAGCTTACAAATGTCGCCTCGTGTGTGACTAGTAGATGCTAGGTAAGTATTTACATCATATGGAAGGTGGTAATGTGTGGACACTCCCTTTTGGTCTTTAAATTAAAAGAAAAGGTTGTTTAATGGGGAAGCGCTAAGGTAGCCCGCGAAATTCAAATTTTCTTACGTTTTATGCAATTTTCTGGTCAGTATGAAGTTGTACGTTGATTAAAATATGATTCGTGACCGTAACAAATAAGTATTACAGAATTATAATCATTAGAATCAGTAGTACTAGGCATTGGGAAAAGGCTAGGCAGATGAAGCTGATGAGGTATGACCCTGTATATCTTAATCACCGTCCATTTATTTCCCAGATTATTACCATACATTATGCCTGATTGATTGAGCCTGCAAGTCAATTTTCTTGATTGATTCAAAATGAGGGTCCCTTCTAGTTAACTAATTTCTCACGGTCAGTCGATCAGGCATAAACTATCCATTTTATTCAGATAATTCATTCATAAAACCTATTTTCGGAATCATTCAAGGGAACTGGCTAGAAAGACTAGTTACCCAATAAAGTACTAACAAGCGTAAGGCGCAATTGCAAGGGCTTGTTATGGTGTTCCGTTTATCTCCTACGATTTATGCGCGCCTAGTACCAAATGGTAAAGATTCATGTTTTTTATCAGCTTTAAATAAATGACAATTCAAGTATTTTATGATAATTTTCTTGGGTTAGTAGACCCAAGAAAATCAATCATTTTCTTGGGTTAGTAGACCCAAGAAAATCATCATTCATAAATAGCTAAGAAAAAGTAGTTTTTGAGATTTAAAATGTTGTCATGGTGTTCCGAAAATCACAAATTTTCAGGTCGCAGTGAAACTGGCATGCCGTAGAACCAAAAATTCGAAGATGTGACATCTACCAACCCGTACTGGTACCGCGTGGTTGATGACGGCCCACTCTCTCTCACCGAGAGGAGGCCTGTGTCCCAGCAGTGGGAACATTATAGGCTGATTATGTATGTATGTTATGTAGTGTGACTGACCAAGATATTTCCGGGGTCTTCACTCTTCATTACAAAAACTTCATACGCTACTAAACCAAACGATTTCAACGCGTTTTTCTCTTAGTTTCATTGGTGCACGGAATGACGAATATTCTTGGTAGGTGGTACCTACAGACTTCAAGCTACTACAATCAGTCAGATTTATTTAATAGATTTTCAACTTTATCGCTAAAGCTTAAGGTTCAAAGTTGATTGGGAAAAGACAGTTTCGGGTAGCTTGTAAAATTGCATAGCTCCTGGTTCCTGCTACTTATGTGGCCGCATGAAACAATGTCACAGCCCACAAGCAGTCAATTGCGATGATATTTGCCAATTCCAGAAGATTGGGAAACCATAAAACCAAGCTTTGAAAGTTTACACAACTCTTTCGGAGAAAATCTCTTTCGTAAGCAAAATTACAGAAAATTAAAACCACCAGTGATGAATGGATTCTTGGAATACCTAAATAAATTAGTTTAATTTATATTGCAGACTTACCTTAATAAATACTAGCTTCTGCCCGCGGCTTCGATCGCGTAGACGTCGGAAATTAAATTATATAGAAATTATCCCACGGGCACATGCTACCGGGGTAATTCGAATTTGCATCGTCAATATTAAAAAAAAGCCGGTCATGTGCGAGTCGGACGCGCGCACCGAGGGTTCCGTACAAGTAGGTATGTAACTACTTTACGGTTTTGGGATTTTTTGCTTTACTTTTGCTACATGACATTGCATGATTCTAGGTCAACGGGAGGTACCATAGATATCCGGAAGGTACCAATAGATTTTGATTCCCTTACAACTCTTGCGAATGCCAAAATATGCGGCATAAACGGAACAAACGCCCGTATCTTTTGATTGCGTTGACTTAGAAGTTTGATTTCTTCTCGGATTCAAGGGAATGCAGCCCTGAGTATTTGATATTAATTTCAACTTGATAACTCAATGCGTTCCTAAGAAAAAGGGTCTTGGCGGACCACGGAGTGATCTTATAAGGGTTTCGTTTTTCCTTTTGAGGAATTTACGGAACCCTACAAAAGAATAGTTATAAACATTCGGTACGGGCTGGTGGCTGAATGACTGGCTGTCCTAAGCTATAATAACGATATCCTAAATTAGAAGTCCCGTGTTTATAATAGGAACACGTCCAACGGCCAGCTGTTCTGTGTCTCCAGGAACTTACTTAAATGGCGCAGTGTCAAATATCCTTCGTAGTCTTGAGTTGAGACTCATATATTGGATCTGTTTGGTAAATAATGTTGGTAATAGCGCGGAATAATTATGAGATTATTATCTCCTTTATTTCAATAAATACATATAAATTACACTTTTAAATATTAGAATATAAAAACATTTAAAAATATAATAAATAGTAGCCCACCGGTATCGGGAACAGGGTCCAGAGAGGTCAGGGCTCCAGAGAGAAGAACCTCCTAACAATGTGGGCCGTGTCCAGAAGTACCGCTTTCTGGATCAAGTCGTTGATCCAGCTGCCCAACGAGAGCCTCCTCAGGTGTTTGTTGGTCGAGGCTCTTGCCTATTAGTCCATTGGCTGTCACGACTATCGGCACAATGATCGCTGAGTCCACATCCCACATGTCGCCAACCTCGCGAGCCAACTCAAGATACTTGACTTGTTTATACATATTTCTCGGCTTTCACGAAGTTCTTGAGGTTGAGATTATTAGGTATTATTACGTGCCGACTGCTTTGTTGCTCCTGTTGTCGGAAACAGTACTGCTGACCATGAGGTCCTGGGTTCGATTCCCGGGTCGGGAAAAGTGCTATTGGGTGTTTTCATCGGGAATTTCTAGTAGCAGCCCCGGGTCTGGATTTGTGTCCGGTTGTTGGCAATAGGCTCGCCCCCTATTCTATGGGACTTAAACATAACTGGCGAGATGTGGGTGTATTATAACTACACTTCTACCATCCCTTCGGAGATTAAAGGCTCCTACAAACAGGCGCGACCCGCGACGCGAATCGGCAAACACAAAGGCACCGCTCGTTGCGCGACTTGCGGTGCCTTTGTACCGCGCGCGATTCGCGTCGCGTGTCGCGCCTGTTTAGGCGTGATGTTATGTTATGTTATATACGGGAGTTGGTCTTCTGATCTTCGGAATACAGCCTACCTCGCCTAAACTACGAGAAGCACACACACATACCACATTTGAACTATCAAAAGTTAAAAGCCTCCACAGCTTTATACACGATCAAAAGTTTAAAAGCCGTACGGAATTACCATACTACGATGCTAACCGCATTCAACAAGTGGTCATCCAATCTAACCTCACATAATAAGCTGACATCATACTTAGGCCTGTTTAAAACAAATTGTTCACTTCATCAAACCATCATTTCGGTCAATTTAAATTCCTACATTTGTGTCCTTTTACGACCGTTTCTGTTCGTAGCATCACGCTTAACTTGTATTCCCGAAAGGAATGGGCATAAGTGTGCAGACGCCAGCACCCGAAACTGTCAAATTTTCCCAATCAACCTTGAACCTAATGTTTTAGCGATAAAGTTGAAAATCTATTAAAGAAATTTGACAGACTGTAGTAGGTTGATGTGCTGGCGTCAGCACCCACATTTCACCAGTTATGTTTAACCTTTTGACCGCCACAGTGTATGACAAATCAAAATGTGCCCAGCACGCCACGGTTCGACTACATGACAGACTTTGACGCCGAGGGTACGTTTTTGATTTTTTGACGTGTGGCTGTCTAAAGACTATGGGGATTACATAATAATCTGACAAAAAATCAGAATGATTGTATGTACATTAGTATGGTTTTTATTGTTTAAAAAAGTTTTTAGAGGTATCTTCATGTTTTTTTTCTATTGTATGAAATTAGTTGTATTATGTTTTCAACACACTATCTAAGTAGCATATATCCTGAAGAATATCATATATTTTTCTGATTTTGTTTACTGTAGTCGATCATATACTTTTATTGTTTCTAAAACTTGCGTTTTTTGTGTTTCGGTCATGTAAGCCGCTTAAGTAATAAGATACATGTCATAGACTTGTTTGTAAGTGAATGTAATCTATCAACTGTCTGACTTTCTGGTCCAATGGTTGGGGACAAATTGGTACTTCTTTACTTACTGAGCCGTAAGGGTAAATGGAACAGCTTTGGATAACGGTATTGTATTCGTTTGTTACGATGCTAACTCGTGGCTAAATTATAACAGCACAGGTCGATCGAAGGTTAAGCTACGCTTGCCGCGGTCGGTTCGTAGATGGGTGACCTGATCATCCATTACCGACAAATCGAGATCCCTCCGTGCCTAAGATCGGCAATCATTTGTAGATCTTTGAGTTGTTACGGGTCGTCAGAAGCCCAAAGGTCTGACCACCAGTCTAAGGGTATCGTGTTATCCAGGAACTGGGTTTTGGAGGTCAGATAGGCAGTCGCTCCATGTAAAATACTGCTATTCAGCTGCATCCGGTTAGACTGGAAGCCGACCCCAACAAAGTTGGGAAAACTCTAGGCAGATTGATTATTTTGATAACTTGTCTCATTAAGTCATCATCATCATCATTTCAGCCGAAAGACGTCCACTGCTGTACATAGGCCTCCCCCAAGCACCTCCACTTGGACCGGTTCTGCTCCTCTCGCATCCAACAGGTTCCTGCGGCCTTCACAAGGCCGTCGGACCACCTTGTGAGAGGCCTTCCAACGCTACGTCGTCCGGTACGCGGTCGCCACTCCAGAACCTTTCGGCCCCATCGGCCATCTGTTCTGCGAGCAATGTGCCCTGCCCACTGCCACTTAAGTTTGGCAATTCTTCGGGCTATGTCGGTTACCTTGGTTCTCCTGTGGATCTCCCCATTCCTGATTCGATCACGCAGGGAAACTCCAAGCATAGCCCTCTCCATTGCCCTTTGGGCGACTTTTAGCCTTCTTATAAGGTCCATTGTGAGCGACCACGTTTCAGTGCCTTAAGTCATCACTGGCAACACGCACTGGTCAAAGGCTTTCGTCTTGAGACATTGCGGTACGTGAGACGAGAAGATATTGCGTACCTAGCTTCCCGAACGCTGCCCAGCCGAGTCGGATTCGACAATTGACCTCTTTCTCGAAGCTTCTCGAACCTAACTGGACAGTTTGTCCTAGGTAAACATACTCGTCCACGACTTCGAGTGTAGCGTCTCCGATCTTTATGAGAGTGGGTGACACATGGGTCTAATTAAGTATCATGCAACTACTTAGCCCAACAGGCAACAGCTAAAACATTTTAGCCCAACAGCTAAAAAAAAACACCGAAAGTTGGAACCCAACCTGCTACGCTGACATGATCGTAAGACTCCAAGCTAAAACTGACAACTCCAAAAAAATACACATCATATTCACAGCTTCAGAAAACTGCATGCGCCGTCTCGGACCATTACCCTCACATAATTAAATTAACAATCAATACGCCAATCACGTCTTGAAGCTAATAATTAATGTATACTGCTAATCATCCAGCAGCTACGCGAGAGAAAAACAACAGATAATAATACAATACAAAGCGAAGAAAAACTTCATTCACAATCAGACTAACGACACTTCAGTAGAAGACTCATGTGCGCAGGTTCATAGACTAAGAAAACTGTGGAGGAGCGAAACGGTAAAATTAAGTAAGGTAGCGAAACTCCGCGGACATATCGATATCTTAAAGGCTCCTACAAACAGGCGCGATTTTATCGCGTGTCGCGCCTGTTTGAAGGAGCCTTAACGCGATAAAACAAAAATGAAATTAATTTGACGATTTTTTTGTGAGGTCACCGATCTCAGTTGGTAGTTTGGTAGTCACTTGAAATGTAAGTTTAAAAATCAGCTTTTCATTGTGTAAACTTCACGGACGTGATGGGTATCTTAACTCATACTTCAAGTAACAAAACATACCTACAGCAGTCGTTAAACCCGAAAAAATATTTCAAATCCTTTTTGATTGTTTTCATTTAATGTATAGATATATTGGCACTCAGAGTTCTGCTTGCTAATTTGATTTGACCCCTTACACAGTGATAAGTTTTGCTTCTGCACATCCTTAAGGCTCCTTCAAACAGGCGCGACACGCGATAAAATCGCGCGCGACGCAAAGGCACCGCAAGTCACGCAACAAGCGGTGCCTCTGTGTCGCGCGCGATTATATCGCGTGTCGCATCTGTTTGTTGGAGCCTTTATTCTATGGCCATGGTAAAGACACATTTGACATGCATGACTGGGTAGAAACAGGGGGCTTACTATCACCTCTTAAAGCAGGGCAGAAGTTGAACTGCATTGCTTTTTTGTACTATGCGGTCTTATTAGCAGGCCTGCAACAGGCCTGCTACGCTGACGTTTACAAAAACTGTTCACCTTCTTTTTTGTATAGAATTTTATACTATGGCGTGCTAATTGACAACAGTAAAACGACTGCTGAACGTTTGTAACGTCAAATTATAACCATCTTGAATACGTTACTATTAGACGAGCTTTTTCAACTTTGTTTTGTAATTCAGTGCCCATACAACACTTACTTTTATTATTTCTCTAATTCTTTTGTAGATGTGTGACGAGCACGAAATATTTGGAGAGTGAATATCGAATAGAAAAAAGAAACCGACCGACGACGGCGCGGCGTCGCACTAGGAAAATAAATAACCCTTTTGAAATGAATAAAGGGAATTTATGAATCAATATTTTTCTTATTTGACCTAGTACCTACTAAAAATAAAATAATAGTGACCACACGTAGCAATGCCTAGTGTAATCAATGTACAGACGCCAGCACATCAAGTTACTACAATCTGTCAGATTTCTTTAATAGATTTTCGACTTTATTGCTAAAATATAAGGTTCAAGGTTGATTGGGAAAATCTGACAGTTTCGGGTAGGTTGACCTGCTGGCGTCCGTACCTACTGGCCCCTCTGCTGTTTAACATCTACAGTAATGATCAACCGGTGAGCTCAAACACAACCCTCTTTCTGTACGCAGACCTCTTGCCAAGCCACTCACTTTGAGGAGATTGAAAACAACCTTTCCACCGCCATCTCAGCAACGCCCTGAAACCTGAAACCAAATCCCTCTAAAACGCAGTCATGCGCATTCCACGTTCGTAACAGAAAAGCGGGACGAACATTAAATATCTCATGGCAAGGGGTTCCAATCACCTACATTGGCTACAGTACTCACCCAAAGTATCTTGGCATCACTTTGGATAGGTCCCTCCCGGAGAAACTGCGAAAATGTCAAACAGAAAGTGCATCCCAGAAATCACTTACTCTGTCGCCTAACATCCACCAGATGGGAGGCATATGCTCAAGTCGTGCGAACAACTGGAATGGCGCTTTGTTTTTCCGCAGGCCTGTCCAGTATGGAGCCGATCAGCCCACGCTAAGTTAGTGGATACAGCTCTAAATGAGACATTATTGATTATTACTGGTTGCTTAAAACCGACCCTGTTGCGAATGCTGTATTCACTGACTGGCATCGCGCCTCCGCAGGACTATAGCCAGCCGCATCGAGGGCGAAGCTGCAAGATGACCCACGCCACTCAATGCACAATTTTACTTCAGTGTCACAAGCTGCAGGTTTATTTGTTCCCTAGGATGTCTACATTACAGTGGTAATAAAGAATAGTTCAACTTGTCGAACGGGAATACCTACTGAGAAATACGATCATAACATAGAGCACACTAAAACAGCTATTGTTTAGTGAGTAGTTTGGCCTCGGTTTTATAATTTAGTAAAATAGTGCACTTTTCAGTAATAAATAGTACTAGGATTAAACAATTTATAGGTGTATGGTACGGTTCATGAAATCAAAAATCACATAATTAACAAAATATTTTTATTACTAATATGTAGGATAACAATTTCAACGTCGGACGACTTAGAAGTAAATAGTATTTCATCTAAAATTATGCAGGTCGCTCCACTTCTCATCTTGATACCATGTCTACATGTGCACAAGCACAACAGCCAACGCCAACAATGTCTTCGCACATTGCGTTGAAATCTTACTGAACAATTATTATTAACACAACATCCTTCTGGAGTAAATGCTGTACCGTCGTGAAGATAACCCTTCAATTACACACAGGAAAACAGAAATATCAATTTCATGCAATTCGAAAGAAACTGACTAAATCAAAGACTACAATATGATGCTGTATAATAAAGGAATGAAATGTTTTTGGACACTTCTTGACACTTGTCTTTTTGACAGTGTCAGATAGATAGTGCTGCAGCTTGATTATAATATGTAACTCATTACTCTAAATAAAGGATCGAGTCCATTTTCTCTCGATGTGCCACTTGATGTAGTCGCGATTAGATAAAGTATTCAAACTAAGCTGAGAATCATCACTTTTTGAATGTCAAAATTACAAAAGAAAGTCGCCCAAAACGCCCGCCCTTCACCACTTCCTAGTGCTTTCGCTGGGGAGAAGTTGATAACGTGTAATTTGTCATTAAAATCGTCGTCGTATCGTCATTGATTTTCTGATTGACAGTGGAATGTGAGTAGGAGAAACACTCTTTACAAAGCCGATCTTAGTTGAATGTTACTGACTTAAATCAAATGTATGTACAGACGCCAGCACATCAAGTTACTACAATCTGTCAGATTTCTTTAATAGATTTTCGACTTTATTGCTGAAGCATAAGGTTCAAGGTTGATTGGGAAATTCTGACAGTTTCGGGTAGGTTGACCTGCTGGCGTCTGTACCAATAAAGAACGGTTGCTTTATTCTGGATCACAGAGCATGTAACCTTTTTTTCTGGATCTTCCTTTAAGGTAGGTACTGGAGGGAGGTTCCCTCTAGTACCTACCTTAGATTCAACTTGAATTGAGTTTTCGAACTACATAATCGGGACAATCGATTGCCTGACCGTTAATCACAGATTAAGTACTAATATGTAGCAACCGTTAATAACTGAGTACAACACTAGAGTCAAACTGACAAGAAACCAAAAACTGCAATCCGTTTCACGTTGTTTTTACTAAACTCGAGAGTGTAAACTTAAAAAAATGGGATTAAACACAGGAGGATCTGCTGCAGCGGCAATGGTTTTTCTAAATATAGATTTGGTTACCACCTCGATCTGTATAAATATAATAGGAATATAATATATTTTTATTTAAAAAAGTTAAAATATACGCTTCAATACACGTATTTATTACACTGACGACCATAACGGGAATTGAATCAATTGAGAGCATTTATCAAAACATTTTCTTTTTATTGCGATTTCGTGATCCAGGTTAAACTTTATTTAAAAAATCGACAAGATATTAAGGTTATTTTTTTTAGGTATTAATTAATAGAGCTTACACTATAGCGGGCCCAAAAATACTATCTTCTCTCTGCAACCATTTTCCACATTATTTTGCTATGTTCCCATGCTTGGAAGGATTTGTTATACCTAACTGCATTTATTTCTCTAGGATTATTTAAGAACTCCCGGCGAAGCAGTTGGGTCATAATAAGAATCACACGACTTGTTCGTGTTTTACTAGAAATAAAATTCACCACATTAATTGTTATAAAATCTGAGCGACATTCCAATCCAATTAAAAATGCGTAAATTAAGTACACCATTATGATATTTTCATCATGTAAACAAACTTACGACATTGTGAAGACAATACAAACATACAAATAAATAATTATTATTTATTTGGCGCGCAAAAATACATTTTTTTTTTAAATTGTTGCACGACGTAACCACACACGTTCAAAATCACATTCAATCTTTCAAAGTTACAAAGTTGTTTTGAACGTGAAATTGAGCTCTATAGTGCTTTTAGATATGGTATCAAGGTAATTTGTTATACATAATCATAGTTAGAATATGTATATACCTAAGAAAATCATGTTTCTATTTTTTTTAAAAACCGGTAATAGGAGATTTAAGTTTTTGAACGATGCCTATTAAAAAGACAATGGCGTTACAGCAGGCCACAGACAAGCATTACCATTCAACTTCGGTGAAATTCGTGCAATAGTCGTTCACTTTTAATACTCTCCTAGTACGATTATTAGCAGAGCAGAAGTAGGCCTGCTTTTGAACTGAATGGAAATTGAACGTTTTTATAAAAGGTGATAGTAAGCCCCCAGGTGACTTGTTCTTAGCTCTTGACGTCAGGGCTTTGTTAGCGATGAGCCGTAAAGTAATACCATTGTCATAGCAAGATGTTTACACCTTACTGAGATTTATTTTTGTTACAAGTTGTACTAGCAGGTGTAGTATAGTGTACTATGTGATCAATAGGAATGACGGACCTTAGGTGTTGAGACTACTTCTCAGTAATGGGTTGCACTTGCACGTTTCCTGTAACTATTTTGAAGGAGTCATTTAGAATTATGTATTATTTGAATCACATCCAGCCTGTCCCTTGCTGACCTCCCCCAGCGACGTCCTAAGCCGAGATCCGTAGCCCACAGGGGGTGCCCTTAGCGTGTAGTCCGCTTAGTTTTTAGGTTTTTAAGCCCTGGCTGAAGGCCTTAATTTATTGAGGCACCAACAGGCAAGACCGGTGACGCAGACGACAACCTCCTAGATTGACCAGTTTTTTTTTCTCTTTCTATTTTTATTTTTCTTGGCGCAAGCCATAAAAATTATATTACTACTAGCTTCTGCCCGCGACTTCGTCCGCGTGAAATTTCTTGTACCACCACCCCGTCGCAACACTTCGTATTCGCTTAGCGTTCGTTTTTCTTTTTAAAATTTCATTCTGACTTTTTTTCTTTTTGCTCGGCTCCTAAGGGTCATAGCGTAATATTAAATAGCCTATAGCCTTCCTCAAGAATTGGGCTATCAAATGCAAAAAGATAGAGGTAAAAGGTAGTTCCAGAGATTATCGCGTTCTCAAACAAACTCTTCAGCTTTATTATTAGTATAGATATAGATGCGTATCTGCGTTACCTGAAAACTGCAACAAGCTTAGATTGATTAGCTGCATAAGCCACTATGATAATTAAATTATTAACGTGACTGATAATGAGCATGATAATCTTATCTTAGTATTTTTGTCTAACTGAACAAAGACTTCTTAGTAGGTATTTTTGTCTTACTGGGCCAAGACCTTTTAGTATTTTTGTCTAACTGGGCTAAGGCCGGCGTTTCCAAATTGTTCGTGCTTTCCAAAAAACATTTTGCAATGTTTACACACAAAATACTGTACAAGCTAACAGTATTTCCTTGAGTGTTGAACATTCTTCGTGATCCAAAATCGTGAGAAACAATTCCATAAATACATACTAAAAAGAAACGGACCTCAGTACTAAACCAAACCGAGACGATTACTATTCTAAACCGCACCCCTTGGTTTAGCGGCTAACGGGCACCGCACGTGGGTTGCATTCCCATTTGAAAACAAACTCGTTCTCAGTCTACCTCTTTTTGTTCACAGGTATGATGCTGTACTGGTTCGGAGCTTCCAAGAAGTTTGAATGCCGGTGTTAACTGAGAACTTAGGCTGCGCAGACCTGGACCCGTACTCAAACTGTTTGCAGGACAGCACCCAAATTGCGTAACACACTATCAGTCACTATTTGAAGGATATTGCTAATCCATTGCTTCATATGTTCGAAACTTAACTGCCCCGTTGGTCTCGTGGTTGCAAGTGCGACTGCTGAGCGTGGGGTCCTGGGTTCGATTCCCGGGTCGGACAAAGTGTTATTGGGTTTTCCATTAGGAATTTCTTAGTAACAGTCCGAAGTTTGGAAGTTGGCGGTTTAATACCCCCGTGCCTCGGAAAGCACGTAAATCCGTTGGTCCTGCGCCTGATCTCTCCCCGGTCGTGTCGGATTGCCGTCCCATCGGACTATGAGAGTAAAGGAACAGAGAGTGCACCTGTGTTTGCGCGCACACACTTGTGCACTATAATATCTCCTGCGTACCTGGCTAATCTCCATTGAGATTGGCCACCGTGACCGAAAACGGTCGGGGAGGCTATTATTATTATGTTCGAAAAATTTGTCTGCTCAACAACGTAAATAACGCAATGAATGTGGTTGAACTGTCGAAATGGAAGCCATTGCTACTGTTAGGGCCCTATCTCACTAGGACACCAGTGGCGGCGCAACTATGGTCGCGCTGCCAAAAAATGTATGGTTGGTTGTGCGCATCCGATTGGACGCCTGGTGAAATACTCACCATGAAGCTGTATATACAGGGTGATTGGAAGATGGGTGCAAAGCTTTAAGGTGATGATAGTACAGGCAATTCAGAACCATTTAAGCCATGGTTGTCTTAGACGAAGTCTTACCACTTTTTTTTTACCAATTTCTTAAGATTTTTTTCGAAAATTCCCAAAGTTTTAACTAAACTACTTATTTATGGTCAAATTGAATGATAAACGAATTCATTTTTATTGTATTTAATTAAAGTAATGTGTAAGCAATCTAGCAAAACATGTTTTAGGCCTCTGTGTCGTTAGACATTTTTTTTACAGATATTTAAAGTTCATAACAAATTTTAAAATTTATAAATACTTTTTGTAAACCTTATTTTAAAAATCACGGAGCGTGCTTTTTTTGTTCAAACCTTTTTGAAAACATGCTTGATAATCGCTCTTTCTTTTGAGGTAACATTTACGCAGATATCTTACAAATTATTGAAATTAGGACCTAAAAACCAATTTAAGGGAGAAATTTTAAATTTTAGGCAGTCTAAATAAAACAACATTTGAATTAAATTTATTTATGTTTCATGGTCAAAATGTTGTCCGTGATTCCTAATACAAGCACGGCTCCGTCTTCTCACTTCTGTTGTTGTTATTTTCAACATCTCCAGCTTCATTGTTTCAAACTCTGAATTCATTCTCTCTATCAGTTCTTCTCTCGTGTTTATTTCAACATTCGTATACACTAGCTCCTTGGCCCGGCCCCACACGAAAAAGTCCAGCAGGGCCAGATCTGGTGAGCGACAGGGCCAAGGGATGGGTCCATCTCTGCCAATCCAGCTGTCAGGAAAACAATTATTTAAGTGTTCCCTTACATTTAACATCCAATGCGTTGGACAGCCGCCTTGCTGAAAGATGACTGTACTGTCTCTTGCGAATATCGGGACACCGGTTTCCTCTATCAGCTCTGGTAAATCCACTTGTAGAAAGTGCAAATCATTTTCACCATTGAAAGTCTCCGGTAAGAAATGGGGCCCAATCAACGTCCTGCAAATTACTCCAGCCTCCAGAATTTCCTCTGAAACGACACCTGCTTCTTAAAATGTGGATTGTTGTCTTTGGCGGCCCATTCATGAAGGTTATGAAAGTTTTTAATGCCCTCCCTAGAAAACTTCAATTTGAAATCAATCTTGTGGACGGATGAAAGCAAATTTTCTAGGGCATTACAAACTTTCATAACCCACACAACACATGGGGAACATTTAAATAATTGCTTTCCTGACAGCTGGATTGGCAGAGATGGACCCATCCCTTGGCCCGCTCGCTCACCAGATCTGACCCTGCTGGACTTTTTCGTGTGGGGCCGGGCCAAGGAGCTGGTGTATACGAATGTTGAAATAAACACGAGAGAAGAACTGACAGAGAGAATGAATTCAGAGTTTGAAACAATGAAGCTGGAGATATGATGTTGAAAATAACAACAATAGAAGTGAGAAGACGGAGCCGTGCTTGTATTAGGAATCACGGACAACATTTTGACCATGAAACATAAATAAATTTAATTCAAATGTTGTTTTATTTAGACTGCCTAAAATTTAAAATTTCTCCCTTAAATTGGTTTTTAGGTCCTAATTTCAATAATTTGTAAGATATCTGCGTAAATGTTACCTCAAAAGAAAGAGCGATTATCAAGCATGTTTTCAAAAAGGTTTGAACAAAAAAAGCACGCTCCGTGATTTTTAAAATAAGGTTTACAAAAAGTATTTATAAATTTTAAAATTTGTTATGAACTTTAAATATCTGTAAAAAAAATGTCTAACGACACAGAGGCCTAAAACATGTTTTGCTAGATTGCTTACACATTACTTTAATTAAATACAATAAAAATGAATTCGTTTATCATTCAATTTGGCCATAAATAAATAGTTTAGTTAAAACTTTAGGAATTTTTGAAAAAAATCTTAAGAAATTGGTAAAAAAAAAGTAGTAAGACTTCGTCTAAGACAACCATGGCTTAAATGGTTCTAAATTGTCTGTAATATCTTCGCCTTAAAGCTTTGCACCCATCTTCCAATCACCCTGTATATTGCTGGCAGGGGGAACCATGGTTGCGCCACCATGGTGTCCAAGTGAGATATCAGCCTTAGTGTGCTACGCAATTACCCCCCTGGAAGCTGCTGGTGGTCGTGCATAAAAACTGTTTTGACTCCATACAAAACTTTTCTGTCTACTTTAGTTAAAACGGTCTTGACTTTGGTATGCGCAGTCTTAGTATGCTGGTTTATACAGTTTTTATCTGAATAAGTGCATAAGTATGTGCGATTTATTATCGCAAGATATGTGAGTTTAAAATGTATTCTACGTGGAATGGCATGTCGTGAATTTTAAGTGTATTTCTTTATTTCATTCTTATTTTTATAGAGGGGTGGTATTTCTTGCAAAATAGTCTAGCTAGTGTAGCTGAGTATTTTACATGAAGCGACTGCCTATCCAGTTACTGGGTAATACTGTCTATACCGCTTGCTAAGACTGATTGTCAGACTTTCGGGCTTCTGACGACCCGTAACGACTGTCAAAGATGACTGACAGGTGACAGCAAGAATGACAACCGGGACCAACGTCTTAACGTGCTTTTCAAGGCACGGAGGGGTCTTGATATGTAAAGATGTCACCCTTCCACAGACCAACCGTGGCAAGCGTAGCTTAACCTGATCGATAGACCCGTGCTACTATTATTACTTAGCCATAAGCCCCTCAAGAGTGCCACTAATGGTGAAAAGGTTTACCTAACTGAGAAATAAGAAATTACTACTTATACCTATTTTTTATCCAATTATTACCAGGATGTCTGGTATTCTTATGATCTTAGCAAGGGTAAACGCTCCTTTAAACAGGCGTGACACGCGATAAAATTGCGCTCGACACAAAGGCACCCCAAGTCGCACAACGAGCGGTGCCTTTGTGTCGCGCGCGATTATATCGCGTGTCGCGCCTGTTTGTACGAGCCTTTAAGGGTCTTTGTCGCAAAGGTTGGGTAACCCAAGTTCCCATCTTCATCTCGTACCATTATATTGGAAATTGAAACTAAGTAGAGTTACTTTAAGGTTAATTTTTCTGTACATAAGTACTTATATTGAACGTTCATTCACAAGAAACAGTACATAAGATAATTAAAATCCACTTTTTTCATTCACAATCGTATCTGTTTACACAATGCAACATTACTTTGATAAATTCTTCATAACAAAGTCAATAAATAAATAATTATTGATAGATAACTAACAGACAGGTCATTCACCGTCCATATATTAATAATAAGTCGATCGTAGTGACAAAATACTGTACTGTTTGGCAATAGGGCAAAAAACTTATAATGTACGCCCACATGTGCGTGTGTCTGACCTACCTCAACGTGATGAAACAAATGACAGTTCGGACTGCCCTTTGACAAATCGGGTTTTCTGCCTATCCGAAAATATTATCGCTCTCGCGTCACGTCACGCTTGAATTTCTCGAAGAGGTAGACAGAGGCGTATAGTACTCTCAAAT
The DNA here is from genome assembly GCA_963082905.1 of Oligia fasciuncula. Classification (NCBI taxonomy): domain Eukaryota; kingdom Metazoa; phylum Arthropoda; class Insecta; order Lepidoptera; family Noctuidae; genus Oligia; species Oligia fasciuncula. The sequence goes on from OY720408.1 coordinate 13,094,733, forward strand.
TTCATGCACAAGTTTAAGTTTCATAGGGTGTGAGCATATTTCCATTAGGTGCCACAATCGCAAGCTGCTACCTACTCCTTGTCTTGAATTTGATACATGGTAAAATGTAATATATTTGGCCCAAAATTCAGCTAGGTACGCGAACTCGTCTCCCTGACGCAGTAATTAATTATTATTATTTCGCATTTAGTACGTGTACCTCAAATCTCGATATTATGTAGGTAGAATTCTATAAGCCTATTTCAATTTTAAATGGCCTAGTTCTGCCGTCTCCGAAACTAGCTCACTGACTTCGATATTAACCAGCTGCCAGGTCACAGGTGAATAAAATAGGTTTGTATTGATTTTCCTTATTTTAGAGCCTATGTTTAGACGTGAGAGACACTACTGCGCCGACAGCGAGATTAAAGGGTTGGGGGGTAAAAGTTCCAAGTTTTAGTTTTTTTTTGTTATTTGTCTTAATACTAGCTTACATACCAAATAGCTTTCTAGGACTTCAGGAAGTACCTACCCTAAGAGTTTTGTTAATCATCAGTCAGTGACGAAATCGGGGTTTTTTAGATATCAATAAAATATAAAGTATGAGGTTGTCAATAGTACTTACTTATCATTCTCAAATTAAGTTGACATTTGTATAATTTGAGACTGTTAAGTTGTTTTAGTAGTAGTGTAGGTGTCAGAAGCCCGAAAGTCTGACCACCAGTCTAAGGGTATCGTGTTTTCCAGTAGCTGGGTTTTGGAGCTCAGATAGGCAGTCGCTCCATATAAAATACTGGTATTCAGCTGAATCCGATTACACTGGAAGCCGACCCTAGCTAGGCAGATGATGATGACACTTGCCCACAACTGCCCCTCTCTGTCTCATCTATCACCTCACCTACTCTATGCACCGCCGCACCTACAATGTCGTAGGTCCGTAATACTGACACATTTGATTGATACACTCACTTTAGATCATTGTTGTGCCGATTACGATCCATTGATAACACTCCTAGTGATACAATGGACTATAGAGTATGCTAAACAGATCTGCGAATAGTCACGACATGATTGTGTCCAGAAGTAACTGCACGTTTGAAAGGAGATTATGGTAATTATATTGGAGGTGATTGTAATCTTGACAGCGTCTAATTAGTAAGTGATCGGGATAAAATGAAAGAATAAGCTCATGCGGTTGTAATAGTAGATTATTCACCAAGGGAATAAAGCAGTGTCGTTCGTCTCTAGTTGGGCTCTATATTGAATCCTGATCGTAACGAAGGATTCTAGGGCTCCCGAGCTAAGCACGGGAGCTCCGAGAACCTTGAAAGCAGCAAGGGATTCGAGTTCGCCTGCAAAACTTGTCGCACCTACTGTTACGTAATAAAGACGTGGAATTGGAAAGGCCTATCAATGTCCAGCAGTGGACTGTTCTAGGCTGATGAAGATTCTGAAATGTTACTGAAAATTAAACTCAACATCTTAATGTAGTTACAGTTATTAAATATCATATTTGAGTAGGTACACCATGCCTAAGACCAGTTAAGATTAATTCACGCAACGCCCTTGGCAATCGGAAGGGTAATGGAGTAGGTAATTGTTTCATTAACACGAAAACGCCAGAGTTGCCCGCGAAATTAAAATTTACTTACCAGGTTAGTAACAGCGGTGCTATTCTGTAAAAATCTCACCGTGAAAACTTAGGTGAAGTGAGCGTGGCAGCGAGCTGTCAAGTGTCAATTCCTAGCAAAAAAAACTGACTTCACCTAAGTTTCCACGGTGAGATTTTTACAGAATCGACCGGCTGGTTGTATGTTGTGGGGCAATTCCCGTAATTTTAAGAACGTTCACAGTCTCATCTCAGTCTCAATCTGTCAAAAATACCTATTTCCCTATATTTTTGACAAGTTTTTGACATTTGTTTGTCGCTGAGATGAGACTGCGACTTGATTTTGAACGTTTTATATTACGAGAAGTTGATTTGCGCTGGTAACAAATATAAATAGATTATTTTTAAGTAAATTCCCATCAAAATCGGTCCAGCCGTTTGGGAAATTAGCCGGAACAAACAGAGAGACAACAAAAATGTCAAAAATTGTTTTTTACTTTCTTAAGCATTTAGTAAAAAGCTGTTATTTTGTCATTAAAAACAGACACTTTTTATATTTTGTTTAGATGTCAACATAACCATAACTTACATACAAATTCTATAAAATTCTACGTTCCAGGTTATTAAGCAATAAGTAAATAACACTGTTATATAGTAAATAACATAGTGCATAGTAAATACGCTACATTTTGCTTCACACAAGAGGCGGTGTCTGAGAAAGTGCTAGTTACGGTACGGCGGACCAACGACGTTTTTATGCAATATTGTAGTGGGGCCTGAGGTACGAGCGGTAGCGGGTAGCGATAAAAGCTGTGATTGTTTTTAGGGTTCCGTACTCAAAGGGTAAAAACGGGACCCTATTAGTTATTACTAAGGCTGTTTGTCGGTCTGTCACCAGGCTGTATCTCATGAACCGTTGAAATTTTCACAGATGAAGTATTTCTGTTGCCGCTATAACAACAAATACTAAAAACAGAATAATTATTTAAGGGGGGCTCCCATACGACAAACGTGTTTTTTTCGGCGGTTTTGCCTTGTGGTACGGAACCCTTCGTGCGCGAGTCCGACTCGCACTTGGCCAGTTTTTTTTTTTTTGTAAAAAAGTTCTAAAAACTGGCCAAGTGCAAACTGATGTTTGCAATAAATCATGGCCCTAATTCATATGACCACTCAATTTTTTCGAAGGAAAACACGTCAATTCCTTAGCTAATCACTCATACACTGCACATCTGAATTACTCACATTCGTCTCCTACTTGTCTAACACTTCACACAAGTTGAACACTCACTCACACACCATCTCACAACTCGACTCAACAACTTCTGCAGAATTATAGGTAGGTATTTTTTAATTGTTATTAGTTTATTACTTCATCTTTTATTTGTGTTATGCATATTGTTTAACACTTGCTTGATTTCTGCTTTTGTTATGCATATTTTTTAATTCGACTCTTACACGGTACCTCTATAAAAGCTAATTCTAGCCGTGGACCTGGTGACCTGTAACACAGGTTTTTCCAAAAAACCTATATCAAGCACCAGTCTCTCACAAAGGTGGAATACAGCTGAGACATTTTATTTGTACCTTTAACTTTAAGTCAGCTTTGTGAAGAGAGAATAAATGATAAATAAATAAATAAATAAATCACGCCAACTTCGCGCGCGGTTTCGTTCCTTGTGTAATTGAGAATATTAGCTCTGGTGGAAATCAATCACCTTGTTTGTGCTTAATTCAAAGGGAGAAATTGTGAAGACTTATCTAAGTTATCTGTGATTGTTATTTTTATCAGTAGTGTGGTGTGATATTACCTATTAAGTATTATTATTATTATGAGCCTGTTATGTCCCACTTTTAGATTTAGGGGTTTAGACAATTGTTATTACCTAATCTTGCTAAAATCTACCGGCTGGCATCCACTGGTTATACAGACGCCAGCACATCAAGCTACTACAATCTCTCAAATTTCTTTAATAGATTTTCAACTTTATCGCTAAAGCATAAGGTTCAAAGTTGATTGGGAAAATTTGACAGTTTCGGGTAGCTTTACGTGCTGACGTCTGTACCTACTGTGAACGTAGACGGTTTTTCTGATAGCCTAGGCTGCAGTTTCTTGAAATAAGTTCAGTAGCGAAATATTCAATCGCTTTCCGCTCATTACTTACTTCCCATTCATGCATAGATTGAGAAACTCCATTAATTTCAATAATATGATCATGAATCGATAAATACGAGTAGTTTTTATGGCGTATTTCGCACAGCAAATTAGATTAAACGTTTTTTACTATAATTTGTAAGGTATATCATTAATTAAAGCGTTTAACAATGGACTGATCTCCATCTGAACATGATAATCGTTGTAGAGCAGGGTTTTATATAACAATAAAAAACTTTTTAACAAAAAAAAAACCGACTTCCAAAAAAAACACTACAAACTGAAAAATAACTTTAATTTCGGAAGTCGGTGTCTTAGGGATCAGTATTTTAGTTTTGCCACCGACTTCCGAAATTAAAGTTATTTTTCAGTTTGTAGTGTTTTTTTTGGAAGTCGGTTTTTTTTTTTGTTAAAAAGTTTTTATTTCTCGCTTTTTAGTGGGTCTATTTATAATTTATCTAAGTTACAATAGCCTAATGTCAACTTGCCCATCGCCTTTTTATAAAATATTCCTTTTCTCGATGCAGGGACGTTAATTGTTGAGGAGTTCTCCTTTTATTAGTTTTTAGATTAGATGCTGATAATCCTGGCTGCAGCATCAGGCCAAACTTATGTCAACATTGCATTGAACTTAAAATAAGTCCTGTTTAAAATGAGCCCAAACACGACTACGGTGCTGTAATTTCAAGGTTTGTACTTTTTCTGATGCTCCTGGCTTCAGCATCAGGTCTTTGGTGTTCCTCAGTAACAGTACGTTTATACACACATCGAGCCCTTTTCAATGAGCCTAAACACGATATATCTGCTGTTAGTTGTCGAGGAGTTAGGTAAGCAGACTATCCTGACTGCAGCATCAGGTCATGACTTGATGATCATGAGACCAAATGTGGCAAATGCCCTATCAAACATCAAAACAATTTACTAAAACAGTCCTTGCCTGTTCGAGTAACTTCTTACTGTTAAGGAGTTGTACCTTCCATCATCAGCCCAGCTACCTGAGATGGTGACAACCATACACAAATACACAAGATACTTCATAAAATATGCGAAAAACAATAAGTAAGCCTATAAAATTTGAGGGTTGCCCTCGATTTGTCTAAGATCCCATCATCAGATCCTAACTTGGTGACAATGGGACCACCTCAGAACTATCTACTTTCGAACAAAAAAATAATTTTGAAAATCCGTCGACAATTGGCGAAGTATTCGATGAACAAACATACAAAAAAAAAAAAAACATACAAACACCCGAACATAGTACCTCCTCCTTTTTGTGAAGTCGGTAAAAACATGGTGTTTACGATTTTTATCATAATGCATGAAAATTAAAACAAGTTATGTGGGAAATATTTTTGTTAAATTCGTTGACCCGAGATGGGCAAAGATCGTCACTCAATGAACGCCTGAGGGAGGACATCGCCGTCGAGGTAGACCATGGCGAAGGGTGTGATGGTCTGATAACATTTGCAGGGCCAACATGGCCAGAGATCGCAAGACAGGCAGGTTTGGAAGGAAAAAGGAGGCATTTCCCCAGCAATGAGACAAAATAATACATTATCAGCCTATAATGTTCCCACTGCTGGGACACAGGTCTCCTCTCTGGAGAGGGCTGTGATCCACCACGCGGGCCCAGTGCGGGTTGGTAGATGTCACAATCATGTCTTCGAATTTTTGGTTCTAGGACATGCCGGTTTCCTCACGATGTTTTCCTTCACCTTCACGTTTTGAGAGCAGTGGTGATGATATAATTTACACAAAGTAAAGCGCCTGTCTGGGTTCGAACCTACGACCTGCTAGTCGTAAGTCGCGGCCATCACCACTTGGCTACCACTGCTCTATAAAATAATAGGATATAAAAAAAATCGTTAATACAAATTATTTGGAGGTTCTTACTCAGATACTAAACAAACAGTAGTGTTTGTTTTAGTATTCTAGATCATGTTTTTCTTCGGATCACTGCACGAGTACATGCGGGCATCCATTTCAGAATTGTGTCAACTAGATTATGAATGCGATTTTTTAAAAGAAACCATAATTTGCTGCAATTTGCACTCAACACAACAATAGCAACTCATTTGGAAATAGCCTATTTTTTTTACGGCCTTACAAAGGTCTCCCCGTGGCCTATGTTTTACCGCCCAGTACACTAATACCGTAACACACTAGCAATCACCAATGATATTATAAGTGTAAAAAGGTGGCAATCACAATATTCACAATCTCGATCATTTTGGAGGCTAATCCATTGCTTCATTTGTTTGATAGACGTGTCTGCTCAACAACGTAAATATCGCAATGAATGTTGTTGAACTGTCATAATGAATTCCATCTGTCCATTCCTACTGTTAGTCTGTTACGCAACTACCCTGCCGTACCTAATTCAAATCAGTATGTCGCTATACATATAAAAATAAATACAAACATCCTCCTCCTCCTCCTCAAGACGTAGGTACTCCTCATTACTGAGGGTCGTGATCCTCCCTTGAAAACATCTTTTGCCTGACGATGTTATTTATATGCTCTCATGCTACGCAATATCTTCTCGTCCCACATACCGCAGTGTCTCAAGACGAAAGTCTTTGACCAGTGCGTGTTGCCAGTGATGACTTATGGCACTGAAACGTGGTCGCTCACAATGGGCCTTATAAGAAGGCTAAAAGTCGCCCAAAGGGCAATGGAGAGGGCTATGCTTGGAGTTTCCCTGCGTGATCGAATCAGGAATGAGGAGATCCGCAGGAGAACCAAGGTAACCGACATAGCCCGAAGAATTGCCAAACTTAAGTGGCAGTGGGCAGGGCACATTGCTCGCAGAACAGATGGCCGATGGGGCCGAAAGGTTCTGGAGTGGCGACCACGTACCGGAAGACGTAGCGTTGGAAGGCCTCCCACAAGGTGGACCGACGACCTTGTGAAGGCCGCAGGAACCCGTTGGATGCGAGAAGCACAGAACCGGTCGAAGTGGAAGTGCTTGGGGGAGGCCTATGTCCAGCAGTGGACGTCTTTTGGCTGAAATGATGATGATGATGATGCTCTCATGTACATCACACATTTTACAGAACAATTTCACCATCTCTGCCTATCCTTGGCCAGGTGAAGCGCATCATGAACTTTCGTGTCAAGAGAAGAGCTCATCTGATCGGACCAACGCAAAGGGCTGCGACCTCTTGGTCGTTTACCATCCACCTTGCCGGTAACCATTAGTTGTTCAAGGTTATTACCATCTTTTCTCGCTATATGGCCGAAAAATTCCAAAACTCTGCGGAGACAGGACGTAGAGAGTCTGGTCCTTATTCCGAGCTCGCGTAGGATAGACTCGTTGGTGCGGAATGCAGTCCATGGTATCTAAAGCAACTTCCTCCAACACCACATCTCGAAGGAAAACAAACATAAAACATCTCAAAACTTCGGTCGGCCCACAGCTATTGTTTTTGTAGTAGCCATGTAACTGTCCATATTGGTCTCGATTGAAGTGGTTCTGAGAATCGACTCAGTCTCAAACGGTGGACAGCGATTTTTTCTTGCGAAATGTTTCTGTACGCTTTTCGAGTAGGGCTGCCAGTGATTTTGTTCTTATGATAATGTCAGACACCCATTCTTTGGAAAAAAATCGATATACGTTGTGGTCGTACGTAGGTGGTCTGGTGAAAAATCACGCAAGTGAAAGCCGAAAGATCATGGAAAAAGAAAATGGACAATACTGTTAAAAAAATTCTAAAATTCTTCGGTATAAAAATTGTACCGTATCTTTTCATTCACTCTTGTTCGAGGGAAAATCCTTGAATTTTTTAAGGGATTTCATGATTTACTCTTGTTGTAACACAATCTGACTATTTTCCTAAACTTTTTGTTCAAAATCGGCGTCTACAACCACAATTGGGCTCAACAACCTTCGAACAATAAACAATACAAGCCAGCGCTTAGATTCTTAACAACAAAGGGCCTCAACACCACACAATGATACGACAGTACGGACTGCCATGTTTTTAGGGTTCCGTACCCAAAGGGTAAAAACGGGACCCTATTACTAAGACTCCACTGTCAGTCTGTCACTAGGCTGTACCTCATGAACCGTGAGAGCTAGACAGTTGAAAATTCACAAATTATTTCTGTTGCCGCTATAACAACAAATACTAAAAACAGAATAAAATAAATATTTAAGGGGGGCTCCCATACAACCAACGTGTTTTTTTCGGCATTTTTGCCTTGTGGTACGGAACCCTTCGTGTGCGAGTCCGACTCTCACTTGTTTATAATGCCCTGGTACTTTTTTCTATTACTGTAAGAGCACATCTTTTGAGGCGCACTGAATTTGTAATATTTTGTAGTGCAAAAGTGCTACAAGATAGATTTTTCTCTGTTTTCTCAATATTTCTCAAGACTCGTACCATTCCCTATGCCTACAATGGATTTTATTAGGGATTCTCATTTGGAGGACCCTTGTTCAGTAGAGCATCTCTTAAGGCTGATATACATTTGCGTTGGTTAAGTAGTAAGTTGATAATGAAGTAAAGAAAATGCATTTATGACATGAAACACGTTCAATGTTTTCGTCGAGACAATTGCAGTTGCACCTCGTCTGCTGGTCTTCCTAACTCCGATAAACTAATAATAATAATAATGTTTATTTTCTTCCACAAATAACACTTATTAACTAGAACTTAAAAGAGGAAAACATAATTAGTAGATATGATGAAGGACAATGTTCATTTGTGGGAGAGTGGTGCCTAAACTAAGCCGTGACTTGTATTTTAGGACACCAGGGACTCCACTCTACAGGCAAGAATATCATCAAAAACATTATTATAGACAATGCACGAAAGTTACATTATTATGTTAAGGGCAAACTATCTGTTGGAAGAAAAGATGCAAATGTAAATCAGCCTGTAGAGACAAAATATCTCCTTTAACTCCATCTTCCTAAGAATATGAAGCAACTAAATACCAACCATGTTTACTCCAAATAAGCCATTATAAGTGGACATTAAATTATTCTTCCGTTACCTCCAAGGTGAGACGGCATTTTGTACAAGTGACATAATAAAAATAATCCTTGGTTTAAAGAATTTTGTAAGCATTAGAGACCTTGCGATACGATAGCCATCATAGAGCACTTGGACAAACATGTGACGTCATGAGTTAACACGTTATAAGATTGATGGTAATGATAATTTTATTATTTATCGTAGTGTCACTTGTTGCTTGTATGAAATAATATGCAAGGTGGAAACCATGTGGAAATATTCCTATGCTCGAAAAAGCTGTATTGGGTCTCTTATAAAAACTAGACTTGACAGCGAAAACAAACATCAACTGGTTATGATTATTATTCCACATACTTACTTGAATGTTCGCGACGATAAGATGACAAAAAAAATGATGTGATTCTAAATTTTTTTTATTGCTGAATGGCCTGCTCTTGACCTTGGTAAATAAATGTGGAAAGAAACAAACGCTGGCAGAGTTCCACACTTTAAATTCCACAATTCCCAAAGACGCTTTCTGTTTTGCAGTAGGTATCTTCCATCTTGGGGAATCGGCTAAGTCGGTCTCCTACCGTGCAAAGCCCAACCGGTGTTCATCTAGATATCATGAATCAAACGTAGTTCCGTTCGACTCATGGACCCTTAGAAATAATCAGTTGATGAGCAGATTAAATTCAATAAGGCACTATTATGTCACATGAAGCCATCAACTCGTAACTAAATTCGGCAACCTTTATTACTACGGTTAGTAAAACCAACAATACGGCAGTAGACATTACAAAAAACGCCGTTACATATTGTCCGTAACCGACCGCGACGCCGCCTACGACACGTTATCAGGGCACTGATCTGGGAGACGCAAGGTATGAGAGAAGGCGATTTCAGGTGCATTTATAATTTACTAATCTACATTAATATTACAAACATTAGTAGTTTGTAAGTTTACTTAATATCTGGACGTACTGACCCGATTTCGAAATTATTTCACTGGCAGAAAGCTACACTATTTCCGAGTGACTTAAAGGGTATGTTTTATAGTATAGTTGACTACCACGCGGGAGAAGTCGCGCGAAGAGATTTGTGAAAAATACGAAAAGTTATAAATCCAGAATAACTTAGGAAGTTGTAGTTTCTAAGATGTCTGTTATAAGAGTTATAACAATAAACAAATCGATTGTAATTTAATTCCAAGCGATTAATGTGCAAAGCATAAAAAAATACGGCCTGATTTTTCCAATAGTCAGATGATTTTTAACTGAGGAATAACTATTGCGGTTTGGCAGCTTTTGTAGTATAGAAAATATGTCAAACTGTCATATTTTATTCTTCAGGTATAAGTTATCTGACTATTGAAAAATCCGCCCTTACTGAAATTACTCACAAAACAATCGTGTTATGTCACGACATGATGACACTGTCAGAAGTGTCGGCAGCGCGCAGCAGGATATGGCAAAAAAAATTGCTACAATGAAACGCCTAATTTAAACTCCTTTGTCAGTTATTTTACCGCTGACAGCGACAACCTTAATGCAACAAAAATAAACTTCACTGTGCGAAATCAGAAGTAAAATAACTGTGATTGGACTGTACTTGCAAGATTTGACTCGTGAAGTCGTGAGTGACAATATTTGACTCCGTCTCAATCTCGATCTTGTGACGGCCATTGAATTCTAGGATCATTAGCCTTTATTGGTTTTTCCAATGTTTATATTACTTTACCGCTTTCGCTTATAACTTAGACCATTCTTGTATACTGTAACCTCTCAATCGAAGTATCGAACATCAGGCAATATCAATTGAACTTTGTGTCAATTTACATTTGGATGAGCTCAGTATGTTTTAGTACTTTTTGTGTACAGCATCCAGTTATTGTGGTATTCAATTTTGATATGTGACTTGGTTGAACCTCCAAGGTTGGAGGGGTAGGAGGAGCTTGAGGCTAAGTAATAACAGCCGCACGGGTCGATTGATCAGGTTAAGCTACGCTTGCCGCGGTTGGTCCGTGGATGGGTAACCATGTTTGTATACCAAGACCTCTCCGTGCCTCGGAAAGCACGTTAAGCCGTTGGTCCCGGCTGTCATTCGTGGATCTTTGACAGTCGTCAGAAGCCCGAAAGTCTGACAACCAGTTTTACCAAGGGGTATTGTATTACCCAGTAACTGGGTTGTGGAGGTCAGATAGGCAGTCGCTCCATATAAAATACTGGTATTCAGCTAAATCCGGTTAGACTGGCAGCCGACTACAAAATAGTTGGAAAAAGGCAAAGCAGATTGATTGACTTGGTTGGAGGTTGGTTACTGGCGCCAATGTTGGAGCCAATTGTAACCAATAGACGTTGTGAAGCTGCGATAGTAAAAGTTTAGTTTGCTACCACTAATAAGCCATTAGCCAACTCGTTTCAACCGGAGGTGTCGCCCGCAGATATAAGTACAGACGCCAGCACGTCAAGCTACCTGAAACTGTCAAATTTTCCCAATCAACTTTGAACCTTAGGCTTTAGCGATAAAGTTGAAAATCTATTAAATAAATTTGACAGATTGTAGCAGCTTAATGTGCTGGCGTCTGTACCATCCTTCCTTCCCTGTGATCCTGGGATCCATTTGAATTGAACCAGTCCCCATCTTACTTTTATTCATGAGTGCTAGAACTAGAACAGTTTTTTAAAGTGTGTCGTTCCACTCACTGGCGAACAATCACAAGAGAGACTGAGGCTGTGGCGAGATAGTGCTTCCTTACCCGGAACGTTCGTCCCACCCGCTGAAGACCTCCCACCTGGACATGAGCTACCTTGGGTAACCTGGAAGTCTTTAAACAGACTCCGGACCCAGGTTGGCCGAAGCAAGGAAAACCTGTTCAGGTGGAGATTCATAGACGACCCTGCCTTGGAGTGTAAATGTGGTGCTGTTCCACAAACGATGGGACACTTAATGTCGTGTCCTGCGTGTCCTGTTAGCTGCACGTTGCAGGAGCTGATGGACGCTGGTGAAGGCGCCAAACAAATGGCCGAATTCTGGGCCGAGTATATTTAGATTGCTATCGACACGCTAAGAAGAAGAAGAAGAAGTGCTAGAACTTTTACTAGTTGAGCTAAAGTTATACGGACGAAGCTTGTGCACGATTTGGATTTTCTATCTAATATTTTCGACTTCCTTTTTTGTTGAAAATAATAACAATTCACATAAGTTCTATTAGGCTGAATAGTTAAATAAGCTTCCAGAAACCACAAGATGAAATTACTATTTATTATTGAGACCTGCACCCTAATTGTGTCACTATCGATATTGCTAATCCATTGCTTCATATGTTCGAAACATGTGTCTGGTCAACAACGTAAATAACGCAATGAATGTTGTTTATCTGTCAAAATGAAAGTGTGATACTACTGATAGTGTGTTACGCAACTACCACACTGAAAACAAACAACATCTAGAATCTCCATAGCCGTCTAGTATTTAACCTAGATCCAAGGAAATAGCTGGAATGTCTAGCAGTATTGATTTATACTGGAGCTCTCGATGGCCGCCAGCCGCCACGCATTCCCGCTGGGAATACCAGGGGCACAGGGATCGGTAGGAATTCTTTACGGAAATGTTTCCCATATTCCGTTTTGCGAGGTGCTGTTATACGTAAGCTGTATTGGTTTACCTGTATATAAAAGCTGGTATATCGTCGGATTCCAATGTGATATGATCAAGAGTATGAGGTGATAATGATAATATGTTGATGATAATGCTTTTCAAATGCTTGTTGAGAGCCCTCTTTTAGGAGGGTATACTCCAGTCCCGGTCTTGTTTATGACTTTAACTGGTTCCACCCAACCATGCCTAGATGACCTATTATTATTCGGTAGAACCCAAGGTTAAACCAGGACAATGGCAACAAATCGGCAATCCTCTTGGTGCTGCATGCGTTTATAGTCTGTGTACGAGCCATATATCGTATATGGCACGCGCGCTTTGCATAGATCAGCACTTTTCCGTCGCCTTGCACAAATTTTAATAGTGTAATGTGACAATACATAATCAGCGTTCATAGTCATCTGTATGGTAGTTAAATACATATATTCAATAAACCATCATCTTTGTCTATTCGTGACTTTTCATTCAAGCTAACCCACCCATTCAGCAGCTTATACATCTTTTTGGTCCTTCGAGCCGGATTAATAACCACTTCGAATCAGATAGGTCTGAAAATCTTTTTTTTCCTTGTTACCTTAATCTAACATAAGAAAAAGTCTTGACCTACTTATTATTGAAAAACAAGCTAGTTAGGTCATATCTTCCTGACGTAACTTCAATGATCATTATAATGTCAGAACGAGGTCCAAGATAACTCCGTAAAAGTTGTTCTAACTGCAAAATGCTAAACTATTACTTTCAACAGCTAACTAGAAACAACTTTTACTACCCACTTATTTGACGATCGATACTGCATTGCATGCCACTGCATGCCACTCTGACGTCATCCTAGGAAAAACCAGTGGCCGAAGATTACAGTAATACAGTTTGTGATAAATTTTAATCAATGTAATTGTTGCTGTCAATTCAATTGTTGTAATGTAATTAGGTCACTAATTTAATTATGTGATTGGTTTAATTTTATGGTTTGTTTGATTTTTAAGTAGAATAAGGTGGAGTGATGTGATAGATTCACTGATAAATAAGAATGGTCCTGCAGAAAATAGTTCACGCGAAAGCTTATATGAAACGTCAGATAGACGAACTTTTCGATCTCTGTAACATGTCTTCACAATAGTCAGAGACCACTGATTTCTATCCATGCCTCTATCATACAAGGTGGGTAGGTCAGTGTCAGAGACTTATAAAACTCAATACTAAACTTTGAAAAAAGGTTCCAGCAATAAGTTTTGTTGCTAATCAATAAAATTTATTGCAGAAGAATACGATACCTACGCTCACATGGCACTATACAGGGTATCAGGGAGATCGACGCACAAACTGTAATCATGAAATCAGCAAATGATTCTAAACCTATATATTACGTCCATGTTCTAAACCAACCTTGCGTTTATTTTTAAGAAATTAAATTTTTCCGTCGGTTATAAAAAAAAAGCGGCTTTTTCATAGAAAAGTGTCATACCTAAGCTACGAAAACGTATGTATTTTTTTTTATAAACTAGTGGGTCTAAAATAATATGCTGAATTCACGGTTACAGTTTCCTTAACAAAAAATGTTATGAGCAAAACTTTGTCAGTGTCTTTAGAATTTCCGTCAAAGTTTCCGCAAAGGATACAATTAATAATTTATGGCCGCTGTCTACTCATAAAGCCAGTAACCTCTGGGGAATCCCTACAAGAACCCTCCCATATTTTCAGCAACAAGTGCTTCGAAACGTGACAATCTTATCAAACGCGAACCCTATTCATTCCTCCTCTAACATGAAAACCTTTGTCCTTTTACGAATAACGTTTATATTTCATGCTTCGTTGCTCTGACACCCTGGTGCCCTTGACCCAATTCATCTGCCTGGCCTTTTCCCAACTATGTTGGGGTCGGCTTCCAGTCTAACCGGATGCAGCTGAATACCAGTATTTTACATGGAACGACTGCCTATCTGACCGGCAACTGGGTAACACGATACCCCTTGGTAAGACTGGTTGTCAGACTTTCTGGCTTCTGACTACCCGTAACGACTGTCAAAGATCTTCGAAATGACAGCCGGAACCAACGGCTTAGCGTGCTTTCCGAGACAAGGACTCTTGACCTAAATGTAGGCGTTCTACTTGGATAAGCATTGAGCCACGCCGAGCTAGATGTGCCTCGCTTGGCTCGGCTCTTTAGTGCTCTTCCGGTGTTAAAAGGCAAAGGTAAACTGTTTGTCAGCTTGAATAATATTGTAAAAGAAGTGTAAATTCTTTTAATATTTGTCACATTATTCTTAAGGTTCCGTACCCAAAGGGTAAAAACGGGACCCTATTACTTAAGACTCCACTGTTCGTCTGTCTGTCTGTCACCAGGCTGTATCTCATGAACCGTGATAGCTAGACAGTTGAAATTTACGCAGATGTATTTCTGTTGCCGCTATAACAACAAATACTAAAAACAGAATAAAATAAATATTTAAAGGGGGCTCCCATACAACAAACGTGTTTTTTTCGGCGTTTTTGCCTTGTGGTACGGAACCATTCGTGTGCAAGTCCGACTCGCACTGGGCCAGTTTTTATATGCCTGTAGTATATTCCCTGAAGGATTAGGGAGGTTCTTTAGTAGGTAAACCTTTCGCCATATGTTTAAGTTATATGTAATAAACTACGCTTTGAAGACTAGCTTCATATTTTTGACTGACCGACTCCTTGATAATTCAAAAGTCACTGTAATTGGTTTAATTGAAATAAATGCTTTGAATTTAACCGGGTGAACAGCCTATATTTTTTCACTACCTTTGTATACGTTATAAGCTACGATAACACAATATCTGGCGAAATTTTGCTGCACTACACATTTTCCTGAATCTTTGAGGAATACATGCGTCATGTTTATGTATGTACCTTTCTTGTGATAAAGTAAACTTTCTGAAAAAATATTATTAAATCCTACCCTAAATCTTCTATGACTAATAGGGGTTATTTTCCACCACTATATAAATTTCCATGTTGTATTCTCTGACATCATTCTTTTATGACGTCAAACTGAAAGCTCGTGGGAGGAACACTTCATTTTCCACTCTACATATTATAGAAAACAGGTTTATTCAAACACTCACTGACCCGAAAAGAAACATTTACATTAAAAGTGTATTTATTGTATTTATCGGTCTTGAAAATAAAAACTCGTCATTTTTTTTTAACGACATTTAGCTTAGCCTTCTTTCTGCACATTGTATTCTATTTTGATCGTACCACCGAAACTCCCTGTCACCTTCATTAGCTTCATCAGTCGCAAATTATTGGGGGCAAAAGGTTTCAGAGTTTTCAGACACCTCTAACACGTTTTTATTAGCTTCACTTGTTCTTTTAACCGGTAGCCTAGTCCCGAACCCTCCAAGATTAATGTTTTATGATTTGACTTTCGTTGGTCGAGTGAATCTCTGGCAAATAATTAAATACCCTTTTTTAGGGTTCCGTACCCAAAGGGTAAAAACGGAACCCTATTACTAAGACTTCGCTGTCCGTCCGTCCGTCTGTCTGTCACCAGGCTGTATGTCAAGAACCGCGGTAGCTAGACAGTTGTAATTTTCACAAATTATGTATTTCTGTTGCCGCTATAACAACAAATACTAAAAACAAAATAAATATTTAAGGGGGGCTCCCATACAACAAACGCGATTTTTTTGCCCTTTTTTGTTCGATATCAATAATGGCAACAGGTAGGCACTTGAAATATTCACAAAATACTCAGTTGTATTATTACTTTAATAATAATTAATAAAATTAAAATAAATATTTAAGGGCTCCCATACAACAAACGTGTTTTTTTCGGCGTTTTTGCCTTGTGGTACGGAACCCTTCGTGTGCGAGTCCAACTCGCACTTGGCCAGTTTTTTTTTTTTTCGGATTGGATATCATCAAATGACCCCTCCCGCTCTGGGTGGAGCGGAAGGGAGTGTCAGACTCTTACTGACTAAAACCCACCCGTGTTCCTTCCTTAGCCCTTTATGTTCCGGGCCAGCGGTAACCCTTTCGGACAATCCCGCTGACCCGGCAGGCTTCGGCCTTATGGGGCCCCTCCTCGATGCTGACATCTCTTTGAGGCGCGCGTGGAACACGTACGCGCCGTCCGGCACGGGCCTGGTCCTGATCGGACGGTGAGCTACCCATTACTCTCCGCCCGCAGGCCCGCGCCTACGGTGGCCGGGAGTCGTCACGCGGCTCCCGACGCCCGGAGCGTCTCCCGCGGCGGCTGGGACGGGAGGCTCTCTCCCTGAGCCGTCCCGCCACCTCCTTCGCTAGCATGACTGCTTCGCAGAAGGAGGTGACTGCCTCCCACTCCCTCTCGCCCCGGACCATGGCTTGCACCAGGGCCGGGCGCGAGAGGTCGCCGCCGCTGCCGATCGCCTCTACGAGGACACGGCGGTGCTTCGCCCTTGGGTAAATACCCTTGGGTATCGTTCGACCTATTAGTAATTACATCAAGATAATAGATCGCCCCAATCCATCTACCAGACATCGTGCGTGATAAACCTTGAAAAACCTACATAATATAGAAAAAAAGTATGATTAAATACCAAACAAAAAATTAATTTAATGAAAAGCTAAACATGACGACATATTAAAATATTTCGTTAACATTGGACAGTTTAGTATACATAAAAACTTGAATTAACTGCTAATCTTATCTATAACATAGGTACTAAATTCTTTCGTAGTTACGTATCGACAGTTAGACAGTTATCAGTACCTTATTTTGTAAATCCGTGTTATCTGGTCACGAATCCTAAGTCCACATGTACGAAAATCCGTTGGCATATCATTCTTTTGACCTGTCAATATAAAAATGGATTATAGCGTGACGTATTGCAAAGAATGTGGATAATGTCAATGATATGGTTTGTCCATCCGGGGAATTACTACTGTACTGTATCTATTTAATAGATATGTAAACACTGTCATTCACACAAGCGGGGTAGCTGCTGTTACTTATATGTCATCTGTTAGTCACGAGGAATGGCGGGAATCAGAGTGTTGATATTTCAACATAAATACGGAATCTACAGGATTCTACAACTACCATCATACAAAGGTACTAGGTACCTAATCGTACATCTTTTTGGTACCAAGCAGCATTATAGTGTTTTAAGTAACAACTTAAGTGGCAGTGGGCAGGGCACATTGCTCGCAGAACAGATGGCCGATGGGGCCGAAAGGTTCTGGAGTGGCGACCACGTACCGGAAGACGTAGCGATGGAAGGCCTCCCACAAGGTGGACCGACGACCTTGTGAAGGCCGCAGGAACCCGTTGGATGCGAGAAGCACAGAACCGGTCGAAGTGGAAGTGCTTGGGGGAGGCCTATGTCCAGCAGTGGACGTCTTTTGGCTGAAATGATGAAGTAACAACTATGTAGGTGAAATTACATCTTTCTTCTTCTTCGTGTCGCTGTCACGACATGCGGTAGTACTTCAAATTTTGCTGGCCTTTTTTTTTTTTGATGGTGGGAAATCATTAAATGACCCCTCCCGCTCTGGGTAGAGCGGAAGGGACTCAATTTCAGACTCAATTTTGCTGGCCTTACTTCGCTACTTCCACGGGCGTCGTCGGTGGCTGCGCAGAGATCATTTTGACTGCAGGTTTCAGGGCTCTGAGGGCAGGATAGCAGGTGGAACATAAGTAGTTGGCGACACCGCTCCTCATTAACACCATGCTGCCTTGAAATTACTGAAATAGTCGTTTCAAGTCTGAAAAAGTTACTGGTTGCATATTTTTCTTCTTAGCAAATGATATTTTCGGGCTTTCCATTGATGTTCATTACTGAAACGATTGTATTATTTATGGTCCAACATTGTTATCTTAGGTAAACTCTGCTTGCGCGATGCAGGATTTTTCCTGACGTCAGTAAGATGCGTAGTTCGCATGTGACGGTGTAGATGTCGCTACATACCTACACTACATAGGTAGTAAGTATTCTTGTCAGTCGAGTGAATTATAAAATCACGCTGTGATCTCTTGACGGGTCAAGTACCCACAATTAGCGCCAATCCAATACTTAGAATCATGTTGGCAAGGATACAGTGCGTCTAAAATTATACTCACTAAATGCAAGGTTAAAAGTCAAAAATCATTTAAGGCTCCTACAAACAGGAGCGACACGCGATAAAATCGCGCGCGGCCCAAAGGCACCGCAAATCGCGCGCGATTATATCGCGTGTCGCGCCTGTTTGTAGGAGTTTTTATTCAATCAGCCCTTTTTAAAGGTCAAAAGTTGCATAAGACAGCTCCCAAAACCCACCCTTCTTTACTACGTAGTGTTTAAACGGGAAGGAAGAAGTGTAATGAAATGAAGTGATAAAATACTCACAGGTCATTCGGGGTTATTGCATAACACACAATCAGTAGCAATGGCTTTCATTTTGACAGTTCAACAACATTCATTGCGTTATTTAGGTACGTTGTTGAGCAGACGAATTTTTCGAACATATGAAGCAATGGATTAGCAATATCCTTCAAAACTATTCAGATTGAGATTGTTAACGTGTTACGCAATTAGGAAAGAAAGAAAGAAAGAAAAATGTTTATTTGGACACAGTTCGTGAAACACAAAATACAAAATTAACAAAATAAAAGATTATGTTTCAACAACAATAGATAGTGTGTGCCTCACGGCTGCGCCATAAAGGTTCATTTCAGCATTAATGCCAGACATTAAGGACGCGTTTACGAATTGACGCGCTTCAATTTTAGGTATTGAGTCTCACTACTACACGTGCACGGCTCACACACACAGCGACATGCGCGAAGCGGTGAAATTATGAGTAAACTGACACGACTTGATACTTTAGCCTAATTTTATTTAATTTTTGCCATGTATTTTTTTTTTATATTTACTTAATTTCACTGGACAGTGATTAATCAAGTACTTGCCAAAGTACGTACCTATGTATTAATTGGAACTAATAGCCGAGCTGAGCTAGATGTGCCGAGTTTGGGCTCATTTCGTTAGTTATGTTGAGACCTTACCTCCGGACTTGATGGAGTGACCTGCAGGTGTAATTCAAAGACTACTACTGGAACTAATAGCCGAGCTGAGCTAGGTGTGCCGAGTTTGGGCTCATTTCGTTGGTTATGTTGAGACCTTACCTCCGGACTTGATGGAATGATCTGCAGGTGTACTTCGAAGACTGCTACTGGAACTAATAGCCGAGCTGAGCTAGGTGTGCGGAGTTTGGGCTCATTTCGTTAGTTATGTTGAGACCTTACCTCCGGACTTGATGGAGTGACCTGCAGGTGTAATTCAAAGACTACTACTGGAACTAATAGCCGAGCTGAGCTAGGTGTGCCGAGTTTGGGCTCATTTCGTTGGTTATGTTGAGACCTTACCTCCGGACTTGATGGAGTGATCTGCAGGTGTACTTCGAAGACTGCTACTGGAACTAATAGCCGAGCTGAGCTAGGTGTGCCGAGTTTGGGCTCATTACGTTAGTTATGTTGAGACCTTACCTCCGGACTTGATGGAGTGACCTGCAGGTGTACTTCGAAGACTGCTACTGGAACTAATAGCCGAGCTGAGCTAGGTGTGCCGAGTTTGGGCTCATTACGTTAGTTATGTTGAGACCTTACCCGGACCTTACCGGACCAGGAGCTGTAAATGATAAAAAATAATAAAAGTGACGGAAAAAAAAACAAAAAAAAACATTAAGTATGACAATGTGAAGAATGTTCTTGTAGTTCCATATTTCTTTTAAATCTTGGATCTATGAAGTTTCTTACCAGAGCTTTTCCCAAACGTCTTAGGTCTTGGCCTAAAATCACAATCGAGTTAAAGCGTTAAAAACTATACACATTCTTATCAGCTAGTTCTACTCGTGTATCAGTTCCAGAAGCAGTCTTCAAAGTACACCTTCAGGTCACTCCATCCAGTCCGGAGGTAAGGTCTCAACATAACTACCAAAAAGGGCCGAAACTCGGCACACCTAGCTCAGCTCGGCTATTAGTTCCAGTAGCAGTCTTTCAAGTACACCTGCAGATCACTCCATTAAGTCCGGAGGTAAGGTCTCAACATAACTAACGAAATGAGCCCAAACTCGGCACACCTAGCTCAGCTCGGCTATTAGTTCCAGTAGCAGTCTTCGAATTACACCTGCAGGTCACTCCATCAAGTCCGGAGGTAAGGTCTCAACATAACTAACGAAATGAGCCCAAACTCGGCACACCTAGCTCAGCTCGGCTATTAGTTCCAGTAGCAGTCTTTGAAGTACACCTGCAGGTCACGCGATCTAGTCCGGAGGTAAGGTCTCAACATAACTACCAAAAAGGGCCGAAACTCGGCACACCTAGCTCAGCTCGGCTATTAGTTCCAGTAGCAGTCTTCGAAGTACACCTGCAGGTCACTCCATCAGGTCCGGAGGTAAGGTCTCAACATAACCAACGAAATGAGCCCAAACTCGGCACACCTAGCTCAGCTCGGCTATTAGTTCCAGTAGCAGTCTTCGAATTACACCTGCAGGTCACTCCATCAAGTCCGGAGGTAAGGTCTCAACATAACTAACGAAATGAGCCCAAACTCGGCACACCTAGCTCAGCTCGGCTATTAGTTCCAGTAGCAGTCTTCGAAGTACACCTGCAGATCACTCCATCAAGTCCGGAGGTAAGGTCTCAACATAACCAACGAAATGAGCAGAAACTCGGCACACCAGGCTCAGCTCGGCTATTAGTTCCAGTAGTAGTCTTTGAATTACACCTGCAGGTCACTCCATCAAGTCCGGAGGTAAGGTCTCAACATAACTAACGAAATGAGCCCAAACTCGGCACGTCTAGCTCAGCTCGGCTATTAGTTCCAGTAGCAGTCTTCGAAGTACACCTGCAGGTCACGCGATCTAGTCCGGAGGTAAGGTCTCAACATAACTACCAAAAAGGGCCGAAACTCGGCACACCTAGCTCAGCTCGGCTATTAGTTCCAGTAGCAGTCTTCGAAGTACACCTGCAGGTCACTCCATCAAGTCCGGAGGTAAGGTCTCAACATAACTAACGAAATGAGCCCAAACTCGGCACACCTAGCTCAGCTCGGCTATTAGTTCCAGTAGCAGTCTTCGAAGTACACCTGCAGGTCACTCCATCAAGTCCGGAGGTAAGGTCTCATCATAACTAACGAAATGAGCCCAAACTCGGCACACCTAGCTCAGCTCGGCTATTAGTTCCAGTAGCAGTCTTCGAAGTACACCTGCAGGTCACTCCATCAAGTCCGGAGGTAAGGTCTCAACATAACTAACGAAATGAGCCCAAACTCGGCACATCTAGCTCAGCTCGGCTATTAGTTCCAGTAGCAGTCTTCGAAGTACACCTGCAGGTCACTCCATCAAGTCCGAAACGAAATAATAATATTATGAATTTATAATCCCTACTTCTAGAAAAATTATAAGACTGAATAAAATCTCTCCTTGCATTATAGAATGCGTGAAGTATCATGTTTGGTATGTCAAATATTTTGTATCCGTACAGCGATCTTTTTCAGCACAAGCTGCTGCTTACAAGCGACACAGAGTCCACTCACGACGGCGGCCGAGCGCAGACTAATATTTCATTACAAATTTTTGTGCAATAAACTAGTGGTGTTCAAAGTTGCTATAAGGCAATCACTTGCTTAATGCTTAATGCTTTATATTTTAATCATGATTTTTTATATGCTTTATTAAAGCAAACTTTTTTTATACGCGTAGGTACCTGATACTTGACTTGTTATGTTACGGGCGGGCGCGAATAAAGCAAGCGCGGTGACTGACAGCATGATAAAGAATATTACATCGCGTTTATGAATTACGATAAAACAGATACAATCAACTCAACCAACAACAACAACAACTCAACAACAACAACATCAACAACAACATCAACAACAACAACAACTCAACAACAACATCAACAACAACTCAACAACAAAATCAACAACAACAACAACAACAACATCAACTCAACAACAACATCAACAACAACATCAACAACAAAATCAACAACAACAACAACAACAAAATGAACAACAACAATTCAACAACAACAACAACAACTCAACAACAACAGCAACAACAAAATCAACAACAACAACTCAACAACAACAACATCAACAACTCAACAACATCAACTCAACAACAACAACAACAACAACAAAATCAACAACAACAACAACAACATCAACAACAACAACATCAACTTTCCTTCATACTTATACATATCATCGTATACCTCATACGATATTTATTAATGTATATTTATTTATTTACACTAAAAAAGTACGAAGCAAAATAATCACAAAAGTAAAAAACACGAACCAAATAGCATATCATTAATTATATTACGTATTCACGTGAGCCGCCCGAGATCGCAAATCGCACGCGGTGCTTGCTTATAACGATTTATTATTATATTCATTGCTTAATGCGTTTCGCGCGATATCAGAGACAGAGTGCGATGTAAAAAAGCAATAAGCAAATAGCAACTTGTGAGAGCCACGATAGCGTTTGCTTTATGATGTGTGTATTAAGCAAGGTGCTTTATTTTGCTATATGATATATTAACCACCACTACAATAAACCAAGACAGTGACCAGTAAAATAACCCTTATTTCAATCCAATAAGATTCACGCGTTACAGCGAAATATGTGAAAAAATAGACTCTGATTTTAATTTTTTTCTGAGCCTATTTGTAACATTTTGATAGTTCTTTTTGCTACCTTTTTGAGTTGAACATGTCTGCTTACATAAAACATTTTTAAATAAATAAATTTATGTTATTAAATAGAAGAAAAATATCTCCAAAATCAGCACGATATCGTCGATTTTGTGTGAAGAGGCAACGGAAATTATTTTTTACTATATTAAAAACCAACATTTTTTAATGAAAAATAGCTACCATTTGAAGATGAAGGAGTAACCTATCTGTGGTAATTATTAGTTACATTTGGTTTAGTCTCATTTTGCTGCAAAATGCCTGTAAAACTACTTATTTTTGTCAGATTCGTAAACGCGTCCTTAATGTCTGACGCTGGTTTTCTAATGAACCTGAGGAAAGTGACGGGGAGTACACACAGTTTCAACATACCTAATACATACTTCTTATACATATAAATAAATAAATAAAATAGTAATCCAGAACATAATTATCATTGCAAAAACAAAAAAGAACAACGAAAAACAACAAAGTCTCATCAAAACCTGTTCTTCGCGATAAATCTAGATGAGACAAATACATAATGCTCCGAACACGATGCACCAGTGTTGCCAAATCGTTCCTTTTGGAACATTTTGCGTTCTATTTTACGGTCATGCGTTCTCTTTGCGTTCCCATCTTTTGTGCGTTCTCTTCGTTCCTTTTTGTATAAGTACTACTTCACCTCTAGCTAGGAGTAATAGTGTTCTGTGGCGATGACGCTGCGCCACCGGCGCCCGCGCCGTCACCATGGTATAGAAAAGTTTTAAGTCTGTGTACTGAAGACTAGGCTGTAAGTACTTAGAATCCTTTGCCTAACCAGAAAGGGTGGATCAAACAAAACTTAAAACCCAAACATTGATTACCAAAGAGTAAAGTAACTATAGAGGAAATTGATTACTCTTTTCGTAGGTTATGCACGCCAGCTCAAAGCGCAGCAGGCCGCCGAGCACGACGGACACCTACATGTTATAAGAAAACTGGGCTGTTTGAATAAAAGCATGAATAGTCGTAATAATAATACTAAGATAATAAAAAAAATTAAAAATGACTCACAAATAGTTAATTCAATGCCATTCGAAGAAAGTGAAGTACCTACCTTTATCAATAGATGAAGTAGGGTGTCTCTTTGGAAAGACACAACGAAACGATCTCCCCAGCAAAACATCTCTGTCTACTTAGTTATAATAAGAACTAAGTGATTCGTTATAAACCTAGCTATTTGCTTATGTATTAGTAAGTAAGGTACAGACACAGGTAATCAAAAGATAATAAAATATTAATCTCTCATAGAATAATGTATGATACACTAGTTCTAAGAATAACGCATTATTAGTATTATGATTAGACTATACGAGGTTCTTAGAACACATCGAAAATGCGATTAATATTCTAGTAGGAATATGTATTATCTAAGTAGGTATACTAATAATAAGTGTTTGTTTGTTTGAACGCGGTAATCTCTGAAACTACTGGTCGGATTTCAAAATTCTCTTTGCATTTGATAGCTCAGTTCTTGAGGAAGGCTATAGGCAGTGCCTGTATAAGACTACTTGATGCCCTAAGCAATAATAATAATAATAATACTTAATAATATTCCACAACTATCACACAACGCCGTCTAGTCTCAAGCTAAGCAGAGCTTGTGTTATGAGTACTAGACAACTGATAAACAATACTTATATATTTCTAAATACATACATATATAGATAAATTACACCCAGACACAGAACAAATGATCATGCTCATCACACAAACATTTGTCCTGGGTGGGAATCGAACCCACGACCTCCGGCATAGCAGTCATAGTCACTGACCACTAGACCAGCAATCCACGCCTGTAGGTTCTCCTATCCACTAGTCACCTCGTATTTTTTCAAAACAACTACGAGCGATTTGTAAAGATTGGCGCACTATTCTAGCTAGCTAGAGTGACTTTTGGGTCTTGTAACATCTTGCTGATAAACAGCCTTGCCTTTCATGTGCTAGCAAATACTGTTACGGTGTTGTTTCTGCCTTATGCCCCCCGAGATGTGATGCCTTAGCAATTGCTTAATTTGCTTATAGGCTAATCCGGCACTGGCTATAGGCTGTTTAACATAACACTGTGACCCTTACGAGCCGAGAAAAGAGAAAAAAGGCAGAAGGAACGCTAAGCAAAAACGAAGAAATAGCGCGGGCAGGCGATGCGATGCGACGGGGTGGGTCGGAGAACAAGTAATTTCACGCGAACGAAGTTGCGGACCGAAGCTAGTCGCAAATATACAGATGTATTCCGGTCTGATCCCCTGAACCCCCCCTCCAATCCCGCCCCCCTCTCCTCGATCCCCTGCAAGTTCGTCTTCTGTCGTATAATGTTCCTATTGCTGGGACACAGACCTCCTCGCTTTGAGAGGGAGTGGGCTATAATCCACCACGCGGGCCCAGTGCGGGCTGTTAGATGTCACATGTCTTCGAATTTTTGTTTCTAGGGTGGT
The DNA here is from genome assembly GCA_963082905.1 of Oligia fasciuncula. NCBI lineage: Eukaryota > Metazoa > Arthropoda > Insecta > Lepidoptera > Noctuidae > Oligia > Oligia fasciuncula. The sequence continues at coordinate 13,120,244 of OY720408.1, forward strand.
TCTAGGACATGCCGGTCTCCTTACGATGTTTTCCTCCACCGGTTTCTCCACAATTTTCTATGCCCTGCGTCAATTCTACCTTCCAGGACACAAGGAAGCAATGAATCCCCACTCAAGTCCCAAAAATAACACCAAAACCCCAAAACCGCTTTCAAATTCGCTTCAAAATGATTAATTATCTGCTTTCAAGGTCACCAAGAATCTTACAAACAGTTAGAAACCAAGAATATTCACAAAAGCCTGACAATAGACGCAGTGGTCTGACCCCCGACCTCGCCGCGTCAATCCGATGATGTCACTGCAATCAATTCCTTCGTTGGAATCATGTATAGTACTTGTGATCTGCATGATTGTAGCATCTATATGTCAATTTTAGTATCTAAAGTAAGTAGGTATTAGTTTCTTATCGCATTGGCGCTTGAGAGGGGAAAAGATATTCAGGTCAACAATGCGCTTAGCCAAAATGGGTTTACCACACGAATTTATGTGTCTTGTCGCAAAGAAAACTCCCAGGGGCCCAAGACTGCTATTTTTATAAATTCGTCATTCCAACACGATCCCAGTGTCATTTTGCTAAAAGTTCGTAATCTGCTAAATTCATAATGGTCGATCAATGGCATAGAACATTATACGATACTCGTAACAAATTAAAAGCAATGACTGCACAATGACGTTCTAATGGTAGGTTACTGCTCAAAGGAACTGTCAAAATTAGAGCAGATTAACGCCTAAGTCAGTCATTCATTTGTCATTTTGTACGAGGTTACCATTCTATGCCATTTCTTTCAATGGAGTGTCAGTGGTTGACCATTGGAAAGTCATAATGACGCCATTATATTAGTAGATTACCAAACTTGTCAAAATCAACAATTATGAAATCAATGATAGACCATTCTGACACTATTGTAATAGCAGACTTGAGGCCCTGGTTGTGTTACCTTGTGTCACCTCTACGAAAAAAAGTGCGCACGACGACATTGCCAAATCGTTTGTCTACGCGCACGTATGTGAATCCCTTTCCTTAATGACATGCTCTAAACGTTCTATAAATAAATATATTTTAGGACCAGTCTGTATACTGACAATGGACAAGTCTTACAAAATGGTCCTGGAATTACCACCACTGGAAAGCTTTTATCGTTTGGATAGCTGTCCAAAGTGGAAAATAACTAATACGAGTTTTGCCATGCAAGATAGAGATGCTAGTCCTACAAATTATACAATCATAAATAAACGAATGAAGATCTGTCAGTAATAAAATCACAGCAAAGAGCCATTTAATAAGATTTATATCCAGATTACGTAGTACGCTAAAGTGTTATGTGTTAAGTGTAACTGCAATTTATGACGTATATTGCAGTTACTACGATACTATTGTATGAATCTTTACGTACTACAATAATTTATTATGTTTATGGTTGAAGGTCAGAAGACCAATTTTCGTAATTAAAAACGTTCAAAATCTAGTCGCTATCTCATCTTAGCGACAATCAATGGCAAAAACTTCTCAAAAATGTAGGGAAATTAGACTAAAGTGTTATGTGTTAAGTGTAACTGCAATTTATGACGTATATTGCAGTTACTACGATACTATTGTATGAATCTTTACGTACTACAATAATTTATTATGTTTATGGTTGAAGGTCAGAAGACCAATTTTCGTAATTAAAAACGTTCAAAATCTAGTCGCTATCTCATCTTAGCGACAATCAATGGCAAAAACTTCTCAAAAATGTAGGGAAATTAGAGGTATTGACAGATTGAGACTGAGATCAGAATGTGGACGTTCTTAAAATTAAGGGAATTATCCCTCAGTTACATCAAAACTATTGACTTACTATACCTACCAGCTTTAGCCCGCGAGTTGAATCGCATCATATGGTAATTCATAATATACCCGGGTAAAAATATTATCTGATGTTGTTAATCCGGGACATGATCCATCCATTCGTAAAATTCATCTAAGTAAATGATTTAGACTAAATCTATTTAGCATTTTCGAGTAGGTATACATGATTGGGGACATAGGTGGTGATGATGTTGACGATGCGTATTATGGTCACAAAACCTATCGATGTATTGTCTAATACAGTCGGCATTCGGACGGTTCAGGGACTTCCAAGGGGACCTTGCAGGAAGATTCTCCTTTGGTGGTCGAACAGTCAGTAATCATAAAATAAGAATTATCACAATCGGACTACTCTGTAAAAAGTTGTGCGTGGTCATACATAAAAAAATATATACGCGTCGACTTGAGAACCTCCTCCGTTTTTTCGTCGGTTAAATAAAAAGTAATTTAAAAAAATTAAACCGACTTCAAAAAGAAATTAACTCAAAATTATGAAATAACTTTAATTTCGGAAGTCGGTGTCTTGGGATCTGTATTTTAGTTTTATGCCACCGACTTCCGAAATTAAAGTTATTTCATAATTTTGAGTTAATTTCTTTTTGAAGTCGGTTTAATTTTTTTAAATTACTTTTTATTTCGTAATTTTTAGTTTTTGCACTAGTATTTGACCAAGGTTTTGAGATGTTTTCCCTTTGACACTACACCCGTAGCTCTTATCAATAAGCTAGGCCGTCACACTTACACGTATTAGTCCATATCTTGAAAATTACTGAATCGATCTTGATGAAACTTGCACTGTTCCCTAAGTTGAAGAAAATGTAAGCCAATAAAAAAAAATGGTCACGATCCGATTAATAGTTCCGGAGATATGCGTGGACAAACATACATACATACATACATACATACATACGTCTATGAAATTTTGTATATTTGTTTGGAAGCCCTAATAGATCATCATATGTGAATATAATGCAATTCCAATAATATTACATACATACGTATCGAATTGATAACCTCCTTTTTTTTTTGAAGTCGGTAAAAAAGGGAGATTGTTTTGAGACATATAACTATAATCCGATCCAGCCTGTCCCTTGCTGCCTTCCCCCAGCTACGCCCTAAGCCGAGATCCGTACGGCGTACCCCACAGGGGATGCCCTTAGAGTGTAGTCGTTTAGTTTTTCGGTTTTGAAGCCCTGGCTGGAGGCCTTAATTTATTGAGGCACCCACAGGCAAGACCGGTTAAGCAGACGGACAACCTCCTACGTTGACCTGCGAGACGCCATTAAACAAAAAGCCAATAAAAAAACTTCAATTATTCTAATGATGAATTTGACCGGTAGCTTTCACCGATATCGAGAATATACGCGATCAGCAACAATAAAGTATCAATGAACGCTGCATTCTTTGGCCCACAAGCCCATATTGAATATTGGCAGAACATCGGGGCAATTGCGTAACACATTATCAATCGGAATCGGTTTCATTTTGACAGTTCAACAACATTCATTGCGTTATTTACGTGTTGAGCGGACAAATTTTTCGAACTTATGAAGCAATGGACTAGCAATTTGCATCAAAATGATTCAGATTCCGATTGATAGTGTGTTACGCAATTAGGGTGCATATCGTAGAGAGTGCCAGTGGCGAAGGTTCCGTACAACTCGATTCTACCGGCTTCCCTTTGAAAAATGGCACAGTCAGTTTTCTACAGACAAATAATATAATCATATTAATGATATCTACTCCGGCTTACCTCATACAAAAATTTACCCTTCGCTACTGGAGAGTGCACCTATTAAACTTATCATAACGAGGTGTTCAATATTGACCGATACTTGATTATAAGTGCTTCAAAGAATTACGATGCTCCGACGTCTACATCACTGGCTCCTCTACTATGTATATGGTAGGGTAACCAACACTTGAGAGATTATTTCGGGACATTATCATAGACAAAATTTTCCGTTACGTTAGTCATAGTGATTCAAGTGCAGCAGTGCGATTCTGTAACCACCTCACCGTGAAAACTTAGGTGAAGTGAGCGTGGAGTGAGCTGTCAATAGTGTCAATTCCTAGCAAAAACAAACTCACTTCACCTAAGTTTTCACGGTGAGATTTTTACAGAATCGACCGGCTGTTTTTGTCAGGTGTTCTACTGAGCGAATCAGGAAATTGAGGACCTATGTTCATCAGTTAATGCTAGTGATGTGTCTCACTGTCTATTAACTACTTTAATAAAATGCGCTGGTTCTTAGTAGTAAAACAAAAGTATAATGTCAATCAGAAGTAGAAACCAAAAGGTAGAAAAAGCATAGACAAAATTAATAAAAAGGTAAAATATCAAAAGGAAGAAAAGGCTTGCACACTGTCATTTGCGAATGTATGTAAATGAAATGCCTGCAATTTGTTGCCTAGCGTAGTGTAGATAAGACTAAGTTTAATATTATTATAGTCTGGTAGTCTACTGCAATCTGTCAAATTTCTTTAATATATTTTCAACTTTACCGCTAAATTATAAGGGTCAAAGTTGATTGGGAAAATTTGACAGTTTCGGGTAACTTGATGTGCTGGCGTCTGTACTTAGTTGAAGCAGATACTAATTAGTGTTTCAATGGCAAAAATATGAAATTTCTCAGAATTCAAATTTTTCGAAAGGTAGCATTAGTTCTATAGTGTAGTGATAACATATTAGGCCAGCATTGTAATATATAATTATGTATTCTCAAAACGGTGCAGGAAAACATCCTGAGGAAACCGGCATGTCCTAGAACCAAAAAATCAAAGACATGTGAAATCTACCTCCCGCACTGGGCCGGCGGCGTGGTGGATTACAGACCACTTCCTCTTAAAGAGAGGAGACTGGTGTCCCATCAGTGGGAACATTATAGGCTGAATATTGTAAGATATCTAGAACATTCGGAAAGTATTTTTGAATATTATGTCAGGCAGTTTGCTCTGCCCCATATTTTACAGTAAACATCTACAGGCTGATATGTGAATTTATGTAACGTAAAATATAATGAGTGAACACGTAAAATTTATCGCAGCATGAGGTGTTAAACGTTTGGTATTACTTGGCTGAACTTCAAACACTGCAGTGGAGCTAAGGGGGCCAGAATGTGGAAATTTAATTCAGGATATTTCAACGCAGCTGCATTCTCCTTGGCTTTTAGTTTGGCCGTTACGGTGACTTATTTTCGTGGGCTGGATTTTCGTGGAAACTACGGTACTTTTCAACACAATGTGTGTATTAATCCAGAGGCAACATCTCTTTTTCTCAGTCCATCCCACAGATAAAATTAGGGAGCTTTCGAAAACTGGTGAATTGGTACAATAAATGCATGAACCTATATTCCTTAGTATGTGTACAAGTTGGAGAAGATAATACGACAAAAATCAAACTGCATATATCTTATGAAGTTCCCAGCCTGCAAACGAAAATTCAATCAAATTCAATAGTTTAGTCACTGTAGCTGGTCAAAGATTAGCAAATTCCATAGTCGACCCATTACTACTTAGTTTGTTTGAAAAAATCACTTTTTCAATTTCGATGTTTGTATTTATTTGGTAGTAGTCAAAATTCTCTGCATGAGTATTACAAGTGTTTGCATTTATTGTCGTATTTTCATCTCCACATTGTATAATAGTAACGTAAATATCTGGATGACGTCTGATGTGTCTGACTGTATGAGCGTAAAAATACTAGCAACCGCTACGTCATCATTCTAATAAAAATCCTCATTATTCCACTTGTTACCAAACACGTGGCCACAACAGCTGCTATAATAAAACCACGCCGAGTGTATGAGGATTAAAATAGCTCTTCCCGGTTTGATGAACTTGACATCAACACACCACCGTATATTATGAACGAGTTTATGAGTTGGGAAAATATTACACGTACAGTCAACAGCAAAAGTAGATGATCAAAATCAGAAATTCAATAGTAATGAACGGAGTTCGCGTCAGAACTGTGTGGCGTCGAAGTGATTTAAAAGCACAAGTATTCTACGTAGCAAGTATTCTAAGTGGTAGTACTTCGACGCCACATAGTTCTGACGCGAACTCCGTTCATTAGTATTGAATTTCTGATTTTGATCATCTACTTTTGCTGTTGACTGTACTCACAGATTTAATCCCGGCTGGAACTAGTGATGCGGATTTTGGGTGAAGTTGTTATTAATTTTTTCCCATCCCTCTCATCGGATTATGAGAGTGAGGAGTAGGGATATATAGGGAGTGCACCTGTGTCTGCGAAAACACTTGTGAATCTTCCGCGCCGAAGGGTAGTCTCCGTTGAGGCTGGCCGTTATTGCCGAAATACGGTCTGTAGGACTATAATTATGTAATTTTTGGTCTTCTCTCGTGCAAACGTTATCAGATCGTCACAACTTCTTCGCCGTGGTCTACCTCGACGGCGATGCCCTCCCTCAGGCGTCCAGTGAGTGACGATCTTTGCCCATCTCTCTGGGTGCATTAGTGTGACGTGTCCGGCCCACTCCCACTTCAGTCTGGCTTTTTTTGTTATTTTTATTGTCTGCTACAGAATATAAAGTTGTACAGTATTCATTATCTCGTTGCTCACTCAATTATAGGTAACTATGGCTTATCCATTATCGAGGTCCAATCTTACTATACGTCATGCTCTCATGCTCATGCTTTCTTATTTGGGTTCCGTACCCAAAGAGTGCCAACGGAATAAGTATGCGCCGTCCGTCCGTCTGTTTGTCAGCGGGCTGTATCTCATGAGCCGCAATATGTAGATAGTTGGTTTTCGTTCGATGTCCATTTTTGGCGGCGGACAGCTGAGTGGCTAACAACAAATAATAAAAATAACATACAATTAAAAAATTAAGGGGTCTTCATACGAGACACGTGTTAACCTAACCTAACATTAATTTATTCACGTTATTGTAATGCAGTAACTGATGACTTCATACGCTTATCATGCTAACAGGAAATTATAAGATAATATTTCTGTATGTAGTTCAATGTCAGGAAGGACTATATTAATAACTTATATTGTATGGATTATAATAATATTACATTATAATGTTAATCGCGGACTTTCCATCCACCAAAACTGCTGGCGTATTTCCTTTAAATTGTTCATGAATTCGAAAGGAGGGGCTCATGGCTAAATAATAACAGCCGCACAGGTCCATCGATCAGGTTAAGCTACGCTTGCCGCGGTTTGTCTGTGGATGGATGACCATCTTTACATACCGTTAAGCCGTTGGTCCCGGCTGTCATTCGTGGATCTTCGACAGTCGTTACGGGTAGTCAGAAGCCCGAAAGTCTGACAACCAGTCTTACCAAGGGGTATCGTGTTACCCAGTAACTGGGTTGTGGAGGTCAGATAAGCAGTCGGTCCATGTAAAATACTGGTATTCAGCTTCATCCGGTTAGACTGGAAGCCGACCCTAACATAGTTGGGAAAAGGCTAGGCAGATGATGATGTTCATGAAATCGAAAAACTTTTTAACAAAAAAGAAAAACCGACTTCCAAAAAAAACACTACAAAGTGAAAAATAACTTTAATCTCGGAAGTCGGTGTCTTTGGATTTGTATTTAAGTTTTTTGCCATCGACTTCCGAAATTAAAGTTATTTTTCACTTTGTAGTGTTTTTTTTGGAAGTCGGTTTTTCTTTTTTGTTAAAAAGTTTTTATTTCCCGCTTTTTAATGGGTCTGTTTATAATTTATCTAAGTTACAATAGCCTAATGTCAACTTGTTCATCGCCTTTACCAAAATATTGCTTTTCCCGATGCAGGGAAATTCATTGTTGAGAGTTCTCCTGGTATTTCACCATCAGCTCCATTTCACCATTCGCATTGTGACGAGCATAACTTGCTTAGCAACCATAATAATGTAATCGAATCGCAACCCATGAAATACTTATTATTGAGTAGTTCCGGTGGCCATCTATGGTCTTCATCATCAGTTCCACTTCACCAAATAGTGCTTTTCGAGAGCAAATGCACGAGTTACTATAAAAAATACCCAAATCGCTATAGGTGTGCCTACATTTGAAGAGTTCCTTCGATTTCTCCAGGATCCCATCATCAGATCCTGACCTGATGACAATGGGACCACCTGGAAAGTATACCCTTTCAAACAAAAAAATATTTTTTGAAATCGGTCCAGCCATCTTCGAGTAATCGGGGAACATACATAAAAAAAAAAAATAAAAAAAAAAAAGGTTCCGACGAATTGAGAACCTCCTCCTTTTTGAAGTCGGTTAAAAATGGCGAAATGTGCACTATACAACTATTACTACTATGTGTATACATATGTGTGTGTGAGCAGAATAATAATAATGTGTAGGGGTGTGTGTATGTGTGTGTAATAATGTTCCCTGTTCAGGGACACAGGCCTCCTCTCTTCGAGCGGGCCTACTACGGGTTTGTTGTGGATGTCACATGCCTTCGAATTTTTGTATCTAGGACATGCCGGATTCCTCACGATGAATTTCGATAAAATTTTGTATGGAGGTAGCTGACATCCTGGATTAACATATAGACTACTTCTTTATCCCGATATTCCCACGGGATCGACATTTACGCGGGTGAAACCGCCGGGCGCAGCTATTCATAAATTATTTTCTTTGCCTTGCACTTCTTGCCTGACCTTATGGCTTTTAGGTAACGCGCCTTGAATGTTCAAAGTTAATGCAAAGTCGACAAAGTTATTTTTCTTACGAACAGCTGGAGGTCCATAAAAAAGCTTTTTACTAGAATAATAACTTTTATTTTCATATTAAAGACCCGAGGCTTTTATGAGTCTGTTCCATTTTTCTCATATTATTGGCTACCCTACTTAAATACGATTATTCATCATCATCATCATTTCAGCCAAAAGACGTCCACTGCTGGACATAGGCCTCCCCCAAGCACTTCCACTTCAACCGGTTCTGTGCTTCTCGCATCCAACGGGTTCCTGCGGCCTTCACAAGGTCGTCGGTCCACCTTGTGGGAGGCCTTCCAACGCTATATGGAATACGATTATTGAAGCTAAGTAAAGCCCTGACTATGTTGTTGACCAAATAACTTACCGATGTGCTGATGATGATGTGATGTATTGTGTGTGTGTGTGTCTGATGTGTAATGCACAACACTCATACGGGCATAATCAGCCTATAACGTTCCCACTTCTGGGACGCAGGCCTCCTCTCGGTGAGAGGGAGTGGGCCGTAATCCACCACGCGGGCCCAGTGCGGGTTGGCAGATATCACATGTCTTCGATGGTTTTGGTCCTAGGTCATGCCGTTTTCCTCACGATCGATGTTTTAATTCACCATTCTTCACATCACTCTTTAATTTTCAGTAACATTCTGAGCAGTTTGTAGGTTATAAAGTGCTTTCAGTATTCAGAGGATAGGAAAGCCTTCAGCAAACACTGTAGGCAAGGGACGCTGTTATCATTGTTATCATTCTACAAACGTCTAGCTGTATAAATAGCGAGATAAGTTTATTGTCTCATCTACTTTATCATAGTGGAACAATGGATGATTTTAATATTAAAATGTTGATCCTTCTAAGGTTTTGAATGACTGATAATCTGATAACTGAAAAACTCATATTAAGAGAATGCTGTTGGAACACAACCTTACCCAAAGTCTTCTTCGTCGTGTCGATGGCATGGCAGGGCAGTGAATTAAATTTTGCTGGCCCAAAACTTCGCCATTTTTTTTTTTTTTGCCCCCGCCCCCATCAATACGAGCCAAGCGAAGCGCAAGGGCACTACCTACCTTTTCTCGAAGCGCTTCGTCGTTTCTTGAACCCTCAGTGCCCGTAAGGTGAAAAAATTATTAACTGGTCATTACTTTTCTCTTAAAACAATAGTTCTTGTAGTAAGTAACGAAACGGCCAAGCCTCATATTTTAAATGTATTTTGACTAAGTTGTAGAGTTTGTGAAGTTAGGGCTTGTAGAGTTAGGGCGTTTAGAGTTAGAAGCTTGGCTCTACATGAGGTCTGATAACTTTATGACAATGCGTGTCATTATGGTCTCGTCTTGGCAACATTTTACATGAAAATGTTTTTGGTGGGATACCTAGTTTCTGACACCACTCCACGTAGTAAACTGAAGCATATAAAGTAGTAAAGTAATGCCAATCGTCTAGATTTTAGGAATAACTTGACCCTGCGATAGTGAATGATTCCGCTTGTGACATTATAAAAATATAGATTATCTATTCTATTCGATAGGTACATTAATTTAGCTGTATATATTTATTACGGCCTGAACAGCAATGTAGTATGGCATCTGATTCCTCATATTTAGCGGTCAATATTTACGGAAATTCAGTTGTATGAACGTAAACGAGGGAAAAGGAGTATGCAAGCATCATAGCATGTAATATTCTGTAGTTTCTGCCTGCCCCCATGGGACGAAGGCGTGAGTTTAAATATGTATGTATATGTCACGGCTAATAGCCAAAGTGCGGCTACACCTAGTTTTAGCCGGGTACAACTAGGTGCAGCCGGCCACATGTGGTTCGTGTGTACTTCGGGAGGCGATGTAGGATGCAAAAGCGAGCAAAGGGCACCCCGAGGTTAGGTTTGGTTAAAACTAAGTGTAGCCGCACTTCGGCTATTAGCCGTAACATATTTTACACTAACGGAAATTCATAAAAACGTGCAAATGTCACTCGCCAAAATAGATCCCGAGCTTGTGGGAAATAGGTCCAAAATGAGTTCACCGATTCACTTGTAGAGACCATTACTTTTCGACTTGCGACAAAATGATTGTTATGATTTACATCAGCTCCAACTCGTTTCAAGATGAAATTATCATCAATTCTTATAATTCACGGATCCCGTTATGTTCCTCTCATCCTCGTTAAATCCCGGAATAGTCTCTTTTAACACCCACCACAGGAAGTAATCATGGTGTTCTGTATAAACTGACTTTAATTTCTTTATTCCTTGATAGGATGAATTTAAAAATTCTGTTCGTCGGTTATACATTCGTCAATTGTTTCTTTGTCCATGTCGGAAGACGAACAAGCAGGGGATCGAGGGGGGGGGGGTGGAGGGGGGTTCAGAATGGAAAAACTCGTTGTATCACAATTCACAATCAGTCATCTCATAGGAAGGCAGATTGACCGATTAGGCGAGTGACACACGGTCAGTTTTTCTTCAGTCCATTCTGGCTTCAAACTGATAAATGACAGACTGACCTTGTTAGTGAAGAAACAATTATTATAAGTTCGAAAGTAACTCTGTCTGTCTGTTACCTTTCCACGCCTAAACCACTGAATGACTGAACGGATTTCGATAAAATTTGGCAGAGAGATAGATTGCTTCCTGGGGCCTTCCACGGGATGCAATCTATCTCTGCCAAATTTTATCGCGAGGTATGTCGATAAAAAACTATCCTATGTCCTTACATAGAATAGTTTTTATCGACATAACTCGCGGGCGAAGCCGCGGTTGGAAGCTATGTAGTATTATGAAGAAGGCGAAAAGGACTGTGGAAAATTTTTGTAATCCGGAAACTCCCCGTTCCCGTTCAATATCGCAACTAATAAAAATCTTGTCATAGATACCTACTAAATTAAGGGGTTTATTTATAAACGTTGCTTATAGTTAAGTAATAATTAGCAACTGTTTAACCATACATTTTGACGTTTAAACGACTCTTAACTAAATGCATCGTTTATAAATAAACCCCTAAATGACTAACAAACTAAGTAAGTAGGTATACAAATAAATACAAAAACAAAAGGACACTGTCGTCCAAGGACCTACTCGTCCAACCGGAAACGTGCCCAGAAGACTGGTAGCCGTAATCCATATCGTGTTTAAATAATGCCCGTTTCGTTCTAATGACAATACAGTACTAGGTAAGTTAAATAGCTCCTTTTAGAAACGATTTTGTAAATCTTCACGGAGGCTTCCTTTCAACTGACATAAGCGAAGCAAGCCACCAACTGCACGCAAAATTGAACATAAAACTGACGCTTGGGTAGCTCACCGTCCGATCAGGACCAGGCCCGTGCCGGGGGGCGCGTACGTGTTCCACGCGCGCCTCAAAGAGATGTCAGCATCGAGGAGGGGCCCCATAGGGCCGAAGCCTGCCGGATTGTCCGAAAGGGTTACCGCTGGCCCGCAACATAAAGGGCTAAGGAAGGAACACGGGTGGGTTTTAGTCAGTAAGAGTCTGACACTCCCTTCCGCTCCACCCAGAGCGGGAGGGGTCATTTGATGATTTCCCATTCAAAAAAACAAAAAACAAAAAACTGACGCTTGACAACTGGTTTGACCGTATGTGACATACGACATAGGAAGGCAGTAAGTACTTAGGACGTACATGCGTACAAAATACAAGTTGTTATGTAGGTAACCGTCCATCGTTGGAAGTAATTTGGTCATTCCGTTTGTTTATACCTGACTGTTGGCAGAAAATTGCTGTCATCCTTTGGGAAGATGCGATGGTGTGTCTGTGGATTTGTTTGATGGTATGTTAAGTTTTTGGCATAGATACTTGCACTGTGTCTTCGCTTCCATGGGGTCATTTCTTTAAGTTGGTACTTCTTTATAGCTACTTGGTTAACCTTTACTTACTTGTAATAATAAAGGCTCCTGCAAACAGGCGCGACACGCGACGCGAATCGCGCGCGACACAAAGGCACCGCAAGTCGCGCAACGAGCGGTGCCTTTGTGTCGCGCGCGATTCGCGTCGCGTGCCGCGCCTGTTTGTAGGAGCCTTAAAGCTGAAGAACTCGTTTGTTTGAACGCGCTAATCTCGAAATACCGGTCGGATTTGAAAAAATATTTTTGCATAAATGATAGCCCAATTCTAGACGAAGGCTATTGGCTATTTGTCACGATATGACTCTAAGGAGCCGAGCAAAAAGACGAGAGAGAAAAAGTCGGAAAGAACGCTAAGTGAAAACAAAGTAATAGCGCGGGCAGGCGATGCGATGCGACGGGGTGGGTCGGGGAAACAAGAAATTTCACGCACACGAAGTCGCAGGCAGGAGCTAGTTTAGAATAAAATTGACGGATTCCGCTACAGTCTTGTTGGTCTCAACTGCAGTGTGATTTGTAACCACTTCACCGTGAAAACTTAGGTGAAGTGAGCGTGGAGTGAGCTGTCAATAGTGTCAATTCCTAGCAAAAACAAACTCACATCACCTAAGTTTTCACGGTGAGATTTTTACAGAATCGACCGGCAGTTAGAACGAACTTGGGAATCGTGATTTTGATTCCCAGGTCGTACAAAGTGATTTTCCATTACGAAAGTCTCAGTTCGCTTGATTATCTCTTGATTCTGATCCTCAGTCATGCGTAGCATGACCCCTACGGGTTTTGTCGACGGAAGAATAGACAAAATGATGATTGATTTCTAAAGAAATCTGCCGTTTTGTCCGTTCTTCCTCCATAAAGAAAAAGTATTTATTGCGACTCGTACCTACAGGAAGATCGCAAAGTAAACACAGCCAAAAATAAAAATCAAAGTATATAAAAAAAAGTAACAAAAAAAAATGAAACAGAAAGTCAAGTCTGAAGAGTGTTGAAGTCTGTGATAACCCGTTCTATGGTGGAGTGTGGATTTGTGCCCTATGACATAGGACTTGTATCAAAACTGGCGATATGTGGGTGATATTATACGTCATATGCATAGGTATGACGTATGCTATGCTATGGTGGTCAAGGACGTATGTGATCATAAAAAAATCCTCATCAATAAGCTACTAAACATTGCGCAAGATTATTTGACAGCGCACCGCTAACCAATCCGCCCGAGCGAATGTTTACCGTCTAGTTAGCGCTAACTTTAACAGTTTGTGGACCAGCTTCCTGCTCTGCTAATGTCTTTGCTAATGATTATTTTGGGGTTTAGTTGAGGTTTAAAAGTGGGTTTTTATCCGGGTTTGAAGGTTTTATTTTTCTTTAAAAAAGGGTGTCTCAGATTTACGCTTTAACTGATTTCGTGCCCAGCACTATAGTCTATATAACTTGACCACCCGCTGCTTTATCACCAAGCACACAAATGTACAGAGGCGGACTTAATGCTATAGGCATTTTCTACCAGTCAACCTTTGGGTGATGCAGAGACAAACAGTGGTAGGTGCTATTGTGAAAAATTGAGGAATAAATATTTTTAAATACAAAGGGAAGCAAAAGCATATTTAAACTATAATTATAATATTCTATATACTTATTATATATAAATATAAGCACGAATAAATATAATATATAAATACACGAATGTACTAAAAACAAATAAGACAAACAATGAGAAAACATTACCATTGTGATGATACTGCCAGCTTCTTGCGAATGTGCTCGCGAACTTGAATTTTAAAGGATCATTTATAATCGGTTGGTTGCCATTCTGATTTCCTGAGGGAGCGCATTCCACAAAGAGATAGACTGAACGAAGAAGGAAGAGTGAATGAAGTCTGCCCTATGAGTGGGACATTGAAAAAGACGATTCAATGACGTCACCGCCGTGGCGTGCCGTGCCGTGTCCTTGTTCTTTCGTAAAAAAGGGCCTTCTAATTAATATCACTTCGAAGGATGGCCAAAGAGCTGGGCTCTATCATCACCAAGCTTGCTAGAAACATATTCACAAAGCAGAAGGACACTTCTTTTGTCGGTAGTCATGAAGTATTCCTTGATCACCATTGAGCTGCCCTCGTGAGAACATAGAAATTTTGATTAACACAATGCTGGAAACTTCTCGGAAGTGTTCCTGCTACTAATACGCGACGCGAATCGCACCAGTTTGTAGGAGCCTTACCCGGAAAATAATTTACTAATTTTTTGATGCCCAATGAGCTCCTCTCTTTTTCTTTTCCCTTCTTTTTTTTATATACTTGTATATACTATATAATATGTATATTTTAGAGTTAAATTGTAAGATAATTAGGTATAGATAAAAATAATAAAGAGACAAAAAAAAAAAAAATTACTAATTTATTTATTATTAAGAAGAGCATTTGCCAATAACATGTTCGGTTATTTTATTTCGTGCTAAACGATCATTAATTTAATTAATTGTATTAATGATTAACGTCCTCACTGACATTATAAATCATGGTTTCTGTCAGCTCGTTTAAATGTGTTTATCACGCGAATGGCTAAGCAAATTTTTATACGGTTCTGATTGGATTTTAAATAGGCTTGTTACGAAATATTAATGAGTTAATCATTATAATTTAAGTTTGAATTCCTTCTTCCTTATTAGATGCTTATTTTGATGGAAGCCGATGATTACTTCATTGATTTTTCTGAATCAGCTGTTAATAAACCGCACGTTACGAAATTTTGTTTCAGTGCGGTTAGTGGAAGTGCTCAGGTGCGGTTCGTCCAAGTGCGGTTCAAATCAGTGCTCTGAGTGGAATACCTCACATTTTCTAGTTAACAGCTGTCATTCTCTGATCAATAATAGCAACCTTGACATTATATTTATTATTAGCATGGAAAATACTAGTCTCTCCATCAAACTCAAACGCAAAGCATTTATTTCGATTATACAATTTATAGGCAGGCACCTTTGAATTGTCAAAGAATTCGGTCAGTCAGTTGCTATTTCCAAAGTGTAGTAGGTTCCTATGGAGAAGGACGGGCAAGAAACTCCATGGACACTCTTTTAAAATATTCCACTTCTGGGCAAAGGCCTCTACCAAATCCTTCCAAGAATTCTTATCCTGCGTCATCTCGAACCAGTCCTCGCGGTAAGCCAGGTCATCTCGCCATCTCATTCTGAGCTGGCCTCAGCAGCGGCGCCGTCCATCTTCAGGCACCTATTGTGTGGAGACTTGCCCAGCGGTCACCGTGCAGGCGGCTAGTAAAATATGTGGATGCCCAAACTATTAGTTACATCAATAAATTATCATCCACTTCTGAGATTTCAGACCTCTGGCTTGACATCATCACGCTTGCATGCTTGGCGATCTCACGCTAAATCATCGCAAAACAATAAACACGCAACCAGTAGTAAAAAGTACTAGAGTAGTACCACAAAATACAGAGAGTACAGAAGGCAAACACGCACACATAGACACCGCTCACGGACACGTTATCTCGGATGGGTTGGGAGTAGTGCGAGCGCGGGTGCCATCCGCTTGAGACACGCGTCTGTGAACTACTGTGAAGTGCAAAAATGGAGCAACAAAAAATGCCTAGATTTATATAATAGTTTCCTATTTTGAATCAGTATAAACGAAGTAACTTTTTTGTAAGGGAAATTCACGCCACCAACTATTACGTAATTTGAAAACATGATTTTTGTTTGTGTAGATATTGTGTTGTTTTTAGTGTCATTTGATAGGTTTAGGTCTAAAACGAATAGAGCAAAAATAAATTGTGTTAATAGGGTAATCCGTTTTGAAGTTGTTAGGGATTTTCGATAGTGAAAATTGACAAATTTAATGTAAAATTTTATATGTTTTTGTTCTGTAAACTTTTTGTATTGTAATACTATGTTTATTGTTTTGTTTTAATATTGTAGAATAAGCTCAACAATAAATAAATCAAACAACTAGATACGAGTGCCACTACCACGATAGTTTTTTGTGCATAAGCCAAAGTTGACAACCCTAGCGCGACCGCAGAGCGTAGGTATGACAAGTGAAGTACATTCATGTGATTGCCTTCTGTACTTTCTGTATTTTGTGGTAGTACCTGTAGTACTAAGAAAGAAACTAATTGTCACAGCCTGCATAATAAGTCAACAATCAGTTAACACAATGGCGCAATCAAACTATTGCTATTGTGTTCACGACAGACGTTCATTCATGAAGTCAGATTGTAAACTGGGTTATCAGGCCATGGTGGAGTAATAGTGGACGATATTAAGGGTTATGTAGGAACGCAATGCCACATAAGGTGAATGGGTGGTAGTGGTAGACCGCGAAATTCAATTTTTTTTTTACGTTTTTTGCAATTTGCAGGCCAGTGTCAGGTTGTATCTTGATCAACAGAATATGATTCGCGACAATAACAGGTACATATTTATATTATAATTTGTTACCTCAGAACTCCGATATTTATAAGCCGATTTGCAAAAGTCTTGCATTTGAAAATGCGAACCCAACGACATCGACTTACGAAAGTTATTTTTCACTTTTCTTTTCTGGAAGTTGTTTTTTTTTTTTTTTAAGTTTTGTAATTTCGGTATACCGTATTATTTCGAGGTCAATTTACTGTCAGAACCTCCAAGGTGTTTTGCTAAGTAAATAGCACATTAACTTAAAATACAACAGTAACTAAATGTTTTATTACTGCACGTGAACAATGAACCAAATATGTGCATTACATAAACAGTGTGTTTTGTGTGGCTAGGAGAGCAGCGGTTAACGTTTTAAAGATATGAAGTATCTAGCGGATTGCTTTCATGGCCTGAAGAAGAATTTTAATTGTGGGTACCAATTTGTCTTTCACTTCATAGTTATTTGGGTGTCATTTTTTCATCGTTTGTATCTCAGTGTATCTCATCAGTACGACAGGTTATACTGTGGTGAAACCCGTGAAACCTTCTTCGTCGGCGATTTCACGACAGTAAATTACGTTTTGTTGGCCCAAAAGTTCGCCACTTCCACCGCATCGTCGCGCGTCGGTGGTAGCGAAGAGGTCACTATGGCTGCATTATTTGGGCCACAAAGTTAAACTCACATAAACCATTTTTATGATTACCTACATTCCAGAATATAAAACACACTTCACGGACAAATCCTCATCATCTACGTCATAACTACGGGTGTAGGTACTGCAGTACGGCCGGCAGCGCCTTGAACTGTCGACCACCATCTCCGAGCTGGCGCACTTACCGCTCGTTTCATAGCCGCGCATAATGACGGCGGGCGATTCTCATGTTCCGCTCGGCATGTTTTGACTAACCTGTGCATTTCACACGGTGATCATACTACACAGTACACACAGGTGGAATATTAAGCGCCATTTTGTTTGTAGGTCAGGGTTTACGGCAAGGTGTAGCTTTTTTATACTTAACTTTATCCTGAAGTGTTGGAGGGTAATTTATTTTGTTTATTTTTTTGCGCGTTTTTTTATGTACCTAGTGTTGGTAGGTATGTTTGTATATGGAGTGGAAAAATAAATAAAGAGTGGAACAAATGAGGGACAATCCCCGGCGTACTTTGTCGTCCTCCGAAATAGATCCCTTACAACTATATTGAATAACACACACAATGGATTAAAAGTACCACGTACGAAAAGTCCCCGAACAACTGAGGACATCGATAGACCGGACTAGACAAAAGTACGGGGGAGTCCCCGAAAAAAAATAGAACTAACGTGACTAGGCGCAGCAACGCACACAGTACAGCGAATGTGCAGCTGTGCTGTGTGCGTTGTGCGTAGTAAAATTCGGAAGTTTACTCCTCGTTGAGCGCTCGAGAGTGACGTAAGTACGTATGCGCGACGATAACGCATAAAATCTTCTCATTTTCTTAAATAACAATACAACGTAATCTGAGAATATTTGCTTCCACAGCGTGCCCTTCACTAAACTTCCGGGCAACAAATGATCGGCATCGCACACCGTGTGCGTTGAGTCCGTGGCAAGTTCTCGGCGGACCTTTTATTCACGATTCAGGGATACCTATTATTTTGTCCTCTACGGGCAGAAGTCCCTCGTCTCCTTTATGTCTACGGTACGAATGTGACTGTGTTTGTTTTATTATCGATGCTTATTTAATTTAATTATTGAGAGTTTGGGAAACGCCAGGGTAGCCCACGAGTTTCGTGATAGTGATAACTTGAAAAGACTCAAAGATTTCAGTTGTAGGCCTGTGGTTCCTGAGATTCTTTGTGATTCACCTGTGGCATGGTCATCTTAGTGGGAAAAGTTCAAGGCCGTGTCGGATATTTTATGCTGACTGAGCATCGTCCTTCGTTTTAATTTGTTTTTGCAATTTAAGTTCATATTAATACATAATTATGTAAACATTCCAAGAAAATCGATAGCTAATCTATCGATTTTCTTGGAATGTTTACATACAAAAAACCGGCCAACAATTTATTGTTTTCAAACATAATATTTGTTTGTAAGACTAATGCCGCTATCTACCGGGCGTTGTAATAAACAGGCAGACACGCACACGCACTGAGCGTGAAGTGAAACAATGAACGATACTCAGCTCTCCCGTAGTTCACCGTATAAAAAACAGATGGCGCTGTATTCAGATAATTTTAATGCATGGTCTAATTTATATTTTCTTTAATTTTCAGGTAAGGGCGCGATAGACAGTTCGTAAACGTAAATCTCTATTGGGAAATCAAAATCAAGAAAGAAAACTTTAAAGTAAGTATGCATTAAAGTCATGAGAAGATATTTTATCCAAGTTCTTGCATAGAATTGGCGTTGTAATTTTACTAAGATTGCATAACTAATTATTTTGTAAATTCACATTGTTTGTGAAGAGAAATTAAATTATTAGAGTTTGAACAGTCAAGATTTAAAAATATCTTATCACAGCTTTACGATTTCTCGAAATACGTGTACCTAAGTATTCATAAAGGATTGAGTCGATATCGTGAACCAGCTGAATCGATTAAGGATTTTACAGGCATTATCAATTTCTCGGTAAAATATCTACTAAATGATTATTTCTAACAGTATCATATTTAACTCCGAAAGTCACGTAGGCCATTCTGGCTATAATATGACCATTTGAACAAGGGAAAGAAGGAATAGGAAGAGAAAGGGGTATCGTATTACCCAGTAACTGGGTTGTGGAGGTCAGATATGCAGTCGCTCCATGTAAAATACTGGTATTCAGCTGCATCCAGTTAGACTGGAAGCCGACCCCAACATAGTTGGGAAAAGGCTAGGCAGCGCGCTCAAAAACTCTTCAGCGTTATTATTAGTGTAGAGTACAAGTAGGTACCTACCTAATAATTTTATGTAAGTACTTACTAAAAGTAATTATGTTTACCTGGACTGGCTAGCTATAAACTTGTAATGTAACAAGTTAAATGTGGTTATTATACGTTATTTTATAATGTATAATTTTAATGTTGAGCACACACGAAGAGAGACTGGCTGGTATTTTGCCTATCATGACGCTAGAGGGACCTAGGTGTAATCTGCATTCGCGATTTTAACTGATTCAACTTAAAATTTACTTACTTAAAATGTTCTTAGCTAACTTTTCACACCTTCGTATCCTGCTTATGCGAATGAAGTCTCATTAAAATCGGTTCATTCAAACAAGGGCTTGAAAGTTTGTATGAAATGCCGTAAGTACGTCGTAAACGCTCTTTATTAAAAAAAAAGAAGTTTTAAAAACAAAACGTAATAGTACATTATGATACATGTGTGCTATGTTGATCATTATGCACGAGGCGATATTATCGCGCGAGCCGCAGGCGAGAGCGATAAGAAAGCCGAGTGTATCATACGACGTTTCATACGACGTTTTTCAACACACTTGCGAGGAAAAAAAACAGACTTGTATTGTTAAATATTAACTTGTATGGAAAATGGCGCGCTGGTTTTGTTTTCCCGCGAGCCGTGCTAGCCAGCACTAGCGATGCGCGCGCAACATTGACTCATTTTAAATATATTAATCTATGGCACAGACAAAACCGATACAGCCTATAGAAAAAATATAATAAACACAAACCTGAAAATTGCAAAAAACCTAAGAATTTCGCGGTCTACCACTGCGCATTCACCTTAAATTGTCTGTGGTCCCCTGCGAGTTCATTTTGCGACCAAGGACAATATTGACTGATTTACTATTTAAAAAAAAATTGAAATATAGCCCGCGGATTTTTTCTTTCGGCATGAAGTCTCTTTGGGCGCTTTCCGAATTAGCTATAATCGCTCACATCACAGCGCTCACATCATCTCCATGGACGTAATATTACGTCCATGCATCATCTCACATGCGTTCCGATTTAGATATTAAATCGGAACGCATGTTATATATGACTGCTGAGAGCTGGCAACAATTCGGAACACTCGTGAACGCGCTCACATGACAGTGCTTACACAATGTAAAAAAGATAATATTACAGTATTTCTTTGTATAAACACCACATTTCTTCTTCAGTTCTTCTTCTTTGGTTAGGTGGCGACTGTCAGCCAGAAGCACAATTTCAAAAATGCCACGTTAGTTTAATTTAAAGATGATGCAACTTAAAACAAAACACACACTGACACAACCTCATACACACACTGTCATTTTTGACAGCGCTCACGGTGATATTATTCTAGGGCATGGTCGGCATTATCGCAAGATGGTGAATGTCATGACGTCATCTATGACGATTCAGGGGACATCGTTATCGTTATCGCGCTCACGCTAATTCGGTTATTTCCCAATTCGGAACACATCGATTATTTCCCAATTCGGAACACATCGATTATTTCCCAATTCGGAACGCAGGGTTTGATGAGATTAAAAAAGCGCGCGTCTCCGACTAGTAAATAGTTATCTGTGGTATTACAGAACATGTGGATTAAAGTAAATAAAAAGCACGCGTTCGTAATACACTCCATTATGGACCTAAAAGCGGTTCAATAAGAGCCACTTTACGAGCAAGTGTGTTGAAAAGTATATTTCAAAACATGTAAACGCTTAACAATAACAACCAACAGTACAAATTGCCAAGGCATCATAACTTGAATAGCCTACAGACAACGGTTCTTGTGGCGCGTGGCGACGTGGCCAAAACCGGAACTAACGCCGCCATCTTGTTTTTAAATCTCTTCTTTTACCTCTGACTGCAGCAACCTAACAGCAATCTTATTGTGACGACAATAAAGATCACAATGATTTTGACAAACTTGACAGTGGCCGCAACCTGACAGCAACTTTATTAGAATGAGAATAAAGACCACTGTGATTTGGACAGTGCTGCAAAATCAGAGGTTAAATAACACGAACGGACTGTACCAACAATGTACAGACGCCAGCACGTCAAGCTACTACATCTGTTAAATTTCTTTAATAGATTTTCAACTTTATCGCTACAGCATTCGGTTCAAGTTTGATTGGGAAAATTTGTCAGTTTCGGGTAGCTTTCGGGCGTCTGCAGGTAGGTACCAAAATAGTAAAACCTCCTTGATAATTATGTTCTTCTACTTTTTCTTTTCAGCTTCTTCTTTCTCTGTGTCGATCTCTTTAATTATTCTCATGATCGCTGAGGGTTCTAACATGTTTACAGGCTTGCCCCTTTTTATTACTGCCACCTGAAAATAAATTGATAAATCTTGATTTCTTTTTAGGGTTCCGTACCCAAAGGGTAAAAACGGAACCCTATTACTAAGACTTCGCTGTCTGTCCGTCTGTCTGTCACCAGGCTGTATCTCAAGAACCGCGACAGCTAGACTAGACATTTGAAATTTTCACAAATTATGTATTTCTGTTGCCGCTATAACAACAAATACTAAAAAAAAAATATTTAAGGGGGGCTCCCATACAACGAACGTATTTTTTTTTGCCTTTTTGCTTTGTGGTACGGAACCCTTCGTGTGCGAGTCTGACTAGCACTTGTCCAGTTTTCTTTCATGTTCAGTTTTCTTTGAAAGAAAGAGCATACTTTTTTGCACAACTCGTATTGCGTGCGAAGCATTAGATACATCACCCTGTATAAACTAGGATAAGTATAAAATACGGGAAGTGACTGAAGTATTGAAATTGAAAAGGTACAATTTTAGACGTAATTTTAAAGAGAACAAAAAGATTTCCAAAAAAAAAAACTTTCGTTATTCCGAGGTTAGTAGATTGTCATTTGCCTTCGTTTATGGCTTTATTATTTTATCCAGGTTCATCATATCATCATAAACAGCCTATAATGTTCCCACTGCTGGGACACAAGCCTCCTCTCTGTGAGAGGGAGTGGGCCGCAATCCACCACGCGGGCCCAGTGCGGATTGGCAGATGTCACATGTCTTCGAATTTTTGGTTCTAGGACATGCCGGCCGGTTTCCTCACGATGTTTTCCTTCACCGTTTTGAGAGCAGTGGTGATGAAATAATTTACACAAAGTAAAGCGCCTGTCTGGGTTCCTACAACTCGTAAGTCGCAGCCGTTACCACTTGGCCACCACTGCTCTCTTGGCCACCACTGCTCTCTTACCCAGGTTATGGCACATAATTTGACAACTTTCATTTATCTACATTTGGTTAGAGTAGTCATGCTGCTCCTCATAAATAAACACAATCCTTTTAGGATTTATTCATTAAAGATATCAACTACAAGATTGATTTATTAATTTTGCAACTTTTTAGAAAAAAAAATTGATTACACGGCGCCCGCACTTTTACCGTAGCTTTAGAAGCTCCATGTTGAACAAAGGCATCTATCAACTGGTATGGGAGGAGCTTTTAAATAAAATCAAATCAAATTAATTTATTTGCTAGAATGTAGGTATAAATTAAGAACTTAAGACTATCGTGGCCCAATTACATTCTACCATTACATACGGTGAAAATTGCTTTTCGCTTTAAAACAAGGCTAGATAACAGTTATCTTTAATTTCTAAGGCAGACAAAGCTGACATTAAAAACCCTTAACCCTCGACCAAAAGTACCCATTAAAGGTACCCCATAAATGGAAACCACATTCACGAAATGAAACTCAAGAGAAAATCGTTTCCCATTGAATTATTTAAAAGCTAATTTAATTGCCGTTTTACTAATCAATGGCTGTGTTCACGTAGTTAGGATTAACGACGATACTAAAAAGTTTGAGGATTTATAACGGACAAGAAATGCTTTTTATTGGCTTGAGGTCGAGTCTGGCTATTAAGTACCATGCTTAGGAGAAAATATGAAGGAATAGAGTGGAGAAATTAAATGTAAAGATATGAACGGAACGATTTAAATAGGATAAATGGTATATGATAGTGAAATGGGAGGGTGTGCGCTTATGACCAGACCAGACCTACAACATTCCTCAAGAATTGGGCCATCATATGCAAAAATATTTTTTCAAATCCGAACGATAATTCCAGAAATTAGCGCTTTCAAACAAACTAACTCTTCAGCATTATCACACTAATATTATAAAGGCGAAAGTTGGTGAGTGTGTTTGTTACTTCTTCTCGCAAAAACTACTGAACGGATTTTAATGAAATTTGGCACACAGATAGTTTATTACCAGGATTAACACATAGGATACTTTTTATCCCGATGTTACCAAGGGATCGAAACATATACGGGTGAAACCGCGAGGCGCTGCAAGTTGATTAATACTTACGTCCAACTTCCTCTCCCCAGATTGCACGACCTCCAGTATAGCCCTGATGGCTAATTTGATGGCTCCCTGATCAGTTTTCACGACGCCATCGTCATAATGTTTCTCCAGAAATTCCCGAGCTGTTTTGTCATGTTTGCCTGTTGTGGTCGCCTGACGAATGTTAACACTACTATTTTAATAACCTGTACAGGAAAAAGTACCTATTTCATAATGGATGCCTTACTTTTTTCGCCCTTGATATTTTGTACTGTTTAACTGAAATGAAATGAAATGATTTTTTTTTTTTTTTTTGTAAGTAGGTTTGTACGAACACTTTTACACGTCAGTCATGTTTTTTATAACTAGATGAAGTCGGCGTTTCCTATCTGACTACTCTGAGAAGAAAGGCCGAAACAAACTCAGAGGTCACAGTCTCTTTTAAAGTCCAGACATAATCTTGGTCAGGTTATATGAAGACCATGTAGATCGATGTCTGAGGTGGTCTTTTGAGGAAAGAACCACACAGATTGAGAGGACCTGTCCAGTCAGTGCACGCATTTGTCAAAAATCGTGCAGCTCAACTCAAGACTTAAGGAGCTCAACGATTCGACGAACAATACCAAAGAAAGGACATTTGGGTAGGCCACATAAATTACTCAAACTGCCAGACCATGAGAAAAAAAACTACTTTCTGACACTTCGTAATAAAAGGCCTATAACATTTCTCAGGCCCTATAGCTGTCTGTCGCGTGCCCTGCCTACCAGTTAGGGCGCCGGCTATTACACTTACACTAGAAATCGCTTCCTGCCATAACTCACTCCCAGTCGTTAGTCGAACGTGGAAACCTTTGTACGTGTAGTATTATGGCGCTGTCTTTATCTACACGTCAAAAAATTGTCTCCCTGTTTCTTATTACACTACACGATCGACAGCGCGGCAGGGAATCAGGGAGGTCGGAACCACTCGGTCGTCCTGTTTAGGGACCCTGACTCCCTGTTTCTTATTACACTAGCCTGTCCCTGCGTGCAGGACCCGAGAAATCGTGTAATGTAAAGGCCCTTTTGTCCTTCTTTATTAACTACTAGCTTCTGCCCGCGACTTCGTCCGCGTGAAATTTCTTGTATCCCCACCCCGTCGCAACACTTCGTATTCGCTTACCGTTCACTCTGAGTTTTTTTCTTTTTGCTCGGCTCCTAAGGGTCATAGCGTGATGTTAAATAGCCTATAGCCTTCCTCAAGAATTGGGCTATCAAATGCAAAAAGAATTCAAATCTGACCGGTAGTTAAAGAGATTATCGCGTTCAAACAAACAAACTCTTCAGCCTTATTATTAGTATAGATAAAAAACTCTATGGCCCATAACTCCTTAATAGGTACCAACTCTTAACATCTTACACAACACACGTGATAACTTTTAAACGAAATATCCGATTGAGATGAAACAAAAAGTATTTTACTTCTTCATAAATACTCTTGATAACATAATGCTTAATTTCGATAAAGATTAATATTACGATACATATTTAACGTAGTTTTTTTTTCTTCAGACGATTTAATAATTATTTTGAACACAAAATCGGTTATTGTGATTAAACCATGATAGCTAGACATATGTTCTCGCGGACTTTTTTGTAGGTCTTAATGGGCTCTACAAACCCGTAGTACATTATTTTGTTCTATTGTCAATAGTTTTTGCAGCGCACGCAAAAATAGGTTTTCGATTTTACACTTTGTGTTACAAAATAGCAATTTTATTACGGATCCCTAATTTTGAAGCAAAAAAATATAGCCTATAGCCTTCCTCGATAAATGGACTACCCAACACTAAAATAATCATTCAAATCGGACCAGTAGTTCCAGAGATTAGCGCGTTCAAACAAACAAACAAACAAACTCTGCAGCTTTATAATATTAGTATAGATTTTGGCTTTGATATTTCTTTTCTTATTTGCGATTGACCATTATGCAATATAGAGGTCATAGCAACGCATTACTTCGATAAAATTCCGGGGGATTATTAATTAATTGTATGAACTGTTGACATGACGGACGACCTAAAGAAGGTGGCTGGGGTAGACTGGATGCGGAAGGCGGAGGACAGGGTGCTGTGGCGCAGTCTGGGGGAGGCCTATGTCCAGCAGTGGACTGCGATAGGCTGAGTTGATTGATTGTATGAACTGTTTAAAAAAGCTGGTTTTAAAGAAAATTCATTTGGAAACCTGAGAAATGAACCTTTTTCTTTTCTAATACCAAGTATATTCAAAAGGTGTCCAAACTAATTATTTTCTATCGCTCTCAAACTTCAACAAACCTTCCATTCATAATAAATCCCCGAAGGTTCAGTCTGGAACAAATGAGGGTTTCCATCATAGTCAAATCCTCCTATCAGACAGGAGATTCCGAAGGGCCGTCTGCCATTACTCTGCGTATAGTTTTGTTTCAACTCAGCTATATATCGAGTAATGTATTCTAGGGAGACTGGATCTTCTACTGTTAAACGATATGATTGGCATTCCATTTGAGCTCTGGAAGATTGAATAAAGTTTAGCTAGAGTTGCCTCGACTATTATTGGTTTTAGTAAGCTAAACTTTGATTGTATTATTAGCAGGGTAGCGTCAAAATCGGTGAATCGAATCAGGGCCTCTTTTTGACCGAATCTGTCATACGAAAAGTGGAAAATCCTATTGGCATAAAACAAAGTCTAAAAGAATGGTCAAATGTAGTCCAAATCCCAACGAATAAAGGATGAGCGTAACCTTTTCCCAACTATGTTGGGGTCGACTTCCAGTCTAACCGGATGCAGCTGAATACCAGTATTTTACAAAGAGCGACTACATATAGGACCTCCACAACCCAGTTATACGATACCCCTTGGTAAAACGGTTGTCAGAATTTCGGGCTTCTGACTTGCCTTCAGCTATATGTTTTCTAAAATATGACAATACGCCAGATATATCGCTAAACAAAAACAAAGTAATTATTCTTAAAGTAATTCTATAGGCTTCACCTTGAAATCAGTACCCTAGCATCAGCCCTCAAACCAGCAAAAGCCAGCACAACATGGTCATCTAACGACACGATCTTCTTCTCCGTTCTCTCGTCCTGAAGCAGTTCTACTGACTTCCTCTCTACTGCTAGAACTATGACTTCAGGCCCTCTTATACCCACGACTGGGGAACCCTTCCTCACTGCCTCTTGGGCGTACTGAACTTGGAGAAGCTGACCATCTGGGGAGAATACTGTTATTGCTCTGTCGTATCGCGACATTTTGATTTTTGTTCGAAATTGTATATGTTGTCCTTCAAGTTATTAAATAAAATAAGATTAAAAACGTATAAGAAATTAGGAATAATATAAAAATTAAAATCTCTACAAAACTTTTCACCTGACGTTTGACTTTTGTTTTTGACAGATTTGTAGGTTGAATGTTTTCAACGCAAAAAAAAAGCAATTTATTCAGCTTTCTATCATGAAGGTTTTATCTCAATGTTATCGATATGTTATTAGACTTATTATTTACAAGAAACGACTGACGTTTTTATTTAGGAATTATATAAGCCAACAACAGACTTAAAATAATGATATTAATAAGTACATGTATATAAAAAAAGAAACTGAATAGAATCTGATCTTTGTTAAGTCTGAAATAATACATCAGACTTAACAGACATCAGCTCCACTCAAACAAAACGTATGTAAATTAATTACAATTTCAAATTAAACCTTAACACTAAAGACTCCTTCCAATCGCAGTTGAAATTCTTCAATAAATCAGTGTTGCCAGTGCCATATGTCTCGCACACTCGTCGACTGCGTTTTATTCGCTATCTCGGCAAAATATGACGACGCTAATGTTGCCAGCTGATTGATTTTATTGACTTTCGCGCGCTTTGAAGTTTAAACATACTGTGGATGGGGCAAGGTGCTGTTTGGTATGCGAACATGGCTCGCTCTGCCGCATCCGAGATTTGAGGAAGAGATTTAGGCCCGTATTTAAGTCTAATACCAAAGTATGAATGTTGATTTAAAACTAGCTTAGCGAGGAATCCTTCAGTGGAGATTGTGAATAGGTAAGCTTACGCCACCAACCAAGATTGAATGACAATCTTAAAATGGCGGCTTGAACAGGAACGGAACAACCGTGTATTCTGTAAAAATCACACCGTGTAAACATACGTGAAGTGAGCTTCAGATCAATAGTGTCAATTCTGTAAAAATCTCACCGTGAAAACTTAGGTGAAGTGAGGGTGGAGTGAGCTGTCAATAGTGTCAATTCCTAGCAAAAACAATCTCACTTCACCTAAGTTTTCACGGTGAGAATTTTACAGAATCGACCGGCAGGTGGAATCACATCTCACTTCACCTAAGTTTTCAATGTGAGGTTTTTTTTTAGAATAGCTAGTCAGGTGACCATAGATGACCATGTTGTGCTGGCTTTTGCTGGTTTGAGGGATGATGCTAGGCCATTCTGGCTATATTATGACCATTTGAACAAGGGAAAGAAGGAATAGGAAGAGAAAGGGGTATCGTATTACCCAGTAACTGGGTTGTGGAGGTCAGACAGGCAGTCGCTCCATGTAAAATACTGGTATTCAGCTGCATCCGCGTAGACTGGAAGGCGACCCCAACATAGTCGGGAAAAGGCTAGGCAGATGATGATGACTTGTTTTTATTTTGCAAACATTAAGAATTTGTGCTTTTATTTTTGCGAGTTGCTTGCCAAAAATGTAAATTCCATGTAATACAATGCTTATGACTCGTAATGGGAAGTCGTCTGGGATTCGAAACGATCTGTGTCAATGCCAAAGGCTTTGTAGTTATCTAACGAGAAATAGCATTACCATAAGTCCATTACTATTGTAGAAAAATTGAATATTGCGTGCAGACTGGAACGTAGTCAAGGTCGATATAATTGTGTTTAAATCCTCCTTTTGTCGTATCATTATTCTTTGGGAAAAGGCTAAAAAACATGGTCTTTCTAGCATACTTTAGCATGGTCATGGTCTTTCTAGCAGCGCCCCGTAGTTTCACCCGCATAAGTGTCGATCCCGAGGGAATATCCAGATAAAAACTATCCTATGTCCTTCCCCGGGATGCAATGTATCTCTCTGCCAAATTTTATCGTAATCCGTTCAGTGGTTTAGGCATGAAAAGGTAACATACAGACAGACAGAGTTACTTTCGAATTTTTATAATATTTTAGTATGGATTCAGAACACGAACTAGAGCTATTGGACAAAGTTCTGTATCAAGGCTAATGCCAACAAACACGGGAGACCATATTCGTATCGCCCGCCATTCGCCAAATGACTCGTAAACTAGTTTACATACAAATTACTAATGGCTGCCAAGTTTTAATGGATCCTTGTCTGGAGTTCCGTAGGTGCAATTGTATTAGAATTGCAGATTTACTGGGATTTACCTAGGTTCGCGTAGTATGACAACCCATGAAGGTGTAGGTGCTTTGGGAACTGTCAGATCTTCATTTATGCAGGTTTGCATCAGCAAATGCGACATAGATTGTTCTGGGATGCCGCAGAAACATAGATAAGAATGTAGCAAACAAATATTTCAGTGTTTTTACATGTATTTCATACTAGTTTCCGCCCGCGGTTTCGCCCGCGAGGTATGTCGTTAAAAACTATCCTATGTCCTTCCCCGGGATGCAATCTATCTCTCTACCAAATTTTATCGAAATCCGTTCAGTGGTTTAGGCGTGAAAATGTAACATACAGACAGACAGATAGAACTTACTTTCGAATTTAAATATTTGTATGGATTTTTTATTTAATTGGTCCTGCAGCAACTATAATGGCACCTGAGGATGCTCGTGAAAGGGCGAAACATGTGTCGCCTGTACTCGACACGTGTTTCGCCCTTCCATGGGGCATACTGCATCATAATAATCGCAGCTTTTGTATGTGCATATTTTCGCGAACGGGATTCTGCAACCATGCCTGGATCTAGTTATTGGAATTAAAAATAAACATTTTTACATTTTTTTTTTTTGTATAACTTTCTTCTAACAAGGATGTCCGCAAAGTAACGCTAGCATCCTAATTTCTAACAGATTATTTATCAATCAGAATCTGAATCATTTTGAAGGATATTGGTAATCCATTGTTTCATATTATTTTCATATAATGTTATTATGTTTCATTGTTTATTATTAACAGTGGATTAGCAATATCCTTACAACATAATTATGTTAGAATAAATTTACTGCTCAACAACGTAAATAACGCAATGAAAGTTGTTGAACTGTCAAAATGAAAGCCATTGCTTTTAGGGCTGATTTCTCAATCGACAGATAACTTTTATTCGTGGAATAATATTGACGTCTGACAGATTTTGTATGGAAGAACTGTCAAAAATTCAAAATTATTCCTTCGATAAAATTATCTGGCGTTGGAAAAATCAGCCCTACTTATTAAATTGTAGTAACGCAACCATTTTTTTTTTTTGTTTAGCCTATACTGTCCCACTGCTGGGCAAAGGCCTCCCCCAAGTCCTTCCAGGAACTCTTTTCCTGCGCCGCAACCAATAAAAAACTATAATTATTTATTATGAGCCTGTGTTGTCCCACTGCAGGGCAAAGGCCTCCCTTCCCTCTTTCCACTTTCCCCGGTCTACTGCGATTGTGGGCCAATCCTTTAAGAAGGAGTCCAGCTCATCCCGCCATCTCTTTCTGGGCCTGCCGCGCAGTCGTTTCCTGCCATTGGGGATCCACTGAGTGGTGGCTTTTGCATAATGCTGCTCCGACATGCGACAGATATGGCCAGCCCAGTTGCACTTTAGTCCAGCAGCTGTGCAGCCAGCGTCCGCTATTTGTGTTTTGGAACGAAGTATAGAGTTCTTAATGCGGTCTGTGAGTTTGACACCTAGTATACTTCGTTCCATAAAAAACTATAAAATACTGGTATTCAGCTGCATCCGCTTAGACTGGAAGCCGACCCCAACATAGTTGGGAAAAGGCTAAGCAGACGATAATGATGAACCAATTCTACATAGCTTTCAGTTATTTAGTTTGAGAGTATATAACTACGGATCCCTGATCGCTCGTCCACAATTTAGACCGGTTTTAATAAATTGCTTTTATTATAGGACTGACAAGTTTTATTTGATGATACCAAAGAGTTAATCTGAGTCGGAAATCGAGAATTAGAAATTATATTTATTTGTTTTTTACCGACTTCAAAAAAAAAGGAGGTTATCAATTCGATACGTATGTATGTAATATTATTGGAATTGCATTATATTCACATATGACAATCTATTAGGGCTTCCAAACAAATATACAAAATTATGTATGTATGTATGTATGTTTGTCCACGCATATCTCCGTAACTATTTATCGGATCGTGACCATTCTTTTTTTATTGGCTTACATTTACTTCAACTTAGGGAACAGTGCAAGTTTCATCAAAATCGATCCAGTAATTTTCAAGATATGGACTGAGACGTGAAAGTGTGACGGCCTGGCTTATTGATACGAGCTACGGGTGTAGTGTCAAAGGGAAAACATCTCAAAACCTTGGTCAAATTCTAGTGCAACAACTAAAAATTACCAAATAAAAAGTAATTTAAAAAAATTAAACCGACTTCAAAAAGAAATTAACTCAAAATTATGAAATAACTTTAATTTCGGAAGTCGGTGGCAAAAAACTAAAATACAGATCCCAAGACACCGACTTCCGAAATTAAAGTTATTTCATAATTTTGAGTTAATTTCTTTTTGAAGTCGGTTTATTTTTTTTAAATTCCTTTTAATTGGTAATTTTTTTTAATAACTAAAACTAGTCTTCTCATTATTCATTTATAATAGTTTGTCATTAAAACATTATACCAATCTTATGTTATTCAGGTGGGTAAGGGCCCAAATTGTTTTCTAAAAGAAGAGGCCACAGATATAGATACACATAGATAACGCAAGAGCAACTACTTCGCGTCCCAAAAATCGCACCAGCTTACGTACAAAAATCGTAAGCCGCCAGTTTCGCGCTCAGTCCTGTGTACTGCTGGCTGGGTAAGCGTGAGCTTGTGACGTCAAAGTAGGTAGTCAAAAAATGGCACGCTTGGTTTTCATACAGTTCGTGATACTTGCGTTATCTAGGTCTATTTATATCTGTGGAAGAGACATACCCTGATAAGGGAGTGCAGTACTCGTGAAAATGAACAACTTTTACGAAGGTACCAACTCTGAAAATGTGAAGAAAAGCTGCTGTAACAGACACTTTGATCGTGTTAATATTGTATATGTACGAAATACCTTAAAGTATATAATTATACAGGGTGTTTGGAAGCTGAGTGCAAAACTTTTTACAGCATTTTGAGCCATACATGTCATAGACGATGTATGTTTTTTTTAACTACAAACTATTAGTCAAAAATAACATACTAACTTAATCTGGGAAAAAAAATAAAAAAACCATAAGTACTTCGTCTAAGACATGATTGTATGGCTCAAAATGCTCTAAATGGTGTCAACTATCACCCAAGGCTTTGTATCCAGCTTCCAAACACTTTCTTTTACCTACAATCTTGTACTGTATAGACTGCCTCGTTGGTACAGTGGCCGTAAGCGTTACTGTTGAGCATGAGATTCTGGGTTCGATTCCCAGGACGGACTAAGTGTTATTGGTTCCTCTCAAGAATTTCTCAGTAGCAGCCCGGATGCCGGATTTGTGCCTTTTCGATGGCAATAGGCTCGTCCTCTTCTGCATGGGACTTCAAAATAACTGGCGAAATGCCATCAAGCTACCCGAAACTGTAAAATTTTCCCAATCAACTTTGAACCTTATAGTTTAGCGATAAAGTCGAAAATCTATTGAACAAATTTGACAGATTGTAGTAGCTTGATGCGCTGGCGTCGGTACAAGCTAAGGTACACCTATGCCCTTAGGCTCGGCGCCCTATCTACATCGGCACGGCTGAGGATTTTTATGCGACGAATAAAAATGTAACTTAATTGTATGACGATAAAATTGAAATTTCAATGATAATAATCATCGTAGGTGCAAAAATAAAGATAGGGTATCCGACATACCGTGTCATTGAAATTTACATTTTATTTGTTGTTGTATTAAGTTATATTTCTATTTGTCGCAAAATCCTCAGCCGTGCCGATGCCGATAGCGGGCGCCGGGCCTTAGGGGATTACAGGCGTTATTGTATTTATGCTGTTGTTTCTTACAGCTTCGTCAAGTCCATTACATAATGTCTCATATTAATTCACAACAACCTAAAGTATCAGATGATGTAACATGTTTACCTACAATCTGTCCTTCCTAACTACTCACGCCCTTAACGACTAACCGTGAAGTTATTTACTGACCGTGGGCGCAGTGGGGGCGACCGTATTGCCAAATATGCAGGTTTGATGCCCGGTTGATGTCATCGGTGCTATCGATGCAAATGAGCTCATAATTGTGTCACTTATTGTGGTTAAGCTTAGAGTGGTCGTAAATATTTTGTTTGTTACATTTCGGTGTAAAAACAGGCCCCTATCCTGTTACTTAGTTTATTTTATAATATTGTAGTAGGCAAGGCAGTTTTTGAAGTGAAAACTTCTTTAGGCGCGTTGGGCAATTTTTGAGGGTTCACCCTTGTTTGGTATAACAACGTTTAGTCGAAAATCGCTTCGGCTAATTTTAGTTACAATAAAGTCATTTCGTATAATTATTCATTTGACCGAATAATTAATTGGTAGATTTTTATTTAGCATATTTATTTCTTTGAAATAATGTCATTTGACCGAATTTTCACATGAACTAATTTTATTTAAACTAATGTTTCACTAGACTAATAATGATTTAGTCGAAAGATCGTATCAAATATTCAGTTAACCCCAGGGCACCCCGAGATTCGGTTTGGTTAGGTTACTTTAAACCCTTAGCGGGGCTACGTCGACATAGAATGCAAGAGCGAGCGAAGGGCACCCCGAGGTTCGGTTTGGTTAGGTTACTTTAAACCCTTTACACAGAAATAGGAGCCCCGCCAAGCGGGGCTACGTCGACATAGGAATAGGATGCAAGAGCAAGGGAAGGGCACCCCGAGGTTCGGTTTGGTTAGGTTACTTTTAACCCTTTACACAGAAATAGGAGCCCCGCGAAGCATGTGTGTGTCTGTGGTGTGTGTACCTCTTGACGATCATGTCAAATAATCCTTTACTAGTTTCTTCTAAGTACCAAAACCAGCTGTAAATACTCAATGTATTTCTCCAAAAATTACAACAGCATCCATTCAATAAACGGTTACCTACCGCGAGTACAAGACACCGTTACTTCCATTCAAGTTGTAAACTTTTTGCCTCGTTCGCTAATCTTGTCACCATTTAAGGTCAGGCAAGTGACCGATTGGTGACTAAAAAATTATATATAGATGGAATCGTCATGTTTTTGTGTACTGCCTACGTAGGCAATCTGGTTGTAGAAGTGTTTAGGGCTGGCGAAGTTGCAAAGATGTGGTAATTATTGGTACCGTCATTTAAATCAGTTAATCCGTTCTCGAATTTCATAAAAAAGCCGTTCCATACAAAATGTATGAGAAATTTAATTATATTTTTTTTTTCGTGGATTTTTTCCATGTTTTAATACTCATTCTGCTATTCGGGGCGGAGAGAAATCGGACAAATCAAAGCTCAAAAATCGGTTCAGCCGTTCTTGAGTTGAGTTTCGCTAGTTGTGTTTATGTCCCATTTAATAGTGAGCAAGCCTATTGCCATTTTAAATTCCTGGTGGAAAAACCCATTAAAACTTTGCCCGGCTTGGGAATCAAACCTAGGACCTCATCAGCGCTTTCGACCACTAGACCAGAGCTGCACCCTAATCACGTAACACACTATCAATCACGGTCTGAATCATTTCGAAGAATA
Source organism: Oligia fasciuncula (assembly GCA_963082905.1). NCBI lineage: Eukaryota > Metazoa > Arthropoda > Insecta > Lepidoptera > Noctuidae > Oligia > Oligia fasciuncula. The sequence goes on from OY720408.1 coordinate 13,155,133, forward strand.
TTTGGAATCCATTGCTTCATATGTTCGAAAAATTTGTCTGCTCAACAACGTAAATAACGCAATGAATGTTGTTGAACTGTCAAAATGAAAGCCATTCCTATTGTTAGTGTGTTAGGCAATTCCCCCGCTGAGCTGAACTTTTTCTAAAACCAGATGATATTACGACCGCGTTATATATATATATATTTTAATATATTACATATTAAATATTATATATTAAATAAATAATAATATTAAAATACTATATAGTTATTTTATTATTATTATATTTATTTTATTATTTAATTTATTATATATTATTATTATTTTATATTTAATGATTATCTCATGCGTGATCAGGAGAATAGGTACCTACTCTTAACTATACACGAGAGGCCTATCGCGATGAATATTTAAATCACGATAGTCCGTTAGGTTTATTCCCAAGGTGTGAAGTGGCGCCGGCGCGGCGCGGCCCTTTTTTTTTTTTGCCCCGCGGCCCTTTGAATGTATTCATATCTCATCTTCATAGTCGGAGTGGCATTTCGAGACTTTAGAACTAAATCCAAACATCTTTTAGAATTGTCCCACTGCTAGGCAAATGCCTACCCCAAATCTTTTCAGAATTCTTTTCGTGTGCCATCGCGTACCAGCCTAACATACAATATACATATGTACGTGCTGGAGTGCTTGCGCATTTCGTCACGCTCCCCCGGCCAGGTGTTGGCCCGCATGACTCCATGCGGACCCCGTCACCCTCAGCGGCCGCATACGGCCACCATTCCTCTATCTAGAGCGAGGTACGCGCGGAACACGGCGCGCCGCCGTCTCGGACCTTTCACTGCTCAGGCAATAAACTCCCCAAGTCTGTTGCCTGCAGGCCTCACCCTAAGGCGGCCGGAGATACCGTAGGCCCTGGCACAGGCCAACTGAAGGAACACGGGGTTTTAGTCAGTAAAAGTCTGACACGCTCTCCCGCTCCGCCCAGAGCGACAGAAGTTATTTGATAATTTTTCACAAAAAAATAAAAAATGTATAACATGCAAACTTACCTACATATGTTTTGGTCAACTTTTTTCAGAAAAAATAAACCCTGTTTGTTATCTGTCACACTAATAAGTCCAATTACACGTTTAAAATCTAGTCGCAATTTTATCTCAACGACAATCAATGTCACAAAATTGTCAAAAATGTAGGGAAATTAGAGGCACTTTAGACAGATTCAGAATGAGATTATAATGCGAATGTTCGTAAAAACGGATACTGTCCCTCTGCTCTCATCATATGCAATTCATTCCGAATACATATTATTTAAATACTATATCTGACAGCCCTACTTACATGTAGTTACCTAGTGCCTAATTGAATAACGGTAGTGCAACATTTTTTACGTTTTATTAAATGGCCCGTGGCTAATAACAGCCGCACAGGTCGATCGGTCAGGTTAAGCTACGCTTGCCGCGGTTGATCTGTGGATGGGTGACCATCTTTACATACCGAGACCCCTCCGTGCCTCGGAAAGCACGTTAAGCTGTTGGTCCCGGCTGTCATTCGTGGATCTTTGACAGTCGTTACGGGTAGTCAGAAGCCCGGAAGTCAGATAACCAGTCTTACCAAGGGGTATCGTATTACCAGTGCCGGATTAAGACTACTTGATGCCCTAAGTAATCCACGCCTGAAGGCTGTCCTATCCACGGAATAGATAAATAAGGTGTGAGTGTCTATGCCTACGGGAGCTTATTGCTAGTGGGCGAACGAATATCTGCCCTGAGATTTATGTGTGTGTGTGATTTGGTTGTGTGCGAAATATTTGTAAACATAGTATTGCGTATGTGTAGAAATTAAAATAGTGGGAGTCAAGCGGCGACACTGGTCCTAGTACAAAATTGCAGCGAGGGCCTCTCCAACCTTATTTATCTCTTCCGTGGTCCTATCCACTAGTCGCCTCGTTTTTTTCAAAACATCGACGAGCAATATATAAAGATTGGCACACATCTCTAGAGTGACTTTTGGGTCTTGTAATATCTTGCAGATAAACAGCCTAGCCAGTCATGTGCTAGCAAATACTTTTTTGGTGCTGTTTCTTCATATTTAAAAATAAATACCGCAGCGCTGGTAGGTATTCCGTATTCTGATAGGACCCGCTGTGATGCCACGGACACACCTACGGACGCTATAAAATCCCCTAGGGAATAAAAAAATAAAAAAACTACATTGGACTAGCAAAACATCGTTTGTGTCAGGGATGAAAACCATAGGCAACAGTGACCACAAACCATAATGGCTGCCGCAGACGCTCTAGTAGAACAATTTCTATGAAAACTTCATGAAAATTGTTCTACCAGAATCGAATCGCACGACGCGTCGCGCTTGTCTGCGGGAGCCTTAAGGTGGACCTAGCCCGGGCTTGCTATCTTGCTAACCATCCAATAACATAAAAATAATAGTACCTACAGCGTATTAGCACGGTCATATTATCGTATTAGCAAATCTAGAAATGTTGATCTTGAAAATCCAGTTCTTAATTAAAATGAAATTACGACGAACTAGCTTCTGTCCGCAACTTCACCCGCGTGGCAGTCAACTATAGGTACTTTAAAACATACTACACTCGGCAATAGAGTAGCTTTCTGCATGTGAAAGAAATTTTAAAGGCGGATCAGTACTTCCAGAGAATACCTCGTAGATCCAAACTTGCAAAACTCACTTATATTTATTCACTAGCTGCGCCCCGCGGTCTCATCCGCGTAAATGTCGATCCCGTGGGAATATCGGGATAAAAAAGTAGCCTATATGTTTATCCAGGGTGTCAGCTCAGCAATTTTATCAAATTTGGTTCAGCCGTTTGAGCGTGAAGAAGTAACAAACATATAAACACATCATCATCATCAGCCTATAGCAGTCCACTGCTGGACATAGGCCTCCCCTAATGAGCGCCATAGCGCCCTGTCTTCAGCTTGACGCATCCAGCATCTGCCTGCAGTCTTTCGCAGATCGTCATCCCACCTGGCCGGAGGGCGTCCCACACTACGTTTGCCGAGTCGTGGTCTCCACTCAAGAACTCGTTTACCCCAGCGGTTGTCGGTTCTTCGCGAGATATGGCCGGCCCACTGCCACTTCAGCTTGCTAATTCTTTGAGCTATGTCGATAACTTTCGTTCTCTGTCGGATGCATTCGTTACGGATCCTATCCTTCAGAGAGACTCCGAGCATAGCTCTTTCCATAGCTCGCTGAGCGACTTTGAACTGGTGGTGTATGTGTATAAACACATACACACTCACAAACTTTCGCCTTTATAAAATTAGTGTGATACATATACATTATTGTATACCAGAAAAAACATAACAGAAGAAAAAAAGATCCTGTCCTTACCCGAATTTATAAGGTGTCGGCGCAACATGTCTTTTTCATCCACACTTGTCTATTAGTCGTCGCGCGTCGTTTCGGTAGTCACTCTCTTACTAACCACAGAACATGTAACCTTTTATCATCTATTTTCTAACCATGATCATCTTTCACACAGACCATCCATCGTTTCTTTGGTCTTCCCCTACTCTTACCTACTTTACCTCTTTAAAATATTAGTGTAGAAATGCCATCGAACTTTCTAGTACCTACAAGATTTTCTGCCAACTAAATAGGTACAGCTTTAATCCCAGATCCAATCCACGCGCAATAAAGTTTATGAAACTACTCAAACACGTTTAGGATATAAACTAATCTGGATACAATCAAACAAGATATTCAGATCGCGTCGTAAAATATTTGCACAATAACACTTTATGCACATGCACTTTGAATAATTAAACTTGTACAGTCGGGTGCAACAATATTATCATTTGAAATAGCTCAGGTATAACTTGGCTTAGAGGTATTAAAATGTGCATTAAATAGAATAGCCTCTACCTGCTTAATCATCATCTAGTTACCATCTTCTGGCTATTATTTTTACTACACCATGACCCCGTAGAAGATGTCGGGACGAGCTAGAGAAAACACGACCAGTGGTCCACTTTAGCCCTGGATCCGAAGAGTTGGAAGTCATGGGAAGAGGCCATTGCCCAGCGGTGGGATGATGTTGGCTAACAGAAACAGTAACACGATGGCTTCTTGATGTGTCTCGAGTTATCAACAACAACAATTTCCAAAAAACGCGTGGTGTAACCCGTGTAACCATTTTGTGTTCTATGTTTATGCCTACTATTGTATAGAATCAAGTTTTTAGAATCAACTTATCTTGTCCTACAGAGATACAAAATGCCACCTGTCCCACCCCATTTAAAACAAACCATATCCAATACTAAATGCTTCGAGACATAATATCACGAAAATATTCTTATAAACCATCAACTCTTCGCAGCTAACAGTTGACCTTATGATAATTTTACATAAAGGGCAGTTTGCACACCTGCGTTTTATGCTCCCCTAGTAGCATGCGGCAGTGGACAGCTGAATAAGATAATATCAACATTAAAACGTATAATATTACACATGTAATTGGTGTTAACATTCTTTCCCTTTCCGAAGGGTGGTGTAACCCAGTTTTTATTCTAAGAATCTGCGCGTGTACCTACGGGTTGTAGTAGTTAACTCCGTACACCGATTTGTCGTGAAGGTGGTTGGTGAGTTCAGTTAGTATAGACTATAGAGAAACACGTTCCACTGAGATGCACTAAGTAGTTAAGTTTATTTAAGTTAAGAGTAAGTAACAGTACTAGACTGGGTCGCAAAGCAATTCATTCATATTGAGTGTTTTTACCATTTTGCGATGGCCGATGCATTCCACCGAAACATTCTGGAATTGCATAAAAGACATTATCGAAATTTACTTAATTTTTATAAACACTATAATTATATCCTTCTTTCTTCATTGTTGTCTTCGAATGGAGTGCCAGGGCAGAATCCTGTTCTACCTATCCTGTTTTACCTGCAGGTTAAAGACGTATAATTAAGGATGGAAACCATTACTTAAGAGATACGAAAATTAAGGTGAAGTGAGCTTGCAATGAGCTGTCATTCCACCTCATGATAGGGATTGACACACTTACCGGTATTATACAAGTTGATAGAGGTCAGTGGATTGACACTAGTGTCAGTGAGCTACCACTAGTTAACACATGACACTGACAGTGAGCTGTCACTACAACCCGGTCACAATATCTGTGCACCTCGCTGGAATGCGGGAGAGTCTCCCGCTTCCCCTGTCACCTCTCCGCGCACTCTCCGGTGCGACAGTACGGTTAGCATCTTCGTTGCCGATACACACACATTTCTCGAAAAAACTTTCAACACGAGGTCAGGTGCACAGATATTGTGACCGGGTTGTAGTTGTCAAAATATATGAGCTATTCTACTAATAACCAACTGCACGTCTGCACAAGCAATTTAATTAAGCTTTCGAATCGTCATGAGACATTCTGCCATCACATGTACCCCTGTCATTGAATCACGGCAGACGGCCAGCAGTTGCGACATCCTTTGTTATATTCAAGTTAGCAGAATCTAGGCGACTACGCGACTGTGTAGGATGATCGCCTGTCTAACCTTTGAATGATGATCGGAATTAATCTTTGATAGCTGGGACTGTTGAATTAATGATACTGGGAAATGAATCATAGCTTGGATATGGAGAAAGAACGAGTATTGACCATCATGCTTGCGATTATTACATCTACGAGTCATCCATCTGCCTAGCTTTTTCCCAACTATTTTGGGGTCAGCTTCCAGTCTAACCGGATGCAGCTGAATACCAGCGTTTTACATGGAGCGACTGCCTGTGTCGCCTCCACAACCCAATTACTCGGTAATACCATACCATAACCCTTGGTACGGCTGTTAAATATCCACGAAAGACAGCCTCAACGGCTTAACGTGTCTTCCGAAGCACGGAGGAATCTCGATCTCGATATGTAAAGATGGTCACCCATTCACGGACCAACCGCGGCAAGCGTAGATTAACCTTATCGTTCGACCTGTGCGGCTGTATGATAACATCTACGAGTGCAAATACCTAAATATATTCTGCATTCGCGATTTATTTGCCAAAAATGTAAACAAATATGAGTTTATGGAAAAATGACTTTAGAATTTGGATAACCTTCTTAGTGTCGCTCGGTGTCCAACTTTTAACCTTTTTCAAATATATTTGGTACAAAATATAACATGGGGTAAAAAATATTGGAGTCGATTCAAGTACTTATTCTGAACAAACTATATTCAGGTTTCGCATATACTAAAAATAACGTTGTATATCTTAATTCGGTAGTCTTTTATTGATGGCGCCGAACGATGGCACGCCAAAATGATGCGTGGGTTTTTTTTGTCTTTGACTCACTAGTTCAAAACGAAATTGTTATAAGCTTAACCACTTATTAAAGTGAAGCCGATAGACCATGGGAAAGTCCTACTTTTAACGGTTATGGTTTCCGCCTGCCGTGTCATAGAAGTGATGGATAACTGGTTACTGACTGTGGTTTAAATGTTAGTAAGACCCCGTGGTTTTGGAAAATAATTTTTGTCACTTGCGTATCCGTCACATATCGCACCTCCGATAAAATAGGGTTACAACTAGAAAATCTGGATTTTTAGAAAAGCGAAAATAAACTCACAGTATTGTTAATCAGCCTTTATTCTTACACTATTATTATGTGATCAAAATTATACATACTTGATACTTATAAAAAATATTTTTCAATGGCGTACGCTGTTTTTAAATTTTCCTGAAAAACAACCTGAAAATGACTTTTTCGAGTTGTAACCCTATTTTATCGGGGGTGCGATATTATCTTAGTTACGGGTAGTCAGAAGCCCGAAAGTCTGTAAACCAGTCTCACCAAGGGGTGACAGTCGGGGGGTGGTGGTCGTATTACCCAATAACTGGGTTGTGGAGGTCAGATAGGCAAGTCACTCCATGTAAAATTTTCAACTACATCCGGCTAGACTGGAAGCCGACCCCAACATAGTTGGAAAAGGCTAGGCATATGATGACTTACCTATCCGTTGGTATCGTTAGGCGCTGCGCAAACGTAGGACACCGTAAAACGGTCACGTTTTTGTCGCACAGTTATGCGTATTGGCAATTTGGCACATATTAAAAGCCAGAAAAATCTGTGTATAGTCAAATATTCAAAGGAAAGACTTCAAAAATATTTCATTAAATTAAAATAGTATCATGAGTTCATGACAAAACAATCGTAAAACAGCCCAAAAATTTTATTTCGTCAGATATTTCTTAAAATAAAAAATCTAAAAATATGTAGGTAATGATAATAAAGGGAATTCAATCAACTAAAAATATACCTAAAAATTATTCCACTGAACCGTGCGTTTATTTTTTAATTTAATTAAAATTAAAAAAATTATTTTATGTTGGTGGTCATTCGATTCAATTAACATCAAACGTTTTGCAGTTTTTTAGATATTTGTTGCCTTGATGTGCTATTGCCAATTACTAAAAAATACCGGAATAACTCAAAATTTACTTCTTAACACGCCTTTAGTGTGACTCAGAGGTAACTTACAAGGCATCAGCATCCTTGTGTGTCGCAATATCTACATATTATGAACTCCAATCAGTCTATCAAGCGTATTCTGAGATGTATCCCTTTCGACCATTCGTTGTGCCACAACCACAATGCAATTTCCGAAGTGTCCTTGTGGTATTTTAACTGTTTCTGCAAAAGATTTCCATTCTGTTAGAAGCTGATTCTTATCATTTGCAAGAAATCTGTCATCTAATAAATTCTTCTCTATCTCGATGTCTTTGAAAACAAGCTCCATCAAAAACCTCATATCCTTTCCAATGATCTAGAAATCACGATATTTATTACTATATCTTCATTTTAATGAGCTAATATATATGCCAAATTACATGCAACCTAACGACAAAACACACCAGCCTTCTATGGAGATGTTGAAAATATTAAACACTTGATAACTTCACTGCATAGTAAGGTTCAGAAGTATCATGTGTAATGTGCCCATGAAAACGCGAAAAAATCTATAATCGCTTAGTTTTAGGATCATCATGACTGCCCAAAATGTCTCCCCGAAAATTTCGAAACTGTAATAAGTCATTGGAAGCAAAAGTATCAAACTCATTGACTCATTGATATTACTAGCGATCAAATTCCTCTGAATATGGCTAAATCGTAGTAGAATGGGACTCGTAGCCTGCTTTTGAAAACTGCTGCATTTACGGACCGTTATTGGTTAAATTTCAGAGATCTTGTATCTTTTACCAATAATGAAGCAAAGACCTCATAGCAAGCTTTACCTCAAGCTTTGCATAGTAGACCCTCCCTTAAGGAAGTAGCACGTCACGATGAGCATAGAGTAAGTAATATACATGTATAACGATGAGTGTATTGTCAAGATTAGATACCTAGTAATTGTTTATGGATATTATTGTAGTGGCCAGTATCCTTTTGAAAAGTTTGTATGCAAATCAATAAAATAGAGTGTCAACGGTTGCGGACTTGCGGTTAAAGAAAAAGCTTTCTTGATTCGCAACTGGTTGCGAATCGCAGTTGTGAAAACGGCCGGAGGGGCTATAACAAGTAAAATTGCATTAAAAAAATGCTACCATTGTAAGCAAAACGATTCGTTTTTGTTTAAAGGAACCGAGCATAAATATTGTCAACTAGCTTCTGCCCGCGACTTCGTCCGCGTGAAATTTCACCCGCCTCCTCTTAGGGGTGGAATTTCAAGAAACCCTTTCTTAGTGGATACCTACTCTTCACAAAGAACACACTCTCCAAATTTCATGTCTCTAGGACCAGCGGTGTAGGCTGTGCGTTGATAATATCAGTCAGTCAGGACTTTGAATTTTATATAAGTATATAGATGACATTACCATCTCTTTTGATAACACGAACTATATCACTGGGTTTTTTTTAAGCTGGAAAATTGCTGCAAATCTTCTGTCCCATCTTTCATACGTCAGCAACATCATTAATTGAAAACTGCACCATATTCGGTGTCGGCGGATCATTGTCGATCGCGCCTACGGGTAGCCTACGCACTCCATAAACGTATTGTCGACAGCATTCCTATGAGCCGCTTAGTGACAGATAAGCCTAATGGGCCTCATTAGCATTTCTGTTAGACCTTGGTCGGTTTTTATTCCGTTTGAATGAGGCGTCATTAGGAAATGGGAAGTGAGGGTAGGTTGTGTTGTGACATTTGTGCTGGTCGAGGTTAGCACGTAACCCGCTGGCCACGGGACAGGGCGCCGCGACCGGCGCCGGCGGTGCATCTGGCGGCGGCAATCTACCTACGCTCCGCAGTTTGCACGGCCACGGGCTAAAAGTTTCGGTGTTCATTTCGCGGCGAATACAAATAAAATTGGTTGACTTCCTGCACTATTCGCCGCGTCTATCGCGCGAGTCCGTGGCATGCGCCGTAACGATTCATACATTCGTTTCTATCGCCCACCGCGCCGCCAGTCGCTAGTGCGATTAGCTCGGCAAACTTCGTCGGTCGGGCCGCCCGCGCCGGTCGCCGCTATGCGGGGCATGTCTAGTACATACATTTCTATATATTTGTTTTACCAAGCCAAAGCCAATCAGCAGGGATAAATCTAACTGTCGAATTGTATCGACGTCCTTTCAACACCTGAGCCTTCCTTACCTGAAACCATCCTAACAATACTCCTATAGAACTTTGAATCATAAATCTAATACCCATAAACATATAATTTTATGATTACGTAGGAAGATGATCTGTTTTACCTTTCAGTTGGTTCCTAAATCAATGAAATCGCATATAATGGTCAAAGATAGGCTTTTACTGTGTTGTGGGTAGATCGTAATAAATTGATGGTTTATTGTTTCACCTTTTACGAGAACAGTTTTGATTTAAGGGGGAAGCGCTAAGGTATCCCGCGAAATTCAAATTTTCTTAAGTTTTTTGCAATTTGCTGGTCAGTATTAAGTTGTACGTTGATTAAAATATGATTCGCGGTCGTAACAAGTATGTATTTACAGAATAATAATCATTAAAGTCATCAACACATCAGCTGCTTTTATTTATACATTTCCTATACAAACAGTAAACAGAATCAAAGCCCTGTAGTAAAATAACCTTCCTAGATAATAAAGTGCCAATATTACAATACCTAATCAACAAGACATACAAATACCCTTATAACAACAGATTAGAGTTTAAAATTGCTCGAATTTTAATGGAAATGACCGGTTTACCTTAAAAATAATTCGATAACAAAATAACTCTTATTAGAACGCATTACAGTTCAAAACTGATTGAATTTCTCTACAAATGTATGGTTTACCTCTAGTCTTAGTGAAATTTACAGGAATCGTAAAACACTAGAAGTGCGCAATTTCAATTCGCAAATAGAAATCGTGTGAATGAACTTTAATGTTGATTGAATTCTGTTTCCGATGCGGTTTGTAGTGACCTTTATGAGCAATATTTTAGATGTGTTTTCATTGTTTGTAAATGTTTACGTTGTTCGTATGGCTGGATTTGGCGGGTCTGTTTCTGAGATAGAAAGACTGTCTGCAGCCCGTAATGGAAATCTGAACAAAAAGCCAATCTGTTAGATTAAAATATTGTATCATATATGTACAGCATCAAAATCTTTACCTACGTTATTACAAACTATATCTTTGCAAACTTTTACATTCGACCCAGTACCATAGCTTTGTGTGTTAGTACAGCGGCATGCGACCACGGGAAGGTAGTTTCTTGTTTCATTCTTTTCAGTAGTTGGGTTTTAGTTATTAAACTTATTTTTAACTTATGAAATAAGATGGTCCCGATAAACCTGAAATCGCGAAAAAAAATCAGCTGTTCCCTACATTTATGTTCGTATAACTCGTCTGTTCCCTACATTTGGACGAGTTATACGAACATAAATGTAGGGAACAGCTGATTTTTTTTCGCGATTTCAGCTTTGGTCCCATAGTAAAAGTTGTTCATAATGATGAGTACAATGACCTCTTAAGGGGTTGTTAATGTTTTACCAATAACCCTGTATAGGTAGATAGAAGATAGATTTGAAATAAATGATTTGACTTTGACTTTCTTTCCATTCAGTCTGGGATTTCATTCTACCAAGGAAATTACAACAAAAACAAAGATAACAAATAATTAATTTATAACCAGCAGCTCAGTTGCGAAAGGCGTGGCCAGCGAAAGTGCACCGGTTTGTTGCAGGTTCGATGCCTGCCGCTAAACTAATGTAAGATTTATGATCAGGACCGGCACTGTATTTAGAATTGTATTTGATTAATAATATTGATAACGTCTAGAAATACAGGTTCATAAAAAGTTGCATGGCTGAAAGGAAATCTACCAACAATGTCATATCAACGAATCACCGAAAACATCAGCACTTCTCATCATTTCAGCCGAAAGACGTCCACTGCTGGACATAGGCCTCCCCAAAGCACCTTCACTTCGACCGGTTCTGTGCTTCTCGTATCCAACGGGTTCCTGCGGCCTTCAGAAGGTCGTCGGTCCACCTTGTGGTAGGCCTTCCAACGCACTTCTAGGTACATTTAAATACGAAAGCATATCTAATAAAATACCACCACTCAATATGCCCCCTCTAATATCTCAAAAATTCGCCGTCCTAGGCATACTCTCATCACACCCGACGACCCCATCACCATACTCCAAGAGAGTTGTAGGGAAACCAGTACCAGACGTAATAAAAACAAATACAAACCGCGTATCCGGCCCCGCCGCCGAGGCCCTCCGCGACGTCCCTGTAACATCACAGCCCGACCCTTGCTCGACGAGCCAGCCCGCGTAGCTGAGCAAGTAGCTTTAAATTCCCCAAATAATAATCAGACCCAGCCTGACCATTGCTGTCCTCCCCCCAATGACGCACTAAGCCGAGGCCCGAACCCCACAGGGGGAGCCCTTAGTGTCGGCTCATTTAATGAAAAATCCTAGTTTGTAAGCCCTGGCTGGGGGCCTTAAAGTAATTTTTGGCCACCACAGGATAGTCCGGTTAAGCAGAAAGGCAACCGTCTAGAGTTGCATCTGCGAGTGGTCATATCAAAAAAAAAAAAAAAAAAAAAATACCAGCCGGTTCTTTCTGTAAAAATCTTGCCGTGAAAACTTAGGTGAAGTGAGCTGTCTTTCCACCTAAAGGCTCCTTCAAAACAGGGGGTAGATTTTTTTTTAGCTTTTGCTACGAACGATGGCTGGCTCTCCTGTGATTCGTAAATCTTTGACGAGTGTTGACTGTTTCATGTATTCAGAAAGACAACCAGTCTTTCCTATGGGTATCTTGTTACTTAGTTAAGATTGTGGAGGTAAGCGGGGTAATTGCGTAACACACTAACAGTAGGAATGGTTTTAATTTTGACAGTTCAACAACATTCATTGCGTTATTTACGTTGTTGAGCAGCCAAGTTGTTCGAACATACGAAGCAATGGATTAGCAATATCCTTCAGATTGTGATTGATCGTGTGTGTAGAAAATGGCTATCGACAGTGGGGATTAACCTACATAATATGATAGACTGTCTTGAATTAATTTCGTTTGATAATGGCTGCGAAGTTGAACCTATTCCTAGTATTCAAAATTAATAACAAACCTTGACTTTTTTTTTTATCAGACATCAAGGTTCCAAGCAGTATTAGCTAGAATTCTACAATTATCTACATCCCAGGTTAGATAAAAGCGGACAAAGCGGTTTAGATATTGTTTTGTTTCATGTTTTTTGCATATTATTAGTACTTAGGCCTCATGCAGAGTGTAAGCGCGACGCGGTAGCGGGCGCGGGCGCGGTTAGGTGACCACAGTGGTGCATCGAAAGTTGTAGCGGACAGTTACTGCGCTCTACGCTACTGTAGAGGCTAGACGTGCTTCTGCAGTTTACAAAAAAACGAACGCGGAAAGGAGGAAGCGGCTACCTATGGACAATTTTCTCTCTCAAGAAAGGTGCAATAGATGTATTGTCCCGTGTAGTAAAAGAAATGCTTTTAATACTTTATCGCTGACTATTCACACCTCCTCACTGACAAGACCTATCAAAGAAAATACCCGCTCAGAGACATTCTTTTGGGGGTAGAACACTCTCTGAGTGACTCTCGCTTGGTACAGACGCCAGCAAGCTACCCGAAACTGTAAAATTTTCCCAATCAACTTTGAACCTTAGCGATAAAGTTAAAGAAAGACAGATTGTAGTAGCTTGATGTGCTGGCGTCTGTAGAAACGCATTAACTCATACCAGCAAGTGATTCGGCATTCTACTGTCGCACTCTCGCACTCGCTCATGACCCAGCGACAAAACTATCAGAACTATGCACTCGCTGCTCGCAAACTCGTTCTAGTTGCTAGCTCTACTCGCTTCTGACAGGTCAGGAAAGGTGCCTAAATCCCGTCACGCTAGGGCCCGCCATAGTCACTACACTATGGTCGCAAACAGCAGTTTCATAATAAGTTTGTTATTTCGCGCCCGCCTTAGCACCCGCGCGAGCTCCTCACCCTGGACGAAGCTTTAGTTTTTCCGACGAGGCTGTCCGCTTGCGACAGAGGAAACATTTCAGACACGATGTAGACTAGATTCTAGACTAAGTGTTATGTTTATTTGTCTAGTTTATTTCGCATAATGTCACTTCAGTCTGTTCTTGTCGAGCCAGGCTGCTTTTCGAATCGCCCACACTGTGCTAAATAGGGCTGTTCGTTCTGAATGTGTTTGTGATTCATTAGTCGTTTTGTAACCCTTGCGATTCTGACTATGACGTAAGCCGGCATTTGAATGAATGAATGAATGATTATGAACAATATTGTGATATTGTGCTTATTTAGCAAAATGGTGCTATAATTTCTTAGAATTTCGTCTCGTCGTGGATTATTTTTGTAAACAGTTCCAACCGCAAATCGAAGAATATATTTTTATTTTAAGACCTGTTTTTATTGAACCGAAGCTAATACCAAATGTTATGGAGTTCTTATTAATATTTATTATTCATTCATTTGTAATTAACGTTACGGAAAAACGTCTCTCGAATGACGAATGGTTTGCACAGATGAATCTTGTGTTTTTGTGGAGGTGTCATAGTTTTAATAAATGCGGTTTGGTCCCATGCTTTAATTTAATTTATTTTTTTCGAAAAAATTTAACTATGAGCTAATCGATTTAAAATAATCTTGGGTATTATTAACGATACCGATCCTTAAAAATTTGGTATTTATCACTCTTGTCTGCTTTAAGACAAGCGTCATTAGAATCGGTAAAAAGTGTAAGAGTGTGAGTAGGTAGTGCTGATTGCTCGGGGTATCGCGCACTTATGAAGCTGTCACATTTTTACCTGACTACGGCAAAGTTAAAGGAGGGTTATGAGGCTATGTATGTGTTCATACTTTCTCTCGTAATTACTAAATTAGACTAAAGACGTATCGTTGGAAGCGTCATAATTATTGTTCCGCGGGTTATATACGCTGACGTCACAAGAAATTCAATATGGTGGCTAATTACTGAATATGTCATACAGATTACTTCTTTTGACTCCGACTTCATAACCGTTCCGATGTCGCGGAATTAGCCACGGGCTCCTCACACTCTGTGAAAGTATTAAAATACCTATTACGGTTAAAAAGATACAGCCCTGTGACAGGCGGACTGACGGACGGACAGCAGAGCCTTAGTTAATAGGGTTCCGTTGGCACCATTTGAGCACGGAACCCTTATTAAGTTTTTCACCTACCGTTCATATTCTTTTTTTTTAACACCCGCTTTATATCTCTTTTCTTTGTACCAGCCCTGCCACACTCCCTAATCCAAAGAGAAAGAAGCTCATTCTCCAAGGCTCAACATAATCTATTACCAATCTTACGCTGCGTCAGAATCTGACTAACGACTCCTACGCATGTGCTAATTATTACTTCAACAAGTACTTACAAGTGCTTGCTCATAGATTTGCTTAGCTAGTCAGCCCTGTGGTGTAACACTGAGGGCGTAAGTACCTAGAGTACTTGCGCCCAATATATCTTTAGCTATGGTGTAACACGGAACAGTGACTTTTGCGAAATTTTTCCAAAAGTTGTTCCGCGTTACGGGTAGAACCTCGACGAGGCTGACACAGGAGTGTCACGCAAACAGAGGCTTATGGCCTAAAAATAGGTGAAGTCAGGCTGTGGGTAATCACCCAGAGCTTTTCATTCACTTTTGACCCACAATGGAACAATCGTTCCTTTATGGGTCAATCTTCTTCTTCGTGTCGCTGGCACGACTGTATTTTAAATCTTGTTTTCCCAAAACTTTGCCACTTCCACGGCGTTGTCGGTGGCAGCGCAGAGGTCACTTTGACTGCATGTTTTGGGACACAGAGGGCAGGATAGGAGGTGGATCATGGTTTGTGACATAGCTCCGCAACCACACCCTTCTGCCGTTGCGTCAAGGTAGCCCCATTTTACTAGGTTGGACTTACATCTTCCCACTTGTGTCCGGAGACGGTTCAGAGATTTCCAAGTGGGCCACGGAAGGTTACACCCTGCAGGGAGATGCTCCTTTGGTGGTATGGGTCAATAGTGGATGAGTTTGACACAGCAACATGGAGATTGGGACAAGCAAGGATAGGCCAATGTCGAACAGTGGATGAAGTTGGGCTGTGGATGATGATGATCCCCGTTGCGTATCAACAGGGTTTCTATTGTAAAAGTGCGCAGTGCTATACACCCGTACCCTGTTTCAAGTTAAACAAATATCAACTTTATTTTAATGAAAATTAAGTTGATTTCAGCGTGACTAGCACTATTGAAAAATGTATAAAAATGTTTGAAGTTATACAGTAAACTGAACTTTATGCGTATGGTATTTGTTTACATTTTTGGAAAATAAATCGCGAACGCAGATTACCAGATAGATCCGTGAATACAGATCTAAGCACAAAGGCTATGGAAGGACCCAGTAAACATATCAAAGGTCCGGATATGCTCTTGGAAGATATTCCGATTCCGAAAATGCATTAGAGGTCATTGTTATTAGTACTACAAATGGCTATTTCTTTTTAGCAAAAAACTGAAAAGCTAAAAACAAGGCCATTTTAAATTAAATAAAAGTTGGAAGCAGGCGGGACCCATACCATTTTTTTATTATATTTTCAAACTCAAATGGGTCCCGCCTGCTTCCAACTTTTATTTAATTTAAAATGGCCTTGTTTTTAGCTTTTCAGTTTTTTTTAAACTAATTTTTTTTACCGCAGTCGGGTTTTTTAGTTTTTTTAATTACTTGTTTTTTATTTCCAGCTTTTTAGTTTACAAATTTGAAAGATTTCGCAGACGATTTACTTATGTATTAATTATAATAGCTGACCCGTAAAGTCACTCAACAGGGAACAAGAAATAATTATTTTATTTAACGTGTTTTTTACGATTTGTCACTTCGAATTACTTTTAACCATATAAGTTGTATATATTTTTGTAATCACCTTTTAAAACCCTTAATTTTGATACTTCACTCGATGGTATTAGAAGAAGAAAAAATTTCGAACTCCACAATATGGCACCCTAAATCCGCCATTTTACTTTATTTTTGATTTTAATGTAGCCAGTGACACTCGCGCTACCAAGACAAATCTAAAGACGTATAATTTATTCAAATCCGTTCATTCGTTTAGAAGTTACGAGGGAACAAAGAATCGGACATACATACATACATACATACATACAGGTCAAACACATAACCCTCCTTTTGGGCTTCGCCGCAGTCGGGTAAAAAGGTGTTATAACATGTAACAGAAAGAGACGTGTTGCCAGTAAGTTCGCTGCACCGTTTTCTGAGGCTAATTCGATCCATTTTGAATTTATCTGAAAGAGTTTTTGAATGTTCTGTCTTGAAGTTTTTTGGTAACAATTGTTTTGATTCAAAACAGTGCCCATGTAGTTTCTTGCCCCGTTCTTCATCCGTCGGAACCTACTACGCTTTGGAATGGGCTAGAAATATTTTCATCTTTCTAACTGAGCGATTCTTAGACCATTAAAAATTACTAGGTTTAATTGAAATGAATTGGTTTGAGTATGAATTTGATTTACGATCAACGCCGCATCGAGGGACCAAGCCATATTGGTAACCTTTATGACACTTGTTATAAGTACTACGTTTAGTTGCAATTTGTAATGCATATGTGGGGGATTTTAAAACGGCTATTAAGTGTAAATGCGTGGTTTATGATCCATGTAATGATACCGGTAAAACTCAAAGACACGCAGGCCAAGATATGTTTGATATTGACATCAATAAATTCTTAATCACAAAACAAAAAATGTTGTTATTTTTTGTTAATAATTGTTGTTTTGTTATTGTAATATTTATGGTGTACTTATTAAAGAATATTCTATTCTATTCTAATGATAAAGTTGCTGCATAGATTACTGAGGATTCAAAAGATGGATGAATGATTTGTAGATACCGTTGAAGATTTAGAATGAGTCAGTCATAAGCTGAGTAGATAGAAGCTTATAGTTATCTGCTTTGATTTTGGGTAGGTAATTGTTAAATGCCATTCAACAAACGTGCCTAAAGTTCCCATAATATGTCTTTGGATGTATGAAGAGGTTCCGGGTTCACGAGAAGTTTTTGAACTACTGAACCATTATTAGAAAAAATACGGCTAACGGATCGGATTGTAAATACTAAAAAACATGGCAAGACGTCTCGCTTCTCTAATTCACCAAAACTAAATGAAAGGTAAAATATCATGGTAAGGTTTAAGGAAAGTTAAAGTGGCGTGACTACAAGTTACGCCACGTTATCTTTCCATCAATGAAATGAACCAACCAAGAAATGGGTGTCTCCCAAATTCCGCATCGCTTGATATATTCTTCAAACAGGAGTTAATACAAAACTGTACCGTTCAGCTGCATTTCTATCAAAATGAGCAGATCAATTCTTTTCAATTTAAAATTAACGGTCTTCACCACATTTGCGGTTAAATTCGCTTCAGAACGACTATCCCTTCCTTCCTTTATGACCTACTTATAGGCCATCTATCAGCCTTGCTATATCGCAGCCTACACAAATCAGTTGGTCAGCATTTCCATAGCAACACTTGATAACATTGCGAGGGCATTCTGGGCTGCATACTTGTACCATATTTGAATAGGCAAGGGAAGTGAGCTTTGAGTTTTGAATAGGGAGATATGGATACGTCACTTAGAGCTAATTTCATCAAAGAATCTGAACACGGTTTAGATGTGCTGATTGCGTCTAGTTGCATTGGTGAAATTCGCTCTTAGTCTTTTTAATGTCCCAAAAATAAACGAAAAGAAGTTCTCTTCTTTTCTTCATCGCTTCGCTCTTGATAGAGCGGCCGTGGTCAAGATAAATTATGTCCAATCGCAGGTGAAGTTGTTGGTCACCTCACGATCTCTCCATCTGGAAAAGAAGTAACTTTTGTTATTTAATGCAAGTCCTTTTGACCTTTATTCTGCAGGTCAATTTTTTTTTTATTTGCGCCTTTTGTTCTTCATCTTGACATTTAGCTACACCTGTGCAAATGTTTATTTCTACAGCAGTATATGTTCACACGGCACACCATTTTGCAGAAGAGTTTCCTTTTCATTATTCGACGAATCCCTATTTTCGAATCTTTTGGTAACAAATAACCGTATCTTATCAGATTTATCGTAATGGTGAGTTCCCCTAAACTGAACATTAATTAAAAAAAAAATATAGTCATAAATTCTTAGACGAGTCCGTCCAATCCAATATCCATCTCAATTCGCCATGATAACATATTCACCTTGTTTCTAACGTCTAAGAAATCAACCATGCACATATAGTACGCGGTAATAATCATTAATCACTTCATTAACTCCTTCCATTTTTGTATCTGTAGCTTTTTTCTTTATTTTTCTGGCCCTTTCAGCCTGCTATGTGTTATATCCAGCCTTGTTTTAAAATAATTAATATCTTGTGGATGTTCATCTGCATGCCCTTATTAGTTTTATCAATATACCGAGGTGCAAAGAGTTATAGTTATGTGTCGTGAGCTAGTGATTCTGTAAGAGAAATATATTGGTTTTAAATTATATTATAAGCATTCAGGGCCCGCTGCCATTTATAGAAAAGTTGTCTAATCAGTCTAAGTAAAGTTCACATGGATGATCCTTTTGGCGTGTGCTTCCTATCTCATTTCAATCGTTTAAGATTGTGTTGTTGTAAATATCATACTGTTACGAGCTTCGGGTTCGTGACAATAAAAACTGCCGATTTAATAACCAAAAATAACAATTTATTTTAAAACACTAATTACAACTCAAAACACTAATTAAAAGAACACAATCACACTACTGATCACTCTTAATTCGCACTTGAAGATCGCTTAGATGTTTTCGCTCTTGTCGCTTTATCCAAACTGTGTCGGTCGTCGCGCATCCCGGCCTTATATAGTGCCGCAGATAGTTCTAGAACCTTCCATTGTAGAAACATCTAGAATGTTCGAGTACATACCGGCCCCGACCGACTAGGTGTCGATAGTTCGAGAAAGTTCTACAAAGTTCTAGTATCGAATTTTCTAGAACGATCGTGACTCGACTAGTTCTGCTACTCGATACTAGATGGCGCTAGTGGTAACTAATGTCACCATGTACCAGGCATTAATTGTGGCGCGCAACACTGCCCCCTCCTAAGACATGCTCGTCCCGAGCATTATCAGCCCCATAATAACGCGCCAGTCGGTCCACATGGACGATCTTAGGAGTACCTCTTGCACCTTTCTGAATCCGGTAGGTTACGTCATTGATCTTTGTCACAATCCGGTACGGTCCGTCCCATTTAGCTTGAAGCTTAGGAGATTTCCCTTTGCTGCGGACTGGATTGTGCAACCACACTAGTGAACCTTCGTCGAACCCTTTATTGTTCATTTTGCGGTCATAACGGGTTTTCATCTTTTCAGACATTTGCTGGCCTGATTGTCTGACGTGCTCATAAATGTCATTCATTTTGTTCCGCAAGTCATTCGCATAATCGGTTATACTGCGTGGGGCATCAGGTGGTATTCCGGTGATCAGGTCTGCAGGCAGCCGTAATTCTCTTCCAAAGTTTGCGAAAGCTGGTGTCACCGATGTACTTTCGTGAACAGCGCTTCGATATGACAACAAAAACGGTTGTATGTGCTTGTCCCAATCTCGTTGCCGATTTTCCACAACTTTGGCTAGGTACCTCTCCAATGTCTGATTAAATCGTTCCACCATTCCATCCGACTGTGGGTGGTAAGAAGTTGTTCTGGTTTTATGAGTACCCATAACTCGACAAGTTTCCTGGAATATTTGTGACTCAAAATTCCTTCCTTGATCACTGTGAATCTCTAAAGGTACTCCAAAACGACAGAAGACTTCCTGAACTAATTTATCTGCAACTGTCGAAGCTTCTTGATTTGGAATGGCGAATACTTCCGGCCACTTGGTGAAGTAATCCATCACAACCATGAAATACTTGTTGCCACATTCACTTACCGGAAACGGCCCCGCAACGTCAAGGGCTATCCTCTCCCATGGTGCACCAACATTGTACAATTTCAATGCACCTCTACTGCGAGTCTGAGGTCCCTTTACAGCTGCACAACTTGTACATTTGCGACACCAGTCCTCGACATCGTCCCGACAGTGGACCCAGTAAAACCGTTCTCGTATCTTCAGTAGAGTCCGTTTTACTCCCAGATGACCTCCTGAACAACCATTATGGTACAGCTGTAGAACATCCGGTACTTGAGCTTTAGGGACAACCATTTGCAAATGACAGCTGTCTCCCCGAGCATTTTCCCATTTACGGCACAGGACTCCGTCCTGAATCACCAAGCTGTCCCATTGGGCCCAATAGCTTTTTGTGATCGAACTCATCGCTGAGACGTCACTCCACCTGGGCTTAGGAGCTCTGGCCTTCATCCACTCCAGAATCGGCTTGATGTCCGAATCTTCCTGCTGTGCACGTTGTAGGCTTTCCTTCCACTCGTTGCTGAGGTCTGTCTTGAGCATCCTCACAGGTACGACTTCTTTACTTTCTTGCCTAGTACAATGCTTGCAGTCTTCAGGACAAGGTCTTCTTGACAATGCATCTGCGTTGCCATGTGATTTCCCGCTGCGATGTTCGACTACAAAGTCGTATTCCTGCAGTAGCTCAATCCATCTCGCAACTTGTCCTTCTGGATTTTTGAACTGCAATAGCCATTTCAGTGCAGCATGGTCAGTTCGTACGTGGAATTTCCGCCCCAGAAGATATTTGCTAAAATGCTGCAATGACTTTACCACAGCAAGCAATTCCCGTCTCGTGACACAATAGTTCTTTTCCGGCTTTGACAGCGACTTGCTGAAGTACGCTATCACAACCTCTTGATCACCATTCCGTTGAGACAACACACCGCCAAGTCCTATGTCACTTGCGTCTGTGTCAATTATAAATTCCTTGCCCGCATCAGGGTACCCCAAAATAGGCGTTTTGCACAGACGGTCCTTTAGCTCCTGGAATGCGATGTCGCAACTTTCATCCCAGCAGAAATGACGCTTCTCTTCGGTTAGCTTATGCAGGGGTTTGGCTATGTCTGCAAAGTTCTTGACAAATCGCCGATAATAGGAGCACAAACCCAAAAATGCTCTGACCTGCGTCTTGTCTTTTGGAACTGGCCAATCCTTGACAGCGGCGATTTTCTCTGGATCCGTGCGGATACCTTCTTCAGACACTACATATCCCAAAAAGCTAACCTGTCGTTTGAATAGTGAACACTTCTTCGGACTTAACTTGAGGTTGGCACTCTGGATCTTCATGAGCACGCGTTCCAGGTTTTGAAGATGTTCTTCAAACGTGCGGCCTACGATGATGATGTCATCCAAGTAGACCAAACAGGCATCGCCAATTAGTCCAGTAAGTACAAGTTCCATCAACCTTTCAAAAGTTGCCGGAGCATTGCACAATCCAAACGGCATAACTTTAAATTGCCACAGACCCTTTCCTGTCGAGAATGCAGTTTTCTCCTTGTCCTTAGGGTCAATTTCGACTTGCCAGTAGCCACTTTTCAGGTCCAGCGTGCTAAACCACTTTACCCCAGTAAGCATGTCCAGCGTGTCATCAATTCTTGGCAAAGGATAGCTGTCCTTCTTTGTAACGTCGTTCAGACGACGATAGTCAACACAAAACCGCATGCTGCCGTCCTTCTTTCTTACCAGCACTACAGGTGAACACCATGGGCTAGATGAAGGTTCAATAACACCATCCTTCACCATTCCCTCAATCATGGTTTCCACTTCCTTTTCACGTGCTACCGGCAATCTCCTTGGCCGCTGACGGATAGGTAGTTCTTCTCCTGTGTTTATTTTGTGTTGAACTAAGCCAGTCTTCCCGATGTCAGCATCGTTTGACGAGAAAACATCGGCGTACTTGAGTAACATCTTCTTCGCCTTGACCATTTCATTTTGGGACAGAGCGCTGCGGCAGTCGTCTAAAAGTGTGGTCACTTTCGTTTGTGCATCCTTGCTGAGGGTCCCAGTCGATAGATATTGGCATCGACGTAACCAATCCACTTCCTCGCAAGTACCAACTAGTGTGCCTTTTTCTATAGTCTGTTCCTGATCACAAGGGTTCAGCACACGTATCCCTGAGATGTCGGTGGCTCTGACCAAAGTTCGTGCCACTTTCCATGGAAGGTCATTGTCTACCCTTTCCACGAGTACACAACGATGTGTTTGCCCAGGATTCCGAGGAAGATTAACCGGCACAATCGTTTCCGATCTCGGCGGTAGAACAATCTTCTTAAGGCTGTACACATTACCTGGCAACGCCCCTTCCACGAAAAGTTCCTCTTGTCCACATTTCAAAACACCTTGCTTGACGTCAATCTCGCAACAATTCTTCCTCATAAAGTCAAGGCCCAGGATGCAATCGTCCATTTTTTTTTTTTTTTTTTTTTTTTTTTTTTTTTTAATAATAATATCGTTTATTTATAAAAATGGTGCAGATTTACAATAACTTATCTTAAAAATTATAAAGAACACAGTTGCTCATTTGCCTGAACTAGGTAGGACCTGTGTTTCAGGCTAGAAAGGTGCTTAGAAATTTAAAATATATAATTAACAACTGAGAAAACTAATTATAAACTAACATTAACTTAAAAGACTAACATGTTTTATTTACAGACAACGAGTAATTCCTCAGTCTCACTGTATGATATGCTAAGTAAAAATTGCAGAATAACCTTTTTACAGTCGTAATTATTTAATTTATAGATACTTAATTTCTTATTTAATTTATTGTATAGAAATGGGCCTAAAAATGTATAAAATCTGTTTACAAAGACATATTTAGAAGATGCATTTGACTCGCATACAATATCCTTTCGTCTCTTATTAGTACTTTCAATGTTATATGAGAGCATGGTGTGCTGTTTTAATACCAAGTGCGTTATGAAAAGCTGGCGAACTGTCAGCACGTTACAGGATTTGTATAGCAGATCTGTAGGATAGAGAAAGGGATGGAAGTTTGCTACTTTTAAAATTGCTCTCTGTGCTCTTTCAAGAGGCAGTAAGTAAGTTTTAGGTGCTCCACCCCATGAAGTAATACAGTACTGTATTACAGATTGACCTAGGGCCAAGTAAACTTGTGACACCAATTTTTTATCTGCAATTGCTCGCAATTTTTTAAAAACAAAAATTAACCTGCGCACTCTTGTAACCAAACTGTCAATATGTGGTCTAAAAGAGAGCAACTCGTCTATTTGAACCCCTAGATATTTTATGTTACATGTTTTAAGGATAAAAGGACACTTACATGTGCTGACTGAGCGGAGTCCGCAACGATGGGCATACAGATGAGAGTTAGTAATATTTAAATGCGGTTTGCGGATGGAGAAGTGAATATATTTTGTCTTGTCGGCATTTAATGTTAGTAAGTTGCTTTGAAGCCAGTTAGACACAGTATTTAAACCTATTTGAGCATATTCGTACAATTCGGTATTTGTTTTAGCGGTGAATATTAACGCCGTGTCATCTGCATACGATATAATTTTGCCTTGATTAATATTTAAACTACACAAATCGTTAATATAAATCAGGAAAAGGGTGGGGCCCAAAATACTTCCCTGGGGAACACCAAAACCTGTGTTTTTTTTGCTCGTCGCTACTAATATTGTCAATTTTAACACATTGATAGCGATCGTCTAAGTAGTCAGCAAAAAGTTTCAGCGGCGTTCCCCTTATTCCTAAGGCCTCTAATTTGTACAAAAGCGTCGAAACGGAGACTGTATCAAAAGCCTTCGCCAGATCAAGGAAGATCCCCAGGGTCTGGTTTCCTCTACCAAGTTCTTCTGAGACATAATCTGTTAGACTGTGCACTGCATCGGCTGTGGATAATTTGGCTCTAAAACCAAATTGCGCAGATGATAAGAGTTCATTTTTCTCTAGATAGTTAATTAGTCTACTGTTTATAATTTTTTCTAGTATTTTAGATATTGAGGGGAGTAGTGATATTGGCCGATAATTGTTCACTAGGTCTTTGTTTCCGGATTTGAAGATAGGGATTACAATTGCTTTTTTTAGACATTTAGGGAAAATGCCTTCAGAAAAACACATACGAAAAATATGTGTTAAGGGAGGTACAAGGATATGCTTAAAGTGTTTGAGGGTCTTATTGCTAATGTTATCCCATCCAACAGCACAGTCATCTTTTAGTCCACAGATTATTCGGGTAATTTCGTCTTCGTCGGTGTCTAGCAAGGCAAAAGATTTTAGGGTACATCTATTTCCACACTTTTGGGAAGAAGGTTGAGCACAGTCAGGTTTTGGAATCTGCTCAGCAAGAGTTTTCCCAACATTTACGAAAAAATTATTCACTTCGTTGGCTGACAGGATAGGTGAAGGATTAGAAAGCAGTAAACTTGAATTTGATTCGCGCTGTTTTGACATATAGGTGACGTTTTTGATATGTTTCCAAAGTTGCTTGCTATTGTTTCCCGCTCTATTTAATTCATTTTTATCGTAATTTCTCTTTAAGTTCTTTAGGAGCTTGTTACAAAAATTCCTGTATCTGGTATAGGTGACTTTAGTGACGAGATTTTCTGGGTCCCTCCTATATCTTTGATGAAGTTTGTCTCTCTGTCTTATGCACCGAATTAGGCCAGGAGTAATCCAAGGTTTAATATTATAATTTTTCTTGTTTACTGTAATAACGGTGGTGTTTTGTAATATAGCTGATTGAACATGTTTTATTAAGTACGATAAAGCAAAATTAGCGTCAGGTGTATTGAAAACTGGGCTAAAATCAATGTTGCATAAATCATATTCAAGTTTGTTTGTGTTTAGTTGCGTTTTTGTCTGCGGGCGATTTTGCTTAGGCAGCGTTAAGTTAAGGGTCAGTAAAACTGCGTGATGGTCGGTAATTGTAGAGTTAGTAACAAGCGTAATAAACGAAAAATTGGATTTAATTATCATATGATCGAGGCAGGAACCGCTTTGATGAGTAGGCAGTGTATGTGCGGACAGAAAACCGTGGAATGAGCAGATATTAAGGTAGTCTTGAATCCCTGCATTGGAGTTATCCGAGTTAATGTTTATATTTATATCACCTGTTAGTATAACATTCTTAAAAGTGGATACTGCTTGAAAAATTTGGTTTAAGGAAGCATGAAAAGCATCTAAGTTTCTAGCAGAGGGGGATCTATATATAGCAATTATTGCTGCGGTTGTACCAATTTTGATAATCAAGCAATTACTCTTACAGTCGTGTAGATTGGGTTCCTCGACTGTGACCATTAAAGAGTCTTTTGAATAGACAACCACACCATCATTTTGATTGTTGTTGATTCTGGTAAAAGATACGTTGTACCCTGGTATTACTGGGAGGTTATCCTGGCGATTAGATAACCAGCACTCGGTTAGTATTATTAAATCACAATTAAAATTAAGTCTACGAAGAAAAATGTTAAAGCTATCCATGTTCTTATAGATACTACGAATATTTTGGGTTAATATGGTTAGTGACTTTTGATACACGGAAAGATATTGTCTGCAGTCCTCAACCTTACATGACTTTGAAACAGTTTGAAAACTATTATCTATGTCCGTAATTAAGGTACTATCCATAGTATATTAACAATTAAAATAAAAAGTAGTCTAAAATAAAAACAGATATGTGGCGCTCTTAGGCGCCTTCATAGTCGATTGAGTTGATGTACCTGTTTTCGGCAGACTTTTTAGCTGGACAATCCAGATCTCCCGTTTTGTGGCTCGCTGGTTTTTTGAAGCGCAGACATGTTGCACATTTTGGCGCTTCTGCTTTCTTTGTGCAGTCTTGAATGGTGTGCCCTTCTTCACCGCAATGACCACACGTAGGGGCAGTGGCTTTGCAGAACTTGGCTGCGTGGCCGTACTGCTGGCACTTATAACATCTGGTTACCAGAGTGAAGTCACGTACTGGACAGGACGTCCAATTAATAAATAGTCGTTCCTGGGTGATCATGACCTTCCTAATGACGGCTGGAACTTCTAGTATATAATTGCAGTTTTCAGTATCTTTTCTACCAGATTTGTGGCTTAGTTTGATTGAGGTCATAAAAGTATCTCGGGACATAGTAGGCAGTTTGTCAGCTAAATTTTGATCATAAAGACATTTAAAGACCTCATTTTCCGTCATAGATGTGGGCACTCCAATTACTACAATGCGAGGTTTGCGCTTTCGGGGTTCGTCGACGGTAAGCTCTGACGAAGCAGTTTGGACTGTTTGCTTGAGCTTGTCCAGGTCATCTTTAGTCTCCGTGCTGATTATGAGACCTCCTTTTCCGATTTTGCGTACGCCTCGTACTTTCAGCTTCATTTCACCTGGGCATATTATGTTTTGGACCATGTTCCTGGTTTCGTCACTGGTCTTTGAGTTGTCACATGGAAAAATTGCCACGGAGCTCAGTTGGTTTGGGCGAACAAAATTGTTGGATCCCTTCTTCACCATATCGGCAAAAGACTTATCACTCCTCCCTGCTCCTTGCTTCGTACAGGACTCCTGAATGGTGCGGTTCATCTCAGTAAGACAGTCCGCTAGGTCTCGAGCTTCAGTCATGCTTTTAAGAGAGGTATGCGTTTGTATGGCACTTGATTTCAACGACTGGTAACGCACGGCCATCTGAGAAACTCCATATCCAACTTTTCGGCAAAGATTGCTGATTCTTAACTTCTGGTCCGAATTGAGTTTTCCTTCATTAGCAGTGGCACAGACTTCATTCAAGCATTGTTCAATGGACCCCAACCAGTTCTGGATTTCCGGAGTGGGGATAGGTTCAGCTGGGTCCACAGCCACTTCTTGGTTCTGCTTAGGTTGTTGAGGTGATCTTGGTGTTGGTGTCGATGGGGGACTGCGCGGAGTCAACCCGCTCCGAGGAAAGGGGCTGCCGTCCATATTTCAGATTATAAAAATTGTATATTATTATAATCTATTCAGAATTTCAGATCATCTTTAACATCATTTGATGTATAAAACACACTAGTACACTATAAAACTGGGTCAGTATTTATGCAAACTGTGTTAATTTATTTATTTTTTATAATGCATTGATGTGCACGTCTGTATGCGTTGACCGATCAAGCAAATGTCATTATATCGGCCACGATGACATTATGCAGGTAGATTCTGTTGCCTAGCTTCAACTCCATCTTCTTCTCTCCATGGACGGGTATGCGCTGACCGGTGGCTGTTACCAAATTAATGCGTTCCCGGTTGTATGCGGAGTCCCCAAGGGACCGACTTGTAAGTTGGGAACTGACAACCGTGCGAGAAGCTCCCGTATCTATGGTCAGCTTACACGGCGTTCCGTTGACCGCGCCCTTGATGATTAGGCTGTTCCCGTCTTGGGTTTGTGTGATCGAAACCCTTGGGGCTCTTTGAACATCAGCCAGCACCCGCCCCGCAGTCCTGGCTATTACTCGTTTCCCTGCTGCTGATGCTGGGCGGTGCTGTTAGCCGCACTGCCCTCTGGAGATCGGCCGTCTTCTCTTTCTGCAGTTCGCTTAGGGCAACTGGATCGAAGGTGGCCCTTTTCCCCACAGCCGTAGCACCTAGGGCTGTATCCTTTATTGCGGTCGCGAACTGTAGCCGCTGCAACCTCCCTGACGCGATGGGAACGATGATCCTGCCGCACAGCTTCCACTTCCAGTGCATGGGCCAAGGCGTCCTTAAGCGTCCCGTGGTGACCGAGCCTCACAGCAGCTCTAACTTCAAGGTCGCGGATGCCGTCGATGAATGCCTGCACCAGGTTCCCATCAATAAGCGCAGGTACAGACTGGTACGCTTTACGAACCAGCTTCTCCACTTCAAGGGCCCACTGCTGCAGGTTTTCATTACTGCGTTGCACGCGATCCTTGAGCTGCGCACGAAACACGTGTTCCAGGTGAGCGTCGCCATACCGAGCCTCCAATGCCTCAAGGAGCTGCTCGTAAGTCACTTCCTTGCCGAGAGCTTCCAGAACGGTTAAGGCCTGGTCGCGCAGGCCTAGGGTGAGGGCAGTCATGGCCTGACTTTTATTCCACCCGTTCGCCTTCATGACAGCCTCAAACTGGATTTTGTAAGCCGACCAGGAAGAAGTTCCGTCGAACGGTGGCACTTTGAATCCACGTAGCGAAGGTGTTGTAGCTACGGGAGCTGCGATTCCATCCAGCGTTTTCTTCACGTCAGCCATCACGTTGTCGACCCGATTATTCACTTGGTCGATTCGGGTTTCAGCTTCCGACAGGCGGTTGTCATATCGAGCAACCTTATCCTTCACCTCCTTCATGTCTTTCCCGAAGGTAGCGTGAAGGTCCTTTATAAGGAGCATCTGCTCTTCCTGGCGGAGCACCTGTTCCTCCTTATCACGTTGGAGCTGTTCTTCCAACCGACGAGCCTGTTCCTTCCTGTCCCGCTGGAGCTGTTCTTCCAACCGACGAGCCTGTTCCTCCTGTCGGCAGACCTGTTCCTCCTTATCACGCTGGAGCTGTTCTTCCAGCCGACGCGCCTGTTCCTCCTGACGGCGGGACTGCTCCTCCTGTCGGCGAGCCTGTTCCTCCTGTCGACGAGCCTGCTCCTGCAGCATCATCATCAGAGCAGCAAAATCTGGTGCTGATGATGCTGGAGCAGCTGTGGACGGGCCAGCCTCCGTGGTCGGTAGTTGGCCTTCCGACCCCAGTGGCGTTGCTCCACCAAATCGCCTCTGGTCCGTCTCCTGCTGACGTTGACTCCGGGTACGGATACCCTCCGTGTCGTCTTTGGGTAAAATCGGCATAATCCTTGCTTCTGACACCAATTGTTACGAGCTTCGGGTTCGTGACAATAAAAACTGCCGATTTAATAACCAAAAATAACAATTTATTTTAAAACACTAATTACAACTCAAAACACTAATTAAAAGAACACAATCACACTACTGATCACTCTTAATTCGCACTTGAAGATCGCTTAGATGTTTTCGCTCTTGTCGCTTTATCCAAACTGTGTCGGTCGTCGCGCATCCCGGCCTTATATAGTGCCGCAGATAGTTCTAGAACCTTCCATTGTAGAAACATCTAGAATGTTCGAGTACATACCGGCCCCGACCGACTAGGTGTCGATAGTTCGAGAAAGTTCTACAAAGTTCTAGTATCGAATTTTCTAGAACGATCGTGACTCGACTAGTTCTGCTACTCGATACTAGATGGCGCTAGTGGTAACTAATGTCACCATGTACCAGGCATTAATTGTGGCGCGCAACAATACGATCGCCTCCTAATGTGGAAACTTGAACCCATTTTCCCATGGGTTTAGTAGAAGTGCCACGATATGGGCGATTTGTGTTTAGAAACTTGCCTTATTCCGAATAAATTCCGATAAATACAAATTTGATCCAACGACCACTTCAGCTCTTTGATCTCTTTTACAAAATAATATAGCCATTAGTAATCTGGCGCCGCCGTTGGTGTCAAAGCTGCTCACTTATTGGTAACATTAATAAACTTATTTGTGTCTGACTCAGAGACTGACATCTGGCCTTCCATAGAATTGTGACATCACTCGCGAATCACGTTTCGAGAGTGACTTGAATTGGAAATAATTGTAAAGGAAAATATGCTTGTCCTAGATTTTATTTAGGTCATATTGCAGATGATATTGTTTGAGGAAAATGTGTGGGATTCGTAGTATTTTACTGGGTTAGGATATAATTGATGTTGTGCTAAAATAGGCACATCTTTCATAGTAATTCCTAACTTCCTAGAAGGGGAGTAAGGAAAGACTAATTCATATGTAAATTCAATAAAAAAGTATAAACATGATTCCAGGACTTAGGCCATGTGTTTGCATCTTTAGACAAGACGACCATTTACGCGATGATCATCTATCATCTACAATTTAAGTAACTTCATGAGAAAGTATGGAATTATTATTTAGCAGCAGTATTTAGCACGAGAAAAGTAGACTCTAAACTAAAAGAAACCAGGAAAACGATGGGGTTTATAAAATAACATATCAAAGTAATTATTAGGTTAGACAACATGTGTTGATTTATAATATAGGTAATAAAAATACCTACACGCGCTCGGTATACATACGTTACATAAATTAGCAGTGACCAAGGAAAATGTGTTATTAACCTGTCAGATGTCATTTGTTTCTCTAGAACATTATGCATTATTACCTACTGTTGATCGCTGTTTATGGGTAATAGCCTCCTGATTCCTTAGTAATAGCTTGATTAATTCGTTATAAGGATCTTTATTAGGTCTTGCATGTAGTGCTAGTTGATCATGATTATGGAAACTGTTACTTTTTGTCTTCTTCATAGTTTTTCTTGATCGGATCAATGGCATCTACTGCTTCAATTGCAGTTTCTTTTTTCAATAGTAGGTTCAACCCTTTTTTAATACGGAGGGTTGAGGAACATGTCGTGGGGATAGTTTTGAGTATGAATGAGGATGTCTTTAAGAGTAGGTTAAGACCAAAGAAACGATGGATGGATTGAGTGAAAGATGATATATACAGTTAGAAAGGGGGCGAGATGACGACTAATAGAGAAGTCTGGAAGAAAAAGACTGATGTTGCGCTGACCCCAAATAATTTGGGATAAAGGCAAGAGAATGATGATGCGGTGCATCCCCTTTATCAAAGATGACTGAAACTTGATCGTATTTTAACCCGCATAAGTTTCAGGATTTAGGGTTTTGTTTTATAATTACACATTCATATTTTATTCTTATTAATATTGTAATTGCTTCAAACGATATTAATCTTTGTACTCTTCTTGTTACAGGTAATTACGGAGTATTCCAGATGCAACTTGGGGTTATACTATTAGAAGTAGCCTTAAAAGATTACGGTAAAATGTGAATATTGTCAAGGAAGTATATGCTAACATCATCAAACTTGGCATAAGGATGAATGTTTTTCACAATGCTAGTGTTTATGGCAGTGTTTTGCTGCAAAAGAAGCAGCGTTTACGGTAACACAGAGGCACGTAATGGTTCTGTTTCACATGAAAATTCCAAAACAAAAGAAATTTTTTTTTCTTCGGACTAAACATCTTCATCGGAATGCAACATCATTCTAATTTGATTTCGACTAAACCGTTGCATCAAGGTGATATCTCAAAAGTTAATCAAAGGATTACCTGGAATCCATTTTGTATATTTTTAGCCGAGGCACGTTATGTTTTAGATTTTTTTTCGGGCCATCGTTGTTTCGACAGCTTCGGTGTTTTGATATTTATTGGATGTTTCGAGTTATTTCTCTAGATTATAGTGTCTGGTATATAAAGAGGAACAAAAAACAATACAACAAGTTCTTCAGCTTGTTAGTGAAGAACTGGCTTCTTAAAGGTTTTTGCGATTTTTGGTATTTCATCAGTAATGTCTGGTTTAGTCATAAACAATATCTCTCTCCTTAAACACCATTTTTTTGTTCTTTGTACTTGTTTCATGATTATTATTGTATATTTTTATAGATAAGTATAATATGTTTTAGGTAAGTATGTATTTATTGTATACTTAAATATGTATATGGTACACCACAGACTTCCTTCAGTATTGTCTCTCCTTCTCTCTTAATCCATCA
This sequence comes from Oligia fasciuncula, assembly GCA_963082905.1. Lineage (NCBI taxonomy): Eukaryota > Metazoa > Arthropoda > Insecta > Lepidoptera > Noctuidae > Oligia > Oligia fasciuncula. The sequence goes on from OY720408.1 coordinate 13,187,124, forward strand.
AAAGGTTGTCTTTAAAAGATCCTTTCTAGCAATAAGACCGCCCATTGTGTCACCCTTTGTAAAAAAATTACATTTATCTCTGTAATCTTTATGGTGAACATAATAAAGAGTATTTTCTATCTATCGGTCTATATATTTAGTCTAATTTGTGTTTTGATCTTCTAAACGTACCCTTTAGAACACTTGAATGATTTGCTTTTATGATTAGCAATTCATCATGTTTGCAAGCGGGAGTTATAAAAGCAAAACCTACTACATTATCTTTGATTTATTATGGTAAAATATATCATTATTTACCTCTTCAGCTTCCACACAGCTCCCCCCAGAGTTCATTATGTTTTTATATTTCTTTCTAACAACTAACGCACTAAAGGGGCCGGCGAACTACGCATGCTAATGCGTAGTTCATACAAACGTAATACCAAAATAATTTATAAATCAAACATATTCATATGGTAGTGTGTATTTATTCCGATTGGATTACAGAATATTAGGTTCCCAAATATATATTCTGAAAGGACTCTGATATAAAGACGAGATATGAGGAATTTCAAATTTCTATAGAAAACTTATTTTTCTCATAACTCGTCTTTAAATCAGTGTCCATTCAAAATATATATTTGCTATTTACTAGCTCTGTCGGACACGAAGCCAGGTGAGACAGCGTGCTTTGTGGCCATATCCACGAGCGAGTTCGAGCTCGCGACTAGTTTACTCATAATATTCTTCTTTCTCCTAGCTTTATCCTGGCTGCCGCCAATCTTTATAAACATTTGTATGTTATTAAATATTATGGCTTTGAGAGTCAGTATCTACATATTTCCAGACTGAATCATCCATGTTAGTAATTGCAACACATCCTGGTGCTTTCTCAATGAGCAAGGGGAAAGTTGCAAGAATTTTTCATGTTTTATGGAATTTTATCATGTATTCCCAATCGAGTTCGGTTTATTTTTCCTTGTCCATGTGGTATACTGTAAAGTTTTCCCGGTCGAATTTTACAATGGGTAGTCTTTTGTCTTATTTCTTGGCATGCTCCCTAATCTGAATTGCCAGACAAAACTTCGTCTTGGTAACTTAGTTGCGTTCCACTCTATTTCTTTGGAATATTGCCTAATAATTGGGAATAAGTTTAGCTTATATCCCATTGAACTAAATCCCGTTATTGATAAACTTTGTTGGAGAAACAGTGTAATGTGTGCTCTTAATAATCCTTTGGAGATTTCCTTTGTCTGTTGTACTTGTAGCCAGCACCCTAATTACGTAACACACTATTAACCACAATCTGAATAATTTTGAAGGATATTGCTGATCCATTGCTTCAAATGATCGAAAAGTTTGTCTGCTCAATAACGTAAATAACGCAATGAATGTTGTCGAACTGTCAAAATGAAAGCGATTCCTACTGTTAGTGTGTTACACAACTACCCATGTATTGCCCTGTGAATTAAAGACGCGCAACCCTGATTCTATCTTTGCGGAGTTTATACTTTTAATAAAGCAATGGGATACTATTAAAAATCCATGTTTTATAACTTCTGCTCGCGATTTCGTCCGCGTAAAATTTCTGATACCGACACCGCGTCGCATCGCATCGTGCCTGCCCGCGCCTGCCCGCGCTATTACTTTGTTTTCAATTACTTTTCTTTTTGCTCGGCACCTAGTTAATGTTAAATAGCCTTCATAATTTGGCTATCAAAAACAAAAATATTTTTTTAAATCCGATGGAAAGCTCAGAGTTTAGCTCCTTCAAACAAACAAATTCTTCAGCTTTATTATTAGTATACATAGATACCAAAATACCTGTTGCAGCAACAAATAACCCAGTAACAGATCACAACCATCAATCTGATCACGCAAAAATCATTATTAACAATACTACAAGATTACATAATCTTACAAATGAAGCCAAAGTAATTGCAGTGTGGGCAGAATTGCCAAGAATGAGGCTAAACGTTACAGAGAAAGAATCAACCTTGACTTTAGTGCAGGTAAACTGTCAATGTAATACAACCTATGAAGAATAATTACCGAGTTTTTATCAACCCACGCTACTGAGTCATTGGAGTCTGTATTGCTATATGCGAATTTAAAAATCACAAGATTTTGATGAAATTTTAGATTTGTGTGATGGTATAGTAGATTTACTGCTGAGATTCGAAGTGATTACAGTTTTTAAAGGAAAAATTCAAGCAAAGACACGTATATGGGGTGACTTGTAATTTTACCTAATATTTCCAGGACCTGATAGTAGGCTTTTCTCGAATCCCATGATTTTTTTCCTAGGTTTTAAGTATGGGGTGCTTAATTGTTGCAAATGGGTGACGCTATCACGTCCTGGAAGGACACGTCAAAATATACGTAAGTCACCCTGTGTATTTCTACAGGAACCAAGTTTCCATCAATTTTGATTCAATTGCATTTAATCTGCCAGTACAAGCTACAATTTGGAAAACGTCATTAACATACCAAATGGTGAAAGCTGTGAAAAGTTTTCGCGATATGGTTTGACAATTCTTCATTGCAAAATGGTATCGCTAAAGGAATGGGCCTTCTATTTGGAGCAAACAGAACTAATGATTATCAATATGATCAAGATTTTTACGGAATGTGTCTCCCCAATACTTCTGGTTTTTGGATGTTTGTCTAGTTTGACATTCATTTGTTTGAGTCAATTCTATAGTTCCTTGAATTTGCGAGTTCCGGATTCCATTCTAATAAATCTATGCATAAAATATTCATAGATCATGTTAATGATTAATTAAATTCTGCATTATACGCCGGATTGACTATTAAGAAATAATCTATTGATGTTATTTATTTTTGATTCTTTTAAGTTATGCGTCTGGTTCCCCTGAGTTACGTTTCATGGTTCTGGTTAAGTGGAACCCCATAACTCAGAAAAAACTATTTCCCCAGCTTTCATCTATTTTTATTTTTGTGCTCATCAATCCTTCCCAGTTACTCCCAATTTATATCTTCAAACGGCTTAACAACCGTTTTCGGAATTCAGTCCAAATGTTGCCCGAAACTTCAATATAAACGTGGAAACTAAAAATAGTCGGATTCGGAGGAAATTGTTGTAGCAACACACTCAAGCAATGGTCGGCACGGTCGGCCGCTACCAAGTTTGTATTGAGCCTTCCATTCAAGCCTTTGTCGCACACAAGCACGGAAATACTTGCACACTCACACAGATAAACCAAGCGAGTTTGACAGTTCGCGGCAGCCGCATCAGTTGGCCGATGCTCGGCGTCGCGGTACGATCGCTCACCGCCGCCATCTTGAATTTACGAAACGCGGACTATTTTTTTAATAAAAATAAACTAAACGTGTCAACTGTGTAAGTGTGTGCTATTTGCTAACGTTCTTGTGGAGGTTTTAATTTCGAATTTGTTTCGGATACGACCAGAAACGACGAGGATTTTGGTATTCACCATAAAGTTCTTTTTTTAACGTGGCATGGACCGGTGTTATGTAAATTGCAAAATAATTATCGGGGAATCGATATATGTATAGTATTTTATGTACTAAGGTGTTGATCACGGTGGATTTGTCCAGGTTTGTCTGTGCTCCGACATTTTTTAAATAGTTTGTGGGTGACGTCCCGCCAAAATGTAGGTTACAGCTAAAAGACTTTAACGCACGTTGCGTTGCCGATTGTTTAAACCCAATTAGATTTATTAAAATTCCAAGAAAATACATAAATATTTTTAGCAATTGCCTATTTCACGATAACATGATTAATTTAAGTCGTTATTTTTCATCTCCTGATCAGTATTATTATTTGAATTTATTATTATTTTAATAGCCTATATTGTGTCCCACTGCTGGCCCAAGGCCTCCACTTTTTCTTCCAAACCTGCCTGTCTTGTGCGATCTCTGGCCATGTTGGCCCTACAAACATTAATCAGAGGGGAAATTATCATAATTTTGAGAATGTTTACAGTCTGATCTCAGTCTCAATCTGTCAAAAATACCTCTAATTTCCATTGACATATATATTACTAGCGTAAGGACCGGGCTAACGGCGCGACTAAATGGCACCAACACGCTGGCCCTAAAATGACGGTTTTAGGGCCAACGCGACTCAGTTGACAGTGGTGCGCGCGAACTTCGAATTTCGAACGAAGAACTTCTATGTAAAATGTTCAGACGGGCGTATCCTTACTTTTGAAATCATTGCTAATTTCCCTAAATTTTGACAAGTTTTTGACATTTATTGTCGCTAAGATAAGATTGCGATTGGATTTTGAACCTTTTTAATTACGGGATTTGGCTTTCTGATCGTCACACCACCTTCGCCGAGGTTTACCTCTCTCTATGGTTATTATTATCATAAATACGTAGGTACTTACTAAACACCTAGTTATACCCGAAGGTGATACCAGCTATGCATTTCCGATATTATTCCTCTATTTTCAATAATAATTCTACTAACAATGATGTCATTGGCATTGTGTACTATTGTAACAATATGCGAATTAATAGGAAAAATTACTAAGTATATAATATTTATGAAAATAAATGTCATGTTACATATTATTATTCTTACCAAGGTAAATATTTATACATATTACGTCGGTTAATCCAATGAGACTCACGTTTTTGCTTTTGTCATTCTAGTTTACATCGATACATAATAAAAAAAAACGACACAAAATGATTACTGATTCCCTTTGTTAGGTATTTCTACCTTATTTTGCGACAGTTGTTAATGATTCGTAATTTTGAAACAAATTGTCATCAATACAAAGTTTGTAAACAAACGTTAAAAGGAATCGTACAAATCTTAGTTTGTAGGTTCGACTCAAAACATTGTCCTAATATTCGGAATAAATCTACCTTCATTTTCACTCACCAGTGATGTTTTCAATAACATTCCTCTGAGCAAGTATAACAAACGATTCACAAAAAAAAAATATTGTCTATGAACCACTCTTCTGTTGAACTTTTTTTACTGAGTCTATTATTTTCGGCTTAGATGAATCAGACGTTGTAACAAGCTAACGAACGGTAAAAAACCTTCTGGCATTTACAATTTTTAATTATTCGATTTATTATGCTTTGACGATATATTAAAAAAAACATAAATAAATTTATATTAAAAACAAATTCTTTGTGAAGGTTGTCACGGTTAAGGTTGATCAAACTAATGTAATCATAAAAAAAAATCAACAATGCGCTTAAATTAAGCCTTGTCCGTCAAAAATCCACTCTAGCGCAAGGTTACGCCAAGGATTATAATGACGTCACATGCCCCAAAAATCCTAAGGCTTATTCTTTTTCTCTTTTTAGATCGGTTAGGATCCAAACATCGTTTTTATACACCTGACTCACAGATAACGTCATAACGTTTGTCATGACTATGACAAAATTCTTACACTAGTATACTTTCAGAGGAAACCCAACCTTACGTTTTAGGTAATAATGATCTTCGTACCGTTTGTGTATGTACAATGTTTCTACATGTTAAAATGGTAAGCAAATACTGTAATAGGATACACAGTTTTGATACGATGATAGATCATTTAGCGTGTGAACGTAAAGATGAGATAAGTCTTGTGCAGACGAAAAACATTGACATAATGAGAGTAGTTGTGGCTTATTGGTAACGGCCACGACTTACGATTTGTAGGTTCGAACCCAGACAGGAGCTTTACTTTGTGTAAATTATTTCATCACCACTGCTCTCAAAACGGTGAAGGTAAACATCGTGAGGAAACCGGCAGGATCTAGAACCAAAAATTCGAAGACATGATTGTGACACCTACCAACCCGCATTGGGCCCGCGTGGTGGATCACAGCCCACTCCCTGTCGAAGAGAGGAGGCCTGGCCTGTGCCCCAGCAGTGAGAACGTTATAGGCTGATTAGGAGACTGAAAATATTTATACTTCTTCTTCGTCGTGTTGATAGCACGACAGTGAACTAGGTAGATCTTCTTGGCCCAAAACTTCGCCAATTCCACGGCATCGTCGGTGGCAGCGGCAGACGTCGCTATGATATGACTGCATTTTTTGGGGCACAGAGGATATGCAACTGATGTATTTGTAATTCTCCCTTTTACCGAGAGGAGGCCTGTGTCCCAGCAGTGGGAACATTATAGGCTGATTATGGTATGGTGGTGGTATTTGTAATAGTTGTTGTACAATTGATAATAGTGTTGCTTCTATTGTTGTAGATCGGTGGAAACAAAAACCAGTATAAGCTGATTTCCTAGCACACTGTAATTCTATTGAAACTCTTTTCTACGCTAAGGCAGCTCAAGGTCAAATTGTTACCACTGATTTGCGGCTATTTTTTCGACTGACTGACTACCTCAATAAGAGTAAGGAAAATATTACGCAAACAATGTCAAGGAAAACTGGTTGAAATACGCAAATAAGTTTAGATTACCGCGAATAACATACATGCAGAATGAAAAAAAACTGTACCTACTACATTTAGGCACCAAAATATAGTAGTTTAGGAATTTAAAAAAGTACAAAGTGTAAGGGACTTCCCCCGGTATCCTCTGTCTGTTGATAAATAACTTATTCAATGCAAAATTTTAACAAAAATACAAACATCAAACTACATTATTTAAGTGTACTCACCACATTTTTAACAGCTTCTGTTTTCCTAGAAAAATTCTATCTATTAACAGCTATTAAATTCAAAAGTGGTTCAGTCAGAACACTCCCTTAGATTGCTATCGAGATAATTTCCGATTGGCTAATCCAGTTCAATTTGGCGAGACCTGTTCCACTAGTTTGAAATAACGTTTATTTCTGTCTACCACTCACTTGGCTTTGCCTTTCACACTGATAAACTGTAGAATTAATCTGGTTCTCATCCTACGCATATCCTTAAAACTAGAAACTACTGTTGTTTCAGCAAAGAAACGAAGGGTTAGCAGATTGTCAGTACCATTTTCTATTATTTAGGCCTTACCTATAATAACGTGGCCACTTATCCGGATCTAAAAACAAAAGAAGGTGCAAGATATAGGAAATATAGGACCATTTTGAATTTATGCAAGCCTGGTACTTTTTCTTACGATGCTCAAAACATGGACCAAGACCATCTTGAATTCAACTCACAAATAAAATAGTATCGAATGCATACAAATTCATTTGAAAAATAAATAAATAAAAACGTCAGTGAATTCACAAAACATGCAGAATATAAAATGCTATCTTTAGATAAGATTTAACTCAGATATATTGAGGCGGAACTTATTTGACGTAATACTGATGATACGAGTGATATTTATAACAAACATGACTACTAAAGTTTATTTAATGATGTCAAGTTTGTAGTTGTTCAAGGACGAGTCAGTATTTGATGTTTTCCTAAGTATTTGTAATCAATGCGTAATATGAAACGAGTTCTAGATAAATTCCGTCTATCTTCTTGACTTGTGTGGCGCCATCTTGAAAACGACTGATTTGATTTTGGTGCGAATTTTACGAAATGCAAAACAGTTTCATTAAATTCGCACCGGTTATTGTGGGACGTAAAACAATAGAACAGACATTTTGTTAGGTAAAGAAATTCAGAGAATAAATAAATGAAGTCGATGATCTAAAAACTAACGGTAAATAAATAAAAGAAGAAGCAAATAAGAAAGTTCAGACTATGACGAAGCATGTATCGGTTAAAATATTGAAATACAATTAGCCTCAGTTAATTTCAAACGCGACGGCTGTAGAGGTGTCACAATGGAATATGTTGACGCTTGTCACTCACTAGGGCTGGTATTAAACTAAACATGAATTAATTACATTGGCTAACTGTTATGTATTTTGTAAAATATGTTAATATATGGCGAAAAAAAGGATGAATACTGAGATGTCGGCTGATAGTAGAGATGACGTATGGATGAAGAAAGAAGACATCATCCCAAATAAATAGGGAATTTGGGATGAGGGTAGGACAATGGTGAAATTGGTGATAAAACAAGTAATGTTAGCACTATAGGAAATGATGAGCAGTATACTGAAGCCGAGTTGGTAGTTGGAAAGACTATTTATCGAAAAACTAGTGAAATCATATATTTTCTGCTAGTAGCGTTCGTTATTATTATATGCATATATTGAGTTTGGGCTCAAAATTAGTATTATTATTTATAAAGTCTACATGATTGTGCACGACATTCAAAAATGACGTTCATAATTTAAAATGCATTTCAATTAGACTTCATCTAACTACATTAAATTGACGACATGTATCATCATAAATTCTGAATAAGATGTTTCAATTTTATCTAAATCAGTTTTTATTTTTAGAGTTATTTGCTTATGAGGTTCAGTGGCAACCATATCTGCTACATCCTCTCACTCCGAATAAATTACTGGAGGGCTTCGACCAACTGTTTTAATGTCGGTTCTACAATACGTTTTAGATTTCACCTGCATTATCGTATTTGCTAAAATTTTAGTTTCTCTAGTTTATGTAGCATAAATGTTTCAACAAGCTTATGACAGGATGTAGATAAATTAGTATTTGGTAGAAAGCACGCCAGCAGTTTCCTCTTGAGAATTAAAACCACATCCTAAGTGCCAATTTCACCAACGAAACTGAACGCGAGCAGTGATGAGCGACATCTGTGTTCAAAAGCTGTCAGTGTCACCTTCATTCCACCCACGAAAATGATGACATGGACAGCTCTTGAACGCGTATTAGATGTGCTGATCGCGTTCAATTTCATTGGTGAAATCCGTACTTAGGTAATCATAGTGCATGGGGTTCCCCATCACGCAGAACGCCAAGTCTCTGAGTAACTACATACCTATCTAAGCAAGAATTGCCATAAAATTATTACTAGTAAAAAATCAGGTTTCAGATATAAAAGCAACCAAGTGTAACCCTTTTACACACCATAATGATACGATAATCAGTTTTCGCATGTCAGTCTCCCATCTCGACGTAGGAAAGTATGGCAGAACTATGGAAAACTTCCCACGTGCCTTACTCGTGGCATAAAAAAGAAAGTTAGGTAATAAAGAGTACTGTGTTCTAGCTCAGACATAAATGGCTTCTTGATACTTGAACACGTAAGGTGGATTAGTGCTGGACTGCTGGGGGTCTTTTATTGGCAGGACTTAGGCTAGACCTAGAGACCGATTTAGATTGTCAATCCACCAGTCGAGTTATCTATGGTTGCTAATGTTGCTATGGACAAACCTTTTTTTGTATAGTCACAGTTCTATTGTGCTGCAATGGCTTACATGGTGCTAATTATATAGAAATTATTTTATTGTCATTTTGGGTGCAAATACACTTATCTTCTTTAACAACTTTAGCATATAGTTGTCTTTACAATCAAACATAATTTTAACAAGTTCCTACAAGTCAATGCATTGATTAAAACATTGCTTTTGTTGATGGCCGAAGGAACGTCATCGACTAATAAAGATTGTACCATTAAATCTCTCAATTACTTCATTATTATTAGCACTGCTCATTAATTTAATTACTCCAGTGGCATTTATAGAGACAAAGTCATCGTGTATTTTGTGTTCCAGATCAACATCTTTATCGAACCAATCAGAAATTCAATGTGCAATATTATTGAAGATGGATGCAATATTAAATAATGCAATTGTTTTCTCTTTTGCGGAAGAAATAGAGCTCAAAATTGTGCTAATTTGAGGTTTGTTGATGTTGCAGTTATAGCTGAAGAATGCAGTTATGCATAAATTGTTAGACTAGGCGTAGTTACGCATAATAACAACTAGTAAATTTAATATAAACTGATGATTGTAATCTTTGATGAAATTCACGGAATGTTTTTTCAATAATAATATTATCATCTTTAGACGAAGATGGCGCGGGACGATATTGACTCCTCCGAAAAGATTGGCCGGCACTAGCTAGCAAAAGATAGAATTGTGTGGAAAAGGGAGAGGGAGGCCTTTGTAGTGGGACAATACAGACCAGTTAGATTATATAGAGAAAGATCATCTTTAGCAGAAACTGCCCTCATTTATAACAGTGCAACGTCTACTTTTACTTTTCCGACACTAGTTACTTTGTTACTTATTATGGATCTATCATCATCATCATCTTTAGGAGGGGCCCGCGGCTAAATAATAACAGCCGCACAGGTCGATAGATCAGGTTAAGCTACGCTTGCCACAGTTGGTCTGTGGATGGGTGACCATCTTTACTTATCGAGACTCCTCCGTGCCTCGGAAAGAACGTTAAGCTGTTGGTCCCGGCTGTCATTCGTGGATCTTTAACAGTCGTTAGTCGTTACGGGTAGTCAAAAGCCCGTAAGTCTGACAACCAATCTTACCAAGGGGTATCGTATTACCCAATGACTGGGTTGTGGAGGTCAGATAGGCAGTCGCTCCATGTAAAATACTGGTATTCAGTTGCATCCGGTTTGACTGGAAGTAGACCCAACATAGTTGGGAAAAGGTGGGCAGATGATGATGCATCATCATCATTAGCAGCCTAGTTTCACCCACTGCTGAGTAAAGACCTGGGATTCTGTGCCATGCTTCCCTGGTCTGGTCTTCTATAAATCTTTACGATAGAAGATTTTTAAATAGCCTTTTACACTTTAAAGCTGCCTGTTATTTTTAGTAGTGCCTCTTTAAATGGGGTTCATATAGACAGATATATTACACTGCCTTAACGCTTCTGAGTGCATCCGAACGACCGCCAACAGACCCCGACTTGGCAAGACCGGCTTCCCTCGATATGTCTCCTTCAATGTCAAATGAACACTATATTTTGTAATATTCTACTTTTGTTATCGGATCCAACTTATGCTTATATTGTTTACTTCTACCTTTTTGGACCAACGCTCCATTTTAATTCTTTTTGTTCTTTTTTATCGTCTGACCTCTAAAAATTATTAGTTCTAGTAAAAATAATATAAAATGTTCAGTCTAGGAGTCATTAAAGTAATTATAGTTACAATATTTACTCAAACTACTTCTAACAATTCAATCCATTTGAACAAACTACTACCAGTCAGCTAAGATAACGAAGCGCCAGAGTATTCAGGAACGAGGCCAGCATAATAATATGATTATGGACATGTAAGGCGTCCAGGTCGCGTTTTATTTTGATACTTTCATGCCCCCCAGCTATATGCTCCGCAATGGTGACCGTAATGAGCGTTACTTACAGAAAGGTGAAAGGTGCATGTAAAAGTCTCTAATTGCACTGCACTTGGAATTATAAAGTAAGAAACGCTTAGTCTAATGATGGATGTCTGATCTAAATTGGTTCGTTGATTGAATTTAATGTTCGTAATGATAGTCTTTATCATGCTCTAGTTAAAAACGATGATGAATCACGTTTTTTTAATGGACGGAAGGTTAAAACCAGTGAAGTTAATTACTTTAATTTTGCAGTTGTAAGTCTAGATTCTATTCTTATTAATATCAATAATAATGGAAACGATGTGGTAGAATTACTTGAAAGTCGATCAGACCTTAATGACCATAGTCTTGAACATACTCTAACCTACAAAAGTACCTACCCTCCAGCAATACGTGATCACAACATCTACAACTACCGTATCAAACGCTCGTTTCGTGCATCCCGGCTCTCAGCAATCCCGTTAGTGAACCGGTCTCGGAATGCCGTGCGTTCCCCACATTGTTTTGACGAATACGAGACTGATTTTAGTTCTCCAATACGTCTTTGTTCTCCTAATACCTACTTTCGTGTTCAATTTGCGCTATGATTCGTGACGGTAAGCTTATTAGAAATGCAAACTAAAACAAAGGACAGACGTGAATTTGATACTAATGGTCGTAAGATTCGATATGATAAGTTTAAACCTGGATAAACTGCAGGACCATTTCAACCTGACTAAAAGATTGGGAGATGTTACAAGCATAATTGACTTTTACAGAAAAACCATTGCCTTATTCAGTTTTCGGCTTTGTTTCGTGTACTTCATAGATTCGATATTTTACTTTGCTCCCAGATCTAGATCAAAACTGGTATGATCGACTGAAAGTGTGGTATAGCAAGCCATAATGTTCTATGGTGTACTACATGCGGTTTTCTGTATACAATCGTGATAGGTTGAGATGGAGCAACACATTTCTCCAAGTTTACTCTAAATATAGGTAAAACGACTTAATTCGCTCGTTAAATCTACTATGTAAACTGAAATATACATTCCGAAAATGTTTTAGCACTTCCTTAGTAATTCCCATTCTTTTAACGATTTCCGCTTTGTTAAAAATACTGGTCCTTAATCTCTAAATGTTGGTCCTTCGATCTTATCTTGCAAAATCAGAATACATGACCTCTGATTCATCTTGCAACCAAAAAACTTTTTATCTTAACGAAATATGATTCACAGTTCCAATGACGATTGTATTACTCACATCTTATGCTGTTTCTCCAAGAAAAAGCTAGTTCCAAACCGGTAACAGAAGTTCTCAGGTTGTGTGCTTAGAATCTTGATAATCTGAAGATGTAATCCTAGTTGCATGCCTAAGTAGTTTTAGAAACTGCATTTGCAAAGGTGATAAAGACACTGTTCGCGCGTTGATAATGGGGACTCTCATTAGGATTGCGGTTAGCTTGTTGACTCAATGAGAAGGTCCGAATTTGAATGCAGACAATTGATTCGAACTGAGAACGGTTAATTTTAATGTGCTGACTGCAATTTAGGGGGCTATGTCTCCTTTGTTTAAGCTTGATATTTATTGTGTCCAGAAGGACCAACGACCTTCATGTACGTTAATGATAATTCGTATCCTTGCAATCTGTATAGAATCTCAATAGAGCAATATGAATGCAGCGATGCATCCAGTTATAATCCAGAAGTCGTCTACCGCTACACTTAAGATATACAAGGATAAGATGCAGATATCTTAAGACAAAATCTATTCAAATCAGTAAGCTGTCTTGATGAAAATATACAACATAATAAAAATGAAATATGTATTTAGGGAAAGATAAGCTCCTAAATTATTGATTTTCAACAAAGCAGACGAGACGGCACACTTGACGTCAAGTTTAGTTCTGCATATAAGTGATTTCACGCTATGTCATGTAACGGTGTGGCGCGGTCAATGGTCATGGAATGGATCTCGTCGGAGCAAACGCTGCGCTGTCACGCACAATAGGTGATTCTTCTTGAGAAAATTTAATTAGTTCGCACGAGACTGGCTATAGCTTTTGTTATAGTTTTTGGTATGATTAAGGAGTTTTGGATTTGCAGTTTGTAATTTGTCTTAACTATAGCAGAGGGTCTAAAAAGGCCACTTTGGAGAATCATAAAAGGATAACACTATGAATATAATATGGCGAAGACAGTCCGTGTTTTTCTTTTTTTCGCTGCACTACATAAGGTTCAAGGTTGATTGGGAAAATCTGACAGTTTCGGGTAGGTTGACCTGCTGGCGTCTGTACAATCAAAGAGATTGGGATTGGATTGATTGGTGGGATATTTTAAGCACAGACAAAAAAAAATAACTAAAAAATGCTTCAATAATGGGATTTGATACGATTAACTTAACAGTTAACTGTCCATTATGTTATCCTTTTATGATTCTGTCAAAGTGGCCTTTTTAGGTCTCCTGATAGTTGCTTGCATCGAGTTGAATGGCGTGCAATAGGAGAGGCCTATGTCCAGCAGTGGACTGCTACAGGCAGCTGATGATGATGATGATAGCTGCTTGTAGTGACCTTATTTGTGATGTTCTTCAGAAAAGACAGGTGTGTTGTACTCAAAAACATTTTATGTTCTGTCAAAATATTGGAGCCAATAAACTTCTTAAAACAAACATTATTACTTATACGAGTATTTACCATATTATGGGACGTTTCTTTACCCTCATCTGGATCACGGACATCTTAATGTTACTCATTACTAAAGGATCTCGCATACTCTGTTACACAGCAACACCAACCATAATTTTAAATCTTACAACCCTCCAAATAAAGTTGGTTATGGCTTAATTTTCACCAAGTAATCTGATACTTTTGACGGTGTCTTTGGGATTATGATCCTCAGAAACTGGTTACATTATTAACAGGACATTGATCTTGGGTGTCATCTGTTAGGTGTGAATATTGGTCACTGTTTTAATCCTTTTTTATTCATATCGTTATTTTCTAAGTCTGACTTCAGAAGTTTAATTAGCTTATATGCTTTCATATCTTTTACATCATCTACTACTTTCACGCCAGCTTATACTTTTGTATCAGTTATTATATTTTTTACTAGCTTCTGTCCGCGACTTCGTTCGCATGAAATTTCTTGTGTTTACATAAAACTCGGCAATGCTGTGTAGCTTCCCATTAGTGAAATTATTTAAAAAAAATCGGAATGTGATAAGTAGTTCTGAAGATTTGCCCCTGCACACAAGCTCACAAATTTTACCTCTTTATGATATATTAGTATAGATGCATATGCACGGCTTTTTACAAAAAATATTGAAGTCCTTTTAGAACTAGGTTGTAGATTTGATTTAACATTTTATAAATCATTCAATACTGTAACAATAAATTGTGTTAGTGAGCCAAGGAAAACAACTAAATGCTTGTAGGCGGCTAGTAATTTGTCATTCATAAGTATAGCATTGTCGTGTGCGATTACGTGTAAAGGATATGGACTATTGTCCTAGAGTCTGGATGCATGATTTGGCAAGGTGCCTTTACTTTTTGCATTTTCATATTCACGTGCGTCTATATGATTTTCTTCTCTTGTATCGGTGCAAAGTATAGGGCTTGCCACTACCTTGCTGGCTTTGACTGTTTTTATCGTGGCATGAATTTACGTGGCTATAACGTTAACGGTTCTCATATTATTGTACGCACGACGACATATCAAGCTCATTCTCCTGCCCTTATCCCAATTTATTTGTGGTCGGCGCAACATGTCTTTTTCTTCCATACTTCTCTATTAGTCGTCATCTCGGTAGTCACCCCCTTTCTAACCATATCAACATTCACACATTCCATCCATCGTTTCTTTGGTCTTCCCCTACTCTTATAGCCATCGACATCCATACTCAAAACTCTCCTCACGACGTCATATCAAGCTAAATATTAATATTGTCCTATCCAATTAATATAATAATAATACATTATTTCCAGTATAACCTGAGTACTCATTGTACCAAAAGCCAGTGCAAGGTCAGCTAAAACTGGAAATGTATAGCTTGATACGTCGTAGTGTGTACTGGGATTGCGTTACTAGTTTCAGCTTTCATTCTTGAATATTCATCTCAGTCTATCAAACTGTCTGTAATTGCCAAGAATTCAACAGCTTTTGCACTTATTTTAAGTTCATTTGGTTTGAAACAAATGACACTTGCTTCAAAATACATAATGCGCTGTATTGTATGTTCTGTCACGTACAACTTTTTTGTGACCTACCTCAAAAACATGCCTTTGTTGTGTTTGCGTAGCATCTATGTTGATAAATATTGAGTTAATGTCTTAGACAAATATACTTACGCCAAAATCGTTTACTGACATGAACTTCATTGTGTTTGGAGATATGGTGGATGATTTTATGATAATTTATTGATCAATATGTTTACTATGCTATTGATTTTATGTTTGACTATTAAATTGAAGAAATTTTGCAATATTTGGGTAGATGTGCAGCGATGTTGCGTAAAACAAAAGCGAAAGCCCACCTTTATATTGACAGTTAATTAATTAATTAATTAGTTTTTTCCAATCTACCAACCCGCATGGTGGATTACGGCCCACTCCCTCTCACAGAGAGGAGGCCAGTGTCCCAGCAATGGGAGCCTTGTATGCATTATGCAGTTTTTCCAAGATTGGAAAATAACCAAAGCCTTACAAGATCAGAAACGGAACCATATCTGTTTTAAGAATCGGGAAATAAGACTTGTAAGTCCATTTAAGTAAACCCATTGGTAATTATAATCAATAAAGCTGAATGTTGAATGCATAATACCAAGCCTAATTCGGCAACATGGTCGTTCATTTTGGCCAAAAACATTCCATTTCAACAATTATCGGAACGTTTTCATGTTATCAATGAGAATGACATAAGATACGTTTAATACTAGTTTTTATTTGTTAATCGAGGATATCAAGATAACTCGGCCTTACTCGTAAACAATTATGTCATTTGTGGTATCTTATATGGTAATGTTCTTGTTGTTCGTATGAGATAATACCTACATGTAGAGAAAATATTTTTTGTTCAAGTACACAACAAAACACTCTCCACTTAACACACTCAATCAACAACAATAACAACAATCTCACTTATCTCTTTTGTAACACAAGAGATAAGTAGGCAGGATCGTCGGATATAGTTGAAGTTTATTAAGAAACTGATGGATTTTCTCTTATAAAATTTAATTTTATTAATAGAAAACAAAGAGCTCATTTATCAAATTAAATTTCAGTCGACAACATCCATTCGTTTCTTATTAAACTTCAACTATATCCGACGATCCTGCATACTTATTTCTTTTGTTGACTGTACCTAGCTTCCTGACGAAGGAGGCAATAAGGTCCAATGATGACTTTATATTCAATTCCACATTGTTCCCGCGTTGGAGCTGGTTACAAATTAGGCAAATTGGTTGGCAGTCACGCTACAGGTTAGTTCGTGTGGTTGGCAGCAATGGCAAGAGGCTTTACTCTTTGACCCGGAAATGGCTATGAGGATAGAGAAGTTAGTTCAAGAGAATGAGAAACTGTGTCGTTCTGTCTTGATAGGTATAACAAGAAACTGGTCAACAATGATTTTACCTGTGGTGATCCAATTTCAATCCTGGGTTTTTTTCTGGGTTATCCAACATGGGTTTTCCTGAGGATAATTATAAAACTTCTTCTATGATATTGGAACCTAAAAATCATCTCCAAATTGTATGCTAGATAAGCTCCATAGGTCCTTTATAAATATTGTACACGAAAATTTTAACAGCTCTTTTATTTTTCGGACATCACACAGTTGTCGCTACAAATCATCAGAGTAACGGTTGACAGTGAACTCTGCTCGTTCCATAAGAGAAGCAGGGCGTGAAGATAGCTCGATTTAATAATACTCAAGTACTACTGACAGCTGCTGTCATTATAAACATAACAAGCAATGTAACAACTCGTTTAACTATATATAATTGTTACAATTTGCGCGTTAAAATGCTTTGAACTAGGTAGGTATAGAATATGAACAATATGTGTTTATTTTTCTTGAGAAAACCAGTTAGTACTAAGATTATTTAAAACGCATTGAAGGTCAAGGAGGTTGCATATTTGATACTGTATCTTAAACAATAACGGATATCTTAATTGAGCATCTAACCTTACATGTAGCTCAACATTCCGATATCTTTGGTAAGAATCTTTGATCCTTAGGACCATTCCAATTTCCAAAGCAGTGTCTCAGGAAGATTAATTAACGCCTGTCCCACCATTTCCGAATAGTTCTGGACTTCTGGTAAACTTAAGTAGTAGATAATTTCATACAAATCCTGTATCATTCATTAAATTGGTCTGGTAATATCTACCAGGCCGGTCATCGTGCACCGACACTTTTCACTAACAATGAACGCTGGTAGATTTTCAACTTTCGGTTGTAAGCCGAGCGTTGAAAATCCAACAGTCCGCTTTAGGTGTCGCCTAAGTGTTAAGTACTGAAAATGGGCATTAACCTTTTGACCGCCACAGACGTGTATAGACGTCAAACCAGAATGTGCCCAGCACGCCACGGTTCGACTACATGACAGATTTTGACGCCGAGGGCACGTTTTTGATTTTTTGACGTGTGGCGGTCAATAGGTTAAGTATGATTTGATAGTTTAACACTGAACTGCAATCCAAGTACATAGCTTCTTAAAATGATGCTTGAAATCCTCAAATCTTAAACAATTAATAACAAAATATCTATACAAACGATCATTTAACTCAAAGCGGATAGCACCGAGGTTAGTGAATGTAAGACTAAGGAAAAGGCACTAGACCTCAATGTAAAATGTAACGCTCTTTAGACGAAGGTTATACAAGTTTCCGTAAGTCTCGGAGGGAAATAATATTCTAGGATATGTTTTTAATCTGTAGTTCCTTTTGAAGATCTTGTAGATAAAAAAAACTTGAGGAATTCTAAACGAAAACTTGATGAAGGATACCAAAAAAAGGATGATTAAGACAGGGTGGTGGTTATGGCAATTAAGGATGGTTGGCGATCCTGTCGATCGTAACAATCAATCTTCTATCAAACTATCATGTTGCTGAACATCAGAAGTCTTCTATTTTTTTTGGTCCTAGGACATCTTCACGTAGTATTCCTTTCCCGTTTGCTATTGAAGCTGTTACTAATGTAGTACCACTGATCTAACACCGTTGAAATTGACTGTCCGTACTGTTGCCAAAATCACTCTTTTGGCAAACGAATTCACAGTCAAAATTTCTTTTGATCTACAGAACTGCTGCTACTATCTTCTTCACTGACCTTTTAGTGGCATTTGGATGACTTTTGTCATGTAAAAGCAGGTTTCTGTTATTATCTGCTAGGAACCACAAATAATGGTCCTTACACCAACCTTCAAAAGTTAAACTATCTGCAGTTTTTCAATAAAACGAACCACTCTATTCTCCTGAGTGTACTAGGACACCAGTGGGCGGCAGCCAGTTTACTGAATCGAACACAATTTTTCAATTAGCACCGACTTTGGCCGGCAGTAATTGTCGGCGTAACCCAATTAATTGACCACAGGGTATGAGGCAATGATTTTTAAATGATTCTGTAGTTTTTTAAGTGAATGGCTTGTGTAGTTTCTTTTAAGGAATGGTCTCTTCAATGGTAGGCGGTATTGACTGATTTATGTCTTTAGCAGAAATTTCATTGTGTTTAACTTTTAAATTGAATGAGCCGGTTTTTTTGCGGTTATATTCTATGTTTCATCACCATTCTCTAGACCTTCTCCCAGTTTTTTGGGGACGGCGCAACATGTCTTTTTCTTCTATACTTCTTTTTTAGGGTCTAAACAGACGGACTGCATTTGAACTGCATTTCAGCTGCAACATCGCAGTTTGGATACTGCAATGTTGCAGCTGAAATGCAGTCCGGCTGTTTAAACCTTAGTCGTCATCTCGGTAGTCACCCCCTTTCTAACCATATCATCATTCACACATCTTGGGTCTTCCCCCACTCTTATAGCCATGTTATGTTTATCTTGCCTAAATAAATGGTCTTAGATAAAGCATTGACAACAACCTTCAGAGATTTCGGGAAGTCTATTAATGTTCAAGGCATGTAGTGTCAAAATAATGCTTTAAAAACTTTAATTGTCCCATAGACCATACGACATTGAGACAAGAAGCACGTCCAAAAGTCGCCAAATACAGGTCCCTAAACGAAACTTAACGACTTTGACCAGAAGTCGTAAAAATTACTTTATTTGTTTTAAGTCTCTTCAAACTATAAGGTGATGTTATTTTTTTACTGACATACGCCATTCTTTGTGTAAGCGTTTTTTTTTGTGTTTGTTGTCAAACTTGAGGTATTGGTTATGTTCGAGTATATAGTGCTACTTTTCTTGTAAAGTAAAGAAACGGACATGTGTCGTGGGTAGCACGCGTATTGGAATTTACGGTCCTGTGTTTTTTAGGGTTCTTCTTATGCGGGCCATACACGATCAAGTTCACCGTCAAGTTTGCAGTGGACTTGAAGCCGCGTCCAGTAAACTTGACCGTGTATGGCTATGGGTATGCATGATAAGTAGCCTACACCGTCAAGTTTACTGGACGCGCTGTTCTCGAATAAAATTTAATTTTAATAATAGAAAACAAACAGCTCATTTATCTAATTAAATTTCAGTCGACAATATCCATCGGTTTCTTACTAAACTTCAACTATATCCGACGATCCTGCATACCTATCTCTTTTGTTGACTGTACGTATTGTACTTATGTATAATAAAGAGCATTGTGTTCTATTCTTAATTATATATTTTGTCAACTGAAAACTGTTCAAACAAGCCGTGTAATAACTTTTGAAGGATGTACCAATAACGTGTTAATAACATTACCATTTCAATAAAAACGGCAAATAAATAATTAACAATTGCTGAATTTCAATTTCAATTGAACAGTTTTTCGTCGTCTGTGGCTCGATACGGCGATTTTCCACCTCATTATATAAAGTAGGTGGTGTAATGAGGCAGCACACTTGACACTAAGACAGTTGTGGAGCCTAGCTGTTGTAACCATGTTGTAACCAATCTCTTATTTCTGCTACAAGCACCACAATTGAAGAACATGCAAATTTTTTGCTTTAGCTTTATTATCATCTGCCTAGCCTTTTCCCAACTATGTTGGGGTCGGCTTCCAGTCTAACCGGATGCAGCTGAATACCAGTATTTTACATGGAGCGACTGCCTATCTGACCTCCACAACCCAGTTACTGGGTAATACGATACCCTTGGTAAGACTGGTTGTCAGACTTTCGGGCTTCTGACTACACGTAACGACTGTCAAAGATCCACGAATGACAGCCGGGACCAACACACGGAGGGGTCTCGGTATGTAAAGATGGTCCACAGACCAACCGCGGCAAGCGTAGCTAAAATTAAATCGGCAACTTTTGACAACTTCTGTAATTACTTTTAAGTTTCACAAATACTGGTGTAACACACTTTTATCTTATAATATTTATTTGCCAAATTACGTCCTAACGCGACAATAATTACACGTTGTTATTTCAAAACGCTCAATCTTTTATAAATTATGAGTATTATTGCAGTACTTACATAAAATAAGACTGGTTAGTGGGAATTTGGTAGAACAATACGAAAGCTACTTTCTGAGGTCTTTTAGAGCCTGTGATCTTTCACAGTTAATCTTTCTATATTAAATGACTAACTATACAAATAAATACAAAAACAAAGCTGGAAGTACTCGACCGCATCGCTGTCATCCGGGAACGTGCCCAGAAAGATACCTTTCTATTCGGTCGAAACCAGCAGGGTAATTGCGTAACACACTATCATTAGCAATGGGTTTCATTTTGACAGTTCAACAACATTCATTGCGTTATTGTTGAGCAGACACATGTTTTGAACATATGGAGCAATGGAATAGAAATATGCTTCACAATAATTCAAATTGAGATGGTAATAGTGTGTTCCGCAATTGGGGTCCTGGGAAATTAAAATGAGTTCTCATAAAATGTAATTATAGATACTACTGTTATTAGCCTGCATCATCCTACTGCTAAGCAAAGGCCTCTCCTCATGACTTCCAGCTCTTTCGATCCAGAAAACATAAAAAAAGAAAGAGAAGATGAATATAGATACTCGTAAAAAGAACAGAAAACCATTTTTTTTTAGTTTACCTTTGTTGTTTCTTTGCTAGGCAAAGGTAACTCTCCCCATACGTTTACAATTTTCTTTGAAAAACATCTTGCTGTAAATATTGTTGTCATCATCATCATCATTTCAGTCGAAATACGTCCACTGCTGGACATAGGCCTCCCCCAAGCACTCCACTCTGACCGGTTCTGTGCTTCTTGCATCAAACGGGTTGTTGTCATCATTCTATGATATTTAAGTAAGGACCCGAAAATCTTCTTCGACTGTCTTACCTTGGATAGCAAAACATTGTTTTTCTTTTTACAGACTACAAAGATATGTACTTTTTCAGCCTTTAACAAATAAGATTTCATCTTATGTCCCCAACCTTCATACATTTTAACTTCTTACAAATTGTTCTTGGCACAAAATAAAAAAACAGCATCACTTAGTTTTGGGATTTGAAATACGAACAATGCATCGAAAATCCGGACACTATCATGTCATTGTCTGCGACCTTAGTTAAGAGTGGGGTTCATCTGATAGCGGGATAAGATAACCTGGCTTTTATTTTTACGACGATGAAAGTGCGTTTTGTTTTGTGTGCGTTGTTAAAACACGAATTGTTTAGTATGTACGCACGGTTACACATCTAGCTATAATAACCAGTATAAACTGACTTCTGATTGTACGAAAAACCTATACAATCCAAGGTCAGCTAAAACTGGAAATATATAGCTTGATGTGTCGCCGTGTGTACGTAACAGCCAGCATAAAAATGTGGTACCTACTTACTCCAAAGAGTCAAAATAATTTTTGACTGGAAAATTTATTATTTATTTAATGCACAAAATGTAGGTTGTGAATCGGCTAACAAAACATTCATAAGTAATGTAATCTTTATTCTCCATTGTTTAGTCTGTTTCGCAGAGAAACAGCTGGAGTTATAAGATTAGATGAGTGATTAGATATATGAGTATTCTATCTGATAGTATTATTATACATAGAAATTAAAAAAAAAAACAGATTATATTTATATTATATGCATAAATTATATCTATCCATTCACTAGAATGTAACAATTAATATTATTATAACAAACGCAACTTAATAGTAAAAGGAGTAAATATTGGCAATTAGCCACGAAGAGTAAATTACTTTGTCATTGCGTAGTTTGTAATGAGATGATTACTAGTTTAGTTTCGTAATCGTGACGTGCTTACCGATGGGCAAAAAGCTCAGAAAAAGTACGTGATGGGTTACGATTTCGCATCAAAATAATTTCTTTATGACGATGACGTCTAGAACGCACCTCTTAAAAGTTCGCAACTCTGTTAACATAACAAAAGAATGCATTAACTTGATCAAACGAATTAACTTTTTAGGGGATCAGTTTTTTCAAACTGCTAGCCCATCTTCGTGAGCAATATATCCAGTGCTTACAAAAAAACCTTGCCTTTATCTCCGCTGCAACTGGCACCCCAACCTTACGATTGTTCACAGTTTCCCACGGCCGAGTTGGTCAGTGTGGACGAAGGTCGTCCGGACCTTGGATTTTTGTCTGCAGTCGGGATGTAGCTCACTGTGCGATTTGGGGGTACTTACACGTATTGTTGGAGAACCTGTTTTGTAGTCATGCTAGCGTGTGAAACTTGATTGCAAGGAAGTTCGTTTTGTGTTCGTTTACACACAAACGTAACATGGCATGGGTCCTTGACAAGCTTGTTACAATAAGTGAAAAATAATTTGGAACTTTGACTTAAAGTTTGTGCTATTTCAACAAAGTGCACTTAACTCGATTTTATTTCGATTATGCTTACGGGTAAGGGTAAGATACATAGACAAATTAACTCACGCTTCGAGCTGTCAAAATCAAACCAAAATGGTGTGATTTTGACAGGTCACACTGTTTTGTGTTTGTTTCTTACCTTAAGCCTGATCAAAATAGATGTACCTATAGCTTTGAAATAGATGATACCACTAGTTTTTCGACAGTTCTTTAGCCGATGTTCTTCTCTATTCCTGACGCGTGCACAAGAGCCGACAGCCATAGTTACGAGGAAAACATACTTAAAACGAAATATTTCACTATAATCAGCCATTTTTATTCCGCACAACTAGTTCTGCTAGCTTAATGGAGCGAGGTTTGCAAAAAATCTAGATTAAAATCCGCCATTGTATTACGCTAGAGATTGCGCGCGAGTTTGTCCGTGAAATTGCTCTGACGCACCAGGTTTTATTGCGAATTGCAAAATATTATGATTGCGGGTTAGGTAAATAACTTACGTAATGTAATTAGTCTTTCTTTTGTGGTTGTACTGTAAGATGCTAATGATTTCTTTGGATTTAAAATTCCGGCTTGTTTTTGGAAGTGATTGGGAAAGTGTTAACAAAATGTTAATTACTCATGTTTAATCAACTAAAGGAGTATTTAGGTAAAAAAATAAAAGGAAGATAAATTGCATGCGTTGCAGATTTTAAAAAATCAACATGTCAAATCAGTAAAAAAAAGTACAAGTTGAGAGATGTATGTACACGTGCTGGTTTTTCCTTTTCAATTTATTGATAGTAATGTAGACTGTGAAATTGCGGCAGATTAAATAGTTTTCCAAGTATTGAGTTGTATTACAAGGTCAGCTTGGCAGTCGGTCGATAACCTCACAATCTTAGACGCGGCTTAGAAAAGAAACACGTCGCGTCGTCTATACAACAAAAAAGTGCATTAGAATTTGTCGTAGTTTTAAGAACCATTTACTTTCTGCGCCTCGGAAAGCACGATAAGCAGTTGATCCCGGCTTTCATTCGTAGAGCTTTGACAGTCTTTGCGTATGGCAGAAGTGACAACCAGTCTTGCAAGAAGTGTCGTGTTTCCTAGAACAATACGACCGACGTCACTTGGCGGGACTGAACATAGGCACTAAGAACTTTCGCGCATGTTCTCTCACTCACACTCGCCCCTTGTCACCAATTGGTTCCTAAAAAATCTTACTGCGCAGCCTTCTGCGCAAAGTTCGGGCCCGCCAAATTACGTCGTCGGTTGTATTGTAACCGGGGTTGTATAGGTCAGATAGGCAGTTGCTCTGTAAAATGCTGATATTCAGCTGTACCTAGTCTGGCAGGTCACCTCAACATAGTTGGGAAAAAGTTAGGCCGATAATGAAATGCCTTAGTCCCTTTTCAGATGGATGTGGCGCCAAAATCATTGGTTTTTAGCTAAAGCGACATTTAAGTTTTTACATTTTATTTTTTATATACACATTGACATTGATGAATATTTTTTTTTTTTTTTAAACAATGACATTTGCTTACTTTGTAAAGTATTATATTATTTTTTCATTGTGAATGTGAAGACGATGTGGGTCATTTTACATACTTATATATATTTTTTTATTATTCTCTCTGTTCTGTTTTTTTTTTTCTCATGGTCTGGCAGTTTGAGTAATTTATGTGGCCTACCCAAATGTCCTTTCTTTGGTATTGTTCGTCGAATCGTTGAGCTCCTTAAGTCTTGAGTTGAGCTGCACGATTTTTGACAAATGCGTGCACTGACTGGACAGGTCCTCTCAATCTGTGTGGTTCTTTCCTCAAAAGACCACCTCAGACATCGATCTACATGGTCTTCATATAACCTGACCAAGATTATGTCTGGACTTTAAAAGAGACTGTGACCTCTGAGTTTGTTTCGGCCTTTCTTCTCAGAGTAGTCAGATAGGAAACGCCGACTTCATCTAGTTATAAAAAACATGACTGACGTGTAAAAGTGTTTGTACAAACCTACTTACAAAAAATAAAATCATTTCATTTCAAATCATAAGGCTATGCATTCGCTTACTTACTCCGTCGAATTGTATCGATTACAAATCGTTTCGATTTCTACATTAAAGGTATAATATGGTGGTGTAAGGTGGTATGGTAACCTTCCGTTGACTCGATTCAACTTTAACGATTAAAATTGAATACGAATACAACAATTATCCGTAATTGCAATCGATACGATTCTTCGGTGTCGTTACAATCTTGAAATAAATCGAAAGAAATTAAACGGGATCGTTAAGTCTTGTCAATGTTGCCCGATCAAAAACAAGTTTTCTCTTATATCATAAATACTAGCTTCTGCCCGCGACTTCTTGTTCCACTGCGTTGCGTCGCGCCTTTACTTCGTATTTGCTTATCGTTCTTTCCGACTTGTTTTCGTTTTGCTCGGTTCCTAAGCATCATAGCGTGATGTTCAATACCCTATAGCCTTTCTCAAGAATTGGGCTATCAAATGCAAACAGATTTTTTCAATTCCGAGCGGTAGTTCCAGAGATTAGCGTGTTCAAACAAACACACGAACAACAAACAAACTCTTCAGCTTTATTATTAGATATTATAGATTTTTTTGGCAATAAACTTTAAACTGCGCAGTACTTATATATAAATGCTTAAGTAGTACCTTTATAATCTGTAAGTATATAAATGTTTTGCGGTTGTGAGATGACAAATTAACGCTTCTCGGCTTCATGAAGGTCGGCTGCGATTCGAGATTAATTCGATTGAAGTTCTTCATTTCGTTTATCTTGAGGATTTAACTTTTTTACCGACTTACAAAAATAACGGAGTCTCAGTTTGACATGTATGAATGTATGTTTGCGATTATCTAGAGAACCTTTGTTCATATTATCATAGGGTTACACTATTTAAATAAAAATTAAAAATATAGGTTGACAAGTGAGAATTAGATTTTATTTTATCGAAAGTAATTATTTTATCAAACGCGAGTTTTATTTTCAATGTTCTCTATGATTATTTAAAAAAGCCTTTTTTAATAAATAGTTTTAATGTTCTGTAACGTATTAAGTTTTACATAAAAGTTTTGTTTTATTATTTTACGCCCGTGACACTGAGAGGTTCAGAAATAAAATAACAAATCTTCACCAAATAAAATATGCATGTTTTTATTATTCAAGTTTTTCGTATAATCAATACCTGCCAGTTATTTATGTAACACAACATACTTAATGGTTGGCGTTATCTCAAATCTTTTTAAATATCTCATAATTTGTTATTTAATTCTTAATCTTGTATTTACCTAGAAGCATTTAACATTAAAAATGTTCCCGCCTACTTTCTTAATAGGTAATTAATTTAAGTTATTAGGTTCTTAATGTGAGAACACAGACAGACAAATCATTAAGTGTATACCAAAAAGTTTTTAATGTTTGCGGTCGGAGCATAGACACACTTGACTTCAACAAGTGAGGTTGTTCACCACAGTTTTTAGTACTTAGCATTTTGTTGCAAAGCCACATTACTTTTTTGTTCAAGGTCGCTCAAATTACCTAAATCTTCGTTCTCATGGTAAATAGTATCATTAAAGCACCTCCTAAAGAACGTGTGAGTCATTATTTGTATGTGGTAACACAGACCTCGTGCAACGAATGTTAATCATCCATCCCTTTTGTTTCCACAGGCCGTTTCCAGTTTTATTTACACAAATGTGTAAGAAGTTTTATGTGAAAAACCGAATACAAGTGAATCATACTTTACCGACAACGTATCCGAACGGATTTTAATGTTAAAACGTAACCAAGCATTCCAAATTAAAAAAAAACTAACGTTTAATTTAGTGTTGCCATATTAACATTAACAAGCTTTTTTATACTCGATAAGGCAGACATTTAAGTGAGTAATAACAGAAATAAAATCGTGTCAAGATCAATAAGTGTGTGTCAAGGGGTTTCTGCAACTTTCCTTTTGTAGAACAAGGGAACTGGATGACATCGATCGTGATAAAATAGTGGTGAATCGTTTAAATACGACCTCTGTTACCTTACACGGGCTTATTGTGGCTGGATTTTGGCGAATCCTTTCATAATAACCCGCGAAGCGGCAGTGCTCGGACCCTAATCACCAAAAAAGAAGTGCTCACTAAACTAATAATCTCAAACAAGCAAATAAAAAAATAAAAAAAACAGTGAAACCTAACCTTAAATAAAAACAAGTGAAGTTCAAAATTCGAATTATGAAAAGTGTGTGTGCGTGAAAATGTCAACACAAGCGTATTACAAGGAGCGACTGGGTTTCGACCCTCAAGAAGCGATCCAAGATGGCGTCAACGGCGGCGGGGCCTATTACGAAGGCCCTCACCCGTCGAAACGGCACAGGGGTGAACATTCGGAGGCCCATGATCAAGTTTACGAGGAAAACTTGACCAAATTCAAAGGTACAACATGCTGGGGGTTCTTTATTCAGCAGTCAGGTTCGTGGTGGTGGGATATAGAGAATGCGCGTGTCGCGTGTGTGAAGTACAGTCGGCAGATAACTACTGAAACTAACTGGATGAAAGGCTCCTTAATTTTATCTAAACTGGTCTTTAAAAAAGCTTTTTTTTTGTATATTCTTCATTAAAAAGGCTTTTAATGAAGACTTGATTAGCGGTACTATTCTGCAAAAATCCCATCGTGAAAACTTATGTGAAGTGAGCTGTCATCTTGTCAATCCCTTGCATCAGGTGGAATGACAGCTTACTTCACCTTAGTTTTCTCGGTGAGATTTTTACAGAAAAGATCGGCTGATATTATGCCCCTTCTAAAAACTCTTGACTTGACTAGTGTTGTTTTGGAATGTTTGTTATTAAAAAACACTCGTTTGTTTTGATGCAACGGCCATGTTTTAACATTCTTCGCGCGTTCTGTCTAGCTGTCTAGGGTTGCCATCCTTCCGCAAATACGCATAGTGGTAAAATAAACGGATTAAAAAAAATGGAAGTTGGATGTTTTTATAGTTTTTCAACGTGTGGAAGTTTTATGACACCTATGAGAGGACTTCAACTCATAAAATTGAAATTCAAAAGTGTTCTCGAACTCTTACGATTAGCCCTAAATTAAAGATTATTAGGTAAGTCGTTAAGCTCCTGGTCCTGGGTTTGTTTCCCAGGTTGGACAAAATGTTATTGGGTTTTTCTATCAGGAATTTCTCAGTAGCATCCCGGAGTTTGAATTTGTGCCCGCTTGATGGCCATAGGCTCGCCCCCTATTACATGGGACTTGAACATAACTGGCGAAATGTGGGTGTACTATAGGTACACCTCTACCTAACCCTTTAATGATAAATGATTAAATGATAAATGATTTTTATTTCTGTAAGTAGGTTTGTACAAACACTTTTACACGTCAATCATATTTTTTTTTTAAACTAGATGAGGTCGGCGTTTCCTAACTGACTATTCTGAGAAGAAAGGCCGAAACAAACTCAGAAGTCACAGTCTCTTTTAAAGTCCAGACAAAATCTTGGTCAGATCGTGTGAAGACCATGTAGATTGGTGTCTGAAATGGTCTTTTGAGGAAAGAACCACACAGATTGAGCGGACCTGTCCAATCAGTGCACGCATTTGTCAAAAATCGTGCAGCTCAACTCAGAACTTGAGGAGCTCAACGATTCTTTGGGGATTACTGGCGTGATGTTATGTTAGTTAAACCTCTTTTTCTGAAATCTTTAATGTAATTTTCATCTTTGACCTTTCAAAGTCAGCTGTTGCTTTAATAAAGGTGATAAAAAAAAACACTTGCGGCGCATGCCTCGCTCTGTCTGGATGCACCTGTTCGTATTTTTAGCCCGTTTTAAAAACAAATTTAAGTTCGTTAAAATTAGTTTTTATAATTCTTAGAGTGAGTTGCATCAGCTAACTATAACCATAACCAATCTCATGACAGCCGTCAAATCTCCGGTTAAGCAAAATTCGGGTTGCATCGGTTTGAGAATTGTTAAAATGACGTCATAAATAACTATAACAAGCCATTTTTAACTATAATCAAAGCTTTGACAGACGTCAAATCTCCGGTTAAGCGAAATTCGGGTTGCATCGATTTAAGTTTTGTCATAATTGTTAAAATGACGTCACACATAACTATAACATTAATCGACCAAATTCGGCCGGTTAAGGGCTATAGTTACGGTTAGTGTCATTGTAATGTCATCTGCTTTGCAGTTGTAACCTATAAAAATATTGTGTTGTTGAATAAAGTACCTATTAAAACAAATTAGGTATGTCTTTACTCCGCGAAATATTGTGGGAATAAAGCTCTTCTAGCGATGATAGTGACAGTGAATCCGATTTGCCAGTTAGGAAGAGAAAAAAAATCACCATCGCATTGATCGATTTCATAAGTGTGATGAGAATAAATTTTTGGACAGATTCCGGGTTTTTAGTTCCCAAGGGTTCTTGTTTTCAGCAAGGGTCCTCCCTTGCTGAAAACAAGAAACCCCTGAGAATATTTTACTTAAGAATATCGATTTCTAATTTCAGTTTTTTTATTTTTAGTTCTAGCTTCACTGTTGCTCTTCAGTGTGTTGCTTTAATTGCCAAAGAAACTTAAGCTCTAGCGTATGCTTCTGCGTATTCTTCTGAATTTTTGGTTCTAGGACATGCCGGTTTCCTCACGATGTTTTCCTTCACCGTTTTGAGAGCAGTGGTGATGAAATAATTTACACAAAGTGCCTGTCTGGGTTCAAACCTACGACCTACAAGCTGTAAGTCGCATCTGTTACGACGGACACACCACTGCTCAGCGAGTAGGGGTGTTTTCAAACGTTAAAAAAAAAACACATAAATTGTACATAACAAAGCATTTTTATTTCTGCAAGTAGGTACCTACTTATATTAATTTCAACGTCACACGACTTAGAAGTAGGTAATATTTCATCTAAAAAATATGCAGGTCGCTCCACCGATGAAAATACATAAATACCGCATGCTCAACATTACATGTGCACAACAGCCAACTATACCAACGTCTGCCCACCAAACAGTTGCAACCTTGCAATAGCATCCAGCAAGAGCAGCTCGGTGTTATAAGCGTATTCTAACTAATATTATTATTGTTCTTTTTGGTGTGCTGGAATCCACTGCAAAATAATGTTCTTTCCCGCATTCATCAGGCACAGTATGCGTTTGCTGTGAAAATCGCCATATGATGTAAATATTCCTGTATCCAAATCTCCATAATGTATAACAGTTTCAATACTTTCTTGCATTGTCTATACGCACTTTCGTTAAACTGCACAGATGATTTGATTTGCGTTCGTGAATCCATGCGTTCTCAAGTTACCGCACATCTGCAGCAGTCTCGGGCAATGTTTTCGCACATTGCGTTGCAATCTTACTGAACAATTAACTCAACATCCTTCTGGAGTAAATGCTGTAATGCATCTTCCAATAATACAATCCTTCAATTACATACAGGAAAACAGAAATATCAATTTCATGCAATTCGAAAGAAACGGAAAAATAAAATGAATGTTATTATCACTTACGTCTTGTCTTTCTGACAGTGTCAGATAGTGATGCGGCTCGATTTTATTTAACTCGTTACTCAAATAAAAAAAAATAAAGAATCGAGTCCATTTTC
Organism: Oligia fasciuncula; assembly: GCA_963082905.1. NCBI lineage: Eukaryota > Metazoa > Arthropoda > Insecta > Lepidoptera > Noctuidae > Oligia > Oligia fasciuncula. The sequence goes on from OY720408.1 coordinate 13,217,762, forward strand.
TCTCGATGTGCCACTCGGTTTAGTTGCGATTAGAAATATCATCAACACTGCCACACTAGTTAACTATCATTCTTGGATAATAAACCAGGTAATAAATATATTTCGTGTAATAAGCCGTCATAATACTGTAATGTACAGAGTCACAGAGTTTTAATAAGAGAAAATACATGTTCTGTGGGTTAGTGCTGTCAGATAATAAAGTGTAATTTTTCATTAAATCTTCACTGATTTTATCAGATCAATCTGATAATCAGTGGAATGTAAGACAAAAAGCTCTTTACAAAGTCGAACAAAGCCAATCTTAGCCGAATTATTATTATTATCAGCCATTTCTGTCCCACTGCAGGGCAAAGGCCTCCCTTCCTTCAGTCACTGACTTAAACACCTTGGTACATTACCAATATTAGAACGGTTACTGTATTTTTGATCTTGCTATGATTCTGTTCTTGTGTTTTTAATTTACATAATAGAGACAATCGAGTGCCTGACCGTTAATGACTGAGTAACATCACTAGTGTCAAACAAAGAAAGCGTGATGACAACAAGCTTGAAGTGTTGCCCTTGTCAAAAAATTACCCACGTACATTTTGGGGAAATATGACGTCTTATCACTTGTCACCCTTTTAACTTTAACTGTAAAACATGTAAAATATATGACGGTGCAACAGCGGATAGTAGATTCTATGGTTATGGTTATGGTTACGATTAAATTTAACTTTGACGCAAACTATAACGGAGCTTTTGATACAACCCACCCTTATTTGTTGTTGTGTTGCCTTCTTAATTCAAATTCAAATTAGTTAACAACTTTTTTTATTACTTTTGTAGTATAAATTGTAACGTTTTTACTAATCATATTTATGTTGTTTTGGCATGTCTGTTCGTAAATCTGTAAATAATGATCTGATTTTGATGTGGGTTTTTACTAATGGATGGATTTGTGTTAATTATAAAGTTAATATTTAAGGCTGATTTTTCAATCGGCAGATAATTTTTACTCGTGGAATAAAATTGACGTCTGACAGATTTGGTATGGCAGAACTGGCAAATATTCCTTGGATAAAATTATATGGCGTTGGAAAAATCAGCCCTAAGTCATATTTTAGTGACGTACTTTAGACAACATTTCTAATAATTTACTTTTTTAGGCCAGTAGTGCTATTCTGTAAAAATCTCACCGTGAAAACTTAGATGAAGTGAGCTGTCAATAGTGTCAATAGCATCAGGTAGAATGACATCTTACTTCACCTAAGTCTTCACGGTAATATTTTTACGCAGTAGATCAACTGAATTTGTGTTCATATAAATACTTTACACCAGAAAATACATAACAAAAAAAAAATACATTTAGCACTATAAAACATACAATGGGCGGCCTATCGCTTTCTGCGATCTTCTTCCAGGCACCTTGGAATGGACAGTTATTGCGTGGACATAAAAATAGGGTTGAGTTTGATCTTTATAAAGTGACTAAGGAGGTTTTTAGTCAGGCGGACAGCAGGATATACCCCATCATAAAGGATTATAATTATAGAGATTATAAGCAAACCGCTTCAGCATCAAATATGTAGATTACAGCAACATCTTACGCATCGTTGCGTTTGAAGAATCTTTGAAGGAGGTTCAGTTTCAGCAGACGTTTACTTCATGAATATAATCATGTTGTTATTATGTATCTCAAAATTCACATTCACTTTTAAGAATTACTTTCTTTGGAGATTTTATGTTACCGGAGGGGCAATTCCCGTAATTTTAAGAACGTTCACAGTCTGATTTCAGTCTCACTGTCAAAAATACCAATTTCCCAAATTTTTTGACATTGATTGTCTCTGAGATGATTGCGGTTTCTATCAACGGGAATTGGTCTCCAGATATTGCGAATTCTGCTGCATTTCAACTTCAATTCCACGTTTGACTCATTCTGGAGTTTAGTTTTAAAAAAAATCTCCAAAGTGCAACTTTTCGTCCTCTTCATAATAAATATCTTCTAAATTACTAGTTTCTTCAGTGGTTTAGGCTGTGCCTAGTCCAACAGCCACATACACAGCAGCATTTAGCTACGGAATCATTCAAACGTTTTAAAGATTTATTTATCATTTTACGCCGAATCCACATTCACTTTCAGACTCTCGCCTCTTCAACAATATAATGTTATTCAAGAAAACGTAGACATAATACTTAACATAAGTAATTGTCGGTGACTGTGGCATTCTCACCCACGATCATTTCGTAAACCACTGACTCATTGGGACCTAACATTTGAAAGTCTTGCAGCCGAAATGTATTAATGAAACTCTGAATACCTTCTTATTATTACATCACTTAGCTTCAAGTTGTTGGCTGATTTCAGTATTACACAGTAGGGCAAGACCAGTTTTTTTTTCATCCATAAGATGTATCCTGATAGCTTGATATCACTTAATTACCCATCAACTCAGTCTATCGCAGTCCATTGTTGGACATAGTCCTCTCCCAAGTTGCGCTACAACACCCTGTCGTCCGCCTTCCGCAAACAGTTTTGTACCAGCCACCTCTTCAAGGTCGTCGGTGCATCTAGCTAGGGGACGTTCCTCAGTACGCTTGCCGTTACGTGGTCTCCACTTCAGGACTCCTCCGCTCTTCCACCGATCATCGGTCCTTCGACAAAAATGGCCAGCCCACTGCCACTTCAGCTTACTTACCCCTGATAGCTTTGTGGCGGCATCTACAACGCCACATGCGAACTACGCATAACACTGACGTCACGCAAAAATTCTGCATCGCGCAAGCAAAGTTCGACGCGCGACTAGCATATATGCAACGTCGAGACAGCAATCGTCGCCCACTAGACAAAACTCTCGTCTGTCCGGAGGATCCTCCCTTTTCTATGGAGGACAAGGAACTTTACCCGTTTCTCATACCTCTATAGCTTGATATCACTGATATTTAGTAAGTCCACCCTCTCTTCGTTAGTCGATTCGAAACCACCTGGCATCCCCGTGGTTGGCAACAATATAATAATAGGTACTTCGAAAATTACTTTTCCTGGGTACATTTTGTTTCTCTAGCTTAGGGAGTTCCGTATTTCGTCTTTTTTAGAGGGTTGTAAATCCAATAGTGTAACCCAATTATCGACAGACTCAATTAATAGAATGAGCTAGAGGATTAAACTATTAAAGTGTTTCGGGTTCTCTAATTCTTGAACATTTTAAAGAAGTTTACTTTAATTAGCTAAGCCGGTAAGCTAATCAACTAATATTGGTGTAACTACAATGCGAAATTCAATTAACCGTTAATCTTCCACTTAATTGTTATGTAAGCCTTAGGCTGAGATCTGTAAACGTTACTTAGTTTTTACTTTGACTTATACATAGCCTCTACCTTGCAGTTGTATTTTGACAGTTGTGCGAAGGTCACAGGAATAACGCTTGACCTTAGTACGCGTTTAGTAACGTTTATAGATCTCGGCCTAAGGCATACCTCTACGTTCATATAACTCTATTGAATGACTGTTTCAAATATCAATCAATAGGGCTTAAATAAATTATTTGGGAAGTGGATGTCTTAAAATAGAAATGTTCGAACTTACAGTATTTATTGACAAAAAAATATCAGCACCTACATCAGGTACAAGAAAACCGTTATCAGGAGATATCGTTATCTAATCGCCATGTGTACTAAACAAAGATATATCGTAACGTAATAAGTACTGGTTATTTACCGGGTCATTAACGTTGCGATTGTGGTTACAGAAAGTTATGTTTTCTTAATGGGTCGAGGATTCTATGAATATTTGTTTGTTGGTATCACAGAAATCTGAATAATTATTTAAATTTCTGTAGTTGGTATAGATTTTTTTGTAGTTATGAATATCTGAGGGTTTAGCGCAGTACCAGTCTTTGTGGCGATTTTTGTAGTTGCCTATATTATATATGTCGCAGCCAACTGGCTATATTAGCCCTGGCCTTTGGAAGTAGTGCTCGCCTCGCTTCGCTCTCTCGGCTCGCACGCGGTTGATAACCTAACCCATTTGGTCGGGGTGTCCTAGTTACTGCGACCAATTCGGCTCGCGCGTGATTGGTCACAGACTTCCAACCTAAACTATAATTAAATATCATTCAGGCCGTTAGTTGGACGGCCGCCGTTTAGTTAAAAGGCTAGGCGGTTAACTAAACGGCTAATTAAACCAGTTGGCTGCGACACATTAGCCATCAACTTATCATTCGCACGCAGCTGCGTCATATGACAGATGACTTACCAACAAAAATTTCGACAAATCAAGATTTTATTTCGACAATATGGAACTCCGACACGTCTTCATTTTGAAGATCTAAGACGAGGACCAAAGCATAATGAAATAGGTCATCAATATTGATTAGTCGGTTTCAATTGAAGAAAATTAATTATCTATAATACGTATTCGTTCTAAGTAGCGGCCGCGCTTATGTTATACATAGAATAAACATACATACCTAGCATATATCTACATATATGGTAACATAAGACATACATTAGGTATGGAATGTGATAACCTTACCTAATACAAGTGGTCTTATGTACAGTTAACAAAAGAGATAAGTGTGCAGGATCGTCGGATATAGTTGTAGTTTAGTAAGAAACCGATGGATCTTGTCGACTGAAATTTAATTTTATAAATGAGCTGTTTGTTTTCTATTAATTTAATTAAATTTTATTCGAGAACATCCATCAGTTTCTTACTAAACTTCAACTTTAACCGACGATCCTGTATATTATCTCTTTTGTTGACAGTACATGATTACCTAGCTTAGGTAATGTTTGTCTGACCCTCGCCTACAAACAGTGGCTTCCCTTCAATGGATTAACCAACGATTGTATTTACATTGGAAAATAGCAGTTCGTTCATTCATATGACGATTTTTTTGGATTTGTTCTTTTACAAGTCGTAGAAGCGATTCAATTTCAAAACTGAATAGTTAACTTTGAAGTTGACTGTATTTTTCTTTTCTACTCATAGAACGACTATGACTGAATTTCCAATATTTATCTGTGTTCGCAAATTCGCAACCCGCGTGATAGATTGCAATCCTCCAGGCCTGTGTGTGCCCAGCCGTGGGAACATCTGATTATGCTATACCTACTCTGTATCAATCAAGAGGAAGTATTTTTTTGGAAAAAGTATGTTTTTTTTTATGTTATTCATTTGTTTACGATTGTCACGGTCGCAAGTAGAGTGTCATTCATATCATCATATGCGATATACTTGCACGAAACGATCGATGCACTTGCATTCATTCCATTCATCAACAATGTTCAAATGTCCACTCTGCTGCCTTTATCAATCTATCCACTCAGAATACTTCAACCCTCTTAAATCTTCTCATTATTGGCGCCACTTCATCTTCTTTCTTTCACATTTTAGACATATATCTATTCTATTTTTTTTTTTTTGCGATCTTCAAATGTTTTTATTTCTGGTTTTGGTTCGCCCTTATATTTGTAGTTTTTTATCCTCATCATCAGCTATAACAGTCTAATGCTGGAAATAGTCCTCTTCTTCATTCAACTCGACCTCTCATCCAGCTATTCGGTAGCTCTCATCCAGGTACCATTTGCTGTTTAACAGCTCCCATTTCATCATCATCATTTCAGCCGAAAGACGTCCACTCCACTGCTGGACATAGGCCTTCCCCATACACCGCCCTGTGCACTGTGCTTCTCGCATCTAGCTGATTTCCGCGGCCTTCACAAAGTCATCGGTGTACCTTTTGGGAGTCTTTCTAACGCTACGTCTTACGGTACGCGGTCACCGCTCCAGAACCTTTCGTCCCCAACCGCCATCTGTTCTGCGAGCAATGTGCCCTGCCCACTGACACTTAAATTTTGCAATTCTTCGGGTTATGCCCCCATTTACCTCACCTTTAAAAATAAACGCATCATCATCCATATATATGCAACAATTATGATTGATGCAATCAAACCATCTGCATTCTAAAGGCCTCACACCGGCCACAAAACTGATTGTATTGACCCCAAGACAGTGGAACGAATCTGTTAATTAGTAACAATCAAGTGCCAATTGATATAACGCTTATAAAATGGCGTATGTTACCCTGAATCTGTGGTTCTATGGCAGTTTATGGTGGGAGAATTTTTGATAACGGTATGGAAATTTTAATCAATGAAAATGGTTGGTTTAACTTTAAATGGTTGGAATTGATTGCTTCTTTCGACTTTTTCTGTCGTGTCAAAGTTCAGTCAGTACGGTTGCACCCTAATTGCGCAACACACTATCAAACTCAATTTGACTCATTTTGAAGGATATTGCTAATCCATTTCTTCATATGTTCATAAAGTCTGTCCAAGAACGTACATAACGCAAGGAATGTTGTTGAGCTGTCAAAATTAAAGCCATTGCTAATGATACTGTGTTACGCAATTAACCCGCAGGACTGATTGCCCAAGATGTGCCTGATTAAAAAAAATCCAAAATTCAAATGGTATCCGCTCTAGATACCTTCCCATTAGGGAATTCCTTTCCGTGATAATTTGTCTTAGAAAGGAATTCCCATATTTTCCTGTCTCTTGCGACACGTCTTCTCTGGTTGATTGTAGTTATTCTTGCTTAGTAACATAGCTTGTATATGTATATATATCATTATTATCCAATTCGTCCTCATTTAATATTTCTGTCATTCTCTCTCTCGAATACTTCTATTAAGGAATTCAAGACTTTACTAATTTTCAGAACTTTTCTATAAGATGCTTCGCTACAACATTTTAAGTGCTTCTTTCATGTTTTGCCATATGAATACCAAATACCATTCGTACGCCGGTTTTTATTACTTGTGTGGGATGTTGCCGTTAAAGGAGGTTTTCGTAGATTTTATTTTATTTTAAATTAAAGTGGAAATAACAAATGGTGATAAGGTGTTATTACCGAAATTATGGAAGTGTAAACACAGTTTACACCTACGTAACTTCAACACGAATAATTTCTATATACGTAGAGAGGCTTTACCATTTATCTAGCGAAACGACTAATCCAAATGCTATTGAAATGTTCCTTGTTTAAACTGAATTGCTCATACTTAGCAATATAGTTGTCATCGTCTTTCTGCCCTTGGGTACTCCAATTCGTTTAGGGAAAGCGCAACATGTCTTCTTCTATGTCCATTATCGACATCATTCTCCTGTCCTTATCCCAATTCATTTTGAGCGGCGCAACATGTCTTTTTCTTCCATAATTCTCTATTATTCATCGTTCTTCGTCATCTCGGTAGTCACCCCCTTTCTAGCGATATCATCTTCTTCCATCTCTATTAGCGATAGCAAATAGAGTTGATGGTCTTAGTTTTCTGTCTTCCCGGTCATAATCTTCTTTCCCACATTAATTAGTTCCATCTTTTCTTTGCTTTGCTCCGTCTGCCTATTCTGAGGCATATTTTTAACAATTTCTTGTCTCCTTTTGTTCTTTATACACATATTATACAAAAAAAACATACAACCATACCTTTGCATAACACAATGTAACATACTTACATACATATTTATAGTTCAGGAGCTTACAAAGTATGCTTGATCTGATAAACTTTAGGTAGGCTATTACTCAAGTCGCGAGCTAGGCTTCGTAGACACAATTTATTAAGCTTTTATTTATTATGGCTACAATGTTGGAACTTGTATGAAAGTTGTTTAGTTAGATGTTTTACAAATTGTAAGTTATGAACGTAGGTTTACGTACCTGGTTAGTTTTATCTGTTGAAATGGAAAGGAAAATAAAATATATGATTTCATTAGTTTATTTTGTTCCTTTTGTTCTCTTCCTAGATGGTTAAACATTACCTATTTAACTTCGGTGGTGTTTTATGTGGGTGATTGTGGTTTATCTTTCTGTGCAATATCGTAATAAGGGCTGGATTCAGAAGTTAGGAACCAGCATCTCAGAAACTAAAATCGTTATTTACTCAGTTAAACTAAAATCAATGTATCATTTTGCCACATTGTTGCATCTTCATTCAAGAAACTGATAATTAATTCGTGCGCTTGCGTTTATTAATGAGCGTAGGCATTAAATTATTGTTTATTTTTCTTCACAAGACTCAATCTAACAAATAACATTATTGTAACTTGAGCTAGGACTGTCGAGTTTAGCAACTAGGTCAATGCAGTTCAAAATTTGCATTTCTCAAGGCGATAGAGAGTTTTCGACGTAAGTAATTGTTCGCCCACTAATAAGACTTTGTATAAGGATAAGGACTACCCACTGCACCTGTCAGTTTGCGCAACTTGACGTCCTAGTTTTCATGTTACCCTGGTACTTGTTTTGTTAATCTGTTAGCTGATAAGCGGTTCATAATGATCTTTTTTGTGAGAACTGCCCAGTTGCCCACTACCGTAACTTATATACGTTCAAGTGACCTATATTTTTGTGCCTCTCAGATAGTAGAATAAAATTAAAACAAAGAATAGAGTTAATTTGATGAATATTATGCTTTAGCTCCTGTACATACTCATTAGTTTACTTTTCGACATTTAATTGAGCATAAGGACCTATTTCTTGGAAATATTGAGCTAAAAAATCAATCAACCCCAATTTTTCGACCTGTAGGGGTTGATATAAGTTTGCAATTTCACATGGGGCAAACTTATACCCTCCCCAATGAAACAAGAATCATTTAAATCGGACTACTCTGTAAAAAGTTATGCGTGGTCTTCCCTCCTCCTTTGATTTTTCGTCGGTTAAAAATGAGAGCCTCCTGTAGTCTGTCCTCGGCGCAGTACGTTTCTTTCTTACTTCTCTATTAGTCGTTAACTTAGTGTTGACTTCCTTTTCTCATCATATTTCACACGGTCCATCCGTGTTTTCATTGCAGTTCACGCCACCCTTTATATAGCCCTCCATATTTATTTATACACTAAGATGATGATGAAAATCTCTAAGACAAAAAAAAAACATCTGATGTAGAAAGAGTTTTATACTTTTATCAGGAACCATGACGTGGTAATGTTTATCAACATATCCGGTGGAATGATAACCGTTGATGCAATTACTGATTGTTACATTGAACTTACGTGTAGTGTAACAGGTGCACCAGCATAGCGCCTAAATGTCTACATATAAAGGTGCAGGTAGACACAGACCAGCATAATAATACTGTACTGAATTCCAACCTAGATCATGTGCATGTGCACATGCGCATGTGATGTAATCGAAGCGTACAATACATACATCATGTACTATTTTTTCCTATAATCAATTGCACTTGTTTTGCTTCCATTTCTTATTGTAATTTTGGTACGACTTTGTTCCAATCCACTTTGTATATATGTGCCATCTGTCATATTTGTTGCTAACGTCTTGTTTTGTAAAATATCCTTTTTGGTCTTCTTGAATGGAAATTAATTGAACGTAACCGATATAGCTCAAAGAATTGTCAAACTTATGTGACAATGTGCAGGGCACATTGCTCGTAGAACAGAAACGGTCGAAGTATAGGTGCTTGGGGGAGGCATATGTCCAACAGTGGACGTCTTTCGGCTGAGATGATGATGATGAATTGAAATTCAATTTAATTTATCTGTTTTCTTCTGTCAGGATCACGAGATCCCTTAGAGCCTCTCATTCGAAAACCTACTCCCATTAACAAAAGCAACCTAATTTATCTTCCTTCTTTATCTTTCCTACTTCTTTATCTTTATGCCTGTGGGATATAAGGATCCCAATCATCTTTTCTATTAGGTCGACCGAATTCCATTCAAACTTCAGCTAGTCTATTCTGTAAACCAAACTCGCTCTTATATCACTTCACTCTCACTCTATATTCACCTTTACTAGTGACGACAAACGTTAAAGACACGATGACAGCAGCACTCGCGAACACATCTCCTAAGTTTTCATTCCTAAATTTTACACAAAACAGAATAGAATACTATTTATTATGTACACCTTATAAATTGCAGACAAATATAGAAATTTTACAAAGGGTGACACAATGGTCTTATCTCTAGGAGCGATTTTTTAAAGACAACCTTTGGATGGATTAAGAAGTCGGTTAAAAAGGGGAAGAAGAGACAAATACTGAAGGAAGTCTGTGGTGTACCATTTACATAAAATATAATAGATTAATCCAAATAAATACATATCTATTATTAAACATGAAACAGGAGCAAAGAAAATATAATGATGGTGTTTAAGGAGAGAGAAAAAGCTTTAAAAAAACTGGCCAAGTGCGAGTCGGGCTCGCACACGAAGGGTTCCGTACCACAAGGCAAAAACGCCGAAAAAACACGTTTGTTGTATGGGAGCCCCCTTAAATATTTATTTTATTCTGTTTTTAGTATTTGTTGTTATAGCGGCAACAGAAATACATCATCTGTGAAAACTTCAACTGTCTAGCTAGGTAATAGGTAATACGGGCTGGTTTCCGCAACTCCACGACAAAGCGCGTATTTTGCGTACGGGTGGGAAAATCGATTATTATTCGATCCACCCCAGCTCCTCAAGGAAGGCCAGCAACGCCTTGATGTTACTGACCGTCTCACGTAGGGTACCTGGGTTACCGAAGTACTTTGCCCTGTACGTAGCGATTACCGGGCAGTTTAGCAGCACATGTGCCGCTGTCTCGTCCTCCTCCATGCAGGCTCTGCACAGCGGACTGTCTGTTACTCCTATGACATAGAGGTGTTTATTAAATGACCCGTGGCCGATTAAAGCTGCAGTAACTATACGCAGCTTTTGCTTGGTTAGACGGAGAAACTGTCTAGCTATCACAGTTCATGAGATACAGCCTGGTAACAAACAGACAGACGGACAGTGGAGTCTTAGTAATAGGGTCCCGTTTTTACCCTTTGGGTACGGAACCCTAAAAAATAACACTGTTGCTGCACTGCTCTGCTCTCCTCGCCACTGCACTGCTCTGCTGTGCTTAAATACTCGTAGCACTGTAGGATTTTATTCATTTTCAGTTCCGATTTTATATTCCGATGAAGTAGTGACGTAACTTGTCCAGCACACCGTGTGAATGCCCGCAACTAATGCGGAGTCGTGAAGCATGTTCAATTCAATCAACACGATTGGTGAGAGAGCGATGCACTTGCGTATACTTGTGCAATGCTCGACAATGGTGTATTTGCTCGTGAATGGACGTTGGCTTTTATTGGCCGTAAATCAGACCGATCGCTGGAGTAATTGAATCTTTACAGGTTTGTTAGGGTGTAAATTCTTTGCGGGCACACAACTGGGTTTGTCATTGGCTCCAAAGCAGTTACCTACTTCAATGTCCCTTTTCTGTTCCTACATAAAGCGACGTGGTCTGTCCATTGGCGATCCTTGCAGAAATAAAATGCTATAGTTTATTATTCTAGCATTTGTCGTTCATTATACATAACTAGTAGTTCCGTGACACACAGGTAACGCACTGACTGAACTTGAAATAAGCATTAACGAAAACAAAAAGTATTAAGAAAGAATGAATGTATTAAGAAAATCGAACCCTTGTTAATAAACGCGGAGAAAAGTTATGCCAAACTTTAACCTCGTAAATGTATGGTTAATCAGGACACTGGTTGCAACTCTAATAAGAGGGAAGTGCCAAGATATTGTCTGGACTTTAAAGGTGAGTGTGAGTTTGTTTCGCCCTTTTTTTCCAGGCTAGAAAACATGAAACGTTTATTTTCTCTTGACTGTACCTACTTACCTGTCAAAAAGAGTAACCTAGATAAAGTGGATAAGACAGAGACTAAAACAGAAGACGAACTAGCAGGGGATCGAGGAGAGGGGGGGAGGGGTGGTTCAGGGGATCAGCCCGGATTTTTTTTTAATAATATTTAAATGTGATTCCGATATCCTATTTACAGAAATAAACAATTTAATTTAATAAGACAGTGAACGGCTAGTGTCTCGAAAAGTCCTTTTCTGAATTCCACGTAGACAAAGTCACGAACACAAGAACTAGCTTGTGTTCGCTTATAAATTCCTAAGCGTATGCAAGAGCAGATGTAACAATAATAAGTGTGAGTGCATCAGTAGCTTATCTAATGCATAGTGTAGGAGTGAACGAGGGAAATGGGTCGTTACTGACTGCAGGCAATGAGCCAGTAACGCTGTGTTCTATTGTAATTTGAACCCCAACCCAATACATTGGTGTTCAAGGCTACCAGTGTTAGCTTTATTCTCTTAAGAAACTTTGTTAGAAACCATTTGAACATCTTTATTGGTTATTTTATTCTGTTCTTTGAAATTATCAGTATTTTGCCGAAACCTCTTCTTATAATGGCTTAGCTTCTTGGGATAGGTTTGTGTTTCTTTCTGGAAATCGCGTTTTACTATCTATATCCGTTGTGTTCGTAATTCAAAGGAATTTAAAGATTTCTGCCGCCTTTAGTCTAGATCTTTAGAGAGTGACAGTGGATATTGATCGCTTTACGTCACTTGTAGTTTATCTGGGATTATCCACTTGACTGGACCGACTCTCAAGGTCCCAACGTGGTGACGAATTTATAGAGGAATTCTGTTTGAATCCCGTTTTCTTCGTTTTGTGGTTGCGGCTGGCTGGAATGTTGAGTGACTATTGTTATGAATGTTTAGGTTGTTCATTTTATTGGGTCAAGGATATCAGGTGGAGAACAAGGAGATTTGCAACAATTAAAAAGAAGGCTTAGGTTACACTAGCGAAGGGTCAATTTTTGTAAGAGGTAAGTCTGAGTGGATATCTTTAAAATTATTATATTATTTGTCTATAGAATACTGACTGTGCCATTTTTCAAAGGAAAGGGTAGGAATCGAGTTGTATGGAACCTTCGCCATTGTTAGATTATAGTATAAGATTTTATGGTAAATTGGATATGTTTCAGAGTAATGTTTATTTCAATCTGACTATTATTGGAAATACATATTAAAAAATTACTTTTTAAACTCTCGTATCAACAAAGTAGCAAGCCAATAAAAACATTACTGAAATGAAAAAAGAATGATTGGTATTGCAAGCGCCGGCGCCGAACTGCTTAGCATCACTCATCATAACATAATTGCGCTCTCATTTGATAATTCTGTCAATTACGTTCGCGAAACTGCTAACAGAGGCAGCACTCGATGCCGACACATGAGCTCTTGAGTATAAGTGTGAGAACTCTTTTGAAACCTGTTCCCCTGGTCCATCTTTGTAGAGATAAGGAGCTTTTTGCATATCGTCTTCTTTATATTCTTGGTTGACAAGACAATCAAATAATTGAGCTTTTAGATAGTTTTGAGTCAGTAATTTTGAACTATTTATTAATTTGTATAAAGTGGATGCTACACCAACCCTTGTTACTTTATAGTCGCCTCGGTCCGTCCTACTAGGTACCTATTACAACGTCTCGGTCTCGCTAATTAAATGAAAATATTTTAAATTATGATTTTATATGATCTAGTAACTGCCGGTAGATTCTGTAAAAATCTCACCGTGAAAACTGAGGTGATGCGAGTTTGTTTTTGCTAGGAAATGACACTATTGACAGCTTACACCACGCTCACTTCACCTGAGTTTTCACGGTGAGATTTTTACAGAATAGCACCGCTGGGCCTAACTAGATGCTATCCAAACATAAGATTTTGGTATCCATTTCTATTTAAAACCGCCAGTTTCGCATTTATGTTATCACTGAATCGGACTTGATTGATGAGGCACGTTTTGGGCAAAGCTTCGAAAACATCCAAAAACTTGTTTTAGGAGGTAACAAAAATATCAACATCAGCACTTCGCACTTCAATAAAAACATGCCAGCTATTTGTCAAGGCTGTGTACTACATCATTAGGTGTGCGTTGAATTGGAAGTAACAAAGGTCCAGTAATTGATTTGCTTCCATGTCAACCAATAAGCATGGTTAGCGCCTGTGTACAAAATATTGATGGTTATCTGTGTATACTAAACTTGCTTGTTATAAACATACTGTAGGAGCCGCTTGTAGTATAATGGGATTATCTCTTTGCTTTTTATCCAAATTGGATAATGTCCTATTTTGTCCGTTTCTGATTATAACCTGCTGACAGTTTTAATATGCGTTAATTCTGGGCCGGGGCTATTTAGATTTCCATCAACACGCTAAGAGGATCTGTCGAAAGAATGTCATAGTTTGGATTTGTAGGATTCTTCTAAAAACTTACAAAAACAGTTTGCGATAAATAGTATAACTTATGGTGTTCCTCTTCTTCCGTTGTTCCTTAACTGTTCTAAATCTTGGTTACTTATTGACTATGCTCTTTCTGATGTTCTCGTCAGTTATTGTTTTAACCATATTTGCTGCAAATCTTACAATTTTATTATTCTCATTGTCGTTCGAATCAATTGCAATCACTTGATCATTTTCTTTAACAACACATCGCACCATAATATTAGGTTCATCAAAACATATGACAGACAAATATCTGCAATCAATCTTTCTAATCTATATTCAACATAGTATTAGTCATAGCTCTAAGTCGACCATACTGGGCCGGCCTGACAGCCTGGTACGCTAAACATTTTAATGAACCATCGCCACGCTTAATTAAGATATCGCGAAGCTCTTCCGTCTCATTCGCTCCTGGTATGTTTAGATAATTTCCTGTTTTATATCTAGGTTCAATGTTGGTCTAGATTCTACGACTTAGCTTGTTCTTAGTTATTAAATGGAAATTAACTAGTTTGATACTTTTTGTCTTTCTTGTTTGTAAGTAGGTCTGTATGTATTTTAAATTGTTTCTGTTTGTTGGTATATTCTTGTTTATGGCACTAAAATTGGCCCTCCAGAAGTGTTAATTTTCTAATTCTAACATCGAAACTTTTTTGTGTTTGAGTTTTTTAAACAGTTATTTTTCTATATCGTTTCTTCGAATACTTAGGTCATTGACCTTAGTTCGTCTTCTCTCAAAAATCGATAACTTACCTACCAGTTCCCATAATTTTTTCCTCATAAAATATTGAATCTAATAACACTTTTATATAACAATGGCAGAAAACAATCCTCTAACAAAAAACCCGTATCCAATATCTAATCATTGTAAAAACTGTAGATAGTTCCCATCCCATACATGAGTACTTCCTATCTACAAATATTTTGGCAACCAGCCTTGCGCGCCAATATAGTTCACGTATTAATAGACCAAATAAGAATGTTATCTATCCAGCCCAAGTTCGTTGACCTGACAGCTGTTTAATTCGGCCGTGTTATATTGATACACTAATATAGAGTGCAATTTTTAAATGGTGATGATGATAGGTACAGACGCCAGCACATCAAGTTACTACAATCTGTCAGATTTCTTTAATAGATTTTCGACTTTATTGCTGAAACATAAGGTTCAAGGTTGATTGGGAAAATCTGACAGTTTCGGGTAGGTTGACCTGCTGGCGTCCGTACTTGGATTTTTTATACAGCCAATGTTTAGAAATTGTTTAAAAATATTGTAGTTGGTGGAATTTTTCACTTTCGTAGACAGAGAAGACATTGATCCTTCTCTTAAAAAAATGACTGGATGTAATATTGTTAAAGTTCATATACTGTTTAGTAAGCTGTCAATGTATAAAATTAAAATGTCATATTAACCATCGGGTATTGTCCTAATTTTTTTTGTATTGCAGAATGGAAATAAAAACGTTAAACAAAAAAATTATGATTTTTTTAAATAGGTACCTACTTTTTTATTCATAAATTAATTTTGTTTTTATTTCCTTTTTCCAGATGAACGTGACGCGATACAGAAGAAGACATTCACAAAATGGGTCAACAAGCATCTCAAAAAGGTAAGCACAGCGTTTCTTTTATTATCTTTTTATTACTACCAACTGTCACAATTTGCTTATTGATTACAAAAACTTAATTACGTGGTTGAAAAATCGACTAATTGATTATAATTAAGTCGGTTTGACAAATTAATTTAGATTTACTGACTGCAATTCTGCTTGATACGCGTTTTAAAAATCAATTGATTTTATTTAGAATTCGGCAATGAATTTGTATTTAAACGAAGTAGACATTACCTACCACCTCTGTTAGTAAGAGCAACGTCATGTAATCAAACGTGAACCAAAACAACATTCTGCGTAGGCATCACAAGTGCCCTGTTGGTTCTCCAGAAATGACGACATCCACGAATATCTTGGCATTCCCACTATTCAGACTGAAATTGAGAAATTTAAAAGAAAATATGCTGATCGGCTGTCGGTTCATTTAAATTCCCTGGCAAACGATCTCATACACCCTTCCGTAACGGTGAAAAAGAAGGATGTGCTCTAAAAAGGCAGTCGAGACACTGTTCTCTTCGCCTCAACGCCATATTAATTTAACCCATCTGCTTAATAGTCTTGCGATTGACTGCCGATAAAAAATAAAAAAAATTGTAGAAACAAATGCAGAAGTTAGGTTTGACTTCAGTGAAGAATATTTTTTGCTTATGAATCGAGTTCTTGATAGTTGTTGTGCTGGTGAGTTTGTTGCGCCACTTCTTTCTAGCTGAAGCACTAGAAAGTGCTGAAGGGCGGACGTTTTGGGGGACTGTCTTATGTAACTTTATTGTAAAGAAAGAATATGATTTTGTTTAGGTCACTGATGTTTCTATGAATCTTAGAATCTGTTCACATAAAATTCTTTGAATTCTATAGTCCTTTCTAGGTATTACGGTCTAAACAAGCTATAATCAAATCTGCGCACGCATGTAGAAGGACAAATCTTTTTACGCACAAACTTTACGTGCGCCAATTTTTTGTAACACGCTCTAGCACGACGCAACATAGTAATCGATTTGGCGCCTCCACCACATAGGCAGAAAACGGTAGTGCAGTATGGTTTACACTTCATATAAAACAAGTTTTATTATGTTACCAATGTTTCATAATCATAATATTCTTATCAGGCGAAAGACTTCTATTTCTGGTCATAATCTTCTACCATAAAACACCACAAATACCGTGATAATGAACACAATATTACGGCAAGGAAAGGTTAATATTGGCCACTTTATGCCAAAGGCGACTTCCTACAACAGTACAACACAACTACAAGGTAGGAACTAGCGTTAATTTACATGATTGCTTGATTAGCGATTTCAGAATAATGTTAGTTCAGGTTTCCTGACGTGCTCCTTCATTGCCAGTCAGTGATGGACGACTAAGCTAGTCATTGAGACGAATCTTGCGCGAGTCTTGGCCTTGTGACAATTCCTGTCTGTGAAAATACGTCCCGTCTCGCACTGGTTTCGTCTCAGTCTGATTGAAACCTTCAGAACGTAAATCATCATCATTCTTCAGCCCTTATCCCAATTTATTTGGGGTCGGCGCAACATGTCTTTTTCTTCCATACTTCTCTTTTAGTCGTCATCTCGGTAGTTACCCCCTTTCTAACCATATCATCATTCCATCCATCGTTTGTTTGGAATGTAAATGTGAATTTGAAGAAATAATAAAACTGCAATTCTTTTGTACATACTGTTATAGCGCCTTATATTCACTTAGTAAATCCATCGTGTGCTATAAATTGTCACTTTGGCGGAGCACAGACGTCAATATTCATTGGACGGTCGTGAGCCGCGTATAAACTGTCACGACTGTATAATGATCTGTGCCGTACTTGTACACGCACTTGACTTAGTTCTGTTGACGTGCGGTGACGTTAAGGTGTATAACGTATGACTGTATGTCTATATGCATTTTGTGTGGAAGGATAACTCTATTAACTCAGAGACTAGCAACTATAGCTTCAACTTTCTGACTGATCAACTCCTTGATAGTTAAATAGTGCCTGAAAATGGTTTAATTGCAATAAATGCTTTGACTATACGCGTGTCAATCTGAGATATAATGGTTGGGAGCCATTGGTTTAATGTCTCCGCACTTTTGAAAGAAATAAGCTCATCCACTGGGGGATTGTGGCTAGTAATAACAGCCGCACGGGTCGATCGATCAGGTTAAGCTACGCTTGTCCGTGGTTTTGCGGTTGGTCCGTGGATGGGTGACCATCTTTACATACCAAGACCTCCGTGCCTCGGAAAGCACATTAAGCTTTTGGTCCCGGCTGTCATTCTTGGATCTTTAACAGTCGATACGAGTCGTCTAAAGCCCGAAAGTCTGGCAACCAGTCTTACCAAGGGGCATAATATATAACCAAAGACCATATATAGATATATTCTTTTTGTATATAACCAAGTAATAGGCAGTCGCTCCATATAAAATATTCTGCTGCATCCGGTTAGACTGGAATCCGACCTCAACATAGTTGGGAAAAGGCTAGGCAGATGATAATAAACTCATCCACTGCCACGTGTACTTGAGATACGTATTCACGTGACAAACATATCATTTGCGTTTCATAAATTTTCATTAAACTCATATCCGTGATCGGATTATCTGTTTAGTATAATTGAATGCGTTAATAGTTACGTGTGGCGCATGCTTATTTGGATCATCAATCAATCAACACAGGATATCGCAGTCCTTAGCTAGACGTAGAAGCTCTTCCATATTGCAACATAGCTGGATTTCTCCGCCTTCTGCATCCTGGCCACGCGTCAGATGTCAATCACTAACAGCTTGCACTTTCAATAGTGCAGTGATGTCTACTGCTTCTTTGGTCGAATGGTCGTGGCTGGCGAAAGTGAGGTCCTGGTTTATGTGAATAAATTCTCAATAAAATTCCTTGTAGTTTGGAATAACAGCCCATAAATCGACCAACCAGCTAACTACAACTCCAGCAAGGACGGAACCGGTCCAAGTGGCGGTGCTTGAGGGAGGCCTATGTGCAGCAGTGGACGTCTTTCGGCTGAAATGAATGAATAAGTTATTACATAATCAGCCTATAATGCTCCCCACTGCTGGGACACAGGCCTCCTTTCTGTGAGAGGGAGTGGGCCGTAACCCACCACGCGGGACCAGTGCGGGTTTTTAGATGTCACATGTCTTTGAATTTTTGGTTCTAGGACATGCCGGTTTCCTCACGACGTTTTCCTTCACCGTTTTGAGAGCAGTGGTGATGAAATAACTTACAGTATAAAGGGCCTGTCTGGGTTGGAACCAACGATCTACAACTCATAAGTCGCGGCCGTTACCACTGGGCCACCACTCCTCTATAATAAGTTATTACCATCCTGTACCTAATCATCTCACTTCTGAGCATAACCGCAAAATCCCATTCATATTAAAGAAAGAACAAGCATTTATCACCACCGTCGTCGTTTCATCGTTATTTACTTTCTCCGTAAACCACAAAAACACAAGTCATACAAAATCCTTTCAAACTTTCAGAAATTAAAAAAAAAATTGATGCAACTTCTTTTACAAATGAAACATGCAAAATGTACCTCAAACATAATCCCACCAGTCGTTAACCTGCTCCAGAACAAAGGACCAACAGATCAAATAATGCATTCCTTTGTATGTCTGTCCGTTTGTCCGTCTGTAAACGAACAGGATGTTATTAGCAGACCTCCTTTATTTATTGATCAAACATATTCGTATTGCTTTTGGCGATTACTTCAAAGGGCTGGTTATGGGAAATGATTTCGTTGTCTGGGATGAGTCAGGAAACAGCCCTAACTTCTCTTGTGTCGATCTGAGCTGTGTAGTAAAGTAGCTTATTTATGCTTATGTGGTGAAATGATGTGGCAGTCACGTACTCCGTACTATCATCAACTTATAATTCGTAATTGAATTCCTAGTCGTATTTGAATAATCTCAGCATACTGCAGAAACTAGAAGAAGCGTTTAACTTTAAGCCAACTTCCAACTGGTCAATACTTCTCGAGTTCTAAATTTATATGCTGTTGTGTATGAAAATCGGTTAAGTGGCAATATTTGAGTCTAGAAGAAGTCATAAAGTTGCTTTCAATCGCCCAGCGTAGGTTTCATATTCAAAACAGATGACCAACAACCTCACAAATGCGACAATTTCACAATCGCAAGTGTGTTGGACGCCTAATCCGGTGACTTTACTGAAGTGAAGGGGCACGGTGGACATTTGCACATACCAAATAAGGCAATGCGCAAATGCCAGACCTGACCCATAGAACAAGACCATTACGCGTTGGCTACGTATGTGTTAAAGTAGATTAGTAAGTACATGTTTCAAATATGTAGCTAAGGACGATTTCAGCCACTTTGTGCTTAGTTTTGAAATAAAAGCTAGCCTTTCTGTTTCTACTACACAATTGGTTTGTGATTTCTGTATGGCGATGGCGTTATCAATAAGGTAATGCTGCCGTCTTAACTTCTAGTTTGGCTGAACTACTGAACTGGCTGAACTACTGGCGCTTTCATCAACTCAATCAAATTGAGTTATCCTTTCACTTTTCCATATTGCAACAGTTTCGCCACTATCCTGATAAATTCTGAACTCTTGGTACATTTTAATCATGTAATCTCCTTTTGTAATACTTTGATGTTATGTCTTATTAAATTCTAATAGATTATTATTTACCAGACATTCATCGGTTACGATTGCAGAAACATACATGTCTTTTCGAACATCAAAAAAATCGTGTAATCCTTCCACTTTCTCACCCCACACCAGTTTCGTCATCCTCATTTCAACACGTCCGTTGAAATTCGCGTTTATTGTCCATACATAATTAATTCTACCCAACTTGGTCTTGTTTATTTATCTGCCTTCGCCTTCGAGATACCATCAGCAATTTTAGCCAATGATAGCATTCGGAACAAAGAGATTGTACTGTACCAAGTGAGGAGTGACTCACAGTCGAACCTTGTGTGAAAGTGGTACAAAAAACTTTATACATTGATGTAATGATTATTTTTGATGTGAACGTGCTCCTTGTTTGAAGACTGTAGGACGTTTGGGTCAAGAAATTTCTGAAAAGCTTTATGGTTATTTTGAAAGACGATAAAATACATTATTAAGGTTTGGACATAATAAAGTAGATTACAAAATAAGGATGATGTTTCATGCACTGAAGAATTCCTAGGAACATTTTCAAGTTATTAAGTTAGCAGTCTAAGCACAAGTTTTTGCTGCTTCAAATTATTATGCATTTGATAAACGTGCACTGGTGAACAAAGGTGCTCTTTCTTCGATCACTAGGCTTCAGACTTCAGTCAGAGATCAAATAGATTCGATAAATGCCAAATCAAATAGCACCGCACATCTCTATTTATCTGTAATTCTGTACACATATTTTATCACACTAATATTGTGAAGGCGAAAGTTTGTGAGTGTGTTTATAAGTTTGTCACTTCTTCAGGCACAAACGGCTATACCAATTTTGATAAAATCTGGTATGGATGTAGCTGACACCCTGGATTGACACATATGCTACTTTTTATCCCGATATTCCCACGGGATCGAAACTTATGTGGGTGAAACCGCGAGGCGCTGCTAGTATAAAACAAAGTCGCTTTTCGTGTCTGCCTGTGTGACCGCTTAGTCCTTCTTAAGTACACTTAGATTCTGTCTGATACAGTTTTTACCATCATTTAGAGAATTTATTCCGGATCCTAATCCATATTTCACTTCGATAAATCACAGAAATGTGACCGAATGTTGGCCAGGGACGTACAAAAAGGCGTTGGGTTGATGTTATCGTCGAAGTCTCGGGAAACACCTGGACGAGGGACGCACGGAACCGGGAAGTATGGCAGAAAAAGGGGGGCCCGTACCCAGCAATGAGTGATTCCGAGCTGAAATGATGATGATGATGAAATAAAAAATCTTGATGTTTTGACATTGCACCCGTACGAAGCAGGCAGGTTTCTAGCTAAATCTTAATCAATCTAAAACTACAACAATTACCCAACTCCAAGCTCTTTTCAACAACAAATCAGAATAATGGACCTTTGTCACTTTATATAACTAAGATGTTTACATACCATAGAGCGCTGAGTCCACTGCGTTCCCCATAACAAAGCATGTTATCTATGACTCATCAAGCTGCTATGTTGCAACTGACCGCCTGACCTGGTGATTAAGACTTTAGTTACTGATACTGGGAGATAAGGAGGAGATCTTTAGGTACAATGAATTTATTTGCGAAGACGCCTAGTTTAAATTTTAATCGGTAAGGTGTGAATGAAGTGGTTGTGTTGTTCTATCTGGCGGGCAAAGCCTTGAGGAGAGTTTTGATGATGGATGTGGATGTTTATAATAAGACTAGGAGAAGACTAAATAAAGGATTGTATGAAAGATGATATCGCTAGAAAGAGGATGAATCAGGTGACCGCTGATAGCCATGAATGGAAGTAGACAACATGCTGCGGTGGCGGGGGACCATGATGACGAGACACCAAATTGTTCTCATATGATACTTTTTGCATACATGTAATAGTAAATGCTTCAATTAAAGGTTCTCTTATTTTAAACGGTGTACTAATGAAGGCATTACCACGGTAATAACATTACCTGTATTACCAACATTCACTAAAAAAAACAATACATTTAATTCTATATTTAAAGTTTAGCCTTCTACGGCCGGTCAGCGTCCCACGTGAAAAAAAAACCGTGTAATTACAGAAATGGCGAACGGTGACATAATCTTTCGTTTTGTGGGTGTTGAAATTTAAATTTATGATCGCTGACCAGTCATATTTGACATAAATCCATATCGGGTAAGATCCCTGTGAGAACGCCTACAAAAATTGCCAAAGTCCCACCCACTTAAAAATCTGATAATCTCATGAGATACTACTTTCAAAGATTTGTGAAAGTTTCTGAAAGTCTTATGCCAGATTTTTCGGCTGATTCGACTGATTTGTCATTTCGAAATTGATGCTTGTTTTTAAAAGCTCGTTAACTCCATCTGTATCAAAACCCGTTACTGCAAAATCTTCTTATTAATACGCATATCTACTTGCTGTTTTAGGACCTTTTCCTTAAAAAGTCGATGATGCATACCACCCGAGCATTAAAAATCCTTACACGGCGAAACACACAAAAAACTGGAGTTCAATAACCTTTGCAGACTGTTTTTTTGATAGTCGTCTTATAAAACAAAGTTATCTGTCACCAATAGATTAATTGATCGAAGTAGGCAACTGATTACTATCTTAGAAATAATAATCAGATAGTGCATCAGTGAAATGTTCCTGTAAAAAACCGTTTAACGTTACCGCTTACTTTTTTTTGCGTTGTAATTAGTCATATCTGCAGGAAACACAATTATCTACGTAGGTAATGCGTTTGCTCGTCATAATTACATCTCAATTGTGCTTGTTTGCATTATCTTCATCTTGACTTTTCATCTCAAGTTTGTTGAGGTCAGCTTTCAGGTTCACTAAAATTATGTGGTTGCACCCATAATTTTTTGAGTGTCTGCAATCCGAATTTGGTAATACCGAAATATGTAATTCCACTCCAAAGTCAGACTGGAGTGATGTGCAAATACGAGACAATTGCTTAAGACAAATATCATGCAAATGTAGATGAATGCTTTTACATGCTCTTATACTCTACCGAGGCGAAAAGAGGTCTCGGTGCGCTAAAAACAGTCATTGATCAAACATTTGATTACGAGAACGCTGCATTTGCAAAAAATTGCAGCTATAAGCAACTCAACTAAACAATCAAATTCCACCTACCTCAACATCATATGGTACTCATCTTTCTCTAACCATCCATCCATATTCAGTTAATCTCGACGATTAATTGAAGACTATTAATCATCAAGCTGAGCTTCCAATCTTAAACATCATACATAACATAAATGGTAACAAACTAATGGGAGTATTAATCATGGGTAATGACTCACAGCAGTGCATTCCTTTTAGGAACATTTGTTTTATGTCCAGTCAATAAACAGTATGGGTCCACTCTAGCCTAATGTGGAGAGAGGATTTAATTTAAGACTAACTGATCGTTTGTGTGAAGGATGATATGCATGAACAGTGAATAAATGATGAAATAAAGAAAGTGACTGGAGAATGGAAGGGAAAAGCTTATTTTGTCGACCCTAAAAACAAAGAAACACGAAAACACAGTACTAAGGCAGAAAGCTAAATCTGATCCATTAGAGAGACTCAACACGGTCAATGAAGTGGCGTGTTGGCATGGAAAAGTACCTATTAAAGTAGTTTACAAAATTGATAGTCAATAGTTAGCCAATTATGATCTTATCAACCTCTATCAAAGGCAAATCGATCTAATCATCAGCATTATAATAAAAGATATCGAGCGGCAATTGTTTTTGATCATTCTATTGATATTTTTCATAGCGTTATTCAAACTTGTTATCAGGGTCTAATTTCAGAAGTGTTTACCGGTTTGCTAGCTTTTATTATTATAGCAAATCGAAATCTAAAGAAGCTGTTGAACATGCAAATAATTATCCAACATATGTCAGGACAGCCAGCATCAACACACCACAGTCACCGACTTAATGAGTGTTGCAAATTCAATCTTGCACAGATTGTCTATCTAGTAATTCGATGCTGAGATAGATAGAGATCTAGCACTCAATTTATGCCTGCTAAGTGCTAGTACAAAGATGCAACGAGTATTAATACATCTGTCCAAGATTTAATCATGGCTGTTAGCTTAAGGGAAGTGGCACTTAGTTTGATCGATGGTAATTTATTAATTAGATTGGCGAGTCATAATGGACAACGGCTAAGTAAGTGTTTAGTCATAATTAAAGCTAAAGAAGAAGGTCTAAATATAAAACTGAACTAAGGACACAATCAGACTGAAAGCGCAAATATTTTAGTTGCTAAATAAGATTTTAATAGGGACGCCTACAAAACTTTTTGAGCAAACAACATTAGTTGTTTGCTCAAAAAGTTTTGTAGGCGTCCCTATTGAAGGCATACCTATTGAATGGGCGTTTCATTGTTTCTATTTATATTCCTATCTAAATTGATATCGTTAAAAATGAGTATGAATAGTAGTAGTTGTGTAGACGGGTAATTTATATTACTAGTTAACGCGATCATAGTAGGTTCGATGAATAAGAGACTTTGTGGTGGTAATTTTTAATTCTTAAATCTAGAACTTGAGTAACATCTTTAGGTAAAGATCCAAATCCTTTTTCTATGATTACATCGTCCTTGAAAGGAGATGGCCCAAATCCCATACAAAAAAACCCAAGCCCGGGCAAAAGTTTTGTATTTCAGATTTTAGACGGTATTTAAAAATAATATTCTATACTATCACTATCTCTGTATCAGCTGGCTAACATTAGTTAGCCAGCAGTATAGTAGAAAAAGGATTTGGATCTTTACCTAAAGATGTTACTCAAGTTCTAGATTTAAGAATTAAAAATTACCACCACAAAGTCTCTTATTCATCGAACCTACTATGATCGCGTTAACTAGTAATATAAATTACCCGTCTACACAACTACTACTATTCATACTCATTTTTAACGATATCAATTTAGATAGGAATATAAATAGAAACAATGAAACGCCCATTCAATAGGTATGCCTTAACATTTTCTTATTGTGCAACCTCGTACAATTGATGTAATCTATTGGGTGTATTGACCGTGTTATTTTTTACTTGTACTCAGTATCTAAGCAAATTGTGACAGCAATTTTTACACTTGGCAAAATAATTTTGTATAAAGTTATTTTGTCAAACCCAAAACCAATTTTCACTAATATAAAAGTCTATATGTTTGATTTTTCATCGCTTGTCATTTGGAAATGGAGCAGCACTGGAAATATCTCAAGGTCTGTAGTATACACAGCATTCGTTAGTTCGTCTGTTTTTGCTTAGGCTCCTTTAGATAAATTGCCATGTTTCATCGTAGATTGCTCCTATAAACTAAATTGTAGCTATATTTTTGGAAGTAAACACGTATTGGAATTTGGCAGTATATCTATTCAAGTATTTTACACAGCTTTACACTCTGTCGTCTATTCTATCAACTCTGAACAGTTATGTTGACACTATCGTGTCAAAGAACTCATCTACTTCTTTAGAAGTAGACGGTAGACCCATAAAAAAACTTAAGATAAATTAGCTTAGCAATAGGTATTTGCTGTTGATAAATTCATCCAAATATGCATTGGCTAGTTTTTTAGTAATATTTATTTTGGTCCAAAACGTTTCGGTCCTATACAAAATAAATATCTAGAATATATAGGTACTATCAATATGGACAGAGACGATAAAGATAATATGTGCAGAGGCAACTTCACCTAAAATAAGTTCAAACTAAACAGTTTTTCTGTCTGTTTTGCAAGCCATTATATGTTTGCTCAAAGACCTCAATACAAATATCAATACGAGTATGTTATGTTTCTACTTCACGAGTTGATAGACTAGTACCGACAAAATCATCATTTCGTTAGATCGATCATCTTTATATTTTGGTTTGCATGCTCTTCGCCAGTTTTTTCAGTTATTAGTTCTTTTATTTTGATTTTAGTTTCCACAGATTCACACACGTGTTATGGAGCTATATTTATTAGCATTTTCTCTTTTATAAAAATTTGTTTATTTTACTTAGTATTTATTTGTTGTGTTCGTTCGTAAACAGGTAACCTAAAATTGGCTTAAGATTACAATTCTAATGTTTCTAAACATGCCGAAGTTAATAAACTGAATGTTACAATGTGACAAAATGTATTTAACTCCATATCCTGTCCTAGTTTTGTTGGTAGTAAATACAATCGTGTCTTTAAAGAAAACATAATGCTGTAACTGGATTTCTTGAATGAGTCAAACATTGTTAAGAACTTTAAGTTCTGAGTTGAACTACACAATTACTGACAAATGCGTACACTAACTGGAAAGGTCCACTCAAATCTGTGTGGTTTTTCCTCAAAATACCTTTTCAGACACCAATCTACATGGTACAAGTTAATGTCTGGACTATATGTCTGGAGTTTCCTCTGATCTCTGAGTTTTTTTCGCCTTGCATTTCTTTATAGAGTAGTCAGATTTCTATAATCTGAGAGTCAGATGGAAACGCCGACCTCATTAAGTTTTTAAAATATGATTGACGTGTAAAAGTATTTGAACAACCCTTTTTACAGAAATAAAATCATTTACATAACATAAAAAGTACCTACTTAATGTACTAAAAAGAAAAAAGTGGTAATTTGTTTAAATTTTATCATTACCAGACCCTACTTACCTATAGGATGATTGCAATATAATACCCTCATTTTCTGTGACGACCAAGATATCACGCCAAAAGACATACAAGTTTAATTTCTTTTACGTTATTCAGTTATATATAGTTCTCCTTTTATCACAAAATCCGAATTATAAAGTAAGTAATGAATGACCGTATCGAATGCTTATCTTTGTTTTTATTTGAACAGTTCAATAACGGTCTTTGACGATTTAAAATTGAGGATATCCCTAAGTAAAACTTGATTACCCTTTTTGAATGCATGTTCAACGGACATATAATTATCTCTCCAGTATCTTTATCAGAACAGAACATTATCATAATTATACATTTTTTCACATTGTCTCCTACCTTGTTGTGTTAGGCCTGTGTTCACCCATATTCTCATCCAGGTGTTAACATTACTTTGTCCAACGCTGCTTGGACAGACCTACACACGTCTTCACGTCTGCGAGGTGATCAACAACCAACCATGTTGTCCGCCACAGCAAGTAAGTTCGTTGTGGCTTGTTGTTGTTCTGTTGTTAGTTGTTTGTGTTTGAGTTTGAGTTTGAGGGGAAGGCAATGGAGATCGAAATGTTTAATAAAAATCAAATAGGGTTTAACTTTTTCTTTATTGAAAGGCTCACGGTTGTTCACTATTCCACCTGATGGTAAGCGATCATGCGGTCGTCGATGTTCCACAAAGAAAGAAAACTTAGGACAAAAATATATTAGATACTTCTAATATCGGGTTTAATATCGGTGTACCTAATTTAACTTTAAAAGTGAAACCTAATACTGCATCCTAACATACTTCCTAGATTTCATGACAAATGTTCCTAATATTCGATGAAACTTTATCTAGGTCAAACGTTGTAACTAGGTGGGTCGAAGCTAAAATTGCAAATTAACCCAATCTACGGTAGATTGGATTAAGTCTTCTGCTTTAAATCATATTTCTTGTATTTGATATAATCCTTATAATTGATGAGACTGTATCTAGCCAGTTCAAGCGTTGTTACAAAATGGAAGTTTCATTGAAACTTAAGCCAACCTTCCTTTCTGCTTTAAAACATATTTCTTAGATTTTGTATAATCCTCATATTCGACGAGACTTTATCTAGGTCAGTATTCTACAGAGGCCAGGTAGACTAGGGCAATATTGATTTCTTAAATACTGAATATCTAAGACCGTATTCGTCAAATGTTATCCAGGATGGCACTGTAACCATGAATTCAGAACACGATTCCAGACTCCCTAGGGTAGAAATTTTTCGGAGGTTATCAAAAAAAGAATCTTGCTGTTTCATAGAAAAGTGTAATACCTACGCGGTCGAAATGTATGAAACAGCAAATTTTTGTTTTTTAATAATCGACGAATTATTTCACCGCAGGGGTCTTCAGAATCATGAACTGAATGCATGGCGTCAATAACAGTTTGCGCGTCGATGTCACGTCACCCTGTATTATACGTAACTACGCTACGGTTAGAAAATGGGGTTGTTTTAATATTTTGACTATGCCTTCCCCTTTTTGATTTAGTTTACTTATATCTAGCAAAGTTCGTAATGTCTTTCTGATTGAGGCATGCAGCTTATTTTACATCACTGTTTTTATTTTCATCAGCGTTTTTGCAGTTTCTTCACGTATTTTGCTTTCGTCATTATTTTTTGCTATACATTCTTGTGACTTTTGATTGTTTGAAGTATCTCTTTTATTAGGTTTGTGTTTGTTTTTAGGCTTCACTTATTAATGTTTGGCTGCTATTGTTGTTTTATTAACACTAACATCATCGTTGATTCTACTATGTCTTAGTACAGTCAACAAAAGAGAAGTATGCAGGATCATCGGATATAGTTGAAATTTAGTAAAAAACCGATGGATGTTGTCGACTGAAATTTAATTTGATAAATGAGCTGTTGGTTTTCTATTAATAAAATAAAAATTTATTTGAGAACATCCATCGGTTTCTTACTAAACTTCAACTATATCCGACGATCCTGCATACTTATCTCTTTTGTTGACTGTACACTGTAGTGCATCATTTGTAGGCTTGCAAGTATTTATTATAGTCACAAAAGTAAAAGAAAGAGTTGAAGTACAAAGTTCCAGCAGCATATTTTTAGTTTTTGGCATCCATGATCTATGAAAGCTTAATAGGTATACAATGTTAAGAATTAAAGAGTTTGTCAAGGCTTATGTATGACGACAGTAATTCTTTGCTTCTTGAGTTACGCGACAAGCACATAATAAATTACACAACACACTCAGACTGACTTCATAGTTCATACTCCTAAAAATATCAAGATCTGAAGACAGTTTTAAAGCTGCTGGTACTACTGGTCCTGTTTGACGTTCAAAAAGTGCGGATTCTTAGGGTAGTTCGAATAAATGACTTGATTTCGTTACAATTCCACGGATCTGAGAAGAAATGGATGAAAATATCCACAGATAGTACAAAATTCTAACAATATTTGTTTGTCCAGGTGAACCGTCACGTGAACGACCTATTCGAAGATCTGCGCGATGGACTCAACCTCATCTCGCTGCTGGAGGTGCTTTCTGGCGAACACCTCGTAAGTATACACGTCTTTATTATTTCGTAAGAAATTGAGGAAATTAATGAACCTGGCACAAAAGGGAGGGTTATACACAGAAGTGGGTGGAACAAGCCAGGCAATAATAATGATGAATGAACCTGGAAGAAACTATCCAGTAATGAATTGTGTCAATGCTGGTCAAAAGCATGACCAGCATTGAACTCCTAAAGTCCGAAGGGAAAAAATATTGAGAAAAGAATATGTCCATAAAAGTCTATATCCTTCCCCAGGGTTCAAATTCCCTGTACCAAATTTCACAAAAATCGGTCCAGTCATTTCAGAGATTAGCCAGAACAAACAGACAGACAAAAGATTAAAAAAAATATTGTTGTAGGTACCGTAAAACGAGTACGTTCATATGCATTTAGTAAGAAACTGTTATTTTGATATTAGAAACAGACACTTTAATTTTATTTATTAGTATATCGTATATAAATCGTACTTAATGATAATCGAAAAAAAAACACAACTATATATTACAATGAAAATCTCTTCTCTCTCAATCTATATTTATTAATTTCTACAATTATATCTGGAATATAAATGGTGTACATAATAAAGAGTATTCCGTTCTATTCTAATATATTTGCTGACAATGATATCAAAAGGCTTCCATGAATCCAGACAATTCTCCATACATTTTCTGTACATTTCATCGTGATTTTGCAATGTTTTAGTAACCGTTAGCCATACCAAGCTTGGAATTCCTAATTTAAACAGCAATGCAGGTGGTCTTACCGCCTGGTTGCCTGATTAATTAACAACCAAAGAATTAATTAGTGTGAATTGAAACAGGGTTGATTTCTATCCCTTTGTGACTGCTTAGTAGCTTAACTAAGCTCTTAGCTTTGTCTATATCGTTCTATGGCTCCAATAAATGAATTATCATCATTTTCTTTTTGACCCAGTTACTCTTTTATGGTTTAACCTTTGTTAAAAGAAGGGTGTGAACCATATGATACCCTGATGATAGTCTGTAACGAAATTAATTTGGAGTAACGATGTTCTCGCGTGTTTCGTGTGCTACGGTACCAAATAAAGTTATTAACAGTAATTATAAAAGTTTGGTTTCCGTAAACATAGACTTTTATGGGCCTTTTTTTGTGGAAGTATGTACATTATTTTTTATTGTATATGCCAATTGAAGGAAATTGTTAATCATGTAAGATACAGCTTTTAATTTCTGTTCTGGTTGGATATCAAGATTCTTAACTTATCTATAAACGACTGAAAGAAGTTTCCCTTTATTTACCAAATCTAGTGTCTTCTCTCCTGCGGGGTCATCCTGGGGGTATTCATTTTGACAGTTCAACAACATTCATTGCGTTATTAACGTTTTTGAGCAGACCAATATGTCGAACTTATGAAGCAATGGATTAGCAATATCCTTCAAAAACATTCAGATCGTAATGGATAGTGTGTTACGCAATTAGGGTGCTGGTACATGTTATTTCGCAGCCACCTACATGCCAACTATTTGTTTCTCTATAGATATATCATATACTTATCATTTATGAGATCCCATCAATTCGTTCCCTTATCACCTGGTAACCCATTATAACTTCTCATCGATTCACCATTAACCCAGAAAGGGGAAGCAGTTAGCTAAAGGGGTTATCTAGATCTGTGGAAATCAATCAGGCCAATTGCAGGTGTGGCTACGTAAACTATACTAGCCCACCCTGGTTTCATCGGGGTATTGAAAATTATGTGAGATATTAATGAGATAGGGAGGGATAGTCTGTAGTTTTAACGAGTCATCGTTGTGCAATTTATTTTTGCCAGTTATTTTCATCTAAGCATTTGATGAGCCTAGAGCAAAACTGTTTTGCACTCCCCAATCAGTGTCTATGTAATTTTTATTACTTTAATTTAAGATATATGCCTTACAACCACTGTAAAGGAAAACATCGTAAGGAAACCGGCAAGACCTAGATCTAAAAATTCGAAGACATGAACCCGCACTGGGCCCGCGTGGAAGGTTACAGCTCCTTCCTCTCGAAGAGAGGAGGCCTGTGTCCCAGCAGTGGGGACATAGGCTGATTAATGCATATGCTTTACTGCTGAGGCTCTTATTCCTAAAAGTTACTGCTAAAGTCATGCCTTACCTGATATTTATGTAGAAGCCTTATTTTCATTTGCCAATTAAAGGATACCATTCTTTTAGTTAAGTGACTGATTTAATATAATTGAAATTAGTGAAACTCAGATTCACTGCGTTCTACCACTTAAAGATAGACATACTAGGCAAATTCTAATCCCAAAATCAATCAGATCGTTTATAAAACTTTTGATGTAAACTCTACTTTATCCAACAAATCTCTTACATCTTACTTCCCACCTTCCAGCCGCGCGAGCGAGGCCGTATGCGGTTCCACATGCTGCAGAACGTCCAAATGGCGCTCGACTTCCTCCGGTACAAGAAGATCAAGCTCGTCAACATCCGGGCTGAGGACATCGTCGACGGGAACCCCAAGCTGACCCTCGGACTGATATGGACCATCATCTTGCACTTCCAGGTCAGTGGCCATTTTGTTTTTGGAGCTGTCAATGTGATGCGCTTTTGTTTTAGGTGCTTCGAAAAGCTAGTTCAAACAAATCTCTCGATGTACAGCAGTGACTGCTTTCTAGAATTTGGCGAGATATTTTATTTTATTCAGCTTGCGTGAGCATCAAAAGCTCTTCACACTTTGTTATTTTACGTCTTATATTTGAGAATTATTATTGGAAATCCTAACTACAGCCTTGTGACTAAATACTTATAATTATACCCTATGAGCAAAAAATACTAGAAATATGAAATTACGTGTATTGATGTCTTAAAATAAGCGTCATGTTCAAGGCTCCACATTGCTTTGTAACTTAATTTACAAATCAATATTCAAGCTATTAGTGTGAAGCACGCTTTTATGGGTAGATTTTGACGCATATGTGCGTCATCAGTGATGAGGGCACACAGGATGATTTATTGGAATTACATTAGTTCATGTTTTAATATATTAGAGTTACATTGTACAAAATAACGAAGAATCTCAGATAGGCAGATGATTATGAATGAATATTCTTTGCTCGTTTTACACAAAAGAGTGTTTCGTTTAGACTTTAGACTCTTCTTTAGGAGAAAATTAATCGTTTTCAGGAAGACTCCAATAGTTTCAAATACCACCATAGTTCATGTTTCATCACACAAAAACGTCTTCATATGAAGAATTTATGAGCCAAATTCATAAAATCATGTTTGCTCTATAACTTATCTTTAAAAACATCTAATAAAATCTTCTTCAGTAAAGCCTAGATACTAAATCCCGCTCTTGAAACTGGCTTCCGACCAGAAGTCAGCATTTTTGACACACTTGCTGAACCGGACTTGGCATCAAACAGCTTAGTACAGCCAGCCAAACGTCCTTGGCAACAATTTGACTAAAACAGCGCAAGACGAGACTTTACTTCGAAGCAGTAAGAGCGGTTTTCGTAGTTATTACTTACGTGTCTTTGACCGTATCTACGCTCAAGCCAAGGATTGCCACAACATCGTAAGTCGTAACGTATCAGCGTATCTTTACAAATAGATCTGTGGGACTAATCGACTATTAATTGATCGACATTTCTATCGAGCGTTCAATGAATAAGTTGAGATAGTTAGTAAACACGGCCGTTTGATCGGATTCATTGGTTTGCCATTGAAATAGTTTCAAAGTTCTATCTTATGCTTGTGCAGCAAATAACTTTACTTCATTCATTCTAACGTTTCCAACTGTTATTTATATGCAACGTGATAGATGAGTTTTCCCAGTCTTTCGGCCATGCCACTCACAAGAAAAATTTATATATTTTTTTTTTTATTTCAGGCAACAAATTATTACTGATTGCTTTTAAAGTCTGTGCAAATACTTTTGTCCTGAGAGACGGCGATCTGTCCTGATATTATAACACTTCCTGAGCCCTATCTCACTAGCACACCAGTGGTGGCAAAACTAGGGTACCTCACGACCTCACCTAATGTTCGCTTGGTTGCTCAACCAATCGTACATTTTTGACAGCGCGACCATGGTGTCCTAGAAATATTCATCATCAGCTGTCTAGCCTTTTCCCAACTACGGAATCGGCTTCCAGTCGTACCAGATACAGTTGAAAAGTAGTATTTTACATGAAGCGACTAGTCGTCTGCCCTCGACAACCCAATTACTGAATAATACGAGTACGTACGATACCCTTTACTAAGACTGGTTGCGAAAGGTTGTGCAACACTAAGGAGTATGTTCGCATTATTGAGATGAGTTATCTCAGTGACCATTCAAGCAATGTCCTTTGCAAATAAATTCGTGACTACAATCATACAACTGATAAACACAATGGCAGGATTACACAAATCCTTGCAGAGCATAGCTTATGATTTGAATGTAAATCGGATTAAGTCGTGAATAAAATTAGGTTCAATTGTCACGGCTAGTTTCTATATGATTGTGTTGCGAATTGTGTTTATTATGATTCTCTATACGGAAGTCTTTTGCCTTTGTCGGTTCATATAGTTCAATCTTGTAGTCTTTGATTGCTATCTACCTTATCTGCATCATTGACATTACTATGTAGACTTCTATTATTATTATGTACTTGAACAACTTCTTGCACCTAAGCTATGGAGGAATCAGTTGTATTGTTACTCGTACATAAAGGTTCACTTATAGTTTCTGAATTCACGCAAGTTATTATTTTCACGATAGGTGGTCACTGCCAAGGGGACCGTGTTACCTAGTGACTGGGTTGTGGAGGTCAGATAGGCAGTCGCTCCATGTAAAATACTGGTATTCAACTGCATCCGGTTAGACTGGAAGCCCACCTCAATATAGTTGGGATAAGGCTAGGCAGATTGATTAAGGTGGTCATTGCCAAGGTTCATCGTTGTATTGGACGATTCTTTATGGCATAGAAAGCATTCACAGTCCACTGCTGGACATAGATCTCTCCTAGGCTGCGCCACAACACCCTGTCCTCCGCTTTCCGCTCCCAGTCTGTCCCAGTCACCTTCTTAAGGTTATCGGACCACCTAGCTGGGGGGCGTCCCACACTACGCTTGCCACACACTTCAGGACTCGTACCAGGTCAACATAAGACACAGGTACACAAGTTGGTGACTGATATTTCAAGTTATCGTTAAAGAAGTAAATTTTTTCCTGAATACAAAATCAGATGCACACTTTTCTGGTTGCATTCAATTTTAGTATTACAAAACTGGAGCGAGACACTCGTTTACGACATTCTAAATTAACTAAACATTAAATAACTTGAATAGAGAGACTTCACACAATGCAGGCAATTAACGTCTAGTTCTTATTTTTATGCACATTGTAATTATCTGAACTTCTAAAGAGGACGCATTCGTTTCATGATGAAATATGTTGTTGTTTGCAGAATTGCTTACCTAATCACTATTTATGAACAAAGGAAGGAAGTTAAAATGTCTATCTGTTTATAAAAATCTATCTCTAACTGATGTTGAGGTTCTTTTGAAAGATTTAATTGCGTAACACACTATCAATTCACAATCTGAATCATTTTGAAGGATATTGTTAATCCATTGCTTCATTTCTTCGAAAAATTGCTCAACAACGTAAATAACGCAATGAATGTTGTTGAACTGTCAAAATAAAAGCCATTGCTACTGTGTGTTACGCGAACTGTCAAAATAAAAGCCATTGCTACTGTGTTTAGGTACCCCGCCGTTTTAAAAGTCATGGGTTTAGCTCCATTGAAATTACAGACAAAATTTTACTTTTGATAACTTGGTCTCGCGTCGGCGTCAGTTGTTATCGTAATCCCGTAAGTTTAGCAGGGAAAAAATGAGGTGTTAACCACTTTCAGTCCCCATTCGCGGGACCCAGGCTTGCCTAGTAAGAGATTACCTGATGAACAGACTCTTCAGCTTCGTCAATGTATCTGCTAAAAGTTGTCTCGACAATTTCCCATCTATTGTAGCCGTGATTGAAACACCGACTGTAGTTAAACACGATGATGACGACACCAAATGGAGTGTAAATGAAACGATTCTGATAGGTGAGCATCATATAAATCCCAATACAAAAAAACCCGGTTAGTATCCGCTATGGCAACAAACAAGGATAACGTAGATAAAATCCCTCGAAATAGATGATATCACACGTACGTGCTAGTTAGAACTGGTCTGAATGCTTAATTGGTATCATTGGTTAGTCATCATGTGGGGAAGAGAGGTCATATTAATAAAGAAGCGTAAGAAAGTAACGATATGGGATTTATTAAACCCAGATTTTATTGATCAAAACGGTAAATATACTTCTACCGTAGGGCACTTGCATCAGATGACTACAGTGGTACTGGTAACTCAACACAGCACAGTGGTCAGTTTCATGATTAATTGGTATAACAAAGATGACTCTTGAATTTTTGACATAAGTATAGATTAACTTTCTTTCATATCAGTTTTCGGAAAAAATGCTGAGTCCGCCATCAATTGACTTTCATTTGGATTCATCCATAGCATTTTGATATTCCCACTTTATCAAACTACACTTCGTATCCTTGCATCGGAACAGCTCATTGCACAAAGGATTAAAAAGGATGTCCCTCTTATCACTCACACAAACCAGATCTGATGATGTCACAGCTATTAATATCGATATCGGCGTCTTTCATATTCAAATGACTCGATTTTAGCACGTTTGTGTCCAAATAATGGTCCATGTAAGTGATGTCATCGTACAGACATTTAGGACACTTAAGTTTTATATGCAGTAGACCTCTTTGGTAATGTAGCTGGTAATATTTGCAGAGTAAATTCTGATTATATAGACTAGCGGGGTAATTGCGTAACACATTATCAATCGGAATCGGTTTCATTTTGACAGTTCAACAACATTCATTGCGTTATTTACGTGTTGAGCAGACAAATTTTTCGAACTTATGAAGTAATGGATTAGCAATATCCTTTAAAGTGGTTCAGATTGTGATTGATAATATGTTAGGCAATTAGGGTGCTGACTGCTTTACCCAACAGTGGCTTTACAGGCTCAAAACAGGGATGGTAGATGTATATCAGCTCATTACGCTCGCAAAAATGTCCTGTAATGAATATGAGTTTTCCAATGATAGCTATAACGAATGACTGTTCACTTGACTAAACGAGAAGTGACTTACTATTACGTTTGATAGAATCCTCTGAATGCTTTTGAAATGGACTTACCGCTCTTAATGACATTTTATTTTGACCTATGCTTACCACATTCACTGGCATAATCACGACTGCTTTATTTGTAGTAACTACTAGCGGTTAGGTTGCGTGTGTAGGTAGAGCATCCGCATTTTAACCTTTGTACTATATGGAAAAACTAGACATGCGCGGCTTAGGCTTGTCTTAATATTCATAATAGTTGTAACCATAAGTAACGACTACACCACCGCCAAACAAAATCACGTAACCAATAAAATATAGACCCAGTGTCCTTCCTTTAAAGTACACATTTGAAAAGGAACAGCTCGTAGAAAGGTGTCAGGCGTTGTGCCAAGAACCCTGGCATGTCGCCGCAAGGCTTCTCTACTTACGGATTAACTCTTAGCTCATTATGCCTCCGCTATCAATGAACTTTGTCTACGTATATGTACCATAGTCTACTAAGAGACTATCTGATTTATGACCTACGAGTTATTAACCATTACTTCTGTATTGAAAATGGAACTAGATGATAATAGGCTTAAAAAATATGATGAAAGGACGTATTTCGATGCATTGGATTTCTTGGTCTTCCAAGACGGTAGTCAACTAAATACTTACCTACTTCTTGATGGTTTTCGTAATAATAATGACACTAGATTTGTTAAACATTTTTTTTCTTTCCTTTTGTTTGCCTGTACTGTTCTACTGCTGAGCAAAGGCCTCCCCCTATTCCTCCCAAGAACTATTTTATTTGTAAAACTATCAAAGCAAATTAACAAATTAATTTCTAATACGTTGAAAGAAATTGAAAGGTCTTCACGTAATCGACAAACAATAACTACGCTTCTTTCACTTTTTTTTTTTTTTTTTTTTTTTTTGCGGATGGGAAATCATCAAATGACCCCTCCCGCTCTGGGTGGAGCGGAAGGGAGTGTCAGACTCTTACTGACTAAAACCCACCCGTGTTCCTTCCTTAGCCCTTTATGTTCCGGGCCAGCGGTAACCCTTTCGGACAATCCCGCTGGCCCGGCAGGCAGGACAAAAAACTTCTTTGTATGAATGAAATAATCCCAATTATCTATAGTATTATTTTAGTCTCAAAGCTCCAATCTCTCCTTATATCAGAAAGCTTTTGAACTCCTAAAATGTCACGTTACATAAAACGTCTTCATGTCGTGTTGCATCAAAAGCTGATGGATCGCTTTCTCTTTCACTCGTGTTATGCAATGCACATCCTGTATTGTTGTCTTTATCACACCATCAGGATGTCACGATTTTGAGGAGGAAATCGGAAATGCATCTATGCAGCTATATGATTATTAAACTTTTAAATTTTGACCACACACTGAGGCATCGAGTAGGGGTACTGTTACTAAACCCTGGAATTCTTGCGAAACAATATTGCAGTGTCTTCAATTTTTGGATGAGTTCTAAATTAAAGAATTAGCTTCATAACTGCCGAACTATTTTGCTCCAATTCCAATAAGAAATCATTTTTTTTCAAACCATGTACTTTACTATAAACTATTTTGTTTTGCTTTCCTGTACTTTTCTAATCCACGCCTTCCTTCTTTCCTATCTTTCACGACCCCTCCACTACCACATAAGTAGATTCACCATGCTCAAAGATTATGCCCTTATTCATTTCATTCTCACAATCAAGTTCTTCACTATTTATTCTTTAGCTGGGATTTGTTTTTTTTTTGCTTACAACCTTCTTACCTTCAGAATTCTCAAACATGTCTAACATTGTCTTCACCTCATCAACTATGTCACACACCTCAAGTAGGTTCCATATTCCTTTGTTACAATCCTTAGAATTTCTACTTTCAATTATTATTGTTGTCAAGTAAACCCGGTACAGATCACTAGTGTAACTGTGACTCAAAGGTGATGCAAGCGCATTGTTCAAGACCGTCCGAATAATCACTGCCTCAGCTTCACTTTCGCTACGTATATTATTGTTATTGTTTGTAAACCGCTTTGCGTTGTCGGATATGAATCTGCGACTGGATTATGGTCCTTTATGATCTGTACCATGAATTGTAACAGTGGGAAGGATATCTACTCCAACAGAATTAAAACACAGATCATTATTTCATAGGTTACCGTTAATAAATCCTTGTCGATAAAAACTACCCTATATCCTTCCCCGGGATGCAATCTATCTCTCTGCCAAATTTTATAGAAATCCGTTGAGTAGTTTAGGCATGAAAAGGTAACATACAGATAGACAGACGGAGTTACTTTAGAATTTATAATATTAGTATGGATTCAAAGTTCTGACTGACTGAAATATCAACGCACAGCCTAAACCGCTGGTCCTAGAGACATGAAATTTGGAGGGAGTGTTCTTTGTGAAGATCAGGTATCGTCTAAGAAAAGGTTTTTCGAAATTCTACCCCTAAGAGGGTGAAATTCGACGCGGACAAATTCGCGGGCAGAAGCTAGTACGTTACAAATTTAGTGCCGTTTAAGCTAAACCTCAGCCAAGCCATGTTCCCGAAAGCAGGGTAGGTGGTCGTTACTCTGTACTTATCTACTATCAACTCACAGGGATCTCTCTTACAACGGTTAATTGTGATTGGCTGCCGGAAATAACAACAATGAATGAAGTCACTTTGCGTGTGATTTAAATACTTTGAATAGGCTTACAGAAAACAGTCGTTAGTATTCAAAATCAAGGTGACCAATATTAGCTTTAATAATAAGTAATTTTGCATACAAAATTACAGCCTGTGACTTGCAAATCACGCGCAAAATAGACCTCATTATCAGTCATCTGATCTCACCTCTATAATTTTTTGCATTACCTATTATTACTTATTCAACATAGACATTAGTCCATGTGTTTGTAGTAAAACTATAAGTTATGAGATCACTCGTACTTCAACGGTCGGAGTTTTTGCCTTACAAGGCGTTAAGTGCGCGGAGCATCGAGTTCGTTCAATGGTGGTTATATATTGGTGTCTTGTAGAGATACTACAGCAGTTTTCTCTCTAGATATAAAACGTGTGATGATCTTCATCATCATCTTGAGCAAGAGCTCATATATCTTCAAGGCCAATTCTTGTACAACTTTCAAATTCAAGACGCGATTTTAGATTTTTTTTTGACAGATTGAAAATGAGACTGTAACGCGAATGTTCTTAAAAATACAGAAAATATTGACCCTCTGGTATAGTTAACTGGTTAGCATGTTTTTGTGTTTATTCAGAAACGTCTGTGTTGTGATCGTAAACCAGGCCTAAAATAAATCGGACATTGCCTCGATTAATCCTCATACAACCTTCTGTGCGAAAAGGCTGACACAATTCTTCCTCCGCAAAATCAAAAGCGAAAGTGATGCCGTCCAATATTAATAAATAATACGGTAATGAGGAACATCTTATGTACAAGACATGTGGGTAGTTGCTGGCACACTTACTGGCTACCCTTATATGGAGCGGCGCTTGTATATCGGGTGTTCGAAGTACGAAACGCTTTTTTCTTTTTTTTTTGTTCGTCGTTTTTTGAACGGACGAATGACTGATGGTGATAGGAAGCTGTTGTCGGTTTTTTTATGCGGTATGATTTGTTTTGTTTGTTCTGCGTTTAGTATAGTTTAGGCAATTTAGCCTACACCTATGCAGTAGGCACTATACTCATCATCATCATTTCAGCCGAAAGACGTCCACCAGCTAGACATAGGTTTACCCCAAGCACCTCCACTTCGACCGGTTCTGTGCTTTTCGCATCGAACGGGTTCCTGCGGCTTTTGCAAGGTCGTCGGTCCACCTTGTGGGGGGCCTTCCAACGCTACGTCTTCCGGTGCGCGGTCGTCACTCCAGAACCTCTTTCGGCTCCATCGGCCATCTGTTCTGCGAGCAATGTGCCCTGCCCACTGCCACTTAAGTTTGGTAATTCTTCGGGCTATGTCGGTTACCTTGGTTCTCCTGCAGATCTCTTCATTTCTGATTCGATCACACAGGGAAACTCCCAGCATAGCTCTCTCCATTGCTTTTTGGCCTTCTAATAAAGCCCATTGTGAGCGACCACTTTTCATTAGGAACTATACTGCGATGAGCCATTAATCTGATTCACTTTTAGAATATAGTAGTCAAGACTCCTAGATTTGACTCATCATAATTCTCCTGCCCTTATCCCAATTATTTAGTGTCGGCGCAACATATTTTTTTCTTCAATACTTCTCTTTTAGTCGTCATCTCGGTAGTCACCCCCCTTTCTAACATAATCATCATTCACAAAGTTCATCCATCGTTTCTTTAGTCTTCCCCTACTCCTAGATTTGACTATTTGAATAATATTACAATATGTCCAAAATAATAATGTTGAAGGCAGATGATTTGTCATATAATTATTTTATCTATCAATATTGAATACTTAGTTGAACATAGAAACAGTATTATCTAGATTCTAGAACCAGCATATTATTATGAATCACATTTTGCACATCCTTTAACTCAACACCAACGCATTCTGCATCATCTTTACTCAATCATAATACATTATATTTCCCAATTACACGAAAATGAATCACCCCTTACAATACACGCAGCCTCTCGCTCCTTATACGGTGATGTCATTTTAAATAATAACAGATCAGTTTATTCATGCAACCGTTTACTTTACATTGTGTTTTGTATATTGAATATGTTAGTATTATTACCATACTAATGTGGCAATGAATGGTAAATGTGAATAGTGTTGCTATAGTGGAAAAACGTCGGGTAGTTGGAGCATTTGATGTAGAGAATTAAGGTGTATATGAGAATGTTAGAGAACGTAGACGTGAGAACGTGTTGTTTGTGTTATTTGTTGTTGTTGTCTGCTAGAGAATGCCTAAGGCTGGTAAAGATGGTAGAGAATGCCTAAGGCATTAAGTCCGCCTTTGTACCTTTTTTGTGCGAAAAGTTTAAATAAATAATGGTGACTATAAGAAAAGAGACAGATAATAGAAGGTGATTGATTGTGTGAAAGATGATAATATGCGTTATGCGTAGAAAGGAAGTGGACACGGAGATGACGGCTGTATGGAAGAAAAGACAGGCTGCGTCGACACCAAATAAATTGGTATGAGAGCAGCAAGTCACGTCTGTATAATATAAGCTAACATTTAAAATAATTATATGTACATGTATATGAAAAAATAAGCAAAAGAATGATAGGGCATCGAAAATTCTTTCGCATCGCTGTCAACAGGAACAGTGCCCAAAAGGCTAGCAGCATTGCCGCGTTGTATGGTGATGCTAATTCTTTAGCCAAGAAATAGGCCAGCCCTCTGGTAATGTCACGTTAGTCTATCTATTGGGGTTAAAGGGGTCCCCCTTTAACCCCAATAGATAGACTGGTTTGGTGTCCTCCAAAGGAAAGGTTCTAAGGATTTCAATAATAAGTTTATTATCCTTCTAATTATACATTGAAAGGTGTTTTTACTAATACTACTCTTTTAGCCTTGTGTGATAAGTCTTTTTCAAAGAAAGATTAAAATTGTAAGCATAGTGGTACTGCTCTTAAGATTCTAATGTTACACTGTTATTCGTTTTCTTTTCTTCGATTACATCATGATCGTAGTATATACGACATTGTAGACTTACTTGAAATAACACGTGTATGTGCTACTTGTCCAATCAATTAGCTATATTTACTGTTTACGTCAGTATTGGCTTTAAAGGTTAAACTCCTCATGCTTCTAATAAATGTCTGACAGTCGTTATTTTATGTGTAAATCTTGTGTCAATTTCATGGGACTGAATATTACTAAGAACATCTTGTTGTTTTTCGGGTTTTTGACTGCCTAGACTGACTATTGTAACCAATGTGCTTAATATGTTCTACCAGGGAAAGATCCTCTCAATAAATGAGCAGTTATCTACCCAAAGATTGACCAGCGCTGTTTACCACGTATCTCGACCAGTCGTACTCAATACTTCTCCTCCGCATTTATTAAACGCACAGCCAAAGTGTGGAAATCTCTGCCAGACTCTGTGTTCCCTTCCACATTTAACCCGTCTGCCTTCAAAGCAAGAGTGAATAGGTATCTTCTGAGCACGCTCGTTCCGTCATAGACCTTATCCATCGCTTTCAACCAGGGCCCTTGACCACATAACGATTCCTTACTTCGAAACCACGTCAATTTCTTAGCTATTCCCGCCGATCTCGCGTTCATTTCTCGCGGTTTCGTTCATTGTATCATAGAGAATAAGGCCCCCAGGCGTGATCAAGGTCAAGAGCAGGCCCATTCAGTAAAAAGAAAGATTTATCAACTTAGTAGCTATTTAGTACTCTCCGTCTTAATATTATCATTCATCGGTCTATAGCGTTTTACTGTCCTTCTGCAGGACCTTCGTTCCCTTTCCACTGCTCGTCCTTATCTATTGCCATCGAATTCCAGTTCTTTACGTAGGTTAGGAGTCTACATCATCCACAAATCTTTTGTTCCTTCTGTAATGTTTAATGTTTGTCATATTATTTAACATTCAGATTCGAATTTAACGACTTTTATTGACTTGTGGTGGATGAGTCAATTTCTGTTGAACTTTTTATTAAATTGCTTCGGTTGAGAGGTCATTATTTATCGTATTGTAAGCTTCGTTTTGCTGCCAAATATTGAATTGATGCATTTTTATTTTTTTGAGGTCAAAGACTTGAATCTTATTTACAAATGAAGCAATGGTTGATTTTTAATTTAATAATTTTACATAAAACAATTTCTTGTTTAAGTTTTGTTTGGTGACATCATCGCTAGCGTCATTTTAGAAGATTATTTATTTAAGAAAATCCGTTACGGTGATTAGAATACAAACATGATTTTTGTTAGCTTAGTTAACAAAAAA
This sequence comes from Oligia fasciuncula, assembly GCA_963082905.1. Classification (NCBI taxonomy): domain Eukaryota; kingdom Metazoa; phylum Arthropoda; class Insecta; order Lepidoptera; family Noctuidae; genus Oligia; species Oligia fasciuncula. Next base: position 13,261,365 of record OY720408.1, read on the forward strand.
TCAAGAAAAAAAATATTTGTATGGGTGCGGCTGTTCAAACTCAAAGCATTTATTTCAATTAAACCATGTAAAGGCACTTTTGAATTGTCTAATAGTCGGTCAGTTGTCTGAAAGTTAAAGCTAGTTGATTCATGTCCCATGTTTGAGGCCATATGTTTAATAAAGGAAGGAACATACGCAACCAATTAGTAACCGCTCTAATTTCAAACCCGACATCCTAAGCTCTAAATTCAAAACAAAACGACGCCATCTGGAGTTCCAGCAATGATTTCAACCAGCACTATTCCTACACCACTTCCCATTAAACGTTCAATAACTATAAGCATTTCGCTATAACTCTTCGCCAATAGCCAGAAAGCCGGAACTGCTAAACCCGAAGTGTTCCGAAGTTGCCGTCGTTGTATGCTCAAGAGCACGTACAGTTACGCGGGTCGGGGGCCGGGGGTCAACGACCGGCTTGTAGCCACGCGTGGTGTTACACCTTTTTTTAGTTCTAGCCTCAAAGGTGACTCAAAATCTGCGACTGATGTTACGTAAAAACTGAAACTAGTTCCTTGTATTTTCGATGAAATCTGACTAGTGTGGCTAATTCTCGCAAATTCGTCAGCTCGGAAAGTCAGAACTCAGAATTCACCTAATGTGCATTTATTTATTATAGTCGCAACTCGCAATGGTAAGCTAGGGTCAGTAATGAGCTTCATGAATTTATCAAAAACAAGGAAACTGAAACATTTATCCTGAACTAAAGTTTCCAGATTTAGATATCTTGAACACTAGGTAACAAAAGCCTGGTAAAAAAACATGGTTGTATTGTGATAACGTTATTATGATTTGACATTGTCCTTGTTTGTTCATGGTCTTTGCCATTTTGTGCTGCTAGCGCCATCTATTTTCTTTGCCCGTAAACAGAGAACTTTTTTGTGGAGAGAGTTCGTGTTTGAGAATGGGTTTCGCTCTTGTAATAATGTTGAAAGATGAACTGCATGTTTCAAACTAGCAAAAAATGATATAATAAAAAATTATAAAATTTAAGTTACACATATAAACGAATATTGATTTCTATGTATATTGACGTACTGACCTTGCACTGTCGCTGACAGTGACTTGTCAATTTTTTTTACATTCTAAATTTCAAAATCGTGTAATTCTTTTCGATTCTATTTGAGAATAGATTACAATAAATTGACAGCTTATTTTAAATTGCATTAAATTTTGGGCGACAACGCCATCTATGATAACTTAGAGAACTTATTTTCGTTTTTGTTGCGGTTTTTTGTTTGCGTCAGTTATTACGATTTTGATTATTGATATCCGGTCTACTTCATTTGCCGTGGTTTTTACGTTGCCTGAGGCTATTAATTTAACATTGGTTGTGTTTCTTTTTATAGACCATTATTTTCATTGTTATGCAATGTATCGTTATATTCGTCATGCTTTGTTTCCTTTTTGGAAATTCGTGAATTTGACCATAACCTGGGTTATTTAGGCGGCCATTTTCCAATGAAGGTTAGCCCCGTTAGTTATCACAGTTATTTTACTTATTAGGTCATGAAACAGTGGCTATGTACAAAACACATGCTCAGGTCCACTGAACACCTATTTTGTGGGTTCCCAAGCAGGAGTAGTTCACCTTGCAAGGATACTTATTGCGTCCTTTCCAAAACCTGTCTAGTTTGCACCAGCTATCACAATTCATCAACATTCCTCCGGAAGCAACCCAAGCCAAAACCAAAACCTTCACATATTCAAGTTAACTTCATGGACATTATCAGCATTCTCCCTCAACGAGTAGGCGGATAATTTGCATACTTATCAGCACATTCCGGTTCAGTATCAAGTTCAGTGACGTCACGATCTTCAGGGTGACCCATAGGGTCTATGTAGGTCGTTATGAAGGCCGTACACCAGATGGCAACACCTACAGTACGCCCTCACACCCTCTTGTGTAACAGTTTCTGAATATTTTTCTTGTGTCCGGTCTTTGATATGATTTAGTAGCACTTTCGTCATTTATTGGATTTTTATATATTTTTTAATTACCTTTGTGCAAATGCCAAGCTTAAGGAAGCTTATGTACCTACCTAAATATATCTAATCACCATGATGCAACTGCAGATTCATAGGAGCCGACTCAATGTAAGAAGGGTCCCGTTCTGGGACTCTTGGATTGGCACTATTGACAGCTCACTTCAAGCTCAATTCAACTACGTTTTCACAGTATTTATTTTACAGAATAGATCGGCTGACATGAATATTTAATTAATGACAACTTTACTACATATACCTATGTATATATATATTGTTTTATAAACAGACACCTTCAAATGTAATTCTCTAAACAACTTGATTAAAATGTTTAGTCGTTCGCATTGTTGTGTCAGACAAGCCAATTGAGTTTCTATTCAATTTAAACCGCTCTTTATTATTATTTCTATGAATCTTATTATTGGCTACATGTTATTTAATAAAAATCTGACATTTACGTCCAACGCCTGATTTACGAGTTACATCAAGTTATTTACGATGTTATGTTTACATTTTTTGTTACAATGATTAAAGCTATAACATGCCAAGTGAGTACTTACATGTAAGTTTTTAGCTGCGTAAACATACGGTACTAATAATACGAAGATGATTTATTATTGTATCATGTACCTTATTAATTTACTAGTAAAGTAACTATTGGCTTCTCGTTTAAAGGCCTTTGATCAAAGGTCACTTCATACCAAATACTTCTTTGACAGAAGGGCTGACTAGCATCATGCTGTATAACGTATAAATCTTAGTCTTAGCTTCCTTTTATTATTTCCATTTTGCAATGACTACTTTCTTCACAAACTTTATAAACATACTCAATATCATTTCACGATTATACTGTATCATTAATTTGGATAGGATAACAAGCAGCTGATGTCATGACAATTACTTCCGAGGCAAATAAGTATTAAGGAGTGGTACCATTTGCATAATTATGTAATTCTCGAGTTATTCATTCCGGTATTTGTTCTTGTAATCTATCAACTTCGTGGATTAAAGCGTTAATATCTTTAGTTACTGTAGGCTGAGTATCGACTGATGGATCAATTTATAGATCGTGATCGATCGTCAGTTAATCGACTGTTATTATCGATGTCAAATCTATCAAAAGGTTATGGGATAAATTGTTTGCTGATGGGCGTTTTTCTATTAATGGAATCTAAATTTGACTTTAAATGCCTTGTTACAAAAGATTGAGGCAGACTTTCAAATACCAGTAATCCTACTTACAAATGTCGTGAATTTCATAGGAATCTGAAATAAGCTAAAAGCTATGTGTGTGAAGACAGGCTAAGCTGAAAAAAAACCTAGCCTCTATTTATTATTAAGCTATTTTACTATGCACGTAATATTTTATACTCACACACTTTATTTGTACATGCGAACCTCTGGCCAGACCATTATGGTAAGTTGTCAGAGCGAAAAAAAAATCGCGCCTAAACAAAAAAAGCTTGCTCGCTTGTTGATGTTATATATCGATAGATGGCGCTGAACTGCGTGTGTCGCTGTGAAGGTTCGTACCGAAGTCGCTTCTTTTCGCTTTACTATCGCCTCAACAGATGGCGTTAGTAGTCGCGATCTATGTAATGTTATTGTTTATTCAAAACTAGAATCGAGCTTTTTAGGGCATATATTATTATGTAGTTACTGTTATTCTGGATACACGGTAAATATTTATGTAGAATTTATTGTGTTAGTATTATTATAATCACTGTACTATTTATTGATGTCTTAGATACTATGTACCCTTGTATTATGTATTTTATGCTCAAAGCTTTTTATGTAAACGTTATTTATTTAATTGTTTTGCTTCTCCATGAATAAATAGGATTTACAATTCTAATGCGGCACAGATCTCTATGCATAATTGTATGAGCCGCGTGCATTGGCATTGAAGACAAAAACTGGTGCCACAGACTGACAGGTGGCTAGCTTCAAGCTCCCACGCGGAGGGTAGGCAGACTTACCAGTTTATTTATACGTATATCTTTTTGTTTGAATATTTATTACTTGTAGGTACTTTTTATTTGAGTTAAGAAATACATGTTTTTTTTTACTACCTATAACATAATTACGGGATTGAGTTATAGTAGGAAAAATTCTAATAATGCCAGACAGAATATTACTGAAAATAGGTCCATGGAAAAGTAAATTACTTAAAGAGTTCAAGACTTACCTTTTTATTTCAAGCATTATCTAAAACACATAATTACTTACTACTTTTTCCCGAAAATGTTTAATTCGGCCAGTGGGACACAAAATACTCATTTCATGTAAAAAAAAAACTTTTGAGGCACCGTTACTAGTATCATAGCATGATATGACAGTATAATATTGCCAATCATTACCAACAATGCTTGCATCTCGGATCAATCATCACAAGATGATTGGCAGGAGACAGGTAGTCGATCAAACACTGTTTTTTATATGGCGGGTAGTTAGAGCCGTAGAGGCCTCTACGCTGCCTACGAGACTACGAACTGCTACGCAATCAGGCGTAGCAGGGAGCTATCAGGAATTCATGATTTCGGGAGGCGTTCATTTGTGTGATGGCATTGGGTTACCTCAATGGCTACGATGTCTACGAGACTACGCACGGGAGTTAATTAGAATGCATGATTTCGGGCTACGTTCATTTGTTTGGATATTCAGTTAGCGTTATTTTAGGCTCGAGTTATGGTGTGGTGTGGAGTATTAAAGTCCTTATCATATCACTTTGAAGAGTAAAGAAAATGATAAGACGCTTTTTGGAATGTTTTACCCTACTAAGGGCCGACTTTTTAACGGTATATGACAGTTTGACCTTTTTTCGAAACAAAAGCTGTCAAATGCAATATTAAGTCCTCAGTTAAAAGTTATTTAAAGGTCAGCCCTTAGGCAAACCTACAAGGTTGATCATCTCACTAATTCAGAAGACATGAGTAGGTTGTGTTGTGTTGGTTAGTATACCTATGTATGCATCATTTTTAAATTACAGTTACTATACGAAAGTAGTTACTGATGTAGGATTTTCCCAATTTAATATAATTGCAAAGATTACAAATGATTGTTGTAATCACACAAGATCATTATGTGAAGTTTTCCATAGGATCTAGTCGAGTAGTAGGTACTTGTAATAAATACAGCATAGAAATATGATCTGCTACTCAATGTTATCAATGACTTGAAAGTGTGTTTAACGCAGGTGCAAACGTTCTAGCTTTCCCTTTTTCACACATTTGCTTTCAGTAATTTTCAGTTTACTGCTACTAGCAGAGTAGATAAGTAGTTCTAAGAAAAATCTCCGCCAGATATAGAACTAATTATCTAAAATTACATCATAAAAATTATCGATGACAACGTGTACAATATAATTAAATGCAACCTTATAATCCCACGTACGAAATACTTTATTTTTTTTACTGACACAACCCGTCATGGGTAACTTGCCGTACATTTGCGCCGGCGCAGCCAGTCACCTGCAAGCTACCGGCGTAGACGCGCGCGCACCGCGTTCGAAAACAAACATTCAAAAATCGACTCCGAACACGAATTCGAAAATTAACACGACTAACCGACTAATAGTGTTTTGAAAATCGAACTAGTGGTGTGTAGTGAGTTTTTAGTGTAGTGATGTGGATTAGGGATTCGATACGATTTTTCGATTTTTACCGATACCGGTGACAACTAACGGTTTATTGCGGCATTGTAGTTTTATCAATGAGTTCAATGAAGATGCTCGGATTTCGAAATATCTGTTAATTGGTGGTCTATTAATTTCAAGGGCTTTTGGCCTGCTATGTTAATTCTACACTAATTCAGTTTTACTTAGCATTATTTTGACTGGTTCTGTACAAGTAATTGATTTGTTTGTCGGAAAATTACGTCATTGCATCGAATTCGAATATATGTAGAGCCTAAGGGCACATCCTACGCAGTTGTGCAATCAATCCTAAAAGGAACTATGTTGAAATCAACCTTCTAAATTAATTCACTTAACTTTGTACTTCTAATAAATTATATCATCACCTATTCTTTGATTCCTTCAATGAACATTACTCATATTGGCCTAGAAAATGATCTTCAGTCCTGCGAAGATCGGCGCTCCACCCGAGGGCGTCCTACCATATGTTGTACTACCTTGATGAAACGTCCCTTCATAATATTAAAACCTCCCTGCATAATCATGAAACCTCTGACATTGAACTAGAATCTATCTATAGTGTTTGAAGTCATGACATCTATGCAAATTAATGACAATAAAAACCTGACTCAGTTTTGAATATGTTTATGTTAACAAAAACAATAGAATCCTATTGGCATGTCCGTTGTTTTGTAAATATGTTTAGAGATTGCTTCTTTATTTTAGTTTATGTCTATTTGATTATAGTGCAAGTAGATGTTGCACTGTGGCTAGTAGCGAAGAAATTGAAATCTTAAAAAAAATTCCAAACACCAATCTCAGTTTATTGATTTCGAATATAGTCATTAGGCAATTTAAAGCCCATTAAATTGTATTTCCATAGCTGCTTCATAAGTGTTTTTTGCTCAATAGTTATCCATGGAATTCATTTCATCACTTGCTATTTACATAATGCCATAATCCATTTGAAGCCTTTTACAACGTTAACAAATAATGTCTGTCACACAATTTCTTCTACTGCACAGTCCTTCCCGCCATCAGTTTCCACACTAACAATTGTCATATCACAAAGAAACTCCTCTCCTTGAATAAAAAAATCCATTATGCAAGAATTCCAACGCCCAATTAAATTGTAACTGACAATTATGCTATAAAATGTCGTCCCCATATAAAGTTAGCCAAGGTCCAGCTATGTGGGAGTCACCATTGAATACCACCTCCGTAAAAAACTATTTTACTTGTCACCCACACAGGATATTATTGAATATAAAATTAATATGATTTATATTGAAACAAACAAGCGTTAGAAAAAATTGGATAGGAATTTTGTTGGTAGGTTATTGAAAAATATTAATCAGGATGCTGTAATATGGTTTGATGAAGTATAAGTACTAAAAGATAAGGCACTGAAGGGTTCTGTTAAGAAAAAATAACTGTAGTAAGGATATGATTTTTATTGTTAGGTTATAGAAAATAATGAGGATACTAAAATAGAATTTGATGAAGAATTAGCACTAGAAGATTATACACTGTATGATTCTGTTAAGTGAGATGCAAATATTAAAACAGTTACTGAAGGAAACTGGCTCAACTAAATACAAATTGTGGACTAAGCAAATGTTGGACTACAATAAAATAAAAATATGTTTAAAATAAGCACAAAAGTTAATACCAATGTTTATTTGCGCTACCTGAAGTAATAACAACTAATCGTATCAGTATTATCGCTTGACAGCTGTTCTTACGTCATATCGAAAGTATTAAAGATAGTTCCCCAGAAATGGTATAAGTATTACGATAAATATTGATCGATATATTTATATCAATTGCAATGTCAACATGCAATTGATAATAAATGCTTATTTATTATTATCTCTCTCTCCATCATTTAGTCTAACTCAATCATCTTCACCTGTATCATTAGTAGCTGCCTGAGTAGCTTAATCATTAACGTTTATAAAAACAGGAACAAGTTCCACTTTAAATGCCATAAAAACAACAGTATCATATATATACCCATCGATGCGCTTACGAAGCTCAGCCACCGATATTCAAAACACGTATTGCACCATAGCAAGTGGCATATTTGAAGGGGCCTCGACATAAACAATAGTAATTAGCACATTTACCTGGGCTGGCTCGTTAGCTATGAACAATGTGTGGTCATCGCGCAAATATTTACCGATGATCATTTTAATACATAGCTATTATTATAACTTTGATTTGTAGTATTTGCAATATTTTCATGCATGTTTTTTATCTAACTAAAATCAATTTTTGAAAAGCTTTTTTTAGTTAGTGGGCCTGATCTTGATCTCGTCTGATCGAAAGCGGTGAATGAGGTCTATGACGGGATACGACCCTATTTTCATGACACATGGAAAACTTAATGCCAATTTTTATCTTCTGTTTATTACGAGTCAGGAAATAAAATACCGTCTTCACTTACTATTGGAAAACATGAGTTCCTTACTAAGCAATGCTTAGTAAGGAACTCATGTTAACAACTTAAGCAAGCAACTGAAGCATACATTTAACTATTTCCTATATGCGATTTAAAAGTTATGGCCTCAAAACTGCATATCAGCTCTCTCATAAAATAAAATATATAAACGTGGAAGTATTTTTCAATGACGATTTGTTAAAACCACTTAGGCGCACGATTTTTAAATATAATGATTAGACAAATGGTTTTATAATAAAAGTGGATTAGGCAATTTATTTAATGCTGTCGTAACATTCAATCGAAATTAAAAAGCACATTGCAGAAATAATTTAGCGTAAATGCATTCGAAAATACAAAACATCAAAATGAAGCAGTAAACAGTCATCCAGATATAGCAGACAAAATATACCTTTTTCATCAAAGTGTAAGCAGTTGCAGTTATGTAAAAATGTCTGCTCTATCATTTGGGTCAAGTTTAGCATCGACTTTGACACTGACATTGTTTGTTTCTTTTAAGTAATTAAAAGACTGGTTATGCCATTTTGTTTATGTATTTAATTCGTTTGGAATTTAATCTTAATCATCTTTGTTTTCTATGGTAATATTGACCTTTATTGTCCAAGCTATGTTTCTCTTACTTAAATTGTTATTGTGTACTTTCACTTGCATGCTTGTATCTCAATTCTTTGTGACCTTCAAAGCGTTGTAATCATTTGTTGATGAACGCTACTAATTAAATTTTCTCTTTCATTATTCATTCAAAACCTTTTGTTCAATCGTTTTTCTTTATTTGTTCAAGTGCTACTTCGCCCGTATCGTCAAAACTATTAATTAGTTTTTCTAGTGTATTTTCTACTGTAAGGTTTATTGAACCAACATAATTAATATGCCGTTTTAAGTTAGCAAAGAAACGGTTTCTCCACGGGGATATTCTTGTTAAAAAAAATCTTGTCCTTAAGTTTCCTGCTTGCGTCCGCCGGAAGGGCCCCGCCATACTTGTGACTCGTGCTAGCCACATATGGGCCAGTACCACGCCTAATCCGTCGCGCGCTTAACATACGACCACTCTTAGTTTCAACACCTGTCGGTTTATTTTCATGGTTTTTGCCTTCATTAAAGTTTTTGTATTAGTTTTTAGTAGGACAGATCCTAATGTTTTGTTTATCGATTTATCTGTTGCAAAAACTGACGTCTGTGTTAAATTTTCCTTTAGATACCTATAAGTTTATGTTTTATATTAAAAACGTATTACATTTGAAATAAAATAGGTCGTGGAAAGCACTAAAGTAGCAGTAACCGTTTTAACGACATTTTAGATATTTGCAAAACGAAATAACATTACACAATATTACAAAGGAATAGCTTAGCATACATTTCCTTAATGTCTTAAGAATTCACACCATAAGTTGTCACCGGTACATGAATAAGTAAACGCGACGCGTATCGAATCCGTAATAAGAGGGAACTCCATTGCAGAGAACAGTATTATGTGTTACGACGGCCTTAAGGCCTAAGCGGAGCGAAGATGTCGATGTATCGATTTGTGAAAGAAGGAGGAAGCAGCAAGCGTCTGTTTGTTCAGGGGACGCTAGAAAGCGATGACTCGAAACCCCTGAAATCAAGCTTGAAGAAATCCTCTCCATCGCCCGTTGGGTCACCCATAACCACAAGTTTAAACTTGGCTTCTGTGCCCAGAAGTTTGAGAGAAGGGTTGACCAGACATGAGACAGTGTACGATGGAAACTACCCAGGAATGGAGCGATCATCCAGTTATCAATCTGGGTCCTACCGAGAGGAGAGCTACAACGGAAGAATTGTACACGATGGGAATCAGACTCATTTCGAGTATGATGGAGAGAGCGCGCTAGCCGTGCCGACGTCAGCCGGTGGTCTAGGATTATCAAAGTTGCAGGATATTCACACGAACAAGAGAATGTCGACCGAGGTTCTAGGCTCTTCTTTAGAGTCGACAAAAATCTCGAAGAAAGACGATGTCAGTGGTCAACGAAGGATCACAACAAGGATTCTAAGGAAGGTAACCACCTTGACTCGAGGTGAAGAGAAGGCTTCAGCAGAAGATGTAAGAGGAGGATCAGTGCACAGATCCGCTGAGCATTACAGACATGTGGAAATGGAATCATCGTCTCCTAGAAAAGTCAAGGTAATGATGATTCTACTAACATGCTTTTTAATAGTTAATGACTTGTCGTTCTCCGACAATTTTAACTAAATACGTATATAATTTGTGGTGTCATTAAGTCTTAGGTACTTATGAACACTAATATAAACAAATTTTCACGGGGCGTGTAAAATTATACTTAAAATGCTATTGTACTGTACTTGTTTTAAGTACCATTACTGCAGTTAACAATTTTACAAGAAAAATGAGACCACTTTGAGTAAGAAATATCACAAAAAGCGATCCTAATGTAGATAGCAATACTCTACACTTTAATGATAGACATTTCTTTCTTAACACAACGATGAGAACTAAAACCATACAATTAGTTCCAAGCAATAACAATATCCTATCACAGCCATAACTGATGGTGCCTGTCAAATTGATAGTCTCAATTTAGTATTAAATTACAAAGTAAAAAAGATATCCGTTAGAGTAATTAGTAAAGACGGTATACAAATGGTTGATGTTTTTGAAGACTTACAATTACAAAGATATACATTTAGGTAGCCTAGATTTTTTTTCAATTAGATTTATCGGGCATTTTTAAGGTATACATTGGAGAGATTATTTCCAGGCAGCGTTGTGAAAGGCAGGGACAAATATATTAATCAATTAACCGAACTTATCTCTCGATTCAAAATTAAAAGCCCTTAATAATAAGAGCATTGAACGAGCTTCTTTAAAACTCTCAACAAACAAGAGTCTTAACAACAATTGTGTTAAGAGGAAGCTTGAGAGCCTACTCCGCCTTTAAATACTCCACTTTAATTCCCAAATTCCAATCCAAAAATAAAACATCAAAATGTTTAATTATGCTCTTTAGAATCACTTGAATGCAATCCAAAGAGTTCGTTTGTAACATTAATCTTCTCAATTGAATGGAGAGAGCTTCGCTTCGATCGTGATTTTGCAAGGACTGTTTCGCCATATGGCATGTCTTTGTTGGGGAGTAGGTTACACTGTTCATATCTGTGTCTCTATTTGTCATATGTCACAGCTTGAGAACTTCCTATTTTAAAGATGGCATCTTAGGCTGTAAATAAAAACAAAAGGGCACCAAAAATTTTCAAACGGTGACTTGTTTCAATGAATGCTGCATTGTGATCTTTGAGTTGTTTACTAGCATTTATAAGTGGTATATTTATGTCTATTTTATTAACTTGCGTTCTAAGATAACCCAGTTTTACTGGTTCTATCTGCATGTTGAGGATTCAAAACATTGTTGTTTCTTTATCATCAACTTTATTAAATAACAGAACTTGTTTATATACCTGTTGATGCATTTTATCAAAAGCTTACCTTGAATCAAACCTATGCAGGTTTGATTCTAGCTGAAATGGAGAATTTATATAAAATTTTGCAGTCAAACAATTATAAATCAGAACATATCCTGTGCTGGCGCAGTCTAATCGTCGTCCATATTGCTATGCAAATGACAATAACGAAGTGCGCACGAGTATGACCCATACAGCCTTGATGACGTCACCCACGATTTTATCGATAACCTTACTACATAGAATTTAGGCTCGCTTTGGATTTAGTTGTAAATATTATAAAACTATTTGAATATGTTATTGCACTTCTAATTATTCATATATTTGTGGAAGAAAGTTGATAACTTACAGTGGTAGTATAATAGTAGTATAATCATTTATCAGAAGACTGTACATAGGTTGTAAAATGAAAAGTACTGACTGATCATAGCCAATTTACCTACAGTGAGAATTTTTTTCTGTTATAGTGACAATATAAACGAATTTTCTCACTGTAGGTAAATTGAATTTTTACTGAAGGAACAGTAACTATTAATCTTTCTGTTACACGAGTAATGAATAACAATGGTTGGCGCTCCAACTAACAATAAGGCGCCTATAGCATCCTGGCGCTTAGCAACTATTCATTTTGTATTATAATTATTGCGGTAAAGGTAAAGCATTGTCTATACTTTTATTATTAAAGATGGATAACAGTTACCATAGTTTTAGAATCGTCATTCTTTCAACATAGAACTTATAAATATACTCGTATGTTCTGTGCTTTCCACAGCACCTGCCTTTACTACGCGCATTAATCCTTTGATAAATCCCGGTGGTTTTGGAAAATCTACTTCGTAATTTACTGATGCATTGGTTTCATTAGAAGGCTTGTGCTCAGCAGGAGGTGTTTGTCGATTGAAAGTTACGAAATGTTTAATTAAAAACTGTAATTCAAGCATTCGTAAAAGAAACCTCTTCAGGACTTGTTTTTTTGTAGTAAAGCGGTTATCCTCGCCCATATGATAGTGATTGATCATCATCAAATTCGTATGAATATTTATTTTAGTTATAAACTTCTTACTAAGGCCAGTGTTTATCGTTATTAATTGTATAGTAATTTGTTTATGCAATAGTTTAGATTTAATGAAAATATTTAAAACGATGATTGGTTTATTATTCATATTAAATGAGCTAACTAATTATTATTGTAGCAGTGGGGTTTGTGGCTACAGTTCAACAAATAGGTACTCTATCCGCAATTTCTATATTTAAAATTCTTCCATGCCTTGGCTTTGATTGATTCCAGTTGTAGTATTTCCAAATATTTGTTCTCCAAAAAATATAATAACGTCATTGTTATCGTATTTGTAACGACTACTTACTAGCTTTATCATTTTATTACGTCAATCCCTACTATTTCTGTTTCATGATCTGCGATTATATTCACTTCAAAGCTGATTTGTGTTGCATTGTCTTACAGTCATAGATCATTATAATTCCTACTATATTTTGAAAGGTCTTTTCAATTTGTGCTAAAAATTTGACTACCTCTATTTTTTATAAATTACTATCAGAGAACAAATGAGCGAAACAAATAATAGCATTGTGCTTAGATGCCACCGACCGACCTGTGCCATAGCCCTTTTTGCAGCCGATAGAAAGTATAAGATAAGTCAATTGTACTGTAAAGTTCAACTCTTGAAATAAACTCAGTAATGTCACGATGGAGCGAACACTTCATGGAAATACCAGTCGTATAGCCAGCCCAATAGAGATGATATTCCGATGAATGTTTCTGGTATTTCAGTAACCTACTTTTGACAGTATATGATCGCATGTATGCAGAATGCGATGTCGGGTTGAAGATTAAGAGCTTCTTGCGTTCATTGTTCGGGTTCGGAAATGTTTATGTGAAGGGAACGTTTTGCCTGGACACCTAATGTATTGTGGATGAGGAATGAGGGCGAAGAGTCTGTAATCTCTGTGATTTAGTGTGACGAAGGATACGAAGAAAGAAAGATTGTAAGAAACGATGTGGCTAAAAATAGTTTGGTTGGGTAGGATGGACAATTCTTTGTGAAGGGGTGGCAAAAGCACCGTGAAAAACGATTCGTATAAATCTCGGCTTGGTCCAGTCGTATTTGTTAGACGCTAGACGCTAAATCTAAAACGCTAGACCTAAAATGTGTCTATATTTATAATTGTGATAAAAAATGAGCCATTCAAACCTTACTGTAGCACTTAGTGCAAGGATAAAGTAAAGTCAAAACATGTATTACAATTGTGCCGCATAAACATTTTAATCAATTAACCCCTGGACAAAAATAGTTGCCGCAGAATTTAAATAAAATAACTAGACGTGTTTGTCCAACTCTTGGAAAAGATAAACTCTTCCTTATAGTAAAACTAAATGCAGAAACGCTATGCAGCTACAATATGTGAACACCCTAACCAATTTGTACATTAAATTGACCATGAGATATGAGCACAGCATGCAAATAGTTTTTACAGTCACACGAACGTACCTATCCCAGAATTGTGACAGTCAGTCACAATAGATGTACTAACACTTTGTTTAGACGGGATTCTCTCAGTGGTTCTGAAATTTTTGTGACCTACTCTGTAATCATTTAGTTTCTCTTGGTTGTAATTATTTTTTTCAATCATCTTTTGTTGAATTGAAACTGCTAGGCTTAGGTCCGCAAGGGTCGGTAATATTTCATACTGCAAAATATTTGGTTAATTTTCTTTCTGGCTTATTAATTCTTTGCCTCCTATAATTTTATGATCACTTATTACAGTACTGCAAAGTTTTGATCATAACAACTTTTCTACTTAAAATCTTCCAAGTTTTTTAGGTTCTTCCAAAAATTCTTTGTTCACAACTTTCAACAAAGTTTCTTTCTAACTTCAATGCCTTGGTTTTACAACCACGTCTAGAAGGATCTTACTTTACAACGTTAATAGTAAGCAATTATGATGTAAATACAGTACCTATTTATATTCCATAGTCGGTCAAAGGTCTTCTTAGTTCAAGACTGCTAAATAAGAAGTCATTAACATTGTAATTGTTTAAGAAAACTTTACCATTATTTATTTAATTAATTTTAGCTTCTCCTATCTCTAATGAATATAGTCTTTAAACAGTTATTTGATCAGGGATATTAGATTAGCTTTAGGCAGTATAAGTTAGAGTTAAGGCTTATCAGGATTAGAAGTACGGATCTAGAGGTGTCCTCATAAATGTGGATGAAGGAGAATTTAGAAAAATAAATCTACGGGAAGGGACTTAAACGGCTTCTTTAAGCTAATTGTAAAACGGTTCAATAGTATTTTGATCATTTACACCTCCTACGACTTTCGCTTTATTGAAATCAGATTCAAGATTACCAAGACAAAAATAGGCTCAGGTCCTTTCCTAAATCTCCTTTGTAGTCAAACCATGAGAACAGACAGACTATCAAAGAGACTTATTTTAACATTCACACCTTCAGTAGGAATAGAAACGTCTCCATTTTGAATCTATCTATCATCTCTAATCAGTATTACTAATAAATAGTTAATTCATGTCCACCTGTTGATTAGTCTGGCATGCAAATTGTACACTTTCGGTGGCGTGTCTGATCTCACGGACCGATGCCTCTGTAATTACGGGCTAAGAAAAAATGCTAAGTATAATTAAATAATTATTGTGTCTTATTTATTGAGGATTTCCTTTTGTTGTCTTGTGTAAGGTTTGTTCTGGTGGATTATGTCATTCTGTGTTTAGAAGTTATTAAGGTTTTTAGTAAGGTTATAGTTGTATCTTGGCTATGTACCCAGAACTTCTTTCTTCATCGTTTTTATATAGACTACCATCAGAGTCTTTTCCTAATTCTCTTTTAATATATGTGTTTTAGTTTTTGGAGTTGGTAATTTTGCACCGTTCAATGTTGCAGAGGTTTTGTAACTCAATGAAAATGGTTTCTCTGAAAATAATTTGACTCATACTTACTGAGAATTTCACCATAAGATTCCAATTAAATTAGACGAGGTACAACAATGTTTTGTTACTGTAGTTCTTCGCAGTACTTAACGTTACCCCCGTGAAAGCATTCAAACAAAAACAACAAATTACATTCAAGGGAAATTACGAACTTCCGCTCCGCACATCCTTGCATAAAAAGTTGGCCAGCGAGCCAATGATTTTGGGTCCGAGGGAGCACCGGACTATTGAAACGGAACTGCTGTTATAAATTAACTTTTAGCAGTGTCCGTAACTGTCACATCTCAAACTCAAAGCATTTATTTCAAATAAACCATTTGCAGGCACTTAGAAAGTGGAAGCTAGTTGCCCACTCCAAAATGGGCAAGAAACTCCAAGGAGTCAACCAAGAAAGGAGAATAAAGACTCCTTTTTACCTTCATCATCGGGGTAATTGCGTAACCACACTATCAGTAGCAATGGCTTTCATTTTGACAGTTCAACAACAGTCATTGCGTTATTTACATCGTTGAGCAGTCAAATTTTTCGAACATATGAAGCAATGGATTAGCAATATACTTCAAAATGATCCAAATTGAGATTGACAGTGTGTTACGCAATTAGGATGTGCAGGTTGTGCGTGTGCTGCTGCAGTAGCCAAATATTAGATACGGACTGGCTGCTTAGAGCATTACTTGGCTACACGCCTTACTCTTTTGCTGACTGTACTTGTACTCGTACAGACGCCAGCATATCAAGCTACCCGAAACTGTCAAATTTTCCCAATCAAATTTGAACCTAATGCTTTAGCGATATAGTTGAAAATCTATTAAAGAAATTTGACAGATTGTTGTAGCTTGATGTCTGTTCATTTAATTACAAAACTGATAATAGTGAACAATGATGCGTGTGAAAAATGTCTCGGATGCTACGGAAGTGTTCTCACGCGATTGTTAATTCGTTGTTGCTAGGCGCGTTATTGTTCAAAGCGATGGACATTATTGTATTGCCTTGTTTTCCGTTTATTTGATGGTTGTTTTGAAAATATCTAAACACTGATTTTTAATTTGCTAAACTAAAATGACAACTGCGAACGACCTTTTTTTTGTCAACATGACATTAGCTATCATTTTGGTCTAGCAAATTAAAAATCAGAGTTTATACTATTGAAGTATAAGTACCTCATAGACCGTTTTTGAGTTACTTGACCGTCTCATTGACTGACCTCGGAATGCCAAGTCCGTACCTAAGTTATCTCAAATTTTTCGTCATTTCAAAATAGTTTAATTAATCATAATTCGCATTACTTTTTGCGCTCCACTGTACACTTGCACACATGATTACCATGATAATCAGGCAGGAGTTTTTGTCATATCTTCACCGAAGAAAGTTAAGCGGAGCGTTGTGATGACTATTTTTTTGCGCCGACAGTGTAATTTGTGATTTGCTGGTAGGCGTACATTACTTTCTTAGCTGCTAAGTTGATAAATTAATGTAATTTAAATCTTACTGGTAGAGCAATAAGCTTTTAATATGATAAACCTTACCTTGTAATTAAAGGTTACCTTATCATTGGGGAATTGCGAATCATTGACTAAATCGTTCATTGAGTGGGTGGATCTGTGGGCCTAATTATTGTAGTTGTAAAAAATATTTTTGAATCGGGTCTTGCGCGCAATAGTAAGCTTTGGTGGCATATATTCAAAAAATTTTATCGTTTGTGAAGTCTCATATTAAAAAAGATAGCCACTAGAAATTACAATATTTCTTTTATTTGACTACTAGCTGCGCCCTGCGGTTTCACCCGCATAAGGCCCTTTATCCACCAAAGCGCCAAAATAATTTTTGTATTGAACTTGGCTGTCCTTTTTTACATTTATGTTTTTGGTGGGATACTTAGACAATAGTGTCGGTGTTCGTGACTCGAGATTACCTCAGGCATGTTAAGCACGTGTTCAGGCATTATTATTATTATTATATAATAGTTCACAAGTGTACCTATGTGTTAAGATATTGAATAATTTTCCTTATTTGGTTTTGTATATAAAGTGTGCGGAACAGTTTTTAGACATTGATCGATCAATTATATTGATAGTGCACGCTATAGCTAGATACAGGCATCTGGTGATAGGGTCAACTAGCTGTGATAAATCAATTGGAGAAATATATTCGTCGTAATCGAATTATATTCCGTTTTGATGTTATTAGATAGGTTAGGTTAGAGCTTGCCTCGAAGTTAATTGTTTGCAGTACACACGACGCACACGTAGTCTGACTCATAGTTGTGCATTTAGTAATTATGTGTGACGTAATAATACATCACACCAAAATTTATCGGCTGTTAAGACTTTATAGCGATATCTTGGAACATGTAGCAACTTCATGGAAAAGCCAGCCCCAACACGTTATTGAAACGACATTGAGGCAGGCCCAGACGGAGATGGTGGGATGAGCTGGACTCCTTTCATAATGATTAGTCCTTGGCAGCTCTGGACAGAGAGAGGTGGAAAGAGGGTAGGGAGGTCTTTGCCCAGCAGTGGTACACTAACGGCTAATAAAAAAAACACATTATTGCCCGACCATCAAATGATAACATGACGAACGAATATGCACTCACAGAAGCGTGAGCCGTCTGATATAGCGACATCGGCGAGATTTCTAAGATTCGTCATAGTTTCGCGACGAGCGAGCGAACACCGGGCGCATGCGGGGTTACGCCTCGCTGCGTTGCTGTTGAAACAGATGCTACGTAGGGTTTTAGTAAGACTACCAAGTTATTAAAACAGATCAAGACTCTTGATCCCTAGCTGTTTTGAATTTCCACATTAGCAGTATTTTTTTATAAGTACTTTGTTTTATAAGTCTTGTCCTTAACTCTTTTGGAAACTGTTACTTTTAACCTGCATCATCCCACTGCTGGGCTACGGTCTCTCCCCATGACTTCAAGCTCTTTCGATCCAGGGCTAAAGTGGACCACTGGAGGGTGTCAGGGCTCCATGTAGTGGTTATTTTAGCCCACAGCTCATTGCGCATACGGCAGACCTGGCCAGCGCAGTCCCAGGGCGATGCCCCATTAGTGCGTTGCGTTGCGTCGTTGCAACGGATCAACGCATTGTATGCCACTCCTGCGTTGAGTCATTATGAATTTAATATTGGCGCCGATTCCCTTGTTCACAAACTAAACTAAATTTAAGTTCAGTGCATCTTTATCTTTCTATTTCATTAAGAAAAGGACAGAAGATAAATATTAGTTTAGTCCTGTCAAATTAAGATACTCCATAGCAAGTTTAGACGCGATTAAAAACATGGCTACTAAAAATACGTCAATTTACGTTAGGCGCTGTCTAATTTGACAGGACTAAACTAATATTTATCTTCTGTCCTTTTCTTAGTGAAATAGAAAGATAAAGATGCACTGAACTTAAATTTAGTTTAGTTTGTGAACAAGGGAATCGGCGCCATTGACTAATAAATTAGACATTATTAACTAATTTAATCGAAATAATAATTAAATTGTCTTAATTTAATTAATCATTAGTCACTCAGTATTGAGTCGACGCTGCCGCGCTGCGACGACGCAACGCACTAATGGGGCCTCGCTCTTAGCGGCTTTTTGAGTAACGTCAGTAATTTGTGTTTTGGAGCACAGTGTGGTGTTGCTAAATGGTCTGTCAATTTGACGCCTAGAATTTGAAACTATGGCTTTTCTTATGATCCTTTCTGGTTGATTTCATTGCGTGTTCCATCCAAGACATGGAAAACATCGAGCTTCATTTGCTTTGACACTTTTCTCGTAGGTCGTCATCGTAGATTTTAGCCATACAAACCTGCTGTATTTTTTTCCTCATTTTTGCTATAGCGTTTTATACCGAAGACCTGAATTGCACACAAAGTGACTTACGAATTCCGTCACAAACATTAGCGGTTTAAAAAAATGCAAGATGGCTGCCACTTCTATTCTAGTGTGCTATCTCTTCTAAACAGTATATTACCCCCGGTCTGCACGGTAGCTCGGGGTTAACGGTGAGCCGTGCTTGCTCGGCGTATCGTGGCCCCATAATGCACGAGTAATTTATTATTACGGACGTGAAGTGACGTTTTGTTGGAGTCTTCAATGTAGGTAGGTTTAGTAGACTTGTCAACTTGTGATTTAGTTGTGCAAGTTTTTGAGGGAACTAAAACGCATTGCCTAGCCTTGTTAGAATTAATGTAAAAAATCTTGGTGTCTTTTATGGTTACCGACTGTTTTGACCATACATTTTTGACGTTTGAAAGTCTCTTAGCTTTAAGCAACGTTTATAAATAGGTAAACCCCAAAAGCACTGTCGTAAGTTATTCATTAAGACAAAGTACTCAATAACTGCCTAGAATACTTATGATCTGCGCAATACTGCTATATTTCAAATCCATCTCTATATCGTCTGTTCGGAGTTCAACATACCAAAATCGATCAAATGCTTGAATTAATAGAAACTTCAAAAAGAACCGCCTCTAGCTGTCAAAAACGATCAATCTAAATCGTCACTGCTAAGGCTTCTCAAAACAAATATCTGTGTTCACAAAGCAACAGGTGTCAAACAACAGAAATAATGTTATCCGAATTTTGCCTTTTACCTGTTGCTTTACGGAGTCGGTTGATATTTGCAATATTGTTAAGATGCCTATCTTTATTTAACGCTAAACTAAACGGTCCTCAGTTACGTGTTGGGGACACGTAACTGAGGACCGTTTAGTTTTCCTCTGTAACCCGCTTCAGTTTATACGCGATATGCCTTAAGATTAGTTTGGTACTTAAAATTGCTTTAAATACTGCCTTGGAACTTTAAAACTACTTGGAAATATTTGTATCCCATAACCAGAATTTAAAATCTTCTGCTATATTGTCATCTAATATATCGCCCGTTGACTGCACAGTATGAGGGTTCGCAGCACATAACCGGCGCAAGATGGCGGACAGGAAGCACGTACAGGTGCGCTGCGCCCGCACACATGACACGCGCATGCGCGGCGATGCGTTAACGTGAACTTGACGCGGTGCCGTATGCTCGTATGGATTTTAAGAATGGGTGCGATATCAAGTTTAGAGGGGTCTGGTTTGGGGGAGGTCTCATTTTGATTAATTTCGGTTGTTGGTTTGCGATTAATTTGATTGCTCATTAGTTGAAGTTTGTTTTGAGTCCAGCACCCCTAATTGTGTAACACACATGGGTTTCATTTTGACAGTTCAACAACATTCATTGCGTTATTTGCGTTGTTGAGCAGACATATTTATCAAACGTATGGAGCAATGGATTAGAAATATGCTTCAAAATGATTCAAATTGAGAGTAATAGTGTCTTACGCAATTTAGGGTGCAGAATGGATCGTCTTCTTCATTGTAAATTGGTTTAGTAGCTGATAGAAGAATCTGATTGAGAATTTAGACATAATAATGTAGAGTTATGAGGACCTTACCTTAAGCTTCTTTACGTTATGTTGTTTATTCCTAGAATATGGTAGTTTACGGTGCTATTTTTGTACCTATCAGAATTATCTATTACTTTTACTTACTTTCATTACCCATCTCTGAAACCTAACGTGTCACATAACGGATATAACATAGGTAATGCTAAACCTAATCCTAGGACAGACTAACACGTAACATCGAAAGTGGTGGTTCCGCGCTAATAACTGCGCTGGCGCCGCTTAGAAAGCAAAGGGCTGGCTCACATTCTGACGGGAAAGTGAGAACGCGATAAATATGCGACACTATACCCGTGTGAATCCGGATTTATATTTGGACATTTGATTTGTGTTGTGAATTATGTTGTGTGGGGTGGGGCTGGTACTAAATGGTTTTGAGTAGCATAATAGCATGATCAGCCTATAAAGTTCCCACTGCTGGGACACAGGCCTCCTCTCTATGAGAGGGAGCGGGCCGTAATCCACCATGCAGGCTCAGGGCGGGTTGGTAGATGTCACATGTCTTCGAATTTTCGGTTCAAGGACATGCCGGTTTCCTCACGATGTTTTCCTTCTCCGTTTTGAGAGCAGTGGTGATGAAATTAATTACACAAAGCAAAGCGCTGTCTAGTTTCGAACCCACGACCTTCGTTACCACTGGGCCACCACTGCTCCATGCTGGTTTTGAGTAAGAATGTTAAAAGATCAAAATTAAAGTGATGTAGCGTTGCATGTTAAATTCGTTGTATGTATGTAGGTTTGTTTGCAACTGTATCGAATTTAATCATTTGCATTTGTTGTGGATAAGTTAGGTTATCATTTTATATCAGAGATGCCTTTGCTTTATTTACAAGATTAAATTAAATCAAAATTAGAGTAATTTGTCTTTGCTTCTCATAATTATTTTTACTCTTATCATATCTTTCTGGTTCTCAGTTACGTGTTTACCCTCCCTAAACCTGCTTCAGTTTATCATCTCATCATCATCCAAAATGTCTTTAAAAACGCGAATTACATTCGCACGGAAGCCTTAAAAACTGTACTTAAGAGCCTATACTACCTCAAATGGCTTAGCATGATCCTCCGTTATGTCGAAAATACTGCAGCATTAATTTTGAAATAAATATATGCTAAAGTTGAGGATTAATGTAAGGTCTTATGTTAGACGAAAACACGATTCCATAAAATTTTCTCGATAGAAAAAAATTCCAAAGTTACCTCCAAATCGAACAATAAACCGCTGGTATTCAAAAAATACTTCAAATTAGATCATGAAACTTTGCATACTAACTGAACTAACTATAAAGCAGGTCTTATGTTAGTTAGTTTTTTTGAATTACCTTTATTTTCACCGTAAAAAGCAAATACCTAAACTATTGGCGCTGCCTCCCGCCCAGCACCGCACTCTGTCTCGCTTTCACACAGTCCGCGAGCAGTATCGTGCGAGCGAGATAAAGAGTGAATTTTAGCTGAGGTAGTATAGGCTCTTAACAAACCTAATCTTGGATTACACATTCTGCACGTTCAAAAACCAAAATTTTTTGCGGTGACATATGACAAGAAACATTATGTTTAGAAGTAGCGATTAAACAGGCTGCAGATACTGAGAAACTGCAGTTATCATGTCAGTCACTTCTGTTGCGAAGGAGTAGGAAGAAGTAACAGAAGTGCCACTTAATTTGATAAGGATAAGAAGATTATGAATAGTAAAATTATTAACGCCGGCGCTAAACAGAACAAAATGTTATGATCCGTTGAGGTTACTGTGTACTTTGTTCGGTCAACCGTCTTGACTAAACGCTTGTGCTAGACGAGGCGTCAGTAGTAGTGCAATGTGTATAAACTCTGATTTTTTAATTGTTAGACCAAAGTGACAGCTAAATACTGTCATGGACAAAAAAGGTTCGATCGCAGCTGTAATTTTAGTCTAGCATATCAAAAATCTGAGTTTAGTTTGAATTATGATCTCTTGTTCAATAGTTCAACTATTGTCAATGACATGCAATGCATGGGAGAAGGCACTGGCTCCTGTAACACAGGTGTTTAAACTTAGCGCAGGACTCCGGGCTTCACTTTGTTTGTACACATTTTTATGCAAATAAAGAATTTATTTATTTATGCCCTAAGCTACTTCCAAATCTTCATTACAAGTTATCTTTAGTCTAGGCAGATCTATACAAACTATAACGCAGTCCGGATTAGAATGTTTATCGTCTAGTCGTATAAACTGTTACGAGCTGTTGTTTGAAGTTGTTCTTCTATAATTCTTTATGTTGTCCCCAACTGGAAACTGGTTCAAATATCCGCAAAACATGCAAATTTTAGCCCACCTAGAACAATTTCCGTTGCCATGACATCACTGACTATATTTATTGGTGCACCGTTAATTTAGTTTTCCGTTTCAATCTAGTTTAATGATCTCTGGACGTTTATGTTGTCATATAAATTTTAATCTATAGATGTTTTACTCATTTTATCCGAGTTCAAGAGTATTTTTGTCAGCGCTTTGTTTGAAAGTTTTGAGAATGGTATTTTCAAGTATGGTTTACGCTAATCTGATAAAAAATAGATTTTGTAGTTACGCTTGGCCAATAGTCTATGTTGTAGACTGTTTTATAATGTCCATCATCTTTGTCTTATCAAGCTTTAAGCATTGCCTTTTCGGTCTTAATCATTCCATCTTTAACTTTGCAAATCTATTCATCAATAAACACTAAACACCAATCCACCACCACCATCAATAAAAACCGGTTTAGTGTCTCTATTAACTTCGTCCTCTTTATGTCTTTAATTTGACTTTGATTGACTTCTCTGCACTTAACAACCATTATCGTTGCGACTTCCGCTCATGTTTTTGCTCATCCTTGCATCTTTATCCTCATAGTCCCACTGAAGTGTCAGTTTATCTTAGAGTACTAAATCTTCTCACATGTGTAGGTACCGTTAATGCTGAGGAACTAGAATTCTGTATATGGCATGCTCTGGTGAGATCCTGCTGGTTTCACACATGATGTCATTCTAACTGTATTGGAGAATGTCTTTTGTGCCGGGTTAAACACGCGTTGAGCTTTCCAATTCATTGGTGGTCAATGATCAAGTTGAAATATGGTACAGTAATGCATATATTTGGTGACCGCAATCCACGTAGTCCGGCTGTCATGAGAATCTAGTTTTTATCTATTTCATATTTGAAATATGAAAAGTGGAATAATTTTGTATACGCTCAAAAAAAGAACACCAATGTTGGCAAGAAAAATTCTCGTTCTTCATGTTATAGTTCCAAGTAAGTATAGGCTTGCAGTTAAGTATAAAGCTTATAATAATAGCAATAATGCGAAATTTCAAGTTACTGGAACTGTCGGTTTTTGGTTTTGATGAATGCAAGCAGCTGCGACAAGACGAGTTTACGTCCAAATAAAGTTATTCTGGATTCTAGTACGGATATTATTATTTTGCCTATTTTTAGTCTCCGACTGTCTTTCGTCTTTTATATGGATTCCAAAATATATTGAAATGATATAGAATGTTTACTACAGTTTTCTTCAAGCACTAAAGCTCTTTCCAAATGAAGATTTCATTTATATGCGTGTGTGCTGCGTCTAGTATAAATTATTCTCAAGTTTCAACCTTTAAATTGGCCACTAAATCTTTCCTTACATCTTCCATGTGTGCGGATCCAGACACATTTATTTCCCAGATTGAATCTTCCAACCTTACAATTAAAACCTCCATTGTTTTTACTACTAAATCTTTATATCCGTATATCATAGCTATAAATATGTTAACTCCTACATGTAAGTCTTTTAACTTTTTGTTCGTACTGTACTGCTGTCCATATATGGGCATGATGTCAACAGAGATATGATCTCATTGGTCAGGACTGTCGATTATGTTTGATCGTTCGTGGTTTATAGTTAATTTTATGGGCAGATCTGGATGTTAAGTGTATTTATTTGCGTTAGTTGCATACGCACTAGTCAGTGATGCAATGTTGGATGTATTAGTACTAGACTAATAAATTGTTCAATAAAGTAAATTACTGCAGAATAGAAATTCAAAAGCCTGCTATCATCAAAACTTCATTCACGTACCTAAAAAACCCTGAATGCATATTATATATTCAGGGTTTTTATACCTTTCATCACACCTTTCATCAAGATGTAACCAAACCACCACTTAAAACTTAAACTACAGCTCAAAGCACAAGAACACAATTTAATACACGCAGTAGATAAGGCTAACAATCGGGCGATTCTTCAGGTTCCAACAATGGAGGGAACGGAGGGTTCCCAGTCTATCTACCGACGATCAGCTGTCTGTCTGACGGTGACGGTCTTTCACTTGCATACGTGTCATGTAATTGGTCAATTGTTTTAGCAGCAGCTCCGAATTTTTTGTCTTTTATGATGTGCCGATCTGTGTTACGTTTTGTGTTTTTTATTTTCGGTGTTACTTCAATTCTGTGTCTGTTTTCAGCGATAAAATCAGTTTTTTTTTGGTTTTAGTTATTGGATACCAAGCCCTGGTAAATTATAAGTAGGTACCAGTTAGTAAACAGTTTCATAATATTTTGATCTTGAAGAAACAAATTGATCTGTATTGTTCAAGGGTCGCTTAGTGTATTGTTTCCATGCAGATATGCTGTACAGTCACGAGCATAAGTACTGATAAACTTGGCTTTATTCAAAGGCGATTTTCTCCTTTATTTTCGAATGAAATTTTATATTATTACGAACATAGTATTTTCAAACCCATAGGTTTATGTAGAGTGTCGTATTTCAACGTTGCATTAGTTATTTTGTGAAAAAATCGCAATTGAAAGTTGCCAAGTGTTGACATATTAGTGCTCGTGACTGTACCTATTTATCATTGCTATCTCTTTGATTTAATTCTATTGCTCATTTACTTCTAACATTTTCTAATTACCAACAAGACAATCAGTTGTAACTGATCCCTATTCGACTGTTTTCGCATCGTTAGGCTGCGTACACAGAGGTTTATGGCCTGTAAACGCATTAGCATAAGTGGTGTGTGAAGAATGGGATAGTATTAAATCTTCGATACAATACCGACAGCCAGTTGTGAGGATTCTGTAATTACATCTTGATGGGAAAGAAGATGACCTTGATTTTATAAGAGAGAAGTTTATTGAAGTGTGTGAAAGATGTCATAGGAATATAGACTGGGATGTGTGCCTTGAAGCGTATGTGCAGTGGCTGCAAGATTTCTATCGACAACACTATCATCATCAGTCTAATGACAAATGATGATGTTCTATCTGACGTCACCTACACTTCTGAATGGTGATGTTAAAAATTCAACATCCTTTAAATATGGCACGATCTCTATCTTGAAGAGATTTACAAAACCCATTTTATTACCTTTTAACCCGTTTGTCTTTAAGTCTAGTTTGTACAGAGGTCAGTCTGAACTTATCTAAACCGCTCACGTTTGGCACTCCTTGCATTTTTTGAGCCTGTCTAGGCAAACCTTGGCCCCAAAGGATGTTGCTACATTGTGCGTGTATGTCAATTTCAGTAGCACGACATAGGTAATAGTAAAAGGTTTATGTTATCTTATACCATATGCGTCGCGAATATTAAATGGAAGGTCATTTATGATGTGTTTCTTGGGCCAATTTCGACCTTGCTGCATTTGAAGCATTGTGTTAAAAACGAGGTTGTCGCTTGGCATTACCAACGTTTATACTTTAGTGGTACCAGGACTTCATAGCATAGCTATGGGGAGTATGCCTTTTATTATAGTCGTCTCGTCTTTTGCAAGTCGGTACTCCTGTAAATACGCGTTCGTAAAGGTAATTTTCTTTATTGATTACGGTCGTGTTACTAGATTCTATAATTTTCTATTAACTTTTAGTTCGCATGTCACTCCCGCTACTAAGTATTTCCTCTGTGGTAGTGACGTACCATTCGTGGGCAGATACTTATCGGTCGATCACGAGCGCGCCTCACGAACCAAATCCACGCCACTGATATTTATTTGGAGCTGCCTAGTTGATTATGGTGCCCTGGTATAACGGAATTGCAGTCATGTCAAGAAAGTTCTGTTTTTTTTCTACCTCCTCGACAGGCGTTTTGTTTACATTTATCAGAATCTCAGCTGTTGATATTAAAACCCGTATTCTTGTTGCTTCTCTCATGTTTTCTCAACTCATGACCAAAATCTCCTGAAGCGAAATACATTATTGACTTTTTTTCAAAGATGGTGGTGTGGTGCATGTTATTGTTTTAGGAGAAGCAACCTGGAATAAGGGCGTTAGTTTTGCTCTTAATCCACACGACGGTCTTTGAAGCTTTTTCTAAGTCTAATGATTAGGTACTAACTGTATTTTACACTGCAGTAATTTCCAATCTAAATGTTCACGCCCCTTATCAAGCTCAGGAGCAAGCACTCCCGATAAGTTGATTAACTCAACCCGCTTCGTTTAGACAACCTCTTAGCTTGTCACGAAGTCTCCAATACTGGTTGCAGCTGACGCCTAGTTGATTATGCACTCCTGGTACTAACAGAGTCAATTCAATGCAGCGTAGGAGGCAAGAGTTACAACATATTGCAAAAGTGCATACGAGTTAGTTGACAGGCTGTTACAACCTGTCTGTCAATTCTTCGCCTACTAGGTGTTGAGTAATTTGAGTTACTCTTAGTAGAATAATGATCTTACTTAGCTTAACTGTCTCAAGGGTTATTGAAGAAACTACTCAAAAGCTTTGACCGTGAATTAGATATACCAAGGAGTTTCGTAAACTCCTTTCTTTGCTCCTCTATACCTTCTAAGGCACGTCTTCTTGATTCAAGCTGTACTTTAGTTGTCAGAAATGCTGCGCCCAGTCCTGATTGCCCTTTTCCCAGAATAGAATAAGTATAAAATCAAATTCTCACTCAGATTAGTTTCGTGTCTATTCAAGCATTTGCACAATAGTGTCCATACTGTAATTTATGGATAAAAACAATTCAATAGGTTCGTTGCCCTCAATACTTGAGTCTTGAAGTTCAATGCTGGACAGAAATACTTCGATTGGATCAATCATACCCGAAGATAAATTTAACGAGTCTGAATATCTTTTTGTATGTATAGCGTTCACTTTCCTTTGTCTGTATTGTTTCGGTAGCCTCTTTGAGGTGGGTTTTAGATTTTATCGGACGTGGGAAATGAAAATAAAATATATTTTGACAATGACTAAAATATTTATAAAACTTAACAGAATGAGATAATGATTATTTTTCACTGAATTGTGTCCTCAAAATAGAAGAAAGAAAAACGAAATCTGCTTAGGTATTTAGTGCACTAGAAGAATCTTAAAAATGTTGTGAAACCCATTTGTTAAAGATAAAGAATAAGCAATACAACTTTCACTATATCAGACGACTTTCTTAATAATTCATTTATAACTGGTCTAAAGTATCAACCCCAATATTCACACCAATCTAACGTAGTCTTCGTAGATAATCAGCCGAACAAATTGAAAGACCTGCTGATATTTTACGCAGACAAGATTGAGTGAAATGAAGCCACGAATACCGTTCTAAATAGCGTGATAGGATCTTGCAGCGCCCAACCTAATACCACAAAATAAAAAGGTACAGAAGGCCGGTTCCATGCAACTAGCGACAACGCACGCACACTTAGACACGCTTCACGTATAGCGAGTGCAAGCGCACTTGCGACTTGCATTCGACTAAGTTCGCCGTACACATATTCGTCTTTCTGTGCTTACGCCTGTTTTCGCTTGTTGTGTGTAGTGGGTCTTCTGTACTATTCTGTGCTTATGCAGTAGGTTGTATTACAATAATATTGTTCTCAGAAATTCAGGCACATTCCTGTGTCACGAATTTTATTAATGTGGAGAAAAACAGTGCTCTGAGATTTTGATCTGTCATTTTTTGCAAATACTTTTTGTGCCTCAGTCTAAAACTCTGATATTTTTAGATCTACTAGCGGAAGTTATAAAGGATGTAGATGTTGACTTTTGAATTTTTTGTGTTTTGACAAATGATGTTCTGTTTGAGTTTATGTGATAAGATTTGGTTAGACGCTACAAATAAAAGGAACCAAACATGGCAAAGGAAAAACAAATGGCAGCGAGTGTGTTCGAAAAGTTTACCGTAATACTTTGGTTAGTGACAATAAAAGACCAGACAACAATCAAAATGTAACTATTATGTTGTATTACACTAATCTCAATTCTAATAATACCTGTAATTCAAACAACAAAAACTACTTCCCATATTTCACAGAAAGACTATTTTTGCTATTCATTTTCGTCGGCAAACCGCAAACTGTTGACAAAGTTAAACTTACCGTCGCATCTACGAACTTCCGCCTTCTTTCTTCGGGAATATATGAAGATGGTATTTTTAAGAACGCAGATATAACTTGGTTGTTTCTTAGACCATAACCGTACGATTTCATTAAGATTGGACCAATAGCGGCCATTTTTGAAATACTTTAAGTTATTGATATGGATTAAGATACGGTTCTAATTACGGCTGATATTAATATTGTTACTGGTACTTACGAAGCTTATTTTACACGAATTAATTGTACGGTATCATGTCGGGTTATGATTTTATCGATACAGTTTATCGATATTGTACCGACAGAAGTAAATGTATATATTCTTTTAGAGATTATAATAATTCATTTCGCTCTAAAAACTGTGAATTCATTGGTGTTAATAATGAAATTTTATCATCAACAATCTTTTGCATTTGTTAGACTTTTAGCAATGTCATTAGGATATAACAGTGTATTTGAAATCAATATAGAAGATCGATCTAAGTTACTAGATGTATTCTGTAGAGCAATTTACCTTCTATAAAATCCTGCCATTTAAAGTGTAGACAGGAAATCTATGTAGTTGTCGTAACATTGACATATAAATTGATTTATTATTAGATTTCAATAAGGTTTAAGTCCTACTGACTTACTGGCAATAAATATGGTCATTGGCAAATTCCAAGAAATAGAACACGTAAGACACGATGAGGCTTTGAAGATATTTATAGCAAATCTTATTAAATTACGACGCATCTAATAAACTTTTAAGAATAAATATTAAACGTTAATTCAAGTAATAACTATGAAGTACCTAGTAACACAGTTTGATCATGTTTAAATATAGCAACAAACATCTAATAAATAAAGCCAGTAGAAGCTATGGAATTGCACATAATTCCTTAGAAATCCTGTGCTTTCCGAAGTAAAGCTTAAAGTTCCAATATAAAATAAAACTCCGCAGACGCAATGATTACCGTTTTTTCCACTTCGTTTCGTTCGATTCTCGTTTCGCTTAGGTCATCCTCGCCACTTTTTTCGACCATGAAATCATCGTTTCTCCAACACTAAACATTTTGAATACTGATACCATCAGATATGACTGTTGTATGCAGAACAAAGGATCTTGCTCCTTCTTAGTTGAAAAGGTTACTCATCGCGGTGATTTATTGTAAGTCTGTATCTTGGTTTTTACTTGGACTATATTGTTCGGTGTTAATAACCTCCTTGGTAACTGAAGACCTTGAAGTCTTTGAGTCTCATAGAAAAATAAATGGCAACATATTCTGTGAGATGCATAATGCTGGAAGAGAGAGCTCGGAAACTCTTCAAATCAAGTATTATGGTATTTATTAAAGTTAAATCCCGTATTGCAGATTTCAATGAAAGTAACGGTCGGCAGGATTTTCAGCACTTAACATAAAATTAAAACAGACGATAAACTCTCACTTATAACAAGTTATCATGTGTATACAACCTCGCAATAACTTCAAGCTATTTACATAACTTAAACATATTACGCAGTCTTATTGAGTTTACATAGAGCTGTAGAATCAATTTACGAAGATTTACCTGGAAAGTGGGACGCAAGAATTGATTTTCATTTAGATTTGGGAAAGTAAGAACTTTTACTAGTTTTGTCTTGCACATGATTGCGAGAACTATAGTCTGTAGTAGGCATTACTACAGCTTACATCGATTCTTTATGCCTTACGTCTTATTTAAATTTTATAGCATCCTATTAGTAAGAATCGCTTACAATAGCTTTCTCACTTAACACTGAGTCGTGAGTCGTGTATACTTTCCATCTTCTTCTATGTTTCTATTCCATCAATTGTTAACTAATGATGCACCTTTGTGGCTTTCCGAAAATCCTAATAAGATCCGTAGATTACGTTGAGTTCTTCTATTAGTAGAAACCGCTAATCTAGGACTTGTATCACCAACAAGTTCCGAGGATTTTTTTTTAACTGACTTTGGAAAAATTGCTTCTTTATTACCAAACAATTCACAAAGAAAAGGAAAATTCAATTCTAATATGTCTAAACATTGAATTCAATTTGCAGTCAAAGGCTTCCGTTAAATCCATTAAAGATACAAATAGCTACCTAATAAACTAAGTGTAGACTAAGTAAAGACCCTGACACCGTCTGTATGACATCATGGATGCCACAGCCTCGGCCAACCGCCCACGCCTTGCCAACTTAACTTTACATATCAACAAAAATAAATCAATCCTTATTTTGACAGTGACATGAATGAAAATTGAATGACAATTAAGACAAGTAGTGGTTGGAATACTTTAAGTTATTTTGTTTATGTAACTTAAGCATTACATTGATCTTGTGAGTGCAATGAGTTACGAATTTTGTTTCTTTTACTGATTTAAAATCTTCTGTGGTGGTTCTTTCTACGCACACATATTTTTTTTTGCAATATCTAATTTATTTTGTTTGGACACATGGATTTTTACCAAGTAGAAATAACAAAGATGGGAAAGGTATCTAGATGACTTCTTGGTTTGAATTGACCTCGGATTATTTTCCAATCAATCCAGCTACTACAATATTTACACGTACGATTAGCATGAGCGAAAGTTGTACAAACATGCATAGCTATGCTTTCATGGACTGATTCCCGTGGGCCAAGCCAATGAACACGATGATTGTACTTTCTTGATTTTGCTAATTTTTACTTCGCCACTGGTTTTACATTGTTGCATTTTGTTTGCATGTGTTTATTTTGCATTCTTTGTAGTTCAGTGTATCTGTCCCATAATATGTTCCCAAGGTAAAAAAAATGTCATTAACACTTAATAAATTATTATCAGGCTGACCATAATATAGTAGCAAATTATTCCATTGATAACACCATTCTATAAATTAATTATTTCCAAAGGCTGCGGCGTTCATACAGCAGTAGTTACTAAAACGCTTCGCACGACCACTAAGTTTAAACAAAGTAGACCCTGTGAATCTAAGGATACGTTATAATTTAGCAGTACTTATAGTATACATGCATTGACGAGTAGCTTAGTTTACCAACATTCCGATCTCACAAAAAATCTATTCCAAACATTTCTTGTTACAAATTCTTCGACTCAAATCACTATAATTATAGGTACTCTTCAAAATGTCAGTACGAAATATGTACCATGTCATGCAAGGTCAGATATATGAAACTTGTTCTCTAACACGTCTCAAATGATGTACAAGGTCTTGACCTTGAGGCGGAACCAGATCCAATTTGGTCCATGGGAATTTGACTTAGCGTCGATACTTTAAGTATTGGCTTGTTTTTATCCGACGGAATGGATACGAGATGTTCTAGAGAATCAATTTTGAAGTAATTAAATCAAAAAGACCTCGATTTTACCAACTGCTCACGATTATCACGATATGTAGTGTTTCAATTAGAGCCACCGCACAATCATATATTTCTAATCTCCGAGAGTACGATTGAACACTTACTTGATTAAAATTTATTCTGATTTCGAAGCTGTGTGTAGAGTAATTGTTGATCATGATTATTCTAGTGCCCGCAAAGTTAGTGCTTTGTTTCTTTATATCGTTTAATTTGATCAGAACATAACAACACGTAAAGAAATCTCAATGTATCCATCATCTATTTGCTATTCTCACGCAAAAAAGGTGTCGCTAGACTTTTTGTTCGGATGAAATAAATTAACATCTTGTCTTCACTTACTGGCTCAGTGAAAGCACACGTTAGCAGTCGGCCTATAAGGTGATTTAATATGTCTTTTAACTCTTTCGTACAAACTCCTGACTTCTAGGAAATTACCAATCTAAGTTATTTACCCAGACAAACTACAATCTCTAATTAAGCCTTTAAAGGAAATTGAAGAAAATGTCAATTCCTTTTTTCGTAATGTCGTCTCAAATGCCTTTGCCAAATCGTAGTTTTAGACAAATTGCTATGGGAGCCACGGTTCGAGACACGCGTGTTTGGTAATCCAATGCAACAACTCGCATTAGTCCGCTAATAGGACGTAGTTTTCATGTTGCGCCACCACATCCAATTTGCCACCTTCCAACTCAAGTCGGTGACACTTGGTTGCGATTCTCTTAAGAAATAACTTGGCAAATACAGCTACCGCCCGCTTGATAAGAGTGGTTAACCCCGAGACGTAACAGCAAAGGTTTTCCCAAAGTAAGATATACTTCAAAACAGCTACTAATACGAAATGTGGATAGAAAAAGACCTGAAGCTTCTTTCAGTTGACCTCTACCTTGGCAGGTCATCAGTCTTCACAATATGACGAGACAACATATTGTTATTACGACAGTTCGTGTATTTTTAGATGCTCATAGAAGAATCTCATTCACAGCAGCCCACACAATAGCGTGCCGTCGCGAATTTGTCACGTAAACAAAAACTCTTCTTTTGTACTCAGCTTTGTATATAAAAACTGTTCAATTGTCATGTTTGCTGTACACAAGTGTTTTATTATAATACTTATGATTATTTATAGGAAATGGTATTAATAGGATAGGTTTTTGTATGTTTCACCTTGATCTTGTATTCTCATAATTTCTGACAATTTGATTCTTAACTATACAATGTGCACTACTATTGACAGCTCACTCCACCCACGCTCACTTCACCTAAGTTTTCACGGTGAGATTTTTCAGAATAGCACCGCTGGTTATCAATGCTTATACTGTGTTTTGGGTGTGCAAAACCCCAAACACATTGTTGCAAATTTTTTCATCTACTAAATTACAATAATCATAGGAAACAAAATTGTCTTCAGCAACTTCTTTAGCCTCATTAACACGAGAGCAGTTATATTGTATAGCGGATCCGAATTACCGATTAGTTTCCTGTAATACGTAATTGTTCGGAATAAGGTCGTTTGGACCCATTCCGTCACAGTTGCATTCAGTTGCTCATCGAATCGATTCAACGCCAAACAGTTCGTTGAACCCGCTATAGTTTTGATATCTACTAGTGATACTACTGTATTGGTAGTCAGAAGGTTCACTGTTTTCATTCAAAGAATTAGCCTTACCATCTTCTCCCATAGGAATTGTATTGAAATTGGGGTTTCCTTAGGGTTTAATGGTATAGGGCTCGCTTGCGGCATTACATAATATGGGTAATGGTTTTAATAGTTTTTTTATCATTGTTCCTCTCAACCAAAGCATCTGCCATCTAATCTCTTCACCATCCTTAGTTGACTGGTAGAGAATGCCTAAGGCATTAAGTCCGCCTTTGTACCTTTTTTGTGTGCGAGAAGTATAAATAAATAAATTATGATAATTCCTCATTGTTCTCATTTCTACCCTTTCCGTGTGATTGGTAGACATTGTTTCGATCGCTTTGATTAGATCTCACATTGATTGATTCATAGTATATACGTGATTTGATTGTGGGTTATGATTGAATTTTAGTAAAGCAGTTTCGGAAAACTGTAGGATGAGAACTTTGTGTTGAATGAATATTATGGGCTTCGCCTCTTTGAGCAAGTGCTATTTTGTGGCGCCTTTTATAAAGTAGGTCTTCTGCTTTTCTATATTTCGTGGTTGATGAATGAATCTTGTCATGCAATAACGGTGATTTTTGGTCTAAATGAAAATATCGAAGTTATTTATGCAGACTTATTAATCGGTCGAGTGCTTATTTCTAGTCCAAATTGTGATTTTTTGCCTAAAATAAATTACTTTTAAATAAGTTTCAAGTTGACGTAACCATAGTAAGCGGATCTGAAAGTGGAGCATTCTGATTGGTAGCATAGAATTTAAGAATCAGAATGGTCACAAACTTAATTTGAAACAGTTTTTCATTAGGGGTGATTGAAGATATGTATTAGTAATGATGATTAAAACCTTTCAATGATGATTAAAGGCTTTCAAGGACTTGGTCCGCTTTTCGGCTTCTTCTTGGACATTCCTTAATCGTCTCGAAATTGCTTTCTTGTTTAGCGTACTCCTGCATATTGTAAGACCTATATTGTTTCATACAATATGTACTACTTACTACTCTTCTCCAAACTCAAATATGACGTGGTCCAGCCACCAATAAACACAGTGGCCCACTAATACATCGCTAGACGCATTTCCTCATACTTCCAGTCTATTATTGGGCCTGGATGTCAGCCAGACTGTGCGTTGAACTGGACTCACTTTCACTGAAACATTATATTTGTAATGATGATGTTTGTGGAGTATTTAGTTTCATGTTTAGTTCGTTCATTGACACGGCCTATTAGGCATTTAAACGTGGTCAAATTAAAATAGGTAGCGAAACTCCGCAGACGTGATGGGTATCGATATCTGAACATGATAAAACGAAAAAACAAATTAATTTGATGGTTTTTTGTTTAGTTATCGACCGCAGTTAGTGTCGTTGTGTTTGTCTCTTGAAATATCAGTTTAAAAATGTGTTCTTTTTATTGTGTAACACGATTAAACAAAAGAAAACAGATTTTCTCAACTCAAACTTCAAGAAACAAAACTACCAGCTGTCGTTGACCCCCATAAAATACATCAAATTAATATTTTACCCGCATAAGTGTCGATCCCGTGAGAATATCGGGATAAAAAGTAGCCTATATGTTAATCCGGGGTTGTCAGCTACCTCCATACAAAATTTTATCAAAATTGCTCCAGCCGATTGAGCGTGACGAAGAAGTAACAAACATATAAACACAGACACTCACAGACATTCGCCTTTATAATATTAGTGTGATTTTATCGTGTTTAGACCTCACGATCCTACACTTTAGCTAATTTAATTTGCTCCTGTAATAGGCCGTTAAAAACGTGCTCAGTTGAATGCGTTTTCACATAACATTTATTCCTATGTACCTGTTAATTTTTGGATTGATATGAGGACGTGGTTGTTGTGGTGATACTTTGGGGAGGCACAATGTCCGGCAGTCGTCGATTTTCAGCTGACATGGTGATGATATGGCTTATGAACTTTAAGGATTTTGATCTTTGCTAATCGCTCTTCTTAAACGTCATTCAGTTTCATTACAATAGTAATGAGAGATTATAGTAGTGATGAGATAAGATTATCCAAAATATATTGTCCAAAAATTTCACCATGTTTTAGGAAACAACATGTTACTAAGTATTACGAAATAACAGTTCGAAAGCTCGTATTCATTTCTTGTTAATTGCAGATTTTCATCTTGTCAGAAACTGCCTGATCATTACAGAATTTTAAATAAGTAGGAATTTTTCTGCCACAGATAAGAAGTAAAAATATAATTTCTCTATTCAACCTTCATAGGAAAGTTGGCATATCTTCAATCTACAAGATCAACTACAACATAATATTTAAATCATAATCAAGTTAATAATCTGTAAGATTATTACAGATTATTAACTTGATTATCTTGAAACTGTTCAATCATAGTTTCCTAACTTACCGTTCAATTATCAACTCTATCACTTTCTCTTTAGACTGAAATTGAAATGCAAGTGCAAATATTTTAACTAGCATTTGTTGGTAATGGCTTAATTGGATGTATTCTCACGTGTTGTAAAATTTTCGCGATACCATCGACATAGATACTGCCCTATTTTATGGTCTTTCATATTTTACTTAGTATAGAAGAAATATAAGACAATTATAAAAGAATAATGCACTTTATACATTTGAGATAAGGTATAATTTTCGATGTAGATGACTGTTGAAATGAAAATGATACTGTAATTTCGCTGAACTGTCGCAATTTTGTCTAACGACATCCGAAATCAGCTGTTATTTTCTACAATGTAACGTTAATTAATTTAAAAGAAATTACCGCTGAAAGATCTATTAAAAGCGTGTCCGAGTCAGAATAAAACAGAGGCAATCATTAGAAAATCATGCACAAAAAATTCGAACCAAGATCGTCGCTTTTTTGCATTTTGTCACGCAGTTTTATTTTTAGAACAGTACTTTCGATATTCTTTTGTTTTTCAAAATCTAACCAATGATTCTTTTTCTTCCTCAGATATCCGACATCGTGATTGGTCAGGAAGCGAACGTGACAGCCCGTGAGGCGTTGCTGAGCTGGGCTCGACGCTCCACTGCTAAATACCCTGGCGTTAGGGTCGCAGACTTCACGTCATCTTGGCGCGACGGTCTGGCCTTCAATGCGCTCATACACAGGAACCGTCCTGATCTGATAGACTGGCGTAATATCAGGTAATTTATAGGAGTATCAATCATTTCTATTTATAGGATTTTGAGTTGCTGAAACGGTATTTGCAAAATATCCTAGTGGAAGTCATCGGACCTGCGTCCTGCAGTTTAACAGTCCCGCACAACTGAAATGATATAAACGTTTAAGAAAATATAATTTTTCTGAAATAATTTGGATGATTTCTTCAACATATCGAATAATAAGTTAAGCAGCTTTTCTGACCTAACCAGTGCAGTGTGACTTGGGGCGGAAATATTTATGAAGTGAAAACTTCTTTAGGCGCGTTGGACATTTTTTGAGATGGGAAAAAACCATTGAACTTGCGACACTGTTACCGTAACCGACACCTCTGTTTTTTGAAGTTTTGACCATTATAAAGACATCAACGCGCGGCACATTTTCTTTAGGAAGAATGACCTTCAAATATATTTATAAAATTACTATGCTTTTTCAAGTGTACACTTCTGTCGGCACTCCTGGAGTGCCACTGTTTTTTTGACGTTAATTTCCAATTTGTTATTATTAGGGATAGCCGCTTTGCTTTATACGCAGTCAACGTCAAATTAGTGGCAGCAAATATTTATTAATATCTTCTTTAACCCAATGTATGTATGTAACTGGTGATTTCAATGCAGTTTTTTTTTCTTCCATAGGTCAAGACAAGTCCGTGAGCGTTTGGAGACAGCCTTCCACGTAGTCGAAAAGGAGTACGGAGTTACCAGACTACTGGACCCCGAAGGTTAGTTACAATTGTTGCCGCATTACACTTTATTTTACTAATTTCACGTCACTACACTCACTACGGTGTCTACGGTGAACTAAAGAGGAATCACTAATCGATTGCTGCGAATGGCCAGGCTGCGATCACGCGACGGCTAGTCGGCCAATCGGAAGACAATAAGTTTAGTGTTTCTGGTCTGTGAGTGGTCACAAAGAAGTGACGTAATATATATCATCATCTGCCTAGCCTTTTCCCAACTATGTTGGGGTCGGCTTCCAGTCTAACCGGATGCAGCTGAATACCAGTATTTTACATGGAGCGACTGCCTATCTGACCTCCACAACCCAGTTACTGGGTAATACGATACCCCTTGGTAAGACTGGTTGTCAGACTTTCGGGCTTCTGACTAACCGTAACGACTGTCAAAGATCCCCGAATGACAGCCGGGACCAACGGCTTAACGTGCTTTCCGAGGCACAGAGGGGTCACGGTATATAAAGATGGTCACCCATCCACAGACTAACCGCGGCAAGCGTAGCTTAACCTGATCGATCGACTGATGCGGCTGTTATTATTGACGTAATATATATATGGAGAAAAATTAAAAACGTGCTCGTGCTAAAACCAAAAACTGTAATTTTTCCATTAATACACCAGTTATTAATATTATCCAAAAAGTTTCCAGTTATTTTCACCGGCCTCAATCCTCAATAGCAGCAACAACAATCTTGATCCAAAACCAGCCAGTAACTGTCCTACTGCACATGAACATAAGGTTTACATTTCAATCTTTGCCTGTAACCCACTCATTTTTGGGCAAAAGCCTCTTGTCATAGTGTTAATTTGATTATGATCAAGTATTGGTTCTAGAACCAAAAATTTGAAGACATGTGACATCTACCAACCCGCACTGGGCCCGCGTGGTGGATTACGGCCCACTCCCTCTCACAGAGAGGAGGCCTGTGTCCCAGCAGTGGGAACATTATAGGCTGATTATGTTTTTTTATGATGATTGTTCACTACATTTTGGTTACTACCTGTTGGCGATTTCAGACATTCAATAAACAGAGATCTGATAATGAAGAACAGCGAAGAACTTGATCCTCTTTATGAGATAATTGAATGTTCTTTTGTCATTGTTCACAATAGGTCAATTAAGTAATTCAATATCCCGGGTGATGCCATGTTGCAGCTTTAGATCGAGTTTTTTTTTTCTGAAAACACGTTAAAATATGGTGATTGTATTGTAATGTTTATCTTTTTGAGCACGAGTTTTCGAACAACAGCATAAAGTTAGGAAAAAAAATGTAATAGTGTTGATTTGGAGTTAAATTTTCGTGACGAACCATCATCGATAAAAATAAGTTTATTGTTTACAAAAATACTGGTTTATAGTACTTTCTGAAACAATAAGTAGGTAAGTATGTCTTCCTATGAGAGAAATAACCCGACTGCGCAACCAACTTGACTGTGATTTTTTACAGACAAACCATCCCATGTAAAACCCGGTCACGGGTAATAAAACGCGATAATGTTTGCGGATCGAATGGTTCGCGCCAATGCGGAACGTTGGCCTGCTAGTGGGAACTAAACGCAACGCGCCTTGACTTAGTTCGTAGTATTAGCGAGATATCGATATGTATGAAACTATAAGCAGGATGTATCGTAAAAAGAGTTGTCTGACGAAGATAAACTCAAATCAGACAAGGCGTTCTGAGGTTTTAAGTTTAACTGAGGAACTCCAAAACCGGGTTTTGTTATGTACCAGAATGTTAAAGCTACGTCTTTATTAAAAGGACTACAGCTTAGAATGTATTCGTTGATAAACCGATGGTCCAAACAATAAATACCTGTAAATAATTTGATGACCAAAAACTGTCAGTGTACCTTCACGAAACATTTTCCAGACTACCGGCAAAAGGGTCAAATACCGAAAACAATAATGATGTAGCATCTCAAATCATAAGCCTCCTTTTGGCTTGGCCGTAGCCGCGTTTGCACAAGCTCTGCAAGTGGCGAAAAAAAAAAGCTATAAAAATTATCAACACAAATCAATCAGAGATTCCCCCTACTAATATTCGCGGTATTTTCAAACGCTTCTTAAAAGACTACAAAAAAACCACTTACAGCTTGCTAACAGCACATAAGTGAAGGTAATGTAGAAATGCTTAGAGCATCGTGATTAGTTAGTAATTACTGACCATAATTGGACTGAAACATTCCCTTAGAAATGTTTTTACAACATTCTTGATTAAGTATGTCAACCCGGAAGATGTGAGTTGGTTGATTTTCTTCGGAAAACTTTTATTTGGAGACTTCTAGATTTTAAGTTAGTAAAATGTTTACGTAAATGGTCTATACCAGCAGCAGAGATTGTTTGTGATTTTTTTTTAATCCCTGGATTAAAACGTCCTTATCACCATTTCGAGATTTTAAAGGAGGTATTATTCTCTCTATGTTTCTTACTTCCTCGAAGTTTAGGTAAATATACTCTACCTATTTCGATCTCTGGTAGTAATCTATTTA
Source organism: Oligia fasciuncula (assembly GCA_963082905.1). Classification (NCBI taxonomy): domain Eukaryota; kingdom Metazoa; phylum Arthropoda; class Insecta; order Lepidoptera; family Noctuidae; genus Oligia; species Oligia fasciuncula. The sequence continues at coordinate 13,302,018 of OY720408.1, forward strand.
AATAAAATAGTATATTAAATAAATAAATTTCATTGAATTCAGGTAAAACCCAAATTAGATCACTCTTCTCTTTTTGCGTTTTGATTTGCGTGTGAGAGTGCAACAATGGCCCCGCGATTTTTAGGATTTTGGACCCAAAGAATAAAATAAGAACCCTCTTACTAATTCTATGCCTTTACCGCTTGTCTGTCTGTCTGCTCGTTTGACCGCATTTCGTAATCAATTTAACCGATTTCACAAAATAAAGAATAAAATATCTTCCTGACTATTCTTTTCACTAGCTAGCGGCATAGTCACAAACCCATTTATACCAAACAGATTGTGATCATGAATTGAATCAAAGTCTTGCATACAATATTAAATTATTAGCCTGTACAATTGGCAGGTCGCAGTTCACATTCAACTGAAGTTGTTTACGATCTATTGTTCACGATTCGGCTGGACAAGTGTAGGTGATCTGTGACGTCAGCCAGTGTGGATATGGCTTTATGGCTTGAAGTGTTGTAATTGGACTGTTGTCTTTATTGTTTGAAAACAGAGCGAAGTTTTTAAATAAAGGCTACCGCAGACAGGTGCGACGGGATTCAGGTAGATCAATTTCCATGCAGTTTTCATAGAATTGTTCTACTAAGAGTCGCGTCGCACCTGCCTGTGGGAGCCTTAAAAAAATAGGTAGGGAAAATCAGCGACAATAATTAAAATCAAGCATGCATATTTATAATACAAACATTAACATACACACTAGCTTCCGCCCGCGGCTTCGCCCGCGATGTATGTCGATAAAAACTATCCTATGTCCTTCCCCGGGATGCAATCTATCTGTCTGCCAAATTTTATCGAAATCCGTTCAGTGGTTTAGGCGTGAAAAGGTAACATACAGACAGACAGACAGAGTTACTTTCGAATTTATAATATTAGTATGGATACATAAAGTCACGCGTCTTCCCATGTGGGTAACTGGCAAGCAGAACCTACAGCACCACCTGCTTCGAGCCTTACATAGTCCTGCTGCTTTGTTTACGCTCATTAAAATAGATCACTAACAGGATTTTAATAATGATATTCAATCAATTTTTTTTAACTGTTTCCATAATTGTTAGATAAAATTTTATTTCTACGTTTGGACTTACCTACTTATGTTAAAATTACTATGTTTGGGGTCAATGTAGTGATGCATACCTACTGTTGTGTAGAAACAAGTTTTTCTAACTGAACAGATAGCTGTGCTGCTGGGGAGTTTGTTGCGCCACTTCTTCCCAGCGAGAGCAATAGGAAGTGGTGAAGGGCGGGCGATTTGGGGGACTGTCTTATGTCATTTTGACGTTCGAAAAGTGCTGATTCTCAGCCTAATTTGAATAAATGACTTCTGATTTTGATTTTTGATGGTCAGTTCAGAATTACATACGATATTAATTCTTTGTGGGTTTTGAGCTCCCCGGGTGATGGCAATAGGCTCGCCCCCTGTTACATGGGATTTAAATGTAACTGGTGAAATGTGGGTTTACTATAGGCAACCCTCTGGCTAACCCAACTAGGAATATAGGATGTTTTTATGTTATTCATTCTTTAGAAGCACGATCACACGATAACCTGATCGATCGCACATCGATCGATCTGGTTAAGCTACGCTTATCGCGGTTGGTCTGTGGATGGGTTTATCTTTAAATATCGTGACCCCTCCGTGTCTCGGAAAGCACATTAAGCCGTTGGTCCCGGCTGTCATTCGTGGATCTCTGACAGTCGTTACGGAGTCAGAAGCCCGAAAGTCTGACAACCAGTCTTACCAAGGGGTATCGTATTACCCAGTAACTAGGTTGTGGGGGTCAGATAGGCAGTCGCTCCATGTAAAAACTGGTATTCAGCTGCATCCGGTTAAGACTGGAAGCCGACCCCAACATAGTTGGGAAAAGGCTAGGCAGATGATGATTCTTTAGAAGCACCAATAAAAATGTTTACATGGAGTTTTGCTAAAAAGAATTCCTAGGCCGTTCAACTTATTATCTCAATTGATTGTTTAGAAATAGCATTTTAATAATAATACTCGCACCTTCGAAGTAAAACAGTGACAAACAAAAGAATAATTACATTTCAAAGTCGGTGCAGCGTTGCGTGGATAATCGGTGCAGCCTCGAGTGTGCGATTTTATTGTGCGATTGTCGTGTCGTTGTGCGACTAATTGCTATAATTTTGTAAGTTTGCGAGTTGTTCGTGTGTTTAGTTTTATTTAGGACATGGCTTTTGGTAGGATTATTAATGTTTTGTGAAGTTTTCGACTAGCCATTTCGTTTTCAACCTATGTTAATTCACAGCTGGTTAGAATCTATAAGGCCAAACCAATTTGCTGGCATATATTGGGCATACCTTGAATTGAGGTCAATGGCATGGCATATCTCGATTGATGACATAGACATATCTCGCTCAATGCAACGCTCCTTCTAAGAGAAAACCATTATGATTTTGTGGTCTTGCCATAAACCTGTTAGCAGCAGGGCTGCCAGCTCAGCGTACATTAGTCAGAGTGAGGACTTGAGGCCCATTAGGTGCAAATCCAAAACTTGGTACTATTTTTAAACTGATTCTAATTCTTCTCTCTCTCCCCAGATGTGGACACCCACGAGCCCGACGAGAAGTCCCTCATCACGTACATTTCGTCTCTCTACGAGACGTTCCCCGAGCCGCCGACCGTGCACCCGCTGTTCGACGCCGAGTCGCAGCGCCGCGCCGCCGCTTACACAGAGCAGGCCGCGCTGCACCGCGCCTGGCTGCACGAGAAGTGCGCCCTTATGCAGGTAAGAGGCTTCTATTTACCAAGAGTAACATGGAAGGGCAAGGAGAGCTGCAGACGGTCATGTTGACTACACAAACTTCATGCACTGCATCGATTTTAAGGGTTTCGTTCACTAAGGCACCGTCTGTCTGTCACAGGGTTGTATCTTTTGAACCGAAATAGGTGCACTTGAAATGTTCACAAAGACCAGAGTGTGTGTGTGTGTATGTGTCTATGGGCCGCTATAACAACAAAGTAAAAAAATAAAGGAGATCCACGTAGGTAGGTACTACGGAACCCTTCATGTGCGAGGTCGACTCGCACTTGACGCTTCTTTTTACTTTGTGAACATTCGCTGCGATTTGATGTTACAAATTATAATGTTTGGACTGAACAAGTGTGGCGACATCTACAACGCCACATGCGAAATACGCATCACACTGACGTGACGTCACGCAAAATCCTGCATCGCGCAAGCAGAGTTTTCCGCGCGACTAGCATAAATACAACGTCCCGACAACAATCGTCGGGCACTGTAGCTCACCAGACACAACACCTGTCTGGTCGGAGGATCCTCCCTTTTCTATAGAGTATGAGTGAACTTTCCTACGCTTCTTCACGTCTCTATACAAGCTATAAAATTGTTACATCAGAAGAGCAGCACGAACTTGTTCAAGAGTAACATAACTCGTGTTACTGTTTATAAATTCTTGCGAGAGCAATATTTCCAATTTGCAACTTCTGAGCACTAAGTACTTACTGTTCAGAATACTTACGGAAATAACATTTCATGTACAATTATTGAACGTTGTTTCCCTTTTCATAAATCCCCAATTTTTTTATCATTGTTTTTTTTTGTAACTGACGATATTGACCGACTGAAATTCTTTCTTTTTTGTTTTTTGAAAAGTGCAGTACCTCTACACGTTCAAAATGTATGGAACGGCTATTTTTTTTTACGCAAAACTGCTACTCTAGGGGGTTTAGAATCATGTGCTGAATTCATGGTTACAGTTAGCTCGTCGATGTCACTACCAACCTGTATTTAGTTATGTTTGTGCAAGCGTGCCTTAATCTCGTTATTTCAGGTCAGAGTACTTTATTAACTTATCTTCTATCTTTCAGGACCGTGCTTTCCCGTCAACTTTGATCGAAATGAAGAAGCTGCTCAGCGAGAGCACGCGTTTCCGCCAAGAAGAGGTGCCGCTCAGACAGAGGGAGAAACAGAAACTGTTCCATCACTACAGGGAATTAGAGGTGAGGACTCTTAGAGATAAGGATGCATAGTTGCATGCGAGACTTTGATAAAAAATCAAACACTTTTTCAACTAAGATTTGGTTGAAATCCTAGTAATATGTTTGGTTATACAACGTTATTTTTAGTATATATGCGAAACCTGGATATTATAGTTTGTTCAGAATAAGTAACTGAATCGATTCCAATAATTTTTACCCCGTGTTATATTTTGTCCCAAAAATATTTAAAAAAAAGTTAAAAATTGGACACCGAGCGACACTAAGTAGCTTATCCAATCTCTGCGCCGAACGGTTAGGTACCTAGGTACTATTATTAATGAGCGCAAGACGGCGCGACGCGAGCGGCGCGGGTAAACATGTTTTTGTACGGACAAACAGGTAACTTAACGAGCTTATAACTTTGTGATTTTTCATGATACAGTTTTGAAACTTTGTACTTAGATTCTTTACATAAAAATACTAGACACGTGTTTCGGGTTTCGCATATACTAAAAATAATGTTGTGTATGCAATATTTTTGAGGAGCTTTTTAAATGTACATAAACTGTCTGAAAACAATTGGAGGAAACTATCACACACATATTTTAGACCTGTGTTTTGAGTTCTATGTACGATCATTTTATATTTAACTTTAAACAAATCTGAGGGGGACAATTCTCGTAATATCAAGAACGCGCGAACGTTCACAGGCTGATCTCAGTCTCAATCTGTCAAAAATACTTCTAAATTCCTTATTTTTTTTGACAAGGTTTTGACATTGATTCTCGCATGAGATTACGACTAGATTTCGAACGTTTTTAATTACGGAATTGGCCTTCAGATTTCTGCGAACCGAATCATGCTATTAATAGCGCCTATGTTGTCCATTTGGTACGACTCAAAAAGACACTTAAAGCCTGGCAAATGTAGCTTTACCAATTAAGGGGGAAGCGCTAAGGTAGCCCGCGAAATTCAAATGTTCTTACATTTTTTGCAATATGCTGCGTTGATTAAAATATGATTCGCGGTCGTAACAAATATGTATTTACAGAATTATAATCATTACAATCAGTAATAGAACTTGTTAAGTTAGTATAATCCCCAAAAGATTTCATGAAATAGTCATTCTTGGGGATTACTTGGTCTTAAAGAGTTGTGTTGATGACTTTAATGATTATAATTCTGTAAAAACATATTTGTTACGGCCGCGAATCATATTTTAATCAACGTACAATTTAATACTGACCAGCAAAAAGCAAAAAACGTAAAAAAAAAATAATTTCGCGGGCTAGTTGGCGCTTTCGACTTAAATTCCCAATTTTAAAGAAAAAAAAGATTTTTTTTTTTTATTGTCACAGAAACACGTACATATAAAACAAAAGTTAATTTAGCAAATTCCAACTTCCATAGATACTTATTCAAAATAAATGATTTTCCACAGAAATACTTCGAATCCGTGGGCGAGTGCGACATCGAGCCGACCTTACGACCAGACGCGTTAGAACAGGCGTGGTCTCGACTGCTGATGGCGCAGCTGGAGCGAGAGCGCGACCTGACCGACGAGATACGACGACTGGAGAGACTGCAGCGCCTCGCTGAGAAATTACACAGGTATGTACTTCCGCCGGTATAAGAACAGGCGTGGTCTCGACTGCCATAATAAGAACAGCCGGCCTGGAAAACCTGCAATTTCTATTGAGGCTTGTTGATGCTTTTGAACTTTTTCCTTAGGACAAACATGTACCGTAATGTTTTACAATCATAAGTGACAACCAGGTATCGTATTACCCAGTAACTGGGTTGTGGAGGTCAGATTGGCAGCCGCTCCGTGTAAAATACTGGTATTCAGCTGCATCCGGTTAGACTGGAAGCCGACCCCAACATAGTTGGGAAAAGGCTAGGCAGATGATCAGGTGACAACCAGAATGGTCATTAGTAAGCTAATGCTTAGGTTAAGACACTGATGCCCAAGATCAGCAGTAAGATCGGAACCCTCAATCATCTATTACGCTGTCCCTCAAAAGATAGCTGTATGGTTACAGGCCAATAGTTTGTCCTCTTACTTGAATCATCGCGGCTGCTCTGCCTGATCACTTAAATTTTTTTCGCATAAATCCTGCGGCGGCGCCAAGCCACGCCCCCTTAAAGTTTTCGCCTATTAGGAAAGCGTTAACGCAATTAGTTGCACCCTGCACTGCGCAGCTTAGTGACGCATCACGTGTATTCCATTTGTGAATTTTACGGACGAATTATGGGGGCTAAAGAGCGCTTCTATTTTTTGAGTGCAACCAAAAATGAATTTAGTGGTGGTCAGGCGGGAGTGTCCGCGATAGCACAGACGCCAGCACATTAAGCTACCCGAAACTGTCAAATTTTCCCAATCAACCTTGAACCTTATGCTTTAGCAATACAGTTGAATATGTACTAAATAAATTTGACAGATTGTAGTAGCTTGAATGGTAGGCCATTTGGATGTCCTCAAATAACTAACTAATCAACTATCTTCAACAGGGACATAAAACAAACGGAAGCCGGCCTCGACAGCGTAGAACGCCATATCGAGAGTGAGATCCGTCGCGTTGAACGCGGCGTGCATCCGGCAGACGCCAAGCTAGCGGTCGAGCAGATAGAACAGGAGCTGCGGGCCATGGAGCATACCATCCAGGAGATGTTCCAGGACTGCCACGTGCTGAGGGAAGGAAGATACCCTCAGGCCGCTGATTTACATCGACGGTTAGTATTTTTCACCCGCGGTTTCGCTTCCGAGGCCTTTTCCACAGGAACTGAACATTTATCCGGGACAGATAGTAGCCCTAGAAACTTTCGGGCTCATAGAATAGAATAGAATAGAATACTCTTTATTATGTACACCATCATCATTATTATTATTATTTAAAGTATATTTATCCAAAAAATCACGCCAAGTCGTTCTTGCGTAATAGACATACAGACAAACAAACAAAAAACGTGTGCGGTCTAGAGACAAACACTTGTATCTAACAGAAAGAAATAGAGAGAGAGAAAGAGAAAGAGAAAGAGAGAGAGTCGCGTGGAGGGGGTGTAACGCTTTTTCTTTATATGACGATTTCTACCAGTATACCCTCTACTCCTGCCATAAGCCTCGTTAAGGAACTTCTTTCCAAAAACCTCCTTTGGGGTTAGAACCAAAAAACTCGAAGACATAATTGTCATCCACCAACCCACACTGGCCCCCGTGGTAGATAACGGCCCAACCCAATCACTGTAACAGAAAGGTGGCCTATGTCCCAGCAGTGGGAACATTATAGCCTGATTATGCTGATAACCTGCTGGCCTGATGGTCTATAACAAGAATCTATATTTTCTTCCAGAGTCCAACAAGTCCACGACCGCTGGCTAAACGCCCGCCAATCCTTCACGGGTCGCTTGGTCCCGCGCCTGTCTTCAGTGCGCATGCCAGTCCAGCAGACCACGGTCCGAAGGGAGACGCGCACGGTCCTGGAGACACGGGTGCATGATGCGGACCCCAAGTTCCAGCAGCTTAGTGAAGCTACGAAGTGGTGTAAGGAGAAGTTGGTGAGTACATTTTGTAACAGCTACAATAGGAATAACGTATTTTTTTTTAATTTTAAACAAAAAAAAAATTGATTTGGAATACTGCAAACAATATTACAAAAATGCTAAAAGCTTAAAACATTGCCAAAGTCATAAACGTTTTAAAATAACTGCCAGACAAAGGCGGCACTATCAGAGAATTGACGTCACGATTAGGTAACTTTATACTAGGGCCATAAATTGTCCGGACCGCGCGACAAAGAAGGGAATAATCTCTCCAAAAACATTTAATATTTTCATCGATTTTACAGATGTTTTCATTGCGTTATTTACGCTGTTGAGCAGAAAATTTTTTCAAACCTATGAAGCAATGGACTAGGAATTTCTTTCAAAACCCTCGGATTGTCATTGAAAGTGTGTTACACAATTACCCCCTTACTAATAAACGTATTATATCAGATGAATAGTTACACACCGATTTCTCTCTTTCAGTCGTCAGTAATTTGACTTTCGAAAGAAGAAGACAAAGCGTTGTGTAACTATACACTTATACAGACGCTATACAACGTTTATTAGTAAGGGGGTTAGGGTGGTCAGCGGGATTGTCCGAAAGGGTTACCGCTGGCCCGGAACATAAAGGGCTAAGGAAGGAACACGGGTGGGTTTTAGTCAGTAAGAGTCTGACACTCCCTTCCGCTCCACCCAGAGCGGGAGGGGTCATTTGATGATTTCCAATCCGAAAAAAAAAAATGGGGTTAGGGTGCAGGCCTTCACGGGTACTTTAATAATACTCCTAATATTTAGTCATATATACATACTATACGTATATGTATAGGTACTACGTATGTATGTCTACTAAACTCAAAATTTTAATGTCATGTACTAATTTCACTAATTTGTTTCCAGAAAAAACTCCACGAGTCGGACTATGGCTCGGACCTGCCGTCAGTGCAACATGAACTGGACAGGCATCAGAGAGAGCATAAACAGATCGATCAGTTCCACGCCAAGGTACGTTACAAACATTTTTTTTTACACTGTGATTGTAAGCAATTCTCTATACATACTGGTATAGTATATTTCATTACAAGTGCGGAAAGGCTGTCATTGCAAAGAGTACCGACAAATGTCTACCCGAGCCGAGGCGCAGCCGAAGGCGAGGGTTGACAGTCGGAACAAGTTGCAATGACGGTTCCGCAGGTGTACTGAACGACTATTTTTAATACAGTTGCGAAAAAATGAAGCAATTTAATAAAATAATAAAAACAAAATAAACTCAACTAACTAATCATTTTTTCTGGAAAATGGCGCCAACCGTAGAATATAAGCAGAGTTTTTTTTTCTTCACCCATTTTGGTAGGCAAAGGGAACTATCCATACAGCTTAGTCTTCAGTATATTTTTTTTATTGATATGAAATTAAAATTAAATTTAATGAGATGAAATGAAATGAAACCTAACCAAACTCATTCAATTAAATCATTTAATCTGATATTGAAATAAATTAGTAGCCTCTTTTTAGAAATATACGTATTTGTATGAATCACAAAAACTCTTTAGTAAAAACTTCATGGTTGGTTTTTCTTTTTAATAGTCATTATTTTGACAGTTGGGAAAGAGAACGCACGAGTTCGGGAAAGGTAAAAAAAAAGCACTATTATGTAATAGCCCACATCCCGAACGCTATACGTCCCTGCAATACACCACTTTTTGAGCAACTGTATTAAAAAAACATTAACAAACTCTTAAGAGGTCATTGTACTCGTCATTATGAACAACTTTTACTATAACTCGTCAAAAAGTAAAGCGCACTACACACCAAAGCGGCCGACCCGCCGACACAGCCCGCCGACACAACCCGGCGGCTTATGTTGCCACATGATTCTTTTGAAATAAAGCCGCCGACATCAAGGCTGCGTCGGCGGGTCCGGCGGCTTTGCTGTGTAGTGCGCTTTATACGTACATAAATGTAGGGAACAGCTGATTTTTTTTCGCGATTTCAGGTTTGGTCCTATACCTGGAAATATCGACTTTGCTGTAGTTTAAATAAAGTCGAAAATAAATTAAGTGAAAAAACGAACAGAGGTGAAACCTATTAATGATTTATTTTCGACTTTAAATCAACATAGGCAAGGTTCATATTTTTTTGACAGACTTGGGACACGAATAGTTCTTTTCAGAACCGCAGGCATGAGGCATGGTTACCTTATTCGTCTGGCATACTAACTTTCGAAGTCAATAAAATATCTAGTTGTCTAGTATTTACCATTTTATTCTTATTTCTCAGGTGGAACAATGCGTGCACAACCGCTCAAACTTCAGCGGAGAAGAACTAAACCTGTACAACCAACATCTCAGTCAGCTGCAGAAGTTGTATGCTGAACTGCTCTCAACCAGCACTAAACGGTAATTTACCAACGCTTAATCAATAATCAACTCTATGGGTATAGAAATAGAATACAGTTTTCCATAATAATTAAAAAATAATCTAACTTAAAAACGGACAAGTCGTTGTGGTCATTCGGATTAATTTAGAAGTTTTGACAATATTTTAATAGCTTGACACCTACTTGAAACTTGTTAATTGAATATGAACGTTAAATCGAGAAGAGATAGAGTTCAATTTGAACAAATTTTTGACTTTCGTTACGACATAATTTTTTTAACGATCTTTTGTAGCTTCAAAATAATACTTAACATTATGCACTTGATTACAAACATTATTACAAACAAAATAAAGTTCAATTTAAACTACTTACCAAATTTTTTGTCCTTACTTACTTTTCTCTCCCATAGTATGTCAGACCTAGACGCCCTCCAAGACTTCCTCCAATCAGCGACTGCTGAACTGAACTGGCTGAACGAGAAGGAACAAGTAGAACTGTCCAGGGACTGGGCCGATCCTCACATCAACCTGCCGGCTGTACAGCATTATTATGAGGTATGGTAGTCGCTTGTAAAGGTAGACAAGAGAATGACGCTTCAGTGAACAGATTGTAGGTCGTCGCGTACTTTGCGGTATAGTATGTTTAGACACTTTTAAACACACTATGCCGAAGGTTCGCGACCGAGGTTCGGTATGATTACGCCTGTAATGCTATTTGAGTGAATGACGACACATTATGCCGAAATTACGTTGCGTTAAATAGCATTGCAGGCGTAATCACGCCGAACTTCGGTCGCGTACCTTCGGCATAGTGTGTTTTTCAGTTTGAAAACAGAACAAAAAATTTGATCAGTGAAATGGAATAATTTTAAAGTTGTGTAGATTTCCTTCAGAAGGCAATAAGGCCACTGTCAGTATAATAAGACAACACGCTGTATAATGGCCATAAACTGACTTTAAAAGTAGAAGAAAAAGTAATTTTATAGTGTCCAAAAATGTATTTTATAGTTTTGGTAGTAAAGAGACAACACCGCATAACGACGTTAAAAATACCTCAACTTTTGTTGATATACGGGATGAATGTCCAAAAATATATTTTATAGTCTCGGTAATAAGGAGACATAACATAACACAGCAATAACGACGTTGAAAATACCTCAACTTTTGATGATATACAGGGTGAATTTCATTCAAAGAAAAACGTTCAAATTTTTTTTGGCTATATCTCTCATTTTTGTTTCACTCGTACAAAAAACAGCAGTTTTTTTTTGAAACAAAAAACAATTTTAGGAACGACAAGTTTATTTTTAGAATTTGACTTGTAAAATATCCCCTCATCCCTTTTCCCCATTAGAAGCCATTGTCATGTACTTTAAGATGTTTTTTTACGATGAGTTCAAACAATTCGTTTGTTTACAAGCATTCGTTCGGAGATGATAGAGAGGTTGGTTTTACACATTTATGTTATACGTACAGTCACGAGCATAAGTATGTATACAATTGGCTTTATTCAAAGACGATTTTCTCCTTCAGTTTTGAAAGAAATTTTATGTTATTAGTATTTTCGAACCCATAGGTTGAAAGTTGCCAAGTGTTGACATATTAGTGCTCGTGACTGTACAGATGCCAGTACATCAAGTTACCACAATCTGTCAAATTTCTTTAATAGATTTTCAACTTTATCACTAAAGCATAAGGTTCAAAGTTGATTGGGAAAATTTGACAGTTTCGGGTAGCTTGATGTGCTGGCGTCTGTACATTGTTAAATTATTTTGTGTTGGCGTTTTTATTTTTTCGATGTGCTTTTTTGTTAAGATAATTGCATGTTGATGTTTAGTTAGACTTTAGATAAAGAATATTTAAATAAATGTCTAAGGTCTATTAAAATCCTTGTTTCCGATTGATGTTATTTCTACTTAAACAAATATCAACTTTATGATAATGTACATTAAGTTGATTTTAGAATAACTGGTACTATTTAAAAAGTCTTAAAGAACTTTATGTTTAGGAAATAAGGCTATTTTTCTAAAACTCATATTTGTTTACATGATAGGAAACTGAATTGCGAACACAGATTATGTGTAACTTATCAAAGTCGACTTTCAGAAGAATATTATCTAGTATGCTAGATGTAGCCTAACAGAGAAATTGATAAAGTTTTTCGTTAGTAGACTGTGGCTATCTGTAAAATGCGTAATGTTACATAAAATTTTCCTAACATTTTGGCAAAGTCAAAACAAGTAAAAAGCACTTTTGAAAGTCAAAATATTAAAAAAAAATAGTTCTGGTTGCCCCTTCCAAAAAGTAGTTTCGTATTGAATGAATGGGCAAGAAACTCCAGCGCATACAGATAACTTAATACATCAGATAATTTCCATGTCACATCAACAAAACATACTTATATACTTAAAGAAAATTGGTTTTTCATCATCAAAAAAGTGAAATAGAAAGCATTTAAATACACACTCCATATAAACATTACACTTTGCATTCACTTCTGCCAATGTAAAATGACTCTTACAACCTACTAATAAGACTCATTTCTCCACAGCAACTGATGTCATCCCTAGAGAAGAGAGAACTACAGTTCAGCAATGTTATCGACCGCGGAGAAGCACTCATTGCTCAACATCACCCCGCTACAAAGACTATTGAGTCACATCTGCAGGTTAGTTGAAAAACTGCCTTAATTCTATAGTGATAAGGTTTATATTTTCTTGTGAGTATTGCACTAAATGTTTTTAAAGACTTGTTTAGAGTTACTTGGAAAGCTACTTTAAATTGTATAGTCGTAAGATTCATATTTCCTTGTGCCTGTCACTCAATAATTACATTTAAAAGAATCTGAAGATTAGTTTGTAAAAATACCTAGGTAATTGTATTAGTATAAGGTTTATATTTCCTTGCAAGTGTTACTCAGTGCTGATTACGTTTCATAAAAATATTGACTCTAAGTTGGATTTGTAATGGTTTAGAAAAATACACTAGTGACAATATACAGGGTTATTGGGTAACTTTTAATAAGGGACCAAACCTGAAATCGCCAAAAAAAATCAGCTGTTCCCTACATTTATGTTCGTCTAATGTAGGGAACAGCAGATTTTTTTTTTTCGCGATTTAATTTTTTGTCCCATAGTAATAGTTGTTCATAATGATGAGTATATAGAGGTATGAGGAACAGGGTGTAAAGTTCACTCATACTCTATAGAAAAGGGAGGATCCTCCGACCAGACTGGTGTTGTGTCTGGCGGGCAACTGCCCGATGATTCATGTCGGGCCGTTGTATCTATGCTAATTGCGCGGTAAACTCTGCTTGCGCGATGCAGGATTTGCGTGACGTCAGCATGACGAGTTGTTCTCATGTGGCGTTGTAGATACCGCTACAAGTACAATGACCTCTTACGAGGTTGTTAATGTTTTACCAATAACCCTGTATACAGTCATTTTTTGTATAAAGACACTTGTGCGGTGACTTTATCGCTACTTTTTTATTGCAATTTAATCGAACTACGATAAGTGTTAACGGATAATAAAAACCTTTCTCGTTATGGTTCTAGCGTAACGAAGGTCCAAGTGTATTTGTGACAATTCCAGCAATTTCAGTAACTTAAATGGCCGGGTAATTTCTTAAAAAAAAAAACAAAAAAAAAAACCTTATCCTAATCTCGTTGCTACTTCACAGGTAATGCAGTCTCAATGGGCGTGGGTACTACAGCTGACCCTGTGCCTCGAGACACATCTCAAGCACACCACACAGTACCACACATTCTTCGAAGAGGTGAAGGAAGCAGAGAAATGGATTCAGAAGTAAGTGTTCCTGTTAAAGCTGCGAATGACAGTGTATCTTATTAAGTGAGAAATAGGGTTTAAAATGCAATTTGATGTAACGCAGTTGTTGTCAAAGTGGCTGTGACCGTGACTTCGTTCGCGTGCATGTCGGAAAACAAAATGGATTTCATGGGTTTTAAGTTTTTTGCGCGGAATCCTAATAATTTTTTCTAAAATAAAAGTAGCCTAAGTTACTGTTTAATACATTAGCTATCTCCCGTCTAAATTGGACCAGCCGTTTCGGAGATTAGCCGGAACAAACAGACAGACAGACGAAAAAAATAAAATAGTTTTTTTCTTATAAGTACCGTGTATACTGTCATATGATATTATAAACAGAAACTTAAATTTTGTTGATTTGTATAGATTAATATACTATCCTTCAACAAATCAAGACACATTTATTCATGGGTTTCAGCTATTGATATTAACCTTTTGACGCCACAGTTATGTATACCTAGATGACAAACCAAAATGTGTCCAGCACGCCACGGTTCGACTACATGACGGAATTTGACGCCGAGGGCACGTTTTTTATTTTTTGACGTGTGGCGGTCTAAAGGTTAAAAATATCATCATAAAAAAATTACTCGACTAAATCAACACAAACTAACTTTCATCCCATTTTCCAGACGCGAAGAAGCTTTAAACACAACATTCTCCCAATCCGAGTTCACTCTCGACCAGGGCGAGCGCTTACTGAAGGGCATGCAAGAGCTGCGTGAAGACCTCAACTCTCATGGAGGCCTGGTATCTGGACTGGTTGAAGCCGCGCAGGAGATCCGCCCCGTGAAGCAACGCAGAGCTCCTATTACAAGGCCGCTAAGAGCGGAAACTGTTTGTGCTTATAAACATGCTAATGTAAGTATGATGGGTTTTAGTTTGGACTTTATGCTGTTGTAATAAGTGTTAATGTGGATCGAAATTAATGTAGATGGTCATGGATGAGCTTATAGTGATCAGGGTAAAAAAAATAATAATTTTAGAGCGTTTACGCCGTACGACATTTCATACAAACTTTCAAAATTTTATTTATCAATATGAATGAACCGATTTTAATGAAACTTCATACGCACAATGTTTTTAAAAAAATGTTCTCTACTAACGTTTTAGACCTTTGTTTGTATCCTGCTTATGCGTATGAAGTTTCATTAAAATCGGTTCATTAATTTTGAAAAATAAGGGCTTGAAACACGGATATTGATCGGATATCTATGGCTTGAAACTTTTGTATAAAATGCCGTACGGCATAAACGCTCTTAATGTGATGCGCTAAGGGTGTTATCGATTGGTGTGGTAGCTTTAATTGATCGACGGATACCGGTCGACTAACCAACCGATTGATTGCCGGTCGATGGCATCGGTAGAAACTATCGATCGACGTCGACTAATCCATTCTATCATCGATCGATGGCATCTATCGACTATCGATCGATTGGTGTGGTAGAAACGATCGATCGATTGCATTGATCGACGATCGATCGATTGGTGTGGTAACACCCTAAGGCACCCCGCAAAAAATTTTTTTCTTCTAGTCCCACTGGGCCGTCAACTTGTAACTATTGTTATTGTTTAAGCAATTACCACGCTGGCTCCTCATACATAGTAATGTTATACAGGTGGCCATCGAGAAGGGCTCGGCAGTGACAGTGGTAGACAACTCGGGCCGCAGCCGCTGGCGCGTGCGGCTGGGCGGCGCCGGCACCGACGTGCAGCTGCCCGGCGCCGTCGTGGCGCTGCCGCCGCCTTGTCAAGAGGCCATTGACTCCGCGGCCAGGCTGCGAAGCTCTTATGATAGGGTGAGTACCCTACGTCATCATTCTCCTGCCCTTCTAATATAGAAAGATATAAAATTCAACGTCCTGACTGACTGATATATATCAACGCACAGCCTAAACCGCTGGTCCTAGAGACATGAAATTTGGAGGGTGTGTTCTTTGTGAAGAGTAGGTATCCACTAAGAAGGGGCTTTTCAAAATTCTACCCCTAAGAGTGTGAATGGAGGTGGGTGAAATTTCACGCGGACGAAGTCGCGGGCAAAAGCTAGTCTAACATAGAAAAAAAAAATGTGTTTATTTATCACAGAAACAAGTCCATATAAAAAAATACAAGATGTACAAAATTAATAATATCTGGTAATAGGTTTCTCTCAAACACGATCGTCCGTGCGAACGTGAACGTGTGGGCTAAATATCATGCTGCGCAGTGCGCAAGCGCAAAAATGGCGCTGAAATAGATCAAGCCAGAACCTCATCTTTCTATAGCAGTCCATTAGTTAAGACTTGCCTTCTTGACTTGTAAGCACTGAATGTATCGTTTACTCATGGTTTTTATCAATTAAATCTATTGATGACGAATTTATTACCTTAATTTGTACTATTACTCGACACTCGTCAAAAACAAGTAAAATCGTAATTACAGCGTTATCTAAGACGATTCTTTCGGACAATATCACACAAACTATTGCATAAAACAAACATGAATGTGACACTTACTTTATCCCCTGTCTGCACTATAAGGCGATTCAAAATCAAAATCAAAATATTTTATTTCACATAAGCCTACATGGGCACTTATGAAACGTCAGAAGCTAGGTGCACGGTTCCAATTGGTCGTTTCCTATGGAGAAGAACCGGCAAGAAACTCCACGGTTACTCTTTTTAAAAATAATTGGCTTTTAAAATATTTTCAAATTACAGTAGGTATGGGAGGATAGCGTAGGCCTGTCAACAAGTATCAGGTACTTGATAAATAAAAAATGGTCTACAGATCTACTTACTGTTACTTCGCCAAATTCCCCGCACGGAAGCGCGTTTTTATTGAATTTGTATGTAAGAAATCACGCGCGGGGGCACGTTATCTGCGTCCCGCTGCGTGATGCGGTGCAGTGTGCCAGTCGCCTTAACCAATACCAATTTATTACAATATTATTACGGTTATGTTAATGAATGATCAACAACTGATTAACAAAACTGATAAACATTGCCCACGGCCCAGTATAACTGTGATGTCAGTGCGATGCGTCTCCTAAACTGCTTGCAGCATTATGGGTATTGTGTCTGTGTGTTTATATTGTATGTTTTTGTGAAGGTGATACAACTATGGCAGAGGAAACAGCTGAGGATGCGACAGAATATGATCTTCGCTACTATCAAGGTGGTGAAGGGATGGGATTTCCCACAAGTAAGTATAATTCTTTTAAACCCTTTTTTTGGGTCGAATTGCCTTCCAAATTAACGATTTGTACATTTTGGTCTATAATTATGCCTTTATAATTTTATTCAAAAGTTTAACAATAAAACATTTTTAATCTTTGAGAAAATTGATGTTTCCAATCGAGCCTAAAGGGTTTATTACACTAAAACTTCCAGTTTTTTTAATCCCAAATTAATATAATCTGTTGAAGAATATATAGTCTAATTACACAGTTTATTGTTATTGTGGATAACCAATCACAACGAGGGACCTAAAAAGGCCACTTTGAAGAATCATAAAAGGATAACATTATGAATTATAATAGCGCGAAGACAGTCCGTGTTTTTCTTTCTTTCGCTGCACTATGTAGGTACAATCAAAGAGATTGGGATTTTATTTGGATTGGATTGATTGGTATTTTAGCACATACAAAAAAAAATAACTGAAAAATGCTTCACCAATGGGATTTGATACGATTAACTTAACAGTTAACTGTCCATTATGTTATCCTTTTATGATTCTGCCAAAATGGCCTTTTTAGGCCCCCTGATCTAAGTCTCTATCTGTCAAAAATACCTCTAATTTCCTAAAACTTTTGTCAAGTTTTTGACATTGATTGTCACTGAGATGAGATTGCGACTAGATTTTGAACGTTTTAACTACGTAAATTGACCTTCAGGAGTTCGACGCCACTCTATTTTTCTTCGAAGACTACGAACTCAAGTCAAAGTCAAATCATTTATTTCAAATAGGCACATTAAAGGCACTTTTGAACGTCAAAAAAAAAACTAAATAGAAATGATTCTAGTCGTCAAGAATCGTCAAGAATCTTCTAATTCAAGAAATATTAGCTACCATATAGGTACTTATAAAGAAGCATTAAAAAGCCTTTCAAATCTACAATCACCTTTATTTTTTCCACTAGTTCGTAGCCATGGGCGCGGAACAGCGTCAAGCGATCCGCCGCGCTTTGAACGAGGACGCAGAGAAGCTGCTCGCAGAAGGCGACCCCGCCGACCCTCAGCTGAGGAGGCTGCGCCGAGAGATCGATGACGTCAACCGACTGTTCGACGAGTTCGAGAGGAGGGCGAGGGCTGAAGGTATGTGGATAACATTTTTGTTAGGATTAGACATCGGTCACCTTAGACAACATTCTTTGACAAGGGTCAACGGAAGAGGAATACATTGCTCTGATCTCTTTAGTAGCACAGAACAAGGGCAGGCAATAGTCTTCGGCGGTGTCTTGTTCCAAGGTCTTTTAACAGATGGAAAAATTAAAATCTATCAATAAAATTTTGAACTAGACGACTGCATGTCGTCACGACATTGTGGGAACAGTGAATTAAACTTTGGCGACGCGACGGTTAGAAAAAACGTATAGTTTTTTTTTTCCGAGTGTGAAAGTTTCTGTCATCTCCTCTATTAAGTATCAGCAACAGTCTAAAACCAAAGCGATCTTTTTATTTTGCGATGACTAGAAAATCATACTCATCATCTGCCCAGCCTTTTCCCAACTATGTTGGGATCGGCTTCCAGTCTAACCGGATGCAGCTGACTACCAGTATTTTAAATGGAGCGACTGCCTATCTGACCTCCACAACCCAGTTACTGGGTAATACGATACCCCTTGGTAAGACTGGTTGTC
This sequence comes from Oligia fasciuncula, assembly GCA_963082905.1. Classification (NCBI taxonomy): domain Eukaryota; kingdom Metazoa; phylum Arthropoda; class Insecta; order Lepidoptera; family Noctuidae; genus Oligia; species Oligia fasciuncula. The sequence goes on from OY720408.1 coordinate 13,320,608, forward strand.
AGACTTTCGGGCTTCTGATGACCCGTAACGACTGTCAAAGATCCACGAATGACAGCCGGGACCAACGACTTAACGTGCTTTCTGAGGCACGGGGGGTCTTGGTATGTGAAGATGGTCACCCATCCACGGACTAACCGCGGCAAGCATAGCTTAACCTGACCGATCGACCTGTGCGGCTGTTATTATTTAGCGAGGACTCAGGATAATGAACCAAAAACAATTGGTCAACTGTCACCAATCATCATGACATTTATGAAGGAAGACCGCAAAACATGTTATTATAGACAGACAGTAGATTATTATCGAAGCAATTCTTGCGAACAAGCAATGTCCTTGAGAATACTTCAATTAATTTTTATCGTGTAATACATACGTATCAAACACAACACATTGCGGTATCCGACCCTAAATATAACACATCGAACTTTAGAACGAGACTATCACACAGGTATGAGGGATTTTTTTTGTCGCCCATTGAACTTTCAACTCTCGGTATTTGAACCGAGCTTTGAAATTCCAGCATTGATTCCAGCGCGTCAATAAACAAACTGTTGGATTTTCGACTCTCGGTGCTAAACAGTGTGTTGAAAATCCAGTACGCGAAAAAAAATCGCCTGTGAGGGCTAGCTCTACCACAGATAATATAATACTCTACGGCTCTTTAAAGTCTAACTTTTTCTCTAAAACTCGGAAATGCAATATTTACAGGCGACTGTGAACGAATGATTGCGTACTACGTAATTAATCAGTTAGAAAAATCAACTTTTTATTGGTCTAATTGAATAATAGCAGTTTGTAACTCGGGCGGTGAGAATTAAGATTTATAACGTAACGATATTTTTGCTTGTCATTGGGTTAGGGTGACGTTAAAATAGAAGATTCGATGTTAAGATGATTTTGCAAGATATTAGATCATCATAGTCACACCACTGCTGGTTTTTTGACTTCAAAAGAACCCATAAAAAAAGTTATAAGGAAGAAATTGCGACGAAATATTTGAATACCTCTTATTACAAAACAAGATTTAACTTTCGAGCCGGATTTTGTATTTCGAATTATATTCCGACTTCGTTAAAGTTCTTAATACAAAACTGTCCACTTATGTGTAAGTAGCCAGTTTTATAAAATAATTTCGATTACTTAATTAGGTTCTTATTTGAAAAAAAAACTGGCTCGATGGTTTAAACCATATCTAAAGTAAAACCTTATTTTTTTTTTTTTTTTTTTTATTACATAATGCATATTTACAATATTAAGCCTTATACTAAAGTGGTAGGTATATAATAATGGGATCTACCTGAACTAGGATAAACCTGTATCTCAGGTATTTGTAAAAGCAAAAAAAAAAAAAAATTGCAAACCTCTTTGTTGTTAAGGCTCAATTCAGTTTTGGGTCAGAATTGCCTGAGTACTTAGGTTCTAATAGATTAAAGAAATAAAGTATAGTGAATGCGCTTGGCACTTGAATCTTACCTTTAACGTACAACAATAAAGTATTGAGATAGAACACAATAGAACATTAGTGCCAAGTTTTTAACCTACCTGTAATAATGTACGAGTCAAAGATATTCTGAAGGACCATTGGGTGACTTGATGAATTAATATGAAACGTCAAAACTAGGAAAAAATAATACCGGCGTTTCATTTTTGCCCATGTCTACACCCAGACCTGGTTGTCAATTGTGTCCTGTAATTACAAAAAGGGGTAGGGGTAGGTAGGTACTTTCAATCGAGTTCTTGGCCCGCGGCTTCGCCCGCGATGTGCCATACATCGCATCGATAAAAACTATCCTATGTCCTTCCCCAGGATGCAATCTATCTCTCTGCCAAATTTTATTGAAATCCGTTTTGTGGTTTAGGCGTGAAAAGATAACAGACAGACAGACAGACACGAGTTACTTTCGATTTTTTTAATATTAGTATGGATAAAAACTTCAAAACACATTTTCTGCAATCGACATTCAAAGTGATATCAACATTTCCTAAAACTTACCTAAATTGGTCCTTAGGTTCCATCAGTAAGCGTCCCCTTCCTTTCTTCAACATGACATAACAACTATAAATAGTTTGATAACCAGATTGTTTACTACACGTCTCGTGGCCAAACCAATGGCTCGATGTCCCGCGTACTGCTCGATAACGTAATTTATGATTTATCTAGTGCTTGCACCTTGACACTTTGATGGAGACGTTTTGATACTTGGCTTTTAATTTTTATTTTTTTAACTTTAATAATGACTACTGCCTGTTTGTTTTGATCTTTACTAATACTCGTTTTCTCGTCGAGCTTAAATAAATACGTTTTTGCTGGATTTATTACAAAGGGGGGGATTGACCACCACTCGTTTTCCAGCTATAATTGCTGGTCAAATGAATCATCTCATAGCTTTATTTGATGGTCAATTTTTAACATCAATTTTGTACCTGAAAGATATCTGACGACAGTAAAATCAGCCCTTATTAAAGAAGAAAAAAATCGAAGGCTATAAATCTGCTAAAACGATGTGGTCCTTTAAGATATTATAGCTAAATTACATAAGTGCTTATAAATGTGCTTTGTAATTTAAAGACCATTTACTAGATTTATAATGTCCTGTTAACAGTTAGATAATGTAATTTATTTGCACCTTGACACTATACTTTGCAAACGGTTTTGATACTTAAGGGACATTTTTATTTATGTGAGATTTACAAAGCATTTTACAAAGCATGTTACTCGGGTCATCGTGTGAAGTGTTAAGAGCATCTGTGCAGTGCATTGGTAGCCATTCATTTAAAGGATATTGAAGTTTTCTTTAAAGGAAAACGTATGACGAATTGACTCCATGGAGACAAATTAGACACATTTATATTTATTTTTCTAATAAACCATCGAATCTAGAGCAAACACATTAATAGTAACACTATTACACTAACTTTGAAAATAGTTATAATAAATCCCCGTAGTCAGGCCAAAGTATCAAAACCGTTGATCCCGCAATACCTCAATAAAATCGACGTCTTACGACAAAGGACGAATCATCTCGGTCCTACGGGCTACAGACACTACGGGCACTCGCCGTCAGTCGCAATTAGTGAATCGTACGGTCCGTAGTGTGTAGTATTGTTTGTAGAAAATAGATCGCAAATAATAGTGGTTCGTAGAGTTGTGAACAGTGCGAGTTTTTAAATTTTGAGCGTTTGTATCGATAAAATAGTGTTGTTCAGTTTTAGATGTTATTCGTTTTGGAATTTGGATTTTTTTTTGGAGAGATTTTATTTTATTTTTGTTAATGATTGTTGTTAATTTATAGGGCTGCTGTATTTTATAATTTTTAAATGCATTTTTGAATTGAGTTTAAAATATGCGTTTGTACTTTGTATCCATCTTGGTTTCTACTCTGAATGATAAATAGGGATTCATACATTTTTATTGCTCATTACAGTCAATAAAAGAACAGACAACTTCAGTACTTATATACTCATACTTTCAGACAACGTCAGTCAGTATTTAGACATTTAGTAGGTGTAACTGTGTACTGCTTTTGGCTTTTATATTTTATAAAAAAAAAACATTTCATTTCCGTCTGTACATGACTATTATTTACCGGCCTACTAGAGATGCACCCTTTTAATTCCCATAAATAAAAATTGTTTTATTTAGTTACATCATACAACCCGCATGCTACACATAGCAATTAACAACATACCGTTTAGCAATCGATTTCGCAAAATCGTTTCGTACTTCATGAAACAGGTACCTACTGTCTTTTTCACCAATCTTTTTTTTTTTTTTTTTTGGGTGGGAAATCATCAAATGACCCCTCCCGTTCTGGGCGGAGCGGAAGGGAGTGTCAGACTCTTACTGACTAAAACCCACCCGTGTTCCTTCACTTGCCTGTGCCAGGGGCCACGGTATCTCTTTCGAACAACCCGCGACCCCGGCGGGTTTTCACCAATCTTCAATTCTCGTAATTTTAACAACGTTCAGTCTGATCTCAGTCTCAATTTGTCTAAAATACCTCGAATCCATACTAATATTAAAAATTCGAAAGTATCTCTGTCTGTCTGTCTGTATGTTACCTTTTCACGCCTAAACCACTGAACGGATTTCGATAAAATTTGGCAGAGAGATAGATTGCATCCCGGGGAAGGACATAGGATAGACATTTTTATGTCGATATACCACGGGATCGACACTTATGCGGGTGAAACCGCGGGGCGCTGCTAGTTTGCTTATATTTTTGACATTGATTGTCGCTGAGATGAGATTGCGACTAGATTTTGAACGTTTTTAACTACGGAAATTATTTTTCTTCAGATCTCTCAAAAATTATGATTTCAAAAGTAAGGATACGCCCGTCTGAACATTTTACATAGAAGTTCTTCGTTCGAAGTTCGCGCGCACCACTGTCAACTGAGTCGCGTTGGCCCTAAAACCGTCATTTTAGGGCCAGCGCGTTGGTGCCATTTAGGCGCGCCGTTAGCCCGGTCCTTACGCTAGTAATAGGTATATATGTCAATGCTTATAATAGTTTATTATGATCATCTCAGTATCCACTACCTTCTTAGCCACTTTTATTATCCCTACAGCCCGACCTGTATTTGTTTTGGTATTTTCGGCTTAATCATAATCTTACAAACATTGGTGCATCGCCTTTTATCTGCAGAAGTTGAGTAATTTTTCTGTTATCATGACCTGCTACTATGTAGTTCAGTTTTGCAATGTGAATACCTAGTGTTTATACTTTGTCTTCTGACAAATTTTCACTAAGACTCCCTCGTAAATTTTTTTTTCCTGTATAAACTTGTAAATTAGGTACTGTCAATGAAGGCTCTAAATACACTGTTTTTTCCTTCAAAGATTACACCGTTACAATTCCTATTCAAATATATTGTGACCAAACTCGTCCCTAATATTTTAATTACTCTAATAATAATGGCACAGTGCTCCAGTAATTGCCCAAATGATATGAGACTGAATAAAATTCTATAATTAGTTCGCTTTTTTCATACGCAAATCATATGCGATTCATCCTCGGTGCGTAACGTTCAGTTTTGAGTCGGATGTGCGTATTTTTTTAATAATATTTTTCAGTTAATCGTTATTTCATTCAAGATTTTTCAATAGGCCTTTTGTTGTATTTTTCTCGAGTTCGTTTAGTCACTGAAACTTTTGGAAAAGTTGGTCCTTTGTCACTCAAGAAGGACCAATTGTTTTCGTCCGATAAATAGATCGAGCTAACTTTGTAATCTTAAAAGTTACTTTAGGATTTCTTGTTTACTAGTAGGCTCAATATAAACAAGTGAATGTTGTATTCTGTGAATTTGTGAGGTGATTTCAGTGACATTGAATTAAAAGTGTTAAGTGCAAATTACAATGAAGAAAATAAAACGAATGTTCTCCTTCGGGAAAGGAGGTAATATATTAGTGTTATTATATAATCTATATCTGCCTAGGCTTTTCCCAACTATGTCCCAGTCTAACCGGATGCAGCTGGATACCAGTATTTCACATGGAGCGACTGCCTATCTGACCTCCACAACCCAGTTACCGTGTAACCCTACCCCTACCCCTTACCCCTTGGCAAGACTGGTAGTCAGACTTTCGGTCTTCCTACCCGTAATGACTGTCAACGATCTATGAATACAGACAGCTGGGTTTGGACCTGGCTGTCATTCGTATTCTCTGCTTAACGTTCTTTCCGAGGCACGGAGGGCTCTCGGTATGTTATGGATGGTCACTCATTCACGGACCGACCTCGGCAAGCGTTGCTTAGCCCTGAAAATCGACCTTTAGGCTTTTGTTATTTAGCCACGAGCCCCTCGTATTAGTGTAATCAACCCTCTTAATAAAACTATAATTAACGAATTACTCTGTTCTTTCTCATTTCCGATGCTACATTCGTAGCTTCATTAGACCCGCCCCCGCCCTCGGCTGCGGCCCCGGCTCTCGCTCCGGTTAGACTGGAGGCCGAACCCAACATAGTTGGGAAAAGGCTAGGCAGATGATGATTCGTAGCTCCATTAACTCGCACGCAATCTGAATAAATTGTTTCCTAGAAAAAAGCTTATAATTTAGCTCTTAAATGATGGCCTGGAGACCTAATTGTATGTTTGGAAATTGTTTATATACCTATAATTATTTTAACACAGATCTTCTTTGATGTTTCAGCGCACTATTAACGCGTATTATGCGTTAAACATCAAATAATTTATTTTTCTGACTACCTACCTCGTTGGTCTTAAAATCGCTAGCGCTACTGCTGAGCATGAGGTCCTCGGTTCGATTCCCGGGTCGGGTAAAGTGTTATTGAGTTTTGCCATCTGGAATTTCTCAGTAGTAGCCCGGAGTCTGGGTCTGTGGCCGGTTGATGGCAATAGGCTCGCCCCCTATTACATGGGACTTAAATATAACTGGCGAAATGTGAGTGTACTATAGGTACAGCTCTGACTAACTCTTTAGGGAATACGGGCGTGATGTTATGTTTATGAATTTAATTATTTTATTAGGTTTACCAACAGTTGATTACACTAATACAAACACATAATTAATTTTTAAAAGCAAAATAACAGTGCAACAGTTACTTAAAGGTAAACACCACATGTATCATCATCTGCCTAGCCTTTTGCCAACTATGTTGGAGTCGGCTTCCAGTCTAACCGGATGCAGCTGAATACTAGTATTTGTAAAAAAATGAATTAGAGAAATAAGGTAACTTAGTAACAAGCGCTAATATTGAAAAATTGGTAACATTGGTAAAAAGGTACCTACATTCAAATTTTAAAAGACTTATTCGGTCTGATTCTGTTCAAACTACCTAAGCGTAGTAATTACCCATAGGTTCAGTAAGTCAGTTAATATTCAAAACTCTCTTTTTACATACAAAACTTACATGACAAAAAAAATGTCAAGCACAAAATGCCCTAAATGACCTATTCGCCTCAAAAGACCAAATGCTAACAAGGACCAGTCCCTTCATCCTGTCACATGCACGGCAACACCTCGACATTCGCCTACTCCCAATTTAAGATGATATCACTCACGCAGCACTTACCGTCCAATTGTAACAACAGCGTGAGGTGTCGACCTTGCATATGAGATATTTCACAAATGAATCAAATAGCTCCCACTTTTTTATGAATCAAGACGTCATGAGCATGTTATTGGTTTAAAAGGCCCACTGCGAGTGATGTCATTTGTTTTGAATTGATGTACAGACTCCAGCACACCAAGCTACCCGAAACTGTTAAATTTTCCCCACCAACTTTGAACCTTATGCTTTAGCGATAAAGTTGAAAATCTATTAAAGAAATTTGACAGATTGTAGTAGCTTGATGTGCGGGCGTCTGTACTTAGAGGTAAGATAGGTTTTATGTCCGGCAGTTGCTGCTCAGGCGGATGTTGAATTTTAGTGAATGATAGGCTGAGTTCATTCTATGGCAGAAGCACAGATATAGATATACCTAGATAACGCAAGTATCTGTATGAAAACCAAGCGTGCCATTTTTTGACTACCTACTATGACGACACAAGCACTATTTAGTGATGGGAAAATCAAATCGGATTCAAAGACGCCGCCGCTTGCGGCACCCGTCTCGCCCCAAAAGGCCCCCGGTCCTAGCGCCGGCGCTCACGCTCACCCAGCCAGCAGTACACAGGACTGAGCGCGATAGTGGCGGCTTACGATTTTTGTACGTAAGCTGGTGCGATTTTTGGCACGCGAAGTACTTGCTCTTGCGTTATCTAGGTGTATAATCTGGGCAGAAGGTACTTGTAGATAGATATGTAGGATCACTAATGTAGAAGAGATAACTTGTTGCGTTGTGCTAATAAAGTTAATAGCTCTAATTTGGTAATATTTGTATATAATGAAGCATAATATTATGTATCCATCTAAAGTCGATAAAACTGTCCACTTTCTTTCTTTATGTAACTAATTCCTACTACATAATATGATAGGTTGTGGGCAAAAATATTTCAACTGTCTCATTTCCAAGTTAAAACTTAGTCAGTTTCTAAAATAGTCAAACAAAGCTGTTTTAAATAATTAGCACAAACGGTTGAGTAATCCAAAGAGTGTTCCGAGAAAAGTTTTTCTTGTCAAATGATTCATACGTGCTTTTAAAGCTTCGGAAGACGTTCAAAACTTCGCAAGACGGTTCGCGGATTCAATTAAAAGTATTTCATATAAAAAACTCACGCCCTCTGTCCATGGGGTAGGCAGAAAATGCAGAACGCCACCTGTTACGATCCTTACATACTCCTTTTTTCGACTAAAAGTCTTTCAAAGAAAGATTTTGATTAAAGTCACATGCTTTGACCCCCTGACCCCTAAATGGTCACTAACTAGAATCGCTATGGATCCCAAAAGTACCGTCAATTAGTTTTAGTGTCTAATGATGTCATAGTATTTTTGAACACTCGACGTTCAATTCGATTGACCTTGCGTGCTGAAATACAGGTTGTGACAGTTATCACTGCAATTCTCAATAGAGCTGGAGTGGGAGGCGTATAGAGTAGAAGAGAGCAGTAGGCCAAGTTCTGAATGAATTGGTTTGTGAAGTAAGGTTTTTTTGACGTGAAAACTTACTTCTTTTGCCGCGTTGGGCGTTTTGTGAGATGGGAAAAACCATGAACTCGCGCCACTGTTACCGTAAGCGACATCGCGCGTGTTTTGTTTATAAGACGATTAAAAAAATACCCGCTTTGGATGTGTTCGGCTGACCTCGGGATGTACTCGGTTTTAACGTATATCCGATATGTCAGTGAGTGATGGCAAATTATTCTGTTTGTGTTTTGTTTTCACTTCTGTCGGCGCTCCCGGAGTGCCACTGTTTTTTTATGTAAGCCTACAATTTCACACTGTTGAGCAAAGTCCTCCTCAAAATCTTTCCAGGCACTATTCTAGAGCCACCCCGGTCCAACCCCTGCAGTACGCGTCTAGGTCGTCTCGGTGGTTCCGTTCATCCATCACCCGTTTAAGGTTATAGTAGGATTTTTTCTTATGGTTTACTGTTTAGCCATGAACTCTTTTTTCAGTAAAAATGATATGGTTGTGCACCAGAAGCCATATACTTATAGACAGTATGATACTTTGGTTCCAGTTCACAAAAGTAATGTGTAACAGTTTTTTGTTCTTGCCAAAATATGTATTAGACAAGCTGTCTTACATTTTAAACGTGTGGATAGAAACCTATTGATTTTATTAAGCCGTTATTCCGAACAAACTAGTGATTCATCGCCGGAGCTCGCGGTGCAGAAAAAGTCAATGTAATACTTTTCCCTCCCGAGGAAAAATATAATTAGATTACGAGATTATAATACTCGTATTATTACTGACTGAACTCTAAAACTTCAGTTCCATTTGTGTTAAAATGATGCACAAGAATAGACAAAGCATTGATTCTTTTCTTCGGTCTTAGTTCACTTCGTAATTTTGACTAAAATTCGCTGTCGTTGGTCTGTTCCGGACAGTCTGTGTTGTGTCATACCGTCGGTCTAGATCTCTCAGTTTCAGTAACACGAACGCGGTCAACTGCTCAACATTTTTCAGTACTTTTAATAAAATATTAAATGTATTTGAGGATCTATATTGTGTATGTTGAGAGGACCGTGGAACGAGTTGAGCGGCGGCGTCGGGAACCAGGTGCTTAGTGAAGCGCTTAATTGGTCCTTTGATACGAAACGGAATGACATGATCAGTGTTTATGGCTTTGAGTGTGCCATGCTTATGCTTACACTTTGACAAGTTAAGCGTGAAGTTTGTATTGATGTTTGGAATATAGAGTTGCGTTTATGGTTTCTGTTTGTGAGTGAAGTGAGGTTAGAAACGTCGATATTTTATTGCAGCGGTTGCTGTGAAATGAAGCCTCACGATTATTTAATGATTGTCTACGCTTTTTCGTTGTTGACAAATTGCTTCGTAAAAATAATTGGTGCAATCAGCAATTGCAAAACTGTGTTTCCGACTATACCTAAGTAGTTTATAATTATCTCTTTCAGTGTCGTTAGTAGTAAATACAAAAGAAAAAACAAGCATGACTCACTTATACAGCCGAAAACCACAGTGTATAAATGAGTGAATAAAAGAATACAGATGTACAGACATCTTCCGTTCTTAATGATATCTTCAACGATAAACTTCCATTCATTATTTGCATATCATGATAGGTCAAGAAACAATGTCAGTTCATTACTATGATGATGCACTTAGCACCATACTACGAAAACACTCCGAACTGGCTTTCGATGCTGACCTCATCAAGCACAGACGAAGGTCTATTAGAGTCTGTTTAATCGAGCCAGTCGGCACCGAAGTAGTCAGACGTCAATATAGATACATAAGCTCTATTTTGTACAACCGGGTAAATGAGGTATGTAATATATATCCACTTAATCTCAGAGACTGTCGAGTCACCGTTGATGAATGGCTTCATACTCTTACTTATGAAGAACTTGAAAAATTAGTTAAAACGTAACACATAAACACGCTCTCATAACAATACATCACACAAACGCACAACACATCACATCGCACGCACACTCAATGTAAAACACTCTGCACGCAAAACACACTACACCTACACACACGCACAACACATCACAAACACGCTTGCCTATTTTTGATTACCATACCTTTTCGCTTTTATATTATTTTCTTTTTTTTTTAATTTTTTCTCTTTATGTTAATTTTTGTTTTCTCAACTCTGGAGCGCTTACGCATAAACATTTTTTGTATGGGCGTTAATGGCTGCGACACAGTTTATAACTAATGCAGTCATTATCGTACATAATTTTTATTGTAATTTGTTTTTAGTTCCAATAAACATTATTATTATATTATTATGATATTCTGCAAATAACGATCTGATCTTGGAGTCATCCTGTATACAGTAGGACTTGTTTACTTTCAATTAGTGAAAGAATTTACTGTAATACAAAAGTTTGCATTGTGAATTAGCAAGTTAAAGTACCATTGTTGATGGCACTTATGTTATGAGTAATGTTAGTTATTGTGTGACAAGTGTCGCCACGTCACGATCTTCGTTCGGTACAAAAATTGGTCCTTGGTTCCGCATGTAGGTAACTTCTAAACGGAAACAGTCTAACGTTGGATTTGGCTTAAATGTCTAAGTAAGCCGGTAATTTGACAATTCTAGGACAATGTATGTTCAATAAAAAAACAGTGGCACTCCGGGAGTGCCGACAGAAGTGAAAACGAAACACAAACAGAATACTTTGCCATCGCTCACTGACATATCGGATCGAAAACCGAGTACATCCCGAGGACAGCCGAACACGTCCGAAGCGGGTATTTTTTTAATCGTCTTATAAACAAAACACGCCCGGTGTCGCTTGCGGTAACAATGGCGCGAGTTCAATGGTTTTTTGCCATCTCAAAAAATTCCCAACGCGCCAAGTTGTCACTTCAATAACCATACCTCTTCGAAGTCACAATTACCCATTAAGTACCCGAAAAACATTTTGATTATTGCCCATATCACACTGATATTATAAAGGCGTAAGTTTGTGAGTGTGTTTGTATGTTTGTTACTTCTTCACGCACAAACGGCTGGACCAATTTTGATAAAATTTGGTATGGAGGTAGCTGGATTAACACATGAGCTATTTTTATTCCAATATTTCCACGGGATTGACACTTATGCGCACTTATGCGAGTGAAACCGCGGGGCGCTGCTAGTGTAGTATAAATCTAATCAATGCTTTATTAATGTTATCATTAATCTTCCTTTACAGAGGAATCGAAGAACGCCGCCCGCATTTTCACAGAACAGTCATCGAACCTTCTTGAACGTCTGGAAATTCTGGAGAGACAGCTTCATGAGAGGATAGCGAGCCACATTCCTCGTGACCTGGACACGTTGGAACACCTGGTGCTGCAGCATAAGGACTGGGAGACCAGCGTACATACCCTGACCAGCGATGTGGAAGAAGTGCAGACTACTTTCAGAGGTAAGATTTCTTATTTTTACTATTGAGTTTTTATAACCCTGTTTTGCCAGGCATCCTCGGTTTCTTTCCGTGTGATAGGCATAATTTGGATGCTCTTTTATGTACGACAGTGGTGGTCCTTAATTAATCTGGATGCATGAAAACTTTAATGAATGTAGGTGCTGCCCGTAGGTGCCTTTAAGAGGAAATGCGGGTGGTCTTTTCTCCATAGAAACGCTCTCGTCTGTTTTCTTTCTGGTTAATGACCATAAAATAAAGCAATGATTTTTTATAGAATAATAAATATTAACTACTAATAGTATGTCACTATGTCCCTATGTTTTCGTTTTTGATGATACATTATTTTTTTATAAGCACTAGAACACTCAAAAAATTCCTATTTGAACCGCTGTCAACAGAGACCTAGTGTACACTAGAACTCTGTTGACAGCGGTTTAAAGAAAACTATTAATGAAAAAAGAAAAACATATGGACACAGTATATATCCTTCTTATTCAGTTTATGAAATATCTTTTAAACTGGTCCAATATTGGAGGAGGAAATAGGCGAGAGCTAAATCTCGAATTATGACTTTACTTAGGCTTTTTCAAAAGTCTCTCCGACCGCATTTCCCTTAAGCCTGCGACGCACGAGATTTTGCCAGCCACTGATATGGCCATATCCGAGCGTACAGACCCGCTGTACGCTCGGACGACGAGCTTAGTCTCAAAAATATTGTTAGATGCTTTTTTTTAGTAAAACACCCTATGGGCTTTTTAATACAACCTCATTTACTGTAACATTATGTATTCTCTTCCTCAGGCATCGCCCTCAAGACTCCCGCCATGAAGAAGAACCTCGACAAAGTGATGGGCAAGTGGAACGATATGCAGTCCAAGAGCCAACTCTTTGTCGAAAGGTAAACAAATATTCTTGTTATGTAGATAATTAAGATCTTCTGAATGATTAAAATATTAGTCCTTTTGGAGAATAAAATAAAAAATCTTGATTTCTAAAAACCCCTTTTTCAATTTTTCAATCAATTGAGACCTCTTACTACATTAAATGTAAGATTTGGTCCTTTGGGACAGTCCAAATTAAATTGAGATTTTGTACCATTAGGACTTTCTAATATTTTTATAGATTATGAATCTAATGATGTTTGTATTTCGTGTGCAGGCTGAAGTTTGTGGAGATCGTCGTGAACAGCATGGAGGAGAACAACCAGACGATATCCGAGTTCGAGATCAAACTCGCGCAGTTCAACGATTTGCCCAACGATGTTGAGCTGCTGAAGGATGTGAGTATTACCTGAATTTTATTAGTAAAAACAATATAATTTTAAAAACGTTCACAGTCTGATCTCAGTCTCAATCTGTCGAAAATACCTCTAATTTCCCTACAGTTCTGACAAGTTTATTTGTTTGTCGTCGAGATGAGACTACTACTCTAGATTTCGACCATTTTAAATTACGAGAATTGGCATTCTGTAATAATAAAGTCAAATTTTAAAGTTAGAAAACTTAATTATATTCACTTGACAGTTTTTGAGTTAAATAAAATAAAAAGAGATGCGTTTTTGACCTTTTTACATCAGATCCATCGAAGAAAAAAATCTTTCTCTATTCCGAAGTAATTTAGCTTAGCTGGCTAAAAACTTACTGCTTACTATCTGCAAATACGCGTTATGCCTTTGACAGCAGGCTGTTGAGCTTATAAATTTTTAATATACGAGTATATCTGAATAGTTCGACCATCGATTTCGCCTTTGATTCCAAGTTCCTACATTAAAAAAAACTATCCAACCAAATCTTCTCCCCGCCAGATGCACGAAGACCTTCTCCGCATGCAAGTAGCAGTGAGCAAGCAACAGATCCAAGTAGACCAGATGAATGACGACGCAGAGAACTGCCGCCGCCTAGTAGAGACGTCCAGGGCTGGTCTCCCACACTCCTCGCTCCCGAGAGCAGGGAAGCATATCGACCTGGAGAGATTAGATAAGGAGGTTACCCAGCTGAATAATAGGTGGAATAATGTGTGCACTCAGTTGGCTGAGAGGTGAGTAAAATTACTCTCAATATTTTTCAAATTTTAATGTAATCCAGCCCTACTTTCCTGTTACAATAAACCATCAGAGCATTTCTGGAGCTTAAAATTGTTTTCACTGTTTTTATTAGCCTACGCTGTCCCACTCTTGGGCAAAGGCCTCCCTCCATCTTTCGTTTTCATTTCGTAGAAAAATATAAAGACAATTACTTACTATAAACTCTCTTCCCCCAGACTCCGAAGCTGCGAGGCAGCCTACCAACTCCTGCGCAACTACAACGCCGGCTTAGAAAAAGAAGCCGAATGGATCGAAGATGCGTACAGCAAGCTGCAGGCACAGCCGCCTGTCGAAGTCAGACCTAAGGAACACTTCGAACCGACAAGGGTGAGAATTATGGCACCAGGACATTTTTTTAAAGCATATCTTTTTGTCCTTTAGTATTTTCAGTGCTTAGAACGTCGAGTTGAGAAGATAGGACATTTAGAAGGTCACTTTCTACCAGGATTTTAGCATCAAGAGTTATGGAACCCAGGGCTCATCAAAGTCTAGAACTGAGATTGAGGTCAACTTGTCACTGGTTTGGGTCAATTTAAGTCCTTAATTTTAAGGGTTGTTTGTATTTTAACATACAACAATAAGAGGAAGAGAGTGACTAATCTGGTCCTCACTGAATATATTACATTATTACATGAATGCATGTAAATTATTAACTCCAAATATTATGAAATAAGTTGGTTTTGGATTTTGGTCCTCCGAGTCGAAATACCTAAGATTAACTATAAGAACGCATGTTATGATTATTTTGGACAACAGGGACGGGAGGGTTTTTTAATCAATGTTATAAATACAAAGGTGTTTTGTCTAGACATCTTAATTAAAAAAAAATATAACGTATTTTTGCATCGTGTGACTCATTTACTATGTAAAAGGAGAAGATGTTTGGAACTTACAAACAATCTTAACTTCACCAAAAATATACCCATTTTCGCACCTAACTAATTCTAATGTTACCGGGTGTTATGTGGTCCTTCACAGAATCTACTCACAAGCGTCGTGGAGAGGACGCCTAAGATTGAGAAGGTTAACGTTGACGGTGGCAGATACATACGAGAGGCGAAGGTAAATATCAGTATACTAATTGATGTCTTAGACATTCGATTAGTCTGTGGCGTTTTGTGGAATATTCGGAGATTGTTACACTGTTTTTTATTTTCATGCCTGGTTGAAAATGTTTCACTGACTCAAAGGACCAAATACTCGTGTTTGGTCTTTTTGCCTTAGACATGTCCAAAACATTTTTAGGTATGTAACAAGTTGTTCATGGACATGTCTAAGTATTTTAACACAGTGAAATAAATTCATTGGTATTCAAAAATTTATTGAGATAATTCCACAAAATGCCCTAAAATCATGTCATAATCAAGATTTAGATGATGAGAGGTTCTGAGTGAAGTGCGTTCGGTCCAGCGTTTCGTTCCTGCTATTTGTCTGCTTCGTTCTCTGTCTTTTGGGTCTTTCCAAGTCTCTTCGTATATCAGAGGTGATTTAGGCTCAAACTCGTCACAATGCACGAAAGCTTTCGCCCTTAAAACATAACGCTTGCGTTTTTATACTAAACGATGCTTCGCCACCTAACTTTTTAATCGATTTGAATCGATTGCTTTCAACTAATCGTAATCATCTGAATGCGAGATGTTTGTGTGATCGACACTTAACTATGAAAAGCAATTTATTACTGCTATAGTTTGCATTGTTGTGTGACTAAAAGTTTTGTGGATTCTGTAAAGAGTTCTTATTGTGCGTGCTTTGTCAATGTTATTCGGCGCTTTGTGATAAAAAAAAAAAACAATTCAGCCAGAAAAAATACCATCACGTTTTATGGCAAAATTTGGACCGATGTTCATCATATTACATTACCATGATATTTTTTCATAATAGTAAATATGCTTAGATACATATTAAATAGCCTCGCCATAAAAAAAGTTTCCGTTTCGGCGGAATTCAAAAACTACGAGACCATATTCAGAACGCGAATTTGAAATTCAAATTAATTTCTTGTAAATAGCTTCTAAAATGTCTACAAATGGGTTCATTGTTCTCTAAAAATGTAGCTTTGCATGCATTGTTTTGGTGTCTCAATGTTGCCAGACTATAAAAAAAAACTACCATTTTATTATGTAAAATATAGCACTATCTGGGGGTTTTGTTTCAATATACACAGTTCTTTTGCTTAAATGTGCACGAATTGGGTGCTAGTCTAGTGTGGCCTCACTTTTGGTGTTGCACGCTTTAAAATACCTGTGTACTATACAGGGCAATCTTTCCATCCAGCATGATTTCATTCCCGCTGTGAGCTGGACAAGTGTCGTCAGTGAAAAAATATTTTGAAAGACTGAATGAATGCTAAGACTAGTAATTAAATTGTAGTACGAATAATTACCTATGTTTTTTCTTTGTTTCTTCGTAAGTTAACTGTAAGGAAAAACATAGTTTTTCTTATAACGGCTACTGGTCTTTTGAGTCGGAGAACTTTGAATGTGTGTGTGACTGCGACCCTCACATATTTTATAAGTTTCATTAAGTCCTGTAAAAGTGTGCAAGTTATTATGAAAGGTTTTAAAATAATTCTAATGAACGCTTCATTTTAGCAAGCATATTGTTCTTTTCACCGAAACGAAGAAAGTTTAAAATAAAGTAAACTTGGCTGTAGTTCCAATTTAGAATGAAATGTTTAAAAAAAGAACAGTCTGCTCTCTAACTAACGGCCCTAATAACCCGCTTGACCCTAACCCGACATAGATATACTCCTCGAGATGTCAGCGATACGCCGAATGGCTTTGCGACGAGGTGCACCCTTCACTGGACATGCGTCAGCTACGCCGTCAAGCAGACATCGAGCTAGCCGAACGCTTCCGAGCTCGGGGCCGAAGCGATCCCGAGCGCATCCCGGCGGGTTCCGAAGCAGTTGCAAGGGAGCTGGATGATTTGAATGCGAACTACCAACGATTGATGGATATGTTATATGAGAGGCTGAGGAGGATCGCCGCCGCTAATCCAGGAGACATCGTTACTTTGGTGAGTGCCTTTTGTTTTTATCTTTGTGCTAAGGTCACTCTTATATGATAACGCCTATTTAAAAATCTTATTTGTCAAAGAAAGTGTGTCCTGGTATTCGCTCTGACAGAATAGGCGTTTCCTGTAAGTGTGGACATGGCATTCTGATTGTTTAGGTCAATAGCATTAGGATTTAAGAATCTAGTTCTATTAAAATCAATTATATGATTTATGAGATAAAAGAAATCTAAATAATTATTGCAATCAAGGATTTGCATTTATGCAAAAACTTAGATGAATTCGATTAACATTTATAATTTGCATGCAAACTGTATTAATTTGAGTTTTTAGTATTATCTCGCAAACGTCGCATTTAACAGAATGCTACATTCCTAGTATGTAGTACATTATTTCACTAGCAATCACAGATGAAAAATAAACCAATTGAACGTACCAAAGAGGTTTATTAGCGGAATTAATACAACCTCTCTGAAGGGCTCAATTAATAAGGAAATGTGTATTTATAATGCATTTTAAATTACAAGCTGTGCCACGTGGCGTAATATGTGTAGGTAATTTATTAAGTAATAATTTCAACGTTATAATATCAATTATGACTGGACCCGAGTATTCGCGATTCAGCTCCGAGTATACCGAATCAGCGACACCTGGCGACACCGACCCAAGTTGCGGTTCAGTTTCGTTCATAAAGCGCAAACCGCGCCTAATAAGTTTTCACTTCCAAAAAACATTATCTACCACGTTAAATAAATACCACCAATATCTTTGCAAAAGATTATTAAAAACAGTTTGTAGGAATGTCTATCGTAGAACCCAGTTTTAATAAAACCGCGCAAAACAAGTTTGATACAAATGTCCTTCCAATGTGTTCTAAGCAAAGTCACGCGTATATCCGACCTCATAAACAAGCCATTAGATGGAAAAAACTAAATTGCTTCACACTTGAAATATGGCCGTCGTTTTGATGGTTTTTATTTTTATTGCTATCTCAATGTAGTATCTTGAAAATGTAATGTTGTTAAAAGCTAGAATATTATTTAACATGTTACACTACATACTTTTCTGGTCCTAACTTTTTCTAAGAAAAGGCAGAGATACTTTTTGACTGGATGTGACTCTAAGGACCAGTAACAATTTAAACTTTGTATTTTATCTTTGCCGTTAAAACGACGTTAAGCCGTTGATCTCGGCTGACATTCGTAGATCTTTGACTGTCGTTACGGGTTGTCAGAAGCCCAAAAGTCTGACAACCAGTCTCACCAAGGGGTATTGTGTTATCCAATAACTGGGTTGTGCAGGTCAAATAGACGTTCGCTCCATGTAAAATACTGTTAGTCAGCTGCACCTGCATAGACTGGAAGCCGACCCCAACATAGTTGGGAAAAGGCTAGGCAGATTGATTTATATCCAACTAGCTGCGCCCCGCGGTTTCATCTGCATAAGTTTCGATCCCGTGGGAATATCGAGATAAAGAGTAGCCTATATGTTAATCCAGGGTGTCAGATAACTCCATACTAAATTTGATCAAAATTGGTCCAGCCGTTTGAGCGTGAAGGAGTAACAAACATATAAACACACCCCTACACCCCTACACAAACTTTCGCCTTTATAATATTAGTGTGATAGTGAGACGGTGAACGTCACTCGAATGCACCCAGCGCGATTAGCATAGACTCAGTCTACGTGAGAGGATTTATTGATTTTATCTTTGCTTTAGACTTCTTCAGAAAATCCAGCTTCCAATTCTCTCATTCCTAGAATAACACAAACGCATTAGCGTATTTATTTTATTCTATATCAGGCGCCGCCGCCGGCGCTTTCTATCATCCACACATTCAAAACACAGTGTAAGCGTGTCACGTAGATGGAAACCCTCACGCTCGCGTCGCACGAACGTTTACCTAATTCACATACGGGTAGTGATGTCACCATTAGGTCATCAGTCGGACCTCTCTCAAGGCCGTTCACTATTTAAATTTTAACGTTAAGGATTTTCGAATTCGAATTGTAATAACAATTCGAAGATTGAAATCGATAGGTTTGAATTAAGGAGCTGTTAGTTGATGTTCTTTTTGAGAGACAAATTGAATACTTATATATTGAGACACAAGTAAAGGACAGTCTAACAATATGGAAGTTTTCTGAAACCGCAAAGAACTTTACGTGTTTGCATATCCAAATACCTTTTCTGGGTTTAGGCAAAAAGGATGTTTACTTAAATGATCAAATGAATACATATTTGGTCTCTGTTTTAAATAATATTCATCCTAGAACGAGATTAATGACTAATCGCACCAAAAATCATACGCAACATGACCTCAAAATATTACCTTGACAAATAGGCATTGAAAATAATTTTATATTTCCACTTCCGCCAACACCCACGTTGCCAAATATTGCCAAAACAATTGCGTCTATCACAGAGATATCTTCAAATTGCATTTAATAATTACCGAAGTACCATTTATTATCCACCTACGATTTCTTCTAATATGGACAAAGCGTGGGCATTAGGACCAGACTTATAAGGTAGTGGTTTGATTGGGCCTAGACTTTATTATGATGATTTCATTTTATGTAGGTTTATGTAAACTGTTTTATTATTTACTATCAGCGCCCCGCGGTTTCACCCGCGTAAGTGTCGATCCCGTGAGAATATCGGGATAAAAACTATCCTACGTCCTTCCCCGGGATGCAATCTATCTCTCTGCCAAATTTTATCGAAATCCGTTCAATGGTTTAGGCGTGAAAAGGTAACATACAGACAGAGTTACTTTCGAATTTATAATATCAGTATGGATTTTAATTCGTCAGCGTCTATTATCACAATCTGTATTACAAAACGGAATCTAACTTTAGTTTTACCTTAAACCTTTGAGCCTGTATTTGTATTTCGAAGGCGAAAGTTCTTAATACTAAAATGACAATAGCACCGAACCAAGCTGTAATTTTTGTATAAAGAACTGCATTTCTATAACAGTTAGGTTCTTAATTCAATAACTGGCTCGGTGGTTTAAGCCTAATCTAAAGAAAAACCTTGTTTTGTAATAAGGGGTATTTTGTCGAAGTGGTGAATTACTACCAGTGTGAGAGCGGTGCTCCTGATCAGACCATGTGCCACTTGCTGGAGTGCCCTAAGTGACTGTTCAGTTGCACTTTTGAACACCTAAATAATGCCACGGATGCCACAATTAACGTGGCCATCTACTAGGCTCAAAGAAACAACTGTTCATTCTGGGACTTAGAATAACATCAGCCTGCGACTGTCCGCCTCCAGCTCAAATGCATTTCCTCATACATATGGGACAAATGTTGATCACACCTTTTACTCATTGAAAGTAGACGATTATAGGTCATTAAAGGCTCTCCCCACAGGCACGTTATTTGTCGGTCGATAATATCGGATGCGATATTGCGATATCTGTTTTCAGTACATTTGGTATTATGACGGCCACGAAGTTACACACTGCTGCGATAACAAAGACGCAATAGAAGTAAGACGCTTGCTCCTACGATATTCCGATGTAAGTTTTTAGCACATTTTGTATTAAAACGCATACGATCTTACACACGCTTGCGTTAATAACATAGTAACGTGTAGTGCGGGCAGGGGGCCTGTAGTGTGGGTTACATGCACACGTTAGAAATATCGGCCGATAAAAACGCAGCTGTGTGGCTAGGAATCGGGACGCATTATCGGAATAACGCATGCGATATTATCAACCGATATTATTTCGCCTGTGGGGGAGAGCCTTTAAACCAGGCTTCATTGCGAAGTTTCTCAAAGTTAAGTGGTTTAGTACGATCAAATAAATTTCGTGAGAAATGGAAATTTCCGTAGATTACTTCGGCTACCTCATTAACTTAAAGCTATAAAACCCAGACGGTATCGCTTTTGAGGTCTCGAGTTCGATCCTTGGGTCGGGCAAAGTGTAATTGGTGTTTTCAGTTAGAAAGTTTTAAGTTATAGCCCGGGATTGGAGCTGTGCGATACAAGAAGATAAGTTCGCTTACAAGACTCGCCCACTATCAAACAAGTATCTTATGTTGAAGGAAAACTGTGGGAGGAAGGAAGAACACCGCTAGCTATATCCATACTTCCATACTAATATTATAAATGCGAAAGTGTGTCTTTCTGTCTGTTACATCTTCACGATTAAACCGCTGTCTGTGTGTTACTGATTTAGAGGAAATTTGGTACAGAGATAGTTTGAGCCCCGGGAAAGGACATAGGAAAGTTTTATCTAGATGTTCCCACGGTGTCGACACTTACGCGGGTGAAACCGCAGGGCGCTGCTAGTGAATGAATATGTGTTTATTGTAACTCAAACTATCTCTATACCAAATTTCATCTAAATCGGTTCAGCGGTTTAAGTGTGAAAAGGTAACAGACAGACGCACTTTCGCATTTATAATATTAGTATCGATTAATAGCGCAATAAACAGATCTTGACGCTTCCCGTCTTACCAAGGGGTACCGTATTATCCAGTAACTGGGTTGTGGAGGTCAGATAGGCAGTCGCTCCATGTAAAATACTGGTATTTAGCTGCATCCGGTTAGACTGGAAGCCGACCCCAACATAGTTGGAACAAGGCTAAGCAGATAATGATGATGAGATCTTGACGATGGAAATAACCGTAACTTCAAGATATACCATAACTTCTGTATTGGCACAGTTCACCTTGAAAACATTTTTGGTCCTTCCATCCGCGCGTCTTCATACCTAAAAATGTAAGACACAACCCGTAAAATAACTTCAGTCCCGCCAACTAAACCTCCAAAATTACCTTACAGAAGTTACGCAGCCGTTACACGAAGTCTGATAACAAAGTTTGGTACAAAAAGAGCCGCCATTTTCAATAAAACCTGGTATCTGGTACATGGTTCGTTAATTCGCCTGTATAGGTGCTGATAAAAAACTAATGCATACATGTCTACCCGTGACTGTTTAGCAATGAGGTCGAGGACCAGCCTTGCCCAAGTCTTTAGGAACTTAATTGACGGTTAAATTAGATTCAACATTTCGGTAACAAAAAAATAATTTTGTTGAATAATGTTCTTTATCTGTAACACCATAAGAGTCACAACAGATATGCGTAAGGTAGCTTAATCAGCCTATAATGCTCCCACCCGCTGGGACACAGGCCTGCTCTCTTTGAGTGGGCCGTAATCCACCACACGGGCCCAGTGCGGGTTGGCAGCTGTCACTTCTTCGAATTTTTGGTTCTAGGATATGTCAGTTTCCTCACGATGTTTTCCTTCATCGTTTTGAGAAATAAGGTAGCCATTAGTATAAACCAAACTTATAAGTTATTCCCTCTGATTCTGACAGTACATAAATATGAATCTTCAGTAGTTTTATTAAACTTCATAGTTTTTATTTAATGCCATCGTGAACTGTATACTCACCCCATCACCTTGCGTGACGCAATGCTATTCAAGAAAGCTTTTTATCCATTTTTTAGCTTGTTTACAAACTTTATTCGTCTAACTTAGTCCAGGCTATGATGCAGCATTTTTTTTATGTACCGCTGCCAAGGGCGGATCCAGCTTTGGCGCAAGGGGGGGGTCACATAGTCGTGGTCAAGTCATAAGTTTTAATTAAATTTTGATAATAATTGATACAAGTAAAAAGTAGGTATTTTATTAATAAATGTAAGTCCTACTTAAAAATACCTACCTATAATAAAATAACGAAAACAATTTTTCTTTTACATCTTCTCCCGAAACGCTTCACTTCATCTACTTCAAAGTTGAAAAGTTAGTTTTAAACTTTTAAGCTTTTAAAGTTTTCTATACTTTATTACTTACTAAAGTTTAGTAGTACCATAAAATAACAACTGCATGTTTAAGATGTTTTTTTATTTTTATTTGTAGGTCTGATTTCCTAGACAATTTACAAAAGAAAAAGGATCAGGAGAACTCGCAGATCCCAAATTACCAGCAGCAGCAGCTTGTTAGAGGTTAGGTCTAGCTAGACGTTAGTCGAAACAAAGCGCGCGCAAGTGTCCCACGAAATGTGTCATAAGAAAGGTGGCGGCGCGATAAAATTCAAATTTTCGATGCGTTCGTTCCCGAATAATGCGTTTGCCGTCAAAAAAGTATTATATTAAATTGATTAAATATTGAAAATTCTTAAATAAAAATCCCCCTGGGCTGGGTCCTCCTGGACCCAGCCCAGGGGGGGGTCATGACCCCCATGACCCCCCCCCTGGATCCGCCCTTGACCGCTGCCGTCTAAAAGAATTCGTTTGAGAATGAATCATTGTAAAATTGGCCAATTTGTAATAGAACTGACGTGACGATCCAATGCCTAAGTTTTGTAAAAAGTAGGAGGAAAAATGGTTGGGTTTAACAAACTCCATTTTAATATGCTGCAATTTTTTAGACTAAAGGAAAATATCATGCGGATTTCAGACCTTAATAGTATGAAATCGACCACGTACTGTCACTTAGGCGATTGGCCCACTGCACCGCATTACGCAGCGGGACGCAGATAACGTGCCCCCGCGCGTGATTTTTTACATACAAATTCATTAAAAACGAGCTTCCGTGCGGGGAATTTGGCTCCGTTTCACGCACCCCGCTGCGTAATGAGTTGCAGTGTGCCAATCGCCGAGTTATAAAAAAAATGCAAATGTGTGTTTGTAATAACAAAAAGGGATACAACTACAAATTAACGATTTTCAGACTCTTTCCTTTATTTGTGGTGTGACCTTGCTTCTTGCCAAATTTCAAGATTCTAGGTACACGGGAAGTACCTCGTTTTGATTTATTTGCGAGTATCAAAATATGTGGCATAAATAGCCGTATTTATTTATTGCGTTCACGTTCAAAATCTTCATGTATTTAGAGCTTTAGGAGACTATAGACCTACGTATTTGATATTAATTTCAACTTGATACCTCCACGGGTTCCTGACAAAAAGGGTCTTGACAGACTGACAGACATACGGACACGGAACGTAATTTTGAGGTACGGAACCCTAAAAAGGATTGAGCTTGGATGGGCATCATTGCTCATTTGTTTTCTGTATTAGCAGAGCCCTTTATCATTGCAGTAGCAAATTGCAGCGCGACATAAAACCTCTTCTTTTTATACTACCACCATACAAGCCTACAACGACCAGTTTTCAACATTCATTAGTATATATCCTCTTTAGGCTATCAATGCAATCAGAGCAAGTTGACATTACAATAAACTCTGGAGCACGCTTCGAAGAGATAAGTGCTATTTATAAGTATTACGGTGTTTATTAAGCCGCTTACAAGCATGATGGCTGCCTACGTAATCGCTTGTATAGGTGGTTCTGTGATATAGGTACGGTCACCAAAGGAGATAAGTAACCAGGGTTGTCGAATATAGTTGAAGTTCCGTAAGAAATCGATAGATGTTTTAGAATAAAATAAAATAGAATTGGTAGAAAACAAACAGTTTATTTATCAATTTAAATTTCAATGAAAACATTCAACGGTTTCTTAGTAAACGTCAGCTATATCCGACAGCCCTGGTTACTTATCTCTTTTGGTGACTGTACATTAGGTTACTGTATTTATAGTTCATGCTGATTTTCCTTAAGCATTTTGGCGGAGGTAGGTAAAACTGTAGCAATAATTTAGCAACATTTTTGGTGGTGTATTTTTGTGACATCTGCGTAGCGTTGTTTTTGCATCACAGAGCGTCCCAAACATCCCAAGGGTCCATTTTTCTTTATGGAGTACTTTATACAGCCCTAAGCAAGAGTTAAGTTTGTCATAATGCTCCCAATTAGGCATGTTTTTCATTTAACTAAGCTCAGGTACTTTACAGCTTATCCAAAGCATTTAGGCTTCCGCAGACAGGCGTGACGCGACTCTGTTGGAACAATTTCTATGAAAACTTCATGGGAATTGTTTTACCGCAGTCGTGTTGCGCCTGTCTGCGGTAGCCTTAAAACAGTGAGCTCCATACATCGTTCAACACCTCATAGCTTATCGCAAAATAAGCATGAAACATAAAAGAAATACACGTCCAATTTGTAGATGACGTCAGTAGTTACTCATTGGAATAATTATGCAAAAAAGCGGAATTCAGCTGAAACGCTCGCGTGTAAGCATTGTAGCGCTGAGCAATCCTTAGGACTTTTTATTACAATTATATGTTTTAGATGAGTTAATATCTCAGTCACGCACCTCAAATGCAAAAAGGTTGTAAACAAAATATAAAATAAGTAATTAAGTTTTTAAGGAAGACTGAAATGAAGATTTCTTTTTAATATGAATATAATTTAATTCTTCTACATATTTCGGTATTAAATATTTTGTACTGAAACTTCGCCCGATGGGTGATAAAGTTTTAAGCCCAAAATAACTCAAAAAGAAAAAATATTACACAGCAGACTAAAAAAATGCAAAAGATTTGATAGCCTTTACCTTAAATAATGGATACACGTAAACCAGCGTATGTCGAGATAGTTCTGTTAAAACTCAGTGTGATGATGCAATAACGAGTAATTCAATCAATCATAAATCATTTACTAAAACAAGCCATTTTGGGGATTTTTTATAGTTTTCTTACATACCTGTAAACCCACATAGGTTCGTCTAAATAATTTAATTTCAGCTAATGCTAAATTACCAGATTAAATAATCTTAGATTAAAGCACATTAGTTCAAAACAAATACCTATCGCAGATAGGTATAGAACGAAAGAAATCCTAGATAGAATTTAACACTAGTTTGGAGCTCCTCCCCATGAATATGCCAAGAGGTTTAGATTTTTATCAAACCAATGACAAACACCTTCGACCCGACCGGCGACCTGATAAATATCTATCAGATCTTCAAAATGCAGGTATCTAATAAATAAGACTAAACTTCTTAATATGTTATTTACCTGTACAAAACACCTAAATAATGCTCCACAATCTTTGATAAATGTTCTAAATGTTTTCACCTCAAGTTAACGAGATGCGCCCACGCTTTTCTTACGGGGTAAGGCTCTTAGCGGTACCTACATGATGCGTACCAAGACCGTTATAAGCCACTTATTGCCTGTAACACCACCCACGTGCTTTACTGGCCAAATGCAACGGCTATTTGAACTAATTTATTTAGACGCTGATGCTCTTTCAACAGGACCAAAAATCTTTAGTAATTAGCAAAGTCTTCGCTGAAAATTGGTCTTTTGGCCCTAAGAAATTTTAATATCTTAACTTTTAAGAATACGTGGTACGACTGAGCACTCTGAATAATTTATATTGCTATAGTTAATCTATTTAATATAAAAAGAAAACTGATTAGAATCCAGAAGCTACAATTAGGACCAGTAGGCCCGTAGGACCAAATCAAACAGCTCAGTTTTATGTCTTAACGTTGTACATTTTTGCTAATTCCGCTTTTCGGTAGCCTCGTGATTATCAGTCGTGTGGTAAGCCCATGTGTTGACCATAAAGTAAACTATGAAAATATATTTAACGTTATCAAAGTGTATTCGCGTAAGGAATTCATAATTAATACATCTAGGTGACGTAATATTATGCTCAGCGTGGTCGCAGTGTCAAGGTCTAAGCCGTTTAATTATCATTTTGCTTTTAATGCACGTCGTTTTGCTACAAATAATTCACACGTTAAAATTGTAAACGTGAGGAATGCTTTAAAACTTCTGTACTGGAACAGAAAAATTTGGAAATTTCTGAAATATGACGGTTTCTAACAGCGTGGTTTTTATAAATAATGCCCATAGGTATTGATCAACTAGAAAAAATCGTAAAACTTAGCCATTCTTGGACATTAGGACCAAAATCCGTGCATTCGAGCAGTACAGAATAAGAGAAAGGACCAAACCAAGTCATCACTATAAGCTGTAGGCTATAAAATTTAAACAACTCCGTATCCAACTTTTTACGCAAAATCAATATTTGCCTCACTCACAAATCGTGCTTCAGCTACTATGTTGATCCTTAAACATTTATTACGTGAAGTATTACGAAACAAAGCCTTAACTCTTTCAAAGCCTATTGATTCTTCGGGCTTGGCATTCATATTTTAACCAGGGTTGGGTTAGACGAAGGTCGACACAATAAAATCCAAGGTCGTATTAGTTAGGGCGATAACGTTTGAGAACAAACTGCTTGGCTGCTTTAACGATAAGAAAGTTAGGAGAATTGGCGGTGGACATGTACTTGATGGCCTTGGTAATTTTGGGAATATTAGAACTGAATGAAAATTAGAACACACAAAAAATACTAAGGTCGTTTTTGGCCCTCTCGAGTAAAGGATCTGTTTCTTGGAACTATATTCTAGTAAACCAAAAGAAGAAGAGGATGAGAAGAGAAGAGGATGGGAGGCACATAAGCCTGGGGATTTGCAGGAGCAAAGAGAGACCTATACCTTTGTGCAGTGTGTGATTTCTCACTTTGGGTCTTCAAGTTACTTTTTGTTTTTTTCTACAATACTTGAATGTTTTCTTTCGGTGTAAAGGGGTAACGTGTTTCCATTTACTGGGTTGTGGAGGTCAGATATGCAGTTGCTCCATGTTAAATACTGGTATTGAGCTGCATCCGGTTAGACTGGAAGCCGACCCCAACATAGTTGGGAAAAGGCTAGGTAAATGATGACTTGAATGTTTGGTTTAAGTGCAAGAAAATGGATCAGTTAGTATGCAAATAGGACTAACTTAAACAATATGATAGGATTAGAACTGTCTACAAATTCCCTGATCGGATGAAGCCTTAGCAAAAATACTGAGCGATCGTACAGATCTGCCGTCAGTCGGAACGTTGCAACGAATACCTATTCGTGATAGCAATAATTTGATACGATGACTCTACGTCCGTTTTTTAGTAGCGCGCGAACGACGACCGGCGATCGACGCACGCCGCGCTCGACTAAAGCGAACGAATTTTGGAATACGAATCTTCAGTTTCGAATCTTAATTTCGGAGTGCAAATTATTGTGTACCTGTATTTGAACAGTGAAAAGTTTGTGTTGAAAAGTTTTTGTTCGAATGTGACAAACATATTTTAGTGTTCTTCTTTTAAAAAAACTGTTTTCCGATTTTATCTGTATTTTACAATGCCGGTTTAGGCTTATCTGTATTTTGTTTACAGATTATTAAGAATTTACAACTGCGATTACATGTCGAGATATTTGCATTAAGAATAGAAGTTAAGCAGTTAACTGGCGACCTTAACCGACATTTTATGAATAATGTAAACGAGAAAAAATATAATTGAACCAGTTCGAAAGCATTGCATTATTGCTAGGCGGGTTGACGAATAGGTAGGTTCTGTAAAACAAAATGAAGGAAAATAAAATATTAATTCATATTGTAGCACTTCAATTGCTCGTATAAGTCATACAGTATTTTTGTTTTGTTTACATGTTTTGTTTCAAGGTTGTCTGAAACGACTAGTTTTTGCTGTGTTTGGATATAATTTTGAAAAGAAGCATGAAGCGAATAGGTTGTTTGACCGTGTTTAGTCGCCAAAGAGGTTTTAATAGCTATGGATCGTGCGATATGAGGCGGAAAACTGGCTGACCGATTTTTTTTAATCATACATACCGAGAAACAGCTGTTCTATGCAACCGATAAGTCCAATGAATTCGATATTATCGAATCAAAGAATCTTAATTATTTTTTGGACAGTACTTGTACTTAAGTTAATTAAATTTGCGACAATGTACGTAATGGATCAAATATACAGCATAGTTACATTTAAAATAACCTAACCAAATCAAAATATGAATGAAATGTAGGTAATAGGTAATACGGGCTCGTGTCCGCGACTCCACGTCGATGCGCGTATTTTGCGTACGGGAATGAAATGTAACATATTTACTCAATAGTGACATACAAGATACCTAGGTTTATCTTTCATATCAGAAGGAGTATTAGAATTAAGATAATGCACTTGTATGTAATCAGCTTAAACCGATATGGAGTAATTTCTCAAAATTACGTCAACTTCGATTAGATATCTATAGCCCAATAATAAAGCCAATAAATAACTAGAACTCACTGAACAACTTACCAAAATCTAGGAATAATCAAACTTGGTCCTTAAGACCGCAAGGATTGAAGGACCATTTTTGTTGGTAGTCTAAAATTCGGCTTATCCTGAAAAGAAAAGGCATAATAATTTTTTTATAATATATTTAAAAATATAATTTATATGTATTTAATGAAATAAAGCAGATAATAATAAATTAGTATACAATCAATAAACTAAATGTAGTAAGAACAGACATCGTTTAAATAATTTATAACCGTTCAACTTAATAGATAGCAATTTGAATTTTTCAGAAAATTGTTCTGGACATGCTATGTCTTTTAGTACCTTCACTTTTTTCTAATAAACTGCTTCAGTTGGCTTTATATATATTATATTATATATATTCAATATTTATAGTTTCGTGTGAACTTGAATTTTAGGCTCCATGAGATAATCGTATCAAAGTAATTTTTTTAAAAGTTAGTCTACAGCGTCCCACTGCTGAGCAAAGGCCTCCCCCAAATACTTCCAGACATCCTTTTCTAAAGCCACCTCAATCCTACCCTTGCGATACTTCTAGGTTGTCTCGCCACCCCTTCCTCAGCCGGCCTCGGCGGCGCCGTTCATCAAAGACGTAACGAACAAACTTATGCTCAGGCAAAACAGCCTTTGTTAAAGGTTCTCGCCTCTTCTCTCTCGTAGGTTATTTCGAGAATAGGACTATGTTTTCTAATGCGTAAACGCACTATTTCTTGACTCAACTTTATTCACCTATTCATTTTCAATGTCAAGGGAAGTCTTACTCATAATAAGCCTATACCTTGACATTTATTTCTATATGTGTAAGAGTCTAAACAAGGGTCTCTGTTAGGTGTGAATGTGTGATTAATCGTTTCTGTTGATGTCATTACTTTTCAAGATTAAAAGCACTTCCACTTTGTAGCACTTTTTAAAATTAGCACACTTTGTATTTTGGGAAATCCCCTCTAAATGAAAACGAGCTGTGCACTATATTCTGAAAATATCTTCATTCATTAACATAGGGCCCCTATGTTTCTTTTCTGCCAGTCTCCATGGCTTTACGCGTCCTTCGTCCAGGACTTTCCAGACAATTTTGGACATCCCGGGATTCGTAAACCTTACCTTACGTTTTTAGTTCTATCACTGTGTTCACAAAACGTTACAGTTGACCTGTTATTACATTATTATCTCACTTAGCCTTAATCTCCATTTAAATTCAAAAACAAATTGCAATCGGTTCACCTTGTGCCTTTATTTATTAAAATAGTCATTGCATCATTACGTCATTGCCTGTCCTTATTTATAACGTTATATGTATGCCATTGTTGTTTTCCGTTTTTCCTTCTGCCGAACGTGCTATGTCAATTACCAAGTTGTTTCCTCAGTTCTCATATTCAGGTGTTCATACTAAAGTTCCATTGGAATTATACTTTCTGATTGCTTCTACCATCAATGTTTCTTTATGTGGGAAATCGATTCTATTTATTTCAAAGAGTGTTGACTTTTTAGTGACATCATCATCATCATCATCTGCCTAGCCTTTTCCCAACTATGTTAGGGTCGGCTTCCAGTCTAAGCGGATGCAGCTGGATACCACTATTTATTTTTAGTGACATCATCAGTGGTCGATTTAATGTCCTATGAATTGATCCGGATTCAAAGAAAACAAATGACAGCCTCAAAGATGACTTGTATAAAATTCTTGGACTGAAGATTTCTTGTATAAGATTTTCCTTGAATTTGTTCGTACAACTTTAAAGCATCTATTAAACTAGTTTATATTGAAACATGTTTAAGGCAAAAAGTCTATAAAGATACTTAGATAGTCAATGTTTATTTGTATGCCAAACGAAGCAGCCTCAGCGACCAAGAGGTGGGTCATTGAATTAATGAAGGTGACACAATAAGTACTGTAGGGGACCGAACACTATACGGTAAATAAATCTCAATACCTCGTGCAATAAAGGATAATAATTCTGAATATAAAGTGAGTAATTCTGCAAAAATAATTCATGTTCTAGCTAAGAACAATAAGTCACCTTTAAATAAGATACAAGTGAGGTCAGCTTAGAATATATGATTAATTACTATAATAAAATTAACGATGTCGCAAACGCAATGAATATACTCGTATTCCTTAGCAAAGATTTTCAAGTTCAACCATCCGGTCGACTCATTACATAATTCTGTTACTACTATCACAGCTAATATAGTCCGTACAGAATGTCCCTTTCCGTAAATATCACGGAAGCCATGACCCCATTTTAAAGTTTCCCCAAAAATAATCCCAATGCAATCTTTTGTTGCAATGACAATGCCTCTAGCTACTCGTCCACCCATCGTGTGAACCAATCAAGGTGCCATTTGGCAACCAGCTCCAAACGGATTTGATTCAGAACACGTGCCAAAACCACTATTTTTACACATACGACATTTGTTACTCCAAAACTCAATTAAATGATATTTGCTCCTCGATAAAATGATAATTACTTTCTTATCTGTAAATCCAGCGGGTTGGTGAAATAGTATTCGAGCGACTATCGTCGTTTCTGCTTGTGACATATGGATTATTTTTGCTTCTTATTCGTGAGTTTCTATATTTGTTTATTTATTATGTGGTCTTGATGTTCGGATGTTGTTCAAGTTCGTGTCTTGTTGTATTTTGTTGACACTTCTTGGTTTTCTTAATGGGTTTTACGCGTGCTTTGAGTTCTGATTTAGTTTGAAGCGTTATCGGTGGTTTGTGATTGTGTATGTTTGTTTTTATGATTGCATTTATCGTCTGTAGGTTAGTAACATCTAATCATATGAATAATTCCAATGTTTTTGTTTTGTAATTTATTTACATCAACATTATCTTAGGTATTTATTGTGACTATTAGATAAATGTCAATACATGCATAATAATCGAGATATGAGTTAATCACCAACTCCCTGACCACGCATTATCTGATTTAAAATCCAAAAAAAAACTCCAAATAGTTCACCATATTTCTGTAAATCGCACGGTCAGCAAGATAATTATCTCTAATTTACCTTCCATCATAATATTTCAATAGAACTGCATATGAAACTTATAAGCGTTAACGTACCGTTTCAAAACCAAGGTCGATTTGGGCATTTCTAATGTTACTGAAATTGTTTTTCTGACGCCTGCAAGGCTGTCGCGTGTGTAGTACCTATAGTGATTCGATTTTAACGATCACCTATGTTGCAATTGTTAGACTATTTTCATAAGTAATCGCGTGTTCATAAGGCTCGCCCCCTGTTACATGGGACTAAAAAATAAACGGCGGAATGTGGGGTGTACTAATATGTACACCTCTGCCCAAGCCTTCGGGGAAACGAGGCGTGATGTTAATGTATCGAGTAACATACTGTTCAAATGAATTGATTCACCTGTAGATATTATGAAGTAAAACGGAAAATATTTAAGATCGTCTGAAAACCTTTACATTCGAGTAGGCGAACCGTTATTATATCTAGTAGTCAACGTTTCCAAATATCGTTTTGTTTTACTTCTGGAGTCCTACGTAAAAAATATGTAAATATTTCACTACAGTTTATCGTTCGGCTCTATAAAAGTGTACTACAATTTTTCCACTCCCACACGAAATTCTGACACATCAACTGTTATTGCATAAAGTAACGAAATAGCAGAAGATTTATATTTATTGTTTGTAAAACCATTGAATTTATAGCTACTGTTTAAACTCGTATAGGTCAATGAACTTATAAAGTAGACTATAATAACGACTGAAATTATATTACGTTTTGTACACGCAACGTCTAAACAAGAACTGGAATGAGTTACACTGATCCAGTGAGTTGAAACTGTTCGAGTATTTAGTTTACTTTCTTTTAATTAGTGTTGCTTTGATTTAGGAGCTCGCGTTTCGAGTCTATCGTTCATAATACTGGAGTTTTATGATACGATCTGTAGGCACGTCAAGTCTACATGAGTAGAGGCGTTATTAAATCAAATTCATAGTATTTTATTTTACATAAACCTACATGGGCAAGTTAAATTAATCATTAACCTAGGTATTAGCTACAAACTCTATGCTTAGTCTTTACTGTAGAGAAAATGCGAAAATATTTAACAACCAACCCTTGATTATCATAAAAGAGAACAGTGGAAAATGATTGATTTTCAAGGAAGCATTCTCAAGGAGCATGACGATTTATTAACTGGAGTTAAAGATCAAACTATCTATAAATATTTTTTTATTACTTATTTCTCAAAAATATTTCGAATATTTTTGTTCGTGCTTATACATAGATTTTGCGAATAGGTGAAAAGTAATTCCGCAAGGTACTGTTTTAGGGCCTATGTTAAAAACGAATTTGTTTTCGCCCACGTCTTACAAAATCGGATAAACATGTCTTGATTCAACATAAAATTTAATTTATCTTCCAAATTATACAGATCCATTTTGTTTTCACATTTTTCAAACATCTCCAAATAAGGTATAATAATAGCACAACGAAACAATTAAACATGCTTAGTCCTACCTTTACAATGTTTACGTGTGAGAATCTCATAAACAGCGCTTTCTCGTTTACGCTCTGTTTACGTAGAAAATGTTTATTTTTATACTCATTTTATACATCAATTGATTTCTGGATCAATAGCGATTAACTTGGGAAAGTAAGCATCGTTTTGGATACTTGAACACGAAATCTCATTAATATTAATGAAGGTGGAGTAGGAAGGGCTTAATAGGGAGCTGTCAGTAGGCAAGACAAATAATAATTGTAATTGTTGGTTGAACAGTTAGTAACTAAGTTGTTATTGTGGCTCGAGGGCTTGATTATCGATAACCAATTAGTCGATAATCATAAAATTTAACAATAATTATGACTAGCATTACAAGTTACATAATCCAAGAGAGAACGACTCCGATGACAAACAGCCTAGAGAGAAAATTAGAGATTTATGTAAGCTAGAGGACAGCAGTATCATACTTAGGAAGGCTTATTTCTAGGAAAGGATGGGTACAAACGAAAGATGAAAACAAGGATAATTTTGCACTCTTTTCTAACACTCATGAAATGAAAAGAATTATATTAAGTACGGCTTTACATTTCTAAAAATATCGATGCGCTACATATCACTCATGGAGCGCAGATCCTCCATTTCCATTGGTTAAGTCTACACAAACGTACGAACAGTACAACGCTCTTCATTAATTCAAACAGAGCGGAAAATTTATTAACTGAAATGTATCCCGATCCCGATTTATAGAAATGTAAAATCGCGATTTTCCCAGTATTTTTCTACCAAAGCGGCGTTTGCATGATGCTTGATCCAGTTATCAGAGACTATAATCGGGAAATAGTCCTTAGGGTATGTTAAAACTAGGGCTTAATTCCATATTTCCCTTGAGAGGCTTAGTTATTATCAGCCTAAACACTGCTAGGACACAGGCCCTCTCTTCGAGAAGGCTGTAATCTACCACATGGGCCCAGTTCGGATTGGTAGATGTTACATGTCTTCAAATTTATGGTTCCCGGACATGTCGGTTTCCTCACGATGTTTTCGTTCACCGTTTTGAGAGCAGTGGTGATGAAATTATTTACACAAAATAAAGCGCCTGTCTGGGTTTTGAACCCACGACCTACAACTCGTAAGCCGAAGCCGATACCACTGGGTCACCACTGCTCCCCCAGTTTTTGCTGCCCTTGCAGGTTTAGTCAGTGCAGTTATAATGTTCGTATCATAACAGCCAACCCCAAATAAATAAACATGGTCTGGGATTTCTAGGACCGAAACTCCCTGGGTCATCGTCTATTATAACCACGAACACGCGTTTTTATTTTGAATTTTGACCATCTGGTCAATAAGTCCCTTAACATATTTACACTGGATGTAGGTTAACTCAGTGCTATTCACTGCTTCCCTTAATCTCGAATGCCCACGTTTTGTCTACCGTGTTTTGTTAAGCACTACAACAGAACTGTAGGTCCCAAAATAGATATAGCCGTTAAGATGGATGCTTCCGCTCCTAGCTCGTCGTTCTCCTGTTGTGTTCCATTGAACTTTATTACTGCTTTCGTTATGCAATTCTTTTGTTATTTTTTTTTATTCGCCAGTTCGAACTTCGGATATGTCATGTGCCGTATTTGATTTTATTGAACCTTTTTCGTCAAATGAGGTGTCCGTGTCAATCGCTTGTCACAATATTGGATTACTTTCGTCGTGTATTTTGACTACAGGATCGAATAGTTTTGATACTTTTTTTTCTGTCATATTTTAAGAACACTTTCGGTTTTTAGAAGTATTTTGGCAGCGTTTTACCCTCTGATTACCTCATGCCATATAACAGGCGCTTGAGTGATACGTATTGTAATGTGCTATTACTTAACATGAGTTTATTTTCGTGGACTACGATACACCTTACTCATACAACTAAATATAGCACTTACTAAAGTGGTTAGAGCTCGTACCAATAAATATTTACGTTGTACTAATCTCTGAGTTTATGGAAACTGTATAATGTTTATATGCTAAATAAGTTGAGAGATTTTTATTTGTAATCGATAAATTAATGATTTGTTGGTACTTGGTAGTCATCGATTTTTTACTACGTTTTAGTAAGTTTTGATTGATGATCTCTTGGATGGCTGCCAAAGCTGGAATATTCCTTTTTATAGATATATTTTTCTAGTCGTCTTTAATCTATGAATTTAGATAATATTGACGAATCACGTCATGCTTAGAAACATGTCTTGAAAGATATTGTATTAAAAAGACCTATAAGGTCAATCAGTACAGCTAGTAAAAGCTCATCCATTGAATCGATTTTGCACATTCATAGTGCAATCGCCTCTAACCGGAACTTCCGTAACTTGAAACGTTATGGCCCTGATACGATTCTGACTGCAATGAATTTCAGAAAGGGAGTAACTTTAGAGGTTTCCGCTACTAAACGAACCTATTTCATAATTGTAAATGAATTATAGGAAATTGCTACATCACATTTAAGTTCTTACTAGAACTAAGCAGGAAGTGATTTTGATGTCTTTCCAACAATTTGTATTACTAGTTGTCCACCTCCACAAATAGCACTAGACAACGATTATGTCAGTCTGGAAAAATAATCAACTTTAAAAGTAAACGCGGTCACGTGGTTGTTGGCGTTAATTATATTTTTTTTTCTAAAATTTTTAAATTATCATCATTTCAGCCAAAAGACGTCCAATGCTGGACATAGGCCTCCCCAAGCACCGCCACTTCGACCGATTCTGTGCTTCCGGCATCCATGCTTTATAATTACGCGAATTAAAAAAACATAGGGACATGGCAGTGGTCCATATATGTCATAATAAATATTTGGAATAGTATAATTAACCAGGGAGAAAACAAAGGAATACGTTAGTATGGATTAAACGCTAACAACCACGTGTCTGCGGTTCCTCTTGAGACTGTTAGTTTTCTAGTTTTATGAACACACGATTATTTACAAGACAATAACCTTTTCCATTGTATAGATGACAGACAGTGACATGACATACAATTAGACTGATCTTGACATTTAGAATTTCAAACAGCTGTTGCTCATATACACACACAAACAATGTATTACGACTGCC
Source organism: Oligia fasciuncula (assembly GCA_963082905.1). NCBI lineage: Eukaryota > Metazoa > Arthropoda > Insecta > Lepidoptera > Noctuidae > Oligia > Oligia fasciuncula. The sequence continues at coordinate 13,357,257 of OY720408.1, forward strand.
ATAATCATCGTCATAGCTTAGAACTAGAGTTCAATCTCCCAACTGACTATCAACAAATATTACGTTGTACTGGTAATATTTCAGTCAGTGTGGGTGAGAAAACTATAGTACAGCCTTGTTCTAAGGCCTATTGTCCACGATGCTACTCAAAAGTAACGTCTTCACAACCACCGTCCGTACCGTATCGAACATCAATGTCATCATAGTAGGAGTCCTCTAAACGATGTTCACAAGTACAAAATCCGAAAATTTTGTCAGTTTAAATGAAATAGACGACCGCAATTGAAATCAGGTTATTGAACTGTGTCATTTTCGATACGATGGCCTGTCGGATGGTTGTGAATTGCTATGCTGATCACCGATGAGTAACCAGAATGTCACAGCACTAAAATTTCAATGGCGGTCTTACACGCGTAATTAACTACAGTTTGTGATTGTTTGCAACGTATTTTCTGGCTACTCATTGCTGACTTGAGTTTGTAACACGTTACTTTTAAATAGTGTCGTGGATGATGGGCCTCAGGCCTTACTATCTGCTCAGATCCGCCTACACCTAAAACCTCTTTGGCGTATCTACCGAAACGGGTCTCTATAGTGTTGTCCTGATCATTTTCCTTACCGCGAATTGTATCGCCTACGTTAAACAGGCCTTAGTGTTCATGTTCTGCTATAAAATCGATAGGTACTTTGTCTTTCACTTCTTTGCTCTGCCCGACAAGGTCCGTATGATCTCCTTTTCTCTTGTCCCGATAATAATTATTTATAGTGTAATCTAATAAATTTTTAACCTTTGGTATCCAATATACCATTAATCGAGATTACTTCAATAATGTTTGGCCTAACACAGATATTCATTTCTGCATTGAACGTATAGCTAAATTATTCAAAGGTCTTCTGTACCACAGATACAGTCTATTCATTTTCACACTGTTCAATGCAATGAATAGATAAATTATTCAAAAGTCTTTTTTCAGCCATGTATAAGATTTTCCGAGTCAGTCTGACGTAACAATATTTAAATGACTCTCGTAATCTCAAAGTATCTTGTCTATTCCTAGAAAATACATCGGATCTCGATCATTAACACGATATAAATCTAATCAGAAAGTGTCGGTATGCGTCACGCGCTGTTAAACAATACCTCAATAATGATTACTATTAGAATACTTATTGACTTAGCTAGTTTGTTATTTAAATACTCTTTTGTTGCTATTACAACATGTAAAGTGGAGGTGCATCACATAAAGGTGTGTCCTGCAAGTGAAAGACGACATCTCTTCACCCCGTGTAGGGGAATGTGACCTATAAAATCGACTAAACATATTTTTATAACAACTGTATTCACTTATATTCAAAATACATAATACAGCCATTAAGGGCGGTACTTTTGGGCAGTATGTTTAGCGAAAACGTCACTATTGGGAGTAAATATGATATAATTGATAAAAATATGCGTAAACGTTACTAAATAACACCACATTGTTTCTAAAATACGTGTCATAGTGTCAAGATTAACCGGGCGTCGCACCGCCACCGGCGCGGCGGGATGCGCGCGCAGTGGCCTCAAATTTTCCTCCGTAGTATTGAATCGGCTAGTCACTTTTCCTAACCTCAAAATCGGACCCCAAACAGCTGTTTCGTAATTCGTGATGAAACAAACACGTAATTAATGAAAATTACCGCACGGACAATCGCACGGGGCGTCCAGACGCTTCTGATGCCATTACGAAATTGTTTAAATTTAGAATCCGGCAATATTTTTTTTCGATTTACGGTTTTCTTGGCTTTCATTCAGTTTCCAGCCAGCCGGGTTCGCGGATAGCTGTCTTTTGCCTTACGATTATTATAAAACTCTTTTATTGTTAATATAAAACTATTGTTTACAAAATTTTCTTAATTTCTTTAGCTATATTGTAGGTTAATTTCGTTAGTCATGATAATAGTTTATGTGAATGTTATAACATAAAGTGCAGTGTACATTGTGAGACATGTATATGTTAAGTGAACCTGATAAATAAGATACTATAGTGTTGTTATAAATTGTGTTAAAATGGAGGAGGACTATGAGTATGACTTCGCCTACGAGTGCCGGGTTGGTATTTTACATATTGGTCATTTACATATTACATATTATTACACATTACATATTGGTCCTTTTGTCCAAATATTTGTGCATAGTTCCAATGTTTGACCCAATGCATAAAAAGCACGTGACTGCGCATTTTTGATTAGACAAACAAGTGAATTTATAATTATAAAACGTCTTGATACATTCAAATACACTGTAACCCAAATTTATACAGTCTGTGCTCTTGTTTCGCTCAAAATGTTGGATTTATTACTCTTTACCAGAAAACAAGTCGCCGATACGTTTGCGGAGCGATTAAACCACTTGCCAGTCGATAAAAGTGTCAAACAGGTGAAAATTTGGGTCGACAGATTTTTGTATTATTACTCCAACATTTTTGGTCTTTTCGATCAATTTTAACATTTACGGCTTCATGTCGACCAGTCCAAAATACAATTCCAGTCCAGAAATCGTGTCCTTATATGAAAAACGCGAAGTTTTGCAATACTTAGTTTCGTGCGGTCAATTACCCCGGCCGTAGCATCGATGTTTCGAAGCCAGTTTTTGCGACAAAATACCTTATTGTCGGTTCTATCAAAGCCTAACTGTATAATGGAGGCATTTAAATGCATCACTTCCTTTAATCATCAACATTTCAATGCCTTATTTTCGAATCAAAGATAATATGATAATTTTTGTAAACATCAATGCCTCTTTTACGTACAGTCCACAGCAAAAGTAGATGATCAAAATCAGAAATTCAATTGGAGTCAAAACTGATCACGAATATATATGGCAGCTGTACTAGTAGTAAATGTTTCGTATAATTTACAATCACATACTTTTGAATCACTTCGACGCCACACAGTTCTGACGCGAACTCCGTTCATTAGTATTGAATTTCTGATTTTGATCATCTACTTTTGCTGTTGACTGTACCTACTTATCAATACTAATAATAAAACTGAAGAGTTTGATTCTTTGAACGCGCTAATCTCTGAAACTACACACGAAGCCTGTAGGCTATTTAAGAGCGTAGACGGGCTGCATTTTTTCCATACAAACGTATTCCCCTATTCTCTTCCTGGATAATGCCTCTAGAGTAATAATTTTTATTTATAAAAATCTAGGTCTATTGAAGGCATGCCCCTGTCATTTTTTTTTTTCAAAAAAATTATTACACAAATAAATAAGATTTTCCGAAAACCTAAAAAAATGCCCCGTTTTTACCTACGTAATCAGACGACTACCAAAGAAAATTGAAAGGTTTTTAAGATAAAAAAAAATATTATAGGGGCATAGATCTATTCTTCCTTTAAATTTTGATACCAAAAATATTTTAATCGGCTTAGGTTTCGAGGAGAAAACAGGGGAATACGAAACGTCGATCGGTCATGGTTTTTTCTAGGTAAAATCGTTCTGAGCTGCAGTTGTCCCTATCGCACTCTACGGGGGGAGACGAGAGTGAGAGAGACGGCAATAGTTTCTTGAAATACCTATTTCTCAATTCTCGCACAGACCGTCTACGCTCTTAACATCACGTTAGAACTCTTAAACACGATCTACACGGTTTGAAACCAGTCTACAAATCAAGGTGACCTTGAAATTGTTTTTGTTGCGAGATGCCTGCTACACGGTTTAAAACCAACATTTTCTTCTGCCACTGGTTTGCAACGCAGGCCTACACGGTTTGAAACCACCGTTTTAAACCGTGTAGATCGAGCTTTAGGAGCCGAGCAAAAAGAAAAAAGTAAGACTGAACGCTAAACGAAATCGAAGTAATAGTGTGGGCAGGCCAAATGAGGGACCAAGAAATTATACGCGGACGAAGTCGAGAAGCTAGTCGATAATAACGTGGGAATTTTAATAAAGGAGCATGGTGGCTGATTACAGCTATCTGTTGTTATGAGGGAGTCGTACCACGTCCGCTACGCATTACGTCCGATTATCTGTATGGTCTGTATCTAAAAAAAAAACTGGCCAAGTGCGAATCGGACTCGCACACGAAGGGTTCCGTGCCACAAGGCAAAAACGCCGAAAAAAACACGTTTGTTGTATGGGAGCCCCCCTTAAATATTTATTTTATTTTGTTTTTAGTATTTGTTGTTATAGCGGCAACAGAAATACATCATCTGTGAAAACTTTAACTGTCTAGCTATCACGGTTCATGAGATACAGCCTGGTGACAGACGGACAGTGGAGCCTTAGTAATAGGGTTCCGTTTTTACCCTTTGGGTACGGAACCCATAAAACAGGGGGCTCCAATTTGAAAGGATTTGACAGAGAGTAGGACAAGCAGGTTGAAGTAAAGAGCTAAGAAGTCTGATCTCATCAGCCTGTTATTGTCATACTGCAGTCCAAAGACCTCTTTTTATACAAAGAAGGCACGGGCATTGATCACCACGTGGTGAAGCGGGTGAATATTAGCGGGTGGTTTAATTTTTAAATTGGGCGAAGGCGGAGAGAATCAATTCTAGAACTTGCGGAGATTAATGGATATCGCGAATCCTATAACAAATGGGTATGAGCAGAGGACACGCAGCCGAGAAATCTCACCAACATGAAGAAATCAAGATAAGCACTAACCTTTGACTCTGGCTGGCGGCGGATGACTTCTGGGGCGCCCCGAAGATGCTCTGTTCTAGAAGCTTCTTTTGGATCACGGCTCAGCAAAACCAATAGACCGGTCTATGTTCTGGCTGCGAGCTGGTTACTTGCGGATTACGAAAATTAGTTATGGCTTCTTTATTCGGCGCGAGCTCCAGCCTGAACTGACTAAGGTGGTCGAGTTGGCGAGCGTTTGTTAGATGCGGTGCGGCAGTTCTTAATTGACTGCTTGGTATTTATAATTGGCGAAATGACCAAATGACAGTTTTTTCTCTGCGCGGACGGGCCTTATATAGGTACCCCTCCCGCGCCAATCATGAGACGAAAGTCGTGTGTCTTTTTCCTTCCACACGTTGGTGATAGGTAAACGGCGTAAACATCCTCCCCCCTTTGAAACTCCGTAGGGGTTTCGAAAGAAAAACATAAAGGAACTCTAAGGGCGATGACAAGTGAGAGGAGGTCCAACTAGCTGGAAGTAGAATCATGGTTATGTTAAACTGAAGGTAATTAGCGGGAATGATATAATAATAATAATAATAAGTACTTAAATACTACAGGTGCGACCGTGACTAGGTCAATGACCGATGGAATTATTGCGAGGGCAGCGGGCATAGTTTTACGACGGGACGTTTAAAAACTCCCAGCGCGGTACGTACTAGAGCCACCCTTACAACCCCGTCTTTACCAGGGTGTACTTGTTCAATAACGCCAGTGGGCCAACGAAGCGGTGGTGAGTCATCCTGGTGTACTAGGACAAGTGTGCCAGCTTGTATGGGTGTGTCAGGCGAATCCCATTTTTGACGTAATTGAAGGGTGTGTCGGTAGTCCACATGCCATCGTTCCCAGTAGCTTTGCACTAAGCTATCTAACAATTTCTTCCTGTTATGGAGGCTTACGGATGCGTCAGCCTCGCAGGCAGGTAAGGACTGTAGTGGTGTTGTATTTAAGAAGTGTGCGGGCGTCAGAATCGAGTGTGGCTCGTCAGCTAGTAAGCACAGTGGACGTGAGTTTAGAACACACTCAATCTGAGTTAAAACGGTCAGCAGCTCCTCATAGCATAGCAGCTGTTGACCGATGCAACGGTATAGATGTGTTTTTATACATTTTATGTTACTTATTTTATTTTCAACACATTCCTCTTGCAATTTGTGAAGGATTGCCGTTTCAGCGGCTTCTAGATCTGTCGCTTGAATTACTTCGGCGGTAGGTAACTTGCGAATGAAGCGCAAAACGTATACCATTATTCGTGATAGTTTCTTCCACGAAGAAACCCGCATGGCTAGTTCGACAAGTGCCGACGCTTCCATATTGGAAACGACGGTCAGTGTGACCGGACCCTTTGTCTCAGGCATAGGACCTTCAACTCGGGACGGCTCAAATGGCACAGTTGGCCATTCGGTTATGGTGCGACAGACCCAGGGCGGACCCTTCCACCACAAGGGGTGATCAATTATCTGCGATGGCAATAAGCCTCTGGACCGACAATCGCTAGGATTATCTGTCCCATTTATGTGGAAAAAGCGTTCAGGAGATAAGTTTTCCTGGATCTCAGTCACTCGATTGGCAACAAAGGTTTGCCATCGGTGAGGAGATGAATGAATCCATGATAAAGCAATCGTGGAATCGCTAAAGGCAAATATATCCTGTATTGGGTAGCGGGTATGGAAAATACTACGTACCTGCTGGACAAGTTTAGCTAGAAGTAATGCGGCGCATAGTTCTAGCCTTGCCAACGATACTGTCTTTAACGGAGCCACTTTAGACTTAGCGCATACTAGCTGAACGGATATATTCCCGTTAGGGTTCACCACATGTAAGTAGATGACGCAACCGTAAGCCCTCATACTAGCATCGCCAAACGCGATTAGGCTCACCACGCAACCGGCCGCGACGCCCAGATGGCGCGGCACTTGTAAAGTGGGCAACAACGATAGTTCGTTTTTAAACTTAGAGAAGCATTTAACAATATTTTCAGGAGGTTTATCATCCCATCCTATTTTAGCGAGCCAGAGCTCTTGGATAAGCAGCTTGGCATAAAGAATGACAGGCGCGACAAGTCCGAGCACATCAAAGAGGCGAGCAATAGTGGACAGTATAGTACGTTTAGTTATACCTGCCGTTTCCGAAGATGCGACGAACGAGAACACATCAGATACAGGTATCCATTTTAAACCTAAGACCTTCAGGTTTTCGTCATCATCTGTGAACTCGATCTCCGCACGGTAGGACTCAGGCAAATGTTTCAGTAAAGTTTGCGAGTTACTCGCCCATTTGACAAGCTCAAATCCGCCCCGACGGAATAGCTCCAGCAACTCGTCGGCTAACCGAGTTCCATCCTCTACCGAAGGTACGGACGTAGTCAAATCGTCCATGTACAGCTCTCTTGTGGCCACCTCCGCAGCGAGAGGGAGGCTTTCGGCATGGTCTGCGGCTAACTGGTGAATAGTACGCATTGCTAGGAATGGACTGGACCGGAGGCCAAAGGCCACCGAGTTAAACTGGAATATGCGAACCTGCTCGGAGTCGCTAAAGCGGTATAATATTTTCTGATACTTGCGATCATTTTCTGACAGCAAAATCCTAAGATACATTTGACGTATATCAGCGGTTATTGCCACTTTAAAATATCTAAAGTTAAGCAGAAGCGAAAAAAGGTCAGCCTGTAAATTAGGCCCGGTATGCAGTATGTCATTGAGTGACTTACCGGAGTCAGTTTTGGCACTGGCGTCCAATACTACTCGGGTTTTCGTCGTTGACTTATCAGGCCGAACGACAGCGTGATGGGGTATGAAGTACCCTTCGGTTATAGCGGAGGAGGAATAAGGTATTTCCAATAAATAGCCTTTCTCTAAATAATCATTAATGACGTCATTATAGGCGTGACGTAAAGCGGGGAGCGAATTAAATTTGCGCTCTAAAGCAGTTAACCGGCGTTGAGCGTGTATGAATGAGTTACCTAATGAGGTAGGTTCGACCTTGAAAGGCAAAGACACGACATACCTACCCCCGGGATGTCTTAATACCGTGGATTTATAAAATTCTTCACAGACTTGATGTTCTGTGTTTGTTATCTTTGTAGGCAGCACCTCCTCTATTTCCCAAAATTTCAATAGCGTAGCATTTAATCCACTCACAAGAGGGCCGAAGGACCAGGCGACATTGTTGGAGGTAACCGCAGGTAATTCTCCCATTACAATGTAACCAAGCGTGGTTTCTATAGCGTGAGGTGCCGAGCCCGCGGGAACGCTAACATCAGCTGATTCCATTAATGGAGGGGGTATTATTTTACCACCTAGCAAAATGAACGCGAACATTTGCGTTCCTAATATGGCGTCGATATTGCCTGGTAAATTCCAGCAATCATCCGCGAATGGTAAGTTTTTGAAATAATCCATAGCCGACGCCTGTATTACCCTACTAGGCAATGGGTCGGCGATGTGGTCGATTACCAGCATGGTTAAACTATACTGCGCGTCACTGACTCGAGATTGTATAGTGACGGTTACATAACCTCGTATAGGTGCCGAAATGGCGCCAACTGATTTTAGCGACGAATTAACTAGCGGTTTAACTTTCAATTTCAATCGGCTGCAACACTCAAGCGTGATAATATTGTTTTGAGACCCGCTGTCAACCAGACATCTCATTATAAAACGATGCCCGTCTATTGGCACATAAACTTGTGCAGTTGGCAATATTATAGTACTGTCCAGTTGTGTGCAAGATAGAATGTTATTATTTTCCGCGTAAAAGGCGGTCGAGTTTACCACATGTGGGCTATTTACCGGCGCATCTGGCAATGAGGCGGCCGATTGCGTCATCAAACATAACGGTTGCGAATCAACAGGTGGCTTAGTGCTAATTACCGCCGCTTCACTGTTATCGAAATGTAGTAATGAGTGATGTGTTTTATTACACCGATTGCAGGTATGTTTTGACGCACATCGTAACGTTGTATGTTTGTCACTAAAACAATTAACGCACAACCTTTTATCCTTGACATACCTAAAGCGATCTCTAACGGCAAGTTTCTTGAACTCTGAACATTCGTACAAATGAGTATGCCTGGCATCTTTACAGAATATGCAGGTAGACGAAAAACTCGTTTTGTTGTCCGTTATCGCGAAACTATGCGTAGTTCGCGGCGTATTCCGATTACGTGACTTATCGTAGCTTCTCGTTTTATTCTCTGTCGCACTAATTTGATGTACCGCGGCTGTTCTTTCGATTATTTTGATGTGGTTCCGTATGTAATTTATTAATTCTTCACTTGACGGTAATTCACTAGCGCGGGCTGTAAACTCAAAGGTCTGTACTAGTTGAGCATCCAGCTTTTTTAGCATCAAATGCGTAAAAATAAAATCAGGCAAGTCCGGAATATTTAAACCTGTTAACGCCGACCACGACGAATTCATTCGTTCGATAAAATCGTTTAATTGATCTGACGCGGCGGTGGACGCTTTTATGTCGAGTATATTGTTTAAATACATGGACCCTAATAATCGTTTGTCTTGATACTTCGACACTAATGAGTTCCATATTGACGCATAATTTTTCTCATTTGGTATAATTCCAGCGAATATATTCAGTGCATTTCCACTAAGTTTACCTACCAAATATTGTACTCTTTGACTGTCTGTTAACATCTTATTGTCATGTACGTTAGCTTTAAAACACTCGTAGAACAGCGGCCAGTTTTCTGGATTACCCGAAAAACTTAATAATTCTAAAGCGGGCAGTCTTGGCGAGTACGTTTCTTTGGGAGGTACCTCGGGATTTTTTATGCGTTGAGTTTCAATCAAGTTGTTTCTTATGTACTTGACCTGGGAATAAAGTGACTCAAATGCACTCCAGTCACTGAAGCTGATTTTATACTCTGGATCCACCTTTAAAACAACTTCATTGTGCTCATCGCATAGCGTATTAAAACTACGGTATAATTCTTCTACATTCGTAGTTGCAGCAAGAAATTCCTGTACGCTTCTTGTGCTTGTAGTGACTGGAACCACTTTTTTTCCCGACTCGTATAACTCATTTATTTTTGCGAATACGGCTTGCTTCTTAGCCGCCAGTATTTTTATTTTTGCTTCGTAACTCATTGTTACTTAGGGTTTACCTACACTCCGTTATCGAACAAGTTTTCACTAACGGTTTTTATTTAAAATATGCCTGTCACCTTGCGCAAGGTCAACAGTCGCGGACAGTCACAATCGCAACCTATGTAGGTAATTTGTTTTTTATTGATTACGGGAATTTATTTTCCTTTGATTACTGTATATTACACATATAATATTTTTATGATTATGTTGGACTTATAAGGTACTGGTTTTTATATAAATCCGGCTCGAAGGACCAAAAATGGTGAAGCGGGTGAATATTAGCGGGTGGTTTAATTTTTAAATTGGGCGAAGGCGGAGAGAATCAATTCTAGAACTTGCGGAGATTAATGGATATCGCGAATCCTATAACAAATGGGTATGAGCAGAGGACACGCAGCCGAGAAATCTCACCAACATGAAGAAATCAAGATAAGCACTAACCTTTGACTCTGGCTGGCGGCGGATGACTTCTGGGGCGCCCCGAAGATGCTCTGTTCTAGAAGCTTCTTTTGGATCACGGCTCAGCAAAACCAATAGACCGGTCTATGTTCTGGCTGCGAGCTGGTTACTTGCGGATTACGAAAATTAGTTATGGCTTCTTTATTCGGCGCGAGCTCCAGCCTGAACTGACTAAGGTGGTCGAGTTGGCGAGCGTTTGTTAGATGCGGTGCGGCAGTTCTTAATTGACTGCTTGGTATTTATAATTGGCGAAATGACCAAATGACAGTTTTTTCTCTGCGCGGACGGGCCTTATATAGGTACCCCTCCCGCGCCAATCATGAGACGAAAGTCGTGTGTCTTTTTCCTTCCACACGTTGGTGATAGGTAAACGGCGTAAACACCACGTTTGGTCAAGGCGGATTACCAATTATAATCGCTAATTCTCGAAGGCTTTCAGTTAATCACTACTTCTTAAACCTTTTAACGCCTTCCACAGAGTACTACATAAATTGGTCCTCAGGTCCGCTTAACCTTTTGACCGCAACACGTCAAAAATCAAAAACGTGCCCCAAAAAGTTTGTCATGTAGTCGAACCGTGGCGTGCTGGGCACATTTTGGTTTGTCATCTATCTATACACGAGTGTGGCGGTCAAAAGGAGGACCATTTTAAGTTAAAGCTTATTTCGTCCAATAACTTAAGATCGGTAGCGATCGATAAATTCATGATTGGTGGAAAAAGATCAAGAAAATCAAATTACAAGCAATTAAACATCTCCATTACCACTTTTATGACTGGCAAGATATAGATCGAGAAAAAAATACCTAAACAGATATCATCGGTTGTCATTTTAAACGTTTAATTGGTTTATATTTTATCGAATATTATTTAGTGATTGATATATTAGACGGACAAATTATCTCATAAATATTCATGTTATTTTTTTGCTTGGTGACCTTAGCTGTTGTGAATTATTATGACAATGAAAGCGCATAAATAAAACGTCAAAACAGAGACTATTGAATCGATTTAATCAACCTGTCATACTGACATTCTTTTTATATTGTGCAAAGTAATTGGTAATATTTTATACACCGCTGCAGATATTAAAATAAATTTTATGATTACCTATAACATTTGTTTTTTATCTTACGATTTTTCAATTTATGGATATTGTCTCAAAATCATCGATCGCAAATTAAAGTCAAATGACGTTTGACAGCTAAGATGACGTTTTGGTTTTTTAATTTCAGCGTCTCGTTGAGGCGATGGCGCCTCGGTCGGCGCGGTCCTTCCGCCAAGAGTTCAATATGCAAGATTTGACCACAGAACATACCTACACGACGTCGCACTATACCACAGAAAAGTAAGTAATTAGTTTATAAACAGTTTATGTGATGCAGTTGACAACTAACGGTAGATACGAAGTTGTGATTGTTTTTTTGCAAGTAGATATATACTCGTAAATTGGCAGACACCTGTCATTCATGCTAATTAAATTGTCAGCAGTATTGAACTACCTAGTTATACCGTACTAAATAATACTTTGTAATAATACCTATTTCCTGTTAGGACCGTTTTTCATCTGTTTCTACAGCTAAATTAGGTACTAGTTAGAAGTCATCACATGACGGCGTTTTGTAATTAGCAATAATAAAAACTAATCAAGCTTTCCTCCTAAAACCAGATACGTCAGAACGTCACAATCAACAGAGCTAGACGGTCAACCAGTTGTTAAATCAATGGCCAATGGCAAACTAAACTCACCAAATTATACAACGAAAACAATCATCACAGAAGATGACAGACCTGATGTACGAAAACTTAAAAGAGTCCACAGAATGTATGAAGGACCAAACATTATTGAATCTAAAGGTATATTGCATCCCGAGACAAGAGAAATACTCACTGTTGGTCAAGCAATTAGTATGAGGATACTTGACGTCAGAACGGGGAGATTATTGTCTGCACCCGACACACGACAGACGATGAGCATTGAACAAGCAGCACAAGAGGGTCTTATTGACCCAAAACTCGCTGCAAGATTAACAGGACCGTGCGGCATGACCGAAGACGGAAATGAAGTCACATTATTAGAAGCTATACAAAGAGAATTATACGATGCCGAACAAGGACTCTCAGACCCCGCAGAGAAGAGAATCAAGGTAACTGTCGAAGGCGAAAATTCGACACAAGGAATGAGTATCTCGGATGCACTAAATCGCGGACAAGTTGATCTACAAAGAGGTCTATACAGACTTCCTAATGGAACCTACATAAGCATAGCCGAAGCCTATCAAAGAGGCTACCTCATTTATAACGAGATTATCAAAATAAAATCAAGCGCGTTGTGTCTGTCTGACGCGATTAGTCAAGATTTAGTTGATAACAGCGGTTGGATTTTGGATAGAAACTCGGGCGATAGATACCAGATTGATGTTGCTATTAAAAACGAACTAATCAATCCCAACATCAGGGAAGTAGTTGATCCTAAAAACGACACAAAAATAACGCTTGCTGAAGCGATAGGGAAGCATATTATTAATACTAAACATTCGAAATACGTACATGCTATAACTAAAGAGAAACTTACTTTCAAAGAAGCAGCAATCAAACGGTATATTTGTAAACCCATGACACTTAAAGACGTCTGCGACAACAATCTTATGACTAACGATGGTAAGATTCTATCCCCAGCTAACCGAGCTCCTTTGAACATCCTAGAAGCTATTTCCGCCGGTGTTCTTGATAGCGACAACGTTAAATGCATCACCAACACAACGACAGGTGGTCTGCTAACACTTTCGGAGGCGTTAGGTACGAAAATAATTTTACATGACAATAAATTCCGCGATAATCTAACAGGAGAAATATGTACCATTCCTGAGGCGGTAGATCGTGGACTAATTACTTCTGTTTCTCAAAGATCTATTTTCGATATAGACGGTTTCAAAGATCCAAAAACAGGAGAATTTGTCTCTTTCAACGCTGCTCTCAGTAAAGGTAATCTTAAATATGTAAATGGAGAGACTTTCCTGAAGTCAGAAAGTGGAGACTGGGTGTTCCTAGAAGACTGCACTAAAGTGTCTTTAGTTAGGGCTGAGGTATTAGAAATGTTTAATCGTAAGATAGGAGTGTACGATAACAGTAAGGAATTGTCTGTTTTAGATTCGGTATTCAAAAATATTCTTGATCCCAAGACAGGACATTTGTTAGATTCAACAACCAAAAAGCCTATTCCATTTAACAAAGCTGTAGAAATTAATATGATTACACCCGAGGGTGCCGCTTTACTAAATTCGCTTTTGAATATTACGCTAACATTACAGACTGTAACTAAAACAGTGAAACGGTACGTAACAGTAACAAATACGAGTGCTACACAAAGATCTGAAACAATAATCACATTCGCGGAGGCAATAAGGCGTGGCCTCATCGATGAAAATACTCAAACATTCACTGACCCGACCACTGGAACAGTGTTTCCAATACAACAAGCCTTAGACGAAGGCTTATTAGGCGTAGAAAAAAATGAACCACGCGTCGTCCATATATCTGACCGAGTAAGTAAGAAGGACTTAGTACCTGGTCAAGTTGTTGAACTTAAAATCACGAAAAAATCATACATCAAAGATGTTCCCAGTCCTGAAGGTAAAGTCCAAAGGGATAGTAGTAGGCCTGAAACTCTGAAAAGCCCTGATTTCACCATGCATGAAACAATACAACCTCGTGAGGGCCTAGTCCAAGAAATTAGAACAGTAACTTCAAAATCTGTTGTTACTGAACCATCCGTTACTTCAATGACCATCAAAAAGAATACGATTGAGTTTCCACGCGGCGGATGGACATTGAAAGAAGCTATACAACAAAATCTTTTCGACCCAACAACCGGTATGTTTGTAATCCCTGGCACAGACAGAGTTTTAGATCTAGAGGAGGCTATAAAACTTAATATTATCAATGGTGACTCGGCAAACGTGAAAGATCCCAAATCTAAAAAAGAAGTACCTTTAGATCGTGCTATAGAATCACGAATTATCGACAGTACGGGTCATTATAAACACACCACCGAAATAATTACTATGAAAGAAGCAATTGAACGCAGATTCATTGTTTTTATCACATTAACTTCAACAACACATTCACAGAAAGTTATTACCATCACGTCTATAGCTGGTATGCCCGACAAGATGGAAATATCTGAAATGTACGATGCTCCTTCTCACGATATTATTTCGGAAGATCAGTCAGCGTTAGAACCAGTACAGGTAACACCTGGAGTAATCTTTGATCCAGCCACAGCTTTAGTTATTTCCACCTCGACAGGTGTTTCTGAAAACGTTTTAGAAGCAGTAGAACGCGGAATGTTACCTGCGAATAGCGTCCAAGTGATTGAACCTCAAACAGGTAGGGCTATATCGTTGAAACAGGCTGTACAGCACGGTATAGTTGACACGAGAACGGGAGAATACACGGATAAGACAGGAAAGAAAATAAGTCTTGTAGATGCGGCTAAAATAGGTCTAGTTGCGGTAGTAGGAGCGCCTTTAGTAGCAGCATCTAAAATTATTCAAGTTGTTAAAAGCACTATGGTTATAGACCCACAAACCGGTGAAAATATACCTATGGAAGTAGCTTATGAGAGGGGATTAGTAGATCCAGTAACTTACAAAAAATACGAAGAATCTCTTAGGGATAGGACTCCAGAAATGGAGGTTACTCAGGAAATTAAGACATCAAGTACTAGTAGTGTAACCTATTCCCAAGTAACAACAACAAAAACATTACCTACAGAAACTACTGTCACCGTTGTAGTTGACCCAAATACTGGGGAAAGACTGCCCATAGAAGTAGCATATGAAAGAGGTCTCATTGACCCAATATCGTACAAAAAGTATGAAATGTCGACCAAGGAGAAATCTCCTGAATATGCTCAAAGAATCATAAGTTCACCAAGCTCTAGCGGCGTTACGTTTACTCAAGTTTCTAGTGTAACTACACCTGACAAAATGGTTACTATGGTAGTCGATCCAAAAACAGGTGAACAACTGCCTATTGAAGTCGCATATGAAAGAGGCATAGTAGATCCTATTACTTACAAAATATATCAGGATGCTCTAGCTATTAAACAACAAGAAATCTTGATGCAACCAGGAGCCGGTAAAACAGTCCCAGGGACAAGCACAGTTACAGTTTCTCAGGTGACTAAACCTGTATCAGTAGGCGCGGCAGTTTCTGAGGGCTTCATAACCGTAGAAGCAATACAAAACAGCCTTTCAGCTGACAACAGAAGAGTTATTGAAACCACTATAACCACTGATAAAACAAAAACACGGCCGACTGATGTAATACAAATTACCAAGACCTCACCAAGTAGTAAGCCTAGATATAAAGTCAATATTGGTAGGGAGCACACCCCCGAAGGACAAGTTCTAGAAGCAAAACCTGTAGTATTACAAAAACTTAGGAAACATGTCGTCACTCCTCTCGAGGCTGTCGAACAAGGCTTGATAAACAAAGAAACAGCTACCATTTTGGAAGCCGTTAAAGTTTACAAAGATGAGAATGGTTTACCAATTAACCTTGAAATAGCAATTGAGAAAGGTTTAGTTGATGAAAACAAGGGCCACATTGTTGACCCCGTACGCGGAGATGTACTTACCATCAAAGAAGCTATAAAGAGAGGAATTCTAGATGTTGAAGGTCAAGATGAAGTATTAATCCCGTTAGCTAAGAGTCTTTCTATTCCAGAAGTTTTGGAACAAGGACTCTTGGACCCAGTCACTGGAAAAATAGTTCACCCTGAAACCGGAAGCCTCTTGACATTAAGAGAAGCAATCATTTGCGATATTGTTGATCCTTTATCGAGCATTAACATCGCGCCTGGTAAGAAGATCACATTGGCTGAAGCTGTTGAAAGAAATATTATCGATAATGACAAAAATGTAGTCAAAACTACTGACGGTCCTCTTGATTTCGTATCAGCGGTAAACACTCAGGTGTTCCCTGATTCTGAAATCAAGCCGGTCATTGATATTCCACCAGCAGCCATGACACTTAACATTGCTATTCAAAAGAATCTTATAAACCCACATACTGGAGAAATGAAACATCCCCTAACAGGTGAAATGACACCAGTGGGTCATGCTATACAAAAAGATTTGATTATGGGTATTCCTTACCCTCAAACATCAGAAACAATAACACTCGTAGAAGCTTTAGATAAAGGAGCTGTTAACTTGAAGTATGCAACGTTTACCGATCCCAAGACTAAGGAAGTCATTCCTTTAGATAAGGCTTTGGAGCAAGGTCTGTTGGCTATCAAACCAATGACAGATATGCAAGCAACCGGAGTTGTTACTACAATCACTGAAACGTTCACATCTCAGCATACTGTTACAACTAAGATGATCGAACTTCTTGCTGACTACGTACTTGTGAGTTCAAGCCAAGTGCAAAATACAAAGACAGGTGAAATAATATCTATTGACGAAGCTCGCCTCCAAGGTATTGTCAGGGATGAACAGACAAGCAAAGAACAGTTTATCACCAACGACACGAACATTAGTTTTGAAGATGCACTGAACCTTGGATATATTAATATTGAGACAGGCATGTTCACGCATCCTAAAACTGGCGAAACTGTTACTATTTCTGAAGCTGTTACCAGCGGGCTATTGAATACAGAAGTTCCATCAGATTCGGCTAAATCAAGTCCTCAAAAACAAGTATTGGAAATTTTAGATCTAAATGAGGCATTCGAACTTCTGTTTGATGAAAAGACCCAAAAGTTCAGAGATCCTAAATCTCCTAATAAAGTTCTTACATTCAAGGAAGCTCTTGACAAGAAGATTATTAATCCTGACTCTGTTATTTACAATGTTGAGGCTGGGAAACCAGTTAATCTTAGGGAAGCATTAAATACAGGATTACTTGATAAAAAGACTGGAAAATTGAAAGAACCTAAGACGGGCAAGTCTATTGATATTAAGAACGCTGCCAAGATGGGCTTGATTGCTGTGGTTGCTGCTCCAGTGCTAGCCGGCATGGCTGTTGTGCAAGGAGCTAAGGCTGTAACAAGCAAGATTATGCAGCCAAAACAGGAAAAAGCCGTAGAATCACCCAGTCGTATAGCCACATCGGAAAAAACAAGAAGGTATGAACCGGATGAACTAGACAAAAATAAGAAACCGTTAGGCAAAGATAAGAAACCAGAACCAAAAGACACTGGTGTTCCTCAACCAGGCAAACAAGACGATAAACCACAAAAGTCATCTCCACAATCACCATGGGACAAGGAACCAACACCTACAGCTGCTGACAAAGCAGTCACCATTGAAAAGAAAGCTGTAGTCCACGGTAAGGAGCCCTTAAGCAAACTTCCGGAGAAATACGAATTACAAGAAGAACTAGTTTCGAGACATGACGCAACTGAAGCCGCTGCAACTGAAATTACTATCGAAAAGAAAACGTTTGTATTTGGTAAAGATTCAACACCTGAAAAAGTTCCTTCTAAGTCACAAAAAGAAACCCAAAAGCCTAAACCCGTTGATGAACTCAAACCTGATACAAAGACCAGTAAAACCGTTGTCAGTGAAAAGACTACTGTCGTGACAGAGTTGCCGAAGAAACCGATCGAATCAGCTCTTAAAGATCTGGACAATCAAACTAAATCTGCAAAAGAAAAACCTAGTCCAATTAGGGATATGGAACACGTCGTTTTTGAAGAGAAACCAGTTTTACAAGAGTACACAGAAACCATTGCTGGTGGTGAGCAAATTATAACCGTGACCAAGACTAGTGTAACCAAATCTGTGTTTGATACGGCGGAGGAGCTTTCACCAAAAGAACCGCAAGCTCGTTTGCCTAAAGATCAATCTAAACCACAGTTAAAAGAAAAGGAGAAGACACCAACGGGTGAAAGCAAAACAGTTGTTCAAGAAAAGACAACTGTAGTCACTTCTTCAGGTCCTGAGGTCCATAAAGTTAAGCCCGGCAATAAACCAGAAGAGTTAAAACCATCACAGAAACCAGAAGAAGGAAGTCCAAAAGCTGATTACGACCATTTCACGAAATTCGGCGATGGGCCAACCATTGAAGAAATACATGAAACTACTCCAGATGGGCGAGAGGTTACTACAACAGTTAAAACAACTGTTTCCAGATCCGAACCTACTACTACATCAGAATACTTTTCTGAACAAAGCAGCACATTTACAACTTCATCATCGTCTACATTTACTACACTAGAAGTAACTCAGAATCAATCAACTTCATACCAAGTAGTTACAGAAGAAACCAGTGGACCTGTAGATTTCACTGAGACTGTAACACAAGAATATCAGGTCACTGAAGCTCCAGATGAAACTGATGACATTCAGACACCGAGAGAATACCAAGTGTCTCCAGACAGCGAAAAGGGTGTAAAACCAGTCAAAGTTAGCGAACTCCCCAAGGGGTTGTCGCCAACTGACCCAGAAAAAGCTATCAAAGAACCGAAATCTAAACCTGAAAAGATAAAGGATCAGCAAATTCCGAAAGATACATCACTAGAATTTGGTGAAAGAAAAGAACATGAACTTGAGAAGCCTTTAGAGGTAGCTCCTGGGGTTATATACGATCCCAACACTTCAGTTGTTATTTCTACTAAGGAAGGCGTTGCTGACAATCTATTGGAAGCTGTCAACAGAGGTATTATACCCGCGAAAACTGTTAAGGTAATTGAACCTAAGACAGGCAAAGAAATAACTTTGAATGAAGCTATCAACAAGGGAGTTATTGATGGTAAAACTGGAGAGGTTAAAGATAAATCAGGTAAGAAGATGAGTTTCGCAGATGCTGCAAAGTTAGGCTTGATAGCCGTAATTGGTGCGCCAATCTTAGCAGCAGCTAAAGTAGTTCAAGTAGTAAAGAGCGCTGTCATTGTCGACCCTAAGACAGGCGAGAAGCTTCCATTAGAACAAGCACGCGAGAGAGGTCTTGTCGACGCTGATACTTATAAGAAGTATGAGGAAATGATCAAGACACAGACTCCTGAAGGAATAACAACTGAAGTATTTGACGTAACTACAGGTGTGACCTACTCTGAACAAGTAGTTGAACATTACACTACTACACAAACAACCACACGTCCAGGTGAAGTTGTGATTACTCAAACAACAGAGTTCACCAAACCTGTTGTTTCTGAAATTACTACTACCACTGTTGAACAGAAATTAATAGAATTAGGCAAAACACCAACAACAACAGTACATGACGGCAAATCTATTTCTGCTATGCTAATCGATGCTGAAAGACAGCCTTTGAGAGTGATTGACGAGATTACTGAACAAAATGTAACTAAAGAAAAGACCGAACCTGTTAAACCTCTTTATGAAAACATTCAATTAATTGACGCGATTGCTCAAGGTAAAATTGAACCTAAGGTTTGTAGGATAATTGTAAATGGCGTTGAGTCTCCGCTGACCGTACAAGACTCGCTAGAACAGGAACAAATAAGTAGGTTCGCCCCAGTTGATGTACTCTCTAAGAACTGCGTTGTAGTCCGAGAAGTTAAACCTAATTATACCGTTGCTATTTCTCAAAGGATTACTCCAGAAGAACTATCTGAAATGGGTGTTTATGATATCGAAAAACAGATATTCCTTAATCCAGAAACCGGCGCTAAAATCTCCTTTGAAGAACTCGTTTACGGTCTACAGATCTTCGACCCAGAATCCATATTAGTAAAAGATTTAGGTTCTATATCGGATGATTACATTTCCTTTGATGAAGCTATTGCTAGGCCGATAATTGACAAAACAACAGGCCACATGGTTAACCATAAGACCGGTAAACGCGTACCTTTCTTAGAATGTGTACAATTAGGATGGGTAGTCGAAAAACCCGAGGACGTTTCGATTCCAGAACAAGTAACAATCGAATCAGCGTTAGAGCAAGGCCTATATAACCCGAAAACGGGAGAAATTAAAGACATTAATACCGGAGCGTTAGTGCCAATAGGACAAGCCATCGAAAAGGGACTGGTTGATCAGGAATCACTACTAATCAAGGTTCCCCGCACAAACGAAGTCATTACACTATCAGACGCTATTGAACGTAATATTATTGAAATTCACGAGGGTGTCATAACCATTGTGGAAACGCACGAAATTATTGAAACATCGGTAGCTATACAACGTGGAGTTATCACTGTCATTCGTAGACCAATTTCCATCGCGGCGGTCATTGACAATGATATGTATGAACCCAAATCGGGAAAAATAAAGGACAAAGTAACGGAACAATTAGTTACTGTAGGAGATGCGGTTGATAGGAATATTGTACATCCAACCATCTCTGAAATTAAGGACACTGCTACAGAGAAGTTCATCCCTCTTTCTGAAGCCCTCGAAACAAAACTTATTAATCCAGAAACTGGTAAAATTAGGGACAAAAAGACTGGTAAAGACATTCCATTAGACGATGCATTAAAGAAGGGATTGGTCGCAACCAAGGACGTTACATTCTCCCTATTTGATATTATAGAATTAGGATATTACTCTCCCGAGTCCGGAAAAGTAATGAACCCTAAAACGGGGCAATTAATTACATTGAAAGAAGCTATCAAGGATAAACTGGTAGATCCGTCTGATGTCAAGATCAAAGATGACAAATCTGAAGCAGTCGTGCCTTTCGATAAGGCAGTTAAATCTGCTCTAATAGACTTAGAAAAGGGTGTTATTACTTCCCCACTATGTAATCTTAAAGACGCGTGTGACAAAGGATATCTGCTTAGTGATAAGAAACCTTGGACTTTACAAGAGGGTCTGGTCCAAGGATTCTACGACCCAGAAACAGGTCTTTTGACCATAAATGACGTTACAATGACCCTTCAGGACGCGATCGAAATCGGTAACATCAACCCTGAAGCTCTGACTGTTAGGAACTCTGTTACTGGTGAAATCATTTCATTAGCAGATGCCATTAAAGTCGGTATTATTGATTCTAAAGAAGGTAAAGTTAGAGATCCTATATTCGGCGACAAGATCTCTCTTACGGACGCTTCGGAGCGCGGCTTGATTGTACCAGCTAAACGTAAACTAAGCTTACCGGAAGCCGTATTCAAAGGCTTTTACGATCCTAAAACTGGCAAGTTCTCTAATCCAGTGAACAAGGAAAAGATTCCTACTGACAGGGCTATTAAGAAACGTTTAATTGATCCACAGTCTACGTTAGTACACGCCGCTGGTAAAGTAATCCCGTTCGAATTTGCGGTAGAAAGGGGAATCGTTGATAGTAGGACAGGCACAATTAGGTTAGGCGACGAGAACATTGACTTCCGCGAAGCTTTCGAGAGAGGAATCCTTGTTGAAGTTCGTAAACCAATGTCTCTTATTGAAGCACTTGAAAAAGGCGTTTACAATGAAATCACAGGACTTTTCATGGACCCACAGAGTGGTAAGAAATACACTCTGGTGGAAGCAATTAGGATGAGCTTGGTCGATGCTCACTCCGTTCATATCTTAGACAACAGACTAGGCAAATGGGACAAGATAACTTTACCAGAATCGTTAGAAACTGGAGTCATTGATGACCAAACCGGCAAGATTAGAAACATCAACAGCGACAATGAAGAGATCAGTCTCCGTAAAGCATTCGAAATAGGTTTGTTAGTAGACAGCAAGGCGCCTATCAGCCTTCAACGTGCGTTACACCAAGGTCTGTACGATGACAGCACAGGTAAAATCATCGACCCAGCGACAAACCGCAAAATAACCTTACATGAAGCCATCAGAAGGTCCATCATTAGTCCAAAATATCTTTGCTATTTCGACAAGAAATCCGAGAAACCTTTGTCTTTGGGTGATTGTTGTCGCAGCGAAATCATTGACAGGAGGAGCGGCAAATTCCATGAGCCAGGTTCTGATGTCCAGATCTCTCTGTCTGAAGCAATGAGCTTAGGTCTTATTGTCGATATTGAAAGTGCAGGATTCACTCTCTATGAAGCCTTAGCCATGAATATGTATAGCATAAACGAGCTAGCATTTATACATCCAGTTTCCGATAGGCCAATCTCTCTAA
The DNA here is from genome assembly GCA_963082905.1 of Oligia fasciuncula. Taxonomy (NCBI): domain Eukaryota; kingdom Metazoa; phylum Arthropoda; class Insecta; order Lepidoptera; family Noctuidae; genus Oligia; species Oligia fasciuncula. The sequence continues at coordinate 13,379,533 of OY720408.1, forward strand.
AAACGGCTATTGCTGAGGAACTGATTCACCCAGAAACATCATTAGTAAAACATATTCCAAGCAGTAAATACATCAAATTAAGCGAAGCAATAGAAAATGGTGTTGTCGATGATGAAAACAGCATTTACATTTTACCAAACGGAAATCAAATTAACCTGCTAGATGCTAAACACCGCGGTCTTGTAGTAACAGCTAAGAAAAATTTGAGTCTCGAAGAGATCATTAGAAATGGTCTTTTCAGAGCTGATAACGGTAAAATAGTTGATCCTAGTACCAACGAATTCATTGATATCAACAAAGCTATAGAAATAAACCTTCTAAATCCCGATCTTACTGTTGTCAAGGACAACTTCACTAACAAATTCAAACCTTTACCTACTGCTATTCAACAAGGTGATGTAGACGTCACCAAGGGTAGGGTCATTGACACAAAGGCCAAGAAATCTTACAGTTTAGATATCGCTTTCGACAAAGGACTTCTTGTTACTGTTATCCAGCCTATCACCTCCCATACTGTGACTAGGAGATACGTACCAGACTCTTCAGCCTCTAAGGAACCAATCCTTAGGGAGTTCACATTAGACGAAGCCATAAAATACGAATTTATCGATCCCGACACGGCTGTTATCAAAGATCCTCATAAGAATAAATACATTCCATTAAAATTAGGCATCACTGAGGGCATTATCGATAAAAACGCGAAAGGTTCGTTCGACACTCAGAATAGGGCAAAAACACTTTGCTTCGTCTTTGAAAATGGTTTAATCGTGTACGTCCGCGAACCTCTAACGTTTGAGCAAGCGATTGAAGACGGTCACTTGAACGTAGCTACCGCTCGGTTTACCGATCCAAATTCCAACGAAGTACTGTCTATAAGAGACGCTGCCGCATTAGGCTACATAGACCCAGACACAGCGCTCATAAAAGATAATCTCAAGAAGAGGCTAGTCAAGCTCCCTGAGGCATTCCGTAAAGGCCTTATGGATGCCGAAAAGGGCAATATACTAGACACTGAGACCTCTAAACTTAACACCTTAACGGTTGCTATTGAAAGCGGGCTCCTCATGACTCCTAAGAAGAGCTTCAGCTTGATAGAAACCTTGAACTTCGGTATTTACAACCCAACAACTGGAGCGCTTAACGATCCATTCATTACCACAAGTGTGATGGATAGAAAGAGGTTGAACTTAGGTGAAGCGATCGCACAAGGAATCGTAGACCCGTCGAGTACTGTCGTCAAAGACCCAGAGTCAGGAAAGATATATCCATTGGTACAAGCGATAGAACAGAAACTCGTTGATCCCGTCGGAGGCAGGCTCACCATAGATCCAGTCAAATCGATCAGTCTGGACTTAGTCAAAGCTCTGAAGAAGGGCTACTTGCTGCCAGCAGAAACAAGGGTAAGTTATTTCAATGTCGCTTTTGTCTTTGTGCTTCTATCGAGCAAAGGTTTTGCTTTACATCTTCCTGTTTCCATTCTTAGAAGGTGATCTCTATCTAAAGCGTTTGGCTTAAACATTGGCATGGCACGACCCATCGGACCTTAGTGTCGACTTTCGGGGTTGTTGAGCAAATCTGGTGATGTCACAGTTTTGTACATTGTGGCCTACACTAATCGATATAACATACAACTTAATAGACATTTTAAATAAATAGATATTTCTTTCCAAAGTAGTGACAGCACTTATACATACTATATTATTCACTTACATTTTTGATTTCAGTAAGGTTAGTTTTCCACTTCTTTAGACGAGAAATTGAGCTTAAAACGTAGTGTAAAACTTCAGTGCCTTGTGTTGTCCTTAAATGCTTATTTTAGGTTAGAGCGCTCGTCAATCGCTAGTTTTTCGCTGAAGAACTGGCGATTGTGAAGTGTGCTTACCACATTGAACTAAGGCTCGATGTATGTTGTTTTTTATTTCCAGCCGTTGCCTGCGATGCTAAAGAACCCTTTTGAGCTAAATCGTGAATGCTTGCCTGTGAGGGATCATATTAACGACGATATAAAGAACCATCACCGTTTCGCCAAATACCTAACCTCCCATTCACATTGTGCTAAGAGCTTAAGGTCACCATGGTGGGTCCGAGGGCCTGCCGACCTTTCAGCTTTATTATGTTCGCATCCATTAAAAACCAGTGTACTATGACTACTGGTCCCGTTCCGTTTTAGATTTTCCTAGAGTTCGAACTCGAACGACATACTCATTCCTTGGAACCCGTGCTCACATATTTTGGAATGCATGAACAAAGCTATGCTCTTGTGACGTTGATATAAGGCGGATAATCGCAAACATTCACAATATCGAAATGGTAAAACATTTTCAACACACAAACACGGAAGGTAGTATTTATTCATTATCGTCTTTATTTAAAAGATTTAAAGCTGGTAACATTTTTAGTGTACGTTGCCTGTTGTATGCGACTGAGTAGGCTAATGTCGTTGTTTGTCATATATTTAGTATGACTTAAACTCTAGCGATACTTACATTCTTTTTATGTGAATGTGATGCTTTCAAACTGTTTATTCGTATGAAATGTATGACAACTGACAGTAATTTGTCTGGTATGTCATATACTTTGTTAACGTAACGTAACCTAAACGTGTTAACAGCCAATGTGACTTCATTTAACTTATTTTTGAAACGATTTATTTTTAAATTTTTAACTCTCTAACGGTCTGTGTTTTCGTAGTACACTTTTATAAAAGTGTTTTTCTGTAAATAATTTGTTTGAAACCTTTATAAAGTTGTACTAACAGTGAATCCACTGACTATTTAAGGGTTAAAAAAAATGAATTCACATTTTTTTTTTATAATTTAAATGTAAAATACGTTCGACGTTAATACGTGTAAATTATTGTATACTTCGTTTACTTTTCAAGAATACTTTTATTTATTTTCTTACTTTTACTGTTCAAAAATACTCTTTCAAAGTTTCAGATTTTCAACAAGGTATTCTTTAACTTATTTTTATTCCTATTTTAACAAATAACTCTAATACAAACATTAATTATAAGATAATACCGGAAGATGTTGATACCATAAGCGCAAATGTTTACGCAAATCTCAGAAATATTTGAACTGGCAATGATTTAGTTCTTAAAATGGCCGAAACAATGGCAATGCTTAGAGGTTATAATGGATCGTCCTTTTTCACTATGCATGGGATATTTCTATAAAATCTCCATTCACACTACAAGAAAATTATCTGAATCACACCTCATAATATTTCTGACGTTTGCAACAATATATTTTCACTGCTTGCATGCTACGCTTCGCATGATTATTTCTGTTAATCGTTCGCAACCTTCGGTCCTGTTGTGAATTTATTGTCATTCTCATGCTCTGTGTTACTTGGCTGTCTGTCGTTGCCTCTCGTTTGAAGATGTTTCTTGACTTCGCTTCTTGTCTGCGTAGATTTTGTTCAATCTTAGCTTTTCTTTCAGGTTTTCTACTGGTCTGCATGAGCAAGTTATCTCATGGGGCATGTGTTAACGTTTTGCAATGAAAATACGACTTTATACAAACTTTATTTTATATAGGAATCAATGCATTAAAATCGCGACCATTCCTAATATTTTACTGAATTGTTCGTAATTTTAATGCAATAATTTAAATAAATGTAAATATTTTTCTACAGTTGTCTAAAAGTTGCAAAACGTCTGTATAAAAACCGTTACTACATATGTCAGTCTGAAAAATGTCATGTACAGTTTCTAAGACGCATTTAAATGTTACAGTCACTTGTTTTCAAGTGATCCACAGAGTAGATAGATATGCATTGTACAATTGCGTAGTATAGATGCACTATTGAGCTCTAAGAGCGATGTAAATATGTATGTCTTGTGTTGTATACATAATGATGTGTTTATTTTGTGTGTAGCAAGCAGTAGAAGAGAAATACAGGCTTTGCGATGAGACGTTGTCTAAGTTGCTGGAGTGGATCGCGGTGGTTGAGGAGAGGCTTGCGAACCAAGAAGCCGTTAAGGAAGATATGGACGAGCTGCGTAACCAGATTAATATTCTGAAGGTACAGTAGCTTTTCTACTTTGTTAAGAAAAACCCCGTCGTTGGCTATTTATAATGTTAGCGGTTACAATTGATTAAATAAAATTATGAAAGCCAAAGGCGTTTCAGAAACCGAAAAAAGAGTACACAATCACACTAAGTATAAGCCCACGAACACACGGACATAAAACTATCGCGGCGGGATTTTATCGCGCACTGGATTTTCAACTCTGGCTGTTGAGCCGAGCGTTGAGAATCCAACAGAGACCATCCCAGCGCGTCAAAAAACACTGTTGGATTTTCAACTCGCGGCGCTAAACAGTGCGTTGAAAGTCCAGTGCGCGAAAACAATCGCCGCGGGAAAATGCCACCGTGCGTACCTGGGCTAAAGGCCTTTTAAACACTATAAACATGTGTGATCATTGTGATCAATGATAATTTCATCTGCCGATCAAGAAATATCTAACATAACTGGCTGTATAAGCTGTATACAGGGTGGCGAAAAAAACATCAGCTGTTCCCTACATTTTGACGAGTTATACGAACATAAATGTAGGGAACAGCTGACATTTTTTTCGCGATTTCAGTTTTGGTCCCATAGTAAAAAGTTGTTCATAATGATGAGTACAATGACCTCTTAAGAGTAGGTAATGTGATAACCTAATCGCCACCCTGTATAATTGGAGACATATTTTAAAATGACCTCGAACCTTAAAGATTCTTTTTTTGCACCTTTGAACGTGAAATTACAACTGCGTACTAACAGTATAATATAATTTCCAGCTCATCAAGGATGACCTGGAGAGTCACCAGCGCCAGGTGTCCGCGTGCGCAGACCAGGCCAAACAGCTGCTCGTCTCCGGCGGGGATGTGCTGGCTCCTCATGAGGTAAACTAATGGACAGCTTATGGAGAATATTAGGCCTTTTTCACGATCATGTTATCTTTGATAAATTTAGAACACAATAAGGCCTGAAATTATGACTGGGGGACAAAATTCTGAAGGGTGAATTCATAGTTCGGGTACCTAGAGCTGTGTCGCGACTAACGAGTCGTAGCTTCGATTCCTGACAGGCGCTTTACTTTGTGTAAATGGTTTCATCACCACTGATTTGATTATGATTGACCGACCAAATTGATCGACTATCTCACGCAATATCCTTTACCATCTTCCATAATACCACCTGCTCATACACAATAATCTAATATGAGATAGTATAGCTCAAAATATCAAAGACCTATTGTCTCAAAGACATCGTTTCGCCCCAATGAACATGTTCCTCCATTGTCTATCTTACTTACACCTGATATTCCTCCATTGTCTATCTCACTTACACCTGATATTCCTCCATTGTCTATCTCACTTACACCTGATATTCCTCCATTGTCTATCTCACTTACACCTGATATTCCTCCATTGTCTATCTCACTTACACCTGATATTCCTCCATTGTCTATCTCACTTACACCTGATATTCCTCCATTGTCTATCTCACTTACACCTGATATTCCTCCATTGTCTATCTCACTTACACCTGATATTCCTCCATTGTCTATCTCACTTACACCTGATATTCCTCCATTGTCTATCTCACTTACACCTGATACTCCTCCATTGTTTAGCTTACTAACTCACGTGTACCCCACCAGGTGGCAGCACTGGAGCGTGGCGTGCGACAGCTGAAACAGCGCTGTGACAAGTGTACTGACAAGTGTGACAAGATGCTGCGACGACTGGCAGCTGCCAGAGATGAGCTTGGAAAGTTCGGGTTAGTATTATCCATACTAATATTATAAATTCGAAAGTAACTCTGTCTGTCTGTATGTTACCTTTTCACGCCTAAACCACTGAACGGATTTCGATAAAATTTGGCAGAGAGATAATTGCATCCCGGGGAAGAACATAGGATAGTTTTTATCCAGATATTCCCACGGGATCGACACTTATGCATGTGAAAGCGCGGAGCACTGCTAGTATTATATCAAAAAAAAAAAAAAAAAAGGTCAATAATATAAGTACCACAAATTCTCCCTAAACCATAGTAACAGCAATAAATTTGTTTTAGCAAGATGGACGAGGTAGTTAGGCATAAGGAGAAATTGAAGTATCAGACCTTTTTTTGAGAATTCCAACATGAAAACTGTCCAGCATTGACTGTTAATCCAAATTAAAGGACTGCATATTATTTTTCTTTTTTTTTATAAAACATTGCTCCACACTAGGAATTTCACTCACATACACAAACAGCCAGACCCGGAACAACTACTTGTAGGTCATACAAATATTTGTTCCGTGCGAGAATCGGACCCGCGACACGCAGCACAGCAGTCAATCGCTTAACCACTGCGCCAACCGTGCCGTCATATGTTTCGTGTGGAACTCTATGAATACATATTTTCTTCTCTAAAACTAAAATTCTGGGTGTAATTTATCTATATATGTATGTATTTAGAAATATATAAGTATGTTTATCAGTTGTCTAGTACTCATAACACAAGCTCTGCTTAGCTTGAGACTAGACGGCGTTGTGTGATAGTTGTGGAATATTATTATTATTATTATTATTAAAATGCCGTGTAATCCACTATTTATCTTGCAAAACTTAAAAAAAAAATTTAAATATTATCCTCTTTCCCCTTAGCAACGAACTAAACGCCTTCAACACCTGGATGGAAGGCGCGTACCGTACGCTAGAAGACAAGGAAGCAGCGCTGTCCAAACTAAACTCCTTACCCGACCAGAGCGAGGACGTCAGAGAGTTCGTGTCTGACGTCATTGCGCACCAGGCCGACCTCAGATTCATTACTATGTCCGCGCAGAAGTTTGTGGACGAGAGCAAGGTAGTTTAAAGCTTTATTTTTCTTAGGTTTAATGGAATTTTGGTCTTCTGCAAGGCTAGCTACTATGTGCAGTCTGGGGCCGTATTAAGAAGTATTAATGCCATTATGATTCCAGTGCGAAAAAGGGATGGTGCTATCGGTCATGTATAGCTCTGTCTCTCTCTTACACTGGAATTATGATGGCATAATACGGTACCTGAATAGATGCAGTATCAGTGTTCTGGCCAATTTGGGGCCGGTTTTTTTTTACATAATAATAAAAACATTGTTCAAGAGAACGTCACGTTGCGAGATACGCAACCCTTTCAAGTTAATAACTAGAGTGTTGTAACCATTGATCTTTCTAGTATCATCTCTATCTTTCTTTTCTTTTACCCCTTTTTCTCTCCTCAGGAATTCCTTTCAATCCTGAACGAGTACCGCACCTCCCTACCATCCCGCCTGTCGCACATCGCACCTCGCAGCGAGAGCGGCGTGCGTGAAGGCGCGGGCTCCGCACGGAGACGTCACGCGGACCTGTGCGCGCGCGCACAGCGGCTGCAGGACAGGCTGAGAGGTGCCGCTGATGTCACGAGACACTACCATGATGCGCTGCAGAGGGCTGGCAGGTGGATCAGTGAGGTATGTACCAGGCATGGCATCTCCAGTTGTAAAAAGCTTGATCGAATCATGTTTCGTTTTGACTCAACCAAATTGACGACACGTAACCATATAATGGGAGCAATGGTGGCCCAGAGGTATCGGCCTCGACTTAAGAGTTTTATTTCGTGGAAGTAGTAAGTGGAACCCAGGCTGCCTGCCTGGGTTCCTACACTTTGTCTATTTCATTTCATCACCACTGCTCTCAACGGTGAAGAACAACATCGTGAGGTAACCGGCATGTCCTAGAACTAAAAACTTGGAGACATGTGACATCTACCAACCCGCACTGGGCCCGCGTGGTGGATTACGGCCCACTCCCTCTCACCGAGAGGAGGCCTGTGTCCCAGCAGTGGGAGCATTATAGGCTGACCATATAATTGAGATTTCACAGCATATTAAACCGTTTTAGGTACATTTTGCAAAGACATAATCACACTAATATTATAAAGGCAAAAGTTTGTGAGTGTGTATGTGTGTTTATATGTTTGTTACTTCTTCACGCTCAAACGGCTGGACCAATTTTGTAAAAAATTTTGTATGGAGGTAGCTGACACCCCGGATTAACATATAGGCTACTTTTTATCCCGACATTCACACGGGATCGACATTTACGCGGGTGAAACCGCGGGGCGCAGCTAGTTTTGCAAATAACATTTCCTTCACAATCTTCATCTGTATTTTATGATAATAACCTGTAAACGTTTCCCTCCAGATCGAGCCACAGGTCCGCTCAGTGCTGTCAGAGCCGGTGGGCGGAGAGCCGCGCGCCGTCGAGTCACAGCTGTCGAAGGCGAAGACGCTACACAACGAGATTGTCTCTCAAGGAAGGCTTATTGATAATGCTAGAGATGTGAGTATTCATTACAGTAGTGTACTTTTTAGGGTCACAACGGAACCCTATTACTAAGACTTCGCTGTCCGTCCGTCCGTCCGTCTGTCTGTCACTAGGCTGTATCTCAAGAACCGCGGTAGCTAGACAGTTGAAATTTTCACAGATGATGTATTTCTGTTGTCGCTATAACAACAAATACTAAAAACAAAATAAAATTAATATTTAAGGGGGGCTCCCATACAACAAACGTGTTTTTTTCGGCGTTTTTGCCTTGTGGTACGGAACCCTTCGTGTGCGAGTCCGACTCGCACTTGGCCAGTTTTTTTAGTTTTTTTAGCCCTCTGAATTTTGCTTTTTGCTGAGTTTTGGGTCATAATTAGTTAGTTTTGCCTGCGACACGCTAAGAAGAAGCCCTCTATCACTTTGGAGTGTGCATCCAGCACATGATTAAGGTTACAGTTTCCACACTGGTTTTTTTTTTCCTGTATGTCTACTTTAAGGTTCGATGTTATTTTAATTTATTTCCCCATAAAACTAACCCAATGGATCTCTGTTATCTGATATAATAAATAATAATAAAATAAATAAAACATTTCATCATAGTTCCCAAGACCTTGCAAAAATTATGATGATATAATTTTGACATAAACTTCTTGAAATTCCTAAAGTGAACCAAGGATGCGCGTCCGCAAGAGAAATACACAAGTAACTCAATTTCAAACCATTTTAGTGTCATTTCTATTCAGAAACTATGAGGGTAGTCCATTATAACTTTGTCGACAACAAGGTTGATAAATATCTAACAGATTTAAAATAACTAACTTTAAAAAGCAAAAACTAACTTTTTACTCCTTTCCAGGCCTGCGAGCAACTAGTGAAATCCCTAGAAGGCAACCTAACACCCGCGGAGATCCGCCAACTGGAAGTGCCAGTCATAGACTTGACGTCACGCTACAAGGACGTCACAGACGCCGTCGGCTCGCGCTGCTCCGAGCTGGAGGCGGCGCTGCTGCAGTGCCAGGGGCTGCAGGACGCGGCCGAGACGCAGGCGCACTGGGTGGGGCAGGCAGAGACCCAGTTCAAGTGAGTACACTCATTGCTGGACTAGGAACAAATGGTCATTTTACGATACAATGTCATTAACAAAAATCCTAATTTCGACCTCAATGCACATTTATGGGTAAATATGGCAGATATGAATATGAAGGCCGCAGGAACCCGTTGGATGCGAGAAGCACAGAACCGGTCGAAGTGGAAGTGCTTGGGGGAGGCCTATGTCCAGCAGTGGACGTCTTTCGGCTGAAATGATGATGATGATGATGATGGCAGATATTCCTAGAACCAAAAATTCGAAGATATGTGACATCTGCCAACCCGCACTGGGCCCGCGTGGTGGATTACGCCCACTCCCTCTCACTGAGAGGAGGCCTGTGTCCCAGCAGTGGGAATATTATAGGCTGATTATGCATATGGCGGATATTCGAATTTTAGGAATAATTTGGCTTTGTTTGAGCGGCTCATAGCTGTATCTAATCGTCTCACTTATGTCTCCGAGAGAACGACTACTTCGAGTAAACCAATAACAGTCGAAAACTACGAAAAATCTTATCCTTATCTATTCACTAATTTAACTCTTATTTTTCAGGAACCAACAAAAGCCAGCGTCCCTGATTCGCGAACGTTTAGACGAGCAAGTGCGAGAACAACGCATCGCTATTGGCGAGTTGGAGGCGAGGCGGCCAACGTTGGCCAAACTGTTGGCCAGCGCCCGCCAAGCTGCGCTCACGCCATCTAACGCTAGGATTGCGAAGAAACTGGAGCAGAGAGCCGATGATATTTATGCCAGGTACTGTTTTGAGGACTTGAATATTTTGCTGAATCCATTTAATCTTTTCAAATGATATCTAATGTATTCAGCAGATTCATTAATTTTTTTTTTATTTGTATAGTCGCCCTCATAATTGTTTTACCACCCCTTTGAATACTATTATGCTAGCTCGTTATTCATCGTCGAGGTCTGTTTTTGTTTGAAGACCAATGTGACAATTAGGTAGTTTCAACCTTAGTGCCGTTTCAAAAGTAAAAACCAAATTGTGAAACGCGATTGGTTTCGCAAGTGCTATGTAGTACAAGTAGTGCAAGTACTATGTAGGTATACACATTTATCAGTATATTTATTTACTTCCATAAACTCACAACAACATTCCTTCCACAGATACGAAAAGCTGGTAGAACGTTCAACAAGACGCAGCGAGTTCTTAGACGAGGTGTCGTCTGCGCTGGCGCAGTTCGCGGCGCAGGCGGGCGCGCTGGACGCGGCGCATGCGCAGCTGCAGGAGCAGGCCGACGCGCGCGAGCTGGCGCGGCTGCCGGCCGCGGAGCTGGGCGGCAGGCTGGCGCAGTTGGCTAACTTCAGGTGATGCACAAATAAGCAATCTATACCCCTATAGAATTTGTTATCCGAGTTTGTTATACAATTATTTATAATAACAAATTATTTATTTAGACCTCAATTTGATTCACTTCTCTTCATAATTTGAAACCCATGCATTGTCACTCCACAGAGACAAACAAATGCCGTTGTTGGAAGAATGTCTGCGCAATGGCAAGCAGCTGATCTCCAAGAAGGACGTCACCGACACACACGTTATTCGTGACAGGATGAAGGTAATTCATAAATAAAATTGGGTACAATTTAAATGCTCAACAAAATAATTTTTGAACCTCCCAAAATGGATAAATGGTCACCAAATCTTGTTTTCCTGAAATAGTAACATTAATACCCAACATGATGGGCGAGCGAGCGAATGGCACCCCGAGGTTAGGTTACTTTAAACCCTTTACACAGAAATAGGGGCCGTCGACATAGGATGTGGCATAGAATAAAAAGGAAAAAAATAGGTTCATTTCTACAATACTTTATGAAACACAATTTGGTGACCATTTATCCATTCTAGGCAGGTATTTCGAATTTTTTGCTAGTAAAATAGGTACTTTTCTGGTAGGCGTTTAAACACAAGCTAATAAAATTATTGTTTTTACGAAAAAAAATATCTATTAATAAACAGCTTTATCATTTTTTGTAACACTCCATGCACGGTGTAACTACCACAGAGAGAACTTCTAATGTCTTTACAATTTGAAAGACTGACCTGAAAATAAATAATCTAAATCTTTATTCTCAAGTCTATAATTTCATTGGCGAAATAACTTAACATTTCCAAAAACTAATCATGTTTTTGTATCCAGGCTCTGGAGAACCAATGGCGTGACTTCAACGCGACGCTAGAGGAGAAACAGAAGCTTTCAAAGCAGAGAGCTGACCAACTCAACCAATATGAGTCGCTCAAGATACAAGTGAGTAACCTCTTTTTAAATAATTATAAGTTCTATTCTGTAAAAATCTCACCGTGAAAACTTAAGTGAAGTGACCATAAAGTGAGCTGTCAATAGTGTCAATCCTCAGGTGGAATGACAGGTCACTTCACCTAAGTT